>CM057453.1:269200000-271600000 GCA_016271365.2 Neoceratodus forsteri
GTCCTGTTCTGTAGGTAAGAGATGGGGGGTTCTCAGTGTGCTGCACAAAGTGTTTGGTTGTATGGATGAGACTCAATGAAACTTTGGCTGTTTAAATACATAAACTTAAGTTTTCATTTTCTTTAAATCCTACAGTAATGAAACTGTATTGTGAAACTGTTGGAAGGAATGCAAGAGGTGAGTATGTGGGCTTGTGACCTTGAAAGCAGGTGGAGGAGGCAGTAGTGTATTGTACAGTATAATGGCAAGCATAAAGCAAACTAGGAAAACAAATCACTGCATTATTGTTTTCTTGGACAATGTCTACAGCATGTTTTATAATGAAGCATACTCGAATTCTAGGATACAGAGCTGCTGAAGCCTTTGAGAAAACTTGGGAAACATAGTATTTAAACACAATTCAGCTTGCATTTTATATATCTTCTATAGATTTCTCCTCTCCATTATTTATTGCTGAAAAAATTCCCCAAAAATCAAAGCCTTTGTCCCCTAGAGTTCATCTGCCTTTATAGCTTACATCCTACTTCAAATCATAATACTTTACTGTGACATGACAGTCTGCTGCCATGGGAATAACTGTGATGTCACGTGCAGAGTATTATAACATCAGGTTGGGAAGAAGCAATACGAACAGATGAACCCTTAAGGAATAACTATCCCATTTTCATGCATGTGATCTTAGTAATACATAATGGGACTGAGAAATACAGAACTAATGAGAAATATAAGCTGCTTCATGTTCAAATGTGTTTTCCAAAGTTCTTGTCAAGGTGTTGGTGGCTCTTTAATAGATGTTACTTGAATCTGAACACGATTCTTGTAACCCCCAGAAAGAACAATAAGAAACTGCTGAAAATCCTGCATGCATATACCAGTAGCCAAGAATAGAGCAATTTCTTGTCTTTCTTTCAAAGGATAACAAGGCTTGTTTTCAGATTCAAGCTTCTATAAACTCACAATTAGGCTTCCTTTCAAAGTATATAAAAATATCAGGGGGGCACAGAAATTTTTTAACTGGTGCAGTACAGCGTCAGTTTGGGGGCATCTTTTCACACAGTACTATAAATAAATGCCTGGAATTCTTTTTTTGTTTCAAAATAAATAACAAAAATAAATGGGATTAGGCAGATTTGTTCTGCACAATGCAATAGTGAAATCATGATCGAACTCAGTGTTTAATTTCATGGGTTGCTTACTGTATGCACTGATCAATCCGCTGCATTGACAAATAAACATTTCCAGAGAGCTGCAAAGTAGCTGAAGCTGAAGAGCAGTGAGAGGCAAACCATTAGGAAACGTGTATTGATTCATTGCAATGAGCAGTGCACACATTAAGCAACTCATTGAAAAATGCTAAACAGGAGGAACAGTTTAATGTGACTTGTACTGTACCTGTACCTGTACCCTAGCCCTGCACCATACAGTGTACACTTTTCCTGTTTTGGCAGGTGATGGATGCCCTACTGGCACACCTTGGTGATCACAGCTCATTTCCAAGGTCAGAGCAGGCTCTGCAGGACATCCAGTCCACTTTCTATGACATGGCCAGCATGCCAAATATCATTTGGGCAATCAGCTATATACATATGGTGATCATTTTGCCTTTCCAGGTAGGGGAGGCATACTGGAACTGCAAGACAAACCACAATAGGAACATGCAGGTTGTGTGTGAGGCTGCAGGTATAATTACCCACATCTGTGCCAAGTACTCAGGCACCATGCATGATGTGTACATACTGGAGAAGTTGGGGCTGTGGACACTGCTGTGCACCATGCCAGCCAACCATGCATGGCTTATCAGTATGTGCACATGAGACAGGCCGATGGAGAGAGGGGACATGCACAGCATGCACCAATGGACTTCGCTGCCCCACAGGTGACAGTGGATATCCATTGTGCACATTCCTGATGTCAGCTTTCCTACAGCCCCAGTCAGAGGCAGAGGTGAGGTACAAAAAGGCACAATGGCTGGTATTGGGTATCATCAAGAGGGTGCTTGACCTGGTGAAGGTGTTATTCAGGTGCCTCAACAGGACAGGGTGTGATCTGTAGCTCACACTCCACAAGGTGTGCAGGGTGTTCACTGTATGTTACATGCTATGCAACAAGGAAATGCCTATCTGTTTAATATGCCACTGCCTGGTGATATGCCCAGAGATGTAGGACAGGTGCTCAGCGACATGGGCATCCTGCTGGTCAGGACCCAGGGTACTGTGCAGGAAATGGATGCACCGCATGGGTAGAGCAGCACTACTTCATGAAGTACAGGTGGTGAATATGCCATGGGAGTTGGTTGTGGTCTGTGCCACAATAAAGACATCTGTTTATTCTGTCCTGTGTCATGCATCCTACAGTGTGTGTGGCTGGTGTGCCATGTGTGTCCCATGTGTTCCTGCTGTGGTGTCCCTACAGAGGGGTGGGCTCAGTTTTGGGGTATACCTTTAGGTAGGTAGGCACTGTGCCTCCTGCTGCCATGTGATTTCACCATACTCTTCCAACTCAACTATGGGGAGGCCATGCCTTCTGTGTCACTTGGGGCAGAATATATGTCCTGGGCCTGTCCTGGAGATATCTTGGTTGCACTCTACTCTGTAGATACTGGGCTGGGGACTGTGTCATCCAGTGGAAGGTGGGTACAGTGTTGGGGACTGTGTGGCCCAGTGGAAGGTGGGCTACCTGTGGTCCTCATATGGTAATCTCCACCTGTGTCAGATCAACAAGGCCCCAGCTGAATGAAACTGCAAGATGTTTAAGGCTGCTATGGATGGAATGCCACAGGTCCTTGAGCTCCCTCTGCATGCCTAGACCTCTGTGCACTGACTGGTCACACTGTGTGCTGCAGGTCCTCATGACTGACCCTTTCCAAGCAGATTCAGTGCTGTTCCAGACCACCGACCTCGGCATAGATGCTGTGCAGGGACTGCCATAGTGGACAACATGTGGCTGGTGATGCCCCAGACGGTCACTCCAGGGGATCCATGTCCATGTTTACCACCATTGTGGTCCCCATACATCCTGTTCTGTGTCCTGTGACAGTGTCTGTGCTGTATCATGCTTGGCAGCTGTTGTAGTAGCTGAATGTGTATACTGTGTGCCCATGCCATATGGTGTTAGTGGTGTCGGCAATGTGGACACTGACTGTGGGAGGTGGAGTGGTCCCTGGATGTCCAGGTTGGTGTCTGTTCCATGCTTGCTTTGGGCCCAGTCACCAGGGCTCCCTGTGTGCCCTGTGTCATTGGTGTCCTAGGTCTCATGGGTGTCCATCACCTTGCTGGTCTTTGGGAAGGCAGGTGAGAGGTTACAGGACAGTGTACTTCTGGGCTCCATGGCATGTCGCACTGTGTGTGGTGCCCTGAATGACTGCCTGCATCCTGGGTCCCCTCCTCATTTGTGGCACCCTAATCCTCTGGGGCAGTTGTTGTCAGTCCTTTACCTGTGGAGTTCAGTTGGGGGTTAGCACATGTCTGGGTCCTTATTAGGTCCTGCCCCTGTGAGGCCCAGGCCTTTACTCACCCTCCAGCATGTTCAGACCATCATCCTTCCTCACCTCCTACAGCATGCTGGCTGATGGTGTTGGTCATGATGCTGTCTACCTCCATTATTGCCAGATCACTACAGAGGCTTTCCTTGCTCCATCGCCAGCTGCTCCCACTGCCACTGTGCCAGCTTCCACTGTGGTTCCCCTCGCATATCATGCCACATCTGCTTCAGGGCACTGATGGTCCATGGTGTATTCATCACTGCATTCATGGTGCTTTGTATGCTTATCCATACCACCTGGTTGTAGGCAGGCACCCCCTTCAGTACCACTGAGCCATAAAGGGTGGTGTAGTGCATCCTGGCCTCAGTGGTCAGTATGATGACCACCTCTGTCAAGAAAATGGGTGTTTGTGGCCGTGTCCATCTGGTAGGGCTGCTGGCCCCCTCCTGGCTTTGTACTGGTGGCTCATTCACTGCCAGCCATATCCCGGGACCTGTGGTGAAGCCAGTGACTGTTTGTTGCTGCTCCACCACATATGCATCTACAGTCCACATTCACAATGGCTGTGGGGAGCAGGCTGGCTGTTTATATGGGGGGTCAAGGGCATTCCATGGGGGTGGCTGCTCCATGAGTGCACCTGACTATGCCCTTCCATACCTCTCCGTGGTTCCATCAGCACCTAGTTGACACACTCCCAGCCTTTGTGGCCTTAGGCTGAAACTATAAAACATTAGCTAAAATCTGTCTTAATTTTATGTTTCTTGAAGTTTTTCTAAACATGAAAAACTTCCTTTATTTTTAGAAAAGCAGCATTCCTTCTAAGTGAATCTTATGGCTATCTAACACAGTTACATTCAGCTGAGGCCAACAGTCTTTATTAAAATAAAAACAAAACTGTCAGTAGCATTTTAAATTCAGCCTTCAGCTACCATTGACAATTCACATTTTAAGCTCACACAGGGCTAAACTCACTACATGCAATAGCTTCCATCAGTTATAATCTGGCCTGTGCTCTGTTAATGGAACATGGCACATTAAAATGCAAAGCAAATCATTATTAAAACCAATGCAGCAAGGACCTGAGCCCTTCGAAACCCCTTTTCCTTGTAGCTGGGCTTCAATGCATTTATTACACTTATTGCATTTAATCAAACTATTAAGTTTGTCAACATTTTATATTAATGTAAAAGCAATATTATTAACATAAACTTAACAGCAAATTATAAAATGAATAAAAATAAATATTACACCCTGACTGATAGACAGATAGCGGTGTTAGTCTCAGTAATTTCATACTGTATCATCACAGATAGACTTATGCGACATCTACCCCAATTAGTCAAGAGTCAAAGGGGGTAGGCCAGCTCCATCTTTTCTTCAGATATACAAAAAATATCTAAGGTAAAAAAAAAACATTTTACATTACTAATTTTTAGCTGATAGTGGCATGATTCCATAAGGGAACATTATTTGGGGCAGGAAGGAGGGGTGGAAGAACAATGGGGAAAAATCAAAACTGCTATCATAGAGGCAACAAGCCATTGTGTGAAGTGAATAAAGAAAACAAAATGAAGTGAAAAAAAAACACTATGGTTCTCAAAAGAGGTGGCAAGGAAGGTTAGGGAGAAAAATATAGCGTTCATAAAGTATAAAGAATCACAGGAGAAGCAGAACAGAGAACTGTATCAGTTAAAGCAGAGGGAAGCGGGGACAGCAGTCAGGATAGCAAAGGCCCAAATTAAGGAAAAGATAGCCAGCTCAGTTAAGAAGGGGGGTAAAACCGTTTATAGATACATTAGGGAGCACAGAAAAACCAGAGGAGGGATAGTAAAGCGTAATAAAGGGAAGGGGAGGTGGGCAGAGAGTGACAGTGAAAAGGCAGCGATACTGAACGAGTACTTTTGCTCAGTATTCACAAAAGAAGAAGAGGGGGAGGTACTTTTTTTTTTCTTTTAGTCTTTGGCAACCGGGTAAGGCCCACTAGGCACAAATGTCTGTTTTCATGAGTGACCTGGGAGCACTGGGTGGTTAAGTGACTTGCTCAGAGTCACACAGTATGCAAGTGGAGGTTGTGAAAATCAAACTCAGGTCTTGTCTGCTGGATGTATCAAGCTTGTTCACACCTCGTTACTCTAACCTCTAGGCTATACTGCCAGCCCAAAACCTAAACCAAACAACAGAAGCACTCTGGGCAGGAGCATCGATACCAGTCCAGAACCAGGCCTTGGTGATAGGTTTAAATGTTTAATTGGCTAGCATTTAAACTAACCAAGGGGGAGGCACTGGAAAGGAGAAGGGAAATCCTAGCCCCCCAAAAAATAATCAGGGTAGTAAGCGAGGAAAACACCAAGATAGAGATGTCGATAGGGAGAAGGGCATGGGCAAATGGAAAAAATTACAAAGGCAATAATGACAGGGGATGGGAAAAAAGGGGTAAGACCATCAAGAAATGGAGGGTAATGAGTATCAATGCCCATAGTCTGGGCAACAAGCTCCCTGAACTGGTGGCCTTGATGGAAGAGGGATGCCTGGATATCGTAGCAGTCACAGAAACATGTTACAGAGAGACATGTCTGGGATGTTAACAAACCAGGGTACATAACCTTCAGGAGAGACAGGGAGGGGAGAAGAGGGGTAGGAGTAGCTCTCTATGTAAGGGAAGGGATAAAAGCAACGGAACAAAAGAGTAAACAGGGAGGAGAGGCGGCACTGTGGGTCACCTTATAGACTGGAAATGGCACCACAATCTGCACAGGGGTTGTATACAGAACCCCATCACAGGGGGAGGGAATGGACAAGGATATGATAGAAGGCATCCTTAAGATGGCAGAGAAAGGGGGATACTGTTGATGGGGGACCTGAATATGCCAGATGTTAAATGGAGCACCTTTGCTGCAGCCACATCCAAGAGCAGGGCCATTCTCGATGCCCTACAGATGGCATGCCTCAGACAGCTAGTTTTGGAACCCACACATGAGGGAGCAATCTTAGACCTCACACTCTCAAATGGAGACAGTGAGAGAATCTCAGATCTAGAAGTGGGTAGCCATCTGGGAACAAGTGCCCACCAAACAGTGTGGTTCATGATTAAACTCAGCTAGAGTTAAGCCATACAAAAGTGAGCGTAATGGACTTCAGGAGGGCTGACTTTGGCAAGATGAGAGAGTGCCTTAGAAAGGCCCTAGCAAACAGGCAAGAAGGAGGGGTGGAGCAACAATGGGGAAACATCAAAGCTGCCATCACAGAGACAACAAGCCTTTGTGGGAAGCAAATAAATCAAAATGAAATAAAAAGCCACTATGGTTCTCAAAAAACATGGCGGGAAAGGTTAGGGAGAAAAAGATAGCATTTAGGAAGTATATCGAAACACAGAAGGAGCAGGACAGAGAACTGTACCAGTTAAGGAAGAAGGAAGCAGGGAGGGAAGTCAGAATAGCAAAGGCCCAAACTAAGGAAAAGATAGCCAACTCGGTTAAGAAGGGGGATAAAACCTTGTATAGGTACATCAGGGAGAGTAGAAAGACAAAGGGAGGGATAGTGAGGCTGAATAGAATGGATGGTGGGTAGACAGAGAGGGACTGTGAAAAAGCAGGGATACTGAATGAATACTTCTGCTCAGTATTCACAAAAGAAGAGGAGGAGGAGATGCCAAATACAATTTACAGGAGCACTCTGGATAGGGGGGTCGATCCCAGTCCTTTCACAGTAGAAAGGGTTCTGAAAGAACTCCTAAATCTGAAGGTAAACAAGGCAATTAAGGCCTGATGAAATTCACCCCAGAATTCTAAAAAAATTAAGAGTAGAACTAGTGACCCCACTGACTGCCCTTTTTAACAAATCATGGGAGGATGGTGTGGTACCTGAGGACTGGAGGAAGGCAGATGTGATACTCCTTCACAAAAGTGGGAGCAAGACAGAGGCAGGAAACTACTGACCTGTCAGTTTGACCTCTGTGGTAGGGAAAGTGATGGAATCACTTCTGAAGGAAAGAACTGTTGAGTACCTAGAGGCCAGTGGGACACAGGACCCGAGGCAGCATGGGTTCACAGTGGGAAGGTCATGTCAGATTAATCTAATTGATTTCTTTGACTGGGCGACCAAAGTAGTAGACCAGAGAGGGGCTGTGGACATGGCCTACCTAGACTTTAGCAAGGCATTTGACACAGTCCCACACAAAAGATTAATAATCAAATTAACCAGCCTGGGAATGGGTCCCAGGGTGGTAGCCTGGGCAAAACATTGGCTGGACAACAGGACACAGAATGTAATTGTAAATGGAATCCACTCTGAAGAAAGGGGGGGTTACTAGTGGAGTACCGCAGAGTTCAGTACTGGGTCCAATCCTTTTTAATGTCTTTATGAGTGACAATGCAAAGGGACTGGAAGGAAAAGTATAACTCTTTGCAGATGACGCAAAGATCTGCAACAGGGTTGATACACAAGGAGGCATGGAAAGGATGAGAAGGGACTTGGCAAGGCTGGAGGAATGGTCAGAAGTATGGCAGCTTGGATTCAATGCAAAGAAGTGCAAATATAGCACCTGGGTAACAAAACCAAGGGGAAGATTACGCAATGGGGGGAGGGAGGTAGTAACAACAACAAAAATGGAAACAGACCTGGGGTTAATCATATCAGATGACCATAAGGTTGGCAAGCAATGTGAGAAGGCAGTAGGGAGTGCTGGGGGGATACTGGGATGTATAGGCAGATGCATCACCAGTAGAACACAAGAAGTTGTTATGCCTCTATACAGACAGTTGGTGAGACCCCATCTGGAGTACTGTATCCAGTTCTGGAAACCCCATCTCAGCAAGGACATAGACAGGATGGAGGTAGTCCAGAGGAGGGCAAAAGAAATGGTGTAGTGTTTGCAAGAGAAGCCATTTGAGGAGAGACTAAAGGAGCCTAATATGTATACCCTTGAGGAAAGGAGGGAGAGGGGGGACATCATAGAAATTTTTAAGTACCTCAGTGGAATCAACAAAGTCCAAGAGTGTAGCATCTTTCAGAAAAAGAGATGTGCAAGAACAAGGGGACACAATTTGAAGATAGAGGGGGGACGGCTCAGGGGCAATTTGAGGAAGTCTTTTTTCACAGAGAGGGTGGTGGATGCATGGAACCACCTTCTTGAGGAGGTTGTGGGCTCTTAAACTGTGGGAGATTTCAAGAATGCATGTGACAGACATAAGGCAATTCATGTGGGGGGGGGTAGGAAGAAATAGGCTGTTGGTTAACTAGGATCTGCAGCTTATCTTGTAGGTACGGAAATTGGCAGACTAGGCAGGCCAAGCAGTCCTTATCTGCCGTCAAAGTCTATGTTTCTATGTTTCATTCACAGAAGAAAAGGTTCTGAAAGAACTCCTAAAACTCAAGGTGGACAAAGCAATGGGACCTGACGGGATTCACCACAGAATTCTAAAAAACTAAGGGGAGACCTAGTGACACCACTGACTACCCTTCTAAACAAATCATGGGAGGATGGTGTTGTACCTGAGGGCAAGAGGAAGGTGGAAGTGATCCCCTTCACAAAAGTGGAAGCAAGGCAGAGGCAGGAAACTACAGACCTGTCAGTTTAACCTCAGTGATTGGGAAAATGATGGCATCACTTCTGAATGAAAGAACTGTCAAGTACCTAGAGGCCAGCGGGCCATAGGACCCAAGGCAGCATGGATTCACATTGGGAAGGTCATGTCAGATGAATCTAATCGATTTCTTTGACAGGGTGACCAAAGTAGTAGACCAAGGAGAGGCTCTAGATATGGCCTCCTTAGACTTGAGCAAGGCATTTGACACAGTATCACAGAAAAGATTAATAAACTATTTAACCAGCCTGGGAGTTAGGTCCCAGGGTGGTAGCCTCAGTAACAGTTGGCTGGACAACAGGACACAGAGGGAAATAATGAACAGAACACACTATGGAGAAAGGGGAGTTACTAGTGGGGTACCACAGGGTTCAGTACTGGGATCAGTACTCTTTAATATCTTTATAGGTGACACTGCAGAGGGGCTGGAAGGAAAAGTATGTCTCTTCACAGATGACACAAAGATTTGCAACAGGCTCGATACACCAGGAGGGGTGGAAAGGATGAAAAGGGACTTGGCAAGGTTGGATCAATGGTCAAGAGTATAGCAGCTTAGTTTCAATACAAAGAAGTGCAAAGTAATGCACCTGGGAAACAAAAACCCAGGTGAAGAGTACACAGTGAGGGGGGGGGGTTACTACCAACAACAAAAACTGAAGGGGACCTGGGGGTACTTAGATGACCTTAAGGTAGGCAAGTAATGTGAGAAGGTAGTAAGGAGGGCTGGGGGGGATTGATGCATAGGGAGCGGCATCACCAGTAGAAAGCAGGAAGTTGTTATCCCTCTGTACAGACAGTTGGTGAGACTCCATCTGGAGTACTACGTGCAGTTCTGGAGACCCCATGTCCACAAAGACATAGACAGAATGGAGGCAGTCCAGTGGAGGGCAACCAAAATGATGCAGGGTCTGTACCAGAAGCCATATGAAGAGAGACTAAAAAAGCTTAATATGTATACCCTTGAGGAAAGGGGGGGGCATGATAAAAACCTTTAAGTACCACAAGAGAATCAACAAAGTCCAAGAGGGTAGCATATTTTAGAAAATGAGATGCACAAGGACAAGGGGGCACAATTTGTAGATAGAGGGGGGATGGCTCAGTGGTATTGTGAGGAAGTATTGTTTCACCAAGAGAGTGGTGGATGCTTGAAACAGCCTTTTTGAGGAGGTTGTGGGTCAAAAACAGTGTGGGAATTTAAGAGTACATGAGACCAACACAAGGCAATTATAGTGGGGGTTAGTAGGGGGTAGGAGGAGGAGGAGGAGGAGGGTAAGGAGGAAGTAGGCTGTTGGTTTGCTAGAATCTGCAGCTAATCCCATAGGTAGGGAAATGGGCAGACTAGGTGGGCCAAGTGGTCCTTATCTGCTATCAAAATCTATGTTTCTATGTTTACTAAGTTGATAATGGTACTGCCGTATTTTTTATGATTACATGAACTGCTTACTATATTCAGTTTCAAATATGAAACATTTTCAAGTACTGTATTGCCCAAAATGGCTGAACTTGCACTTTCAATGATCGAACGGTTTTTCTTACCTGAATTCAATTAGGGGCCTTTGATTTTCATGTTACAGACTGAGATATATAACTAAGCATCCTGTGGCTACAGAGATCAAACATTGTATGAGTCAAGTGTTTCTTCTAAAACAGTTGTTTTATTGCTTAAAAGTGAACTTTCTTCAGTCTAATGTCTATCACATGAGCATCTCTTACAGTACAGACTGATTTTAAATAATTTTGAATTTGGCGTGAAATAAGTTGTTTAAACTGCAAATGCACTGATATGCATGAACAGCAGTGAGACTTGTGTTCGGTGTCAGGGAATTGTGTATGTAGTTTTGCATGCATTTTGTCGCAGTCACTGAATTAGTAATGTATTAACAATTAACCTGAGCATTAGCTGGTTTAGCACCTATTCATCCATTCCAGGAGACAATAACCACATCAGGTATGGATTAAATTACCTCAGCCATATGTTTATGCAAGCCTTATTATGGTACTGATGCAAGCACAGTGCACAGTTGAGTCTCATATGCCAAACTCCACCCACTCAGTTTCCAACCCTAAAACTCCACCCCTAAAAGAAATCAGGGTGCAGTCTTCCTTGGGGTTGTCAACCCTAAAGCTCACCCCCATTATGTATGTTTCAGCAGTGTATAGAATGGGGTGAGCTTTGGGTTGACAACGAAGGAAGAACTGCACCCTGATCTGTTTTAGGGGTGTGGGTTTTAGGGTTGGAAACCATAAATCCACATTTTCCTACTTTTTCCTTCTTTAGCCTGAACCATAAATATTGCATACACAATTGTATGCAAATACTACACATACATGCTCATATGTATATATATATATATATATATATATATATATAGAGAGAGATAGAGAGAGAGAGAGAGAGAGAGAGAGAGAGAGAGAAGAGAGAGAGAGAGAGATAATTACATATGTATGCATGTATGTATGTATGCATATTAGAAGGGTGTGGTTGCGCCCCTATAGTTAGGACTGAGTAGCATGTTTAATGTTAAACCTCAAATGTTGCTGTTTAATAACTTTGCAGTCAATCAATGGATTTGCTCAAAATGTGGCATGCGCTGTACCTTGAGGTGGATCTCTTGACATGGCAAGTTATGTTCCATTCAGATGTGCAGATTCTGAGATCTGGACATGGCAAAAAGTCATAAAGTCACCACTTTTTCAGTTTCTTCCTCATCACCTTATGTCAGGATGGTGTGGAATTTTGGTTTGTTTTTATTTATATTTTATTTATTTTTATTTTTGGTAGTATGGTAGTAACAGAACTGGCATGCATTTGTTTAGTGAAAAAATATTAATCTGTTGCAAAGTTATTCAGGTTTTAATTTTTTATTATTTTCAAAGGGAAGATCACTTTTTAGGACAGAGGGAGAAAGTTCAACAAAGGATTTGATCTTGTGAAAAAGGATTCTGTCTCGTGAGCCCTGTTCCTTTTTTATGAGAATAAAACCCTTTTTTGTAAGAGAAAAATCATCTTTCATGAGCCGCCATCTTTTTTTCCACAAAGTAAAATGCGTTTAAAATATATAAAAGTGTTGTCATTTTACAAATCAAACACCAGAACCTAGCTAAACAAACCCTGTTTAGGTAAATTGTGGAGTTTGTTTTTCACAGTTAGATCCAGAAATACTTTTTCTGGGCACCTGAAATACTGGGTGCCCAGCTTAGTGAGAGGAAATTTCCACCACATTCTCTGTATGTGAACAATTGTTTTTCTTTAGTTCTGCAGCCGTAGCTGAACTCCTGCTGCTGGCTGCAGTGTGTGTTGTCAGCTGTCATTTCCCTGCTGTCTAGTGATACCCCTCACTCCTCAATCACTGTCCCCCTAAACTAAATATATATTCCCTGGTGTTAAGTGATACCCCCCACCCTTCAATTGCCACCCTCCAGTCCCTGATTTATTTATCTAGGTTTATATAATCCAGCAACAGGATTCCCACCCCCAGTGTCAGATGCCACCTTAGCAGCCCATTGTTTTATTAACTAGCTGACATCAGGATGCCCAGTCCATGTGTCAGCATTTAGAGCCCCCCCACAGTGTGAGACACTGGGGAGCCCACCCCCAGTGTCCTAAATATTTCTTTAATGTCCGGCAAAAAGAAAGCAGTCCCTCAAAGTCTTTTAATTTTTTTAACCTGAAAACGGTCTCTCATCACCTGTGCTCTGCCTTTCCTCCATTCTGACCCTCCCAATGAGGACCCACCACCCTGCATACCCCCCTTACCCTATATTTACCACTGGAGGTCACAGGATGTCATCTTCTGCGGACAGAGTCATGTCTGCACTGTTCAAAGCTGAACCGTGAACTGAAGAATCTATAATGTAATTCAATGGGGTTTTGAACTTATGTTCCTAACTTTGCCATTTTTAGGTATTTTTTCATCAGATTTTCAACATGACCTTTTAGGGACCCCACCTCATGAACACTGGCACTGTTATTTCATTAATCAGGCCCAGAAGGTAATTTTACAGTCACTGTGAAAAATCAACTTTCTGAAGAGAATAATGAAATTTCGCTACCAGTGTTCATGAGGTGGGGTCCCAAAAAGGTCATGTTGAAAATCTGGTGGATAAATTCCTAAAAATGGCTGAGTTATGAGCATTCATTGAGAGATTTTTCTATGCACATGCTTAACTTTGGTAATTTTCAATATTCTGAGTCCAAATTTTCAACATAGCCATTTTTTCACACCACCTCATGAACAGTACAGCTGTCATTTTTTACTTTGTGTCCAAAATGTAGTTTCACACCTGTGGTGTGGAATGGCATTTTTGCACAGATTTGAAATTGTTCACCTATGGGGTTTATGAGGCGGGGGTATAAGAAGACTATGTTTAAAATCTGGGGTCAAAATATGAAAAAATGCTAAAGCCATGAGCATTCATTGCAATTTTGCTACACCAGCTTGTATCTTTGGAAATGTTTAATATTCTGACCCCAGATTTTCAACATAGCCTTCTTATCATGTACTATGTGTCATAGCTGTCATTTTTCAAATCCTGCTTAGAATGTGTTTCTCTACCTGTGGCATGGAATGGTGTTGCAGTTGTGCAGAATTATGTTTTGGTGGGATACAATTTTTGGGGATAGGTACATGAGGTGAGGTAATAAGGAGGCTATGCTGACAATTTGGTCACTGTTGTCCTATAAATGGAAGTGCAGGGCCCAGAGGGCCCTGTGCTTCCACAGTTACATACATATATGTTTCTACAGAGAGATGGGAGTGCAGGGTCTAAAGGACCCTGCTTTCCCACAGTAAAATAAGGGTACTATTATACTATCTCAAAAGTAAGGAAACAAGTTGCAAAACACTTCATTAATGCTCCAGTTAGGGTCAAAATGACACAAGTTGGTAAATGAGGCGTTAGGGTTTCCCTAACACCCCACCCTCCTAAACCAGGTAGGAGAGCAGGTGTGCAGTGTGCATTGGGCTTCCCAAAAGGTACACAACCTAAGGTGATGGCTAAATGCCTCCCTGGAGCTTCATCAGAGCATGACACTGAATGAAGGTTGGTAGACAAAGAAGAGAAAGGAGCCAATGTTCTGATTCATCTTGGTACAAACAACCTGTCTGATCAAATACTGGAAGAAACCAAGCTAAATTTCATTAAGCTGGGGGAATGCCTGGAGGCTAAAATGACTGCCCTGAAATTCTCGGAGATCCTCCCAGTGTGGGGCAAAGGGTATTGCAAAGACAAAATCAGGAATAAAGACATCAAGGAATTCAGTGCCTGGCTACATGGATGGTGTAGTGAAAAAGGATATCACATCATAGGCTTATGGGGGAGCTTCTGGGAGAGGAAACTATTCAGAGCTGATGGACTTCACCTAACAAAGGATAGCGTGAGTGCACTTGGGCAAAAATTCAATGTCCATCTTGACAATTTAGACTAGGTGATGTGGAGTGTAATGCTAGGGAACCTATCAGAAAATAAACTTCTGATAGAAACTTAGCAGTCACTCCTCCACAAGCAGGAATTTCTCTCCCCTGACATAAGAAAACATGTCAGAAATGGTTGGAAACTATCAGGAACCAAACACAGGGCCATGCATCCACAGGCCCAAGAGCAGAGCCAATAGTAGTGAATAGCAGCAGGGGTGCCACACTATGGAAAGGGGAATGCATAAAAGCGAGAAGCCTGGGAAACAAAATAAGTGACTTGCAGTCAATGATGGCAGATTCATGAGTGGACCTTGTGGTTGTCATGGAGACTTGAGCCTCAGAGAAAAAAACTTGGACCTTTTGGTCCTAAGCTATGCCCTGTTCAGACAGGACAGAAGAGAGGGCAGGGGAAGGTAACATTATATGTAAAGGATGGGATGAATGCCACCTCAGTAGATAGCATTGAAAAGAAGGGTGGGGAATCCCTGTGGATGCTACTCATCTCAGCAATGGGGGAGAGGATCCACATAGATGTGGTATAACAGCCTCTGGGGCAGGCTGAGTGCAGGGATGAAGAGTTCCTAGAGAAGATCATAGGTGTAGCACCAAAAGGGGATACAGTGGTGGTAGGAGATGTGAATATGCCCAATGTTAAACTGGAGCATTCCCAGTGCCAGGTTCTACTAGGAGCCAAAGATAGTTGATGCCCTACAAGACTGTCTATTTATACAACTAGTTAGTGCCCTGACTAGGCTGGACACCATCCTGGATGTGGTCCTCACTAACTCAGAGGTAGTAAGTGCTACAGGGATTGGGGAGCCACTGGCCAACAGTGACTACAACTCTGTGTGGTTTGAGTTAGCTCTAGGGGAAGAATAATCACAATCCAAGACAATGGTTTTAAACTTTAGAGGAGCCAATTTTGACAAAATGAGGGAGGTAGTAAGAAGCAATCTGTTAAGGATCCAGAAGCATTTAGATGTGGAAGAAATAAGGGGGCTGGTGATGTTATCCATTTTAGAGGCTACCAGGAGTGCATAAGAGCAGTGACCAAAAAGAACAAACTCAGAAAAACAATATGGTTCAGTAACCAGGTAAGGACCACGATCAGAACCAAAAGGGAGGCCTATTGGAACTATAAAAAAACCTCAGGAAGACAGTGAATGGGAAGCCTACATTCAGAAGAACAAAGAAGCAAAGAGTATGGTGAAATCAGCTAAGGCCACAATGGAGCTTCAGCTTGCAGAAGGGGTTAAAGAAGGGAACAAACACTTTTTTTGACATACACAAGAAAAAAGAAAGAAAAGGGTGGAATTGTTAGACTCTAAGATGGTGGACAGAGTAGTGGAGGAGGATAGGCAGAAGACCACTGTTCTGAACAACTTTTTTTGCTCAGTGTTCACTGAGGAACACAAAGGCCCAGTACCAGACAATGACATCAAGGCAGCTGACAAAGTTGTTACACAAATGAAAGCACCATCAGTCACCAACAGAAGGCTTACAGAGGCCCTGGATCAACTGAGAGAAGACAAGTCACCAGGACCCGATGGTACTAAAGGAGCTAGCAAGTGAATTGGCAAGTCCCTTTGTACATTCATTCAGCAGATCGCCTCTGATGGGGTAGTGCCAGGAGACTGAAGAAGAACTGATGTGGTACATCTTCTCAAGGGAGGAAGCTGAGAGAAAGCATGCAACTACCAACCGGCCAGCCTTATATCGGTAGTGAGGAAACTGATGGAAACCTTAATAAAACAAGACTTGGTAGAGTACCTAGATAAGAATGGTAAGGTGGATGACAGGCAACATGGGTTCATGGTGGGAAGGTCATGCCAAATGAACATAATCACATTTTTAGACTGGGTCACTAGGGAACTAAACAGAGGCCACCCAGTGGACTTCCTCTAATTCAATTTCAGTAAGGCCTTTGATTCAGTGCCGCACAACTGCCTGCTAAAAAAGTTAGAGGACCAGGGTTCAGCCAAGTGCCTAGTCAGTTGGGCAGGTAATTGGCTTAGGGACAGAAAACAGAGAGTAGTGATCAATGGGGTGAGGTCTGATGAAGGTGAGGTCACTAGTGGTGTGCACCAAGGCTCAATGTTGGGGCCAGTCCTGTTTAATGCCTTTATTAGTGACATTGGCATAGGTATTCAGGGTAAAATTGCTCTATTCACAGATGATACCAAGCTTGGAGGATGGGTTGACAGCAAGGAGGTGGTTAAAGACATGCAAAAAGACCTACATGAGCTGAAAAGATGGTCCAACATCTGGCAGCTGAAGTTCAATGCAAAGAAATGTAAGGTGATGTGTTTGGGTACACAGAACCCAAGGACAGAGTACCACCTCAACAGAGTCCAGTTCAGCACCATGCAGAAAGAACAGGACCTAGGAGTCATCATAAGCAGCACCCTTGAACAGACAAGCCAATGTAACAAAGTTTATTGCAAGGTCTACAAAATGCTGGAGTGCATAGGGAGGGGATTCAGCAGCAGGAGGAAGGAAGTCATACTGCCACTCTACAGATCCCTGGTAAGGCCCCATCAGGAGTACTTTGTCAAGGTTTGGAGTCCTCATCTGAAAAAGGATATAAACAGGTTGGAGGCTGTTCAGAGAAGAGTGACCAAAATGATCCAGGGCCTTCAAGGGCACTTGAATGAGGAATGTCTCAAAGCATTAAATATGTTCTCACTAGAGACAAGGAGGGAGAGCAGAGATATGATTGAAACATACAAGTTCCTGAGAGTAATAAATAAAGTACCATCCTCAGATCTGTTCAACGAAGTCTCTGACTCTAAAACTAGAGGGCATGATGGAAGTTTGGGGGGGCTTCAAGAGGGAGCTTAGGAAACAATATTTTACAGAAAGATTTGTGGAGCTATGGAATATACTGCCAGCTGAGGTAGTGGAAGCAAAGTCTGTGACATCATTCAAGTGGGGTAGGACAAAGCAAAAGCATGATCAAAAGCAGTAGGAGTAGTAGGAGGCATTAGGCAGAAGGGGGCTTAGGTCCTGGGTCTGAGAAGGTCCAAGGAACACCTGCACAGATTAAATGGACTCTTGGTCTATTTTTCTGTTTCTATGTTTCTCAGTATGGGAACAGTGGGACTTTCTTGAATTGTAAAGCCGCAGCTGAAGTTGTGCTGCCAGCTCAGTGGGGGCAGTGAGCCAGTGCTCATCTGCTCAATCTCTATCTCTATGTCTTTCATTGCTCTTGATCTCTCTCCTTCTCTTTGTTGTCAATCAATCTATATATGTCTGTCTATCTATCTATCTATCTATCTATCTATCTATCTATCTATCTGTCTATCTATCTAACTCTATCTATAAATTCCCTCCCCTTTCCAGCTCAGTCAGCCCTCTTACATGTTTCTGTGATAGTGCTGAGTTCATACCGTAATATTAAAGCCAAATTCCTGACCAGCCTCTCCCTCTCTGGTCGCCTGTCCCCAATAAATGAATCAGTGGTGACACCAGGGTGCCAATCCATGGTACTGCTGAAGATTTAAGCTGACACTGGTGTGCCCGATCCCCAATGTTGGATCCATTAAAGTTTTAAACCTGCAAAAAAGAAGAGTCCCTTGATGTCTGTTTTTTAAATAACCCTGTAAATAAGAAAGCTGTTTTTTGCCAATCTGACCCCCACAACACTCTCAACCACACCTCCCCAACCCTCCACTCAGCACCCACCACCTCACACATCCTCTCTCACCCGAACATGTTTCATGACAGAGATCTACTCTCCAATCAAAGACATGTCTTGCTGCTAGAACCAACAACTGTGAGATGAGAAAATAAAGAAGTCATGTTTAATGTAATTCAGTGAGATTTCAACTTTTATTCATAACTTTCTTATTCATACCGTTGTCATTTTTTAAAATATTTTTACACCAAATTTTCAATACAGACTTTTTTGGGCCCCACCTTGTTTTCATGAACAAGAGTGGTGGATTTTTTCAAATCTGTCCCAAAAGGCAATTTTGTAGTCACTGTGTGCAAAATCTCCTATCACACAGGATTTGAAAATGTTCTCCTACTGGGTTCATGAGGTACGGTCATAAGAAGGTTATGCTGAAAATTTGGGGTCAACATGTGGGAAAAAAAGAAAGTTATGACTGTACATTAAAATATTTCTATGCTCACTCATAAAATTGGTAATGTTCAATACTTTGACACCATGTTTTCAACATAGCCTTTTTTTCACACCACCTCAAGAATGTGACAGCTGTCATTTTCCAAATCCTTACCCCAATTTTTTTTTTTTGCATCTGTGGCATGAAATGATATTTTGATGGGACTTTGAAAATATTCACCTACCAGGTTCATGAGGTGAGGTCATAAGAAGCCTATGTTGAAACTTTGGTGTAAAAATACCGTAAAATGACAATGTTATGAGTGGACATTGAAATATTTCCAGGTTCACTCATAACTTAACTAATTTTCAATATTTTGACTCCAAACATTCAACATTGTCATATTTTCGTACCACATGAGAAACATGACAGGTGTTGTTTTTTAAAGCCTGGTCAAAACGTGTTTTTGCACTTGTGGTTTGAAATTACATTTTGGCCAATGTTCTACAAATGCCACATGTCATGTCTATAAGGAGAGAAATAAAACAACTATCTTGAAAATTTGGTGTCAAAATTAAAAACATATATATTATTAAGGAATGCTGTGTATAGTGCCAGCCTTTCCCTTGCAGGTAGTGCTTTGTGATCCATGCCAACAAGCTGATTTAAGGGACAAGCTCAGTGAGCCAGTTGGATGGGGTGAGGCTGGGGGGAAGGTGCTGTTATACAACACCACCCTACAGTCAGGGGAGAAAACATGCAGGGTTTTCCTCAGTGGCCCAGGAGCCATATAGTGAAGAAAATTCTTCTCATTGCATAGGACCCTGTACCTCTGTACCTGTGTGTGGCAAAGGGCCCCATGTGGCAGCTGAGAGATGTACTCCTTGCTCTGTATGTCTGTATCAGTAGCCACATGGAAGTGCAGGGCCCAAAGGGCCCTGTGATTCTGCACTACACAAGACAGTGCCATGAATTCTTGACTTCCATCACTGCACTTCCATAGGTGGATGATATCTCTCCTTGGTGTAGGGTCCAGAGAGCCCTGCAAATCTGCATCTGTTCATTCAGGTCCTGAAGGGATTTGTATAAATGAGGATACAATTCCACTATCTCAGAAAGAAAGGAAATTCTTTGCAATAATCTGTGGTAATGTACAAGGTAGGATTCAACTTAATGCAACAATAGTAGGGCAATGTAGTGCTAGGGTTCATAACTCTAACTTCCCACCCCATACCCCAAAGCAGCAAAAAGACAAAAAGAGAAACAAGGATTTGAGCCTCCAGAGTCCTGGTCAGTCAGAGATGGGTCATTCTTGGGCTTGTCAACCCTAATGCTCACCCCCTTCCCTGAGCATACAAGGTCAACAGTGATTTTTTTCTTCAGTCAGGGCTCTATGTGAAGAAAGCTACAATGTGTGGCAAGACATACTTCTCTGCCTTTGAAGACTGCATCACTACGA
Source organism: Neoceratodus forsteri (assembly GCA_016271365.2). Lineage (NCBI taxonomy): Eukaryota > Metazoa > Chordata > Ceratodontiformes > Ceratodontidae > Neoceratodus > Neoceratodus forsteri. Next base: position 269,220,007 of record CM057453.1, read on the forward strand.
GGCATTGGCTTAGAGCTATGCCTTGTGCATTGGACAGGAGGCTATGGCTTTGGTTGGAAGGGTGAGCATTAGGGTTGAAAACCCCAAGGAAGACTCCACCACTGATTTGTCAAGACTCCAGAGGCTCAAAACCCTAATATCTTTTTCCTTGTGCTGCTTTGGGTTGGAGTGTTTAGTTAGGGTTGGAAACCCTAATGCCATATTTCCCTACTTTTGTTGAATGAAGTTGAATCCTAACTGGTGGATTGACACAGTTTATTTTGCAAATAATATATGTATTGCATAAAATGTTAAACCCAAAGTTTTGCACCTAAATAACTTTGGCATCATTTGACAAAATTGTATAAAATATTGCACACATATTAAGGGTGGCTCATTCTGATGACATGGCAAGTTTTGTAAAGGACGCTTTTTCAGATTCCAATATTCAGAAAGTGAAAAGGCTTGTAAAAATGTGTGTGTGTGTGTGTGTGTGTGTGTGTTTTTCCCTCACATGTATCACATGTAGACCAAAAATGGTTTTGGCTTTTTTTCTGAAACTTTCAAGGTAGAAGTGGTTCAGTCCATGGTCGAGTCTTTTCAAGGTTTCATAAAAAAATATCAATTGATTCTGAAGTTGTAAGATGTTAAAATTGGGCTTCTGAGAGCTCTGTAGGGTTTTCAGGATAACTGTCTGGTGCAACCAAATAATTTTTGGTTGTGAGCCAATTTCTATGTTATCAAAAAATGTTTTTTATATTTGTGAGAAAAAAGTTTTACATCATGAACTTTAAGGCTTAGTGTAAAAAGAAGAAATATGGTCTTTCTTTGTATTTTTTTTTTGCTCATTTCTAGTGCAAAACAATTTGGATTTATGTTCCAAGAGGTGGCAGGGAAGGCTAGAGAGAAAAGGACATCATTCAGAAAGTATAAGGAATCACAGAAGGAGCAGGACAGTGAACTGTATCAGTTAAAGCAGAAAGAAGCAGGGAAGGCAGTCAGAATAGTGAAGGCCCAAACCGAAAAGTTATCCAACTCGGTTAAGAAGGGGGATCAAACCTTCTGTAGGTACCTTAGGGAGTGAAGAAAGACCAAGGAAGGGATAGTGAGGCTTAATAAAGGGGAGTGGAGGTGGGCAGAGGGTGACAGTGAAAATGCAGAGATACTGAACAAATTCTTTTGCTCAGTATTCACAAAAGAAGAAGAGGGGAGGTACCTAAACAAACAATAGACACACTCTGGACAGGGGGGTTGATACCAGTCAGAAGAAAGGGTCCTGATAGGACTCCTGAATCTCAAGGTGGACAAAGCAATGGGGACTGATGGGATTCACCCCAGAGTTCTAAAAGAACTAAGGGGAGACCTAGTGACACCACTGACTATGCTTTGTAACAAATCATGGAAGGATGGAGTGGTACCTGAGAACTGGAGGAGGGTGGATGTGATTCCCATTCACAAAAGTGGGAGCTAGACAGAGGCAGGAAACTACAGACCTGTTAGTTTGACCTCAGTGGTACGGAATATGATGGAATCACTTCTGAAAGAAAGAATTGCTGAGTACCTAGAGGCAAGAAGGGAGCAGGAGCCAAGGCAGCATGGATTCACAGTGGGAAGGTCATGTCAGACAAATCTAATAGATTTCTTTGATGGGGTGACCAAGGTAGTAGACCAGGGAAGGCTGTGGATATGGCCTACCTAGACTTTAGCAATGCATCTGAAACAGTCTCACACAAAAGATTAATAAACAAATTAGCCAGCCTGGGAGTGGGTCCCAGGGTGCTAGACTGGGTAACAAACTGGCTGTACAGCAGGACACAGAGGGTAATAGTAAACAGAGTACACTCTGAAGAAAGGGGGGTTACTAGTTGGGTACTACAGGGTTCTGTACTCGTACTGGTCCCCTTTAATGTCTTTATAGGTGACATTATGGAGGGGCTGGAAGGAAAGGCATGCCTCTTTGCAGATGACACAAAGATCTGCAACAGGATTGATACACAAGGAAGGTGGAAAGGATGAAAAGTGACTTGGCAAGGTTGGATCAATGGTCAGAAGTATGGCAGCTTAGATTCAATGCAAAGAAGTGCAAACTAATGCACCTGGGAAACAAAAACCTAGTGGAAGAGCACACAGTGTGAGAGGGGAGATACTAACAACAACAAAAATGGAAAGGGACCTGGGGGTAGTCATATCAGATGACCTTAAAGTAGGCAAATAATGTAAGAAGGCAGTAAGAATGGATGGGGGTTACTGGGATGCAGAGGGAGAGGCATCATCAGCAGAAAACAAGAAGTTGTTATCCCTCTATACAGAAAGTTGATGAGACCCCATCTGGAGTACTGCATGCAGTTCTGGAGACCCCATCTCCACAAGGACATGTACAGGATGGAGGCAGTCCAGAGGAGGGCAACTAAAATGGTGCAGGGTCTGTACCAGAAGCCATATGAAGAGAGACTAAAAGAGCTTTACATGTATACCCTTGAGGAAATGAGGGAGAGGGGGGACATGATAGAAACCTTCAAGTACTATACCTCAAGGGAATGAACCAAGTCCAAGAGGGTAGCATCTCTCAGAAAAAGAGATGTGCAAGAACAAGGGAGTCACAATTTGAAGACAGAAGGGGGACAGCTCAGGGCAAATGTGATGAATTATTTTTTCACTGAGAGTGTGGTGGATGCATGGAATGGCCTTCCTGAGGAGGTCATGGGGTCATAAACAGTGGGAGAATTCAAGAATGCATGGGACAGACATAAGGCAAGTTTAGTTGGGGGGGGTAGGTGAAAGTAGGCTGTTGGTTAACTAGGATCTGCAGCTTATCCAATAGGTAGGGAAATGGGCAGACTAGGTGGGCCAAGCGGTCCTTATCTACCATCAAAATCTATGTTTCTATGTTTCCCAAATGTTCAGGGTAGAAGTGGCTTGGCGGGGGTGCTTTTGAACATTTCTTGAAAATATATGAAACTGTTCTTGAGTAATAACATTTTACAAATGTGACTCCTGAGCATGGATTCATAATGTACTTCAATGTTAAACCTCAATTGTTGCACCTTAATAGCTTTGGTGCCATTTAACAAATTTTCATGAAATGTTCCATGTATGGTCAGCATGCCAAGTTCATATGATTTAACACATTTCAGAATGGCTGTTTGTCCTAATTTTTGAGAACCAGGGAATGACAAACATTGAAAAACACACTTTTTGGATGTGTGTTTACTTGTGTATGTATCAAATAGGTTTGGAATTTTGTTTCAAAAGTTTCTTGGTAGAAGCGGCTCCGCCCAAGGAGGTCTTTTGAAGATTTCACAAAAAATTTCAATAGGTTCTCAAGTTGGAACATTTTGCTTCTGAGCTTGCTCAGTAGGGTTTATGGGATAGGTGCTTCTTATTATACATGTGCAGTAGTGCCTGTATAGTTAGGGTTGAGCAGGCTGTTAAATGTTAACCCTAAGATTTTGCACCTTAAAAACGCTAATGCTGTTCAAGGAAATTGCATTAAATTTGCATGTGCAGTTAGGGTGGCAAGCGCTTATGACTTATCAAATATTGTGAAGACCTCTTGTCCAGATTTCAAGATCCTGAAAGTGATAAAGCTTGTAAAATTGAACCTTTTGGTCATTTTGCTCCTCACATGTAGGTCAAAACCAGTTCTGAAATAGTGCTAACATTTTCAGGTAGAAACAGCTCAGACCAAGGTTGTGCCTTTTGTGAAAAAAATATCAACTGGTTCTCGAGTTATATGGTTTTGAAATTTGGCTTCTGAGTATGCTCAGTAAGGTTTTTAGGATAGCCGCCTAGTGCAACCAAAGAATTTTTGATGGCAAGATGATTTTTGTTTCATTAGAAAGTGCCTTTTATATCCACAAGAAAACAATTGTATGTTGTGAGTTATGAGCCTTAATAACTTGGGAGATGGTCAATAAAATTGCAGGACATTTTGCATGCACAGCTGGGATGCCAAGTTCATATGATTTTGCAACTATAGTGACAGCCTATCATTTGGATTCTGAGAGCCAAGCAACATAAAAATAAGAAAAAAAAAACACACTTTCTGGCCATTTCTTGCTGTCCTCTAAAGCACAAATAGTTTTGATTTTTTTCTTCAAAAATTCTTAGAGTAGAAGTGGCTCTCCAAAGGGTGTTCCTTTCAAAAAGTTTTGTGAAAAAATATCAAGTCAGTTCTTGAGTTATAAAGTTTTAAAAATGTGGTTACTGAGCATGCTCAGTACGGTTTAAAGGATAGGTGTGTGGTGCACCCAAAGAATTGTTAGTCACAAGACAATTTCTATTTCACAAGAAAATATTTTTAAGTCCACAAGAAAAAAATTTATGTTGTGAGCTTTGAGACTTAGTAACTTTGAAGTTATTTGACAACATTTCATGAAATTGTGCATGCCCAAAGCCAGCCAGCTGGCGCAGCAGTTGGATTTCTGCTTGCAGCGCCGGTGACCCGGGTTCAGGATTGGATTTGGGTCACTGGAGGGCTGGCTGGGGCAGAAGGATGGAGTGTCCCATGGACTGATCTCCTTCTCTAGGGGGAAGGTGGGAATACTGTCTGCTGCTTGACAGACCCCTGGCAGAGGCCGGGGGTTCTGCAGCTACCGGCACTTAACAGATTTCAGGAGGCAGGGTGGACACAGGACGTCACTTCATGTCCCCACCTCCTGGAGGGGACAAAGGGGAAGAAAAACTCCCTGCTTCCCCCGCCTTAATGATGCCCCCTTCAGCTTCATTGGCTCTCAGGCCGACTCCTGCCTCTCCCACATTCGTGGTACCCTTGGCTTGGAGCATCATGACCCTGCTCTGGGGGGTAAGCCAGGGGATCTAGGGAGGATGGCTAATGTGAGTAGCCACAGCCAGAGCCCGTGACCGGGCAGATGGTCCCGACGGTAATTGGAAACAGGAGCCAAAAATAGAAAATTGAAAATAAATAAATAAATAAACATTTTGCATGCCCGGTCATGGTGCCAAGGAATTTCAACTGGTAAGTTTTTTGATAGATGCTTATCTAGACTCCAAGAGCCAAGGAGTGTTAAAATAGGAAAAAAATGCTCATTTTTTATCATGTTTCTGCTCACACCTAAAGCAACAACAGTTTGGAATTTCGGTCCAATATTTTCAGGGTAAAAACAACTCTGCTCAAGAAGATGCCTTTTGAAGACTTTGTGGAAAAATGTTACTCAGTTCCTGAGCTGTAGGGTTTTAAAATTTGTCTGCTGAGCATGGGGTGAGTAGGCATTTTAAAGTTAAATCCTCAGTATTGTACCTTAGTAACTTTGGCATCCTTCAACAAAATTACATGGAAGTTTGTATATTCAGTCAGGATGCCAGGTTCTTATTTTAGCATGTTTCATGATGCCCGTTTGTCCAGATTACAAGATCCAGGTAGTGAGAAAACATCATTAAACACAGTGTTTAGCTGTTTTGTTTCTTCTCTCATCTAGACCAAAAACAGTTTTGCAGGAATGAAAAATATTCTGACCTTAGCAAAAAAAGTGAAAGGTTGGCAAAGAGTCGGACAAGATCCAACCAGTCTGGAAAGATGCATCAAAGAAACTGAGGAATAATCCAGCAGGAAGAAGTAATCAAGATCAAATTTCAAGTTTCTTTTTGTGCATCAGCCTATCACAGGACACCTCTAAGACCCAGCTGTAATGTCTTGAAGTACTGTAAAAAGGTGTGAAGTATAATAATATGCACTGTGCTGGGAGCAGACCAGGACCTTGCCATGTGTGAACTGTGATCCTCTGGTAGCCTGTGTTTGAACAGTAACTATTTCTGATCAAACTTGCACTCTCTAGCTACTGTTATTGGACCTTGCTATTTGCCTCAGTGGATGTTTCTGTATTGTTTGCCCACTCCCCTATGCTTGCAGCCTAATTGTCTACTTGAGTCTCCCATTTCAAATTCTGCCACTTTTTCTGTATTCTGCCATTCTGCCTCCCATTGTTGATAGCAGCACTTGTAAGAGGGACTAGTCTGGACAACGTTGGGTGAGCCCAGACATGGCAATATATGTAATGGTGGATCAGTGGGTGGCAAAGTGGTAAAAAGTGACAGGAAGTTAAAGGGAGCTGACGATTCTGGGACATAAGAATCTGATTTTGTTGTTGTTGTTGTTGTTGTTGCATTTTATCTTGTTTTCTGATTTATTTTGGTTATTTTAACTAAGGTTTATTTTTTTTTGTTTTACTTAGTTTTGGAATTCTGTTAAAATGGGACAATACACCGTTGTTGTCAAATGAGTTCTATTCCTGTTTTGCAGTTTTGCACTGTGTGAAGTTTGTTCCTTGGTGCTAGCAACAACTATGGAAGTAGGAAAATATGAGGGATCTGATTCTCAAAGCGTCCCCAAATGATGAAGGTGCTCGTGTCAAGGCAATGCTGCCTCTTGCACCAAAACGTATGCTGAGAGCAGTTTTCAAATGCAACCTGCATCAAACGCAGGCTGCATGCACCAAAGGGGGCTTGTGCTCTCCTTGCTGCACAAAAAGGGGTGCAACATGGCACAAGGAGCCTTGTGCCAGGGTAACACCACAACATCCCCTTTTTTGGAAGTCTGTAAAGTGGATGATGCTGACAAAATCAAACTCCTGTTAGCCAGCCAAAGCTGGTCTAATAGTACTTGCTTCGCCCTGGTAACCTTCCCTGTGCAGGTGGGAGCATGCACCAGTTTCAACAGCCAAAGTCTCCATTAAGAAATAGACATATTCACATGTTCTAACCTTTCCATTCTTAAGTTGCTTCATAAAATATATTAACAGAATGTGCTGCTTAGCTCCACATGGGGTGACACCATACAGTGCTTGTTGTCTTAAAACTCCTCAGTGAAAAGGACTGAAGGTACATGACAAACAACAAGACAGACTGCATTCTCAAATATCCATGGTCACATCTGCATATTTATTTAGGAGACTCCTTGAAATGAATGGAGCTATTTTTTAGTAGTATTTTATACATTATGATGGCAAGTTGGAGAATAATGAAGACTAGTGTTCTATAAACAAGGCCCTTGTTAGTCAAGTGGTGACCTTCATTAATCTTGAATTATCCAACAATAATGTATAAAACAGCAATAAAAAAATACCCCCATTCATTTCAATGGGGCACACCCCTGCACTCGCCCTTGACCTATGTTATAATGTGCCTGAGCATGGGTATGTAGAGGTCAGCTTCACTGGGGAAGGGGCATAAGCCTGACTATAGTGGTATGCAATAGTCTGTGCATACCATATTGCTCAACTATCCCTGAATGCAAGGGACAGCCCTAATTTTACTCCTGAAAACTGCTCTGCCCCACATCCATCCCTCATGGAAAACATGCTGCTCACACAGAGGTGTCCTGTAAATTTAGACTTTATGGCAGGGGAGTCATTTCAGATTTCAGCAGTGGGGAGCCAACAACCAGTGAAGACCAGGTGCTAGTTAGTCCGTAAGGGGCAAGCTCTGGAATGTCTCGAACATCTCTTAAAGGTCAAGCTTATTTGTTGTGACTGAAAAGTAATATGCAAATCAGGAAAAATTAAAATGTATAAGATTCATCTAGCTGTCTATACCCCAGAGCAATGCATCAGATTAGGGCTTAAACCAACCCAGTTACTAACCAATTTATTTTCCTGGCTCCAACCCCCCTGTAAAAAAATGTATTTACTTTTACTTACCCGGCCATCTGGCCAGAACCTGTGGCCTAGCCCAGTGTGCCACTGGCCAAGTTTTCTGTCTGCTCCTCTTCCATCCTTCTGCCATAAGCTGGATGCTAGAACCAACCATCCCAGGTCCCCAACGTGGTCTGTGACCAAGTCACTTTACCAACTGAACCCACCCAACCTGTGTTGCTTGCTTCTTGCTTGGTTGCTGCAATGGCTGCTGTTGCACTGCACTGATCTAGGCCTATGAAGGCCATCCACACTACTGTCACTGATGCTGCAAGGCCTAACTTGCTGTTGCAAGAGGTCCACAATCTTTTTCTTTTTGTGAGGTGAGCCTAGTAGAGTAAGTAGGTAGCCTAGTCTTGAGTTAGCTTCTCGCTCACCCCCAGACCCTTCAGCCACCAAGGGAGACAGAGACTCACTAAGAGTAGGTCAACAAAAATATGCCACCACAACACTACTATTGAGAGTTCAGTGCTTGCTGACTCCTCCAAACTGTAGCGTGTAGCCTGTCTACTCTGTGATGAGGAAAGACAGTGTCCCACTTGTGTGACTTGTGCTCTTGCTTGGCTGGAGCTCCTCCACATCATGTGTGATGGCACTGCCACTAATAGGTGTAGAGTGTGGACAACACAATACAGACACAGTTGAGTCAGAAGTGCACCTGCAGCATGAGTGCAACACAGTCCGGGAGGCACTTATTGTGTAAAAAGATTAAATCCAAAATGTAATGCCATTATTGCCACACCTAAGAAAAAAAACCGAAAAGGTCATGGGAGGGGGGCACCGCCCTCCTCTGCCCCTACCTAACTAGCACCCCTGCTTTATGGTAGAAATTAATTCTCAGTGGCTAACAGCAGTACAAGTAAACATAGAAACATAGAATTTGACAGCAGATAAGGACCCCTTGGCTTGCCTAGTCTGCCCATTACCTATGTATTGGATAAGCTGCAGATTCTAGTTAACCAACAGCCTACTTTCTCCTACCCTTCACTATAATTGCCTTATGTCTGTCCCATGCATTCTTGAATTCCCCAACTGTTTTTGACCCTACAACCTCCTCAGGAAGGTGGTTCCATGAGTTCACCACCCTCTCTGTGAAACAATTCTTTCTGACATTGCCCCTGAGCCATCCCCCCCCATCTTCAAACTGTGCCCCCTTGTTCTTGCACATCTCTTTCTCTCAAAGATGCTCTGGTCTTGAACTTTGTTGATTCCTTTGAGGTACTTGAATGTTTCTATCATGTCCCCCCTCTCCCTCATTTCCTCGAGAATATACGTATTAAGCTCTTTCAGTCTCTCCTTATATGACTTCTGTTGCAGACCCTGCACCATTTTAGTTGCCCTCCTCTGGACCACCTCCATCTGTCTATGTCCTTACTGAGATGGGGTCTCCAGAACTGCATGCAGTACTCTAAATGGGGTCTCACCAACTGTCTGTACAGAGGGATAACAACTTCTTGTTTTCTACTGATGATGCCTCTCCCTATGTATCCCAGTATCCCTCCAGCCCTCCTTACTGCCTTCTCACATTATTTGCTTAACTTGAGGTAATCTGATATGACTTCCCTGAGGTTCTTTTCCATTTTTGTTGTTGTTAGTGCCTCCCCCCCCAATTGTGTACTCTTCCCCTGGGATTTTTTTTCCTGGATGCGTTACTTTGCACTTTTTTGCATTGAGTCTAAGCTGCCATATTTTTGACCATTCCTCCAACCTTGCCATTTCCCTTCTCATCCTTTCCATCCCCCCTTGTGTATTAACCCTGTTGCAGATATTTGTATCATCTGCAAAGAAGCATACTTTTCATTCCAGCCCTTCTGCAATGTCTCCTATAAAGACATTAAAGAGGACCGGTCCAAATACTGAACCCTGTGGCACCCCACTAGTAACCACTCTTTCTTCAGAGTGTACTCCATTTACTATTACCTTATGTGTCCTGTTGGTCAGCCAGTTTGTTACCCAGTCTACCATGCTGGGACCCACTCCCAGGCTGGTTAACTTGTTTATTAATTTTTTTCTGTGGGACTTTGTCAAATGCCTTGCTGAAGTCTAGGTAGGCCATGTCCACAGCCCCTCCCTGGTCTACTACTTTGGTCACCCAGTAAAAGAAATCTATTAGATTCATCTGACATGAAGTTCCCCTGTAAATCCATGCTGCTTCAGGTCCTGTGCCCTGATGGCCTCTAGGTACTCAACAGTTCTATTTCAGTAGTGATTCCATCATTTTTTCCTACCACTGAGGTTAAACTGACAGGTCTGTAGTTCCCTGCCTCTGCCTTGCTCCTACTTTTGTGAAGAGGGATCACATCTGCCCTCCTCCAATCCTCAGGCACCACACCATCCTCCCACGATTTGTTAAAAAAGGTAGTCAGTGACATCACTAGGTCTCTCCTTAGTTCTTTTAGAATTCTGGGGTGAATCCCGTCAGGTCCCATTGCTTTGTCCACCCTGAGTTTTAGGAGTTCTCTCATGACCCTTTCTTCTGTGAATTCACTATTGTTGACCCTCCATCCAGAGTGCTTCTATTGCTTGGTTTAGGTACCTCCCCATGTTCTTCTTTTGTGAATACTGAGCAAAAGTACTTGTTCAGTATCTCTGCTTTTCCACTGTCATCCTCTTCCCACCTCCCCTCCCCTTTGTTAATTCTCACTATCCCTTCCTTGGTCTTCCTTTGCTCCCTAATGTAACTATAAAAGGTTTTATCCCACTTCTTAACAGAGTTGGCTATCTTTTCCTCAGTTTAGGCCTTCGCTGTTCTGACTGCCTTCCCTGCTTCCTTCTGCTTTAACTGATACAGTTATCTGTCCTACTCATTCTGTGATTCCTTATACTTTCTGAATACTATCTTTTTCCCTAACCTTTCCCACTACCTCTTTTGAAAACCATAGTGTTTTTTTACTTTATTTTGTTTTGTTTATTTGCTTCACACAAAGACTTGTTGCCTCCATGATGGCAGTTTTGATTTTCTCCCATTGTTCTTCCATTACTCCATCCTGCCCATTTGCTAGTTCATTCCTTAGGCACTCACCCATTTTGCAAAAATCAGCCCTCCTAAAGTCCAGTACCTTTGTCTTTGCATGGCTTGACTCTACAGTTGTGTTTATCATGAACCACACTGTTTGGTGGCCGCTAGCTCCCAGATGGCTACCCGCTTTAAATCTGTGATCCTCTCATCATCTCCATTTGAGAGTACCAGGTCTAAGACTGCTCCCTCCCAAGTGGGTTCCAACATTAGTTGTCTGAGGCATGCTCCCTGTATGGCATTGAGAATGACCCTGCTCTTGGATGTGGCTGCAGCACATGTGCTCCAGTTAACATCTTGCATATTCAGGTCCCCCATCAACAAAATCTCCCCTTTTTCTGCCATTCTAAGGTCACCTTCTAACATTTCTTTGTTCATTTCCTCCCTCTGAGATGGGGGTCTGTATACAACCCCTGTGCAGATTGTGGTGCCATTACCTGTCTCCTAGATGACCCACAGTGCCTCCTCTCTTCCCCACTTACTCTTTAGTTCTGTTGCTTTGATCCCTTCTCTTACTTAGAGAGCTACTCCTCCTCCCCTTTTACCCTCTCTATCCCTCCTGTAGATTGCATACCCTGATATGTTTATATCCCAGTCATGGTTCTCTGTGTACCATGCTTCTGTGACTGCCACAATATCCAGTTGTCCCTCTCCCATCAAGGCCACTAAATCAGGAAGCTTCTTACCCAGACTAGTATGGTTCACAATAAACACAGCAATAGAATCAAGCCATACAAAGACAAAGGTACTGGATTTTAGGAGGGCTGACTTTGCCAAAATGGGTGAGTGCCTAAGGAATACACTAGCAAATGGCCAGGAAGGAGGGGGTGGAAGAACAATGGGGAATAATAAAAACTGCCATCACAGAGGTAACAAGCCTTTGTGTAAAGCAAATAAACAAAATGAAATGAGGTAAGAAAACACTATGGTTCTCAAAGGAAGTGGCAGTGAAGGTTCAAGAGAAAAAGAAAGCATTCAGGAAGTACAAGGAATCACAGAAGGAACAGGACAGAGAACTGTATCAGTTAAAGCAAAAGGAAGCTGGGAAGGCAGTCAGAACAGCAAAGGCCCAAACCGAGGAAAAGATAGCCAACTCAGTTAAGAAGGGGGATAAACCTTTATAGGTACATCAGGGAGTGAAGGAAGACCAAGGGAGGGATAGTGAGGCTTAATAAAGGGAGGGGGGTGGGCAGAGGGTGACTGTGAAAAGGCAGAGATAATAAATATTTTTGCTCAGTATTTACAAAGGAAGAGGGGAAGGTACCTAAAACAAACAGTAGAAACACTCTGGATACAGAAGTTGATACCAGCCCATTTACAGAAGAAAGGGTTGTGAAAGAACTCTTAATACTGAAGGTGGACAAAGCAATGGGGCCTGATGGGATTCATCCCAGAATTCTAAAAGAACTAAGGGTAGAACTAGTGACACCACTGACTACCCTCTTTAACAAATCATGGGAGGATGGGGTGGTACCGAGGACTGGAGGAGGGCAGATGATTCCCCTTCACAAAAGTGGGAGCAAGGCAGAAGCAGGAAACTACAGACCTGTTAGTTTAACCTCAGTGGTAGGGAAATGATGGAATCACTTTGAAGAAAAAGAATTGTTGAGTATCTAGAGGCCAGAGGGCACAGGACCCAAGGCAGCATGGATTCACAGCGGAAGGTCATGCCAGACAAATCTGATAGATTTCTTTGACTGGGTGACCAAAGTAGTTGATCAGGGAGGGGCTGTGGACATGGCCTACCTAGACTTTAGCAAGGCATTTGACACAGTCCCACACAAAGATTAATATACAAGTTAGCCAACCTGGGAGTAGGTCCCAAGATGACAGTCTGGGTAAGGAATTGGCTGGAGAATAGGACACAGAGAGTAATAGTAAATGGAGTCCACTCTGAAAAAAGGGGGATTAGTAGTGGGGTACCACAGGGTTCAGTATTAGGACCGGTCCTCTTCAACATCTTTATAAGTGACATTGCAGAGGGACTGAAGGAAAGTATGTCTCTTGCAGATGACACAAAGATCTGCAACAGAGTTGATGCACAAGGTGGGTGGAAAGGATGAGAAGGGACTTGGCAAGGTTAGAGGAATGGTCAAATGTATGGCAGCTTAGATTCAATGCTAAGAAGTGCATGGTAATGCACCTGGGAAACAAACCCAGGGAAGAGTACAAATGGGGGTGAGATACTAACAACAACAAAATGGAAAGGGACCAGGGGTAGTCATATCAGATTACCTAAGGTAGGCAAGCAATGTGAGAGGGCAGCAAGGAGGGCTGGGGATACTGGGATGCATAGGGAGAGGCATCACCAGTAGAAAACAGGAAGTTATTATCCCTCTGTACAGACAGCTGGTGGGACCCCATCTGAGTACTGCGTACAGTTCTGGAGACCCAATCTCCAGAAAGACATAGACAGAATGGAAGCTGTCCAGAGGAGGGCACTAAAATGGTGCAGTGGTCTGCACCGAAGACATATAAGGAGAGACTTAAAGAGCTTAATATGTATAGCCTCGAGGAAAGGAAGGAGGTGGGGACATGATAGAAACTTTCAAGTACCTCAAGGGAATCAATAAAGTCCAAGAGGGTAGCATTTTCCAAAAAAAGAGGTGTGCAAGAACAAGGGGGCACAATTTGAAGATAAAAGGGGGTGGCTCAGAGGTAATTTAAGGAAGTATTTTTCCTCAGAGAGGGTTGTGGATGTATGGAACGGCCTTCCAGAGGAGGTTGTGGAGTCAAAAACAGTGGTGGAATTCAAGCATGCATGGGACAGTCATAAGACAATTCTAGGGGTTGGGGGTAGGAAGAAGTAGGCTGCTGGTTAACTAGGATCTGCAGCTTATCCATCAGGTAGGGAAATGGGCAGACTGGGTGGGCCAAGCGGTCCTTAGCTGCCATCAAATTCTATGTTTCTATGTTTCTATGACTACGGGCATCGGTACTCATTACCCTCAATTGTTGTATGGTCTTATCTCTTTTAGCCCCAACCCTGCCCTTACTGTCTTTGCTCATTTCTCCATTTTCACCTGTCCTGCTCCCTATTGACCTTTCTACCTCAGTGTTTACCTTGCTGATAACCCTGTATTGTGAGGGGAGGCTGGGAATTCGCTGCTTCTCACCAGTGCCTCCCCCCTTGGCTAGTTTAAATGCTTTCCAATGAAGCATTTAAACCTATCACCTAGCAGTCTGCTTCCCCTCCTGGACAGATGCAGACCATCTTGCCAGTATAGGCATGCATCCTTCTAGGTGGAACCCCAGTTCCCAATGAAGCCAAAACTCTGTGCTCTGTAAATACAATGATTTCAAACTGTGTTCTGAGGTTCTGTATCTCCATGTTTCAGGATGTGTCCTGATCATCATGAGGGTTAGTGCCGCCCATTGTCCCTCATTTTGAGTGTCCATGTCCCTCATTTCAGTGACAAAATGTGAGGTATTGTGTATGCTTCTAAGACCCTACTCCACACAAAGAGTGCTGAGCATGGCCATAGTGTACATGCTCTATACAGAATGACAAAGAGATAGTAAGTGAGATGAAACAGTCATGGAGAAACACATTTGTAGCACAGAATATGCATAAGGGTATTTGCATGGCCCAATACAAAAAGGTCAGGCTTCTCAACACAGAGGCCCCACTTCACACATCTGGTATGGGGGATGTTGGCTGACTACATCCATAAGCATTTAATGCAGTATGCAAACAATACTTTACAAATTAATGGCAATTTAATGACAAAAATCAAAAGCCATTAAACAACTTGCAAAAGGATTAGAATTAATGAGTTTACTTAAGTTTAATGGGGAAATTAATAAAAAAGGTATTTTAATGGATCTAATTGCTAGTAGTAGTGTGAGAAATAGAAACTGATGTGTTTTTTAGATGAGATTTGCACCAGTTTAGTTGCTGCACACATGGTAAGCATGCAACATGTGAACCTGATGTGATTTTTAAATGATGTTCACACCAGCTTAACTACCACATCATGTCAAGTGTGCAACATGCGAATCTGTTGTGATTTTTAAAGATGTTCACACCAGCTTACCTGCTGCTCATGTCAATGCAGCATGCAAGCCTGATGTGCTTTTCAGACCTGGTTCACATAGGTTCACTTTGTGTATGTGACTTGCATACAAACATTGCACAATTAAGCATGTGGCATACATTCTGCATGTACGCATCACACTTATATTTCTGTAAGAAAAGGGAAGACTGAATTTCAGTTTGACTTGCAAAACACTGCTCAAACATGGCTTCATCAAGCAGTGTTTCTTCTCTTGACATGGATATGACATTCACATGATAGTTATTATGGAGACCAGCTCATTAAGAACTAGGCAAGGCTGTTCCAAAACTATTTCTATATAGACTGATAAAAAATATGCAATACAAATACCCCAGTTTGACCAGGATGAAGAAGTCACTGCTGAAGTGCTGAGTGAAGCAGGCAGCTTTTCTAGCACTTTAAGCCTGAGCTCAGGCAATTTTTTGGGTGGGAAGCATAAGCTAGGGACAGCCCATTGAGGTCTGGTAATCTATTTTGATACCAGCGTATATAGGCTCAGTGCTGGTGATAGCACAACCATTCCATATTTGCAATACTAGCCCAGGGTGCAAGCTGCGTGCCTCATGTTTTATGCAATGGAAGGTGTATACAAAACATATTAAAATAATTTTATGAATATTTCCTTAGGTGTGGGTACCAGTGGCAGTTTTGCATGCCAATGATCAGTGCTGGTGGGTCTTCTTAGTCCACTGAAGCAATGACCTAAACAATTTCGCTAGCCATTTTTCTTTAGTTACAGCAACAGAGGTCATCTCCAGTTTTGCACACTGAAGACAAAGTTATTTGGACTTAGCCAGCTGTAAGAGGTCTGAACCTCACTTTCAGATTCTTGGCAATATTGGGAATGCAAATAGTCACAAACAGGTTGCATTCGAGTAATAAACAAGTTTATTACTACAAAAGGGATAAATCACAGTTGCCCTAAGCAGTTCTTACCAATACGAACCGGGAGCCAGTGCTAAGCGTTCCCTACACCTTGAGCTTTCTCTGTAGTCTCTTGGGATCTCTCGGGTCTCCAAGGTGTAAAGTCTGTGCATAACATTATATACCTGTGATAATAACTATGGTTACTAAAAGATAGAAACATTTCTAGTTACAGAGATGAGCCCTATTGGCTAATTTAGAGGTGGCTCCACGGTCCAAGATAACATTGTATAATTCTGTAAAGTCATCAGTTTTAGAACAAAGACGTTCTTATACAGAGTCTTACATAACAGGGTGAAGTGGTGCACATCACCAAAGGATGGCAATGTTGCCTTACATATTATAATTACTTCAAGGACAGGTATCTTGGCATCTGACAAGTAAGAAGTAGACAGAAAATACATGGTATAATATGCGTGCATTAGCAAGCAAAGTGGGTTACAATAATATGCATTCATATCCTGACATCTACTCTTGTACGGTAGATGCCTTTAGCCCTATGTATTAGTATAGTCTATGCCTAACCATTAGCTGTCTACGGCGTACCCCTGAGGGTATCAATTAGGGT
Organism: Neoceratodus forsteri; assembly: GCA_016271365.2. Lineage (NCBI taxonomy): Eukaryota > Metazoa > Chordata > Ceratodontiformes > Ceratodontidae > Neoceratodus > Neoceratodus forsteri. Next base: position 269,236,201 of record CM057453.1, read on the forward strand.
GCAGGGACCTCATGTAACAATTTCCCCCCTTGTTGCCTCCAAGGGCAACACAGGCAAATCCAGGGAATGGACAGGAGCAGTGGTCATTTACAAGCCCAACGCGCGAGCCTTGTAAAGGAATTCAAGCTGCTCATGGTGTTAGCGCAGTGTACGTCATAGGCAGCAAAGCATAATAATCAAAGTGAATATTAAAAATGCTTGTATTATAACAAAACCTTTAAAAGCGATTTCTAACCAGGTGTTAGTCAATGCATTACTCATATCTCCATCGTTGATAAGGTCAAGAACAGCTTCATTGGCTTTGGTTATATTATTGCTGATGTGGATGAGTTGTGTGTCCTTTCTATCTAAAAGGGATTTCAGTGTAAGTGTAAGTGGATCTATGTGTACGTTAAAGTATAGTAGGTATTCTGAGAGTGTGAGTAAGTAATCTGGGTTACCATCAATAATGTCTGCATCCATAAGGGGAACGGGGGTTATTACGGTATGTCCAAAAACAGTTTTCTGATGGGGAACAAAACAAAAGTTGGGGTAATCAATTGAACAAGTAACAGAACCATATGTATAGGACTTAACATTTGTAACTATACAGTACTCTCTGTCACAGTTATACTGTGAACGTACAGTAGGTAGTCTCCATTTTTGCAACTGAACAGGGCATGTGTAGGTCGTCTTCAAGATCCGTGTTGACAAGCGATGAGCTTGCTCACGATAGGACTGGTAGAGCTGATCTGGTAACGGCGTCGAGTCAAAAGAGTTGGTGCCATTCTCAGTGATGTCATCATCCATAGTGAAAGTCCAATCAATGCTGTCTGGAGAGTAGCCACAAACAGGGCATATAACATCAAACACATCACATCAGCACAAGTAGATATATTGCTTTTTCGCACAGCAGTCCATGTGCGGTGCCACCCAGGCATCCAGGAAGGAGTGGTAGACCAGTAGAGGTGGGAGATCCAGGCGTTCTCTGTAGATGTCGTCATCCAAATGCCCAATCGAATGTGCCAGTGCAAGCTTGTCGAACAAGGCTGTGGTGGGATCAAAACGTGGTAAGGAGACAGTAAAAGAGACAAACATGGTATCTGTTATGGAACATTTCTTGGTAGAAAAACAAGGACCAGTATTAGGGTGTCTGGTCACAAACCCCAAATTTCTCGCTGTGGAGAGAGGAATAGACAAAGTCTGTTGCATACATAAGGAAACACAAGTTGAAAGTTTACATTTAGGACAATGCCATTTAGAGATGTGTCTATCATGTATTATGTCAGGGATTCTTCCAGTTTCTAAGTCATGGAAGAGGTTGTTGATGGTAGTGAGAATGTATGAACCATATGCAGAACAAAGTATTTCTCTACCAAAGTATTGTTTTTCAGCTTCTCTATTGTTCTGTTGTATGAGTGCGTTAATCTTATCTTTTGAATCAGTGAAGGCTTTTGCAATGTCGTGCATGTTGTATACAGTGTATCTTTCTACCTGACTAAGGCCATCCACACCATGCAATAATGGTGGTAAAACATTATTAACCAAACTAGTGGAGAACTTGGCAGAATGACTCTTGATAGCAACAGTGTCTGCTTTGTTCCAAATGGACATAGCAGTACCAAAAAAACCTGTGACAGTACCTGTAGCACCTGTAACATCAGAACTGTCAACTTCACGTTTACTACGTTTATGATTAAGAGTACCAGGAGGGGTTTTCCTCCTAAAATTACCTCTATGTTCAGTAGAATAAACCCCAGTAAAGGGATCCTTAGTATGAATCTGAAATGCAGCTAAACTGTCAAGCAATAATGTACTATAGAATGCAAATGTATTGGTATTGTGACACTTACCAAATTCTTTCATATTCCAGTAAATAAGGTTAAACAAAACAGGTATATGCATAAATTGTAAATTATTAATCAAAGAACCTGGGAGGGCAGTGGCTGTGAGACCACTACCGGGACCAGGGTTATGTTTTGGACATTCCAAAATCTGTTTTTCAGAGGGTGGTAACACAGAGAGATACATGGCTGCAGAGGCCATGTGGTGTACAGAACAGAATCTGCAGGCAGAATCCTGGGAGAAAGAGTTACAATAGGAAGGATCAATCAGAGCAGTAATGTTGTACAAACCAGAGTGCCTTAATGCAGTTTATAACAAAGAGAGTGAACCATTTGGGGATAATTTAGGGTTGGGCCAACCCTGAAAAGTTCCCTTGGAGAGTTTGGCCACAGGGAGAATTTGTTCTTGTGATGTGGTTTGCCACTCAATTTGAAGGGTAGATTTGTCAGGAGCAACAACCGAGGTAGTGAGGTATGCATCAGAACCTTGGACAGTAATCATAGTGTCTGGTATTTTGATGGAAACTCCCTCTGTAGGAGGTGCTGGAGGATCCAAGTGTCGAAGGAGGTCTGGTACCATGCCTTGGGCGAAAGGGATCACTCCTGCAAGGAGGAGAGATAGGAACAAAATAGCCACCTTGTCAATGTATCTGAAAAGGAAGATCAAAGATTAGTACATTAGTACAATTCTGCCCAGTGGGGTTAGGAAAAGTAAGTTTAAGTTCCTTTGTACAGTTTCAATTGGTTTGCATGTAACCATTTGTCAGTCAATTTATTGTTGTGGAGGAGTCTAACTTGATAGACTGCCAGACTGAGCTTGTTGACAATGGGGTAAGGGCCTTCCCACTTCTTGGAGAAGGAGTGGGTGGGATGTGCAAATCGAAGTACCATTACCTGGTCTCAAACCTGCCAATCCAATTCTTGTGCGTGTTTGTCAAATTGTATTTTGGACTGTTGCTGGGCTTTGCCCATGCAGTTTGCAGCATACAAGTGTGTGTGTATGAGGTCTTGTTTGAGCTTTTCCACATACTGATCCACAGACACACGGTCTGCAGTGGGGGTGTGTAGATCAAAGAGCAAGTGTTCGGGCAATCTCATTTGTCTTCCAGTCATTACCTCGAAGGGTGTAAGCTGGGTGGTGGCTGAGGGTGTACCCCTAATTGCCATAAGGAGTAAAGGCAATAGGGAATCCCAGGTTTTGGGATTGTCCTCAATGAATTTGGAAAGCATTTGCTTAATCCATCTGTTGGCTCTTTCTACTCGACCTGAGGATTGAGGGTGATAAGGTATGTGGAACTTTTGCTGAACCCCAAGGAGTTCAAGGGACTCTTTCATCAACTCACCTGTAACACTGGTTCCTTTGTCGGAGTCTACCTTGAGAGGCAGGCCCCACCTGGAGAAGATCTGTTCTACCAGGATTTTGGCAGTTGTTTTTTCGGTGCATGTCTTAGTGGGGAAAGCTTCAACCCACTTGGAGAATAAATTGGTTACCACAAGGGCATACTTGTTGTTTCTGCTGGTATTGGTCAAAGGACCAATGAAATCAATTTGAATGGCATGCCAAGGGCCAGTGTGTCTTTGTGGTAAAAGTTTGGCATTTTGTTTTGTAGGTATGGGATTGTTTTGTGCACAAACAAGGCAATTGTCAATGTATTGTTTAACATCTTTGGTAATACCAGGCCACCAGGCGGTGGTCTTGAGACGTTGGAGGGTATTTTCTGCCCCCTGGTGTCCACCAATAGGAGTGTCATGTACCTGGTGCAAAAATTCAGGTCTCAGATGTCTGGGGACTACCCACAATTTGGTGGTAGTATCCTCTGGATGGAACCAAATGAGTTTATTGTCAGGAGATAAGTGTAACTTACCTTCATGCCTGCGATATGGGTTATGTGTAGGGAGTCTTTCTTCAGTACCCTTGTCCAGGAATCTGAACACTTCTTTGAGTTCAGTGTCCAAATGCTGGGCTGCTGAGAGGTCCAGGGGGGAAAAGATTCAGATTTCTTTTTGAGAGCTGCTACATGTACAGCTGCATTGGCTTCTGGATGATCCATCATCCAGATGTCCCCCCCTCGGGCCCCTTCCTTAGCAAGGGTATCTGCTGTGTCATTGAATGTATGATAGGGATCATGTAGGGAGTGAGCTTTAACCTTGTGCACATAAAGTTTGTGTGTGTGTTTTTGTGCCAATGCGTGTATGTAGATTACCAATTCTTTGTATTTCACTGGACTTCCACCAGAGGAGAGAAAGGAGTTCTTCTGCCAGAAAGGGAGAAATTCTGTAAGGGAACAACAGACCCAATTAGAATCTATGAAAATGATGGTATCCTGAGTTCCATGTTGAATAAACTCAAGTGCACAGGCCACCGCTGCCATCTCTGCATACTGTGATGAAGCTACACTACAGCGTTTAGATATCCTAACAGTGTTCCCATAAGGATACACCAGCAAGATACCCATCCCTGCAATCTGTTCTCCCTGATAGTACGATGCTGAACCATCAGTGAAAACACGGCACAAAGAGGCACTTTCCAGTATCTCAGGGGTGGCAGGGAGGAATGGTCCCGGATCTGGGAGGTCAGGTGACTGCAGCGTACAGTCATGGGGTTCCTCCTGAAAAAGGAGACCATGAGCTAGCAGAGATGGAACTTTGGTCTGGTGGACCTGGATATCCCTATCCTGGAGGAGAAGTGACCAATGTGTCAGCCTGGTGTTGGAGACTGACCCATCCTTCACTCTATCTGAGAGCAGAAAGGTAGTGGGCATATGATTAGTGTTAAGAATCAGTGGTGAGTACCCAATGATATACAGGAAGTGCTTGACAGCCCAGTAGGTGGCCAGAAGGTTCCTTTCACAAAGGCCGTACTTCTGTTCCACTGGGGTCAAGAGCTGCAATGCATATGCAATAGGTCTCAAGGTGCCGTGCACCTTCTGGGCCAGCACTGCTGACAGGGTGATGTCAGAGGTGGCACACTCTAGATGGAATGGTAGTGCTGGATTGGGGTTCACCAGTGCTGGGGTGGAGGCCAAAGCCTGCTTCAGTGACATCACAGCCTGGGTATGGACAGGGCCCCAATTCCATGGAACGTCCTTTTTGAGTAGATCATACAAAGGAGCGGCTTTCTGAGCAAAATCACAAATAAAATCTCTGGAATAGTTTACCATACCTAGAAACCTTCGAAGAGTTGCCACACTGGTGGGTAATGGCAAGTCTTGTAATCCCCGAATCTTTTTCCAAGTAGGGCTCCGGCCTTGGTCAGTTATTTTCAAACCCAGAAAGAGTACTTCTTTCTGACATAATTGCTGTGTTGCACTTCAGACCTGCTCTCTGAATGAGAGTCAGTAGTTCATCCAAGAGATCCAAATGTTGTTCCTGAGTGGCACTGGCCAGCAACTGGTCATCTATAGAAACATAGAAACATAGAATTTGACGGCAGATAAGGACCACTTGGCCCACCCAGTCTGCCCATTCTACATACTGTAAGAGACATTGGGGGGCTGAGAAACTTTGTAGGGCATCCATCATGTGGAGATGGAAGAGGGATGGGCTATTATGGAATCCCTGTGGCAAGCAAGTCCACGTGTACTGTCGTCCTTCAAAGGTGAAGGCAAACTTATATTGACTCTTGAGGGCCAATGGTAATGACCAAAAATCATTGGAGATATCGAGGGCACTGAACCATTTCTGATCTGGTGTTAAAAGTCGAAGCACATTTGGTGCCGACGCCACAGTTGTGGAACAACTCGGAGTAACCTGATTCAGTTTCCTGTAGTCAATAGTAAGTCTCCAGGTGCCTGTGGGTTTCTTCACAGGCCAGACAGGAGAGTTGGCAGTGGAGACACAGGTTCTGATTACTCCTTGTTTAAGGAGTGACTTGATCGTTTCTCGGAGAGAGGGTAAGGCTTCAGTGGGAAACGGATATTGCCTTTGTCTCTCATGTGCCGGGCCTGGCACCTCGATAATTGTATGCATTCTGCGACAATCATGCTTGTTAACTGCAAACGCTTCCAAATGTCATTGCAGAAAAGGTAGGAGTTTTGGGAAAAGTTCATGGTTCTTGAACAAATCTATGACGTTGTACTCTTTGTTGTTGATAGATATTGTTGCCACAGCATGTGAGTCAGGAATTAAGACAGTATGGTATTGACCCTGGATCTGTATCAGCAACATGTTTGCTAGATCCACTACACAGCCGTGCGGTGCAAGGAAGTCAATCCCAATGATACTAGGATGATCATGCAGCACCATCAGTTGGAAAGCATGTGAGGCCTTCAAATGGCCTAGCTCTACCGGTAAGGGTAGAGAATGGTATGCAGGTAGCTTAGTACCATCGACTCCTGACATATTGGTCTTCCATCCGGTAGACCAAGGAGACGTGTCCGGGTGTTCATCGTGTAACACAGATACAGCTGCACCTGTATCTAACAAGACAATTAGTTGGCGGCCCCCAACCTCGGCCTCGGTGCAGGGCCTTCTGTTTGTATCCAAGACCAGCTTGTTTACAATGCGGACTGGGGCCTGTAATTGTCAATCCGTATTGCTGGAGGCATGCAGAGGTTGGGCTTGACTTGCATGGATGCCTTCACAGTGTTGCACTGATGCAATATAGGGGAGGAGCTTCCGCATTCAGGCTTGCATGGGCCTGAGAGCTCATACTTCCCGTGTCTCCATGACCAGTGGTGGCATGGGTCACCAGTTGTACTGCTGCAAGGGTCTGTGTGGGAACAGCATACGCTACAGAGCGCACTTGCCCCAGGAGCTCCCGAAATTTTCGATTTTCTTCAGCTATCTCCTTCTATGAGGGACCTGATCTTTGTAATGGTTTCCCTCTGCCCTTGTGCCTTCTGTTTTTAGGCCAATTCCGGTTCCCACCCCACTGTTGTTGTTGAGCCTGTTGGGGGTTTTGCTGGGTGCTAGCTGGAGGGGCCGATGGATGTTTAGGCTGCTGTTACTGGGCCTGCCCTTCCACGGTGTAATGTGTCGTGGTCCCGGAAGCAGGTTCCACGGCGGCAACCTTTTTTTGGAACCGGAACCCAAATCACGGATGTACAGTTGATACACCCTCTCGGTTTTCCAAAGAATATCGGCAAACCTATCCGTATTTGGGTATGTGATTGGCTCTACCTTCTCTCTTACAGCTGGGATCATGTTCCTAAGCAACAAGGTCTTATATTCAATAAGATCTACATCTGCAGCTTCTTGTGCGGATGCTTCTCTGCTCGGTAGGCCATCCAGAGTCTCTGGTGGTAGGTCGCTGGACTTTCTTTAGCATTTTGCTTCACGGGGTATGCCAGCATTACTCCAACCACACCAGGACTGTGAGCGGAGATGAGCTCAGCTGCGACTTCGTCAAAAGTAGCGTTCCCATCCTGGCGAACTGTTTCGGGGAGTTTGGCCCATAAACCAGGATCGATGGTCTGGCGTAGTATTTGGACCTGATATTCTGCAGCGAGGTTAAGCATCTCGCATTTGGAGCACACCTTTTCCAAAAGGCAGCTGAGGTTGTCGGACGGGCTCATCCGACCAATGCTGTCCGCAATTTGCTGAACAGAGTAGGCCATTTGTAGGGGATTAGTCGGTGGTCGATCAGGCAGAGGTACTGCGTCTCGCGCACACCATCCAATGCTGCGCGAGCTGCAGCTTCTGCTGCAGTACGAACAACACCTTCCTGAGTGCCAGCTTCTTGGAAAATTTGTCGGATCTGACTTTTAATGGCTTTCATACTTCTTTCAGGAAAAGGAACATTTCCTAATGCTCTATAAATCATGGTTTCAATCTCTTGCCTGTCTTCCACACTAATAACAGCTACCGGAGGTGCCATCGGGACCAGGCTTGGGCCTGCTCCACCCATCATGGGCGCTGCCATGATGGTGTTTCCCATGATGAGCATCACGACGTCGTCGACGTGTGATCTGGGGAGTAGTGGGTGGGGACCCGCCATACTGTGGATGGCTAGGTGGGGAATCTGGGCCATAGTAGGGGCGTGACTGGGCGTTGTACTGTGAGACGTCATCATCAGATAGCTCCCCCTCTGATGACGAGTGAAAGGCAGGGGCTACGCCTCCAATTGCCTTAACTTGGCCAGCCAAAACCTCTCGCTTATGGCGCAGTTTATCCATCTTAGCTCTACATTCATCATGATTCACACTTGCAACATCCATATCAACCTGATCCTGTGTCTGCTTCTGTAAAAACACGGTACACGGCACTCAATTCTCGATTGTCCCTATAGGCTATTTCTAAATTGTTACGTACCTGGTTGATCTTGTCCTGAAGTTCACCCATTTCATCACTCAACTGTGCATTCACAGCACTCAACAAATCATTCATTTGCACAACCTGACTCTTATCCTGTCTCAAACTTTCACACTCCTGTTTCAGAGTACACATTTCTTGTTCACCAGCCTGTGCGGAATGATGCAATAGTGAATCCTTTTCGTTACGCAGAGATTGGAGTTCTGACTCCAGGTTCTGCTGTATTCGAACACATTCTGTTTCCTGTAAACCCATCTCTTGCTTAAGAGATGCAATCTGCAGGTCAAGGGTATGAAACCTCGCTTTGGAGGCTTCCAAAGCAGCGTAGAGAGCGGCGACCATCAACCCCTTAGCCCAACGCTTATTGGTTGACTGTCACGTCTCTGCATACTGGGTTGAAATCCCCTGTACAGGGTTTTCAGATTGACTTGCGCCCCGCGCGAAGTCAGCCCATCCTCCATGGAAGGTAAGAAAGTTAGAGACATCGAGTCTCAGTTCTGCGCAGATATCTGATACTGTGGCCATTGTGTGAGAGGGAACGAAAATTCAAACTGTAAAAAAGACCGCGTGTTGCGTATCGATCCACAACACGAGTACTTCAAACACAGCGGGCTACTGTATAAGTTGTAGGCTTGCAATTCAAAGCCATTATGGAGTGGGTCTAGACGGCATCGGCCACACCCAAAAAATCAGCCAGACTTTGCAAGTATCTACAAACTGGTAGAAAAGACGGGAGAGGTGTTACGGGAGTGTACACCTGCAGTCCCCGTGGGGAAAGGGAAAATTTACAGCAACAAGTGAAAACTTGCAAACACCAAATATTGCTTGCACACGGTCGCCAATTTGTAAGAGGTCTGAACCTCACTTTCAGGTTCTTGGCAATATTGGGAATGCAAATAATCACAAACAGGTTGCATTCGAGTGATAAACAAGTTTATTACTACAAAAGGGATAAATCACAGTTGCCCTAAGCAGTTCTTACCAATACGAACCGGGAGCCAGTGCTAAGCTTTCCCTACACTTCGAGGTTTCTCTGTAGTCTCTTGGGATCTCTCGGGTCTCCAAGGTGTAAAGCCTGTGCATAACATTATATACCTGTGATAATTACTATGGTTACTAAAAGATAGAAACATTTCTAGTTACAGAGATGAGCCCTATTGGCTAATTTAGAGGTGGCTCCACAGTCCAAGATAACATTATATCATTCTGTAAAGTCATCAGTTTTAGAACAAAGACATTCTTATACAGAGTCTTACATAACAGGGTGAAGTGGTGCACATCACCAAAGGATGGCAATGTTGCCTTACATATTATAATTACTTCAAGGACAGGTATCTTGGCATCTGACAAGTAAGAAGTAGACAGAAAATACATGGTATAATATGCATGCATTAGCAAGCAAAGTGGGTTACAATAATATGAATTCATATCCTGACATCTACTCTTGTACGGTAGATGCCTTTAGCCCTGTGTATTAGTATAGCCTATGCCTAACCATTAGCTGTCTACGGTGTACTCCTGAGGGTATCAGTTAGGGTGCAGGGACCTCGTGTAACACAGCCCAATGCAGAAAGAACCTAATCATATCTACTAGCCATTATCTTAAGCTGCATGAATGTCTATCTCTAATGGTAGATGAGCTTTCCCCAGTCCTATGTGCAACATAGTGTTCTATTTTACTAGCCATTATGTTAGTGAAGTGGGTGCCAGTGTCAGTTTTGCCCAGCTATACCCATTGTTATTGTTGGTATCTTGATCCACTGTAGAAAGTGCAATACCCACACCTTTTACTGGATATATGTCTTTAGTTAAAAGGGTGTGAGTGACATTTTTAAATAAAAAAAATTGTAATAATTACAAATAATTGTACAAAAGCATGAAACATTCAGAGCAAGAGGAAAGCTGATAGCATGGCTAGTTTACCTGCTACAGTCTGCACTCACAAATCAAAGCATACATCCTCCATTTTTAGAGATGAGAGATGAGTAGTAATGAGATGTACAGCAAACCTGAAAGAGACAGAAAAAGATAAAAATACTCATGACATGGAAGGTGGAAAAGGTGGTTGATGGTGAGTGACTATAGCCTTCCAAGACAGCCACACACCACGAGACAGACCCAGTGACATATGTGATCTGGGAGGTTTGGGAGGTTTTTAGAATTTACAAAGATTGTAAAACATCTGTAGTGTATATTTTGTGCAAGGAGATGTTTAGTTATGGTAGGTAAAGTGCTCATCTAGGGACTTCAACAATGACAATGCATTTATAGAGCAGTAGTACTTTGTATATTGCAGAAACAGAATGCAGCCAGGCAGACGCAGATGATACCAGCAATATGCAAGACTGTAATGTTAACATGGTTATTGTTAAATAATCTATAATAGCCAAAGATGAAAAAAGTTTTTCTTACCATGACAACAGGACAATAGATAATCTTCTGTCTACTAAACATGTTGAGAAGTTTACCATTCCACAAATTAACCTGTCCAAAGTGTTCTCCTGGACTGTGTAAAATGACTGTGCTCCAGCAATTTCATGGTGCAAGGATGATGAGATTTTTTTTGTTGGTTTTGTTTTGCCTTTAGTGCAGTGGTTAAATTAGAAATGTTTAGGTAGGGGAACTCTCAAATTTAGATTTCAAGGTGGTGGCGCTTTCCTATTGTATGCAATGAAAAAAGATGATAGAAGCGTGGAACTGTCATACAGTTTTTTAAAAGATGGTGAAACTGAGTTCCTGTGAGCTCCTACCCAATTAAAGCAGTCCACTGTGTTATACATAGATACATAGATACATAGACAGTGTCGGCAGATAAGGGCCTATGGCCCACCTAGTCTGCCCATTTGAGCTTGTAAGTTCAGTTTGTTTTCCTAGAAGTCTGTTTCCCCTTACCCCTGCCCTCTAGAATTCCTTTATGTCTATCCCATGCATTCTTAAATCCCGTGATTGCTTCAGCCCCCACCACTTCCTCTGGCAGGGTGTTCCACTTGTCCACCACCCGTTCTTGTGAAGAAATTCTTCTCATGTTTCCTCTGAATCGTCCTCCCTCCAACTTCATCCCATGCTCTCTAGTCCTGAAACATCTTTTTACGCTAAAATAGTGTTTTCCTGCACCCTGTTCCTCCCTGTAAGATACTTGTATGTCTCTATCATATCCCTCTCTCCCTCCTCCTCCAGGGAGTACATGTTCAGTTCCTTCAACCTGTCTTCATAGGACTTGTGATGCAACCCATGCACCATCTTTGTTGCCCTCCTCTGAACCTTCTCTACCCTGTCTATGTCCTTATGTAGGTATGGTCTCCAGAACTGTACACTGTACTCCAGGTGGGGCCTCACTAGTGTCTTGTATAGAGAATTATGACCTCCCTTTTCCTGCTGGTGATGCCCCTGCCTATACATCCCAGCATCCTATTTGCTTTACCTGATGCCTTGTCACATTGTTTCCTCATCTTGAGGTCATCAGAGATGACAACCCCAAGATCCCTTTCCTGCTTGGTGCATGCTATATCCTCACCCCAACTGATATATTGTGCAAGGTTTTTGTGCCCCATATGCATTATCTTGCACTTCTTTGCATTGAATTTCAACTGCCAAACCCTTGACCATTCTTCAAGTTTCTGCAGGTCCCTTCTCATTTTGTCTACACCCTCTGGTGTGTCTACTCTGTTACAGAGCTTTGTGTCATCAGCGAACAGTGAAATTCTGCCTTCTAGATCCTGTGCAATGTCACTGATGAAGATGTTGAATAGGATCGGTCCCAGCACTGATTCCTGTGGTACCCCACTGGTTACTCTTCCCTCTGTGGAGTGACAGCCATTTACCACCACCCCTCTGTGTCCTGCCACCCAGCCAGTTACCTACCCACCACACTACTGTCCTGCCCACACCCATATTCCCCAGTTTGTGTAATAGTCTTCTATGTGGCACAGTGTCAAAGGCCTTGCTGAAGTCCAGATAGGCCATGTCCACTGCCTCCCTGATCCACCTCCCTAGTCACCCGGTCAAAATTCAATGAGGTTGGTCTGACATGACCTCCCTCTGGTGAAACCATGCTGCCTTGGGTCCTGTAGTCCATTGACAACCAGATGTTCCACCAATCTCTCCTTCAGTAGTGCTTCCATGATCTTTCCCACTACGAGGTGAGGCTGACTGGTCTGTAGTTCCTGCTTCCTCTTTGTTCCCACTTTTGTATAAGGGACTACATCTGCTGTCCTCCAGTCTTTGGGTACCTCCCTGTTTCCAGTGATTGGCTGAACAGGATAGCCAGAGGTTCAGCCACCACCTCTCTTAGTTCTTTAAGGACCACAGGTGCACCCATCTGGCCCCATTGCTTTTATCAGCTCTTATTACTTCCAGTTCCTTCAGGACCCTTTCGTGTAAAGGGACCTTGTGTCCATTTCTGCACCATTCTCACCCCTTGTACCCTTCAGACCCATTACCCCCTCTTCCTTAGTAAAGACTGAGCAGAAATACCTGTTCAATAGTCATCCTCCACGCTGCTCCCATCCTCCCCTTCAGTCTCACTATCCTCCCTTTGTCTTTTCTTTTTTCACTTATGTACCTGTAAAAGGTTTTGTCCCCTTACCCACTGATTTTGCAATGTGTTCTTCTGTCTGAGCTTTGGCTTCCCTTACTGACTTCCCTGCCTCCCTTTGTTTCTCCTGGTACTTCTCCCTATCCCCTTCTGCCTGTGTCTTTTTTGTATTGCCTGAATGCAATCTTTTGGCTTTCACTTTCTTTGCTACCTCTTTGGAAAACCATAATGGTTCTCTTCCTTTTCCTCTTGCTAACCTGCTTAATGCATAATTCTGTTGTTCTTATAATCCCATTTTAAATACTGCCCACTGTTCCTCAACCCCTGATTCCTGTCCCATTCCCTTAATGCCTCTTTCAAGTATCTCCCATTTTCCCAAAGTCTGCCCCTAAAATCCAGGATACGTGTTTTGTGTGGTTTGGTTCTGCTCTTTCTGTGATTTCAAACCACAATGACTGGTGGTCACTGTTACCCAGGTGCTCCCCACTGTTACCCCCATCACACTGTCCCTGTTTGTGAGCACAAGGTCCAGTATTGTCTTCTGCCGAGTTGGTTCTATGACCAGTTGCTTGAGGAAGGCACCCTGAAGGGAGTCCAGGATAAATCTGCTCCTAGTTGATGCTGCTGCTGGGATGCTCCAGTCCACGTCTGGTATATTGAAGTCTCCAACCAGTACTACCTCACCTTGTCTGCCATCCTTTGGATGGCTAGCATCAACTCCCTATCTGTTTCTTCCTCCTGGGCTGGTGGTCTATAGACCACACCCTGTGCGGATGGCTGGCCCCATTTTCCTTTCCAGCTTAACCCACAGTATCTCTCCCCCATTTTATTCCTCCTAGATCTGTGTGGCCCTTATGTCATTTTTCACATACAGTGCCACTCCTCCTACCTTCCTGCCTGCTCTGTCTCTTCTGAATATGTTGTAGCCAGGTATGGCCATCTCCCAGTCATGGTTATCATTACACCAGGTTTCAGTGATGGCCACAATGTCCAGGTCTGACTGTACCATGACAGCCTCCAGATCTTCCATCTTGTTGCTAAGGCTCCTGGCATTTGCACACATGGCTTTCCATGATTTGACCTCCCTAGGCTGCTTCACTGTTCTACTCCAGCCCCTTCCTTGGTTGTCATTTATCCCTGGTTCTCCTTGCTGTTTGCCCTTCTGCTGAATTTTGCCCCTTTTCTGCTTATCCACCTTTTGGACACTAATCTCCATCTTTTGCACACTGCTTTGCAGAGATAGCCACTCTGCTGCAGAATGCTATGTCTCCTTCCTGATTCTCACTGCTCACTCTCACTGAAACCACTTCCCTATGCTTGCCTGTCTGTTGGCGCATAATAATTGAGAGCCATCACATGGCTTCATGCAGCCAACAAAGAGATGTTGCAGCATTCTAGATGGATACAATGTCTGGATTCTTATAACCATAGGTGGTGTATCATGTAAGCTGCTACCGTATATTTGCCACAATGAGCTATATGTAGGAAAGCCCCCTAACAATGGTTCTAGGTATACAGGAAAGTTATTATTTTATCCCACCAAAAGAAAAGACAAATGTCTAATGCACCTTTTTAAAATCAGTTCTGAAAATGCATAACACATCTTGCCAGCAGTATGCTATTAAATGTCTCAAGGACATAATTTTGGAACTACAGTGCAGTCTGTGAGGATCAAGTGCAGTGTCACTCTTTTTAGGGCTATAGTGAGCGGAGCCCTTTAGTCCTTTTGGAAACATTGACAAAAAGGACTCTGCATTCCTTCCAAATGAGCAACATGTTGGATTGTGTCAGAATCGCCTCCACACCTGTGAAACAGTCCGCCCATGTTGTTCCTACCAACCGCAGCATTGCACTATTTTGTCACATACACAAGCATGTACAACACAAGGTAATTGCAGAGCCATTAATAGCAGATGAAATACAGAGCTGCTGGAGAGTGGTGGAGCCATGACACCATCCCCCAAACCCTGCATGGGTTTTTGCACTCAATTACATTTCTGGCGTCTGTGGAGCAGGGAGGTGGGGTGGTTCCCCACATGGCCCTGAACCGCTCTGATCTGGAAGGGGGGCCCACTGTGGAGAGAAAGAAAATAATCAGATCAGTGGGATGTCCTGAATATGCTGCTTCTAATACAAGAGGGAGGGTGGAGGTGTAGAGACAGGGTGACTGATAAACCACATTGAAAAAAACTGAAGGGTCAGACTAGAAAGTATAGTGTTGCTAGTGATTTATATAAACTATAATTATTGTATTGTAGTAGATTTTTATGATTTTAATAAATTACTGGCAACACTGCACTTTTTAGTTTTGGCTTTCATTTTTTTTAATACAGTTCATCTCTTATGGTAGGGGAATGCAGTAGTGCAACTTTTTTCCAGCCAAGAGTATCAGTTTACATCACACTGAACAAATTCAGCTGCTTATAGTATCTTCAGAGCTCATATTTTATACAAGAGGGAGGTGTAGAGACAGGGTGACCAGCGAGCCACACTGAAAAAATGAACAGTCAGACTACAAAGAACAGTGTTGCTAGTTATTTATTTAAACCATAATTGCTGTACTGTTGCTTGTAGTAGCATTTTATGGTTTTAATAAATTACTGGCAACACTGCACTTTTTAGTTTCTGCTTTTGTTTTTTTTAACACAGTTCATCTCTTATGGTACAGGAATGCAATAGTGCAACTTTTCTCCAGCCAAGAGTAACGGCCTACATCACACTGAATGTATCCAGCTACTTGCAGTATCATCAGAGCTCATATTTTGTTGCAGAGCAGAGACATACTGTATTGTCCTGCAGCAAATGCTCAGACCAGATAACAGTCCTTTTGCAACACAGCACACTCCTACTCCAACTCAACGGTGATGAGTGACATCTGATCCCTGCCTAGCAATTTAGGAAAACCTAGGATTACCACCTGTCCTGATTTTCTCAGCACTGTCTGATTTGGGCAGCTGTGTCCTGCAAAACACATGAAAAATACTGCATGTCCTAACATTATAGTAGAAAAAAATATTTTCTAGCTTTCCTTTAACTGTTTCAGAAAACTACAATACCTTAATGAAAATACATCAAATTGTTAAGCAACCTTTTGGGTGAGATCTGCATAATAACAGTCATATTGTTCATCAGGTGGGGTCATAAGAAGGTTATGTTACAAACTGGGTTCAAAAATATTTAAAAATGGCAATGTTATGACCATTTATTGCAATTTCACAGTACACACTTATAACTTGGGAAATTTTAAATATTTTGACCCCAGATTTTCAACATAGCCTCCTTATAACCCTGCCTCATGAATGTTATAGCTGTCATTTTTCAAATCCTGGCCAAAATGTGTTTTCGTACCTGTGGCACAGAATGACATTGCCATTGCACAGAATGACATTTTGGCAGGGGTTTGAAAATCTTACCACCCTTGTTCATTAGGTGGGGTCATAAGGAAGCAGTCTTGAAAATTTGAGATGAAAATATTTAAAAATGGCAAATTTATGACCATTTGTGGAAATGTCACTACACACACATAACTTTGCAAATTCAAAACCGACTCTAACTTGTATGATAGTAATAACATTCAGTTAGTTGGCATACACTGACAATAATCAGCTTCTGTGGATGATTAAATGTCGAGGAAAATCCACAGAAGCAGGTTATTGCTTTGTATACTCCAACTAACTGAATGTTATCACTTAATTATTTTTCCTGTAGCTTGTTTTCATATAATAGACACTTTTACATATGAACTGCCATTTCAGATCATTCATATTTTTGTATATGCGTTCCTCCATTATTATTGCTTTTGATTAAGCATGATAATAATAGTAATAATAAAATAATGAAACTCAGAGTATTATCTGTGAATAGAAACCTAGACAATAATGGTAGAAAAAGATAAAGGTCAATCTGTTTTCCTGGAGTTCCCCATCTGCCCCAGGATCTATTGACCAATAGTGGCTTTCTCCTTCCCAGTCCAGCCCCAGCTCCCCTCCCTACTGCTACTGACCCGAGCAACCATTATACCGGTCACTCTGTCAAAGCCATGCTCGGAAACATTTATGGTCTTGGCACCCACCACCTCTGCTGACAGACTGTTCCATCGCTCCACCACCCTATATGCAAAATAAATGTTTGTCGCATCTCTCTTAAACCATCCCCCCCATCAATTTCCACTCATGACCTCAGGTTCTTGACTCCGTACTTTTGCTAGGTAGTTCCCCACTGTTCAACTTGTTTAGTTTCTCCAGGAACTTAAAGATCTCTTTCATATCCCTCCCCCCCCACCTGACCTCCAGTAAGCACATGTTCAGTGCTTTGAGATGATCTTCATCGAATCTGCTCTGTTTGTACTGAATCATCTTGGTCATTCTGCCTTTCACCATGAGCAGCCTGTCCCTGTCCTTCGTTAGGTGAGAACTCCAGAACTAATAACTTTATTCCAGATGCATCCTTATCAATAACATATGTAGATGTAGCAGTACATCCTTTTTCCTTGCTGTCAATACCACATCTGATACACCCCAGCATCATATTACCCTTACTATATGCTATGTTACACTTTGTTATTTAAGGGAGTCAATAATGATGATTTATAGGTTCCTTTCTTCTGCAGTAGTGCTCAGTTTAACCCTTCGCATCCAGTACTCTGTCCTGTTTTTTTTTTCTAGGTGAATAACCTTGCATTTATGTTTTGCATTGAATTGCAACTGCTAAACCATAGACACCTCTCTAAGCCTTGTAGATCCCTCTGTATTTCCATGATCCCTGTCTTAGACCCTACCACAGAGCTTTGTGTCATCTGTGAAGAGACAAATCTTGACTCAGATGCACTCTAGAATGTCATTGATGACTATATTGAAGAGACCCAGGACAGATCCTGTGGCACCCCACTTGTGACCTCCCTCTTTTTTCTAATTTGACCCTATTTAACACCACTCTCTGCTGTCTCTCCTTTGACTACTTTCCTATCCATCTAACAATGTCCGTGGCAGTACCAAGATGCTCCAGCTTCTTTAGCAATCTTCTGTGTGACACCAAGTTGAAAGTCTTGTGCTGGGATCACGTGATGATCTAACCGGAGAAGGACATCCTGAGTGCTGCTCCCAGGCCCTGCCAAATCTATCAAATATTAAATTTACCTTAGACTGCATTGTGGTGGTGGAAATCGCATGGTCAGGCTTCTGAAGGGTAGTCGCATTCTTTGGCAGAACTTTCCTGTGCAGATTGTGGGATTTTATCAGAACTCTACAGAGATTCAAGGAGCCGACTGCAATGGCCGAGATGGAGTGCAGAAGCCCCAAAATCTTGGATGAACAAGTGCCCACGATGAAATGCCCAAAACCCCCCTCGCCAGTGCCGGAAGACCAAGAGAATCATGCGAACATGGAAGGAGGAGGTCAGGCATCTCTAGATGATATTTCAGAAATTAAAACCTTACTTCGGTGACTAGTGGCTGATTTCTCTACAGTTAAACCAACACTAAATGCTCTGATGCAGAGAATAGGGGATGTGGAGGCTAGGGTTGCTTCCCAGGAATGAAAAACCTCAACACATGATCAAGAGCTGGTGGCTTTATGGAAACAAGTCAGAAAGTTCGAGGATCAAGTCGAAGATCAGGAATCACGCAGCCGGAGAAATAAATTGATCATGGCAGGCCTTCCTGAGTGGTCAGAAGGAACAGATTGTATAGCCTTTATTCAGGATCTACTATTGAAGCTGTTGGGACCAGCTCCATATGGGGACTCATACAATATCGAGAAAGCGCACCACTTGCTTAGAGAAATACCCCCACCGGGAGCTCGACCTCGGGTCTTCATTATGCAATTTTTAAATTACAAAGAGAAAGCCCACATCCTCAGCAAAGCCAAAGCACTTAAAAATCTACAGTGGAATGGAGCATCCATATGGCTATTTCAAGATCAGACACCCTCGATCCGTGAGAAACAGAAAGAGTATCTAGATATAAAGAAAAAACTATACCTTGCTGGAGCGAAGTTTAGAATTCAGCACCCTGCCACCTTGGTGGTGAAACTGCAATCCGGAGACCAGAGGTATTTGACTATGAGGGATGCTGCCGAGGGACTGCGAGTTGAGCTCCCGGCTTTGTTTAGGCCTGCGACCTGACTGTGCATGGTGGGAGAAGAATTCAGCCAGTTTTGAGAGTTACTAATCATGTGAATGTAATCATTTAGAGCAAGACTGAGTTGCAGAAATGTATTAAAAGTTTCCTGGAAGATTATTTCAAGTTCTAGGTCCAATGGGACTGCTGCTTAGGTTAATTAATATACAGTTAGACTGGTCAGTAATGCTGAAAAGATATAAGCAATCAAAGACAGTCTAGTACGAGTTGTTATGTTTATTTGAACTATGTGCGTCGTAAGGAAAGTGTGCATAGATCCAAACCTGGACTCAAAGGGATCGGACCCCAGTATGGGGCTTGAGAAGGACAGGAAGCTGAGACATTACTATCTGTGATTATAGTTGTTTCTGGTTATGTGGGGCTACATTTTATTGTTTTTTAGTTTTTTTTGCATAGCTTGACATGTTATAATGGGGCACAATACTTTATCAAGGAAGGCCTAGCCCTATGTACTGGGCGGGGAGTGGAAGCACAGGGGAGTCAAGAGGCCCTAAGAACTCCTGAAGAGATTCATGGGACCTGGGGGCACTCAGGGGATGGCTCATCTTCGTATCAACTTGTTGTAGGAGGGTGATCGAAGGATAGGGGACTATGGTGAGGTGGGGGAGGGATCAATGGGGTTGGGGAAGAGAGAGAGTCCAAAGCATGTACAAGTATAGGGGCAGACCTTGTTGGAGTGAGAGAAAGCGGTATGGAAATACAACATGATAAATGTTAAAATTATTTCCTGAAATGTTAAAGGCCTCAGAAGGATGAAGAAAAGATTGATGATCTTAAAACATTCACCAGCTGGGGTCTGAAATAGCAGTACTGCAGGAAACCTATTAAAAGAAGAGCTAGGTCTTTTAAAGAGATTGTGGGTGGGCCAGGTCATAGGAGAGGGAAAGGCGAAGGCTTCGGGGGGTAGCGATTTTGGTTGGGAATACTTGTCCATTTACAGTATCGTAAATTAAAGCCAGAGAGGATGGTAGAGAGATCTATGTCACGGGCACTATCATGGGTAATCTATTCTCGATTGCCTCTATATATGGCCCCACACCACCTAAACCTGATTTTTTTGCCTTGTTGGAAGCGAACATAGCTACCTTTCCATCCCACCCCTTAATTATAGCAGGAGATTAGAACCTATGCTTAAATAACTTGACAGACAAGAACCCTCCATCTAAAAAGCCACCTTCTACAGCCCAGGTAGCTATGGCTAGACTCCTAGAGATCACAGCGATGGCTGATCCATTCTGGGTTTATAACAAAGGGGACCGCAGCATAACCTTTTACTCAGGGGCACATAAAACCCATTCGTGAATCGATTTTTTCTTGGTCGATAAGGAAGCACTACAGGGAGTTAGGGAGTTGACTACCCACAGCAGAATTTTATCCGACCATTCCCCAGTTCAGTTGATGTGGGTGGTGGATTCTATCCGAATGAAACCATATAGATGGAGGCTTGATGAATTTCTGTTACTGGATGACAGTGTTTTGTCTCTGTTAGGGGATGCTCTGCTGGAAATTATCCAGACCCAAATTCCAACACTTCAAAACAGGAGATTAGCATGGCCCACCTGTAAAGTATTATACCTGACATAGCCCAAAGGTATACAACCAGCAGAAATAGTATGAGAAAAGCAAGGGAAGAGTTTATATTAGGTGCTATCAATTCACTTGCTCCTTTGGAGGGATCTTCCAATGAGGTGGATACCGAGCTTAAGGAGTTAAGAGAAGAAATGGCAGGCATTCTTTATGGCAAGATAGATTTTTGGCTTGAAAAGCTTCAAGCTAAATATTTACTACAGGGAGATGTACCTAGTCGTCTTCTTGCAAACAGAATCAAGGAGTGGGAAGAAGCCCGAATGATTCCATTAATAAATTTTGAGGGGGAAATAATAACAGAGCCTCAGAGAATGGCTGATGCCTTCATAGCCTATTACACAGAGATTTATCAAGGGGGCATGCCCAGTAATGAGACAGATGTATTGGGTTTTTTGGAGAACATACCTTTACCCAGACTGGACCAGGTGCAAGCCCAGATATTTGCAGCCCCCATACTAGAGTCTGAAATACTGGAAGAGATTAATTCACTGCCAAGTGGTAAAACATCAGGACCAGATGGTCTATCAGCAATATTTTATAAAACCCATTCTCTAACCATATTCTCCTTATTGAATGATCTATTCTGTAATATTATACAGGAAGGGGTACCTCATCCACTGTTATATCAGGCCTACATTATGCTCATCCCAAAACTGGATATACCAATAGAATTTCCTGGAAGCTATAGACCAATTGCCTTGATGAACCAAGATCTTAAGTTGTTGACGAAGATATTGGCCAATAGAATTCTGAAAATCGCCCCTATACTAATCAGTCAAGAGCAAGTCTGGTTTATGTCAGGTAAAGGGGCACATGATGCCCTTCGGAAGCTTCATCACATACTTGGCAAGGCATCCAATTCTAGTTTACCCATGGCATTAATTTCATTAGATGCTGAGAAGACCTTTGATAGGGTCTCCCATACATTTCTATTTGCCACTATGGAGAAGATGGGTTTCCCGGAGGGCCTTCTCAAAGGCATTAAAAATCTCTATGCTGCCCCCATGGCTAGGGTTCTTTGCAATGGCTTTTTATTGAAGGAGTTTCGCCCTGACAACGGGACTAGATAGGGATGCCCCCTATCACCAATTCTGTTTAACATCTACCTGGAGCCCCTATTAAGAGTGATTCAGATGGACCCAGCAATACACGGGATTGTTGTCAGGGGGAAGGAAATGAAATGTTCTGTTTTTGCAGATGATATATTGTTACCTTTACAGGAACCAGCAAAGAGCTTCAATAGGGCTCTTGAAATTGTAAGGAGATTCTCTATGGTCTTGAATTATAATTTAAATTTGAGTAAGACACAGGTTCTCCCTCTCACCCCATATACAGTACCTACAAAGCAGATTTTGAACCTCTACAACTGAACTGGGCCCCAAATAGGACTAAATATCTTGGCATTTGGATCACTGCTAATATGGGGGAAGGGGTGGAAGCAAACATAAACAAGGTGCTTTCAGTAGTTAGATCTGATATACTTAGATGGAATAAACTCCCCTTGAATTTGACTGCCAGACTTGGTCTGATTAAAATGAACCTATTGCCCAGACTCTTGTATCCAATACATTTGTCCCCATATAATATCCCAAAATGCTGGTTTATTAAAGTCCAAAAATTAATCTCTGGCTTCCTATGGAAGTTAAAACCTCCTATGAGAAAACAATATCTTGCATCTTCCCCACCGTATGGGGGTCTCAAAATTCCAGACCTCCATTTATATTATGTAGCTGGACAACTAGGTATAATGGGTCGGTAGAACAGAACATTGGAGGTGTAGGGATACATGCCAACTTGGCTACACATTGAGAGACAAATTCTTGAAGACTTGAGTATCTCCCTAGTACATGTTCTTTTCCAACCCAGAAGGTTTACCGGATGGGGGAAGCAAACTCCAATATACAAGTCAGTGTCTACTTGGTGGGCTCTTTTATCTCTGAGTCAGAAAAGAATCCAAATGGGTTTCTGGGATCAGCCTATCCTGGGTAATCCTAACATGACTCTTGGGGGTCAAATAATTAGAAGACAATGTGCTCCTCAATTATTTAACCTAACTTGGGAAGATTTTATTGTAGAAGACAGGGTGGTCATCCCAGCCCAGTGCAAGGATATGAACTTCTTTAAGAGGATGCAGGTTACCAAAATGGTGCAAAGGGTGTTGAGAGAGAATAGAGACACCCCGGATATCCCGTTTACCTGGGATAACCTTAAAGAGATTAGCTATTCACAAAAAACCCTCTCTAAAATCTACAAGGAGTTGTTAGATTTTTTAAGCTGGGATTTTTCTGCAAAGGTTTCATACTAGGAGAAAAAGAATATCCCCCTGAGACCTGATTGGAAGAAAATTTGAAGAATTTGAAGAATTTGGAAGAGTTGTGGTTATATACCTACACCTAAGCACAGGACCGTGCAGTTTTTTATATTCTCTAATATATACTATACCCCTGCCAAACTATGTGCTTGTCACCTTAGACAGACAGACCTATGTTTTAGATGTGGCATGAACCCAGGGAATGTACTACATGTACTGTGGGATTGCCCAAAATATACCCACTTTGGGTTCAGATTAAACAAAATATGGATCCCATATTAAACTATTCGTAATTTATTCTGCCTGAGATCTGTGTTCTGGGTGATATGGCCCAAATCCCACGGGCTATTCCTAAATACCACATATCTTTCATGTCCACCCTAGTCAAAGCTTTTGTCCTGAGGTATTGGAAAAGTGACTTTATTTATACATATGACCAGTGGGTGGGAGATTTGTTGAAGACACTTGATAGACTCAGGAGGCAAATGCTTCGGGATGGAAGAAAGGGAACTTATGACAGGAGGTGGATAAGCTTGAAGGTGGTTTAATCAATACAAACTAAAGGTGCCCGAACACGGTTCTGTCTGTTTGATTGTGACTAGTTCAAGATTTATGGATAGGGAGTAGATGAATAACATTGAGTTATGCTTTTATATTTTTCACTGTTAGGGGTTATGCACACATTTATTGGCCATTATTAGGGCCATGAGGCATGAGTCTCAGAATCTGTCAAATGAGTGTGAGTGGGGGAATTCTCTCTCTTTCCTAGGGGCACTGCTGCAGGGCTCTACCCTAACCCGTGGATACTTATATGGAGACTACATTAACCTTCTAGGGGGGAAGCCTCTTGAAATTGGTGCTGTTTATTATAGGAGCTAGTTGCCTAGGCACAAAAACTCTCCCAAAGAACAAACTATTACAGTTGTCTATGATACTAGAAGGGGGGTACTTAGCGCAGCTGTGTATGTACATAGTTAACATTGTATATAGTGACCGCACCCAGTTTTGGGGTGTGAGCCCGGGAGCTTCCCGGGCATGAACGTATGTCTGTCTTTATGGTTATTATAATGACAATAAAGAAGTTACCAAAAAAAAAAGTTGAAAGCCTTGCTGAAACTGAGGTAGAGTAAATCCACAGTGTGGCCTTTTTCTACTACCTACACTGCAGGCTATTTATTCTCCCACTTCTGAAGCCCTGCTCTGACATCAGCTGCAGGCAATTCTAGGATTTGTAGTTACAGAAAATGTCAGACTGTACATAAGCAAAACTAGTCTGATATAACATATTATACTACAGTAAACAGTATGTAAAAACAAAGGTTTTTGTACATTATATGCAAATTAGGGCCAGCCCACACTTGTGTGGGGAGATCTTAGTGCTGAATGTTCCCCTATAAGGAGGTTCTAAGCTGTTTTAAAAGGATTCTTGGATCTGAGGGTTTGGTTATGTACAGTAGCATTGCAGATAAAGGGGGAGAGAGTGTATTGCAGTTTCAAAGATTATCAAAGGGATTTTGGCAAGGATCAGCAGCAGGCTTGTTTGCCAAATGATTTTCTGATGAATCTAGCTTGTATTAAACTGGCTAGCTTGCCACCAAATGTACACTATTTAAAGTGAAACACTCTACAAGGCAATGCCTTGATAAAATAATTCACAGAACATTTGAGGAATTGAGCTGATCTCTAGTCAGTTAAGTTGACTATAGTTATAAGACTAATCACCTTTTTTTATTTCTTTGTTGGTTTGTGGCATTTTTGCATGGCCACACAGGAATGATAATGAGATTAATAAAAGTTACACATAGTGCGATAGTGCAGGTTATGTAGAATCTCGGGGTTGATTTGTTTGCTTCTTTTTATGATCTGCAAAATTAACTTTCAACACAAATTTTGAAGCTGGAGTAGCCAGGCTGATGTGCTAGCTGATGTTTTTGGTGTCCTGCTTCTACACATCTATTCAGGTTAATTACCTCAGCCCATCTGAGTGGCAGTGTCTTTTCTGTATGATTCTGTGTGTACCCATTTTTATGTTCACCATGCACGCACACGCAGCGAACATTTTTCTATGAGAGTGGGTTTTCAGAGGTGTGTCACTGCTGGTCCAAAGCAGAGTGGTCTGAAAGGGGCTTGTCAGTGTCACACCAACCATCAGCCAGCTAATCATGACACTGTTCAGGCTTGCTGGGTGGAAACTTTGTCTATTTCAAAAGAAAGAGCTGACTCAATCACAGGGTGGCTCTTTTTTTTGATCTACATAACTCCACCCAGCAAGCACAGCTGATCACATCATGATCAGCCTGCTGTGGCACTACCTTCCCCAAAGAAAACTGCAAGGCATTGCTAGGGTCAGGCCTCATAGAAACACAGAATTTGATGGCAGATAAGGACCACTTGGCCCACCTAGTCTGCCCATTTCCCTACCTGATGGATAAGCTGCACATTCTAGTTAATCAACAGCTTACGTCCTCCTACCCACCACTAGGATTGCCTTATGCCTGTCCCATGCATTCTTGAATTCTCCCACTGTTTCTGACTCCACAACCTACTCAGAAAGGCTGTTCTATGCATACACAATGCTCTCTGTGAAAAAATACTTTCTAACATTACCTCTGAGCTGTCCCCCCTCTATCTTCAAATTGTGCCCCCCTGTTCTTGCACATCTCTTCTTCTGAAAGATACTACCCTCTTGTGCTTTGTTAATTCCCTTGAGATACTTGAACATTTCTATCATGTCCCTCCTCCTCCTTTCCTCAAGGGTATACATATTAAGTTGCTTTAGTCTCTCCTCAGATGTCTTCTGGTGCAGACCCTACACCATTTTGGTTGCCTTCCTCTGAACAGCCTCCACTCTGTCTATGTCTTTGCAGAGATGGGGTCTCCAGAATTGCATGCAGTACTCCAGAAGGCGTCTCATTAACTGTCTGTACAGAGGGATAACAACTTCTTGTTTTCTACTGTTGATGCCTCTCCCTATGCATCCCAGTATCCCTTCAGCCCTCCTTACTGCCTTCTCACATTGCTTGCCCAACTTTAGGTCATCTGATATAATTACTCCTAGGTCTCTTTCGATTTTTGTTGTCGTTATTAACTCACCCCCCATTGTGTACTCTTCCCCTGGGTTTTTGTTTCCCAGATGCATTACCTTGGCCTCCAGGACTAGAGCCCTGAATAATTTGCCTGGGGCCCTGAACTTTGTGGCTGCATGCTCTTGCTTGTCCCTACTCCTGACTCACTTCCCTCCCACTGTCTGTCATTGTAGCTTCCACCCCCCCACCAGTCAAGCTCACCGCTGGGTCCTGACTCCCCTGGTTCTGCCACAGTGAATGAAAATCCCTCCTGAGTGCCGTAGT
The DNA here is from genome assembly GCA_016271365.2 of Neoceratodus forsteri. NCBI lineage: Eukaryota > Metazoa > Chordata > Ceratodontiformes > Ceratodontidae > Neoceratodus > Neoceratodus forsteri. The sequence continues at coordinate 269,262,194 of CM057453.1, forward strand.
TGCCATTTGCCTCCCTTCTGTTTTTTTCTGTGGGCGGGGCACAACAGAGGCGATAGGTACAGTGCAAATGTTTAGTTAAGTAAAATGTTGAGTTGAGGAAAAATCAGGGTGTTTTGCAAAAATCAGGGACAGATGAGGGGTGTGCGCCTGCTTGTGTGTGTGTTCCATGACTGATCTGACAGATACAGTAGGTTATTTGGTTCTGAATAAGATTTCAGCATGTATACCACAATATTATACACAGGAATAAGCTGTAGACCCCATAGCAATCATAAATCCCAGTTTAACACAGCACAAAAATAGAGTTTGTTATGAGATTTTTTTAATGAGATAACATAATGCAAATGATGACAGTAATCTTCAGACTTTACCACACTAAAATGAAACCACATTTAATTCAAGAACATGTTTGAATCTCTTCCAGGAGAGAAATGGGTCTGTTTCATGTCATGCTTTTCATCATATCTGCAGTACTAATCTAAATATGCATCAGCAGTACTTAATATATCCCCCCCGCCCCTTTCTATTTATTTTCCTTGCAAGAAACAACTCACTACAACTTGCACAGTATTGCTCACTGGCAAAATATCAATCCAATTGGCTCCTATCAACAAACCTTGCACCGTTAGCAAAATCGAAAAAAACAGCTCTTCACCCTTAATCATTTTCTATTGTACCTCGAGTAGCAACAAAAATGAGAGACACAAAGCTGGGAGGTAACTGCCCATGATGTGTGATCATCAGAAACCATTGTCGTGACTGGAAGGTAACAGTATTTAATGCAGATACACCCTCCATTTTTTACGTTTTATCCAGGACAGGCCAGCCAAGATGCAATATCTCATTCACAGTGGCATTACATTTCTGCCCATTTCTGCAGCTGTGTGGACTGGTGCACTGAGCGGTTAAGAGACTTGCCCAAGATCACATAGAGAGTATTCAGTTCTAGTGGGGTTGCAGCCTGGAATCTCGCCAAGTTCCAAATCTGGTGCTTTAGCCTAACCACTGGAATGCATTGTCTCCTACCTAAAATAATAGACAGGTAGGTTTATAAGTGCAGGACAAGCCCATGGGGAAAAAATCATTTATTTAGAATGTAATCTCATTGAATGTATAATCTCCTGATAATGATGCCCCCACCTCCGGTCGATGGGGGTCCATCCTGCCCTGCTCCATTTACCCCATTCTTGGAAGCTTAAGGGTTGGCGTTCAGAGAGGTGTCAGGTGCTTCGGTGGAGGTCACCTAAAGAACCACTGAGTCTGAAGTTGACCAGTGCATCCTGAGCTCCAACTATTATAACACACTGCATCCTCATGATAACTTGCACAGTATTGCTAACCGATGACTTCCAGTGATGTCATCTTGCTAATGGCCACTTGATTCTCATGCTCTACACCCAGCAAGGCTAATTCCTTGGATTTACATACAGAAATCCAACTAATAATAGTTCTAAAATGCTTGACAAGGAACAGCAAAAAACGAGGAAAGAGGAGGTGGCAATAGATATCAAGTACTCCTGCAAGAGGAGGACTTACCGGTCGGAGATGGCTCCAACTCTGAGGCCTTCAAGGCCTCCCATACATCTATGTGATCTAAGGGCTCTGGCCACCATGAGTCTCGGTGATGGTGCTCCGAAAAACCTAACTCCATGGCGGCAAAAGTGGACAGAATTCTGGATGAGCTATCAGAAATTAAAATGGAGTTCCAATTCTTTCAGGGCACCCTTTCAGCCTTCCAAACAGATTTTACAGTTCTGGAGGGTCGGATCGATTCTTTGGGCAAGGTCACATGGAGCATGGGGCTAAAATTGAAAAACTGCAGACCTCAGTAGATTTGCCCTCTAAGGTGTGCCAGCTCACTATAGATCATCAGGAAGATGCAGAAAACCAGCATCACTGACAAAATATAAGGATTTATTCGATACCAGAGAACAGTGATTGCACAAATATAATGGAATTCATGGAGACGCTGCTGTGCACCTCTTTAGAACTGGGGGAGGGTTTCCCACTAGAGCTAGAATGTGTTCACCGGACTCTTGGCCTAAAACTGGTGGTTCTGAATGCTAGACCAAGATCTAGTATTGCCCACTTCCTTCACTATCAAACCAAAGAAACAGTCATTAAAAAAGCATGGACACGGCAAAGTGTTTTATGGAACCAGCAGGATATTTCTAGACAATGATTATGCCCCCCAGACAATGAAATGTTGCAGGGAATACATTCCATTGTTCCCTATCCTCCATCAGAACAAGTTGAAATTTAGAACACCTTACCCTTCAAGATTGACTCTACAATATCCTACAGGACAACAGAGCTACGATGATGCAGCCTCAGCATTTTCAGACCTCTAAATGAGAGGATTCACCATACCTGCCTGTGTGGCTCCTATGAAGACCCTGACCACTCGTAGATGACCAGAGGGCTCCTGTTTCTTGGCCCAGCAGGCAGAACAGCAGATCATGACTTCAGTGAAAAGTCTGCTGGCTCAGCTTACTGTGCTGGACTCCTGAACAATTGGTATCCCTTTCTTTAAGATCCTCTAAGTGGTGCACAACAAGTCACTGTTTGGTGTTTGGCGTTTTGGGTCTGGGCTCACCCTGCTTGACTTTGGGGTCAGAGGAAGTGGCAGGGGTTAAACCTGGGGGGTGTGTGTGGCTCCCTGCGCACTCCCCTCTGGGGGGGTGCTCTGGCTCTGGCCTTGGGCCGGGGCCCCAGCTGAAGACAACACACTTTATTGGACCTCACCGACGTGCAATTACTGGAGGGATCTGAATGGAGACTGGGGTGCGTGACTCGTTAAATAGACTATGCACTCCCAAGCTATGAGCCTCCCTACCTGGAAATGTATATTGGTTATGAAAATGACCTGAATGTCTGAATAATAGGGCAGAGGAGGTGGGCACTGATGAGGAGTCGTAGGGCCAACCACGAGACCCCAGGAAAATGAATAGGTTGCCATTAAATAGGAACCTTTTCTTCTTCTTCTCTTGCAGGGAGTACTGACTCCTGGTTATGTTTGGTTGGTTCCCCTGCATGGCAGCCATGGAAGGATTGGGGACAGGTGGGGCACTGAGCAGACTAAGAGGTGCTTCACATGGTTTCTATCCCCTAATCAGCCATATACTGGATATCCCGATAGATAGTGCTCTACTCAATTAATTGGCATATGGCTGCCATGCAGTGAGGAACTTGCTGAGTAGGCCTACCAATGGAGGCACAGAACTTGAGAGTAATGTCCCCCGGTGCTGTTGGTGGGGTCCCTAAAATGATACTCCTTAAGGTGTTAAATGTCTCTTGGTGGGGCTTGGTATGCCTTTTGTCCGGGATTGGGACTCGTTCCTTTCTCCTGAGGGGGTTGCCATGTCCCACTCGGTGTTGGATTTCTTTCTGGGGGATCCTTTTGCTGCTGCTCACCCTGGAAGTCTGTCATGCTCCAGGCACTAGAGCATGCTGGGGGGTCTTAACACAGCAGTGGCTGGGAGTGGGGGATCAGAAGGAGGGAGAATCTATATTTATTTGCTAACATCTTTGAGGGAAACTGTAAATATGGATCTATTGAGCTGAAACTGTTACTTGATGATGCATAGCACTCGTTGGACAGATACCTTTGGAAATCCACATAGAGTCAATCAGGACATTGTTATGTGGGTTCTTAATACTATAAACCCCATAATTTTCTTTACGGGATTACCTGGGAGGACCCCGGTTTCATATGAGCTGTGTGGGTGTGGTGGTTGACCATGATAATTTGGGGCAAGAGGCCACCTGACATACCGGAGTAATTTATAGTAGGACCCACTAATACCCCTCTTACCAATTTGTCCAAGACTGAATAGTGTGTTTTTGGTCACTGTTTAGAAACTTAAAGCCACCTTTCTGAAAGCCTAGAATTCAAGAGGTGGGTGTTGGCGCTTGAACACATGGGCCTAAAGACCAAGATGCACATATCTATTTGGTTTTCCATTAGCTATCCAACCCCCTTAGTTCCCACCCTCTTCCCACTGTAAGGGTCAATGGGACCCCGAGGGATTCACCTCCAAGGTAGGAGAGTGTTTTCCTTCTGGGTAGGTTTACCCACCCAAATCAGACACCCCAGACAGGTCTGACCATGGAAGTCTCTGTTCCTTTACAGTTTCATAGTTCTGGTTCAATAGTTCAGTTAACCCAGACCAGATTCAATTGGTGTGACCTAGGTTCAGTTCAGGTAGGCAAGCTCATAGATCTACTAAACAGGTTTAGTTTAAAAGTGCTTTGGATGCACATAACCCCCCTCCCCCCATAACATGAGGCCCATGTCATATTATTTGGGATAGTTCAGATCATTGCACATTGATTGTATTTTTATTATAAAATGTATTGTAAAAAAAAAAAAATCAACAGGGATTAATGAGAGGATCTTGGAAAATATGCCCGGGGATGAGTGTGTCACAGGTGTCTGGGGGGGAGGGAAGGCTGGGGCTCCAGACTTTATTTACTCCCCAATAACTAATAAGTTTCGCATTGCCTCTCATAATGTAAATGGCTTGTCTGGGCCGGTTAAGAGATATAAAACCATAACAGCACTTAAAAAATTGAAACCAGACTTACTACTTCTGTAGGAAACTCATCTTTCCCCTGCAGAACATCTGAAATTAAAGAAGTTAGGTATCGATCAAGTTGTGGAATCCGCCTACCGGATAGGCAGATGCTGAGGCGTGGTGAGTTTTTTTTTAATTTACTCAACTTTATTACTTTCTGAAAAATTGCTTACAAACAAAGACAGAGCCATAAAAGATACATATTGAACAGAAGTGAACTAAAGGGAGTAACGAAAACAACCCCCCACCTGCTCCCCATGGAGTGTGTAAAACAACCCATCTGATAAAGTCTTTTGCTAATATGAGTGGCTACCTCTAAGTACAAGGATCTAAATGGGGAGTTCAGAGTGTGCCCAAGAGTAGTCAGTTTAAATAAAAGGCATAAAGTTTGCCCCATTTCTTGTTAAACAAGGGTAGATGATGACAGAGACTGGCTATCAGGTGTTCAGACCGATGAGAAAAGGAGAGTTCATGTAGCTATTCACAATATGAAATATGTGTCTGGTCCAGCTTGTGCCTGAGGACCATTTTTATGATGGTCAAGGAGATAAGTGCAATAAAATACCTCCTCTCCCTGACCTGGATCTGAAAGTAGTCTCAAATAATACATACTTCCGGAGAGAAGATGTCTGCCAATCCCAGAAGGGGATTGACCCGCTCCTCAATTTGTGTCTACAAGGAAGAGACCTTCTCACAGGACCAGAAAACATGTAGTAAAGTACCATCCACCTTTCCACATCTAGTGCAAAGGGGAGAAGAAAGGTGGTCCATCTTAGCTAGTCTGACCAGGGTATAATACATATTGTTCAGTATACGGTACTGGGTTAGTCTTAAGTGGTCCTGAGTTAAGTAGGTATACAGATCTTTCCAAAGTCACGGCCAATTAAATTCACTTCTGGCAGCAGGGATTCCCATACTTTGAAACCGACCGTCAAGAAAGAGTGGGAGGTGGGTAGCAACCAAATGTATAGGCTAAAGGTACTGTGAGAATTAAGGGGCAAAACTTGAGACTGAGAGAGGAGCTCCTTAAGTTCAGAGGGGTTCAGAGCGGGGCCAAACTGTTGCAAAATCAAATGCCTTAACTGATAGAGTTTAAAGATATGCTCTGAACTCAGAAGAAATTTCTCCAACAGTTCCAGTGATGTGAAAAGGGACAAGTGAGAGTGTAGTCTGTGACACAAATGTTCTGAGGCAAGCAAAGCCAGCAAGGGGTTAAAAAATGACACCCGATCCTAATGTTTAAATTAGAGAAGATAGGTTGTGCAGTGTCTTTATAGAGGGATACTTTCCAAAAAGCACAAATTTGTGGAAAGACTTTAAAAGAGACACCGATTGGGGAAGCTCCTAAGGGACCGGGAGGGACTTCCATGGGAAGAAAAGAATAACAGCTGGTGAAAGATTATGTATAACAAACAGGCGGGATTCTATCTGTAACCAGATGGGAATATAGTCGGAGTCGGGTGAGTGAAGCAGATTGGAAAGCTATCTACCGCACTTATAGAGGTGACTGGCCCCGTAGTGGAATAAAAAGTTGGGGAGACAGAGTCATTCGTATTCTTTATGGATCTCCAGCTTAAGAAACATAGAAGTTGATGGCAGATAAGGACTGAAAGGCCCATGCAGTCTGCCCATTTCTTTTTCTACCTTATGAATGTGCCATCGGCCTTTGCTCTGTCAATGGCCTATCTATTCATACTCATCTGTATTGCTCCCTTATGCCTATCCCATGCCTGTTTGAAGTCCTGCACTGTATTCATACCCACCACTTCCTGAGGTAGGCCGTTCCATGCATCCACCACCCTGTCTGTGAAAAATAACTTCCTCACATTACCCCTTATTTGGCTTCCCTCTAATCTCATGCGGTGTCCTCTTGCCCTGCTATTTTTCTTATATTGAAACATGTTAGACTCTTTCACCTTGTTAATGCCCTTAAGGTGTTTGACTGTTTCAATCATATCACCTCTCTCCCTCCTTTGCTCTAGGGTATACATATTGAGTTAGAGTTAATCTGTCCTCATATGTTTTCTGATGCAGTCTCTGCACCATTTTGGTTGCCCTCTTCTGGACTGCCTTAATTTGGTTAATGTCCTTGTGAAGGTGTGGCCTCCTGTACTGCACGCAGTACTCCAGATGGGTCCTAACCAGTGTCTTGTAAAGAGGGATTATTACCTCCCCCTTCCGACTTGTGATAGCCCTACTAATATACCCCAACATCCCCCTAGCCTTACCTACTGCTTTAGTGGTCTGCGTGGATGATTTTAGGTCATCAGTGATGATGACGCCCAAGTCTCTTTCTTCCCTTGTAACTGCCAGCAGCTCCCCTCCCAGCCTATAGGTGGCTTCAGGGTTTCTCTTCCCTATGTGCAAGATCTTGCACTTCTTTGCATTAAACCCCAGTTGCCACTCTTCTGACTGTTTTGCTAGTTTACCCAGATCTCTTCTCATTCTGCCCACCCCATCTGGATAATCTACTCTGTTGCAGATCTTGGTGTCATCTGCAAACAGACAAACCTTACACTCCAGTCCATCTGCAATATCACTGATGAAGATATTGAAGAAGAGTGGCCCCAGGACTGATCCCCGAGGTACCCCACTTGTGACTTACATCTCTGACTGTATACTGTTTACCACCACTCTCTATTTTCTGCCCATCAACCAGTTTGTCACCCAGTTGACCAACTACTGACCCACTCCAAGCCTACCCAGCTTATTAATCAATCTTCTATGTGGAACAGTATTAAAAGTTTTGCAGAAGTCAAGGTAGACAACATCAACTGCTCCCTTTTGGTCCACCACTCTGGTTACCCAGTCAAAGAAATCTATGAGATTAGCTTGACAAGACCTTCCTGTTGTAAACCCATGCTGTCTTGGATCCTATGCTCCCATGGATTCCAGGTGTTGCACTATCTTTTCCTTAAGGAGTGCCTCCATAATCTTGCCCACTACTGATGTAAGACTGACTGGTCTGTAGTTACCTGCCTCCTCCCTGTTACCACTCTTGTGGAGTGGGATCACATGAACCCTTCTCCAGTCTTCTGAGACCTCTCCTGTGCTCAGAGACTCATTAAACAGTACTGATAATGGCTCTGCTAGTTCCACCCTTAGCTACTTTAGTACCCTGGGATGTATGCCATCAGGTCCCATTGCCTTGTCCACCCTGAGCTTATCGAGCTCTTGTAGGACCCTTTCATTTCTGAAGGAACTAGTGCACACCTCCCTTCCACTGATATCCATGGTGCTGAGCTGTGGGCCCTGCCCTACCTTCTCTTCAGTAAATATTGAGAATAAGTATCTATTTAGGATAGATGCTTTTACATGGTCCCCCTACTCACATGCCCCTTTATCCCCTTTGATCTTAGCAATAACCCCTCTGGACTTTCTCCTTTTATTAATGTATCTATAGAAAGTCTTGTCACCTTCTTTTACTGTTTGGGCTAGTGTTTCCTTGGTTTGGGCCTTTGCCTGCCTTACTGCCTTCCCTGCTTCCCTTAGGGAAGTTTGGTATGCCTCCCTATCTTCATCCTGCTGTGTTCTCTTATATTTCATGAAGGCCAGCCTTTCGGCTCTGACCTTTTCTGCTACTGTTTTTGAGAACCAAAGTGGTTTCTTTCTTCTTTTGCACTTCCTTGTCTCTCCAACACAATGGGATGTTGCTTCAAGTATTGCATCCTTAATGCTTGCCCACTTTGCCTGTACTCCCTCACCTATATTTCTTGTTGCCATGGCTAGCTTAACTCTGTTGGCCATCTTAGCAAAGTCAGCCCCTCTGAAGTCCCATATTTTTGCCTTGGAATGGGATGATTTAGTTCTAGTGGCCAAATTGAACCATACCATGTGATGGTCATTGTCCCCCAGGTGACCTTCTACCTGGAGATCTGTGATCCTTTCCCTGTTAGTCAATACTAGATCTAGTATAGCCCTGTCTCTTGTGGGTTGTTGTACCAGTTGTTTGGGGCCCTCCTCTGCAGGGAATCCACCATGTGTGTAGTTCTGGCAGATGTTCCTGCTGGTATTGACCAATCTGTACCTGGCTTGTCGAAGTTTCCCATTATCAGAACCTCCCCTTCAGCTGTCATGTTTTGTATATCTTCTAACAGTAATGTGTCTATGTCCTCCCCATGGTCTGGAGGCCTGTACACAACCCCAGTTTGTATGGCTGTCCCATTTCTGGTTTCCAGGGTGACCCAAAGTTCTTCTGGCTCCTTATGTGTATTCACAGTTCTTCTGGCTCCTTATGTGTATTAAGATAGGAATGTCTAGGTGACTTGTCCAGCCAAATGAAAGAGGAGATAAAAGAGTGGATACGTTTAAAGAAGGAACAAGGGAGAACAATATTGAGCATGCTTAGAAGATACAATAGTCTAGGGAGGATGTTCATTGTGACAATGTTAATCCTGCCCCATAATGAGATAGGGAGATCTTTCCATCTTGTTAAATCCTGTCATATCACCACCAGAAGATCATCTTAATTCTGTTTCACCAGTAGAGAGTGGTCAGAAGTGAGGAAAATACCCAGATGTTTAATGAAGTGAGGAGACCAACGCATACCAAAAGAAGTGAGATTTGAACTATGGATAAGGTAGTTAAGGGGATATATTCCCATTTTATCAAGGATTAGTTTGTAATTAGAGTGACGACTAAATTGGTGTATCACTTTCAATGCTTCTGTGAGGGAGGTGGCCGGCTCCAAAAGGTGCAATCGAATATCATCAGCATACACCAAAATAGCTGGCACTAGGTTGTCAATGGGGATACCTCGCATGTTGGGAGAAGATTTGAGACATTGAAGAAGTGGCTTAAGATATAGGTTAAAGAGAAAAGGAGAGAGGGGACAGCCCTGGCGAGGGCCGGTATGTAATGGAAATGTAGAGTAAAAGAAATTGTTGCAGTAGATCTATGCTGACAGGGAGGAATAGATCACTTTAATCCACTGTAAAAAGGAGGAAGGAAAGCCCATCTTTTGTAGAGTAAGCCAGAGAAAGGACCAGTCCACCCTACTGAAGGCTTTTTCTGCGTCAATGGAAATTAAGGCCATCGGTAGGGGGGGAGACTTGAGCAGCCTGAAACAGGTGGCCAATCATTCAGAGATGGTCAGCGGATGACCTCCCAGGGATAAAACCCACCTGTTCCAGGCTGAGAAGTCCTGACCATACTTTCTCAATTTTAGCAGCTAGTATGTTAGCTAGGATTTTAATGTCACAGTTTAATAAGGAGCTAGGTCTGCAGTTCACCAGATTAGAAGGGGGTTTATCTGGCTTGAGAAGGAGGATGATGGTGTCTTCAAAAAAAGATGGGTCAAGATTTTCAGCAGAGAACATATAATGAAAGAGAAGGAGTAAGAGAGAGGAAAGATCTTTGAGAAAGAGTTTATAGAAGTTTGAAGGGAACTCATCAGGACCGGGAGCCTTATTCAAAGCTAAACCATTAATAGTAGATTCCACTTCTGCTAGGGAAATGGGAGTAGAAAGAAAGGCACATTGGTGGTCCATGAGACGTGGTAAAGGAGCGGAATCCAGGTAGGACAAAATTTTTTCAGTAGTGAGTGAGGTTGTATTCCATTCATAAAGGGTGGAGTAGAAATTTTCAAAAACTGCCGCCACAACCCTGGGGAGAGTTTTTATAGAACTGTCTGGGCAGAGATTGAAGGAATAACCTGCAAGGACTCTAATTTACAAAGACAGAGAGCGAGTAGGCATCCTGTTTTTTCTCCCGACTCAATGTATTTGGATTTAGTCTTGAGAATGGAATATTCTGATTTCTCTTGCAGGAAGCTGGCATATTTATCCCGAAGGGACAGTAAGGACTGTATGGAGTTGGGAGAAGAAGTGGAGGAAAGAGATTGTTCCAAAGTATGTATTTGGGCGAGGGTCAATAACGCCTCGGACTCTATGCAATGCTTCCGGATAGAGCCAGATGGATAAATTCACCCCTCAAGAAGCATTTTAAGGCATGCCATTTGTGGTCCCCCCCACTGTGTTCTGGTTGGTGGTGGTAAAGGACTGAATGAGGTTGGATATCCTCAAAATGACTTGGTCATCCTTGAGGAGTTCAGTATTAAGCTTTCAAGAAGTGTCACACTGTTGGTTAGTATTAGGAGCGAGTAGCAGCCAAGCTGCTGCATGGTCGGACAGGACAATGGATTCTAAATCAGCATTACGTAGACCAGGAAGGAGGGAGAGGTTAATGAGGACATAGTCAAGCCTGGAAGAAGTATGGTAAACCATAGAATAGAAGGTATAACTGTGGGATGATGGGTTAGTGATCCTCCATGGGTCACATTGACCCACTATGTCCTAAATTCCGTAACTGCTTACTGAGCAGCAGAGAGAGAGATCTAAGGGAGGAGTTGGATCAGTCAAGATCCTGGGGGGGGGTGTTCCAGTCCCCTTCCAAGATCAAGGGAAGAGTAAGGAAGGTGGTCAATTTGTCAGCTAACTCCATGAAAAAACCTGGATCACCTCCCACCAGCCCATAAACACTGCCTAAGACCAACTCTCGCTTGTCAAGCAAACCCTTAATGAATACGTATCCTCTCTGAGCATCAGAGATGGTCTGATCTGCTTGAAAAGTGACATTATGACCTACAAGAATAGCTACACCTTTGCTTGAAGACGAATCTCCAGAGATGAACACCTGACTGATACTTTGCCTGCGGAGCTTAACCGCTTCTTGGAGTAAAAGATGAGTTTCTTGAAGAAACATTATGTGAGAATGAAGTAAAGAGAGGTAGTTTAAGACCTGATACCTCTTGAGCTGGCCCCTGACTCCCCTGACATTCCAAGGCACAAATTTAACTAGGTTATTAGTCATAAGCACCACAGTTAAGAGTAATAAGATAAATAAAAAGTGAAAAACACACTCCATCCCAGCCCCTCTGTAACAAAATTGTAAGGCAATTTCTTATAAGCCTGTCCCCCCATCTGAAAAAATACAAGATACTATATTTCCTGCACAAAACAAGGACGTTAAAGGTATAAGCATGAATACTAAGCCTAAAGGAGGAGTGGAACCATGTCCTCCAATACAAAACAGTAGGAAGTCCAAACAAGTGAAAATAGAGTACAACCCCCACTCCGGTCCCCTTTCTTTGGCAAGAGTGAAACATATCCTCCCCCCCAAAATGAGAGTAGGCATTGCAACAAACCATTTTAGTAGAACAGTAATAATCTCCTCCCCCCTTTTCAGAAACGTGACCATAAATGAGGGCTGAATACAAAACCCCAGAGAAGGTCTATTTTGCATATAGAAGCTACCAGCAAACATGGAAATAAGCAAGGCTGAGTCTTAACATCCTGTGTACCCCCAACCCAAACAACCATAAACAATGAACTATTTACAAGGGCCTGTTCGGAGATCAGCCAGAACACAGCATAGACCATAAAAGGCCCCAACAGTACCCAGATCCCCATATACCCCTGTTCCCACCAATGGTAATAAAAGTCCCACAGGGGTAGTAATCTGTAATGTGCTAAAGGTATACAAACACAGAGAAACCCCAGAAAGGTGCCAAAATGAGAATGCAGTGATATCTCAGGGAGACTGTCCAATAACCAGGCCCTGTTAAGAAGTTGAAAAACAGTTAAATAATAACCTGTTAAACAGAGGAGCAGCCCCCAAAAAATCCAGGACATGATAACCATCAGTTGTGGTAAGCCCAGTTCAATATTGGAGCTCCCCCACCTTCCCAATAGAGCTCAAAAAGCTGTAACCAATATGACTAAACATCATTTAATCAGTATAACCCACCCAAATACCCTTGAGATACTGGGAGCAGTAAAACAAAAGAAGTCTACCCACCCAGACTAAAAGGAATAAAGTTCAGAGGTCACCCTAGTATAACTAGAGGGGCAACTAACACAAACCACGGGCTAACCAGATTCCGAAAAAATCAAGTAGCAAGTCAGCTGAAGGTGTGGGTAAACCATCAAAAGGTAGCTCTATGATTTATGGGCTATGAGGTCCTGAGCTCCTCATCATAAATGTTAAGGAGGACTGTCAGTGCGGCAGACCAGAGGAGAAAGGGCAAGTGAAGCTATCCTACCTTTTAGATCAGGAGTAACAGTTGAGGGTGAAGGTAGTGGCCAAAATAAATGTTCTGGTACAACCTCCTTGGTGGAATATGGATTGAGGAGGTCAGGATCTAAAGCCAGGTGGACAGGAAATGGTGCCACACTCATTACGGTCCTCCGGGACCTACACCCAGTCCCCAAAGTACAAGGAGATGAATGGAGCAAAACTCAGCAGGCCTAAACTCAAAATAAGGCCGCAGTCAGGGTACTCCTGAGGCCTCCCCCAGGAGCACGACCAAGTGAGGGGATTGTCCACCTCAACAGATGGCAGGGTTCTCTAATATGGCCATGGATCGCACATCTGGGGATATAAACTAAAGAAGAAACTCAGCTATAAACAAAACAGATACACTAGACAACAAAAAAATTCATGTACCACCAATAGAGTAATTAGGCGGTGACTTCATTAAGGACAAATTGTCTACAGAACTAGAAATTAATCTATGAACCTATGAACCTATGTCATTAACTACAATTCAAATGACAAGAAAAAGTCATGGTGTTTTATATAGATCAAGCAGTCGAGTTTTGAGGTCCTTGGTAGCTTTTTCAGGGGAATCAAATGTGAGCCATTGACCCTTGATCAGGACTTGCAGTCTAGCTGGATAGAGCATTTTAAACTTAAAACCGGCAGCAATTAGCTTGCTAACAATAGAATGAAATGCTTCTCATTTCTGCCGAGTTTCACTCGGCAAGTCCTGGGAAATGTGAAGAGGTTTCCCCTCTCAAGAAATGTACTGGAGCTTCCTCGCTTTGGTTAAAACATGTTGTTTTTCTATATAGCTCAAGAATTTTAGAATGATGGGTCTTGGGGGGACTCCAGCTGGAGGATTCAGGTGCAGGGATCTGTGAGCCCTCTCTATCTGGTATGCTGCACTGATAGGTGAGGGCCCAACCACCTTGGCAAGGAATTTCTGAATGAAAGCAACTGTAGACGGTTCTTCTTTGGCTTTTGGAATACCAAAAATGAGAAGGTTATTCCTGCGGCTTCGGTCCTCCAGGTTCTCTGTCTTCAGCTGCAGTTTGTGTATTTGCTGTCGCAGTCTGGTGATTTTGGAGTCCATTCTGTCCTGCCATCCCTCCAGGGAAGAGGTTCGGGCCTCGGCATCCCCAAGTTTCCTGCCCAGGTCACTCATGTCGGAGCGTAGAGATTTAATTTCAGTGGAGATGTCTGCAAGAGTCTCCCAAAAAGGTTGGAGCTCCTGTAAAAAGCGATCTTCGGTGAGGGGTACACTGTGTGCTGGGAGGCCTGGCAGCCTGGAAGAGTGAGCCGACTGAGATTTTGACTTTTTGGAGACCTTTTCCGGTGAGGCATGTGTTGTGTGTTTTGGTGGGACCTGCCACATATCTGCATCCATCCTTCACAAAATAAACCCAGCGAAGTCTAAAAAGCATTGCGGCAGAAGCAGTAAGAAGTTAGCTGTCAAGATTAAGGCTTATCTTCTGATTTAGGTTATATTGCAGGATAATTTAGGCAGAATTAAAGCAGGAAAGTGGGAGTTCCAGGGCTAAGCTACCATCCAGCTTCAGGCATCACGTGATCTCCGAGGCATGGTGGTGTTAATCCATAGGTCCTCCCTGCTTACACTGACATATTCCTACACAGATATAGAGGGCAGACTGGCTATGGCTATAGGCACTATAGAAAACTGCACATACATGATAGGCAGTATCTATATTCCATCGATGCTTCGTCAAGTCAACAGCTGATAGATGCTGTCCTTGTACATACTCAGGGGACCCTGATACTGGGGGAGACCTAAATTGCCTGCTAAATTCCACAATAAACATGTCTGCCTCCAGTCCCTCCCCTGCAATGTCAGGACAAAAATATCTTAGGAGGGTGCTTAGAGAAATAGGCCTTCTAGACACATGGAGATATTTAAACCCATCTCACAGATTTATATTTTTTATTCCCATGCCCACAGACTCTACTCTCACCTGGACAATCTTTGCATTAACAAGGAACACACAGATGAAGTACAACACTCCACCATTCAAAATATCTATTTATCGGATCATGCCCCGATAACTTTGGGATAAAGAACAAGGACTAATTACTGGAGGGCTTAATAATTCCCTATTGAAGAACCCTATGTTTAAAGATATATTGAAGGAGAAAATCCTGGAAATCATTTGGGATAGTATTTCCCCACAAACCTCACCCCAAACCCTCTGGGACACACTTAAAGTGGTACTCCGAGAACATATCATTGCTTATGCCACACAAAAGAAAAAACAAATGGAAGCAAAGTTAAGAGCATTATAAGAAACTGCAATTTCTACAGTTAGCACATATACAAGGAGCTGTCTCATTACACATCCAGGTTAAACAAACCCAACAAGAAGTTAAAAAAATACTGAACCAAAACACAGAGCAAGCTCTGCTTTGGCTCAGGCAAAAATGCTATGGTGGGGGGCACGGGCAGCCTGAATATGGCACACTGCCTTAGGAACCTGACCCATTCAACTCACGTCTCCAAAATTAAAATCCACTTATGGGGAAAACAGTATCCTTGACCTTGCAGATATAACAAATTTTCCAACAGTATTACATGGAGTTATACTCGGACCCTACCCCCCCATCACATCCCAAAAGAAAGCTTTTTTCTCTAATCTGAAACTACCATCCTTGAAGCAGGCATAAATTGATACCCTGTCCAACCCAATTATAGATCCAAAATTTTCTTAACAATCCAGAATCTTAAAAATGGGAATACCCCAGGCCCTGATGAGTATGGAGCAGAGTTTTACAAAGCTACTTAGAATCTCCTGAAAGACCTTCTCACATCAGCCCTTAATAAAAGCCATACCACTGGTGAACATCCTATTTTGTGGTCACAGGCTAATATATCAGCTATTTTAAAACCTTCAAACCCCCCACATCTCTGTGAATCATACCACCCCATCTCCATCCTAAATCAAGATTATAACATATATAAAAGCATACTAGCTCACCGCCTTGATAATATCATCCCTTCCCCGATACACCCTGACCAAGCAGGCTTTATTCAGACTCTTCAGACCACAGACAATATTAAAAGGACCATATTTTTATTGACCCAAGCTACTGCCACTGATACCCCATTAATGGCCTTAAGCCTCAATGCACAAAAAGTCTTTGATAGAGAATCATGGGCCTTTTTGTACTATACCCTTCAGAAATTCAGTTTCCCAGAGGACTCCTTAAAAATTATTAGAGGAATCTACTCTAATCTGGTTGCCATTCTTCTCAATTCTCCCTTCACAGGGGTACAGATCAGGGTTGCCCCTTTTCCCCCTATCTTTTTGCCCTCTATGCAGAACCATTTGCCCAATAACTTGACAACAAATTGCCATAAAGGGATTTACAGTGGGAGAGGAATACTACAAGGTCACTTACTATGCAGATGACCTCCTTTTATATATTATGGACCCAGACTCCTCACTTTCAGCTCTTATCCAAAGCCTTAAGGAGATTGAGGAGGTGTCGGGGTACAAACTGAATGCACAAAGTCCTTTTTCCACAGAGCACTCCATCATAGTCCCTAAGACATAAGGAAGAGAGGAGGCACTGTGGGTCACCCTGGAGACTGGAAATGGCACCACAATCCGCACAGGGGTTGTATACAGACCCCCATATCAGGGGGAGGAAATGGACAAGGAACTGACAGAAGGCATCCTTAGGATGGCAGAGAAAGGGGAGATATTGCTGATGGGGGATCTGAATATGCAAGATGTTAACTGGAGCATCTTTGCTGCAGCCATATCCAAGAGCAGGGCCATTCTCAATGCCCTACATGTTGCATGCCTCAGACAGCTAGTGTTGGAACCCACTCGGGAGGGAGGAGTCTTAGACCTAGTACTCTCCAAATGGGAATGGAGAGAGGATCTCAGATCTAGTAGTGGGTAGCCATTTTGGAACAAGTGACCACCAAACAGTGTGGTTCATGATAAACTCAGCTGTAGAGTCAAACCATACAAAAGTAAAAGTACTGGACTTCAGGAGGGCTGATTTTGTCAAAATGGGAGAGTGCTTCAGAAAAGCACTAGCAAGCAGGCAAGAAGGAGGGGTAGAGCAACAATGGGGAAACACCAAAACTGGCGCCAAAGAGGCAACAAGCCTTTGTGTGAAGCAAATAAATCAAAACAAAGGAAAAAAAACACTATGAATCTAAAAAGAGGTGGTGGGAAGATTGGGGAGAAAAAGATAGCATTCAGGAAGTATAAGGAAACACAGAAGGAGCAGGACAGAGAACTGTGCCAGTTAAAGCAGAAGGAAGTGGGGAAGGTAGTTAGAATAGCAAAGGCCCAAACATAGGAAAAGATAGCCAACTCAGTTAAGAAGGGGGATACCCTTTTATAGATATATTAAGGAGTGAAGAAAGACAAAGGGAGGGATACTGAGGCAGAATAAAGAGGAGGGTGGGTGGGCAGAGAGTGACAGTGAAAAAGCAGGGATACAGGATGAATACTTCTGCTCAGTATTCACAAAGGAAGAGGAGAGGGAGGTACCTAATTCAGTCAATAGAAACACTCTGGATGGGGGGGGTCGATATCAGTTCTTTCACAGAAGAAAGGGTTCTGTAAGAACTCTTAAAACTGAAGGTGGACAGAGCAATGGGGCCTGATGGGATTCACCCCAGAATTCTAAATGAAATAAGGGATGAACTAGTAATGCTACTGACTACCCTTTTTAACAAATCATGGGAGGATGGTGCGGTACCTGAGGACTGGAGGAGGGTAGATGTGATTCTCCTTCACAAACGTGGGAGCAAGACAGAATCAGGAAACTACATACCTGTCAAATTTGACCTCAGTGGTAGGGAAAATGATGGAATCACTTCTGAATGAAAGAATTGTTGCATACCTGGATTCACAGCGGGAAGGTCATCTCAAACAAATCTAATTGATTTCTTTGACTAGGTGACCAAAGTAGTAGACCAGGCAGGGGCTGTGGACATGGCCTACCTAGACTTTAGCAAAGCATTCCACACAGTCCCACACAAAAGATTAATAAACAAATTAGCCAGCCTGGGAGTGGGTCACAGGGTGGTAGCCTGGGTAAAAACATTGGCTGGACAACAGGACACGCAGAGGATAATAGTAGACGGAGTCCACAGTAAAGAAAGGGGGATTACTAGTGGGGTACTGCAGGGCTCAGTACTGGGTCTAGTCATTTTTAATGTCTTTATAAGTGACACTGCAGAGGGACTGGAATTAAAAGTATGTTTCTTTGCAGATGACACAAAGATCTGCAACAGGGTTGATATACATTGGGGTGGAAAGCCACAGAAGGGACTTGGCAAGGTTGTAGGAATGGTCAAATGTATAGCAGCTTAGATTCAATACAAGAGATGCAAGTAATGCACCTGGGAAAAAACAGGGAAGAGTACACAATGGGGAGATACTGACAACAACAAAATGGAAAGGGACCTGGGGCAGTTATATCAGATTACCTAAAGGTGGGCAAGCAATGTGAGAAGGCAGTATGGAGGGCTGGGGGGATACTGGGATGCACAGATAGAGGCATCACCTGTAGAAAACAGGAAGCTGTTATCCTTTGTAGAGACAGATGGTGAGACCCCATCTGGAGTACTGCATGCAGTTCTGGAGACCCCATCTCCACAAACACATAGACATGGTGAAGGCTGTCCACAGGACGGCAAGCAAAAAGGTGCAGGGTCTGCACCAGAAGACATATGAAGAGAGACTAATGGAGCTTAATATGTATACCCTCAAGGAAAGGAAGGAGAGGGGGGACATGATAGAAACTTTCAAGTACCTCTAGGGAATCAACAAAGTCCAAGAGCGTAGCATCTTTCAGAAAAAGAGATGTGCAAGAACAAGGGGGCACAATTTGAAGATTGGGCAATGGCTCAGAGGTAATGTGAGGAAGTATTTTTTCATGAAGAGGGTTGTGGATATATGGAACAGCCTTCCTGAAGAGATTGTGGAGTCAAAAACAGTGGGGGAATTCAAGAATGCATGGGACAAACATAAGGCAATTCTAGTGGGGGGTAGGAGGACGTAGGCTGTTGATTAACTAGGATCTGCAGCTTATCCATTAGGTAGAGAAATGGTCAGACTAGGTGACCCAAGCGGTCTTTATGTGCCATCAAATTCTATGTTTCTATGTATCCATTCAAATTACTACATTACTTGGGGATCCATCTGGCGGCAGACACCGCTAATATCTTATCCCTAAATTATGACCCCTTATACCAAAAAGTGAGGGAAGATCTCAAACGCTGGTCACACCTTTCATTATCCCTGATAAACTGTACCCAAATTATCCAAATGAAAATATTACCCAGGATCCAATATTTAATGCAAAACATACCCTACATATTATCCCAGACTGAAATAGCCAGATGGAACAGAGTAATATCCTCCTTTCTTTGGCAGAGGAAGCCATCTAGAGTGGCGCTCATCAAGTTAACCATGGCCAAAGAGCTGGGAGGCTTGGCTCTACCCAGCATACAGCACTATGCACTGGTGACTCTGCTCACACACCTAACCTATTGGTTCTGACACACTACACAAGCACCATCATGGGTGGGGGTGGAAAGAGCCTCTACTACTATACCTCTAGATCAAATGACAATTTATCAACCATCCCAGTTACTTTCTTCTTTAGACACTTCCTTTTACATTTCAGTTCTGATACATGCCTGGAAGACATCTTAGAAGGCCTATAAACATTCTCTGAACTAAATGGCTGGGATTCCCCTCATTAGGCCCATCGTTCTTCCCAGCACATTTGGACCATTGGTTCCATCAGTGGCACAGACTAGGCCTAATCTATACCTATACTTTTATTAGGAGGAGATTTTTAAATCCTTCTATCAACTGCAACAGGAATATGGCCTTCACCAACATGACTTTTATAGATACCTACATATACATCACTTCCTGTTTAAAACGGTGGGACCACATGCCATGACAATTCAACTGCCCCCAGTTCTGACCTTGTTGAGACAGGTTCAGGGGTAAACTCAACCCAGACATTTCATTTCCAGATTTTACAAATCCCTGCAGGATTCCTCAAGATAGGACTGGGACAGGACCTATGAGAATTGGGAGGCAGACCCAGTGATGGTTATACCACGAGAAGACTGGGAAAGGATATGGTGCCATCAGCACTGTATCACCAGTTCATACTGCTGGAGAGAGGTTGGATGGAAAATAGTGGCCAGATTCTTCACAACACCACAGACTATGACTAATTTCCATTCCACAAGAAACGCCACATGCTGGAGGGGGTGGAGGCAGAAATGACCACACACACCCACATCTTTTGGTCTTGCCCAGGGCTGCTCTGATTTTGGAAAGATGTCATAGCAGTTATACATTACCTATTTCCAAATTTGGGTGACATCACCCCTGAGATAGCCCTACTACCCCAAATACTTTAAAATGAGGCAACACATCTACTTAACAAGCATTCTCTTATCTGCAGCAAAGAAAGCTATAACTTGGACATGTCTACAGCTCAAGACCCCCATGATCACCCAGTGGGAAGACTTACTATATGAGATATACAAAATGGAAAGCATGACTGCAAAATTAAGGAACAAGACTCACTCCCTTATGAATAGTTGGACTTTATATAGCAGAATGAAGGCCAGAATTTATTCCATAGGTCCACTGCAGGGGGATACGGGTAGGGCTCAGGCTAGACCTAAGCCCAGACATTTTCAGATACACTGAAATACTTAGATGAGCTCCCTAATAAGTGGGAGAGGATATGGGGCTCCTAGACCGCCACCCTCCCTTATACTTATAGGGTGAGATAATTTAGGTTATACAGGATCTGCATTTAATTTAGTCTCAACCTCTTGTGGATAAACTTAATTGGCATTTGCATTGATTCCTCAGGACTAGAAAGGAGGAAATTCTTTTAAATATGCTGTCCAGTATAAGATTATTTGTGTTTTATGTTTGATTGTATAGCTTATTTTGGACTCAATGTGTTAGAATTATAGTATACTAATACCTGTACACACATGTGCCTTGTGCAAAAAAATTCCTATGGTTTTAATAAAAATCTAAGTTTTAAAATAAAAAAAGTATTGCTAAGCAGCATAATATTGATCTGATTGGCTCCTATTGACAAATTCCCCACCGTTAGCAAAATCGAAGAAACCAAACTCTTCAACCCTAATGATTTCCTATTGTACCTCGAGCACCAATTTATGCAGATTCTTTGTTAGCTTCCTGTGTAGTACAGTACATTGCCAAGAGCTTTACTAAAATCTGGGTAGACAATATTAACATGTTTGTCCTTACCTACCTCTCGTGTTACCCTTGCTGAAAAATTGAGTAGATTTGTCCGATGAGACATTACCTACTTGAAACATGCAACCTGCAGGCTTGCATGAACTCCTGAAATATCTCTTTTACAACATGCTCCAGCACTTTAGGAACTATTGATGTCAGGTTTATCAGCCTGGTATCATAGATTATTTTTCCTGATCCCTTTATTCAAAGCATAATGCAAATACATTAGTTGGTGTCCAATCCGGAGGAACTAGAGTGTGCTCTTTTTAAAAACTTAAATTTAATTCATTTTACAAATTATTTATATAGACAACAGTAACACCGTTATACACAGTAGCTTCTATCTGTAATATAATGCACAAGTCCAAAATATCGGAGGGGGAACAGCATTATAATCTAAGAGCCATGCATTACATTGTTAAACAAACCACGAACAGAGAAAAATGTTATCACAAGATCATTTGAATACCTTCACAGTAATTTCCCTTACCTTCATCACATCACCCCTTTAACATGATAGAAATTAAGAAAAAATGTATTGCCTAATACCCCAATTCCTACAGTATATGCAATATGAAAAACATGAATCAGCTATAATGATACATCTAGTATATCTAGCAATTTGTTTATAGAGCAATATATCCAATAAGCAGAATCAAAATATATTGAACATTTATAGTGGTACATCTAGTATATCTAGCAGTTTGTTAGTATTGGTCCAGCCTATGTTTTGTTCCCTGTTTGCAGGTCTGCCCAGGTTTCCCTCAGACCCTCCCTTGCCTCCCATGCATTGGTCCTCACCACCATATAGATCAATTTTTACTCCAAATGTTCTACATAGCCATTTCTTTACAGCACCTCATGAATGTGAAAGCTGTCATTTTTCAGCTCCTCCCTAAAATGTGTTTTTGCACCCCGAAAGATGATTTTGCAGTCCCTGCACATAAACTCCTTTAAGGTAGGAGTTTAACATTTTGTCTGCCTGTTTTCCTGAGACAGGATCATAACAAGGCTATGTAGAAAATTCGGTGTACAGATATTACAAACCAACACATTTATGAGCCTATATTACATTTTGCAAATGCACTCTTCTAACTTTGGTAATTTACAATATTTTTATCCCAAATTCCTCAGCTGCAGCCTTATCAGCTCTGGCCAGCATTTGTTATACTAGGAAATGTGAGGAGCTTAAAAGCTTAGGCCCATGTATACTCCTATAGCAATTTCAAAGAAAATACCTTAAAACCCCACCAGACTGTATGTAATTGTCCAGCCTTTTTTTAAACTCTGCCTTTGTTCTCCCTACAACCACCTCCACTGGAAGAGAGTTCCATTCATTAACCACTCTGGATGTATAGAAAAGCTTTCTTTTATGACACCTAAATCTTTTCACTTTTATCTACAGCAGATGCCCTCTAGTATCCATTTAGAAACATAGAAATTGATGGCAGATAAGGACCACTAGGCCCATCCAGTCTGCCCTTTTACCTTACCTTTATTAGTGATTTCTGACCCTACTTGGTCATCAGCTTTAGTCTCTTCTTCCTACATCTAGGGTTCCCTTGTGCCTATGCCATGTATGTTTAAATCCCCCACTGTGCTTGCTCCCACAATCTCCTGAGGCAGGCCATTCCATGTATCCACCACCCTTTCCATAAAAAAAAAACTTCCTCTCGTTTCCCCTAATCCTACCCCTTCCAATCTTATATCACCCCCCTTGTTCTTGCACTTCCCCTGTACTGAAATATTTATTTATTCATTCATTTATTTATTTGAACATATCAGCATTGCAAACCTTTGACTCAGACTCTTTACAAAAGCTTCAGATCAGATAACAATACAGTTGTACAAAAATACATTTGGAATACAGAGTAAGGAGTTACAGGCATGAATTATACAATGGATGAGGCCAATGAGGAAGATGTTGTCAGCTTGCACCTTGTTTATGCCTTTAAAATACTTGAAGGATTCTATCATGTCTCTCCGTTCCCTCTTCTCTTCTGGTGTATACATATTGAGGTATTTTAATCTCTCCTCATAGGTCTTCTGGTGCAAGCCCTACACCATCTTAGTCACCCTTCTCTGAACCACCTCCACCCTCTCTATGTCCTTATACAGATGCTGCCTCCAGAACTGTACACAGTATTCCAGATGAGGCCTCGCAGGAGTTTTTTATAGTGGTATCACCACTTCCCTCCTTCTGCTAGTGATACCCCTTCCTGTGCAACCCAACATGTCACTGGCCCTTCCAATAGCCTTTGTACCCTGCTTGGCCACCTTTAGGTCATCTGAGATGATAACCCCCAGATCCCTTTCTTCCCTGGTGACCATCAGCAATGCCCCCAGATCCTTTTCTTCCCTGGTGACCATCAGCAATCCCCCGCTATCCTGTAGCTCTCTCCAGGGTTTCTGCATCCCAGGTGCATGATTTTGCACTTCATCAAATTTTTAAATTTAATATCCAATTCCACTAAGAGAACTGTATCTTGCATAATATCATACTTATAAAGAATATCACCCCATGTATGCAGTGTTTCCAGGGACATCATATCTAACGAGTTCAGATTATCTTAGTACCCTTTACCATCTAGACCCTTAATTATCTTTGTATATCTCCTTTGGACTTTTTCCAAACTATTTCTATACCCTTTTAAAAAAGGTTCCACAGCTGAGATGCATATTCAGTGCTTTTGCTAGGATATCTTGCAGGATACTTCAGGAACTCAATGAACTCCAATAGTAATTACTCCAATTTGTCAAATGCCACACATTGCTTTATACTGGTGATGGCACTTTACAGCCAAATGAATTGTATGAAATAAAGAAAGCTTCTAGTGAAACAGTCCTATGCCTGAGCCACAAATCAATTACTGTTTAATCAGTCTGGAAAATGGATCATGGTTTTGTGGGCAGTGATTTAAAGTAAACTGTGAAAAGAAATTCAAATTTAATACATAACACAGTGAACTAACTGGTTTGTGGTTCATCTTTTTGGGGGACTCGAACATAGTTGAACCAAGCCAAGCTTAAAGAAGACTCTGGTGGTTGGCAGTAAACTTTCAAAATGCTGAACTTTGAAATGTCTGCACAGATGTAAATGTGACATAAAACAGTCTCTTAGTTCTTTATAGTGATACAGAAGTAGATCAAATCCAGATATATACAAAGAAGAGTCTGATTGTGTCGCTCATGTAGGTACTTAGCCAGTGAGTGTTTTTTACTTTGCTAACTCTTCCTGTTCTATATTCCCAAACCTCCCATCTTCACTCCTACCGTACTTCAGTTTTATACTTACAGCATTTTAAAATTAAATGACATATCTACTGTAGGTGAATACATAGCATTGGTGTTCTGCACAAATATGTATTCTTGATTAATCATTCTGAAGGCTCTTTAGAATAATTTCAGTGTTATTCAGTTCACATTAATTACTACAGTAGTGCTGATAATGAGAAAATCTTCCCTCAGAAATTGAAGTTAGAGGCAAGATATGAAGTCAAAGCTGCCGTGCCAGTGCAAGAAATGTCCATACCTTACAAAGAGCTATATGGGTGTTGTGTTACCATCGTTAGTTAATAAATATTTTATGGGGGGATCTTACCAGGAGCCAAAGACCTGCTTTATGTTAAAACATTGCATCTTATTCTCTAAGCATAATAAACACATTTTTAGTAACACTCTGCCAGCACATCCAGCTGAAACAATTGTGTACCTTCTACTTGAAGCTGGTGACCCTTTTAATATAACTATGACCCCCTTTGCACTAAAAGCTTTCTGATTTCCCAATGTTGAGAAATATTTTTAAAGACTGTATTCTTTTCTGCCTTCTATGCATCTGACAGTTAAGCAGCACTCTACCTTGAAGGAGCAACCATACGTGTCAAGCCAGTGGTTTGGAATGATGCTTTGCACTGAGATTTAGATCCAGGACCATTGCCTTCTCAGTGATGGGAAAGAGCTAAACTTGCTTCAGCCTGAAAAGGTGAAGGCTGAACTTTCTGAGGACTTAACATAATATTCAGTTTTATGAAATTTGTATGTTTTTCTAATTGCTGACTCAACAGATACGGTTTGCTTATTTAATGAACAGGAAAATAATGTTACTTTTTATTTATATGCTCTCAGGCCAGTGTTATATGTGAACAAGTGGCCTGTATACAACATAGCTGGCAGGTTTCTATGCACAGAATAGAAAATCTTTTAAGAAATAAGGAAAATGTTGCTGCAGCAGTTTTGTGTCGTAATAGGGCATTTTTTAGACAGGTGTTCAAGCACAGGACTATGAACCTGTAGAGCCCAATAAAGTTTATGGCACAGTTATTAGTTCAAAGATTTATATACATTTCATTGAGCTTGTCTATTCAGGACTCAGCAGATTGAGGATGTTTCAATATTGAGGACATTTCTTGTAGCCTGACTGCAGTCTTTTGTCGTTAATCTTTTTATTGAAAAGTTTTCATGTACAACAACCTGACCAGCAATCTCACAGTACAGATATGAAAGTAGGTTTGAAAATAACTTGTAGAAGTAAAGTAAGTGTATACAGAACATAATTTATAAGCTGTAAAATGTCAGGTATCCGTACTGCTTACAGTGCAAGTGGCACTGCTGACCAAACAACAAAACAGGAAACAGAGTTTCTCAAAAGTGTACTGATACTTGAATAATCTATTGGTGCTGTACAGCCAAAGTAAAGGAAAGGATCTTGTCTTTAACAACATGCATTTTCTGGAGTCTTTATAACCGGAAATATAGTATAGAAAAAGTTGCTGTTTTTTATAATAAAGAAGTAGAACTCAGGTTTGGCTGTCTTTTAAATTCAGCAAACTGGGAAATGTTAGCCAGCAGTTCTTTTCAGGTGGAGATGTTAGAGATGCGAAACCTCTGCAGGGTCAGAAGCTTTACCTCTAGAAATAGTAGCATGAGCCAGCACACATCAGTCTTCCACAGGTGTAGCACCTCCTTGTCTGTCCTTACTAAGAAGAGGCCTAGGGAGAAAGGGATTAGGCACTGTAGTATAGCACACCCGAGAGAGCGCACCTGTTTCCAGAAGAGTACAATGGAGGTGCAGTTCCAAAGGCTATGCAAAAGATCTCCATTTGCCAAGGCACATCTCTAGCAGGGGTCATCCAGGATAAGCTGGAGTGCATGGAGTGCCAAAGGTGCCAGGAGTGAAGGATTTTATTTTGAATCAGTCTGCTGCAGTTGTCCTTGTATGCCCTGTGTCCCAAGGCCCAGCGGGCATTTTATTCTATTTCAGACATTTGCCACTACAGAGCTGTTGCCCATTTATTTCTTGTATACAGAGACTGATTGGGGATAGATTGGGGATAGCTTTGTGGATATCTTGGTATAGGTTCCCCACTTGACCCTTGGGTAACCACAGCCAGCAATAGATCACTGCCACTGGGAAAGATGTGGTTTGGGTCTTAAGTCTGAAGTGCGCTGTGCAGTTATAGATAGCAGCAAAAGTTTGATCTAGGCATCCTAAATTAAGCTGTAAGTTCATTTAAATTCACCTTTATATTATTACCCAATATAATATAAGTATTATTTTGTTTGAATTAATTTATTGTAGTTACTAGTGTTATGCACAAATTGATTTACTAGTGCTATTTTGGGTATAATGTTTTGTATTTAAATACCTTTCTTTTCACACTATTGGTGTACTATCACTTTAAATGATTTTTCCTATTTAAGCACTGTTGTGAATTGTAATGGTAGTCCTTGAGGAAGCGCGCATGCACGAAACCAGTCAGACGTTTTGATGTGTGGCAATGCTTGTTGTACCTGCGTGGCACCTTGTATTTGCATGCAGCATATTTTTTAAGTAAGAAACTTGCATACAAGTGAGGGATGGTGCCATGTTTTCTTTGTTCTGCCTGTTATTGTCTTTATGTAGGCACATTAGCAATGGAGCCACTTTTTTTGTTTGGACTGTTATACATTTGAGCTGTCTCATTGTAAACACCATTTCTTGAGTGCACAGATAAAGAATACTATTGACCGGCTACATTTATGGCCTCAGCCTTCTCTGGCATGTCCTCTAATATCAAGGACCTGCATGTAGGTAGTGATAGCGGCCACACATTTAGTGGTGCACTTTTTTGGGGCATTGGTTCCAATAATCCCTTTTTAAGTGAGGACCCAGATGTGGCTTTGAACCAACCACCTTTTATTACAAGGGAAGCAGGGAGTACAACAGTGACTGAGCCCCTAGCTAGTATACACATGGCTTATTTTGATTTGGAGAAAATAGCCCTGCACGAGCTGCATTTATTGGAATTTGTCCAGCTTGGAGGGCTACGTAAGAGTGAACAGTGTACCCCGGGATTATGTGTTTTTAAGTGGCCTGGTTATGGTTTAGAACACAAGGAGTTCAAGGAGGATTGGACACAACAAATGCAGACAGCATCCCTGCCTTTTCAGGATTGCATAATTCAGGACGATAAACATCAATGAAGTGAGGTGGAACCACTTAGTAATGAAAAAGAAATGGCTTTTTCTGCTTACTAATCAGATCTTTACTTTCAGACTTTGAAGGCAAAACTGGGGGCAGCCATCACTAAGCAGGATACTCATATTACAGCTGTTAAACTCAGGAAGTTTGAATGGGACTGACAGGATTATCTACTTAATCGGGTCTTCACCTGGAAGGGTGCTGTGGGAGGAGGTTCTGGTAAGACGAAGGGGAACAGAGGCTGAGGAAAATTTACTGTGCCAAACAGAAAATCCATTTTGCAGACAAACAGCACAGCATGAAATACCAGCTTTCATTCAACATCCAAATCAGACACCAAATCTACAGAGGGCCATTTTTTAGTGGAAGGGATAGCAGGACAAGATGGACATCCACAGAGATCCAAGAAGTTGGTCTGATTCGAGGAAACCATTGAACCAGAACAGGTGGTAAGAGATGCGGAGGCAACAAGACAAGCACCCCCCAGATGCCAGGTTGCAGCAGGGAATACACATTACCAGCAGCCCCAGAGAGGAGTGATGCCTAAATCAAAATGCAAGTGAATGAAAGGCAGGTGACTGTTATTAATATTTCTGATATTATTTTGGTGGAAGATCAACTTGCGGTACTGAATAAGGGACTTAGTCTCATTCCTACCTGCCATGTACTGAAATTAGATTTTGTTATGGACATTAAAAAATGAACTGCAAGGCTGAGTATCAAGACATTTTTTAACAAAAAGAATATGTGAATTCCAGCTGGGTCCATATCACAACATGATGGTACACCTTCAGACATGTATCCTGGCATTAATGTCGGGACAGGCTTGCAGTCCTTTAAACTGCAATCAACCATTACACCACCACCCACTGCTGCTATACAAGTCTTTGAACAAGCATGTCTTAATGATATTGAGGAGCTTTTTGATACAGAAAGTGCTTCTATGTTTCTCAACATTAGTAACGCTGAGAAAAAAGCACTTGAGGAACTGGAACAAAATTGTCTCATCACAATTAAGCTGGCAGACAAGGGGGTGCTGTCATCTTGAACTCTGCAGATTATGTCTCTGAGGTACTGAAACAGTTGGGGAATACCACCTTCTATAAACAGTTGGACAGAGATCCTACTTTGGATTTCAAACAAGCTATTGACTTTATCCTGAAGGCAGCTTACGATGATGGTATTATTTCTGAATCCTTCCTTGAATTTTTACTGGTTACCCACCCAGTACAAGCCACTATTTACATACTGCCAAAAATACATAAATGTTTGCAGAATCCCCCCAGCAGACTCATTGTATCAGGCATAGGGTCCCTCATGGAACCATTATCCCAATACATGGATTCCCACATTAGGGACATAGTGAGGGGGCTCCCATCCTTGCTGCGAGGCACTACTCAGGTACTGGGTCTGCTGGGAATCTGCAAAATTAAACCAAGAAGTTGCTTGTCTTGATGGACACAGAATCACCATGTAAGAACATCCCACATGAAGGGGAGGCTTTTGGCATTACTTAACTGGTTGGGCCTCACTAGTCTGGAGGAGGGGCAAAAAGAGTTTCTAATTAAACTTTCTGAGTTTGTACCTTGTTGCAATACCTTTAGCTTTCAAGAGAGATACTATCACCAAGTAAAAGGTACAGCCATGGGGGCCACATTTTCCCCTAGCTATGCCAACCTTTACTTGAGACAGTGGGAAAAGGAAGCTATAGACAATCAAGCTACTAACCCCTTTTTTGACAGGGTTGATCTCTGGAGGCGCTATATTGATGATGTCCTTATGGTGTGGTGGGGTACAGTGGTGGAATTGTAGCAGTTTGTGGATTACCTACACAAATCAAATCCACATCTTAAATTCTC
The DNA here is from genome assembly GCA_016271365.2 of Neoceratodus forsteri. Lineage (NCBI taxonomy): Eukaryota > Metazoa > Chordata > Ceratodontiformes > Ceratodontidae > Neoceratodus > Neoceratodus forsteri. The sequence goes on from CM057453.1 coordinate 269,291,421, forward strand.
AGAATAGGCTGACTTGAAGTCCATGTACATTTTTTGGATCTCCAAATAAATAAACAAGCAGATGGTACCATAGTTACGGATTTGTACCGTAAAAGCACTAATAGAAAAACTCTGCATCATTCTTCCAGCTGCCATCCCCGCCAAACCATCAGAAACATCCCCAAATCACAATGTTTATGAGGGTCAAGCGCAACTGTAGCAGACCATCTGACTTTGAGAAACAAATGCAAGATATGGCATCCAGGTTCATAGATAGGGGATACAGTGATATCTTGGTACATGCGGCCAACAATACACTGAGGGAAATGCCACATTCATCTCTTTTAGAATACAATGCAAGATCTGTTACAGATGGTAACCAGATTAATTTTGTAACTACCTTTGGTACCAACACAAGTGGTGTAAGGACAGTTATTGAAAAAACTGGCATATCTTAAATACAGATCCAAGTTTGAAGGAGGAATCACAAGTCCTTCCAAGGACAGTTTATAAGAGGGGTAAGAACCTCTCTGACATACTAGTTCACTCACTACAGCCTGTAGTCAGACCATCACTACATGTTTTTGCCATGTTTTTTATGTAGGCAAAACTACAAGGTCCTCAAAATTCGAGTGGGTAAACATCTAAGTGACTTATGACGTAACAATGAGAAAAATGCATTGAGTAAACATCTATTTAATAATGCTCATGATAGCTCCCAAAAATTTATGTTTTGTGGCATTGAAAAGGTAACGGCTGGTCCAAGAAGAGGTAACCAAGATGATAAGATACTATGCAGAGAGGTATTTTGGATATATCATTTGATTGCCTTGAGATTCCCAGGCCTCAGTGACACCTTTGATATCACCCCTTTCCTTAGAAAAATGAGAAAAACATGGAAAAATGAGTAATGAGCTAATAGTTGTGATATGCTTATACTGTGTAAATTGCATGTCACAACACTGTATATATGAAGTTTAAACTATTTTTCTAGTCTGTAGTTCTAAATCAGTCCTGATAGTAATAATACATTCCATTTCACCCTTTAGCCTGAAGACCCCAGTGTGAACAAGATGTTGCTGTGACACACATCCCCAATCACATGTCTTCACTGGACTTAAGTCCGAGCTGCAAGTTCATATAAATGCACCTTTATATTATTACCCAATATAATATAAGTATTGTTTTGTTAGAATTAATTTATTGTAGTTACTAGTGGTAAGCAAAATATTGATTTACTAGTTTACTACACAGCTTGGGACAGCCAGCAGCACAATCCCTCCTCACACCTCCTCAGCTGCCAGCCATCTGGCTGATGCTGGGTGCGCATCGCCGACATAGCAGCCCACTTCCAGCATCAGTCGGGCAGCTGTGGAGATGTGAGCAGGGATGTGCCACTGGCCGTCCCAAGCTGCAGCACTGACAGGCTTGTATGGGGTGGGGAGATGATGTCAGTGCCATGGGTGGTTGCGGGAACCACTGGCCACTAGGGATCATGCTGGGGCAGTGGGTCAGGGATGGTGGGCCTGGGCACCTCTGTGTGTGTTGGGGGGAGAGAGATGGCCTGCTCCACAATACAGGGATCAGGTGTGTCCAGTGATGGTGGCGGTGGGTGCTGTACAACTATGGGGCCGGGGTTGCAGTGAGTTGGAAGGGAGGGGAGCTGAAGTACTTGTGGTTTGCCATGTATGTGTGTGTATATGTATGTATGTGTGTGTGTGTGGGGGGAGGGGGTTATGTGTGGCAGGATGAGCTGACCGGGCTGGGAATCCTGCAGGGATTTGAATCTGCCACAATGAGTCAAGGGGGTCTCTGGCATTGGCACTCACCAGATCAGCTGCCCCAGCCCTTCCCAGCTGCCTACAGGGCTGGGGCATCAAGGAGGGTCATTCCTGGGTCCAGCCAGGCCTGGCGGGAGATGTCCATGGGGCCATGTAGTGGGTTATGCAAGGGTCTACCTTGGCATACCCTGCACCCTACTGTGTCCCCCTGTGTGTAGCATATTGTGCCTTTGTGCATGGCATGTAGTGCTGGCTCTCCCCGTCATGCCCCTGGCATGTTGCTGTCAGCACAGCCGGGGGATCGGTCATGTAACTGATGTGTGACCCATTAGTGAATGCCATGTGGACACCACTTTGTGGCATTCATGTGTAATGATGCCAATGCACCCAGTTTATGCGGCGCACTGGCATCATGCATAGGACTCATTGAAAGTATCTTCCCCCTTGTTCTCTGCCCTCCCAATATTTATGTCTCAAACAATGTATAGACAACTCTACTTTATGTGAAATGAGCACATTGATTTTTAATATGAGACATACTATTAAGTAATGCAGAGATGAGTCAGAATTCATGGCAGCAGACATTCTTAACTCTGTTTCTTTTTTGCAGAGCTCCTCTTCTAATGCTGCCAACTCCTTCTTTCTCCTACAGTATACAGCATAGCTGATAATCATGCCACAAATTGTGTCCTTAAAGGTTTCCCAGAAAGTCTATGCCAAAGTTTCAGCAGTAGTATTATTCATCAAAAATGTGTTCATTTCCTCTTGGACCCATGTAAGGAACTTTGGATCATGCATGAGGAGGAGGTTACACTTCCTGAAGAGAGAACAGGGTTTGTGGGAGCCACACAGACAGTGGAGTTCAACTGGGGAGTGATCAGAGAAGATGCGAGGCATTTAATGGAAGAGTTTATCATTGCATTAGTAACAGCGGGGTAGGTAAACCAAATATCAGTTCTGCTGTAGGACCCATGAGCAGGAAAATGGAATGCATAGTCCCTATCATGTGGATGAAGCAACTGTCAAATATCAGCCTGAGTCTGATCTTGAGTAAGGATCTTGAGAACCATGGTTTCTCAAGAGTGTGCTTCCACTGCGTTTTTGCTCCTGTCAAGTGTAGGTCCCACGTACAACTGGGTATAAACTGTATAGCTAGCTGGGACAGTTTTGGTGCCACTTCATGGATGAACTCAGAGTGTTCCTCATTAGGGGGGTAGGCGTTAGTTAAGAGGATGAGGCTCATTGAGGTATCTAAAAAATTCTAGCACCCAGCAAACTTGTAAGTTCTTTTGTATCTTAGGCAGTGAGTGTCCAGTGAAGAGACTTCTCAACTAATATGGAGATCTGTCATTTGACTTGTGCTGATATGTGAAATTATAATACAATCCATTTTCTTTTTTGAGTTTCATGGCCTCCAAAGAGAGGAGTTTGGTTTCTTGTAGGAGTGCAATTTGGGACTGTAGTTTTTTAAGGTGTTTAAGGACTGTTCATACTTAATGAAAGAGTTCAGCCCTTGCACATTCTGTGTGTGGCACATCACATCCAACATCATGGAGGATGGTAGAAAGTGAGAGGACTACAGGATCTTGTGGATGGCACCCATGAAAAGTGCAGGGGCAGAAGGCAAGATCTCCTGTCTGATCCTCCTTATTATGAGCTGGGAAAGGTGCTGCTATGACAGAGAAGCAGGGAACACAACAGGAGGAATAGAGGAGAATGATAGAGACCTTCAAGTACTTGAAGGGGATCAACAAAGGGAATAAGGAAGGTCTGTTCAAATTGAGAGATGAGGGGCCTGCGAGGGGCCATAGACTGAAATTGAAGGGGGGATGATGCAAAAGGGAGGTGAGAGGGCATTATTTCATGGAGAGGGTAGTGGTATCTTGGAATGTCCTGCCAGATGATCTGATACAAATGAGAACTGTGGATGATTTCAAGATGGGCTGGGATAGACTCAGGGGTAAGGTTAAGGGGGGTAGGGGGAACTAGAGGGGGGAGTAGGCTGGGAATCAAGGAGGGGAGTAAATCAATGTGGGGGGGTGAGGAAGCTACTGTGCAATACCAGTGTGCTGTGAGGGGCAGAATCAACAGACCAATGGGCCTAATCTGCTGGCATCTATGTATGTATGTAAGTCTAGGAACCATGTACAAACAGCAACAAACAGAACAAGAAGTAGAGACCATCTAGAGATGGGATGGAAATGGTCTGGATCCCATGAGAGACCCCATGCCAACTGAAACCATCTCAGGGGCATGGAAAACAGATTTCAAACAAAAGTATCCCAACAAGACCCCTACCCCCAACAACCCAAAATAAATTTTAGCTAACGACATAACAACTGTGCAGTCCATAGCAGAATGGTACAGGGTGGTAGACCCATATAGGAGCAGGACCTGCATTGATGTGCAAACCTAGGAAGGAACTGGCAGTGGCAGTTTAATATGTGAACTGTGGCTCAAGTGTGCCATAGCCCCAACATGCACCAGCTAGAGGGAGGGGCTCATGTAAGGAACTACATGGAATTGCTGTAGCCTAATGTGATGAGCGAGGGCAGAAAGTCAGCTAGTACACGAGGTTCTAGTTGGTCAGTCCTCAGCTGCTCAACCAGAATGATCATCCACTGGATGAATGCTTTCCCTTCCCCCTCATAAGTATCAAAGCAGCAGGAAAAGTGGACCAATGCCCTTCTGCTGTTAGAAAGACAATGATCCCAGAATTGTAGCAACACATTTAGGTTGTATTTCAGGGAGGAGAGGGCAGATGCATGAGATGCACTCCTGAACCTACATAAATTAGCCAGAGCCACTTGGGCAAGGAGTCTTTTTTACAGTACCATTCACCCTCTTTGCTAGTCTTCCCTGAATTGTAGCAGTGAACTGGGTATATAGTACAGTCTTATCTCTCACCCCAATTCCAGCAGCCACCTAGAGCTCAAAAGCTCCACTGGCAAGATGGGGTTTTGACCAAGTGATGGGTAGAAGGCGATGCCCTTATAAGTGACCAAGTGGAACATAGTTCGGGCTTGTGATGGGAAGTGAGTGAATTGGTGTCCTTAAGCTACTCGAAGGCCAAATATTCCAGCAGTGTGGTGGTGGTGCATTTAGGTTGCCTCTTACGGAGGAGAAGGCAGGTGCAGGAGAAGTACCCTTGAAGATACCCTTGACTATACAGGGCCCCTTAGGCTAGAGTCAATTACCTAAGCAACACACCATTTCCTCACTGGTCCGCCACAATAATAATAGTGGAATGGGGATGTAATACAGCCTTGTCCCTTACCCCTTTCACAGCAGCTGTGTGGATATCCCAGGCTCATTGGTTATGGAGAGATGCCCCTTGAAGTGGTCAAATGGAACCCAGATCAGGTCTGTGAAGAGGGTTATACCCAGTGCACCAAATGCTACATCTATCTAGTTGGAGCACTATAATTTATTTATTTATTAAAGTTTGGTAATCGGGTAGGCCCACTGAGCTCCGAAGGTCCCTTTTTCAGGGGTGACCGGGGATAACAATACAAATTGTGATACAGAACAAGACAAGATTGGGTTCTAGAAATCAAGTGTACAAGGTTAGAATGCAGGTTACAGTCTTGGTTATCAACAAGTTACTGCACAAGGTAGAGAACTGGTAAGGATATAAAACATGAGTAACAGATAACCAGTATACAGGTGAAGCGCTGTCTAGCAGAATGGTAGAATGGCCAAAGGGGAGGGGACCCTGACAGGGTCCCTAGGAGAGAAAAAGGGGAGGGGAATCTTATGAGCCATGACAATGGCATGTACTGGTGTCAGTCATATGGGACTTTAGTCTGGAGCAGAAATTAGCAAGTGAGGAGGCTTCCTGCACAGGTGGAGGAAGTTAGTTCCACAGATTGGGGGCTAGGTAGGAAAAAGACCTGCCTCCAGCATTGGACCTGATTCTGGGAACTTCTAGCAGTGTAACCCCTGATGTCTGTAGCCTCCGGGGGTTATGTTTGGTGGCTATGGTTCCTACAATGCTAGGCGGAGCTGATGGTCTGAGCAACTTGTAAGTCAGACAGAGCAGAGGGTACTGTAGGCGAGCGTTCAGTGAGGGCCACCGTAGCTGGGCCAGAGTATCAGAGTGGTGACTTCACGAGTGGTCCTGGATAGTGAAACGGGCAACTTTGTTGTGCAATATTTGCATCCTAGTGACCTCTTGCTTAGGCATGCCTTGTATTATCAGAGCAGCATAGGTCAGGGTGGGAAGCAGGACATTCGTACCAATAGAGAGTCTGGCCTCAGGGATAAGTTGGTCCTTGAGATGGTACAAGGTACCAAGTTTATGGTGTAAGGCCTTGGTAACCTGGTCCACATGGTTCTTGAAAGTGAGGCATTGGTCAAGTGTAAGTCCTAGGTATTTTAAGGAGGGCACTACCTCAATGCCGCTACCAGAGAGTGAGGTGAGTTGCAAGGAGGAGGTCCTGTCATGACCAAAGGATCTGGGCCCAGATAGCATCACCTTGGTTTTGCCAGTGTTCAGGACCATTTTGTTTTCCTTCAGCCAGACCTCTAGTGAGGTGAGGTCATCTTGGAGGAGGGGACCTAGGGCTGCGGTATCACCCAAGGATCGATAGAGGACGGTGACATCCGCATATTGTGCAACCGAGTTACTACCACAGTGGGTATGTAGGTCAGTAAACAATGAGAAAAGGAGGGGGCTGAGGATTGAGCCCTGTGGTACTCCCTCATTTAGGGGTAGAGGGCCAGATATGGCACCCTTCCAGATAATCCTCTGTGTCCAGTCAGTTAAGTAACTCCAAAACTACTTGAGAGCAAGGGGGTCTAAGCCAATTTTGTCTAGCTTATGTAACAGGAGCTTGTGGTCAACAAGGTCAAATACCTTGGATAGGTCTATGAATATGGCACCTGTGGGTAACCCATTATCCATTGCTCTGAGTACATCATTAGTAAAGTTGATTAGTGCTGTGTCCGTCCCATGACTGGGTCTAAATCCATGTTGGGAAGGGGCTAGAGGCTGATGATCCTCCAGGTAGTCATGGAGTTGACTGTAGATTAATCTTTCTTGCAGCTTAGCAAGTGTGCAGAGCAAGGAGATAGGCCTGCAATTATTTATGTTTTCCCTGGAGCCACCTTTGTGTATTGGGACCAAGTTAGCCTGTTTCCACTGTTCAGGAACAATTCCTTCCTGTAGGGATCTATTTAGAAGCCAGGTCAAGGGTCTAGAGAGGAAATGGGCTCCAGCCTTTAGTAGTAGAGGGTTTATATCATCTGACCCCCCGGAGCCTTTGACCTTCAGGGCCCTTAGGAGGGTTTGGACCTCTTTTTTCTTCAGCAGTCTTAGGTGGAAAGAGGGTCAATCAAAGCTGGCAGGCTCGTCTACATTTGGGGCAGTAGGTGTAGAAGACACACAGACCTTGTAGGCATCAAGGTTAGTAAAGTGATTGTTAAGGGCGGAGGCTATTTGAAGGAAGTCGCTAACTAGCTGACCATTTAAATAATAATAATAATTTTATTTATATAGCGCCTTTCGATGTGTCAAGGCACTGAACATTTTAAAATCATAACTTCACATTCCAGATACAAATCTTCAAAAACATGTTGTAACACAGCACTGGGTAAAGTTGTGGAAGGGCGTTACCTCCCAGCACGTATGTTCCATTTTTTCTCTGCCAGGACTACAAACCATGGTGCATACACTGCAAGTCCCAGAAGGCATTGCACCACAACTTCACAGAGTTAAGTACTTGATTAAGAGCAGGTGCAAGAGGGTGATTGCCTGCATAAAAGAGAAGGCTCAAACAATTGCTTGTGTCTCAGTACCTGATTAGGAACAGACCTGGAGCCTGGCTGGGGAACATTTGCAGAAGGAATTTTACTTTGGAGAGAGAGAGAACTCTGAATTAACTGACTGCCTGGTTTGGAACTTTTGTTTGGCCTTCAACAATGAATTGGATTTTTACTTTGGAAAGAGAGAACTCTGAATCAACTGACTACCTGGTTTGGAACCTTTTGTTTAGCCTGCAAGAATGAATTGAATTCTGACTTTGGACTGGCTGAAATCCTGAGACTGGTAAATAATTTTCCTTTGAAACTTAGAACAAGAGACTCTGTGCTGATTTTGCTTGTATGTCCCAGGAAACAGCTTAGCTACCTGGGTTATAGAGAGGGAACAACATTTCACTGTGTAGTTAGTGCTCAACAAAGAGCTAGGTATTATTTTCTGTTATTTTATTTTCAACTTGTGTTATGTTTGAATGCACCTCTCACAGTAATCTTACCAATAAATGCACAGTCAGTCTGCTGTGTTAAGCTGCACATCCTGGGCTGTGGTACAAAGTGTTTATATCCCCACCTACAAGATCCCAGGGTAACACAACCCACCCCCCTTGTGTTACAATGTATAAAAATATACCATAATAGCATAATAAATTACAATAAAATTCCAATCATACTAAAATTAACTTAGTTGTCCAAGAAGGTCATTTTCCATAAATGTGATTTCAAATCCTTCTTAAATATCTCCACGGAGGTGCACTCCCGTAACTGGTGTGGTAGAGAATTCCAAAGAGTGGGTGCAGCGTGAGAAAATGCTCTGCTGCCTGAAGATTTTAAACTCACTCTTGGAATCTCCAGCAACCCCATGTCAGCCGAGCAGAGCGATCGGCCAGGACAATAAGGTACCAGAAGGTCTTTCAGATAGGATGGACCCTGATCTTAAAGGGCTTTAAAAGTCAATAAAATGACTTTAAAGGTGATCCGCCACCGTATAGGAAGCCAGTGCAGTTCGCACAGCACCAGGGTAATATGACAGGACCTACTTTTTCCAGTAAAAACGCGGGCTGCAGCATTCTGCACCAGCTGTAGGTGACAGATTTCTACCCCAGACAGCCCAAAGTAAAGGGCGTTGCAGTAGTCTAAGCACGAGGACACAAAGGCGTGGACTAACGTTGGCAAAGAGTCAGACAGAATAAGGTGCCTAACCCTGGCAATATTCCTAAGATGATAAAAGGAAGTCCTGACAACAGCAGACACTTGAGATTGAAGAGTCAGCCTGTCGTCTAGGATAACCCCAAGGCTACGCACCCATTCGGAGGTCGGAAGTGACATGCCGCCAAGAAAAATTCCAGAAGGAGCGCCAATATGCAACCTCTCAATCTGACCACCTGGGTCCACCATCAGAACCTCTGTCTTCTCCGAGTTCAACTTTAGCCAACTAGAATCCATCCAATCTTGGATTTCCCCTAGACAGTTGTTAAACACCAAGAGAGCTCCATCCTGGTCAGGTGCAAAAGACAGGTATAGCTGGGTATCATCTGCATAGCAGTGAAACCTCAGCCCATACCATCTTATAATGTCTCCAAGGGGCAGCATATACACTGCAAATAACATGGGTGACAGCACAGAACCCTGAGGCACTCCACACAGCAAAGAGATTGAGCCAGAGGAAAAAATCCCCGACACAACTCTTTGTGATCTCCCAGTGAGGAATGAAGTGAACCATTGAAGAACGGTTCCCGACATTCCACAAAGTTGCCCCAGGCGTGCTAACAGCACCATGTGATCCACAGTGTCAAAAGCTGATGAGAGATCAAGGAGAACCAGGATGGAACGTCTCTTCTGATCCCTCGCCCTCAGAAGATCATTAAGCACCTGAACCAGCGCAGTCTCGGTGCTATGTCTTTTACGGAAACTAGATTGGAAGGATTCATAGATACTATGGATGGTTAAATGGTCATCCAATTGGGCAGCCACAATCTTTTCAATAACCTTCCCAATAAAGGGAAGGTTAGAGATAGGTCTGTAGTTTGAGAAACAGTCTGGGTCCAAGGAAGCTTTCTTCAAGAGAGGTGTCACCACCGCCTCATTCAGGGAACTAGGAAACTCACCTGACTGCAAGGAGCACCAGACTATTTGCACCAGGACTGGACCAATGATATCAGAGCAACCCAAAATTAGGGAAGTCGGTCCAGGGTCCAAACCACAGCTTGTGGGATGCACACTATGGATGATCCTCATAATATCCATGAACTCAGGTCTACAAAAGGAACTCCAAGAGAACTGAGGCACTGTGATCTCGCACTGTCCTACAACATCACCCTTAGAGGTTGCCGGACACAAGTCCTCCCTGATGTCAGCCACTTTAGTTGCAAAGTACCGAGCTAGCTCCTCACATTCTACTTGCAAAAACTCTTTTTGAACTTGCAGACAGGCTGGGTTGCACAGTCTGTCTACAGTTCGATACAGCTGATCTGGTCGATTCTGAGCAACTGCAATCTCCCTGGACAGGAATTCTGCCTTCTTATGGGTGATTGCAGATTGATAGCTAGAATAGTGTTCTATCAATCTAAAGTGGTCGGCTTCGAGGGTGGACTTGCGCCAACAACACTCTAACCTTCGCCTCTGTCTCTGCATCTCCCTCAGAGTCCCATCAAACCAAGGGGACCTGGGGTAAAGGGATAAGGGGCGCTCATGAACAGGAGCAATAAGATCCAGGGCAACCATGACGGCCTCGATGTAGGCCAACACCAGTGCCTCTGGATTACCGCTCACCAACGCGGGGGATGATAGGTCAAGGACCGCCGCTAGGCCTTGTGAAGTAACATTCCATAATGGGCAGTACCTGACCATCTCCACAGGGGAAGGCCTTCTAAGGGTGGTGCAAAAATTGAACCTCATGGTGCAGTGGTCAGACCAGGCGACTGGTTCCACCCCCACGTCAGAAGCATCAATCCCTAGAAGGAAGACTAAGTCCAAAGAGTGTCCAGATTTATACGTAGCAGTGGAAACTACCTGTGTAAGGCCCAAAGAAGACATTAATTGGAGGAAATAATTACCAAATTGTGAGAGTTCATCGTCGACCCAGGCGTTGAAGTCACCCACAACCATCAATCTGGGTGACTCAAACGACATGTCGACGAGGAAGTCTGCTACTTCCTGTAAGAAATGTTTCTCATCTCTGGGTGGATGGTAGATGAGAACGATTCGAACACCTACACCTGCTACGACTGTACACTCAAAGGACTCAGCCTCACCAACTACTACACTCGTGAGGCCCAATTCAGTCTTAAAACAAACTGCAACCCCCCCTCCCCTGTGGTCCAATCTCGGGCGGTGTATCACCGAGTACCCGGCCAGAGTCATGGTCTCCACTATAGGGCCTGAATTTTCATCCAGCCAAGTCTCGGTGATGCAAGCCAGGTCAGACGAGCCAACAAGATCAGCAATAATGGTGGTCTTATTCCTAACAGACCTGGCATTGCATAACACCAACCTAGTTGGACAAACCTCGGGAGGTTGTCGGGCCTATCTGCCTACTGAAATCAGTAGTGCCCTTGGGTATGGATACCAGACATGGTAAACCCCGGTCCGGATTCCATTTCACCCCAGGGCGCCTTCTGGACTTAACTCTGATACGATGGCCCCGCTCATTCATCCTCTCCTGTTCGCATAACCCCGCCCCCCTCACTCTCCCACGAACAATCCCTAGCACTCTACAGCACTGGTAGGTAGCAAATTGTAGGGGAGGAGTGTAAAAGGGGCAGAGGGTGCGAAGAGAGGAGGATGAGTAGCGCACCACCGTGGGAACTAGAGGCCAGCACATGTCGCTACTTAACTAAAATAAAAAACACCAAAACACAAAAAACACAGTCTTTATAAAATAGAAATTATCAAATAATCCCTAAACATATCCAATATAATGAAACAAAAACAAAGCAAAAACCCAACCTCACAAGAATATTCAAAACTGGACTAGACTAAAGATCCACTAAAAAATAATAAAATAAAAATAAATATAAAATAAAAAATACAAATTTAAACAAATAAATAAGTAACAAATCTTCTCCTGTATAATCACCCCCCCAGTCCTCTCACCACTGGGGAAAGAGGGTAAAATGGCACTCTCACTGTCAAACCATCATGGAAACATACATTTTAAGCAAGAAAAGAGTTATGCACTCCCCCCAAATTCTCTCACAACTGATGAGAAATAATATTGATCTTTCTCACTGCCAGGAGAAAGGACACAAACTATAAAATCAAACAAACAAAAAATAAGTAAATAAACAAACAGAAACTTATGGACACAGGGTGCTCTCACCACCCGAGTGTTCAAAATGAAAAAAGTTTTAATCCAGAAAAAGAGTCAACAGTCTCTCAGTGCAGGTCCAGAATTCCACGAAAATTCAATAAATCCAAGTCCAGGGAAAGTCAACCAGATAAGTCCAATAAGGGAAAACAGTCCAAGGAAAAAATCCACAAAAAGGTTTATCCGAAGAGGTTCAGAAATCCACAGAAAGCTTTATCCGAGGAGGTTCAGCTACACTCAGACCCCTTTACTCCCTGCTAAGTGCACTCCCAAGAAATTAATGCCACCCACACCAAATGACCATAGAAAAGGCCACTATTGCAGCAATTTCCATGGTCCAAGGGAGCAAGGTACCCCAGCCAGTTCCACGGCTGGAAAATTACCCCAAACAACCTGTGGAGCAGCAAATCTCCAAGAGAGCATCTGCCAGAGCAACTAGGCAACAGAGGTTACCACCCAAGATTTCACGGTGGTCAAAGGGCACACCGCAGTCTCCGTTAAAGCCCCGGTCGAAAAATCCTCTGTTCTCTGATCCCTGTTCTTGCCAACATTCACTGCATCCAGGACTCCACCAAACACACTTCGGGACTATCCAATACTTATTTCAAAATAGCTCCTCATCCTCCACATATCCGTGAGGCACTTTCAAAACAGGGAACATTTACCTCAATGGGGCCAGAATCAGACTTGTTCCCCCTGACCAGTCCATTGACATGATGTCGGAATAGCTTAGGGTTGGCTAGGCTGTTTTTTTGTAGGTGAGTGACGTACCTATAAAGAAGGGGATGGGAGACATGCCTTTTATGGAAGGAGGAGTGGAGCTAGAGAGAAGACAAGGTGAACCACTGTACATACTATAGGCTTTGCCCCAACTTTGTAGGAACAGTATGCCCCTCAATAAGCAAACTCCCAAATCCAACCACCTTGATGGCTAATTATCCCCTCAGAGAGGTATAGGGCTCAGGTACAGAGTCTCAAATCAGAGCACACAGAAGACCTTATTTGACAATTTATTTTATATATTGTCAGGAGAAAGCAACACTTTCTACTGATGGTGAGTAATCTGGACTGATCCAGGGAAGAGGGAAAGAGACAGTGCTTAAAGTTTTCAACACAGGCAGAAGAAAAGCTGCCAAAATGCAGGGTGTGAGTGTATATATCTGGTGTTCCTCAGGGTATCTAGTGGGAGGGGGAAAATAAGAAGGGACCAAGGTGGAGTGGAAGAGCAACTGGCAGGCAGATACTATGGGCAGACAGTCTCTCCTTCCTGTCCACCCCCAAAACACAAAACTGGTAGCTTCCACGGTGCAATTGAAAAAAAACACAGAGTGAGTATTCAGTTTCAGCAACAGTAATCTCACCTGGTGTTGACTACAGGAGCAGGAGGAATGGAGAAGTAGCCATCAAGAGGAGCAACACCATCATCAGCCTGAAGATCTGGATAGAGGAAAGATGTCATGGAAGCAACCACCATCACCCATCTTCTGTCCATCACCGGAGGAGCAGCATCATTCATAAATGATAAAGTCATTTGAGTTGTGTTCTTTGGGGCCTGATATGGTCACTACAGATTCTCTTTCATGGAGGGGCTAGGGAGACTCAGGGCAGAGCAGGGCACACCTGTTACCTGACACCATGTGGGAGACTCAGTCTGAGGATTCATCTGCTTCCTCTCCTCTCCTCTCCTCTCCTCTCCACTCCTCACCTCTTCTATTACTGCATGAGCAGAGGGGAAGGGGCCCATGTCTTTCTTATTTTGTTGATTCCTTGCCAACGCCTGCTTTTTGGAGTGGGAGCCCAGAGGTCTGTAGCCGGAAGTTGACAAACTTAGTAGGAGCTATGGACCCTCATGCAGCCCATCATGGGGAATGTATTCATGCCATTGAATGACCAAGACTCAGGCTGTTGGCAGGTACTGTTTAGCATTTCTGCTTGCCAGTTTTTGTATAAAAAGTCCATCACCACTTCTGGCATAAAAAATGCCAGGGGGATCCCATTATGTATCAGGTGGATTGTGGAGAGATGACAGAGGCTAAACTGCATCCCCAGCCTGTGCAAAATCTGCCTAGCTTCATTGTAGGTGTGTCTTTTCATTGTCAGCTCCCAGGAGCAATTTTCATAAATATGTATGGAATGACTCTGCCTGCCATTCCAGCAACCCCAGCTCCTGGGATGACACAGAATTGCCTCCTTTGTTTGGAAATGGAAAAACCTAGCTAGGATAGTTTGAGGTTTTTCTCTGGATCTTGGTGGTGGAGTGAGGGAGCAGACAGCCCTGCATCTTGAGAACCATGGGAAGGACATGCTGTAATAAGACAATGATGTCTTGGAGTTCTGCCTTCTCAGTCAACCCCATGAATCATAAGTTATTGCACCTTCCCTGGATGGTGTTTTCCTTTTAAATGGTCACCCTTGGTACAATAAGTTAAGATAACCAACCTTCCTTTTTGCTGCAGGTGTATGGATCTGTTTTGTTCTTTGAGCATGGCTTGGATGTCTAGTAAGTGGTAGGGCCTTATTAGGACAGTCAGTGCAGAACTCCATAACAGTGAGGTGAGAGCCTAGTTTACCCAAGGATTGGGTCATTTGAACTGCTGCCACCTTTAATTCCCCTATTTCCATCAAAAGCCTAGAGAACATTTATTCTGTTCATCCTGATCCCTGTCTGTGATGTAGAGGTCTACTGGCTGTCATTGTCCCAGGCCTTCCCACTACCACAGGCCACAATGTGATAGCAGATACAGGCTCTTCTAACTTTGTGCTGATAAGTCCAATTCTAAGAATTATTTCAGCAGCTGAGTTGGGGGTTGTTTATTTAGCTACGAGGTCAGAAAGAGATAGACAAAGAAAATTATTAAAGGTAGATGGCCATTGACAGGGTTTGAGTGGTGAGGAGGAGAAGAATTAAGCAGTCATCTTGTGACAGTGCAGGTCACCCCACCATTACATGGCAATTTCTTATGTAATGTACATTAACCTACTTATTAAGTAGAAATTGATATTAAGGGCACATTCCTTGGTACTGGAAGGGTCCTAAAGGTGTCCTTAATAGACAGACTCAAGCTATATTAATTTATAAATTAGGTCAAGGTGGCCATCGCACATACTGCTTTGTGACTGGATGAACCAGGTCACCTGCTATGCTTTCTGTGTATGTACTCATGAATGTATGATGCAGCATTTTCTAAGCCTAAACATTTTATAGTCCTGGGTGTTGTGTTCATTGCGACCTCTTGACTCAGCACACTCCAGAGGAGTGCATCTATCTCCCATTGAACTCACACCCTCTTGCCTGTCACTACCCACATACAGTATATACTGTATTTATTCAGGGTAACTCACACCCTGTTTTGTGAACTTATTGCCCACATTCATTTACTACGGGTAATACACCCTGTTGTGTGAACTTACTTCCCACATATTTATACTTTATTTATTAAGTAACTCACATCCTCTTGTGTGAATTAACTGCCCACACAGAGTATATACCTTATTCTGGGTAACTCATATCGAGTTGTGCGAATTTACTACCCATATACCCATATGTATATTTTATTTAGGGTAACTCATTATCTGTAGTGTGAACTTACTGCTCACATATATGCTTCATTTATTCACAGTAACGCATACCCTGTTGAGTCAAACTGCTGCCCGTTTATGTACTTTATTCTAGTTAACACACGCTACGTTGTGTGAACAGACTGTCTACATATATACTTTATACTGAGTAACTCAGACCCTGTTGTGTGAACTTACTGCCAAAGTATACAGTATACTTTATTTCTTCTGGGTTAGTCACGCCCTGTTGTGTGACCTTACTGCCCACCCATATACTTTATTCATTCAAGGTAACTCACTCCCTGCTGTGTGAACTTACTGGCCCCACACCTATTTTAGTTATTCACCAGTAATACACTTGGTTTTGCCAGCTTGCTACCCAAATATATACTTTATTTATCCAGGGTAACACACCCTGTTGTGTGAACTTAATGCCTGCATATGTACTTTATTCATGGTATCACACACCCTGTTATTCAAGGTACAGTATCTCACTCAGTATTGTGTGACCATACTGCCCACATATAAACTTTATTTATTCATGGTAACGCACCTGGTTGTGCAAACTTACCACCCACATATATTCTGTATTTATTCAGTGTAATGCACACTTTGTTTTGTGAACTTAATGCCTGCATATATATTTTATTTATTTAGGACAACTCACACTCTGTTGTGTGAATTTACTACCCACATATATAGCTTATTTATTTAGGACAATTCCCACCCTGTTGTGTGAATTTACTGCCCATACATATACTTTATTTATTCAGGGTAATTTATTCCTGGTTATGTGTTATTGCCCACATACATACTTTAATTTTTTAGGACACCTCATACATTGTTGTATGTTACTGCCCATATACCATATATACTCTCCTATATGTCAACCTCATATAAAAGTTGACCCCAATTTTTCTTGGCAAATTTAGCAAAAATAATATACATTTTTTTTTACTTCCCAAACTGGGTGGAACAGTCTATTTAATTATCAACATCAGGAACAGAATCTGCCTTTGTAGCCAGAACAGGACACAAAATTAAAGCAACACAGTTGCAAAAAAATGATGTACTACTGTAAATCCTGCACATAGTCAATCTCGCAGATAACTGAGCCCTTTGTCTTGTGGGCTTATTTTAGCATCGTAAACTAAACTTATACAGTATGTGAGTATATGTAGTATATACTTAATTTATGCTGGGCAACTCTTACCCTGTAGTGTGTTACTGCCCATATATTACTCTACTAATTCAGTGTAACTCATATGCTGTAATGTGTTATTACCCACATAGTGCGTAACTTTATTTATTCATGCATGGTAACTTACACCCTGCTGTGTGTTACTGCCCACATACAGTATTTACTTTATTTATTCTTTATAACCCAACTAAAATGCAAAATGGGGCAATCCCTGATCACCTAGATGGAGAAGGAAAGTTTTTTTTTCTTATGACTGTGTGCTTTTTTTAAATTAATTTGGGACTATAAATATCCTGAAAAATGAATACTACTCATTATTTAGAGAAACATAAAAAACAGAAAACGTTGACAAAAAAGCGACCATTGGCCTATCCATTCTGACCTATATTACTCCATTGCACCACAGGACTTATTGTCAAGTTGGGATTATCGCCCTCGCCTGCACCCCTTACCCTTCTACTTACCCTTGTGTAACCATGAAGCATTTTACCTGATCTGAGCTGGGTTTGAAACTGTTAATGGTTGTTGTACCTGATGCCTCTGCTGGTATACACTGCTCAATGGCTCAAACACTCTTTCTGCAAAATGAAACTTTCTGAAGTCCTTCCAATGTCTGCTCCCTGCCAGCTTCCACTTATGTCCCCATGTTTTTGATTCACCGTTTCTGCAGAATATTTTCTCACAGTCTACATTGTTCATTCCTTTCAGGAACTTAAAGGTCTTTATCATATCATCCCTCTCCCTTCTGACTGCTAGCATGTGTAATACATGTTCAAAGCCTTATGCTGATCTTTACAGGATCTGCCCTGCTGGCCCTGAATCCCTTTGGTTACCATACACTGTACCAACTCTAGCCTGTCTTTGTCTTTTCATACTGTAGGTGAGAACTCCACAACTGGGCACAGTATTCCAGATGAGGCTTAACCAATGGTCTAAAGAGAGAAAGTATTACCTCTTTCTTCCTGCTGTCAAATCCCCTACCAATACACCCTAACAACATCAACTCTCACCACTAGGTCATCCCCTAGTAACAATTGAGTCTGCCTCAGTCCTACTACTTCTTCTGCTACCCTCCACCTGCTGTTCATAGTCTCCTCCTCCTACTGCTCTGCCCTGCTTTCTTTCAACCTGTTTCTCCTACTGCTCTGCCCTGCTTTCCTTTCTCCTGCTGCTCTTAGTCTCCTCCCACTGCTCTGACCTCCTTCTCCCCACTGCTCTGGTCCAGCCACACACACCAGGTGGTGCTGCACTCCCTTTACTGCTCCTACCGTAGTCTATTGCACTTTTTCATCACTTCCAAGCCTCTCTCATCCTAATTATATTACACCCCTATTTGTCACCCCACACAATGTCCTCACATTCTGTTCTGTATCTCTCTTTCTCTATTCTTCTTGGTCTCTGTCTATCCTTCGATGTTGCTGCATCAGTCCTGGTCATGGATCAAATTGCTTTAATGCATGTCCATTCTACCCCTTGCCCTCCTCTCATACTGCCTAGCTGTGAATGTGGGCTGTTTCTCTCATGCCCATCTGCTGCTCATGCCTTCATAAACTACCATGATCATCATTGTCTCTTTCTACACCTCTCTTCTCTCTCCCTCTGGGTCCCAGCTGCCTCCACTCTCCTCCCATCCAGCATCTACTCCATCTATCTCCTCCTCTACAGGGACATTGAAAGTAACCCAGGCCCTGCTTCTTATCCCCCTTTAAACACTGCATTATCCCACAATCACCCTCTATGGGACATCAAGCACAGCCTAAAAATCGTCCATCTAAATGTGAGGAGCCTTTCCCTTAAAATGGCTAAATTGCAAAACTGGGTCACCCTGTACAACTCTGACTTACTAGGTATCTCAGAGACCTGGCAAAAGAAGCCCCACCCTTGATCACTGCTGCTCCCTACCTGGCTACTCTTTCCTTTGTCATGATCATTCTACCTCCCACCATGGTGGTTATGTACTCCTGTACTATAGGAGCCATTACTCTGCCACTCTTCTTGGCCGATCCAGTAAGGATCTTACTGCTGAGTGGCTTGCAGCTTATTATTTATTTTTTATTTATTAGTAAATCGGTTTACAACCTTTGAGCCAGAGGCTCCTTTCCAAAGGTACCTCGTCACATTGAGGACAGACAGAACAAATTTAGGTTACAGCATAAAAGTCACTGACTTAGAGTTACACAGAAAGATTTCATACATTTATACAATTTAGTAGCAATTACAGTGATACAGCTGAGCACATGCTGGTAATTAACAGAAGCAGGATGCAATGGGTGGAAGTGGTGGTGTGAGGTGGAGTGCCCCCCAGTGGGCGTTGTCAATTGTGGAGAGATTGAGGCCACATTTAGAGACAGGAGCAGCTGCGAGTGTTAAACAGTTGGCTCCGAAGGGCGGTTTTGAAGTTGGAGATTGTGGGGGCATTGGAGATGGGAGCAGGGAAAGAGTTAAACCAGGATGGGGCTCTGTAGCTGAGCTAACAGTAGCTACCAATATAATGCTACTCATTAAGTGCTGCCATAATCCACTGAGGTCTGGTGTCCCTGGCCTTGCTGCACTCCTCAACATCCTTGCTCCTTTCTCCCTCTCAAGAGACCCATTCTAGTAGGAGACTTTAACATTGGCTGGGATACAAACCCCCTCTCTGACTGCAACTCCATTACTCAACAACAGAAACTCGCTCAGTTAATTACTTCTCATACATGCCTCAACAATCGGACTAACAAACACACAACCCTTGACTGGATCCTGATGACTCAAGACGAAAAAGTAGCCCATGCTGGCACTCTGTCTGATGTCATTAGTGATAACTCCCCCATCTACTGCATCTAGCGCACTAACCCCCACCCAGCTTTCTGTGACTTCTCAAACTGCAACACTCTTAGGCTGCAAGATTACCTCAGATCCCTTGACTGGACTGACCTCTACAATGCCTCCAAGACTGACCTAGCCCTTGGCATCTTTATCACAGCTCTCTCATCCATCCAAGATAAGCATTTCCTGCTCACTATGCATAGAGTGCAAAGGGGTGACACTTGGTGGCTGTCATTGGACCTCTTCAAGATGATGAAGGAGAGTGACTCATTGTGGGCTGTCTTTAAAGTTGCCCCATCCCCTATCCCCTGGAATGACTACTTGCACCTGCGAAATCTCTGCAAATGCTGCATTAAAACTAGTAAGTCAGCTTACTTCCAATCCCCTCAATCCAAACATCTGGAAAACCTCAAGCCTTTCTGGCCTGCTATTAATGCCCTGCTATCCCCCTCTTCTAAGAAGTCCCCTTCCCCTCTAAATACTCATCAAGACCCACTGACTGACCCTGTTGAAACTGTGAATGCACTTAACACCAACTTCTCTAACCTCAGTAACTACCTTACTAAACTCCCCCCTCCTCCTCCACCTTACCCACCACCCACCCACCACTTCCAACAGCCCCACTTTCTATTTTAAGATCACCCTCCTGGTACACTGAAGCTCCTCCTCAGCCTACCATCCAGAGGGAGTGCTGGTAGTGATGTACTATCCCCCCATTTCTTAAAACTTGTGGCTCAGGACATTACCTACCCACTCACCTTCATCTTTAACCTTTCACTCACTATGATCTCTGTTCCCACTGCCCGGAAGCAGGCCAAAATCATCCCCATCCATAACTCAGGTGACCCTATCCTCATGGACATCTACCATCCCCTCTCCATACTGCCCCACCTATGAAAACTACTAGAGAAGGCATTAAAACTCCAAATCTCTGAGCATAGCTCAAAATATAATCTCCTTTGCCCTCAGCAACACAATTTTAGGAAGGGGCACAGCACTTGCCCTCTTCACTGACCATGTTCTAAGGCTGATGAATGATGGGAAGCTCACTGGTGCAGTGTTCATTGATCTGTTCCAGGCATTTGACCTTGTGAATCACAACATGTTAATAGCAAAATTTGCCACCTTTGGTTTCTCCCTTGCCTCCACAGCCTATCTCGCTAACTACCTCAGTGATAAAACTTAAATACCTTGTCTTGGTGATGCCTCCTCCCCTCTTTTGCCTGTCACATTGGGTGCCCCCAAGGGTTCTGTCCTTGGCCACCTCCTCTTTTTCCTCTTCATTAACTATCTCCAATCAGAGGGCCCTACCTGTAATACACTTCTTTATGGAGACAATCTAATACTCTTCCTGAGTGACACATCCCCCCGCCTCTCTATCCAACTCCCTCACCACCGATTACTGTAAGGCCCATCGTTGGTTCTCTGACAACAAACTTCTAGTCAGTGCTGCCAAAACAAAGGTCATGTTATTTGGCTCCAAACCAAAACTGTCTGCCCTTGCTCACTCTGGCTGCTCCCTCTCTGTCCTTCCCCTGATTGTTCCCCACTCGAAACTATTCCTGCTTTCAAATACCTGGGGATTTTCCTTGACTCGTCCCTTACTTCACCAAACACGTAACCTCACTAATTAAGTGCATACACCAGAAGATTGGGCTTTGCTGTCGTCTCATCAATCACCTCACTCCTGAAGCCTGCCTAGCCATGGCCCATGGCAAACTACTCCTTCTCCTAGAATATGGGTGCCCAGTCAATTCAATTTCCATTTATTGTTGACAAACAATGTTGCTGTTACAATGTACATATAACATATATCATACTTAATTTAAAATACAGAAATTTACTAGTCACATATAAACAATCTAATAATTTAATCCCCAAAAATAAATTCCTTAGTGTATCTCAATTTTAAAAGAAAAACTTTGTGGGCAGGATATTCAAACTGCGCCATTCATAGACCCAAGCCCTTGAGCTGCACAAAATAGTTGCACAGGGGTGTGTCCTGGGTGATAGTCAAAGGAATTGCGCTATGGAGCAACTCCTTTGAATATCAACCCCAGCCACATCCACTGTGCGTGGCGCAGCGGAACCTGTGCCACCACAAGTTGACAGAGTGGAGCATTCAACTTGTGGTGGTACAAGTACCATTGCGCCATGCGCAAAATCAGGATATTCAAAAGGTGACATGCAAATGGGGCTATAATTCATGCAAGGCGCAGGGGGGGCCATTTGCATGTGATTATGTCCCCATTTGCATGCCATTAGCATGTAGGTGCACCGATCCCCGAGGACTTGCACCTGGCGCCCTGCCAGGCAGCAGCCCTCGGGGACTGACGCCCCCTGCAGCCCGATCGTGGGCATAGTGTACTACCCCCCCACCAGCCCGATCGCGGGCATCAATGTGGCTCACCACCCTCCTCCCGTACATATCCCTGGTGGTCCAGTGGACTGAAATGCCTGATCGCGGGCAGTATGTTTAATAAATTCCCCCCCTCCTGTTCACATCCCTGGTGGTCCAGTGGACCAAAATGCCCAATTGCGGGCGGTATGTTTAATAAATCCCCCCCTCCCGTTCACATCCCTGGTGGTCCAGTGGACCAAAATGCCCGATTGTGGGTGGTATGTGATAACTCCCCCCTGAACATAGCCCTGGTGACTAGTGTCCCCACCCTACCCACCCACAAAGCCCCACCACCCGCTCCCCACCACCGGCGGCGGTGGGCAGCAGCATCCACCTGCCTGTCACCCGCCCGCGCCAACTTGCGCCTGTAGGGCTGCATGCCCATTGGTGCAGAGCAAGAGCCAATGGGCATGCAGCCTATACAGTACATGACAGTCCAGTTCGTGAATGAATCATTCACAGATCTGGACTGTCATATGGTATGGCTGCACGCCCATTGGCTCTTGCTCTGCACCACTGGGCATGCAGCTCACCGGCTGTCAGCTGGCGGCGGCGGGCGGCAGGCGGGTGGATGCTGCCACCACGCGGCTGACTGGTGGGGAGCGGGTGGTGGGGTCTGCTGGTGGGTAGGGTGGGGATACTAGCCACCAGGGCTATGTTTGGGGGTTATCACATACCACCTGCGATCGGGCATTTCAGTCCACTGGACCACCAGGGATGTGAATGGGTGGGGTTTATTAAACATACCACCATGATCGGCATTTCGTCCACTGGACCACCAGGGATGTGAACGGAGGGGGTATTTATTAAACATACCGCCTGCGATCGGGCATTTCGGTCCACTGGACCACCAGGGATGTGAAGGGAGGAGGGGATCCAATTGATGCCCGACATTGGGCTGGTGGGGGAGTATACTATTCTGCCATGGGGCTATGGGGCACAGGGATTGGGTTAGCCAGCCACAGGTGGCAGCTGCTGTGTTGCGCCCTGCACAGCAGCTCACCTGTGGGTGGCCCTTGACTTCAGCCTTTTTGCTCAAAGTCCTGCAGGCGCAGGTTGGGGTTGCGCTCAGACAACTCTGCACAGCCCGGTTGAATATCGGGGTGCAGTTTATGCATGGTTCCTCCCCCTCTGGTTCAGCATGCATTCATTTGCATTGCGCTGTTGCTCAGCATGTTTTCTGTGTCGCAACTGCCTCCTGCTGAATATCGCAGAATGGAGCAAGTTTGGACTTGGGCAGGCGCAACCCTATTGCGCATGGCGCAACTCTTTTGAATATCTGGCCCTGTGTCTTCATTTTACATCAATTATTCTTTAAATGTAAAATCCATTATTCATGACATGTCTTTTTCTGCTTTCAATTACCCTACATAATCTTGATGTATTTTCCAGATGTAGAACATATTAGTTTTCATTAGATAGTTGTATTGATATTTGGGTTCCATATCTAAATTCTGTAGGATATTACCTATGGGAGTTTTCCTTTCTTTTAAATGCAGTGGACAGAACAACAATAAGTGCATAGGGGTATCTTCATCCAATCCACATGCATAAATTCTAGAATTAATCAAACCATAGCTTTTTTTTAATTTCTGACTTTCTGCATACCCAAATCTAAACTTTGTGTATGCTTTCCTTAATTTCGTTTGTTTTTTAGTTTTATGAGATATTCTTGTATACCAAACATTCTATTAGTATTATAGGCCAACCAACTGCTGAGTTTGCAATTCTTTGCCAATTCTCTTTCTTTTTGAATATGAAAATCTTCAATTTTTTTCTTTAATAACAAATTTAATTACATCATGTGGAGTATTAATACTCAGTGTATGACAATATAATAAACCATATAGTCTAATGATTTTTTTCAATAGTGTTTATGCTCGGTTACACAAAACCTTTATGTCTATTTAGCAGCATATCCTCAAGGCAAATTCTAGGCAGTCTTTCTTGGTGCATATTATATATCTAAAGCCAGTATGCACATCATCTCTGTTCAATATTACTTTTAAGTTGTAACTATCCTAATTCCAATCTACTAAAACAACTAGAAGCTCCGTTATGGAATCCCAAAATCTGTCTATAAAATTTATTCATTACTGTTTCCAAACCTCCGACATTATCAAAACCCCATATTTCTGCCTCATAGAGTATATCTGACTTTTAATTTTGGCCCTTAAAATCCTAATTGGGCCTCTAACAGAATGACCACCATATGTATATGTAAACCTTGTTATTCCCAGTATTAATCTTCTAATTTTGTGTACTGTAGTTAAAATGTGCTCTATCCATTTTAAATTAAAGTTTAAGGTTATCTCTAAATAACAGAATTTATTCACCCTTTCAATAATCTGGTTATTACATTTAATAGCATCCAATTTACAATTTCTCCCCTTGTTCCTGCTTAATATCATATACTTTGTTTTAGTAATGTTTATTTCCAAACCCATCTTAATACATTCTTCATTAAATCTTTTAATACTCCTTTTTATTCTGAGATGGCTAGTTGACATCAATACTATGTCTTCTGTATATGCCAGGTAGAGGCATCACCTAGCACCCACACATGACATGTGAGGCTTTGGATCATACTGTCTTTCCAATGTCTTATTTAAAAATATATTGAAAAGTATTGGAGATAGAATGTAATGTCTTAATCCTATGTTAGTGTGGAATTTAGGTCTAGTTTTTCCTTCTTTATTATATGTTTATATAATTATCTTCATATAAAAAATTTAGGATACTACATATTCCTCCCTCCAATCCATATTTTTCCAAGACTTCCCACAATTTAGTTCTGTCAACTCTGTCAAAAGTCGCTTATAAATCAACAAAAACACAAAACAATTTTTGATTTTTATATTAATATTTTTATATTAATATATTTATCTACCAAATGTGATAAGACAAAGCACTGATCAACTGTCGAACAACCGACCATAAAACCAGACTGGGCAGTATCTATTATTTTTTTAATTATCTAACCAGTTAATCATTCTATTTAATATTACTTTTGCAAATATCTTTAATGAATTATCTAACCAACTAACTGGTCTGTAGTTCTCTGGTAATCGTCTGTCTCCTTTCTTAAAGATAGGAATTATTATATTCTCTTTCCATGGTCTGGGAGTTATACCTTTCTCTATTACATGGTTAAATAATGCTGTTAAGACTGGGGTCCACAGGTCAGGGTCATCTATTATTATGTCCATTGGGACACCATCTGGTCCCGAAGCTTTGTGCCTTTTCATGTCCTATATTGCTAATTCTATTTCCGAGGGTAGGATTTGTTTTTTCATAACCACCATGTCTATATTATCTTTACCTGTTGTTAAGTTCATATTTATTTTATAAAATAATTCCTTATAGTACTGTTCCCAAGTAGAGGGGTCAATATGGCTTTCTATGTTTCCTGATATATTATCCCATCCAATGGTAACCAACCTCCAAAATTTCTTACTATCTTTATTCTTGGCCATGTTTTCAAATTCTTCCCAAAGGTATTTTCTATATTTAACTTTTTTAAATCCAACCATGTTTTATACTCTTTCCTGTACTTATTTAATTTTTGCTTGTTATCTTTTTTGTAGGTCGACTAATAGCTATTCTAGCTAATCTATTAATTTCTCTTTTACTTTTTATGCAATCTTCATTAAACCATTTACTGCCTTTTCTATTTTCTTTAATGATCAAAGTTTTAAGTAAAAGAGATGACAGAGTTTCCATAACTTCTTCAAATAGTTTGACATAAGTTTCTGGGATGTTTTGGTTACCCAGTTCTAGTATAAGATCTCTGTTTCAATAGTAATGAAGTATTTTAATAGAATTATATTTCTCTAGTAATTCCCATTGAATCCACCTTTTAACTCTGATAATCTCCACCCTATTTTTTAACCTTACCTCAGCTGCCAACCTAAACCATCTGAACACTACCTAAAATTGAATATGCCACTTTGCCCTCCATGCCCTACTTGCTACCCACCACTGTTCACTCTACCAGTCCCTTAACTGGCTACCCCCTCAAGCTCGATGCTCCAACCACCTGGCCCACATAATCGGGGATGCCTTACATAATCCTTTCTATACACCACTATCTATTCTGATCCAGCCCAGAAACTTCAGATGCAATTGGGGTCAGTCATCCCACCTCCAACTTGAACACCCCCACATTACCACCAAATTGGGCCAAAGAGCTTTTTCAGCAGCTGGCCCCTCACTTTGGAATGACCACCCACCACCACTATGTTCCCCTGACCCTCTCAAAACCTAAAAGCACTGATAAGAGCTCATTTCCTGTCCTCCTCTGCCTGTGCCTGGCCTCTGGCCTCTACCCCAGTTATTCCTCCTATGCTGCACCCCACTTCCTCCTCCTCCTCCTCCCATTAAAGCACCCCCACTGCCCAGAGTATGGACCCCTCAAACTGCCTTCCTCCTCAGGCTAGCAGTCAATTACCTACCTGTACCTAATTCCCTCATGGACTCTGATATATACCTGAGGTTTGCCATCAGACATAGTTTTTGTTGCCTGTTTGTTACAATTGCCCTGTACAGTATATGTTAAGTTAACATACTAACATACTAAAATGCCAGCAGAACAGGCCTGTCTCTTGAGTCTGCTCAATTTTCAGCACCCTCACTAAGGGCCAATTTTGGTGTGTCCTCCTCCCCCTTGGGTTATACTATCCCCAGTCACAGATGTTCCACCTGTATTGGACCTGGTCAGATTTACCCCCCTCGCACCTGTCCCTTCCCTTCTTAAACCCATCCACAGTCTCCACCTCTACCAGCTCCCTGGACAGTGCATTCCATGGCTCCACCACCCTTTCAATGAAATAACATCTCCTCCTCTCCCCTCTGAAACTGCCCCTTCCAGCTTACACCCGTGATCTCTTGTTGCCCCACCCTCCTTCTTTTGGAGCACCCTGACTGGGTCTTCTTTATTGATCCCTTTCATGTACTTAATGTTACATCCCAGTGTTTACCAGATTAAGTGCCCTGCTGACTATTGTATTTTCCCCCTCACCACTGTATGATTAGCCTACTTGTTGTTATGCCTGTTATGATCCTGGTTTTGATTTTTGATGTTTATACTGAATGTTGTACTGAAAATTGTTATCTACCCCTGTATTTGCCAGTATCTGTCCCGGGCTGTGCCTGAAAAAGGTCTTCAGATCAGTGCACCAACCTGGTTAACAAATGAATAAATAAATAAACATTTTGGTTCCTTTGCTGTAGGCCTTGTTACATTGGCTAGAAGATTGTTTTATAAGGTTGCTGATAATGACTTCTAGGCCCCTTTCCTCAGAGGTAGTGTCCAACTTAAAACCCTTCCATTCAATATTCTGTCCCAGGGTTCTTGTTCCTATGTGTATCACTTTGCACTTCCTCACATTTAATTTAACTGTCAGACTTTGGACCACTTTTCTAATCTTTTCAGGTCCCTCTGCAACTCTCTAACCCCTTCCTCACTGTCTACCCTGCCACAGAGTTTGGAGTGATCTGTGAATAGACACATCTTGCTCTGTATTCTTTCCCCTGTGTTACCAATGATCATATTGAAAAGGACCAGTTTGTGGACTTAACTCTGTGGCACCCCACTCATAACTTCCATCTCCCCTGACTTAACACCATTTACCACCAACCTCGGCTGTCTCTCGTGAGACAGTTTCTCATCCATTTAACTAGATATTTTGCTGCACCAAGATCTTCTAATTTCTTCAGTAACCTCTGTATAGCACAGTCAAATGCCTTGCTGAAGTCAAAGAAGAGTGAATTCAATTACATTAACTAAATAAATTAAATAGTATGTAGCAATAACTGAGTTGTGGTGCAATGAAATTCATGACTGGGATATGGCCATTCCAGGATAAACTCAGCTCAGAAGGGATTGGGAAGGGAGGCGAGGTTATCCTGTATGTGAGGGAGGATATCAGGGCCATGGAAGTTCAAGGGAACCTAGAGGCAGGATAAGGGCTGAAGGTGTTATGTGTCACACTGGAGCCAGGAGCTGGGCCATTATTTGCACAATGGTGGTATACAGGCCTCTAGCACAGGGGGAGAAATTGGAACAGGTGTAATTCCCCTACAAATTGGGGTTTACTATCATGTCTTCCTGGGCTCATAAATGCCCACTGTCAGGATGGTGTCCTGTCTGCAGTAGTTCTATTTGTCTGTGTGAGAGTGTTCTAGCGAGTCTACACACCTGTGTCTTTAAGAAAGCACTGATTCTGTGTTTGAAAATCAGTTGGGACTGGGTTCAAGTAATTAAGGCTTGCAACCAGCCAGACCATCTGTTATATGGCCCCATTCTGTGGTCACTATATGCGCAGAGGGAGCCCTGTTAGAAAATGTGGTTATTTACTGCTTATTTGTTAGGGTAATAATGAAAAAGGAGTTTGTCTAACTTGCTTTCAATTGCAGCTTGAGTTTTTGAATAACAGCCACCATTTTGGTTCTGGATTTCTAGTGTTGAACCAATCAAACCTATGGGGACCTTAAATGGAGACTGTCCGGAGAGGTCTTGTGGGATGCAAATTCTGTAGTTTTTATAGTTCTAAGTGTTTGGCACCTAAATGGACTTGTAGGCAGAGCCCTTTCCATGACAGACAGTTCCCTCCACCAATCAAACTCTGTGAATTACCAGTAAAGCCTCAGAACTGCCTGAAGTAGTGGTCAGTCGAGAGTTGGAGGTAGAAGAGTGAACAGCTTGAGCTGTGGAGCAGCTGCTACTAGGAGGAGCATTGGAGAATCAGCAAAAAGGCTCTGCTAGCCTGCTTGCCATGTTCTCCTACCTTTGAGCTGCCAGTTCATCAATCGGACCATTCCATTTGCCAGTGTACTTTGGCAGTGGAAGAAAGAATAGAATTGCTGTGAAGGCTGAGGTTTTGGACTGAAGACTTGCTCCAGAAGCAGTCGTCCTGCCTGAGAGAGAAAAAAGCCTCGGAGAAAAAGGTTTGTGCATTGAAGCTGTAATTATCAACTGGACCGAATCCAAACTGTGGCTTAGAGAACTTGCTGAGATAAGTGTGCTGAATGTCTTTCATGGGTCGCAATTTGGTTCCCCATGGGGAATCCTGTTACGCTCGCGGGAGGCTTTTCCAGCAACAGATCATGAACTCTTGCAGAACTGTCAACTTTGCTTGGGCCTTGCCATCTTGGCCCAAGCCACTGCCCCCTGTCCCTAGATCATTTCTCTGAAAGATCCACTTGGGGATTCAGCCCCCTGCTCAACACCGTTGAACAGGTAGTGACCACCAGGAGGTGAGTCGTGTAGGCTCTGCTTACCCATGCCTGCCAAATCAATGCCATGAGGTCTTCATCTCACCTGTCCTACACCCTGGTCTGGGTAGTGTGAGTACAAATCAGGAGAGCTCCCTACAGCAACACCTGCAAATCATTGTGTGTATCTGATTGTTTTGCTCTGGGTTACAGAAAATGGACTGAGCCATCTGGCTCAGGATTACAAATATTTGGGTTGTGTACTTGCTAACTGTTTTCATTCCTAAGGGCCCCAATAACAGCTGCAATGCCAGCCACCCTGGGCAATGCTTTGTCTAGCTTGCATAACACACTGGGTACCCAGGTTTGTGGGACTGTTAAAAAGGGGACTTACAGTGCATGCTGAGTACACCTAGATTGAATCAAAATGTCAATCATTCTATCAGATTCAAGCACCTCCCTTGTTCATTGCACCCAAATAAATCAGATTACTTTGTTTCACATTTAACCTGCCTAGTGTGCATATTATTAGTTGGGGTACAGTGGGAATATTGTACTGTTGCATATCTGACCTTATTTTCCAGGGGACCTCCAGAGCAGTTGCAGTTGATCAAGCCCCACTGGTAAGTACAAGGGGCATGATCATACTATTACTGTTATTCAATGGATGTGAATGTTAGGCCACTAGAAGGGATGTTGGGTGGTTATAGTGTACCAGAGGGCTATATCAAAGCAGTTAAGCTATCCCAATACCATTCCTCTGGGTGGTGGCATCAATTCATAGAACTGAGGAACCCTCAACCTGTGCATAGTCTTACAGGCAGGGGTAGTAGCCCACAGGATAGCTTCACCTAGGGGTTACATCTCGGAGGCACCTCTGGAATTAGTACCCTGTAGTGGTCAAAAGTTGAAATCACAGGCAAGTACAAAATCGAGACAGGACCTGAAATGGAGGAGCTTGCTATGCCTAAATGGAAAATTCCCCCCCCATAAGCTGGTTGTGCACTGCATGATGGGGTGGAGTGAGGCAGAAGGGGTAGATCCTCACCATGCCATGTTACTAATTGATATCCCTGTGGAGACCACTAATTTCATTTCATTTTTCATTTTTAATTTTTTATCCTTGTGAGCCTGATAAGCAAACTGCCAGTTTTCACAGGTGACAAGCAATTATAAAAAACAAGCATAATACAAATAGACAATAAATAACATTAGACAATAGCAATACAATACATCTAATACAATGTAATATAAAATGAAACAAACCAATTAACAAATACAACTACAATTAACAGGCACATTTCTGAGAGCTTCAAAAATAACATAAACAGTTTATGTTTAAAACTACCAATGGATTTAAGATGGAAAAAATCAGTGGGAATGGAACTGAAAAATTTAGGAGCCCTGTACAATACTGATCGCCGGCCAATGGCTCTGCAAAAAAAGCGGTGTCAGAAAAGAAAATTTGTCCTGGGGACAAGTGCCACAGTCATTAATAAACCTGGGAAACAGTTTAGAAACAGAGAGAGGGAGAAGATCTAATATGATTTTAAACAACATTGTACAATATTTGAACTGCATCTGATGATTATCAAACAATGTTAGACTCCTGGAGAAGGGAACTGTGATGAGTGAGATATGGGATCTGCAACACAAACCTAAGGATTGAATGGTACGTAACCCTGAATGATTCCAGCATTTTTTTAAAGGTGGATGAGTAAACTAATAAACCATAATTCAGTTTACTAAACAAAAAACTATGAGCTGGCAAAATCCTGGATTCTTCGGTAAGGCATATTTTGACACGATATAAAGCACCAAGATGCTGGTGAATAGCCTTCCTAATGTGGGCAACATGATTCTCAAAAGATAGCTTTGAATCCATGACTAGCCCCAGATATTTAAAATGATCAACAAGCTCATTTGGGGAACCTTTTAAATCAACAAGGGGGATAAGGTCCTCAACACTAGGTTTATTAGAGAGGACCATAAATTTGGTCCTCTGAACATTCAATACCATTTGTTTATGAAGAAGTAAATCTTGAAACAACTTAAAATCAGTCTGAACTTTTGAAATAGCATCATTTTGTTTGGAGGAAGTGTTGAATAACACAGCATCATCTGCATACATACTGACTGAAGTCTGGGTGCAAATACTGAGAGCAGTGTTCATATATAATGAGATCAATGTTCCCAATATTGAGCCCTGAGGGACTCCACAAACAATAGGTCAAGAGATGTGGCACGAGTGCAATTACTAAGATAATTAGAGAACCACATAAGCTTGACAAAATATCGAGTAGCAGACAGTACACAACTAGGTCAAAGGCCTTGGTGAGGTTCACAACTACAGCTGCAACAGAGTTCCCTTTATCAATGGCAATCTGAATGCAGCTTATGAACCCCACCAAGGCCATCTCAGTATTATGTAATTGTTTGAAACCATGTTGCTCTGGTGTTAAAACACTATATTTATTGAGGAAATTGGAAGTCTGATTGAGAAATATCTTCTCAAGAATCTTAGATAAAGGGGGAAGAAGGAAGATAGTACAATAACTTAATGGAATAATAGGGTTCCCAGACTTAAAGATGGGCTTTATAATAGAATTTTTCCAGAGTGTGGAAAAAGAACCAGAACTTAGAGAAGGATTAAAAATGAGAGATAAAGGAAAAACAAGGGACTTAACTACAAGTTTGACCAACCTATAATCTGTACGATCAGAGCAGAACAACAGTCAGGGATTCATTTTTGTAATATAATCTGTTATCAGTTCAGAGGAAACACTTTTAAAATGAAATTTGGGAGAATTATTATCATTATCACTCATTAAGAAGAAATCGAGCATAGTAGTAGGAGGAGAAAAAGGAGACCTAAATGAGGTAAGGTCACTAAAGTAGTTGTTGAAAACCTCAGTGGTGACAACAGGATCACTAATAAGTGAGTTATCGTTCAATAGAGAAACAGAAGATTAGATCTTTTTCCTACCCAGTAGCTGACTGAGCACACCCCAGGTCTTCCTGGGGTTTCCATAGGCATTTTTCTGGGCAGTTAAAAAATATTGGATCCTAACCTTCCTGATAACAGCTTTACATTTGTAGTGCAGTGTTTTGTAGGCCTGCAGTAGGGAAGCTTCCCTAGATTTCCGATAGGCCTTCCAACTTCTATCCCTGACACGCATTAGCCTAAGTAACATGGGAGATACCCAAGGTTGTTTATTCAACTTAACCCTCATATGCTTAAGGGGGGCAATCTGACTGACTACCCCCTGAAAGATATCAGAAAATAGGGAAAGCATTAGAGAAGGATCAGAGTTAGATTCAAGTGGGGACCAATCAGCTTCAGAGAAGGCTGTATCCAATTGTTCAAGGGAGAGACATTTAATCTCCCTGAATTCAATCACCTGGAGGGGAGGACTTAGGAGACTTAGAAGACCAGCCACAGTGGAAGGGACAGTGGTCAGTCAAATTATCTGTCAGAACACCTGAAAAGGGGATCCTGCCGGGGTGAGTTATCAATATCCAGTCTAGCATAGTGCTCAAGCTTGTTCTACAGCTGGGCTTCGTGACATCATTTATGATCTGGTGAAATCCCAAGTCCTACAATGTTCCTTTAATATCAGAAATGTTATGATCAGAACCTCAGTCGCTATTAAAATCACCCATAACCATTGATTCCCGATTTGGGGGAAAGCCAGATTTAAATTAAGAGATTAGAGCAATACAGGAAGAAATCTTACCAGGAGGGGCATAAACAGAACTCAGAATAAGGTGCTTTTCACTGCCCAAAACAAGTTCTACTGAGACCATATCATAGATTAGATTATGATCAGAAACAGAATAAAGATTTGATTTAAGCCTAGAAGAGACATAAATACAAACTCCCCAACCCCTTATTTCCAACCAGTCTTTTCTGAAAAGATTGTAATCGGGGAGGGAAATTTCTGAATCCAAAACAAGGGCAATAAGCCATGTTTCAGACAAAGTGATAGCATCAAAAGAATGCTACTCAGTCCAGGCTACAAACTCAGTCCATTTGGATGTTAAGCTATGTATGTTTAAATGGACAAGTTTGATTGCCAGTTGGTCCAGAGTGAAATTATCAGTGGGGACAGAAGCACTTAACACCAGAACAGGGCTGGGTTGGGGGTGGACAGATCCAGAGATGAGCCAAAGGATCAACACAAGCTTTCTGGGCCTCAGCCTGAGATCATATGATAACTCACATTTAGAGAGAAAACTGTGACTGTGTAAACTGAGTTTAAACTGAAAAAAAAAATATACATGGTGGTGAAAGTTATTTGAATCTGATTGGCAAAACTCACGACACATAAGCAGTGTATAGTTACCATTCAAATTCATAGGGAAATAGGTGACAGGGTAACTAAACCCATTATGTATAATCTGATAAACCGTGTCTGATTCAAAATCAAAAGTAAGAGAGAATAAAACACATTGGGGACACCTTACAGTGGATATAAAAAGCAAATGTATAACTAAAACCAACATTTCAAGTCAGGAATCTACACAAGAGATAATATCTAAAACAACACTGAGTGAGAACTAAGGAGCAGTCCCAGTGACACCAATAGGTAACAATAAGGCTGAACTAGGGCCTACCTTAATGCAATGAACATAAAACAAAGCAGCAGGCCCAGACCCAGTATTAAGCGGGAGGATTCTCAAACAGAATTTTAACTAGGAGTGGTGAAGCCACTTGAGGGCTCGCGCCTCGGGCCGGCATGAGATATTTAAGCCCTGGTCCTGCCTCTTCTTGCCTGTTATTGGTTGCCTGGCTCACTACTGAGCCCCCTGTTCATAACATGGAAGGCAACCAAACAGGCACAGAGGAAAGTGTCTAGCCGATGTCAGGGTGTAAAAAGCAAACGGCAACAGTCCAACTTTGCAGCACACTCAGCAGTAGCAGGTAGAAAGACAGTAGCAGCAGCTATAGTCTTTGGGCTGGTACGAGATATTTAAGCCCTGGCCCAGCCTCTTCTTGCCTCCTATTGGTCGCCTAGCTCACCACTAAGCCCCCTGTTCATAACGCAGAAGGCAACCAAATGGAGGTACAGTGTGCTTTTATATTTCTCTTGTCTTTGAAGATGGCAACACTGGTCCTGCTGAATGTCCACAAAGAGACTGTCTGGATGGAGGTGCAAAGTGGGATGCAGTTTTGGGCCCATTTAGAGTTACATTGTCTTGTAAGCTCCGTGTCAGCCTAATTCTTAATGTGGGGCCTCGGCCTAAGCTGGGTCAAGAAGTTGTCTGGAGAGTAGCACTGCAGAATCCTCTCTGTGCCATGTGTTTGGAGGTTGAACTTTGGTCTGATTGAACTAACAAAACTATTGAAGAAACAGTGGGGGAGGTTAAATGTTTAGAAATGGTTGAAGTACGGGGCTGGGATTCAGATCTATTTGACCAAACCTTGGTGGCCCTCCTATCTTGTAACCTCCCCATAGACCCCAAATTGGTACCCCCCTGTTATGCCAGAAGGATTCCAGAAGGGTTGGAGAGTCATTCACTTGCATAGTGACCAGTCTTCCCTTGGGGGATCCCCAAGGATTGAGAGGTTTAAAGATAAACTGATGAGACTTTTAGCTGCAGAAGGGCTGTCAGCTAATGAGTTGCTGAAGGCTTTGAAGGATTCAGAAGAGACCACTGTCTTGCAATCTCCTCCAGCCTCTCTGTCCACTCCAAGGGCATCCCCTATTGTGACCACCCCCATTGTAATGCCTTCTGTACACCTGGACTCTTATCACAGGCTCAGACTGTTCTCAGGTGCAGTCCCTGTACCCGTGAGGGAGGACGACTTAGAAACATGGATGGACTAAACTACTCCTCTGGTTCAGGAATGGCAGTGCTCCGAGGGGGGAGAAGAGAAAGAGACTCATGGGAAGCTTAAGGGACCCTGCACTGGAAGCTATCTGATTCTTCCAATCCACAAACCCAGAGACCACTGAAGCTGAGTATGTTTCTGCTTTAGAAGGGGTGTTTGGCAGCACTGAGTCTGGGGAAGACTTAATGTGGAAGTTCAAGTCTGCTAAACAATGGAAGAATGAGAAGTTGTCTGCTTTTGCCACTTGGATTGAATGGGATCTGCAGAGAGCCCATAGAAAAGGAGGTGTCCCAGCCAGTGAATTGAATCGCGTCTGGCTGGAGCACATCCTGAAATCTGCATGTTAATCTACTGCGCTCATGCTAAAACTGAAATTTCAAGACAGAAAAGCTAACCCTCCTGAATACTGCCAGTTGATGAAGGAGATTCGAGAGGCTGAGAATGATGAAGATGGGTTGGAACCCTATGCTGAGGCTGTACACACCCACCTAGCCCCAGACCAACCTAAAGAGACAGAGGAAGCTCTTGAGACAAATCAGGTCCGAGAACTGCTGAAGGAACTGAAGGAGATGAGAGCTAGCCAACAAGCTGCAGTTGAAGTGACTCAAAACTCTAACTCTTGCCCGCCTACGACTGAGACTAGAGGCGAGGTTTTATCCATGGGTGTAGGGACCCCCTTAGTCAATATCTGCACTAATGCACCCATGGAGCTGGTGTGTATTGACTTCTTGTGTCTCAAACCAGATCAAATGAACATTGGCAATGTGCTAGTGGTTACAGATCATTTTACTCATTATGCCCAGGCATACCCAACGAAGGACCAGACAGCATCCACAGTTGCAAAGGTCCTCATTGAAAAATTATTTGTCCACTATGGTGCCCCTCAGCGAATTCACTCTGCTCAAGGAAGAGACCTTGAAAGCCGCTTGATCAAGGAAATGCTGTCTCTGTGGGGAGTGCAAAAGTCCAGAACTACCCCCTATCACCCCCAGGGGGATCCATAGCCTGAGAGATTTAACTGAATTTTACTAGATATACTGGGCACCCTTCATCATCCAGACAAGTCCAAATGGAGCCAGCAAATAAGCACTTTGGTACATGCCCATAACTGCACCAAAAGCGATTCCACTGGGTTCTCCCCCTACCACCTGATGTTTGGTAGGGAAGCCCAGTTGCCAGTTGACATCTGCTTTGGAGTGTCCCCTGATGGAGTCAGAGCCGAAAATCATCTTCAATATTTGTTCAAAAGTTAAAAGCCCAGTTAAACCACACCTACCAACTAGCCCACACCATGGCAGCAAAGAGGAACTTAACCAATAAAGAAAGGCACAACAAGCATGTCAAGGCACCATAACTGCAACCTGGAGACTGCTTGGAAAACATACAATTGTCAACAGGTGGCATCAGACCCCCTACATTGTTTTCAACAAGCTGGAGGATCTGCTAGTCTATAAAGTGCATCCAGAAAATGACCCACAAACTGTCAAGACAATGCACAGGAACCGTTTGCTGCCAATTGGTCAAATCATCATCGATGCTGCACCCCACGACACTGCCCCTCCCGGGTCTGTAACCAGAGCTGCAGCTAAAAAGAAACAGTTAACCTCCTCTCCAGTTGTCAAGAATTCTAGGCCTTCCCCCTGGCAGGCCCAACATGACAACGATTGCCAATCTGAATCTGATGACAGTGAGTGTGAGATTCCCTATTACCCATCCTATGAACTGAGTCCGTTGTTTCAAGGTAACCCCATGTACAATTTTAGAGATGAAGCTGGACCTTCGGGACTGTCTAACCCTCCAGCTTTCTCCACAGCCCCTGTGCCCCCTGAGAGTGAGGTGCAAAGTGTGACTTCTGACATAGCTGTTCTCTTGTGCCCAGTGGAGCTAGCTGAACCACAAGAAAGAGAACCAGAGACAGAAAGCACCACTGATGACATACCAGTAAATACCGAACTGTTCGAAAACAATCCGGCCGTGTTATGAAAATTATGTTGGGAGTCTTCGTCAAGTGTTGCAAGATTCAAATTCCATAGAACTTCCTCTCAATGATGAACTTGGAATTTTTTCAGAGTCAAGTATGGACTGTAATGTTGTTGAACCAGAGCAGACCAAATAAGGAGCTGAAAGTGCTCCCAAAACAGAATATACAACCAGTGCAGAGGCGACCCTTTCTACAGAGGCAAACTTTTTGATAACCAATGAGCCGGGACTGAGAAACCTCCCTGCAATTGTTGAAAGAACTGAACCTGTGCCTGTTCCTCCCCGAAAGTCAGGGAGAGCCACCAAACCAGTGGTACGTCTCAGTTACGACACCCTTGGAAGACCGGTGGATCTCCCATTGCATGTAGTTCACAAAGGGTAGTATATTTCTGAAAGCTCTCTTCCTAAACTGAGCTGTTCTGCTACTTCTAAACTAATACTTAAACCCTCAAATCAGTGTACCAATGCTCTTGTCCCATGCAGTCTGAGTGCAGCTGATAGGGATAGGCCCTAAGCCATGTGTGTTAGAGTACAGGAGGTAACACAAACTAGAATGGTGAGAGTAATGTGGTTAACTGTTTAAAACTGTTTTTTAAATTTGCTAATATGTATATGAAAATGTATGAATGTGTACTGTGAAAATGTTTGTTGTAAATGAAAAAAAGTATAATAATGCTTAGGATCAGTTTATTTTACTGATGCATCAGCTTTATTTTGTGGTATACCAAATTAAACACCAATGTAATTTCATATAGTGTTTTATAGAAGCTTATAGTATGTGTAGACTTGACACGGATGCCAAGTTTTTCCAGGCAGGGAAGAGTGTAACTCCCCCAATAAATTGGGGTTTACTATAATGTCTTCCTGGGCTCCTAAATGCCCACTGTCAGGATGGTGTCCTGTCTGCAGTAGTTCTATTTGTCTACATGGAAGTGCTCTAGCGAGTCTCTGCACCTGTCTCTTTAAGGGAGCACCTATTCTGTGTTTGCAAATCAGTCTTGGCTGGGTCTGAGTAATTAAGGCCTGCGACCAGCCACACCGTCTGTTATGGCACCATTCTGCAGTTGCTATATGTGCAGAGGGAACCCTGTTACGAAATGTGGTTATTTACTGCTTATGTTAGAGTAATAATGAAAAAGGAGTTTGTCTAACTTGCTTTCAATTGCAGCTTAAGTTTTTGAGTATGAGCCACAATTTTGGTTCTGGACTTCCACTACTGGATCAATCAAACCTCTGGGGACCTAAAATTGAGACTTTCCCCAGAGGTCTTGTGGGATGGAAATTCTGTAGTTTTTGTAGTCCTAATTGTTTGGTGCCTAAATGGACATGGAGGGGTAGCCAGTTCTGTGACAGTTCCCTCAGCCAAATTAATCCTGTGAATTACTGGGAAAGCCCCAGAACTGCCTGAAGCAGTGGTCAGTCGAGAGTTGGAGGTAGAAGAGTGAACAGCTCAAGCTGTCGAGCAGCTGCTCCTAGAAGGGGCATTGGAGACTCGTCGGGAAGGCTCTGCTGGCCTGCTTGCCACTTTCTCCTACCTTTTTGCTGCCAGAGCAGCAACCGGACTGTTCCATTTGCCAGTGTACTTTGGCAGTGGAAGAAAGAATAGAATTGTTGTGACTACTGAGGTTTTGGACCAAAGACTTGCTCCAGAAGTGATTGGCCTGCCTGAGAGAGAAAATAGCCTCGAAGAAGGTTTGCACAGTGAAGTTGTAATTAGCACCCGGACTGAATCTGAACTGGGGCTTAGAGAACTTGCTGAGATTAGTGTGCTGAATGTGTTTTGTGGGTCATAATTTGGTTCCCCACAGGGAATCCTGTTACACTCGCCAAAGGCTTTTCCAGCAACAGATCACAAACCTCTTAAAGAACTGTCAATCCTGCTTGGGCCTTGCCATCTCAGCCTAAGTCCCTGCCCCCAGTCCCTAGATCATCTCAGCGAAAGTCCCACTTGGGGATTCGGCCCCCTGCTCAACACCTTCAAACAGGTAGTGATCACCAGGAGGTGAGTCGTGTAGGCCCTGCTTCCCCATGACTGCCAAATCAACGCCATGAGGTCTTCATCTCGCCTGTCCTACACCCTGGTCTGGGTAGCATGAGTACAAATCAGGGTAGCTCCCTGCAACAACAGCTGCAAATCATTGTGTGTCATCTGATTATTTCATTCTGGGTTATTTGAAAATGGACTGAGAGATCTGGCTTGGGATTACAAATATTTGGGTTGTACACATCCTAACTGTTTTCCTTCTTAAGGGCCCCAACAACAACTGCAATGCTGGCCACCCTGGACAATGCTTCAGGCTAGCCTGCGTAACACACTGGGCACCCAGATGTGTGGGACTGTTAAAAAGGGGACTTACAGTGCATGCTGAGTACACCTAGATTGAAGCAAAGTGTCAATCATTCTATCAGATTCACGCCCCTCCCTTCTTCATTCCCCCTGAATATTTTATGCGTATTGCCCCAGAAGATTTTAAAGTAACCCTCGGAACCTCCAACAACCCCTTGTCAGCTGAACGGAGCTGTCATACAGGGCTGTAGGGAATCAAAAGCTCTCTCAGGTAGTCGGGGCCAAGTCCATGCAGGGCTTTGAAGGTCCAAAAACCTACTTTAAAGGTGATCTGCCACTGTATTGCAGCCAGTGCAGATCATGCAAAGCAGGGGTAATATGCATCCTTCTTGATACCCCTGTCTACAATCAAGCAGCAGCGTTCTGCACTAGCTGCAAGTGGCTGATATCAACCCCAGGAAGCCCAAGGTACAGGGAGTTGCAGTAGTTAAGGGGAAAGGTCTCGAAGGTGTGGACCAATACAGGTAAATCGCCAGATGGAACAAGGTGTTTCACCATGGCAATGTTTAACGACTGCTGACACCTGATGATGAAGGGTCAGCCCATCATCAAGTACCACTCTCAGATTATGCACCCTTTCAGAGGTACAGATCTGATCCCCCCTCAGGAATAAACCAAAAGGCTGATCAGACTTCAACCCCTCTTTTCTGTGACCTGGGCCCACTACCATAACCTCGGTCTTTCTGGCGTTCAACTTTAACCAGCCCAAATTCATCCAATCATGGATTTCAGTGAGGTAGCTATGAGCTATTAAATACTGAGAGAACACTAACCTGGGTGGGGCCAAAAGACAGGTTGAGCTGGGTATCATCAGCATAACAGTGAAACCTCAGCCCATACCATCTTACAATATCTCTGAGGGGCAGCATATACACTGAAACAACATGGGGGAAAGCACTGAGCCCTGAGGAACCCCACACTGCAGAGAAAAAGGGTCAGAGGAATAAATCCCTGACACAACTCTCCATGTTCTTCCAGATAGAAAAGATGTAAACCATCTGAGAACTGTACCCAACAGTCCACAGATGAACCTCAGAAGCTCGAGCAAAACCCCATGGTCTACAGTGTCAAAGACTGAAGAGAGATCAAGAAGAACCAAGACAGAATGGTTTCTCTGATCTCTCGCCATCAAGTGATCATTGAGCACCCAAACCAGAGCAATCTCGGTACTATGCCTCTTACGAAAACCAGATTGGAGAGGTTCGTAGATATTATGGATGGTCAAATGGTCCTCCAGTTGATTTGCCACTAGCTTCTCAATAACCTTCCCAATAAAGGGAAGGTTAGAGATAGGTCTGTAGTTAGCAAAAATATCTGGGTCCAAAGAAACTTTTTTCAAAAGGGGAGTCACCTCAGGGAGCTAGGAAACTCACCCAATTCTAGGGAGCACCACATTATTTGAGCCAGAAACGGGCCCACGATCTCACTACAATCCAAAATCAGGGAGGTTGGACCCAGATTTAAACTACAACACATAGGGCATGTCCCCTGGACAATCAGCATAACATCTTTGAACTTCGACAGGTCAAAGGAACTCCAGGAGGCCTGGGGTACCATGGCCAAATGCTGACCAACAGCACCCTCCCATAGAGTGTGTCTGGCGGATCTCTGATCTGATGACGGCCACCTTATTCGCAAAGAATTGAGCAATCTCATCACACTCCTTTTGTAAAAAAAGCTAGACAGAGTTGGAGACAGGCAGGGTTGCACAGCCTGTCCTCTGTTCTGAAAAGCTGAGCCAGTCGATTCTGAGCTATAGCAATTTCCCTGGACAGGAATTCTGCCTTCTTATGGGAGATCTCTGATTGGTAAAGCTGATAATTCCCCATCAAACTAAGGCAGTCAACTTCTAGAGCAGATTTCTGCCAACAACGCTATAACTGCCATCCCACATGTCACAGCTCCCTCAAGGACCGATCAAACCATGGAGCCCTAGGGCGGAGAGAGAGGGGACAAACACAGACAGGAGCAATTGAGTCAAAAGCAGAGGAAATGGCCTGATTATAAGCCAGAACCATTGACTCCGGGCTCATGCTGGCAACAGGAAACTCAGAGGTTCAACACTGCCATCAGATCTTCAGGGTACACATCCTGTAAAGGGCGGTATCGAACCATCTCCACAGGGGCAGACCTATGAAGGACAGCACAAAAATTGAAGCCCACGGTGTAATGATCAGACCAACTGACAGGTTCTACCACCAAATCAGAGGCCTCAATCCCCAGGAGAAAAAACAAATCCAAAGAATGAACATGATTATGAATAGCTGAGGAAACAATCTGTGTGAAGCCCAGCGATATCATCAGCTGGAGGAAGTGTTGACCAAAAGATGAGAACTTGTCATCGACACAAGCATTGAGGTCACTCAGAACCACCAGTCTGGGTGACTCCAATGCCATATCGGTGACGAAGTCTGCCATTTCCTGCAAGAATCACCTCTTGTCCCCTGGTGGATGGTAGATGAGGGCTATCCTGCAACCCACACCAGTTACTGCAGTACACTGAAAGGATTCGGCCTCCTCAACTGGTACACACATGAGCCCCAACCTGGTCTTGAAACAGACCGCTATCCCCCCCACCCCGCAATTCAATCTCGGGCGGTCAATCACCGAGTATCTGGCTGGAACTGCGGCCTCCAAAATGGGGCCAGCATGTCCATCCAACCAGGTCTCGGTGATGCAAGCCAGATCAGCTGTTCCGACAAAGTCAGCAATAACAGATGACTTGTTTTTAACAGATCTGGCATTGCACAACACCGCCTGAGCTGGACAGGGCTCCTGAGCCGTCCTGAATATTTGCCCATCAGAAAAGATGGTGCCCTTGGGTATGGGGACTAGACATGGAGCACCACGTCCAGACTCCATTTAGCCCCAGGGCATCTTCTGGACTGAACCAGCCCTATAAGAGAGGTCCATTCCTTCACCCTCCACTGTCCGTGTCCCCGCCGTACCCACCCCAATCCCTCCTATGAACAATACCAAGCACCCGACAGCACTGGTAGATAGAAAATGGGGGGGGAAGGGTGGAGGGTGCAGAGAGCGGGGGTTGAGTAATGTATGACCGGGGAAGCTAACCAATACATACCCGAAACAGGGAACAAACTAAATACAGTACCAGACACCTCAATAAAATTCCTAATTACCTCATAAATGAAATTACCTAAATTGCAAAGAAACTAAAACCCATCCATAGTTACACCATACTCAAAACACAGCTATAAATAACATAATAGAATAAGCACATAAATAAAAATGAATTAATAAAACTTCCCCAACACAGGACTCTCTCACAGCTCTGAGGAGAGAAAAAATAAAAATAAAATAATACAATCCAGAATTAATTTTCGTTCCAGATGTCCTCTCACTACCAGCAGAATGAAAACATTAAAAATCAAAAAAATATATAAATCGTCCATTTGCAATTTTAGGCACTCTCACTGCCGATGATAATTAGTTTTACACAGAATCCAAGTATGTGAGGATAGTGAGGCTCTCTCACCACACACACTTTCCTTCAAAAGATGAAAATAGGATTCGGTAAACCGTCAAATGGCATTCTGCCACTTCTTCAGGTACATTAGGGAAACAAGGAAGGCAAGGGGAGGGATAGTGAAAATAAGGAAGTCGGTAGATGGTGATTGTGCAGAGGATGATCAGGACAAAGCTGACATTCAGAACATGTATTTCTGTTTGGTCTTCACAGAGGAAAGGGAGGGATCTGGACAAACAAGGAGCAGCAAGAACATTGAAGTGGGGAGCTAAACACAAGATAACTCCATTTACAGAAAAAAGAGTCTAGAAGGGACTTGCAAATCTGAAAGTGGACAAGACCATGGGACCAGACAAGCTATATCCAAGGAGTGAGGATGGAGCTTGCTGCATTGCAACCTTATTCAACATACTGTATTACTGCAAACAGGAGAGGTTCCAGGGGACTGGAGAAGAGCTGATGTAGTTCTGCTCCATAAAACATCAGCAGGTAGATTGCTGGCAACTATAACTGATCAGTCTCATTTCACATCAGTGGTGGGGAAATTAAAGAAAACCTTGTTAAAATAAAGGCTACTGAATATATTGAATCCAGTGGGGTTGCAAGACCAAAGGCAGCATGGATTCATGAGGAGGAGGTCATGTCAGATAAATCTGATAGATTTCTTTGATTGGGTGACCAGGGAAATAGAAAATTAAAGGGCGGTGGATGTGGCCTCTGGCCTACTTGAACTTCAGCAAAACCTTCAACACTGTATCACATAGAAGACTGATAAAAAAGTTGGATAGTCTAGGGGTGGGATCCAAAGTTTTAACTTGGGTAAAAAACTAATTAATGTATTGGTGGCAGAGGGTTGTAGTAAACTGCACTCACTCTAAGGAGGGGAGAGTGTCCAGCGGGGAGCCACAGGGTTTAGTATTGGGTTCAGTCCTGTTCAACATTTTCATAAGTGACATTACAGAATAGCTTGAAGGAAACATTTGCCTTTTTGTAGACAACAAGATCTGCAAGAGGGGGGATACTCAGTAGGGTGTGAAAATGAGAAGGGACCTTAGAAAACTGGAAGAATGGTGAAAAGTATGGCAGCTGAGGTTCAATGCTGAAAAATACAAAATCAGTCACCTGTGGCATAGAAACCCAAGAGCTGAGTATAAAATGAGGGTGGGGGGCATAATGTTGGTCACTAAGAATTAAAGGGGCCTAGGGATGATAATATCTAATGACATCAAAGTCGCAGGGCAGTGTGTCGAGGCAGTGGGCAGGGTCAGTGGAATGCTGGGGTGTAGAGGGACAGGTATTACAAGCAGAAAGAGAGAGGTGATATTACCACTGTATAGATGCAGACACACCTGGAGTACAGTTCTTGAGGCCACATCTCAGAAAAGACATGGGACTCGATTGTCAAAGGGCCCTTAGATTGACACAAGCTGTGGCAAAAGACAGCTGGCATCTAAGCCTGGTGCACCAGGGACTCTGCACCCAATTTTATATTAGCCAGGGTCCCAGCAGCAAAGTCCCTTGGCTTGCAGCAACCCTTGCTGTGCACCAAACAGATGGTGCATCCAGAGGGTTGCCACAAGCTCTGGGGTGGCTAACATCAATCTAGCATGTCCCTGGTGGCTAGCAGCATTCCCCCAGCCCAGTCTGCCCAACAATTAAAATGTGAAATAAATCCACTCCCTGGTGATCTAGTGGCCTCCCACCAGCCCTGATGTGCCAGACAAAATGTGAAATAAAGTCATTTCCTGGTGGTCTAGTGGTCCCCACCAGCCCTGATCTGCCTGAAAATTATAATGTTAAAGAAAAAAATTCCCTGGTAATTCAGTGGATCCCCCTCTCCAATCCCTGATATCACGCGTAGCTATATGAATTATATAATTCCCAGGTAGTCTAGAGCCCTCTCCAAGTTCTGATCCTCATATCCTTAATGTATTCAATCCCTGGTGGTCTAGCTGCCCCCCAAGTCCCTATCCCCTTAATAGTATTATTATCAGTCCCTGGTGGTCTAGTGGCCCCTCAAGTCCCAATCCCCTTATCCGTAATGTAATAGGTCCATGGTGGTTTAGCACCCCCCCAAGCCCCAAGCCCC
This sequence comes from Neoceratodus forsteri, assembly GCA_016271365.2. Classification (NCBI taxonomy): domain Eukaryota; kingdom Metazoa; phylum Chordata; order Ceratodontiformes; family Ceratodontidae; genus Neoceratodus; species Neoceratodus forsteri. The sequence continues at coordinate 269,336,169 of CM057453.1, forward strand.
ATATTATGCAAGTAATCAGTCCCTGGTCGTCTAATGGATCTCCACCACTCCACTTCTGCAGGTAGTGCCCACCACCTATCCGAAACACGAGCAGCAACTGGCACAGCCCTCCTCTTACCACCATGGCCAGCCACCAACTGGCCTGTCATGGAGCACATACTGTATATAGTACGTTTGTTGATTGACACTTTTTTGGGCAGGGGACAATTCCCATAGCTCTCCGCATGGTGCAAGGGGCTTGTGCCAAAAAGAATGTTGCAAAGTGTCCCTTTTGCCAAAGGATGCATCAGGAGCGATTCTCAAAGACAGGCTGCAGGTGTCAAAGGGAGCTTACGCCATCCATGTGCCACAAAATGTGCTGCATCATGATAGTGGGGGCATGTGGCAGATGCAAGCTGTCACATCCCCTAAACAGGGATTCTCAAAGCACCCCCAGAGGGCGAATTTCTAAGTATCGTTAGACCATCCAGGGCAGAGCAGGAAAGAGACCTGGGGATAACCATCTCAGACAAACTAAAAGTTAGGAGTCAATGTGACAGAGCAGCAGGAAATGCACTAAGAATGTTGGCATGCATAGGAAGGGGGTTCAAAAGCAGGAGGAGGGAGGTGGATCTTTCCACTGTATAAAATCATGGTCAGACCACACCTGGAATACAGGGTCCAGTTCTGGAGGCCATACCTGAAAGGGGATAAGGACAGGCTGAAAAGGGTCCAGAGAAGAGCAACCAAAATGGTGTGGGGGCTGCAAGGGAGGTCATATGTGGAGAGGCTGAGGGAGCTGTGCCTGTACTCACTGGAAGAGAGGAGGGAGAGGGGGAACATGGTAGAGACATTCAAGTACTTGAAGGGCATAACAGGCTGAGAGTTGACAGCATATTCAAATTGAGTAAGAACAATTTCATTAGGGGACATACCCTCAAACTGGAGGAGGTCAGATTAAGAGGGGACATCAGGGGGATGTTCTTTACTGAGAGGGTGGTACATCCATGGAACAGGCTGCCAGAATGGGTGGTGGGGGTGGAGAGTTTTAAGAGGGCAGGGGATATACACATGGGGCTGGTGAGCAGAGGGCAGGCTGGAAAGGGACAACAGGGATCTTCCTATGGGAGGTGGATTACGGGCCGACTCGATGGGCCATGGGATCCCTTTCTGCTGACAGATTTCTATGATTCTTTGATTCTATGCTGTCCCCTCTCTGCCTCCTATCCTCCAGGGAATACATATTGAGCTCCCTCAGCCTCTCCACGTATAGCTTGTACCCCCACACCCAGGATCATTTTCATTGCCTTACGCTGCACCTGCTCGAGTAATTTGATGTATTTTTCAAGTAGCAGCACAAGTACTGCACACAGTACTTCAAGTGTGGCCTAACCAGGGACCTGTACATGGGCTTGATGGTATCCTCTCTCCTTGAGGTGATTCTCCCTTGTTACGCACTCCAGCATTCTACTGGCCTTTGCTGCTGCCCTCCTGTACAGGGCTGAGTGGTTCTTTTCCCGTTACTAGTACTTATCTTCCAGAATGTATTTTATTTACAGACTTGCAGATAACATAACAGTACATTTCCTAAATTTGAAAAGCACAAAGAATGAGATGGACAATATGGGCTTAGTTTTCAAAAGCCCCACGATGTGACTTAAGTTGCTGCAAACCCTGCTTACCACAAACTGTGTAATGCCAGGGACCTTGTGCTGGATTTTGTTAGAATTGGTGTCCTGGTGACAATGTCCCAACAGTTGCCGCAAGCAGAGTCATGTGGCAAACAGCTGGCACATGTAAGGGATTTGGCAGAGGCTGCTGTCAGCACCTGGCAGGTGGAAAAACAGAGTTTTTTTGCAAAGAGTACATATAATTTCATTTTAAGGGCTCCAGTGGGCATAACCTTGCAGACCTCTTGCCATGAGAAAAGGATTCCAGCATTCCTTCTGACCAAACAACACATAGGAGTTGCAACACAGTCACCTCCACATCTGTGGAGCACTCCACTCATTGTCTTCAGTGGTTCTGCCCTATTTTTCAGTCTAAAAATCAGCAGTGGCCTAATCGTGACACTGGGGGATTGGGCACCCCCAGTGTCACTAGTATGTTTCTTGGGGGGGAGGTATGGGGTGGTGGGTGCTGAGCAGGAGGGTCAGTTGGGGGGGATATCTATAATTTAAAAGTAAAAAAATCTGTGGACACAGTGGAACATGACACACTCCACCACGTCCAAGATTGCCACTGCACTCTCCTGCACATGCGCTAGTAGTCATGCATGCACAGTAGAGTGCGGTGGCCATCTTGGACACGTCGGAGCGTGCCGTATTAGCCATGTCCACTGATTTTTTCTTTTAAATTATACACGTCCCCCCACTCGACCATCACTCTCAGCACCCACCACTCCACCCCACCCCCAGCAACATAAGAGTGACACTGGGAGTACCCAATCCACCCAATGTCATGATAAGGACACCACTGATTTTTTTAATTCAATTATACATATCCACTCCACTGGATCCTCCCTCTCAGCACCCTCCCACCAAAACATAACAGTGACATTGAGAGTGCCCAAACCCCCAGTGTTGTGATCGCCAATCCTGTTTTTTTTTTGGGGAGGGGGACCCTGCCCATTACCATGCATGAGCAGTTATTTGTTTGCATGTTTTTTTAAATCACCCACCCCAACCTCCCTCTCAGCACCCCCCAAGAAACATAATAGTGCACTGGAGGGTGTCCAATCCCCCAGTGCAGGAATCCTCCATCTTTTTTTTACCTGTAAAAACAAAATCATCCATCAATGTCTTTTGTAGATGTTAGACACCCCCCACCCAAATTTCCCACTCAGCACCCATCACCCAACACACCCCATCCAAGCCCTTACTTACGGATCAGAGTCCAACACTGTAATCCTCTCTGGACCGTAGACACGTCTTCACTCTTCAAAGCTGGACCGCAAACTGAGGACATCAGGCATCCGGTTCAATGTATTTCAAAGGGGATTTGAACTTAGTGGCATAATGTGGGCATTTTTGCATATTTATTGCCCAAATTTTCAACATGCCTTCTTTGGAAACCTACCAGATAACAATTGCACTGTCATTAGGCAATGTTTTCCCTAAAGGCGACTTTGTGGTCCCTGTGCTAAATCACCTTTCTTACAGAAGTTGAGGTGGGGTTCCTAAGAAGGCTATGCTGAAAATCTGGTGTAACAAATATTAAAAAAACAACAAAGTTATAAGCCTACATTTAATTTTGAGAATGCAGGCTCTTAACTTTAGTACTTTTCAATATTTTTACCCCAAATTTACAACATAGCCATATCTTTACAGCACCTCATGAATGTGACTATGTCATTTTTAAAATCCTGGTCAAATGTTTTTTTACATCCTGAAAATTAATTTTGCGGTCCCTGCACAAAATCACCTTTTGGGCAGGAGTTAGAAATGTTCTCTGTCATTGTTCATGTGGTGGGGTTATAAGAAGGCTATGTTCTAAATTTGTTGTAAAAATATTTAAAAACAAAAAAGTTATGAGGCTATGTTTAATTTTGCAAACGCAGGCTCATAAATTAGGTAATATTCAATATTTTTACCCAAATTTTCAACATAGTAATTTCTTTACAGCACCTCATGATTGTGACAGCTGTCATTTTTCAACTCCTGCCCAAAACATGCTTTTGCATCCCAAATGTTGATTTCACAGTCCCTGCACGAAATCACCTTTTGGGCAGGATTTGAACAATTGCTCTGACCTTCTTCATGAGGCAAGGTCATAACAAGGCTATGTTGAAAATTTGGAATACAGCTATTACAAAACAACAAATTTATGAGCTTACATTACATTTTGCTAATGCTGGCTCGTAACTTTGCTAATGTTCAATATTTTTACCCCAAATTCCTTAGCTGTAGCCCTCTAGGCTCAGGCCAGGGTTTGTTTAAAACTGTCTCTTTGTTTTATCCAATATAACTCATAGGTGGCAGAACAGTCTGAAAAATGGTAGGGCCAAGGATATCAGGGGTAAAATTCCTCCATCCCCTGGCCGAATGGGTTCACTCACACCCTTATTTTTTCATGATCAAATTTGTAATATGTGCAGTAACTCCCCTTCAACATGAGACAGCATCTCCCTGTGACTGCTGCCTTGATGCCCTTCCCTCATAGAAACATAGAAGCTATCAACAGAAAAGGACCTTCTGGCCCACCTATTCTGCCCTAAGGTCCCTACCTACTGTTGTACCATAGACCCTAATTGATCTCCAGCCCCCTCAGGCCCTGTTATTATGGCCCCCCTGTGTCTATTCCATGCATATTTGAAACCTATTACCATTTCAGTAACCACGACCTCTGCTAAGTCTGTTCTAGACGTCCACCACACTTTCCGTAAAGAAGCATTTCCTCACATCCCCTCTGTCTCCCCCCTTCCAGCTTCATAACATGCCCCCTTATCCCTGAGCATCTCTTTCTGTACAAAATGCTGCCCTCCTGTACGTTATTGATACCTTTAAGGTATTTGAATGTTTCTCTCATTTCTCTCCTTTCCTTCCTTTCCTCTAGAGAGTACATATTTAACTCCCTGAGTCTTTCCTCATAAGGCTTCTGATGCAGGCCATGCACCATTTTGGTGGCCCTTCTCTGTACTGCCTCTACCCGATCTATGTCTCTCCTGAGATGGGGGTCTCCAGAACTGAACACAGTACTCCAGGTGGGGCCTCACCTTTGATCTACACTGGGGTAACACTACCTCCCTCTTTCTGCTGGTGATACCCCTCCATATGGACCTCAGCATTCTACTAGCCTTTACCACTGCCTTATTACACTACTTTGCTATCTTCAGGTCATCAGATATAATGGCCCCCAGATCCCTTTCCTGTTTTGTGGTTGTTAACTCCTCCCCCTCAAATAGTACATTGCCCTTGGCTTTCTGTACCCCATGTGCATAATTTTGCGCTTTTTGGCACTGAAGCCTAGTCGCCAAACCCTTGACCAGTCTTCCAGCTTTTTCAGATCTTCCCTCATTTTTTCCACACCCTCCCATGTGTCCACTGTTTTGCAGAATTTTGTGTCATCCATGAACAGGCAAACCTTTCCTTCCAGACCCTCTGTAATGTCACTAATAAAGACATTGAAGAGGACTGATTCCAATACTGATCCCTGGGGAATGCTGCTTGTTACATTACCTTCTTCTGAGTGAACTACATTTACCACCACCCTCTGAGTTTTGTTACTTAGCCAACTTTGCAACCATTTTACTATCTTTGGACCCACTCCCAGGCTGCCGGGCTTGTTTACCAGTCTTCTGTATGGAACAGTGCCAAAGGCCTTACTGAAATCCACAACTCCTCCCTGATCCACCTCTCTGATAACCTAGTAAAAGAACTCCATCAGGTTTGTTTGGCAAGATCACCCCCCTATGATCCCATGCTGCCTCGGATCCTGCAATCCACTGGTTTTAAGGTATTCCCCAATCCTTTCTTTAAGTAGTGTTTCCATATCCATAATGACTAGTTGGCTTATTTGTGCACTCCCTTGCCCTACAGCTCCCCCACTAGCACCCACCCACCTGCCCTCTCCTTACTGTTTTGCTTCTCTCCAGGGACCTTGAACCAAACCTCGGTCCCACAAACACCCTCATCAACCACCCGACACAATTTACACAAAATTCTCTGGTCTAAAACTTGTTCATATGAATATCTGCAGCCTCCCATCTAAGTTCCCTGAACCTGAGGCATGGGTAGCCCAGTACAACCCACAGGTGCTAGGCTTCTCTGAGACCTGGCTCAAACCCTACTGCCTAGACTCCCATTTCCAGCTACTGGGTTACTCCTGCACCAGAACAGACCTGGCAGAAAGAGGGGCGGTGGTGTAGCTATATATGTACAAGTGCATATCACTGACACCACTATTAGCTGCTCCACCCCCACCTCTCCAAGTGAGTAGCTCCTTGCTGAACTAACCTGGGTGAGTCCAAAAAACTCCATTTAGGCTGCTGCTATAACCCCCCCATCAGGTGGCATCCCAGGACTATCCATTCTCCTGGATGGTGTGGGGCATCTAGCACCCACAAGAGACCTGGTTGGAGATTTCAACTTCAGCTGGCTGTATGCCACTGTACAAACCTACGCAAACTTCCTCAAGGAACATAACCTAGAACAACTAATCTCCACCCCCATAAGACACAATGCTTGCACCCAAAACCAGTCCCTCATTGATTGGATCACCACAAACCATGCAGACTTATTCCTCCAAGCAGGTACAATGTCTGATTCAATCAGTGACCACACCCCAACATATGCCAGTCTCTCCACCAAAACAAACTGCCCCCCCACAAACTTTTGACCTTTTAAAGATTTGACCACCAGGATCCACAGCTGGTCCTCAGAGACACAAGGGCAATAAACTAGTCTGCCCTCTACCACCATAGTATAATCAGTGACACAGTCACCCTCTTTATCTCTATCCTCTCTAGCATACAGGACACATACTTCACCCTCACGACCAGAAGGGTAAGAGGTGGCTCTTCACACTGGATATCCAAGTAACTCCTGGCTATAATGAAAGACTGGGATAGCAAATGGAAGGCTTAGAACGCTTCTCCCTCCATCCTTCTCTGGAACACCTACAGACAGCTGAAAAACACCTGTAAACAGACTGTCAAGATGCTTAAGTGCCAATTTTACCTTAATCAGCAAAACAACACCCTTGGCAACCCACACACTTTCTGGTCTGCCATCGGGTCACTCCCTCCTTTGTTCAGTGTTAGTGGCTCAGTAGGTAGCACACTCACCTCTGAGGCCGGCAGATCAGAGAGCTGTGGGTTCAGTCCCCACATCTGGCACTTGGGTTAATATCCCAGTACTGACACTGTAGTGCAGCATGAGAGGGGTGCTGCGCTTCTGAGGTGCCATCTTTCAGATGATATGTTAAACCGAGTTCCCATCTGCCTAGATTGGTGGTAGTTCAGGTGGATGTTAAAGATCCCATGGCACTTATTGAAAAGAGTAGGGGAATTTTTTATTAGAGAATACAAAAACAAATTAATCCATAAACATAAACAAACATAAAAACCACCATATCATTAAACAAAAATCATAACCAACAGGAATACATTTTTTTCCATTTGAAAAGGTAAGGGAAAAAAAAGGAAGAGGGAGAGAGGAAAAAAGAAAAAGGAAAAAAAAAACACTTTCCATATATGGTGTCACTGAAAACAAAAGGAAAACTGTTGGGAAAATAAAAAAAGAGACCTTACCCTACCCAAGCAATATTTTCCCATAATTTCTTAAAAACATTTTTCTGTAAAGTATGTCTTTCATACTCATAAACATTATCCAATTCTTGTTGAATGTGAAAAAAAAACCTCTTGCATTGAAACAGTTTTACCTTGTAACGTCCTAAGGCATCTTGCTTGCCAAATAGCCCATTTGATACATACCAACAGGATATGAACAGTACTGTGGGCCCACTTTCCCCAGGAATATGGAATTTGCCCTAAAACCAAAATATCATAACACATTGCTGAAAGTACAGATTTTCCCCATAAATTCACTAAAAGGGAAAAGACATTTTTAACATGTACACAATCAATCAAAAAAAAGATGCTGCATTGTCTTCACAACCCCAGCACAAGACAACTCTGTACATACTCTTTCTTCCAAACACTTACGCTTATGGTTGCCTTTCACTTGTAATTGTTGATGCCCACAAAGCCAATCAAAGTCTTTCATTTTCAAAGGAGTCCTTGGATTCAACATGCTGTTTAGCAATAAATCAGTATCTATGAGAGATGAAACTTGAAACCCTGGATCATCATGATACCATGTATTCACAATTGATTTGTAAAAAGTCTTTCTCCCTTTCTGCTTACACCCTGATAAATCTATCTTCCAAAGTCTAACATAAAAAAGTGTAGTTTGGGCAAAGCTAGGAAGATTATGGTCTACTGGATGCCACTTCCCTCTATCCCATGCCTGAAAGAAGGAAATACCCCAAAGCTGCATACACATTTCCCCAATCCCTGCTAACTGAGAAATGACACGAAGAATAGAACTATAAAAAAAGTTTGCAAATAAATTAACCAAGGGCTGCAACATGTTTAGTCCCCCCTCTTTTTCTGCTCTATATGTTTGACTCCTTTTCACAGGATTTAGCCTGCTTCCCCATAAAAGAAGAAAAAATAAACTTATAATCTTAGTATGCATGTTCCTGGGTAAATTAAGTATGTGAGAAATATATAAAAAGATGGGTGCTATATAAGTTCTTAACAAGTATACTCTTTCCTTTCTTGACATCTTCCAAGAAAGCCATGTCTGTACTTTCGTGTGTGCCTTGTCATAAACCTCAGACCAATTGTTGATTTCTGATTCTGCAGTACCAAAATACACGCCTAATATTTTTACCTGCCCTCTGGTCATAGAAATAGGAAAATCATCAAGCTCCCTAACATTTCTTAATATCAAACCAATACTTATGGTCTTGTTAAGTTTTATACCAGTAGTATCATACCCATCCTATAACATTGACAAAATCTTTTCCCCTGATTCCCTGTTAGCTACTGCAAACAGACAGTCATCTGCATATGCTGAAACTTTTGGGAAAACATACCCATCCTTATTCACAATAGCTGTTATATCCCTAGCATTCCTGATTTTTCGTAAAAGAGGATCTAAACCAAAAACATACAGAAGAGGGCTTAAAGGATACCCCTGCTTTACCCCATTTCTCAGATATATAGTGACACCAAAAAAACCATTAACCAAAGGAATTACCTACACTTCATTATAAGAAGTTTGTATCAATGCAATTAAACCTAAAGGGATCCCATAATGAGCCAAAACTTTCCGAAGATATGTATGTTGAATTGAGTCAAAAGCCGTTTCTTGATCCACAGATAATAAATAACCATTCAATAAATTCCGTAAACCTTGATTGGTAATTTCCATTAGAAACACTAAGTTTTGGACTGTATTTCTTCCAGGAATTGTGCAGGACTGATCCTGAATTATCAGTATTTGAGTTACTTTTGCTAGTCTTTGAGTGATAATTCGTGCCAATATTTTATGGTCTGAATTCAATAGTGTCAAAGGTCTCCAGTTTTTTAATTCACAAGGGTCACCTTTTTTAAAGAGAAAAAGCATAATACCTAACTGCATCGACGGTGCTAAACATTTTTCCTCCCAAATAGCATTATATAATACTCCCAGACAAGGAACCACTAAATCCTGGTATATTTTATAAAAGTCATTAGGGATCCCATCCCGACCAGGAGAGGTTTTAGTAGAAAGGTGCCCAATTTCTTCTTGAATTTCCACTCTGGTAATGGGAGCAGATAGTTCTTCCTTCTCTAAACTAGATAAACCTGGTACTATAACATCAGAAACACAATCCTCTGTTCCTTTTGACCCTCTGAAAAGTGTCTAAAATATGCTGCTGTACCAAAAGCATTATGTCCTGATTATGTGTCTGTAAAACCCCTTGCTTATCTTTAAGACCCACCATTGGAACACTTTGTGTCTTTTCCTCATATGGGTTAACCTCTTGTTTTGTACCATGTGTTCTGTATTTTTGTTGAGTAGCTAATTTCACCACTGTATCATGTAAATATTGCTTCATTACATCGTTAACTGACTGTATAGACTCCCTACTTCCTCCTGAATTGAGAAGTTTCAAATATTTAGCCCTATGTCCTAAATACATAATATACTTATTTTTTGCCAGACGGGAGGTATATGATCCATACCATCCCTGTAAATCCCTTTTCAAATCCTCCCACCATTTGACAGGGCTATCATATAGAAAACTCAAATCCATTTTCAAAAAAAAAAGTCGTTTAATATACTGCTTTACCATAACATCCTGAAGTCTAGAGGTATTCAATTTCCAGCATCCCAGTCCAACCTTCAACCTTTGATATTCCCCTAAGGTCAGAATTACTCCTAAATGATCTGAGATCTCTAAAGGCATCACCCATACCTTATGACATGTTAGTCTTGTGGATACCAACCAAAAGTCTATCCTAGTGGATAGCTTCTCTTTAAAAAAGGTATGCGTAGGCACCTGTTTCAGAATGTCATAAACATCCGAAATATCATTTTGTTTTATAATGTTTAACAACTTGTTTTTATCACAAAAAACTTTCTGTGTTACCCATCCCCAATCTCTAGAAGAGAGACCACAATTAAAATCCCCTCCCCATAGAATTAATTCAGATGTATGAAGATAGGGTTCGATCTGTTGAAACAAAACCGATCTCCCTACTTTTGACTGGGGTGCATAAATATTAATGAGATGAAACACTTCATTCTGAAGGATCACATCCAAGACCATAGCTCTCCCAGGCTGTATTTCATAAACATGCAATATGTAAACATTTCCTTTAAAAAATATACCTAGCCCGGAGCACATCTCTTCCCCTCTTGACCAGAATGAGACACCCCACCTCCAATCCCATTGAGCACTCTAAATATCCTGTAAAGAATGTAGTCTAGTGTCTTGTACAAAAAAAAACCTGCTCTTTTTTCATACTAAGACTAAAAAAGGTATCATGCCTCCTGTCAGTGGTGTGAATACTGTTCGCATTAATTGTACAGAGAGAAAGAGAAAAAACATAGCCATTCAAAGAAAAGGAAAGAAGAAAAAAATTAAACCCAAAATGAAAAAAGGCCTCATCTTTTTCTTCCTTTTTTGTCTTCGTCTGTCCAAAGACCACAGTCTATAACTACCTCAGCCTGAGAGGATGCCACAGAGGAGAGATCAGATTCTCCGCCATCTTCTTCAGCTCCCTCCTCAAACAATAAGGGGTAAGAATTCTGAACAGGGGTTTCCTCCATAATCTCTTTCTGTATAGAAACCCCCTTATCTTGTTTACCTGCTTTAGACCTTGTAACCCGATGGAATCCCAACATTTTCTGCACTAAAGGGGGGGCCATTACACCACCTTCCACTTCTAATAAGGTTAAATCTTCTACATCCACCAACCCATTTCGTACAGTGATAGATTCAGAAATATTTGTGTCAGTCTGAAAAGGTTGCTCGACCAAATGAATACCATCCTCCGCAGTCTTTGTCTCCACTGATTCAACTATTTTTGAAACACCCTGAGCTACCGGGGTTTTTTCAGGGAGTGCCGTCAGTAATTCCATAAATTTCATTTTTTCTTTCTGTGCTGTTGCCACATACAAATCTTGCTCAGCCCAAACCGTACTATCAACACTACTGTGAGAAGCCCATGTACATGTGCGAAAGGAATGACCCTGCTTCTCGCATAAATTACATCTCAGGGGTTGTCGACAATGTGCTCCTATGTGCCCCAGGTCCCCACATAAACCACACTTCTGCTTGTCACATGCATTACTCAGATGTCCCACATCACCACATTTAAAGCAGGCCCGTGGCTGACCAGGGTAAAAATCTACCTCCCTATCTTGGCCCAAAAAAAAACAATTGGGAAGGTGCTTAGTCTGATCATTTACCAACTTCAGAATCACCTGGTATTTCCAGCCACCTGTCCATAATTGCTCTTCATCTAAGATGGGCTCTGGAAAGCCTTTAATTGTACAGTGCTTTTATAACCAATAGGTAATGTCAGCTACATTTACCCCCTCATTTCTGAAGAGGACAGTAATTTTTTATGTTAAAGGCTTAGTCAGGGGAATCACTAAAAAAGGCCTCCACAAAGGTGAGAGCTTCATTAAGCGATACTGCTTCCAAAAACGTTCTAAACCAGCAGGGTGTTTAAAACTAATGTCAAACATTACATCTCCAGGTACATGTATCAAAGCATAGATCTCATATGTGTAATATTTCATACTTTCTTTCAAAAGCACTTTACCCACAAATTTCGTATCTGGAATAGAGTCCATATCCCCCCCTGTATTTTAGCCTAACCGCATTACGTCTCTCAGCTGGTTCCATCAAACGTCACCTATCAGCAGGAAACAAATGTTCTGCAACTTTTGCATGTCATATTTTCTTGGCATCAGTAGTCAAAGTAACTGGATTTGTCACATCGATAGGGACAGGTCCTTGTTCCCTTATGATAACCTCAGACCCAAGTTCAGTTGGTAAACCAGAGGAGCCATCTGACTCCTGCTCCTTAATATTTTGTAGTAAAGGATGAAGTTCTTCTTGTAAGGGCAAAAGTACCACTTCAGTAGGGGAGAGCTGACCTGGAGGAATCAAGGAGATTGATTCTAACCCTTGAGAAGGGACAGTAGAGAGAGGGAGGGGTTACTAAACCAGTTGGTAAAACAGCAATAGAGGCATTGTCAATATTAGAATCCCACCCATTACCTGCAGCTTTTCGTTTCCATCCAGCAGCTATTAGGGCAGTGGAAACCCAATCTTCAGAAAAGTTATTATCTGAGTCCCGAATATTGTCCTGACAGGAATTAACCATAACTTCCTGCTGAATACCTGTATCTTTACCACGTTTGATAATTCCCCGACTAGCATACCATGTAATAGGCCCCTTGGAAACACTAGGATCTGACGATTCAACAACAGGGGAAATACTCCCTGAAAACCCAGGCCGTGCCATTTTAACAGTCATTTCCCTCTCCCCCACCTCTTTTGATGCTGCTGTTCCAGGGTCCGTAGCAGACAGGCCACATTCTTTACTTTCTTCGGGATTCCCAGAAAAGCTCTCCCGAAAGGCTTGCTGCTCCTCAGCTACCATCAGTCCCTCGTTGTCTGCATCTCTGGTCCTTCCAAACACAAGCGATTCCGTTTCCTGTGTCTCCAATTCCTTGCTCCGATGTTTCTTCACAAAAAACAACCGCTGCTTCGCTTCCTTGCAATAACGTTCCGCCTCTACAACGCAGTGCTCCAAAACTTCTACAGAGGCTTCCTCCACCTGCTCAACGACCGTGCAAGGTACCAAAACTCTTTCCACAGCATTCTCTGTTACAGTGGTATCGAAATCCATCTCCTTATGTTGCGTAAAACTGCTGGTATCATGTTTACTGGTCTGCATCTCCAATGATTTTTGATTCCTCGGGAGCCAAGGAGGAGACCCGCTACTTGGCATCCCGCACATCCTCTCAGTTCAAAGCTCTGGTCGCCATTGATCAGAAAGGCTCTGATCAGTCACACGGCGCCCTCTGCCTCAAACAGAGTCGGGCAATTTCCCCGGTGTCCTGGCCAAATTTCCCTCATTCACTAAAAATACCACTAACAGCTTAATCTGGTTCAAGGTCAGTTGGCATTCATCTGTATCCTCCTCCCTCGGGTTGTGCCTGAAAATAGGCAGAATTTGTCTTGTGCACTTACCTGGTCAACAAAAATGAAATAAATTTGTACACGTGCTGTTTCTCTGCCACTATAGTGGCCCAGGTTGTGATTGAAAACCATCCTCTGGATCAGTGCACCTACCCGGTCACCAAAGACAGACAGACATACATACATACATAAATACATATATACATACATAGATACATACATACGTGCATACATACATACATACATAAATACATACATACATATATAAATACATAAATTCATACACAAATACATACATACATACATAAATAAATAAATAAATACATACATACACACATAAATACATACATACATACATACATAAATAAATACATACATACATAAATAAATAAAACCTTGCCCACCACAGAAGTCAGGCTTACTGGTCTGTAATTTCCTGCCTCCTCCCTATTCACACTTTGATGTAGTGCAACCACATCCACCCTCCTCCAATCCCACAGAACTTCCCCCATATCTAGGAGATGAGAGCTAGCCAATAAGCCGCAGTTGAAGTGACCCAAAACTCTAACTCTTGCCTGCCCACGACTAAGACTAGAGGTGAGGTTTCACCCATGGGTGTAGGGGCCCCCTTAGTCAATATCTGCACTAATGCACCCATGGAGCTGGTGTGTATTGACTTCTTGTGTCTCAAACCAGATCAAATGAACATTGGCAATGTGCTAGTTGCTACAGATCATTTTACTTATTATGCCCAGGAATACCCAATGAAGGACCAGACAGCATCCACAGTTGCAAAGGTCCTCATTGAAAATTATTTGTCCACTATGGTGCCCTTCAGTGAATTCACTCTGATCAAGGAAGAGACTTTGAAAGCCGCTTGATCAAGTAAATGCTGTCTCTGTGGGGAGTGCAAAAGTCCAGAACTAACCCCTATCACCCACAAAGAGATCCATAGCCTGAGAGGTTTAACTGAACTTTACTAGATATACTGGGCACCCTTCATCATCCAGACAAGTCCAAATGAGCCAGCAATAAGCACTTTGGTACATGCCTATAACTGCACCAAAGCTTATGCCACTGGTTCTCCTCACCACCTGATGTTTGGTAGGGAAGCCCAGTTGCCAGTTGACATCTGCTTTGGAGTGTCCCCTGATGGAGTCAGAGCTGAAAATCATCTTCAATATTTGTTCAAAAGTTAAAGGTCCAGTTAAACTACACCTACCAACTAGCCCACACCATGGCAGCAAAGAGGAACTTAACCAATAAAGAAAGGCACAACAAGCATGTGAAGGCACCATAACTGCAACCTGGAGACTGCTTGGAAAACACACAACTGTTGACAGGTGGCATCAGACCCCCTACATTGTTTTCAACAAGCTGGAGGATCTGCTAGTCTATAAAGTGCATCCAGAAAATGACCCACGAGCTGTCAAGACAATGCACAGGAACCGTTTGCTGCCAATTGGTCAAATCATCATCGATGCTGCACCCCACGACACTGCCCCTCCCGGGTCTGTAACCAGAGCCGCAGCTAAAAAGAAACAGTTAACCTCCTCTCCAGTTGTCAAGGATTCTAGGCCTTCCCCCTGGCAGGCCCAACATGACAACGATTGCCAATCTGAATCTGATGACAGTGAGGGTGAGATTTCTTATTACCCATCCTATGAACTGAGTCAGTTGTTTCAATGTAACCCCATGTACAATTTTGGAGATGAAGCTGGGCCTTCAGGACTGTCTAACCCTCCAGCTTTCTCCACAGCCCCTGTGCCCCCTGAGAGTGAGGTGCAAAGTGTGACTTCTGACATAGCTGTTCTCTTGTGCCTGGTGGAGCTAGCGGAACTACAAGAAAGAGAACCAGAGACAGAAAGCACCACTGGTGATATACCAGTAAATACTGAACTGTTCGAAAACAATGAATCTGGCAGTGTTATGAAAATGATGTTGGGAGTCTTCATCAAGTGTTGTAAGATTCAAATTCCATAGAACTTCCTCTCAATGATGAACTTGGAATTTTTTCAGAGCCAAGTATGGACTGTAATGTTGTTGAAACAGAGCAGACCGAGTCAGGAGCTGAAAGTGCTCCCAAAACAGAATAAACAACCAGTGCAGAGGCGACTCTTTCTACAGAGGCAGACTTGTTGATAACCAATTAGCCGGGACTGAGAAATCTCCTTGCAATTGTTGAAAGAACTAAACTTGTGTCTGTTCCTCCCTGAAAGTCAGGAAGAGCCACCAAACCAGTGGTATGTCTCAGTTATGACACCCCTGGAAGACCGGTGGATCTCCAATTGCATGTAGTTCACAAAGGGGAGTATATTTCTGAAAACTCTCTTCCTAAACTGAGCTATTCTGCTACTTCTAAACTAATACTTAAACCTTCAAATCAGTGTACCAATGCCCTTGTCCCATGCAGCCCGAGTGCAGCTGATAGGGATAGGCCCTAAGCCATGAGGGTTAGAGTACAGGACGTAACACAAACTAGAATGGTGAGAGTAATGTGGTTAACTGTTTGAAACTGTTTTTGAAATGTACTAATATGCTTATGAAAATGTATGACTATGTGTAATGTGAAAATGTTTATTGTAAATGAAAAAAAGTATAATAATGCTTAGGATCAGTTTATTTTATTGATGCATCAGCTTTATTTTGTGGTATACCAAATTAAACATGCATGTAATTTCGTATAGTGTTTTATAGAAGCTTATAGTATGTGTAGACTTGACACGGATGCCAAGTTTTTTCAGACAGGGAAGAGTGTAACTCCCCAATAAATTGGGGGTTTACTATAATGTCTTCCTGGGCTCCTAAATGCCCACTGTCAGGATGGTGTCCTGTCTGCAGTAGTTCTATTTGTCTACATGGAAGTGCTCTAGCGAGTCTCTGCACCTGTCTCTTTAAGAGAGCACATATTCTGTGTTTGGAAATCAGTCTTGGCTGGGTCTGAGTAATTAAGGCCTGCGACCAGCCACACCGTCTGTTATATGGCTCCATTCTGCAATTGCTATATGTGCAGAGGGAACCCTGTTAGGAAATGCGGTTATTTACTGCTTCTGTTAGAGTAATAATGAAAAAGTAGTTTGTCTAACTTGATTTCTATTGCAGCTTAAGTTTTTGAGTAGAAGCCACAATTTTTGTTCTGGACTTCCAGCACTGGATCAATTGAACCACTGGGGACCTAAAGTTGAGACTTTCCCTAGAGGTCTTGTGGGATGGAAATTCTGTAGTTTTTGTAGTCCCAATTGTTTGGTGCCTAAATGGACCTGGAGGGGGAGCCAATTCTGTGACAGACAGTTCCCTCTGCCAAAAAGAATCCCTTGAATTACTGGGAAAGCACCACAACTGCCTGAAGCAGTGGTCAGTCGAGAGCTGGAGGTAGAACAGTGAACAGCTTGAGCTGTCGAGCAGCTACTCCTAAGAGGGGCATTGGAGAATCGTCGAGAAGGCTCTGCTGGCCTGCTTGCCACTTTCTCCTACCTTTTTGCTGCCAGAGCAGCAATTGGACTGTTCCATTTGCCAGTGTACTTTGGCAGTGGAAGAAAGAATAGAATTGTTGTGACGACTGAGGTTTTGGACTGAAGACTTGCTCCAGAAGTGATCGACCTGCCTGAGAGAGAAAATAGCCTCACAGAAGAAGGTTTGCACATTGAAGCTGTAATTAGCAACTGGACTGAATCCGAACTGGGGCTTAGAGAACTTGCTGAGATAAGTGTGCTGAATGTGTTTTGTGGTCACAATTTGGTTCCCCACGGGGAATCCTGTTACGCTCGCCAAAGGCTTTTCCAGCAACAGATCATGAACTCTTGCAGAACTGTCAATCCTGCTTGGGCCTTGCCATCTCAGCCTAAGGCACTGCCCCCAATTCCTAGATCATCTTAGTGAAAGTCCCACTTGGGGATTCGGCCCCCTGCTCAACACTTTCGAACAGGTAGCGATCACCAGGAGGTGAGTCGTGTAGGCCCTGCTTCCCCATGCCCGCCAAATCAATGCCATGAGGTCTTCATCTCGCCTATCCTTCATTCTGGTCTAGGTAGCGTGAGTACAAATCAGGACAGCTCCCTGCAACAACAGGTGCAAATCATTGTGTGTCATCTGATTGTTTTGTTCTGAGTTTTTGAAAATGGACTGAGCAATCTGGCTCCGGATCACAAATATTTGGGTTATACACATACTGTCTTCCTTCTTAAGGGCCCCAACAACAGCTGCAATGCTGGCCACCCTGGGCAACACTTCAGGCTTGCCTGCATAACACACTGGGTACCCAGATTTGTGCGACTGTTAAAAAGAGGACTTACAGTGCATGCTGAGTACACCTAGATTGAAGCAAAGTGTCAATCATTCTATTAGATTCATGCCCCTCCCTTGTTCATTGCCCCTGAATAAATTAGATTACTTTGTTTCACATTTAACCTGGCTAGTGTGCACATTATTAGTTGGGGTACAGTAGGAATATTGTACTGTTGCATATCTGACCTTATATTCCAGGGGGTCTCTAGGGCAGTTGCAGCTGATCCAGCCCTGTTGGAAAGTGCAAGGGCGTGATCATACTATTACTGTTATTCAGTGATTGTGAATGTTCTATTGTACTATTGTTTAGGCCGCTAGAAGGGTTGGAGGGTGGACATAGTGTCCCGGAGGGCTATATCAAAGCAGTTAAAGGGACAGTGTCAACCTGTTTTTCATCATATTATTTCTAGTTAAAAACCTACATTTTATGATTTCCTACCTTCTCTAAAATTCATTGATGTTGCTGTTTGTTTTGTCTGTTTCCTTGCTCAGTAGTACTGAAATGCAGTCTAGTGTATATTTATAAACAACCTTGTTTTGTTTACAATCCTGGATCTCTTCTTACTGCTTGCTTCCTGAGTATTAGAAACACACCCAAACAGTGCAGTCACTCATGAGGCAGTAGCCTCCTAAACTCCCACTGCATCATGAGGGGCTAGACTGTGTTATGGGTGTTCCCAAATCCAGGAAAGATGCAGTTGGAGCTGATAAAGGAATGTAAACAGACCTGTTTTGGTGTGTCAACACCAGTATGGTGGGAAGTCTGTTTTTCACTTTTTAAAAGATAAAAAAAGAGTCAGAATCAAACTACCAGCTACATCAGCAATCTTTACAGAATGTTGGCAATCATAAAATGTGTTTTTTAATTTAGGGACACTTTGAGACCTAAGGGAGTTGACAGTGTCCCTTTAAGCTACTCCAATACCATTCCTCCTGGTGGAGGCACCCGTTTATAGAACTCAGGCCCCTCAACCTAAGCATAGTCCCACAGGCAGGGTTAGTAGCCCACAGGATAGCGCCACCTAGGGATTACACAGGCATTAGGGAAAAACATTGGCAAGATGGCAAATAAGAGGGAGGTGTTGCACATTGCAGATTTAAATCTTCCTGATGTGGACTGGAACCTTCCAGCAGCAGTTTTGACTAGTGGGAATGTTTCTCAGGCAGTTAGTAAGTGAACCTATTTGTGAAGAGGCAATACGGGACCTGGTGCTTATTAACAGAGACAGAGTAGCAGGTGTCAGAGTGTGCACAGCCCTGGGTGCCAGTGATCACTGTACAGTGTAGTTTAATATCAACACAGGTACAGAAGCAAACCACATGAGGACAAGGGTCCTGGACTTTAGAAGGGCAGACTTTGAAGTAATGGGAAACTACCTTAGAAACAGCCTAGCAACAATAGATGTCCAGGGTGGAGTAGAGGGACAATGGAGACAAATTTAAAGAAGGTATAGAGAATGCAACCAGCTTATGTGTGAAAGAAGTGAGTCAAATCAGAGGATGATAAAATGCCACTATGGTGATCTAGGGAGTTGGTCACTAAAGTGAGGGAAAAAAGAGAGTATGTAGGAGGTACAAAAAACACAGAGAGAAGTACCAGGTAAAACAGGGAATCTGAGAGTGCAGTGAGGCAAGCAAAAGTGTAAACAGAGGCAAGGATA
This sequence comes from Neoceratodus forsteri, assembly GCA_016271365.2. Classification (NCBI taxonomy): domain Eukaryota; kingdom Metazoa; phylum Chordata; order Ceratodontiformes; family Ceratodontidae; genus Neoceratodus; species Neoceratodus forsteri. The sequence goes on from CM057453.1 coordinate 269,355,308, forward strand.
ATCAAATGAGTGGCAGAAGAGGGCAATACCTTAATAATAATAAATAAATAAAACTTTATTTATTAAGTGCCTTTCAAGCACCAAGGCACTGTACAAAAACAATAAAATCAGAAAAAAATATATAAAGTCAGAATAAAAACAAAACCTCAGATCATAAAAGCTTGACACCACAGATGGGTCTTAAGTTCCCGCTTGAAAATCTCCATGATCGTGCATTCCCAAAGCTGGTGAGGCAGAGAATTCCAGAGGGCCGGGGCTATAAACATAAAAGCCTGAGCCCCAGAAGATTTTAAAGTAACCCTTGGAACCTCCAACAACCCCTCATCAGCTGAACGGAGCTGTCGTACAGGGCTGTAGGGAATCAGAAGCTCTTTCAAGTAGTCGGGGCCAAGTCCATGCAAGGCTTTGAAGGTCAAAAGACCTACTTTAAAGGTGATCTGCCACTGTATTGGCAGCCAGTGCAGATCAAGCAAAACAGGAGTAATATGCGTCCTTCTTGATACCCCGTCTACAATCTAGCAGCAATGTTCTGCACTAGCTGCAAGTGGCGGATATCAACCCCAGGAAGCCCCAGGTACAGGGAGTTGCAGTAGTCAAGGCGAGAGGTCATGAAGGTGTGGACCAATACAGGTAAATCGCCAGATGGAACAAGGTGTTTCACCCTGGCAATGTTTAACGACTGCTGACACCTGATGATGAAGGGTCAGCTCATCATCAAGTACCACTCCCAGGTTATGCACCCATTCAGAGGTAAGGATCTGATTCCCCCCAGGAATAAACCAGAAGGCTGATCAGACCTCAACCCCTCTATCCTGCAACCTGGGTCCACTACCATAACCTCAGTCTTACCGGCATTAAACTTTAACCAGCCTGAATTCATCCAATCATGGATTTCAGTGAGGCAGCTATTAAATACTGAGAGAACACAAACCTGGCTGGGGGCAAAAGACAGGTAGAGCTGGGTATCATCAGCATAACAGTGAAACCTCAGCCCATACCATCTTACAGAGTTTCCGAGGGGCAGCATATACACTGCAAACAACATGAGGGAAAGCTCTGAGCCCTGAGGAACCCCACATTGCAGAGAGAAAGGGTCAGAGGAATAAATCCCTGACACAACTCTCTTTGTTCTTCCAGATAGGAAAGATGTAAACCATCTGAGAACTGTACCCAACAGTCCACAGATGAACCTCAGATGCTCAAGCAAAACCCCATGGTCTACAGTGTCAAAGGCTGAAGAGAGATCAAGGAGAATCAAGATAGAATGGTTTCTCTGATCTCTCACCATCAAGAATTCATTGAGCACCCAAACCAGAGCAGTCTCGGTACTATGCCTCTTATGAAAACCAGATTGGAGAGGTTCGTAGATATTATGGATGGTCAAATGGTCCTCCAGTTGATTTGCCACTAGCTTCTCAATAACCTTCCCAATAAAGGGAAGGTTAGAGATGGGTCTGTAGTTAGCAAAAATATCTGGGTCCAAAGAAACTTTCTTCAAAAGGGGAGTCACCACCTTTTCCTTCAGGGAGCTAGGAAACTCACCCAATTCTAGGGAGCACCAGATTATTTGAGCCAGAAATGGGCCCATGATCTCACCACAACCCAAAATTAGGGAGATTGGACCCAGATTTAAACTACAGCACATAGGGCACGTCCCCTGGACAATCCGCATAACATCTTCGAACTTCGACAGGTCAAAGGAACTCCTGGAGGCCCGGGGTAACGTGGCCAAATGCCGACCAACAGCATCCCCCATAAAGTGTGTCTGGCAGATCTCTGATCTGATGTCGGCCAGTTTATTAGCAAAGAATTGAGCAACCTCATCACACTCCTTTTGTGAAAAAGCTCGATGGAGCTGGAGACAAGCTGGGTTGCACAGCCTGTCCACAGTTCTGAAAAGCTGAGCCGGTCGATTCTGAGTGACAGCAATCTCCCTGGACAGGAATTCTGCCTTCTTATGGGAGATCTCTGATTGGTAAAGCTGATAATGCCCCCTCAAACTAAGGCGGTCAACTTCTAGAGCAGATTCCTGCCAACAACGCTCTAACCGCTGTCCCACACATTGCAATTCCCTCAAGAACCCATCAAACCACGGGGCCCGAGGGTGGAGAGAGAGGGGACAAACACAGACAGGAGCAATTGAGTCAAAAGCAGAGGAAATGGCCTGATTATAAGCCAGAATCATTGACTCCGGGCTCATGCTGGCAGCAGGAAACTCTGAGAGGTTCAACACTGCCATCAGGTCTTCAGGGCACACATCCCGTAAAGGGCGGTATCCAACCATCTCCACAGGGGCTGACCTACAAAGAAGAGCACAAAAATTGAAGCCCACAGTGTAATGATCAGACCAACTGACAGGTTCCACCACCCAATCAGAGGCCTCAATCCCCAGGAGAAAAAACAAACCCAAAGAGTGACCGTGATTATGAGTAGTTCAGGAAACAATCCGTGTGAAGCCCAGCGATATCATCAGCTGGAGGAAGTGTTGACCAAAAGATGAGAATTCATCATCTACCCAAGCATTGAGGTCACTCAGAACCATCAGTCTGGGCGACTCCAATGCCATATCGGCAACGAAGTCTGCCACTTCCTACTAGAATCGCCTCTCATCCCCTGGTGGATGGTAGAAGAGGGCTATCCTGCAACCCACACCAGCTACTGCAGTACACTCAAAGGATTCGGCCTCCTCAACTGATACACCCATGAGCCCCAACCCAGTCTTGAAACAGACTGCTACCCCCCCACCCACGATCCAATCTTGGGCGGTGAATCACCGAGTACCCAGCTGAAACTGCTGCCTCCAAAATGGGGCCAGCATTTACATCCAAGCAGGTCTCGGTGATGCAAGCCAGATCAGCTGTTCCGACAAAGTCAGCAATAACAGATGACTTGTTTTTAACAGATCTGGCATTGCACAACACCACCTGAGCTGGACAGGGCTCCTGAGCTGTCCTGAATACTTGCTCATCAGAAGAGATGGTACCCTTGGGTATGGGGACTAGACATAGAGCACCACGTTCCAGACTCCATTTCACCCCATGGTGTCTTCTGGACCTAACCAGCCCTATATGAGAAGTCCATTCCCTTCGTCATTCAATGTCTCGCTACCGTCACATTCCAATTCTAATCCTCCATGAACAATACCCAAGTGCCCGACAGCACTGGTAGATAGAAATGGAGGGGATGGGGGAAAAGGGTGGAGGGCGTGGAGATCGGAGGTTGAGTAATGCGCAACTGGGGAAGATAACCAACACATACCACAAACAGGGAACAAACTAAATACCAGACACCTCAATAAACTTCCTAATTACCTCATGAATGAAATCACCTAAATTACAAAGAAACTAAAACCCATCTATAGTTACACCATACTCAAAACACAGCAATAAATAATGTAATAGAATATAGCACATAAATAAAGATGAATTAATAAAACTTCCCCACCCCAGGACCCTCTAACAGCTCTGAGGAGGGAAAAAGGAAAAACAATAAAATAATATAATCCAGAATTAATTTTCATTCCAGATGTCCTCTCACTACCAGTAGAATGAAAACATTCAAAAACAAAAAAAATATATAAATAGTCCATTTGTAATGTTAGGCACTCTCACTGCTGATGATAAAATGGGTTGCCATAAGAGGCAGCCCTCATTGTTCCAGGCCAACTGAACCAGAAAAGAGACTACTATGGCTGCAAGGGTGGGGGTGGGGTCAGAGGGTAGGAGGGAAAGGGATAGGGTGGGAGCCTGGGAAGAAAAGGGGAGGGGTAGGGAAGGGGAAGTGAGGTCAGATAGGGGGGAGGTCCCTCGTGAGTCATAGCAGCATCATGGAAGGGGGGAATAAGGACCAATGAGAGATTAGGAAAGGCTAGTGACCGGTGGACCTAAGACAGGGTTAAAAAGGGCAACCCAGAAGGGCTCTGCCAGTTTCTGCTAGGTTTCTTAGGTAAGTAAAAATTCAAGAAAAGAACCTAGTACATCAGTCGGGAGTTCCTAAGGAAGGTAAGAAAAAGAAGATCCAGCAATTGTAGTGGATATGCTGATAAGTTGGAGGTTTGTTATAATAAGGTTTTTTAGTAAAATTCAGCTAGAAGCAAAAAGTATGCAAAGTTTTATTTACGTGATATACGTGATTTAAGAGATGCAACTCAAGCCTTTCTTAAGCAAAAAATAGAAGGAGCACCAGGTAAAGAAGGTGTAGGAGGTTACAGCGGGTGGGTAGCTGTGTCTTTAAGAAATGCAATTCAAGCCTTGTTTAAGCTGGAAATAAGAATGCGCACCAGGTAACGAAGGTGTAGGAGGTTACAGAAAGTGGGCTGCGCTTTTTGGTAAAGAAAAGGAATCAGTAATGAAGGACTTTAGCCAGGTGAATGAGCGAGGGAAGCTATGCGTTAGGGCCACAACCGGAAGGTTTGCAGCGCAGAGCCAGCGGGGTACGAGGAGCAAGGTTGACGAAAACCACAACCAAAAGATGTGAAACGCGGAGCCAGCATGGTGCAAGTAGCAGGGTTTTGACAGGAAGTTTAAAAAAAAAAAAGAGAGGTTTTAGGGGATGTTTGGTTTAAAAGAAGCAGGCAGCCGGAGAGATATTGTGGGGAGAAGGAGGGAAGCTGGTGGGTTTTTTTTCTCACGAAGAATGATGTCCCCTCTCCCTCTCCTGGAGGCATTTTCAGGGAAAATAAGGCGCAGTGAGCACATTGACGGTAACGCCATAACGCGGTGAAAAAAAACAAAAGAGTTAGAGTTGGGAGGGGGGAGAGAGCACATCTCTACACAGACGGGAACCCTGTTTGGCTCAAGCTAAGCACATGGCCAAGGAAGTCACATGGCCAGTAAGGCCAAGCAACAAAGGGGAGAAGTGGCATGAAGGAAAGGGGGACCCCAGCAGACTAGAGGAGCGGGATAAGGACCTGAGGAGGCATGGGGCGTTTTTTACCACCCGACAGAGCGAAAGGAGCGTAGCGGCAGACAAGGGCCCAGAGGCCATGTGGTGACAACCCCGGGCAGTGGTTTTTTCCACAGACTGCAGCATGGGGGGAGGAGGGTCATGGGACAAAAAGAGAGAGGCCTAGTAACAGAGGTACAAAGCGACTGCAGGGGAATGCAAAAAAAAAAAAAGAACAAAGGGCTGGGGAAGAAGGACAGAATAGGAGCGCAGATTGGAATGGGGAATTTCTGTTTTACAAAAAGGAAGAAATTTGGCCAGTGGCTGAATTTACTTGGGGGAGCAAAAAGGAGGAATTTCTGGGGGTTTTTGGACCAAAAAGGGGGGGTCGGAGGATAAAGGAGACGTTTTTGGCATTGGGGGGACAGCGGGATGTGCCGCAAAGGACAAAGAGTCGGGTGGCAGGAAAGTTGAAGCTGGAAAGCAGGGCACGGGGTTTCAGAGGACTTCCTGGAGGCCATGCCACAGCGACAGGTGCATGGTGGTGGTGTGGGGAGCTGATTTGGGCATTTTTGTTTGAACTCAGCGTAGCATTTCATGCAAGAGAATTGCTGTACTAAAGGGATTTTAGTAATAAGGTTAAAGAAAACAAATACTGTCTCTCTGGAAAAGGTTTTTCTCTTTAGAGTTTTCTTTTAAAAAAAATATATATATAGAATGCGTTTTTTGCAATGGCGGTAACAGATGGGTAAAAAAAAAAAGGATTAAAATGTTGAAGGAGCCATTAAAAAAAAAATGAAGTAAGCAGACGAACAACCCCCTTTTTCCGGGGAACATGGTGACCTTTTTCTGCTATAGAGCAAACAAAAAATATAAAAAATTTGCAACAGATTAGATTGGAAGCAAAAAAAGACCCAATGAGCTAACTAACCATTGATATTTGTGTAAGCAGGAAAAAAGGACAAAGTATAAACACCCGTGGGTCCAATGCAATGAAAGCAGACGCTATGAAAATGATTATGGATCTCATGGACAGGGCACATAAAGTCCTGGATACAGTGGAAGTCACAGTGGGGGAAGTACCAGGACAAAATGAGAAGGGCAAGAAAAAGGGGCAGAGTGGGGCAGGAGGAAAAGGGAAGGGGGCTGGAGCACTGGTGCCAAAATGCCCTAGAACAAGTTCTCCAGGGCAGCAACCGACAACCTATGCCATCCCTGACCCGATACCTGCGCCCAGTCCAGAGGGGCTGATGCCTGACCCAGAACCCAGCCCAAGGGAGGAGGTTAGGCCTCACCCAGGACTGGGACCCAACATTCTCGCACCCAAAGCTGGCCGGCCGGAGATGACACAATGGGGTGGAGGAACGGCCGAACCCGTGGCTAGTAGTAACCGGCAGGCCCCAACTACCGAACCATGAGTGGGAGCGAAACCAGGAGACAAAGCAATAACTGGACCAGCAAAGGACCACCATGGAGAATCAGGTACAGTGTTGACATTGGAAAGTACCGTGAAGGAGTATGTGGAGCAATTAATATTAGGCATGGGGGAGATGGTGTTAAAAAGTTGAAAAAAGTGCTAGAGGATTTAGAAGAAAAAGAAAAAGAAGAAAAACAGAAAGATTGGGGGGAAGTGATGGAGTAGAATAAAGGAGGTGGGGGAGTACGGATAGGGGATCATGTGCCAATAACAATGAAAGAAAAAATCTGGAAAGGAGAATTTGTTGATATCTTTGCTTTGGTAGACAAGAAAATAGCTGAGCTATATGAAGAAAAAGAGAGTTTCAGCAAGAAAGAGCTAGCGGCAGCAGTAGTTCTGGTCAGAAAGGAAGAGGAACAGAAGGGGACCACTTATAAAGGGAAGACCTGGGAGGCTTGGACCCTGGGGTTCACGTATTACAGTGCTATAGCACAAGAGAAGAAGCCAGATTTGGGCATTACTTTGTTTGCATACTCATTGATCATAAGAAATGTGTATAAGATGATGGGAGGTACTAATTGGCTACAGTATGATGAAAAGTTCAGGACCCGTATGGCCAATTATGGAGAGGATTGTCGATGGGATTCTAGACACAATGACCTATGGTGGGAGACCATGACGGTAGCGGGGGGGGGCTGAAGGCGAAGGGCAGAGGGGAGGTCTGTGATACCAAAAATGCTGTTGGGGGTACAACAGGGCTCACTTGCTCCTTTCCACTCTGCAGGTTCAGGCATGCCTGTTCAAAATGCGGGGAACCCACTCAGCTTCTCGATGCCGATCCTATGCTGAAATCTTCTCCGAGGAGGACAAGGAAGCGGTCCTTTCGGGGGGGCCACAGGGGGATACAAACAGATATTACAAGAAGAGGAAGGGGGTACATGGGGGGAGAGGGTATAAACATGGGGGAAAATGAGAAAGGTCAATATCAGCTAGCGAAAACACCTATTGAAGCCGAATTGAGAGAACAATGGATGAAGGAATATCCAAATAGAAAAGAGGGACAAGAGTTAATAGATGGTTTTCAAAAGGGTTTTTGTTTACATTACAAGGGAAAGAGGTTTAGGACATGGGCAAAGAATCTAGCTTCAATAAAAGGAAACGAGGCACTGCTGAAAAAGAAGATTGGTAATGAAAAAGAGGCAGGTAAGATAGAAGGCCCTTTCAAAGACCCCCCATTACGAAACCTGCGAATATCACTGTTAGGCTTAGTCCCTAAAAAACAAGCAGTGGCATATCGGGTTTTTCACCACCTATCCTGCCCTGAAAAAGAATCAGTCAATGACCACATTTTAGAGGAGGATAGTAGGGTGTCCTATGGGACTGTGGAAGATGCTGTGGAGATTATCAGGCAAGACGCACCCCATGGTTAGCAAAGACAGACATCAAGTCTGTGGCGTTCTGGTTACTGCTGGTTCGCAAAGAGGATTGGGAGTTGTTAGGTTTCCAGATCGAGGGGGAGTATTATTTTGACAAAGCCATGCCGATGGGGTGTTCGGTAGCATGTTCCACCTTTGAAAAATTCAGCACATGGCTGCAGTGGGTATTCAAGGTCCGGTACAGGCATGACATGGTAGTCCATTACCTGGATGACTTTTTGTTCATAGGGGAGGGTGAAGAAAGTGTACGGTTGATGCTGGAGGACTTCCAGGAATTGTGCAAGGAGCTGGGAGTCCCATTGGTTACCAAAAAAACAGAAGGCCCCAGTAGGTGCTTAGAATTCCTAGGTATAGAGGTGAACGCGGGGCAAGGGCTGTTCCACCTGCCAGAATAAAAGGTAATTAAGCTGAGAAAAATGTTGATAGACATAGGAAAGAGAAAATGAGTGCCCCTAATTAACAGCCAGCAACTAATGTGTCACTTGAATTTTGCCTGTATGGCAATCGGGCCGGGACGCGCGTTTACACGATGTCTGGCTAGGGCCATGGTGGGAGGTTCAAAGCCATATCACTGGATCAGTATAGGAAAAGAGACCAGGGAAGACCTAAAGATTTGGAAGCGATTCATAAAAACACACAACAGGATAGCTTTCTGGCAGGAGGAATGGCTATACAACACGGATTTGGAACTTTACATGGACGCTTCAGGGGATATGGAGTGGGGGCCTATTTCTGGGGAAAATGGATAGCGGAACCCTGGCCAAAAAGGTGGATAGAAGAGGGTTTGACAAAGGACATCACTTTCTTGGAGATCTTCCCCATTTGGGTGGTGACAAAATTGTGGGGAGCATGGTTGTGGAGCCAGCAGGTTACATTTTGGTGCGACAACAGGGCAGTCGTGGATGTGCTGAACAACAGAGGGTCAAGGTCAACGTTGGTACTCTGCATCTTATGTCAGCTTGTATTGCAGGGGCTGAAGCTCAACATGAGTTTCAGGGATAGGCACATTGCAGGGATAAACAACTCTGTAGCTGACAGCCTCTCCCAATTACAGATGGAACGGTTTCGGTTACTAGCTCCCAACACAGATCGAATGGGAGAGAGGATCCCAGAGGAGCTATGGGAGATTGGCTGGAGGAAGCAGCATATTTCTTTTGAAGTGCATGGGCAGACAACACTCTAAAAGCTCACAAATGTTCATGGAGAATTTTCCAGGCTTTCAGAGCCCGCCACAGTATGGAGGTAAGTGGGGCAGTCACAGAGGAACAGGTAGGGAGGTTTGTGGTGGCAAGCTGGAAAGAAGGAGCAGCTAGTGCTGCTATGAGGGTCCATCTAGCATCAATAGGTTGGGTTTGCCAAATGAGAGGTTGGAGAGAGCCTTGCAATGGTATTTTAGTAAGAAAAATGATGATGGGGTGGCAGAGGGTAAAAGAAAAAGAGAAGGACCCCAGACAACCTATGTCGGAACACTTACTAGCGAAGATACTAGAAAAATTGACGGAAATCTGCTATTCCCCACTTGAAGTAACTCTATTCAAGGCATTATTTATGGTGTTACACAGGGGAGCATTCAGAGTGTCTGAAATGGTTGGACCCACTACACCTTCCCCGGGAAAAGGTCTCCAATCAGGTGATATACTGTGGGCTAACCCTAAAAATTTCAAAGTCAAAGACTGACCAGACAGGAGAGGGTTACAGAATAAGGACTGAGCCCAAGGATGACCCTGGCCTGTGCCCATGCCAGCTTATGAAAAATTACCGCAGTATAGGCCAAAACAAGGGGGGCTGTTTTTCCTGCATGAGAACGGAAAAGGGGTAAAAGTAAGTAAAGTGTCTGGGGTATTGAAGCAGAGTGTAAAAGAACTGGGAAAAAACCCGGACAGTTTCTCATCTCATTCCTTTTGGATTGGGGCAGCCTCAGAGGCGGTGGCACAAGGAAAAGGAGGAGAGGACATAAAAGCCCTAGGGCGATGGTCATCAGACTGCTATAAAAAGTACATTAGAAATGCAAAAAATGTACTTTATCGTGTTTGTCTTCCCCACAGGAAAGAAAGGGAGGGACAAAAAAAAAAACTACACAGAGAAGTTTTTTGTCCTCACTGTTTATAATTGTTGTTATAGATGTAAAAAAAAGGAAGGACATATGGATGGTGGGGCACTCGCACATTTACGGGGCGGAAAGGGAGACAGCACAGAAGAGTGGTGGAAAGCAACTGGGTTTTGACCACAAAAAATCAGGATCCTGTGGAAAGGAATATGGGGAATGCAATGGGGGCAACTCCTTCCTTTACTGATAGAAATGAGAAAGAACAACAAGAACCCAGACCTCCTTATAATACACCGGAGGGGAAATGATTAGGGCCACAGCCCCTGGCTAGAGATTTTTTAAAGCATGCAGAGGGATGTCAAGGTTATGAGAACATGGTGGCCAGAAACAATTATGTGGTCTGAAATGATTCTCCGGAGGGTGTGGAGACAGGCCAGGCAGCACAAGGCCATAGACAAAGTGAGGAGGAGGATGATTAGTAGGTTGGGGAGGTTTATGAACAGGGACCCTGGTTTTCCATTTTTACCGGTAACACCGGTAACAATCACGGAATCCTGCTTGGTTTGCGGATTTTGAATTCTTGTACTGGTGCCTCACGGAAATTGCATGTCACTGCACAGAATCTTTAAGATTTCAGCATCTTTTTAAATTTTTTTTTTATTTTCTCTTTCTATGTCCCTTCTCACAGCATCAGTCTCCATTTTTCAGAGATCCCTAGGCTGGGTATCCCTAGCTTCACCCCCAGGTAATGCTCAGGAGCTCCTGTGGGCCTGTCTCTATCCTGCCTGGATTGTACCCCCCCAGGTGGGAAGGAAGGGGATCCCAGGTCACCCCTCCACACTCCCTTAGTGTGTATTGGGCAGCTCAGTGGGTCCCTCATGGAGCCTGGTTATGAAATCTGGGGCACCTGGGTCCCTTCTGCCAGTGGCCGATGTGGGGTGATTGTTCCTGGTTTTCTGGTCTCTGTCCCTGAGGGCACTGGCACTAGAGGAGATCCAAGGAGGTAGGTCACATACAGAAATGCCACTGCTCCAGATCCTGGCTAGCGCCTCCCTACTGATCACTCTGCACCACCATTGCACCACCACCCATGGTCACACAGGTGGTGGTAAAGCAGCAGGACCTGCAGCCCACCCTCCCGGAGGAAGAGAGCAGTCCCCAGGTGCTCAATCCTACTCCCTGGCCAGACCTCCAGCAACCCGAGTTCACTTCTGACCCTGGGTCACTGGCATTGCAAGCAATAGTGCTACTGCAGCACCAGTGGGCTGACCCAGATTTCAGCACCTTAAAATGAATGCTGCTGTGCTTTGCATTCTTTCTGCTTTGCTGCGTATAGAGTCAGTAAGGAAATCACCCGCACTGCCTTGTTGTAATTAGCCATTCAGTTTAAGTACCCATGCTTAGTGGTTAGAGTAACAAACAGTGATTGAACTGGGTACATCCGGCAGACTTGGGTTTGATTCCCACAACCTCCACTTGCATGCTGTGTGACTCCAAGCAAGTCACTTAACCTCCCCAGTGCTTCTAGGTTGCTCCTGAAAACAGACAGTTCTGCCTAGTGGGCCTTACCTGCTTTACAAAGAATATAAAAAAGCATTTGTCAATGCCGAATGTTTGCTTGCTGGCATTGGCATTGGTAGTGTAGTTACAGAGCTGCATAATAGGAATTGGCAGTGAAGTATTGACCTGAAGCCAACACCACCACCACCCTGCAGAGAGTGACAGGCATTGGGTGCCTTTGGTCGCCAGGCATAACGACCATGCCATTTCACCACACCCTACCCTGCAGACACTGACAAGTGTCACGGTGTGCCTTGGGGTCTTTGGCCTTATGCACACCCCATTCCATCAGGAAATATGGTGAGATGGGTGCGTATAGGAGAATGGGGTGAACATTGGGGTCAAGAGTCCATGGCATACCACGATGCCTCTCACTGGCTGCAGGTGTGGAATGGTAATGAGCATTACAGGCAAGAATCCCAAGTCACACCCCTGATGCCTGTCATTCTCACAGGGTGGGCGTTATGGTTGGAAACCCTAACAGCTCAGACATTCATTGGTATTTTCACTCCAAATTTTCAACATGTTTTTGAGACCCCACCTCATGAACAGTGGCAATATCAGTTTGTTAGCCGAAAGCTGTCTTATGCACAGCGACTACGGCATTTAGCACCACAGGTGCAAAAACACATTCCGAACAGGATGTGAAAAATGACAGCTGTACTGTTCATGGGGAGGTGGAAAAATGGCAAAGTTGCAAATCTGCAGTAAAAATATTAAAAAAACTGGTTAAGTCACGAAGGCAGTATAGAAACTGTAAAACGACACCCGTAATGTAATTAGTTTGGGGATTTTTACAGCAAATTGTCAACTCAGGCATTTTGGGACCTCCGATCATGAACAGTGTCACTGTGATTGTCTTTATCTGTCCCGAACAATGATTTCCACAGCCACCACGCATCTCTGGCGCTTGAAAGTGTGAAACACACTTCGCCATGTTGTGAAAAATGACAGCTGTACTGTTCATGAGGAAGTGTGGAAAAATGCCACTGGTGAAAATCTGGACTGAAAATATTACAAAGTCATGAACTTACGAGGGTGCGTGGAGACTGCGCAATGCTGACTCGTAACACAGTCATTTTATGGACTTTTGTCACCAAATTTTCAACATAGCCATTTTAAGACCTCAGCTCATGAACAGTGTAACTGTGATTTTCTTAATCTGTCCCAAACATTGTTTTCGCACACCGACTGCACCATTGTGCGCTACATGTGCGGAAACACATTTTGGGCGACATGTGAAAAATGGCAGCTGTACTGTTCATAAGGAAGTGTGATAAAATGGCAATGTGGAAAATCTGGAGTGAAAATATAGAAAATTCGTAAACTTACAAGCGCATAGGAACTGCGCAACGCACGCTCGTAACAGTCATTTTTAGGAATTTTTTCACCAAATTTTCAACATAGCCATTTTAAGACCTCTGCTCATGAACAGTGTCACTGTGATTTTCTTAATGTGTCCCATACATTGATTTCGCACACCGACTGCGCCACTGTGCGCTACATGGGTGGAAACACGTTTTGGGCAAGATGTGAAAAATGACAGCTATACTGCTCATAAGGAGGTGTGGTAAAATGGCAATGTTGAAAAGCTGGAGTGAAAATATTGAAAATTCTCGAACTTATGAGTGTGCGTAGGAACTGCGCAACGCACGCTCATAAAACAGTCATTTTTAGGAATTACCAATTAATTTAGATTTTTTTGAGAGCCTCACTTTGAACAGTGGTAGTGTTGTTTTCATTACCAGTCCCCGAAATCACCTTTCAGGACTGAGTAATGAAATGACACTGCTAATGTTCATAAGCATGGCTCTCAAAAGCCTATGTTGAAATTTTGGTGACTGCGAAATCACCCTTCGGGCCCGATTAACGCCATGACAGTGCAATAATTCATGAAGAGGGGTCCCAAAAATCACATGTTGAAAATTTGGGCCCAAAATTCCGAAAAATACCTGAGAAATGCAACAAAGTTGAAAAAACCCTGTCTATCCCATTATAGAGCTTACCGGCATTTCCTCAGTTCGCGGTCGGCTTTGAAGAGTGCAGACATGTTCCCAGTCCACCGAAGATTGTCGCGACGGAGTCTGGAGGTAAGTATGGGGTGAGGGGGGTGTGGGGAGGCAGGGTGCTAAGTGGGTGGGCGCAGGTGGGGGCAGAGACAGCGAGGGACCGTTTTTGAGTTTTCCGCTTTTTTTTTAATGACGACGACGTAGACGCTTGCCACGCTGGGGTGAGCTCCCAGCATGGCAGAAGAATGGCTGGTTGGGGGCGTGGAGCCGCCAGGGGATTGGGCACCCCATCGGCTATAGGATCTGTTGCCACGCTGGGTGGACTCGCCGTGCACCCTGTACTGGGACAGTGGAGCCAACGGGGATTGGGCACCTCATTAGCTATACGACGGTAGCCAAGCTGGGGTGGGGACCCAGCGTGGCACACGGAATCAGGTTTGGGGCGTAGCACAGCCAACGGGGATTGGGCACCCCCGTCGGCTATACAGTGTGTGCGTGGGGGCAGCACGCAGCATGCTGCATGTTTGTGTGTAGGGGGAGTGCACATGAGCAGGCGATATCTTATCACTGCTCACTGAAGCATAGCTCCCCCTTTCAACTGTACACCACTGCATTTTGGACTGCTGTCATAGACAGCTCCAGCAGGCATTGGAGAACTGCGGCCGCGCCTACAAACACACTGATTGAATTGGTACTATGTTTCTTGTGCATGCATGCAAGCAAACATAAAGATACCAATATATGTTTGCTACATCATAGACTAGTAGTCAGGGTACCATATAATTTGCCTGAGTTTTACTTGGGCTGCAATGATTTTGTATAGGTAAAGATAAATGTTTAGATATATTTTCTGTGTTTTATAAGCTTGTTTTTAGATTTAGGCAGGTTTTTATTGTATTCTTTGCATATTAGCATCTAGGTTGTAGATTGCTAAACACAGGATCACTGTTACCAACTAACTTATTCAAGTTTATAATCAGTAGGGCCATCCAAATTCCTCAATTGTTTGAATGAAAACTAGTCTGAATGAAAGTATGTCCACAAAGAAGAAACTGCCTTACTATTTATGAAAAGATTTCACAGTTAGCACCCCATTTAGGTGAATTGGATCATTTGCATCTTTTCTCCCACCTGCTGTTTCAGTCTCTGTGACACCAAAAAGTTTTCTGATAGACTGCTTCAACAAAAGGCAAATGTTAAGTATTTAAGTGTACTTATGTTTGGCCAGTGGATTTTGAAAGCACAGTCAATGACTGGAAGGAAGGTAAGACCCCAGGGGCTGTAAGATGCTGGTGGGCAGAGTGGTGCTCAATTCACATCTGAACAAAGACATGAAAACTGGAAGACACCCTTTTCATGGACACCAAGTAAAAAAAAAAGCATCCACATGTCTGAGAGATGCATGAATCCATTTGAAGGTCCTCCAATTATCACTTGTGGATTTTTTAGATGAAGACACTTTATTTCAAAGAAGCAAATTCAAGCAGTTTTTTTTTTTCTCCTACCCCCTGGCCATCCACTCCTTCAGGCCTGCCAAGGCCCCCTACCACCGCTGCTGAGTCCTGACCACCATCCACTGCCCCTTACTGCTGTGCTACCAGGAAACCCAAAGTAACCCTTCATTCAGTGGGCCCCTACCCCTGTGGGAGGCTACCAGGGAGAAGAATTGCCCCAAAGAGCTTCCTGTGTATCCTGGGCATGGAGGGGTCAGAACGGACACATGTCTGGGTTTCTGGCTTATGGAAGGATCTAACAGCCATCCTTTGGTTTGTCAGCTAGTGTTTTCCCATTTTCTTGGGACCGTGACAGGCCACATGATGTCAAGGCACAAGCCGATGTCTGTCACGCCCCTCCTGCAGTAAGGGCTGACATGCTGTCATGCCTCTGGCCTCCACCAGGGCCAGCAAATGCTGAGCCATGAACCCACCCTCCTCCCAGGAGAAGGTGAGTGGTCATTGGACACCCAAGCCTTCATCCACCAGCTGGCCTCTCAAACATTCAAGTCTGTTCCTCAACCATGGTCAGCAGTGTCACAGGCAGAAGTCCAATTCAGGCAGTAAAATTATAGATATAAAAAACAAAGGTAGTCCACCTTAGCGGTGATGGTTCAGATTAATTCACATCTGAGTTCTAACAAGCAAAGAGACCAAGTCATTTGTAACTTGTACATGTGGCGTGTGGGTGTTGAAGAAAGGGGATCATAGTGCTGTCACTACTGCCATCATCCCAGAGGGATGTGGACTGCATTGTTGCTACTGCCATCACACCAAAGGGGTGGGGGCTGTAGAGCTTGTGCCATCACCACTGGTGGATGGGGAATGTAGTACTGCTGCCGTCCTACCTGAGGGATGGGGGCCATAGTGCTGATACTGCCATCACACCTGAGGAATGGTGAATGTAGTACTGCTGCCATCACACCTAAGGGATGAGGACCACAGTGCTGCTGCTTCTGTCACACCTGAGGGAGGGAGGTCATAGTGCAGTTACTGCTGCCATCACACCAGAGGGATGGGGGCGGTAGTGCTGTTGGTGCTGCCATCACACCTGAGGGATGGGACCGTAGTGCTGCTTCCATCACACCTTAGGGATGGAGGCTGTAGTTGTTGCTGCTGCCATCACATCTTGTACCTAAAATAACTTTAAATTGGTACAAGGATGGAAGGATGTGTAATAGTGGAGGTCAAAATTCCTAAAATGCATGTTAGCAGAGTTAAAAATTGCTAAATAAAGTACACAAAACCAAATACCGGTAAAACTGGATTTTGGCTTAGTAGACACCGGTGACAATACCATTTTTTACAATATGCAAAATAGAATATGTCCTTTCTCAATCCCAGTAAACCAGTGTCCCTGTTTATGAAAGAAAATGGGGGAGCTGCCATCAGGTATGATGAAATAGAAGAGAGGATATATGGCCTGTACAGGATGGATGGGGTGCATTTAGCTCAAATGGGAAATCGCATATTCATCAATGAACTAGGCAGAGGTATAGATCAATGGTTGAAGTCGGGTGCCAATTGGGGGAAGCTTACCATCCAACGCAAGCTGGAGGCAAGCTAGTGGAAGGTAGGAACTAAACATGTGATAGAAAAAGGGGAAAAGGGGCACAGGGGGCAAGGGGAAAACCAAAAGGGGGAATGAATAAACTGGAGGATAGTAAAGGGTATGGACACCCTGGTTTAAGTGGACAGGAAAAGGGGAGCAGGAATTGGACCTCCCGAAGAGATAAAGAAGTATAAGGTCAGCTCAGGTTTACACCCAGGAAAAGGAGTGGAACATGACCCTGGGGGGTTTCGATGCCCGAGGGAGAAAAACAAAAGAAACAAAAATGGAAAAGAAAGAGGAGTGGAATAAAAGGATCAGAAGAAAGAAGGAAAAGGAACTCAATATTGTATAAAGTGTATATATTTATGTGTAAGTGAAATAAAAGGTTTTACCGACTGAGCAGCCAAATCTACAATATTGAGTGTGGTGTCTCTTTTTTGTGGGGAAGGGATCTGGAACAAAATGGGTTGCCATAAGAGGCAGCCCTCATTGTTCCAGGCCAGCAGAACCAGAAAGAGAGACCATTATGGCTGCAAGGGTGGGGTGGGGTCAGAGGTGGGGGAAGGAGATAGGGTGGGAGCCTGGGAAGAAAAGGGGACTAGTAGGGAAGGGGAAGTCAGGTCAGAGGGGGGAGGTCCCTCGTGAGTCATAGCAGCATCATGGAAGGGGGGAATAAGGAGAGATTAGGAAAGGCTAGTGAGGGGCAGACCTAAGAGAGGGTTAAAAAGGGCAACACAGGAGGACTCTGCCAGTTTCTGCTAGGTTTCTTAGGTAGGTAAAAATTCGAGACCCACCCACTGCCCTAAGAAAGGAAGTTGGAGGAAGGTGGAAGGTAGGAACTAAAGATTTGATAGAAAAAGGGGAAAAGGGGAACGGGGGGCAAGGGAAAGCAAAAGGGGGAGTGAATAAACTGGAGGATAGTAAAGGGTATGGACACCCTGGTTTAAGTGGACAGGAAAAGGGGAGCAGGAATTGGACCTGCCGAAGAGATAAAGAAGTATAAGGCCAGCTCGGGTTTACACCCGGGAAAAGGAGTGGAACATAACCCCCGAGGGTTTCGATGCCTGAGGGACAAAAACAAAAGAAAAAAATGGAAAAGAAAGAGGAGTGGAATAAAAGGATCAGAAGAAAGAAGGAAAAGGAACTCAATATTGTATAAAGTGTATATATTTATGTCTATATGAAATAAAAAGGTTTTGCCGACTGAGCAACCAAATCTACAATATTGAGTGTGGCATCTCTTTTTTGTGGGGAAGGATCTGGAACAATTAGTTTTACATAGAATCCAAGTATGTGAGGATACTGAGGCTCTCTCACCACACACACTTTCCTTCAAAAGATGAAAATAGGATTCGGTAAACCGTCAAATGGCATTCTGCCACTTCTTCAGGTACATTAGGGAAACAAGGAAGGCAAGGGGAGGGATAGTGAAAATAAGGAAGTCGGTAGATGGTGATTGTGCAGAGGATGATCAGGACAAAGCTGACATTCAGAACATATATTTCTGTTTGGTCTTCACAGAGGAAAGGGAGGGATCTGGACAAACAAGGAGCAGCAAGAACACTGAAGTGGGGAGCTAAACACAAGATAACTCCATTTACAGAGAAAAGAGTCTAGAAGGGACTTGCAAATCTGAAAGTGGACAAGATCATGGGACCAGACAAGCTACATCCAAGGGGAGTGAGGATGGAGCTTGCTGCACTACTGGCAACCTTATTCAACATACTGTATTACTGCAAACAGGAGAGGTTCCAGGGGACTGGAGAAGAGCTGATGTAGTTCTGCTCCATAAAACATCAGCAGGTGGATTGCTAGCAACTATAACTGATCAGTCTCATTTCACATCAGTGGTGGGGAAATTAAAGAAAACCTTGTTAAAATAAAGGCTACTGAATATATTGAATCCAGTGGGGTTGCAAGACCAAAGGCAGCATGGATTCATGAGGAGAAGGTCATGTCAGATAAATCTGATAGATTTCTTTGATTGGGTGACCAGGGAAATAGAAAATTAAAGGGCGGTGGATGTGGCCTCTGGCCTACTTGAACTTCAGCAAAACCTTCAACACTGTATCACATAGAAGACTGATAAAAAAGTTGGATAGTCTAGAGGTGGGAGCCACAGTTTTAACTTGGGTAAAAAACTAATTAATGTATTGGTGGCAGAGGGTTGTAGTAAACTGCACTCACTCTAAGGAGGGGAGAGTGTCCAGCGGGGAGCCACAGGGTTTAGTATTGGGGTCAGTCCTGTTCAACATTTTCATAAGTGACATTGCAGAATAGCTTGAAGGAAACATTTGCCTTTTTGTAGACAAGATCTGCAAGAGGGTGGATACTCAGTAGGGTGTGAAAATGAGAAGGGACCTTAGAAAACTGGAGGAATGGTGAAGGGTATGGCAGCTGAGGTTCAATGCTGAAAAATACAAAACCAGTCACCTGTGGCATAGAAACCCAGGAGCTGCGTATAACATGAGGGTGGGGGGCATAATGTTGGTCACTAACAATTAAAGGGGCCTAGGGATGATAATATCTAATGACGTCAAAGTCACAGGGCAGTGTGTTGAGGCAGTGGGCAAGGTCAGTGGAATGCTGGGGTGTAGAGGGACAGGTATTACAAGCAGAAAGAGAGAGGTGATATTACCACTGTATAGATGCAGACCACACCTGGAATACTGTGTACAGTTCTTGAGGCCACATCTCAGAAAAGACATGGGACTCGATTGTCACAGGGCCCTTAGATTGACACAAGCTGTGGCAAAAGACAGCTGGCATCAAAGCCCGGTGCACCAGGGACTCTGCACCTAATTTTATATCACGCAGGGTCCCAGCAGCAAAGTCCATTGGCTTGCAGCAATCCTTGCTGTGCACCAAACAAATGGTGCATCCAGAGGGTTGCCACAAGCACTGGGGTGGCTGAGCATCAATCTAGCATGTCCCTGGTGGCTAGCAGCATCACCCCAGCCCAGTCTGCCCAACAATTAAAATGTGAAATAAATCCACTCCCTGGTGATCTAGTGGCCTCCCACCAGCCCCTATGTGCCAGACAAAATGTGAAATAAAGTCATTTCCTGGTGGTCTAGTGGTCCCCACCAGCCCTGATCTCCCTGAAAATTATAATGTTAAAGAAAAAAAAAATCCCTGGTAATCCAGTGGATCCTCCTCCCCAATCCCCAATATCACACGTAGCTATATGAATTATATAATTCCCAGGTAGTCTAGAGCCCTCTCCAAGCCCTGATCCTCATATCCTTAATGTATTCAGTCCCTGGTGGTCTAGCTGCCCCCCAAGTCCCAATCCCCTTAATAGTATTATTATCAGTCCCTGGTGGTCTAGTGGCCCCCTCAAGTCCCAATCCCCTTATCTGTAATGTAATCAGTCCATGGTGGTTTAGCACCCCCCCAAGCCCCAAGCCCCATATCATGCAAGTAATCAGTCCCTGGTCATCTAATGGAACTCCACCACTCCACTTCTGCAGGTAGTGGCCACCACCTCGTCACCCCCATCCAAAACATGAGCAGCAACTGGCACAGCCCTCCTCTTATCACCATGGCCAGCCACCAACTGGCTTGTCATGGAGCACATACTGTATACAGCACGTTTGTTGATAGACACTTTTTTGGGTGGGGGCCAATTCCCATAGCTCCCTGCATGGTGCAAGGCGCTTGCGCCACAAAGAATGTTGCAAAGTGCTCCTTTTGCCAAAAATGCATCAGAAGCGATTCTCAAAGACAGGCTGCAGGTGTCAAAGGGGGCTTATGCCGTCCATGTGCCACAAAATGTGCTGCATCATGGTGGTGGGGGCATGTGGCAGATGCAAGCTGTCACATCCCCTAAACTGGGATTCTCAAAGCACCCCCAGAGGGCAAATTTCTAAGTACCGTTAGACCATCCAAGGCAGAGCAGGAAAGAGACCTGGGGATAACCATCTCAAACTGAAAGTTCAGAGTCAATGTGACAGAGCAGCAGGAAAGGCACTAAGAATGTTGGCATGCATAGGAAGGGGGTTCAAAAGCAGGAGGAGGGAGTTGGATCTTGCCACTGTATAAAATCATGGACAGACCACACCTGGAATACAGGGTCCAGTTCTGGAGACCATACCTGAAAGGGGATAAGGGCAGGCTGAAAAGGGTCAAGAGAAGAGCAACCAAAATGGTGTGGGGGCTGCAGGGGAGGTCATATGCGGAAAGGCTGGGGGAGCTGTGCCTGTACTCCCTGGAAGAGAGGAGGGAGAGGGGGACATGGTAGAGACATTCAAGTACTTGAAGGGCATAACAGGATGAGTGTTGACAGCATATTCAAAATGAGTAAGAACAATTTCACTAGGGGATGTGCCTGTACTCGCTGGAAGAGAGGAGGGAGAGGAGGGACATGGTAGAGACATTCAAGTACTTGAAGGGCATAACTGGCTGAGAGTTGACAGCATATTCAAATTGAGTAATAACAATTTCACTAGGAGAATCTGTCCCCCCCCCCAAACTGGAGGGGGGTCAGATTCAGAAGGGGACATCGGGGGAGGTTCTTTACTGAGGGAGTGGTACATCCATGGAACAGGCTGCCAGAATGGGTGGTGGGGTGGACAGTTTTAAGAGGGCAGGGGACACACACATGGGGCTGGCAAGCAGAGGGCAGGCTGGAAAGGGATGGTGGGAATCTTCCTACGTTAGGGGGGTTAAGGGCAGACTCAATGGGCCAAGGGGTCCCTTTCTGCCAACAGATTTCTATGATTCTTTGATTCTATGATATCCCCTCTCTGCCTCCTATCCTCCAGGGAATACATATTGAGCTCTCTCAGCCTCTCCTCATATAGCTTGTTCCCCAAACCCAGGATCATTTTCATTGCCTTACACTGCACCCGCTAGAGTAATTTGATGTATTTTTCAAGTAGGGGCACCAGTATTGCACACAGTACTTCAAGTGTGGCCTAACCAGGGACCTGTACATGGGCTGGATGGCTTCCTCTCTCCTTGAGGTGATTCTCCCTTGTTATGCACTCCAGCATTCTATTGGCCTTTGCCGCTGCCCTCCTGTACAGGGCTGAGTGGTTCATTTCCCCTGTTACTAGTACTTATCTTCCTGAATGTATTTTATTTACAGACTTGCAGATAACATAACAGTAAATTGCCTAGACTTGAAAAGCACAGAGAATGAGATGGACAATATGGGCTCAGTTTTCAAAAGCCATTCCATGTGACGCAAGTTGCTGCAAACCCCACTTCCACAAACTGCGTAATGCCAGGGACCTTGTGCTGGATTCTGTTAGAATTGGTGTCCTGGTGACAATGTCCCAACAGTTACCGCAAGCAGAGTCATGCGGCAAACAGCTGGCACATGGAAGGGATTTGGCAGAGCTGCTGTCAGCACCTGGCAAGTGGAAAAACTGAGTTTTTTGCAACGAGTATATATAATTTCATTTTTAGTGCTCCAGTGGGCATAGCCTTGCAGAACTCTTGCCATGAGAAAAGGATTCCAGCATTCCTTCTGACCAAACAACATGTAGGAATTGCAACACAGTCACCTCCACATCTGTGGAGCACTCCGCTCATTGTCTCCAGTGGTACTGCCCTATTTTTCAGTCTAAAAATCAGCAGTGGCCTGATCGTGACACTGGGGGATTGGGCACCCCCAGTGTCACTAGTATGTTTATTGGGGGGGATATGGGGTGGTGGGTGCTGAGAGGGAGGGTCAGTTGGGGATATCTATAATTTGAAAGAAAAAAATCAGCAGACACAGTGGAATATACAACTCCACCACATCCAAGATTGCCACTGCACTCTACTGCACATGCGCTAGTAGTCATGCATGCACAGTAGAGTGCGTCGGCCATCTTGGACATGGTGGAGTGTGCCATATTAGCCATGTCCACTGATTTTTTTCCTTTTAAATTATACACGTACCCCCACTCGACCATCATTCTCAATAACCACCACTCCACCCCACCCCCAGCAACATAAGAGTGACACTGGGGGTACCCAATCCACCCAATGACATGATCAGGATACTGTCAATTTTTTAAATTAAATTATACATATCCACTCCACCGGATCCTCCCTTTCAGCAGCCCCCCCCAAAACATAACAGTGACATTGAGAGTGCCCAAACCCCCTGTGTTATGATCACCAATCCTGTTTTTTTTTTGGGGGGGGGAGGGAAACCCTGCCCACTACAATGCATGAGCAGTTATTTGTTTGTTTTTTTATATCACCCACCCCATCTTCCCTCTCAGCACCCCCCAAGAAACGTAATAGTGCACTGGAGGGTGTCCAATCCCCCTGTGCAGGAATCTTCCATCTTTTTTTTACCTGTAAAAACAAAATCATTCATTAATGTCTTTTGTAGATGTTAGACACCCCCTAACCAACTTTCCCACTCAGCACCCATCACCCAACACACCCCATCCAAGCCCTTACTTACTGATCAGAGTCCAACACTGTAATCCTCTCTGGACCGTAGACACATCTTCACTCTTCAAAGCTGGATGGCAAACTGAGGACATCAGGTATCTGGTTCAATATATTTCAAAGGGGGTTTGAACTTAGTGGCATAATGTGGGCATTTTTGCATATTTATTGCCCAAATTTTCAACATGCCTTCTTTGGAACCCTACCAGATAAACAATTGCACTGTCACTCGGCAATGTTTTCCCTAAAGATGATTTTGTGGTCCCTGTGCTAAATCACCTTTCCTACAGAAGCTGAAAATGTTCTTCGTCCTAATTCATGAGGTGGGGTCATAAGAAGGCTATGCTGAAAATCTGGTGTAAAAAATATTAAAAATCAACAAAGTTATGAGCCTACATTTAATTTTGAGAATGCAAGCTTGTAACTTTGGTACTTTTCAATATTTTTACCCCAAATTTACAACATAGCCATATCTTTACAGCACCTCATGAATATGATAGTTGTAATTTTTCAAATCCTGGCCAAATGTTTTTCTACATCCTGAAAAGTGATTTTGCGGTCCCTGCACAAAAATCATCTTTCTGGCAGGAGTTGGAAATTTTCTCTGTCATTGTTTATGTGGTGGGATTATAAGAAAGCTATGTTCTAATTTTGGTGTAAAAATATTTAAATACAAAAAAGTTATGAGGCTATGTTTAATTTTGCAAACGCAGGCTCATAAATTAGGTAATATTCAATATTTATACCCCAAATTTTCAACATAGTAATTTCTTTACAGCACCTCATGAATGTGACAGCTGTCATTTTTCAACTCCTGCCCAAAATGTGCTTTTGCATCCCAAATGTTGATTTCACAGTCCCTGCGCGAAATCACCTTTTGGGCAGGATTTGAACATTTGCTCTGACCTTCTTCATGAGGCAAGGTCATAACAAGGCTATGTTGAAAATTTGGAGTACAGCTATTACAGAACAACAAATTTATGAGCTTATGTTACATTTTGCTAATGCTGGCTCGTAACTTTGCTAATGTTCAATATTTTTACCCCAAATTCCTCAGCTGTAGCCCTCTCGGCTCAGGCCAGGGTTTGTTTAAAACTGTCTCTCTGTTTTCTCCAATATAACTCATAGGTAGCAGAAGAGTCTGAAAAGTGGTAGGGCCAAGCATATCAGGGGTAAAATTCCTCCATCCCCTGGCCGAATGGGTTCACTCACACCCTTATTTTTTCATGATCAAATTTGTAATATGTGCAGTAACTCCCCTTCAACATGAGACAACATCTCCCTGTGACTGCTGCCTTGATGCCCTTCCCTCATAGAAACATAGAAGCTATCAGTAGAAAAGGACCATCTGGCTCACCTACTCTGCCCTAAGGTCCCTACCTACTGTTCTTCCATAAACCCTAATTGATCTCCAGCCTCCTCAAGCCCTGTTACTATGGCCCTCCTTAGGCTATCCCATGCATGTTTGAAACTTATTACCATTTCAGTAACCATGACCTCTGCTAAGTCTGTTCTAGACGTCCACCACCGTTTCTGGAAAGAAGTATTTCCTCACATCATCTCTGTCTCCCCCCTTCCAGCTTCATAACATGCCCCTTATCCCTGAGCATCTCTTTCTGTGCAAAATGCTACCCTCCTGTACGTTATTGATACCTTTGAGGTATTTGAATGTTTCTCTCATTTCTCCCCTTTCCTTCCTTTCCTCTAAAGAGTACATATTTAACTCCCTGAGTCTTTCCTCATAGGGCTTCTGATGCAGGCCTTGCACCATTTTAGTTGCCCTTCTCTGTACTGCCTCTACTCAATCTATGTCTCTCCTGAGATGGGGGTCTCCAGAACTGAACATAGTACTCCAGGTGGGGCCTCACCATTGATCTATACTGGGGTAACACTACCTCCCTCTTTCTGCTGGTGATATACCTCCATATGGACCTCAGCATTCTACTAGCCTTTACCACTGCCTTATCACACTACTTTGCTGTCTTCAGGTCATCAGATATGATGGCGTCCAGATCCCTAACCTGTTTTGTGGCTGTTAACACTTCCCCACTCAAATAATACATTGCCCTTGGCTTTCTGTACCCCATGTGCATAATTTTGCACTTTTTGGCACTGAAGGCCAGTTGCCAAACCCTTGACCAGTCTTCCAGCTTTTTCAGATCTTCCCTCATTTTTTCCACACACCCCCGTGTGTCCACTGTTTTGCAGATTTTTGTGTCATCCGTGAACAGGCACGCCTTTCCTTCCAGACCATCTACAATGTCACTAATAAAGACATTGAAGAGGACTGGTCCCAATACTGACCCCTGAGGAATGCTGCTTGTTACCTTACCTTCTTCTGAATGAACTACATTCACCACCACCCTCTGAGTTTTGTTACTTAGCCAACTTTGCACCCATTTTACTAACTTTGGACCCACTCCAGGCTGCCCAGCTTGTTTACCAGTCTTCTGTGTGGAACAATGTCAAAGGCCCTATTGAAATCCACCACTCCTCCCTGATCCACCTCTCTGATAACCCAGTAAAAGAACTCTATCAGGTTTGTTTGGCAAGATCTCCCCTCTATGATCCTATGCTGCCTCAGATCCTGCAATCCACTGGTTTTAAGGTATTCCCCAATCCTTTCTTTAAGTAGTGTTTCCATAACCATAATGACTAGTTGGCTTATTTGTGCACTCCCTTGACCTACAGCTCCCCCAATGGCACCCACCCTCCTGCCCTCTCCTTACTCTTTTGCTTGTCTCTGGGGACCTTGAACCAAACCCCGGTCCTACAAACACCGTCATCAACCACCCGACACAATTTGCACAAAGCTCTCTGATCTAAAAGTTGTTCATATGAATATCTGCAGCCTCCCATCTAAGTTCCCTGAACCTGAGGCATGGGTAGCCCAGTACAACCCACTGATGCTATGCCTCTATGAGACCTCGCTCAAACCCTACCGCCTAGACTCCCATTTCCAGCTACAGGGTTACTCCTGCACCAAGACAGACCTGCTAGAAAGAGGGGTGGTGGCGTAGCTCTATATGTACAAGAGCATATCACTGCCACCACTATTAGCTGCTCCATCCCCACCTCTCCAAGTGAGTAGCTCCTTGCTGAACTAACCCTGGATGAGTCCAAAAAACTCAATTTAGGCTGCTGCTATAACCCCCCCCCCATCAGGAGGCATCCCAGGACTATCCAATCTCCTGGAGGTTGTGGGGTATCTAGCACCCACGAGAGACCTGGTTGGAGATTTCAACTTCAACTGGTTGTATGCCACTGTACAAACCTACGCAAACTTGCTCAAGGAACATAACCTAGAACAACTTATCACCACCCCCACAAGGCACAAAGCTTGCACCCAAAACCACTCCCTCATTGATTGGATCACCACAAACCACGCAGACTTATTCCTCCAAGCAGGTACAATGTCTGATTCAATCAGTGACCACACACCAACCTATTCCATTCTGTCCACCAAAACAAACTGCCCCCCCACAAACTTTTAACCTTTAAAAGATTTGACCACCAGGATCCACAGCTGGCCCTTAGAGACACAAGGGCAATAAACTAGACTGCCCTCTACCACCATAGTAACTTCAGTGACACAGTCACCCTCTTTACCTCCATCCTCTCTCACATACAGGTCACATACTTCACCCTCATGACCAGAAGGGTAAGAGGCGGCTCTTCACACTGGATATCCAAGGAATTCCTGGCTTTAATGAAAGACTGGGATAGCAAATGGAAGACTTAGAAAGCGTCTCCTTCCCTCCTTCTCTGGAATGCTTACAGACAGCTGAGAAACACCTGTAAACAGACTGTCAAGATGCTTAAGTGCCAATTTAACCTTAATCAGCAAAACAACACCCTTGGCAACCCACACACTTTCTGGTTTGACATCGGGTCCCTCCTAAACCCCCCAAATAGTAGGCAGGTAACTCGGCTTGCATCCCTCACTGGTCTCATCTCAGACCCTACCGAAATTGCAAATGCTTTCAACATAAAATTCACAAACCTATCCCCCTACCTTAGCAAGCCACCCCCCATGCCCCCACTGCCCAAAAACCCCAGCCGAACAACTCCCCCTCCTCCTCTACCACCACCCAGCCCCCCCCTTCTATTTCAGGGCCATCAGCCACAGTGACACCATCAAGCTGCTAAAGTCCCTATGAGCTAAAGGAAGTTCTGTCAGTGATGGGCTTTATCCGGCCTTCGTAAAACTTGTCT
Source organism: Neoceratodus forsteri (assembly GCA_016271365.2). Classification (NCBI taxonomy): domain Eukaryota; kingdom Metazoa; phylum Chordata; order Ceratodontiformes; family Ceratodontidae; genus Neoceratodus; species Neoceratodus forsteri. The sequence continues at coordinate 269,382,317 of CM057453.1, forward strand.
CACCTGCAATTGTTAAACCTCTTAACATGCATCTTCAATCTTGCCCTCACCACAGCTACTGTACCTGACTCATGGAAGCATGCCAATGTTGTGCCAGTCTTTAAAGCTGTTGACTCCCTCTCTCTAGATAATTATAGGCCCATCTCCCTCCTCCCCAACTTGAGCAAACTGCTTGAAAAAATCATGCACACTCAGCTGTCAGAACACTTGGATAAACACATCCTCCTCTGCCCCCTCCAACATGGTTTCCGCAAGCAGCCTAGCACCTCATCTGCTCTGGCCATCTTCACAAATCATGTACTGAGGAATATGGACCAGGGCAAACCCAAGGGTGTGGTTTTCATTGATCTATCAAAAGCATTTGACCTAGTTGACCACCACCTCCTCCACTCAACCCTGCTATGCTTTGGCTGCTCCCAAGGACCTGCTGATTGGTTTCACAGTTACCTATCTAACAGATCTCAATCGGTTGTCATTGGGAAAGCATCCTCTGTCCCCCTCTCTGTAATCACTGGGTCCCCCAAGGCTCCATACTTGGGCTTCTGCTCTTCTCCAAGTTTATAAATACGGTCCCCAAGGACAGCCTTGGCTGTAACGCTCTTCTGTACAATGACAATCTAGCAGTATATCACAGTGACAAGTTTGTTGAGTCTATCTCCTCTGCCCTCACACATAACTACTGCTATGCCCAAAAATGATTCCTCTCCAATAAACTCCTAGTAAATGAAAAGAAGACAAAGTCTATGATATTCGGATCTAAACCCTTCCTCGCCAAGGCCACCAAAGCCTAATCCTCCCTACGAGTTCTCACCCCAGCCGGTCCTCTCCTTGATGATGTCAACTCCTTCAAATACTTAAGAGTCACCCTTGACCACTCACTCTCCTCCTCCGAGCATGTGAACCAAACCACATGAAGGATCCACCAAAAGTTGGGAGTGGCCTATCAACATAAACACTACCTATCTGATGAAGCACACCTTGCCATCGCTCCTGGAAATCTACTGCCCCTCCTCAACTACTGCTCCTCAGTCTATTCACATCTATCCTCTACCCTGCTCTCCCTGCTAAACATGACCTACAATTCCATATGTCATTTTGTCTTTCTTGCTTCTTTCCGCTCTCATCGCTGCTCTCTCTATCAGACCCTAGGATGGCTGTCTCTACAGGGTTGCTTTGACTATGCCATGGGCTGTCTGGTGGACAACTCACTCAGTAACCAGCACCTGTCCCCATATTCACCCCTTCTGACAGACAGAGTGGTGTCAAGGAACCTCAGGGCTTCATCAGTCCCCTTGCTTGAAGTACCCTGTCTCACCACTACCATGGGAACTCAAGCTTTCTGGATCTCAGCCCCCTCCCTGTGGAACAAGCTCCCTCTGTTTGTTCGCTCGTCTGCCACCCACCATGTATTTAAACAAAACCTGAAAACCTGGCTCCTCATGGCTGCAGCCTGTCCCTGCCCCATGCAAGGATGCTAAAGCCTACAACCAGCTATGCCCTTCCAAACTAGTAGCACTTACCTCCTCTCCATAAGCATGTTCATCTTTCCTCACCCCTGTCCTTCCCTCTTAGCTCAAATGACTACCCATACACCCTGCCCCCTCTCCTTTAATGACACTCTAGCTATACTCTCCTCCCCAAAATATTTCCTCAAATCACGAAATAGATGTGATCTACTTGCAGTTACTTTACTGATCATCCTTCCTGCCCACCCAACCCCCTCACCGCAACTCTTAACTAGACCTGTCTACCCCCCTTGTTTTCTTTCCCCCTTCCTACAACAAATATGTCTCCTTTGCAGATGTCACACTGTCTGAGATCACAATGGATTGTTACCATTACTGTGTCGAATTATAAACCCCAGTAATTAAATACCATCTTGTGTGTTACCTGTATAGCTTTACTAACTGTAAGGTACCTGTACCACTGCATTTTATACTGTTATTTCCACTATATGTAATCTGTACCAACTGCTTTTATTGTGTGCTCATCGCTTATATCTTTATACTATCCCTAATCTTCTGTATACCCTTATTTCTGCCACCCCAATGGGATGTGCATTTTTGTGCTATGTATTGTATGGACTATTTGTACACGTGCTGTTTCTCTACCACTATAGTGGCCCGGTTGTGACTGAAAACCATCCTCTGGATCAGTGCACCTACCCGGTCACCAAAGACATACATACATATATACATATATATATATATATATATATATATATATATATATATATATATATATATAATATATATATATATATATATATATATATATATATATATATATATATATATATATATATATATATATATATATATATATATATATATATATATATATATATATATATATATATATATATAACCTGCCCACCACAGAAGTCAGGCTGACAGGTCTGTAATTTCCTGCCTCCTCCCTGTTCACACTTTGGTGTAGTGCAACCACATCCACCCTCCTCCAATCCCCCGGAACTTCCTCCATATCTAGTGATAGATTGAACAGGCTGTCAGAGGTGCAGGCAGCTCCTCCTTTAGTTCCTCCAATATCCTGGGGTGAACCCTATTGGGCCCCATTGCCTTTTCTATTCTTAGTTTAGCTAGTTCCCTGAGGACTCTCTCCTTTGTAAAAGGGCTAGTGTCCACCTCCCTTCCCCTAATGCCCTTTTCCACTATCTGTGGCCCATCACCTACCCCATCTTTGTGAATATTGAACAAAAGTTCTTATTCAATACCTGTATGTCTGCTTTCTTCTGGTCCTCTTCCCCACTCCCCCGCCCCCTTCCCCTTTTAGTCTTACTATCTCTGCCTTGCCTTTCTTCTTTTCGCTTATGTTCCTAAAGAATGTTTTATCCCCCTTTGTAACTGACTTGGCAAGGTTTTCCTATGATTGTGCTTTTGCTCTCCTAACTGCCTTCCCTGCCTCCCTTTGTTTTTACTGATGACTCTCCCTATTTTCTTCCTTCAGTATTGACTTCTGCTGTACCTTTTGAATGTCTGCTTCTTTTTGAGTTTGTCGTGGTGAGCAGGCGCAGATTAACTCATTGACATGAGAGGTGCTATACGAGGGTGTGAGGGGGGTGCGCCCAATGGGAGAGCTCAGTAGTAAGTGGCAGGCCAATGGGTCAGCAGACTGGAGATGATTCAGTTTCTGTTGTTGGGGTGGAGTTGGCCAACTTTTCAAAGGACAGAGTGGCACCAATAGTGGTGCGGCGCTGTTCTATGATGTGTAAAGCCCTGCATTAAATTGACTTCCTGGCTGCACGTTCACATTGCCGTAGCACTTACAGTGTGAATGTGCTGAGCCTGCCCAATGCTCCTGTCTTCCTTGTGTTCCCGTTCAAACTCCCCTGCCAGTAAATCACTCCCTCCCACTTCCTCCCACTGCTGCTATCCTCCCCACACCCATGTGCAATTGAAGCCCTCCAAGTACCTGCCAGCAAATCACTCCCTCCCACTTTCTCCCACTGCTGCTATCTTCCCCACACCTGCTTTCTGTTTGGGCCCCAACCACACACACACACACACACACACACACACAAGCAACAAATCCCTCCCTTTCCCTCCCACTGCTGCTATCCTCCCCACACCTGCATTCTATTGGAGGCCCCCCTGCCAGCGAATCACTCCCTCCCGCTTCCTCCCACTGCTGTTGTCCTCCCCACACCCGCATTCTGTTCAAACACACACACACACACAAAACACAGCAGATCCTTCCCTGTCCCTCCCACTGCTGCTGTCCTCCTTGCACCCTCAGTTCCCCATCCCCCCAGACACTGGAGAGCACACTCCCAGTGTCCAGAAATGCTCACCTCCTTTTCCTATATAAAAAAAACAGAAAACGGTCCCCAGTGTTTTATTTCTATAAACCTGGAAAAAAAAATGGTCCACCATTGTCTCCCTGTCCCCCTCTCCCATCCCAACTCTCCCACTGTTCACCCACCTCCCCACATACACCCTTACCCATACTTACCTTTGGAGGTCAGGAGCAATGATCTTCTGTGGACTGGGACACATCTGCACTCTTCAACGCCAACTGGCAAAGTGAAGATTTTAAGGTGAGCCATATAATGGGATTCAGTGTGAGGGAGGGAGTTCAACTTAGGTTGATATCTTAGCCATTTTTAGGAATTTTGGGCCCAAATTTTCAACATGGGGTTCTTGGGACCCCACGTCCTGAACACTGTCACTGTCATTTCGTTACTCTTTCCTGAAAGGTGATTTTGCGGTCGCTGTGTGGAATCACCTTTTGGGACTGATTAATGAAATGACAGTGCCACTGGTCATGAGGTGGTGTCCCAAAAAGCCCATGTTGCGAATTTGGTGAACAAAATTCCCAAAACTGACTGCGTTATGAGCTTGCATTGCGCCTTTCCTACGCATGCTCCTAACTTCCCAAGTTTTTAATATTTTCACTCCAGGTTTTTAACACTGCCATTTTTTCATACCTCCTTATGAACTGTATAGCTGTCATTTTTCACATCCTGCCTGAAATGTGTTTTCATACCAGTTTCACAGAATGGTACGGTCGCTGTTCGAAATCCACTTTCAAGATGGATTAACAAAATCACAGGGCCACTGTTTGAGGGTAGGTCCCAAAAATAATATTTTGAAAATCTGGTGAAAAATTAAAAAAAAATTACTGCGTTACGGGCATGCGTTGCACATTTTCTGTGCATGCTCATAACTTTGTCAATTTCTCATATTTTCACTCGAAATTTTCAACATTGTCATTTTTTTCGCACCTCCTCATCAACAGTACAACTATCATTTTTCATATCATGCCCAAAATATATTTTAGCACCTGTGGCACCGAATAATGCAGTCACTGTGTAAAATCACCTTTTGGGATTGAGTATCGAAATGATATTGCCACTATTCATAAGGCGGTGACCCAAAATGGTTATGTTGAAAATTTGGAGTGACAATACCAACAAACATCTGGGGGAATTAGGGTTTCCAACTGTAACACCCCCCTACCCTGTAGAGACTGACAGGCGTCGGGTCTGTGCCTTGGGGTTGTCGGCCATAATGTCACACTATTCCACCCCTACCCTGCAGCCAGTGACAGGCATCAGGGTGTGTCTTGGAGTCTTTGGCCCAAACATTCACCCCATTTTCCTATACTGTACCCATCTCAGCTTATTTCATTATGGAATGGAGTAAGTGTGAGGGCCGCAGACCTCAAGGCACACTACGATGCCTGTCAGTGTCTGCAGGGTGGGGGTGGAATGGTGTGAGCATTACAGCCAATGACCCAAAGGGACACCTGCAGTGCCTGTCAGTCTCTGCAGGGTGGGGGTGGGGCATTAGAGTTGAAAACCTTAATGCCTCTTTAAGAAAGTAAATCACGGAGGGATGTTTGATGTCACTTACAGTACCTTGATTTCAGCAAAGCCTCTTTTTTTTTTTTTGTAAATCCTCTTTATTATTTTTCAGGAAAAGAGAATTCAGGCAAACACATACATACCTGGCATAGCCAGGGTACACAGCCCCAAACTGGCTGCGATAACTATATACAAACCCATAAATACATTCACAGCAGAGAGAACCACCCTTCACATTTTTCTTATACATATACCACAGTTTTGCCTCGGAGCAACAGGGTCAGTAAGTAAATTCAGTCCAGAAACAGATAACCCCTCCAATCCATCCCCTGTTTCTCCCATGAGAGCATCAAATCTTGAACACCTCTATAGAATAGTCCTTCAAGGTGATATCTCCTTGCTGTGTCCCCAGGAGAGAGAGAGTCCCCATCCTATCATCTATCCCAGCAGACCAAGAGCATCCAGCTAATTATTTATGCATATACTGAAACCTATTCACAGGAACTAATTATCCAACCATCCTAACCAAAGTCCTACTAAACATCTCTGAAGCCTGAACTAGCATATCTTTCACCAGCTAATCACTTCTCAACAGACAGGCCTGAGTCCCAGCCATTTTGCACTACAATGAGTATATTGCATCTACTTTCCACCATCTCTTTACATATAACCCCAGTTTACCTTCCCAGGCATAATATCACTGTATTTTGCCCAGAGCCCCAATAAGATCCCTCATCCACTGATCATATGTGTACACTTGATCATCTTTCCAGTGCTGCAATACAAATGCTTTAACAATTGCAGACATTAAAGAAAGATGGTATTTAGGTGCACTACCTGAGACCTGTGAGAAATCACCTAAGATACTAGATCTCTGGAGTTATACGTTCTGAGTAATCCATCAGTGGATCTATACACCTTTTAATTTCAGCCCAAAGGGGTGCAATCTTACTACACTCCCAAAGCACATGTAAAAGATCCCCTGCTACAGTTTCACACCTAAAGCACAGGTCTGTCTGTCTGAGGCGTCTATCATATAGTTTTACAGTGGTAAAGTACATATTTGAAACAAAAAAGTATTGCATACTTTTGTACTTAGGTATAGGTACAGTATGTGCTTGTTGCTCTTCCATATACTGTCCCAGTTTAGAGTCCCAGGGGCCATGTTCTTGACCCAATATGCCACTTGTACAGGAGATTTGAATTATAATAACCAAAAGCACTTTATATACTTGTGACAGAACCTTAGATACTGGATCAACATCTTTCAAATTATCCCAGGTAAAGGAAGTATCCGTAAAATCCCCAAACCTTTTCGTCATCCCTTCTAACATACAAGTGATTTGCAGTTTTCTAAAGAACCGTATACTTTCAATTCCAGCTGGGAGAACCACTCTGCTGCCCTGAGTCACATCCCTTATCCACAAACCCATCAACTGCAGCACCCATTTTCTAGTAATTATTTGATCCCCAATTAGCAAGTTGGGATTGCCCACTATTGGCTGGTCCCTAGCCTTCATTTGATTCCTCCTTTGGATTGGGGAGAGGAATGACCACCAAGCTTCTGAAGACTTCACAATTGGATTCCATGACATCTTTTTAGGGCCCCTTTCTACATTAGCAAAGAAAATTGCCTCCAGCGAGACTCCTGAGTCCCTTAATATTTGCTTCTCAATTTGTAACCAAGTTGGAACATAGGACTTCCCTTCTAAACTTCTACGACACAGCATCATGAGCCCCATTTGGCCTGCCACATAGTATAATTGGAGATCAGGCAATTTAATCCCTCCTCTTCCATATGGCATACGCAAAATACTATGCTTCTTCCTAGGAGGTTTAACATTCCATAGGAATTCCGATAAAAGCTTCTTAATTCTTTTAAACCATATCCCAGGTATGCAATATGGGACTAGATATATCAGATATAATAACCTGGGCAGTAAGTTCATCTTAATGAGACCCAATATGGCCATGAAATTCAAAGGGAACTTATTCCATCTTGTCATATCCCCCCCCCAATCGCTGATAGTACCCCCTCCATATTTATTGCAGCACCCTCATCAGTAGCAGGTGTAATCCAAACCCCTAGATATTTCAACCTATCCACCTTCCACTGCACTTGTAATGGTGGAAAATCTGCCCTACATACATAAGGAGTCAAGGGCATGATCTGGGTCTTAGCCAAATTTAATTTGTAATTCACAACTTTAGAATATTTATCTATTAGGTCTATTGTTTTTTTAAAACTTGTTACCAGGTCCTGTAAGTGTAGGAGTATGTCGTCAGCAAAAACTGAGAATTTTAGCTCCCACCCCACAATATTAATCCCCTTAATTAGTACGTCCATATTAATAGCTCTCAGCAAAGGTTCCAAATATATGTTAAATAAGATCGGCGAGAGAGGGCAACCTTGACGAGTCCCATTTTCTATGTGTATCTCCCGAGAAACTAACCATTGCACAATACCCTAGCTGTTGGGGCTGCATATAAATTTTTGATACCATTGATTAGGCCCTCTGGAAAACCCATCTTTCCCATTGTAGCAAAGAGAAAGGGATGGGAGACCCTATCAATGGTCTTTTCTGCGTCTAAAGATATCAGTGCTCTGGGAAATTGAGATTCTGGCTCATAACTAAGTATATGATGTATCTTTCTAAGGGCATCATATGCGCCCCTCCCTGGCATAAAGCCCACCTGTTCCTGACTAATTAGAGCTGGGGAAATGCTTAATATTCTATTAGCTAAAATTCTAGTAAGGATTTTAATATCTTGATTCATCAAAGCTATAGGTCTATAATTGCCTGGTATATCTTTAGGCTTATCTGGTTTAGGGACAAGTGTGATATACGTCTGGTACAGTGGAGCGTGGCACACCCCCTCTCGCATTATAGTACTGAAGAATTCTTGGAGTATGGGAAGTATGGTCTGTATGTGTACCTGGTAAAACTTAGCCGTCAGCCCATCTGGCCCTGGGGTTTTACCATGGGGCAAAGACTTAACCACCTCCAGTATCTCCGATGCCGTTATAGGGACCCCTAATTTATAAGCTTGTGTAGGATCCAGGACTGGGAGTGGCACTCCCTCTAGAAATGTTCTAATTTCCTCCTCACTAGCTCCCCCTTTTACTTGGTAGATCTCTTTAAAATAATCAGCAAAGGCATTCACCATTTCTTGGGGATTTGTTATCTGGTTTCCAGAGTATTGCATATGAGTAATCCTCCTACTAGCTTCCCATTCCTTAACCCTAGCCATTAAAAATCGCCCAGGTACATCCCCCTGCATTAGATACTTAGCCTTAATCTTTCCTAACCAGAATTCGACTTTCCCATATAAGATATCCTCCATTTCCCCTCTCAAACTTTTAAGTTCTGCGTCAATTTCCCAAGAGGACCCTTCCAATGGAGAGACTGACTCAGTAGCCCCTATAATAAATTCCTCCTTTGCCCTCCTCAGTCTATTTCTTTGCACTGCAAGGCTCTGGGCTGCCCCTGCATACAGCACCTTACATGATGGCCATTTAAGCTTTTCATTCTGTAGTGTGGGTAACTGTTGGTGGATAATCTCCCTGAGGGCATCCTCTAACTTTCTTTGATTTGGAGCCATCGCTAATAAGGAATCATTTAATCTCCATCTATGCAGCCTAGGATGGATAGGAGCCGGTTCCCACCTTAAATGAATAGGGGAGTGATCTGATAAGATTCTACCCTCCATAGCCAATTCCTTAACCTCTCTAAGTGCATCCCCATTTACCAAAAAAAAATCAATACGAGAGTGACTCTTGTGAGCCGCAGAGTAATACGTCATGTTATTGCCCCCCCCCGTAGAACAGGTCCTGAGTGGGTCTACTAGAACCAAAGCCTCCATCATTCTATCCAGGGCAATCTGAGCCTTAGACAAAGGGCCTCTAAATGGTGGAATTCTGTCCTCTAAATTGTTTAAACAAATATTCCAATCCCCTGCCAAGATAAGAGAATGCTGAGATAACATGGCCATATCCCTTTCTAATGATGCAAAAAATTCCAGCTTGGGGGTTGGGGGTTGGGCCATAAATTGAAACCACAGTTAATGCTTTACCAAATAGGGTACCAGATAGATATATCCCTCTGCCACCTTCCCTGACTGTTACTTGCTCCACCTCGTACATACAAGTTTTCTTTATTAGAACCACCACACCCCTGACGCCTTTTCCTTACCCACCCCAAACACCTGACCCACCCACAATCACTTGAGGCAACTCACCCTCCATTAATAAGTGGGTTTCCTGCAGGGCAACAATGTGGACTCCCAGCTATTCAATATGTCTGAGGACTACTATTCTTTTCCGCTTACCCTTAAGTCCCTTAGTGTTCCATGACAGAATTTTAACCCCTGCCATTCCGGAAACTAAATCTTATTGTAGCCAAACTTTCTCTTTGCACATACTCTTGGTCTGCTGGCCTCACTCTCTCTCTAATGGACTCTTTCTCCTTCCTATCCCAGCCCCCCTCCCTGCCCCTGATCCCTGCGATCGCCCTCCTTCCGACTCTCGATTCATGGATGAACCTCTTTCCGCGCCCCTCCTCCGCCCCTTCTATTGTCAGAGCATCTCTTAGTACCCATCCCTTATCCATAACTAACTAGAACATATTTACATCTCCTCCTATATCCCACTATCCTTTTAACTCTAATCCTGCCTTCCCTATCTATACATCTCCCTCCGGGTTTCAAATCTACCCCAATACCTCCTAAGCTTAGATGTTTAACCTTCCACCTTGGGGTTTCAACCAGTGTTATATATAAACCCCCCTAGAAGTCCCTTCAATCCCAACTTCTCCCCTATGCGGGGTATCTCTTCTACCCTTTACCATCCTCTGTCAACCCCCCCAACATTTCCTTCTATTCCTCTATTTTCTTCCACACCCTTCCTAAGGTAGGCTCCCCATCCTTCTTCCATTGCCGGTTATTCACCCCTCACTCTGCCACACTCTTCCCAATCTAATTTAAATTCCCCAACAGGGGTTCCCCTGGAGGTTCATAACTATAACTGAAACCCAACCAGACCCCTCAACTTCTCACCCCACATTACCCCATCTTTTAAGCCCACTGGCACTTCTTTGACCTAACACACTCGCATCTGCCTCCAACCCCTTACCTTTAACTTCGGTGCCGTCCTCTCTTATCACCCCCGAGATTAACCCATACTACCAGAACCAATAAATCTAAACAAATTCAACCTTTTTTGTGAATCCTTTGTAATACAAACCCCAAACAACAAGAACAATTGGTAAAATCTTTTCAGTGTCCAGAGTCCCAGTCATCCTCTCTATCTTGCCTCTTCCCTTTTGGCCCAAAATTCAGGTCGGTACTTTGAATAATTCAGGAAGTTTGACCCGCAGGCCCTCCAAAGCATCTCTCGCTATCAGATATCTCTTCTCCCCAGACTGGAGTCCCACATTCAAGATTGCAGGGTATTATAAACAGAATTTAATTCCTGCAATATTAAGCTTCTTTTTAATCTCAGAGTACTCTTTCTGCTTCTCCCTGACCATTGGAGTTTGATCCTGGAACATCCACAGCGACACACCATTCCATTGCAGTATCTTCTTCTGTCTTGCAGTAGCCAGTACCTGGATCTTTTCTTTATAATTCAGGAATCACATTATTATCACTCGTGGCCTTGCACCCGGAGGAGAGATCTCTCTTAGAGCCCTATGGGCTCTTTCCATGTTATAAGCTTCCCTGAAAGGCATAGGGCCCAATAGCTTGAGCAATAAATCTTGCAAAAAAGAAATGCAATCTGACCCTTCGGTCCTCTCTGGGAGCCCCACTAATATTAAATTATTCAGCCGACTTCTGGACTCTTGGTCATCCATTCTCTCTTCTAACTTTTTAACTTGCTTTCTCACAGCCACTCACTCCTGTTCCATTGTGGCAACCTTCCTTTCCTGGGAGGAGATCCGTACTTCTGCATCCCCCATCCTTTGCGCTAGTGAATGTAATGCAGGCTTCACCTCGCAAAATCCAACACCAACCCTTGCAGCAGCTTTTTGATTTCCTGGATATCGTCAGAGGTCTTCACAGCATCCCCTTCCTTATTCAAATCCCCCTCTTGCTCGCTACGATCAGGGGATAGGGGCTTCGGTCGTTTGGCTGCCGGCGTTCTCGCCGCAAGAGGCTCCATAGCCTCCATGTCCATGCTGGTGCTTCAGAAGGGCCCTTCGCGTCTGCAATACCCGCGCTGTGTAAATACTGGCTGCCGCTTTTCAGCAGCTTTCTTCTGCGCGGTTTCACTCCCACTTAGTTCCACTACCCCTCCGCAGCAGTTACCCAGTGCTTTAAGTCATTGCTTACCGGTACCGGAGGTTTTTTACAACTTTAATCTGCTTTGGCGCCTGGGAGCAGTGAGGAACATGTCTACTCAGACTCGGCTCATCATGTGATCCCCCCTTGATTTCAGCAAAGCCTTTGACAACGTCCAACATAGAAAGCTGATTAACAAGATGAGTAGTCTGGCAATGGTGCACAAGCTGATAAACTGGGTTAGAAACTGGCTGATTGACAAGAGGCAGAGGGTGGTGCTAGTGGGATCCAATCTGGAGAGGGGGTGGCCAGTGGGGTACCTTAGGGTAAGTCCTGGGGTCAGTCCTGTTCAATGTCTTCATTACAGACATTGCAGAAGGCCTAGAAGCAAAGCTCTGTCTACCTGTTTGCAGATGACACCAACATCTGTAACAGAGTAAATACTCCAGGGGGGTGGAGAAAATGAGCAGGGACATGGAGATGCTTAAAAAATGGCCTGAGGAGTGGCAACTGACGTTCAATGCAAAGAAGCCTAAATAAGCACCAGAGAAGAAGGGAAACCTGTGGAGAGTTACAGGATGGGGTGGAGGTGCTGATGATCACCAAGGGAGAAAGGGACCTAGGAGCTATCAGTTCTGATGACCAAAAGGTGTTAAAGCAGAGCACACATGTTGCAAGGATGGCCAGTGGCATGCTGGGTTGAATAGGCAGAGGTATCACTAGCAAAAGCCATGAGGTGGTAATGCCATTGTATAATACACTAGTGAGGCCTCCCCTACAGTACTATGTGAAAATCTGGAGGCCGCAAATGTGCAAGGCCATAGGCGCCGAGTTGTATGGGCCCGTGGGGCACTAGCCCCATCAATATTTACAGACCTGGGCTGAGCCCCAGCAATATTTTCTACTGCCTGCTTTTTTTGGGGGTCAGTGCTGCATGCGCGCATCTGCTGTTACCTAACAGGGCTGCACCAGCTGTCAGCATGCTCCCTCGCCCCCTTCCTGTTTAACTGACTGGTGGGAACAGCGCTCCTGTTTTTTTATTTAAAATGTGCGCCTTTAGTTATTTGCTGGCTGTTTGGTTTGCCCTTTCCGCAATCATTGAGTAAGTGCTGCTGGTTGGTTGGCAAAATGGCATTTCTCAATTTTCCAGCATTGCCGCACTGTGATTGGCTGGGGGGGAGGGCTTATAGGTGCGATATGCATGCGTTGGTCTCCGGGTGATTTGTGCGAGGTGGCGTGTGGCAGTAAGGTGAGGACAGGACAGCCCAGAGTAAGGTGATCTCAGCTCAGTGAGAGCCTTTGGCTTTTCGGGACATTTTTTTTTTTAGGCGGCCGCGGCACAGACTCTACAACTGGAGTAGTCTCAAGTCTGGAGGGAGAGACTAGAGCAGACGACGGTCGAAAGGTGGTATGCTGGATTGCCGCAGCCAGTGTCGATTCTGTGGTGGGGGTGTGCGGGTCGCCGGTTGGTCCATGTCACCAACTAAGGACAAGTCAGCAGGCGTGCATAGCATCGGGCCATCGGCGGTAGTCTTAGCCCAGCCACAGGCCCAGTCTGAAAGGGTGAGGTGACTGAGCGGCCAGCAGCTGCCTGCTTTGAAGACTATGGTGCTGTGCAGTGTGGCCCGGCAGTGGTGAGGAGAGTCGAGGCCCACGCCCACCCAGGGTGAGAGAGAGAGAGAGAAGGGGTAGAGAGAGAGAGAGAGAGAGAGAAGGGGAGAGAGAGAGAGAGAGAGAGGGGAAGGGGAGAGAGAGGGAAGGGGAGGGAGAGAGAGAGAGAGGGAGAGAGAGAGAGAGAGGGAGAGAGAGAGGGAGAGAGAGAGAGAGGGAAGGAGAGAGAGAGAGAGTGAGGGAAGGGGAGAGAGAGAGAGGGAAGGGGAGAGAGAGGGAAGAGGGAGAGAGAGAGGGGGAAGAGGGGGAGAGAGAGAGAGAGAGAGGGGAGAGAGAGAGAGAGAGGGGAAGGGGAGGGGAGGGGGAGAGAGACCAGGTCGGGACTGGAGAGAGACCAAGTCGAGACTCGGGAAAGAGAAAATCAGAGAGTCCTCGGGCTTGTAGTCTGGATGGGTGGTTGAGATGGTAGGAGAGTCTGGGTTAGGATGGGAGGAGAAAGAGAGTCCTCTGGGTCTGGGGGGTGGGTTAGTTGGGTCTGGTCAGGTCAGTGGTCACGACATTGGACGGCATCGGTGGATGATGTTTTGAGCATGGAGGGGCCAGGCCACAGCAGACGACAACTCTAGAACTGATTTCCCGAGCCAGCACAGCACCAACAGCCAGCATGATCCCTGCCCAAAACTGACTGGAAGGATGACGATGATGAGCCGAGGAGAGGAAGAGAGATCAGACCATCACCATCGCACACCAGATTGTAAGTACTCTATGGTCATCTCATCTGTACTTAATCACTATTACCAGACCAGTCACCAGTAAAAACTCATCTCTGATGACAGTCAAGCAGGAGGGCCCTTGAGAGGGTAGGGGACTCGGGAGTAAGGGGATAATTCCAAGACCAGGCCCAGCAACAAGAGGGGCCCAAGTCTCCCAGCAAATTAAGGGCTGTGTGTGAGCTGGTAGGGGCCCCTGAGTCTGAACTTTCCCTGGAGTCCAGAATTCCTCTCAGGGGCCTGCCAGGATCAAACTGCAGCTAAACCTAAAGGTACAGCAGTACAACTGAGCTAGGGATGTATGCAATAATCCATGAGACTGTCTGGTCAGGTGCTGTGCCAGTGGAGCTAGGAGCTTGGCACCCACCTGAATAAGGAAAGGGAGAGTCACTGTCGCTGGACTAATTCTGACAGAATTTCTGCACTCGAACAAATACAAGGCACCTTGCTGCAATAAATAATGGACTAACCAAGACATAAGCTCTCCTTGTGTGTGTGTTCGAGTGCAGAAATTTTCTGAATGTACAATGGGAAACTTGCAGTTTTCTTTTCTAGCACTGAGGGTATTCCTGAGCACACTTGAAGCAACTATTTGTGTAATTCTGATAGGCATCCTTTCCGTGTTACTGGTATTTGTAAAATGATTGCCCCCCTCTCATTGTGAATCTGTTCTTCCTGTTGGTGTTCCTAAAGAACCACTGTCACTTTGGGTATTAGAATGGATTAAAAAGCATCTAGTGAAAGGTCAGCTATGTTGATTTTTCTTGGAAGTTATGATCCATCTTGGGAAGCTTTTCCGTTCCTTACTTTCTCTTGCATTTATCTAATTGAGCTGATGTGGCTGTGCTGTCAAAATAGTACAGTTTGGTGTAAAACTGCTGGAATATATGATGGAATTGGGTAGAGTCAGTAAATACATCTTCTCATGGTTTCCCAATGGTAGGGATTTTTATCATCCCCTGCTGCAGCTTAAGTGGGTTGTAGACTTGTCTAGTATGAAATGGTGCATATGCAACATTTTAGGGTGGTGTGTGCAAACATGTACTGAATATTGGCAAACAAAGACACAAATCTGGGTTATAGCTGTTCTGTCTGTATTTTGGATCAGCCCCTATAGGGGATGCTTCTAGTCTAAGTCTGGCAGTAGAGGCCATTTTTTTTTTTGCTGAAATGAAAATTATGATGTTGAGATATTGGGGTGTATAAGTAGGGTACCACAAGTCATAAGAGGGAGGTAATAATCCCGCTTTACAAGACACTGGTTAGGCCCCGTCTAGAGTACTGCATGCAGTACTGGAGGCTGCACCTGCACAAGGACATTAACAAAATGGAGGCATTCCAGGGAAGGGCAACCAGAATGGTTCGGGAACTGCATCAGAAAACATATGAGAACCGATTAAAAGAGCTCAATTTGTATACCCTAGAGCAAAGGAGGAAGAGAGATGATATGATCGAAACATTCAAACACCTTAAGGGCATTAACGAGATGAAAGAGTCTAACATGTTTCAATATAAGAAAAATAGCAGGCCAGGAGGACACAGCATGAGATTAGAGGGAGACCGATTAAGGGGGAATGTGAGGAAGTTCTTTTTCACAGAAAGGGTGGTGGATGCATGGAACGGCCTACCTCAGGAAGTGGTGGATATGAATACAGTGCAGGGCTTCAAACAGGCATGGGATAGGCATAAGGGAGCAATACAGATGAGTATGAATAGATATGCCATTAACAGAGCAAAGGCCGATGGCACATTGATAAGGTAGAAAAAGAAATGGGCAGACTGGATGGGCCTTGCGGTCCTTATCTGCCATCACGTTCTATGTTTCTATGTTTATAATTTTGCCTCCTTGAAGGCATCAACAATGGCAAGGTGCATCCCAGGCGTCTCAGTCATAAAATGTGAATTTAGTGTTGTCTCATTCTGTAGCTGTGGCTAAAATTGTGTCCTGACGCAGAGCTGAGTTAAATCTCTATGTAGAGTCAGAGGCCCTCCTCTCCCACAGCATCATTATAGACACAGGAATATACCTAAAAACAGAAGAAACTAGTCCCAGATCCCCCCATCCCAGCTCAGCCTACCATAAGATCCCCAAATTCCAATTGTTAGAAAAGCTTCCATTTCTGACCATTTTATTAATGTATTAATGTATAAACTGGTGACTGGGAAAGTGTTATGATGAGTGGAGGAGGGGAGGAAATGCTGTTTTAAAAGACTTCTCTTGAAAACCTGGCTCTCTGCATCATGCCAGGAGATGGCATAGAGAATACTGGCCGGGCAACTATGCACAACCAGTGTGTTCTGTCATAGAGGGTTCGATTCCCTCGACCTCAGATTAAGGTCGAGGTCCATGGGAATCGGAACCCTGAGGTGACAGAACACACAGGTTGTAAAAGTTGCTCATTCTGTACTTTTTATAGTGTATAGTAGTATGTAAAATATGTGCATTGTTTTTTTTTCTTTCGTAATGAAACTGACTTGTGAAGTCTCTAGAGGTTCTAGAATACTGTCACCACAGAATTAAACAGAAGAAAGCAACAATATGCCAGCATTTCAAGTTGTTCTGCTGTAGTGACATCACTACTGCAGCAGAACATGTCACTACTGCAGCAGAACAAGCATATCCCCCCTTCATTTGCCCACCACCTCAAAATCCCCACATACTTTTTTTGGGAGTGTTAAGTAAACATACTGTAAAATATAACAGAGTTATGGGATGATAAACTGTGTATTTTGTTTAACCTCAAAAGTTCAATAAAAACTAAATTATATTAAAAAAAAAAAGCCGGAGCCCCACCCCCAACACCAGATCAGTGATTTAGGGGCATAGTAATCCAACAGCCAGCTACTTCAGTCTCTCCTCCATTACCCACAAAGTGGGCCAGACTTTCATCAACAGACTGAGCAGGCAGATGATGCTGATGGTTACGATTCCACCCGCCCCACATTTGTTCTCCCGCCCTCCCTGATATGTGCTTACCCAGTTAGTCAGTGGGACTAGTGCATGTGCTGGGAGTTTGGGAGGGGGTGAAAAGTTAGACAGTCACTGGACTACTGGCTCCCCAATCATGGAATGGGGACAGAAGGGGGGACCCTCTACCAAAAAAGGTTTGTATTCAGTGGAGACAGGCTAATTCATCATATCTCCTGGGCGTATGCTTACTCAGTCTGTTAGTGAGACTGTGGTGCTCACCATGGGTTAAAGTGGGGGTATGATGATTGAGTTTGCAAGACATTGGACGATTGGCCCCCAGTCATGGATCAGTGGTCAGGGCTTAGAGGATATCATCAGGAACCACCCAATATCTATCCTTCCTTGACTCTCCGAGGCTCTACAGCCCAATGGTTCACCTCTGACCCTTGACCCCTGACCCAGGGGCAGGGCCTTGACCCCTGACCCCTAGGCCCCACCAACAATTTTACAAACCCGGCTCCTATGTGCAAGGCCATTGACGGTGGAAGCAGCCCATGGAAAGGCAACTAAGATGGTACATGGCTTGCAACACAGAAGATATCAGGATAGATT
The DNA here is from genome assembly GCA_016271365.2 of Neoceratodus forsteri. Classification (NCBI taxonomy): domain Eukaryota; kingdom Metazoa; phylum Chordata; order Ceratodontiformes; family Ceratodontidae; genus Neoceratodus; species Neoceratodus forsteri. Next base: position 269,399,826 of record CM057453.1, read on the forward strand.
AAAAGGACCTCAACATGTACATATTGGAGGAAAGGAGGGAGTGGGGGAACATGACAGATACATTCAAGTACCTCAAGGGCATAAACAAGGTGCAGAGGTGAACATCTTTTAATACATCAAATGTTCAACATTGACAAGTGCTTTTTTTTTATCCCCCACAAAAGAGAAAACCGTCCATCATTGTCCGCTGTGTAACCCTCCCTTCATTCAACAGTATACAGACACTGGGAGTGTCCAATCCCCCAGTGTCCTCATCTGTCTGTCCGTTGTTGTGCACTGTGTAAACCCCCCCAAACAGTGTGCAGACACAGGGGTTCCCAATCCCCCAGTGTCATCTGTCTGTCCATTGTTGTCTGCCATGTAACTGACCCAACAGTATACAGACACTGGGGGTGCCCAATCCCCCAATGTCCTCATCTGTTCAGCAAACTCCCTGAAAAAACAAAAACTGTCCCTCATCATATTTTTCCCTTGTAAAAAAGAAAAATGTCCATCATTGTCCATTCTGTTGTTACCCAACCCCCTACTCTCGCACTCAGGACCCACCACCCCACACCCCATATACCCCATACTTACCCACCGGAGGTCCGTCGCTGTAATCTACCTTGGACTGCAGGCATGTCTTTGCTCTTCAAAGCCCAATCACAAAATGAGGTAAGCACTTTAATGTATTTCAAAAGGGTTTTCAGCTTAGTGGCATAGCTTGCCCATTTTTAAATATTTTTGCCCCACATTTTCAACATATGTTTTTAGGGACCCCACCTCACAAACAGCTTCACTAAAGGTGTAAACCTGAGCAAGCCACTTAACTTCCTTGTACTCCCAGGTCGCACCTGTAAACAAGTTTTCAGCTTAGTGTGTCTCTCCCGGTAGAAAAAGTAAAAATTAAAAAATTAGATTAAAAAAAGCAATTTTCAGACATATCCCCCCCCCCAAACCATGACACCAGTGTACACGACGAACATTCGGCATTGACAAATGCTTGTTCTTTACTATCTCTGCTACTTCCTTGGAGAAGCATAGTGGTTTCTTTTTTGTCTTGCTCTTTTTAACCTGCCTGACACAGAGGTTAGTTGCCTCCTCAATGGCCTTCCTTATTTTTGCCAATTTTTCCTGTCCCACACCCATGTTCCCTATTTCTGCTAGAGCTTCCTTAAGGCACTCTCCCAGTTTCTTGAAATTTGCCCTCCTGAAGTCCAAGACTCTTGTTTTAGTGTAGTTAGGTTCTGGCCTGGTCCTTATGTTGAACCACACCATACAATGATCACTAGTCTCCAGGTGGCTTCCCACTGTGATGTCAGTGACACTGCCCCTGTTTGACAGTACCAGGACCAGTATCCCCCTCTCATGAGTGTGTTTCTTTAACCAGTTGCCTGAGGAATGCCCCCTGCAGGGAGAGTCTAAGATTTCCTTACTTCTAACAGTTGCTGCAGCAGGGAGGCCCCAATCCACAGCTGGTAAATTGAAGTTCCTCACCAGCAATACCTCACCTTTTTTAGCCATCTCCTGGAATTCTTCTCTCATAACGTTATCTTCCTCCTCCTCCTCCCCCGTGCTAGAGGTCTGTAGGTCATCCCTATTTTATTTTATTTATTGACATGTTTCACCAGGAAGGCACACTGAACAACAACTTGCTCATCTCCCGGTGTGACCTGGGGGAAGGAGTACAGAGTGAATGAGCACTAATACATTCAAGGTACATGAGACAGCAGTTACATAAAGCGAATTAACAGAAGGCAATTAATAATTGGCAATAAGTGTAAGTAGGAGGGGAAAAAGAGAGCAAAGCTTCTAACTATACAGATGGTAAATAACTAGTAGTCTGGTTACAATTAGATTTAGATAGAGAGAGAGAAGTTAAGGCAACAGGTAATAGTAAGTACATTCACTTTAGGCGATTCATAAAGTGCCTGGGGGGAAGGGGGGACTGGGCCAAGTAGGTAATAAGTGCCATAGAGGGAGGAGGAGGGCAGTGGGAAGCAGGGGGAGTGTAAGCCGAACCCAAGGGCCCCTCCAGGATGTCAAGAACCCTGCAAATGGACAGGGACTGCTAGAGGAGGAGGAGATTTCCAAATAGAACTGGAGATTTGGGAGGGCAAGTAGACAAGTGCAATGTGGGATGGAAAAGGGTGCAAGAGGTGAAAGGGAGAGACAGGTCCAAGGGCTCTGAATGATATACTGGGAAGATGGGCACTTATATGGGAAGCTGGGACGAAGGGGAGGGGGAGTAGAGTCCTGGGAGCCCCTTCAGGATGCTGAGAACCCTGCAGGGGGGCAGGGAAGGCAGGAAAAGAATGGGGGGGATTTAATGGAGAGCCAAGGTGAGGGAGGAATTTTGCAGATTAGTAACTAGTACTATGGGCAGAAAAGGGGAAGAAGCGGGAGAAGAAAAAGGAAGAGGGGAAGGAGAGCCGAGCCCAGGAGGACCCCTTCAGGATACTGAGAACCCTGCAAGGTGGGCATGGGAGACTACAAAAGATATAGGGAAGGAACTGTAAGCTAGGAGTGGATATAGTTGAGGGGTGAGACTAAACCTATGCGAGGGACATGATTTAGGGAGGGTAATAGCAATAGCAGCTAGATGAGAGGTAATTTTGAAGGGATAAGTTGATGGAGTAGGTGGAGGAGGAGTGACAGACTTGAAGAGGGAGTGAGTTCCAAATTTTGGGAAAGCAGTAAGAGAAGCTCGATTGACCCAAGGGATCAGCAAAGTGCGTGAGTTGGTGGATCAAAGGGAATGAAAGGGAGGGGGATGAGTGATAAATGAGGAGGAGAGGTGGGTAGGGAGTGCTCCCAACCAGTGTTTGGAGGTGAATTTTGCACAGTGGAATAGGCATCTGTTTGTGAGAGAGGGGAAGGACAATTCATGGTAGAGATTGCAATGATGAGTGCGAGCAGGGGCATCAAGGGCACAACAGCAGAAACAGTGGAATAGGCTGTCCAATCTGGTCAGGGAGGATTTGGGAAGAGCCACTACTGAACAGAGACAGAGACCGTGAGAGGGGGGTGATGAAGAACCACTGATGCATGTGATGGCCTGCGGGCTGACTGCTTCAAGACTGCTGCACTCACTGTAGACACCAGCTGGCTCTGAGCTACTGCAAGTGTCTTCTCATGCCTGCTCATCCTCTGGTTCCCTCCTCTTCCTCCTACTGCTGTCTCTGCTCCTGTGGGTCCCTATTCGAATAGTAGCCCCTTTCCCTCTGTCCAGGGTGACCCACAGTACATCCACGACTCCCTTCCCCCCACCCCTATATTTCTGTGGCCTTTATGTTCTCTGTCACATAAAGATCCATCCCTCCTTCCTTTTCTCTTATCCTGTCACTCCTGAATAAAGCATACCCTGGTATGGCTACATCCCAGTCTTGGTTTTCATTACACCTGGTCTCTATAATTGCTACTATGTCCAGGTCTCCTGCTGCCATGGTGGCCTCTAGGTCTGCCATCTTTTTGCCCAGACTTCAAGCATTTGCACACATCACTCTCCATTTTCTACTGCCACCTCCTTTCCTCTTAGCTTTTTGCCCTCTCCCATTTTCTCCACTAATATCTTTCAATGGCCCACGCAGCCAGTATAGTGTTATGCTTGTGCAACTGTGTTAGTTTGGTTTTTGGCCGTTCGCACTCTATTCCAGAGGAATTACCACCCTCTTAGAGGTCCCACAGGCAAGGAACCCTCAAAGAGGGTTCCACCCCTAAAGGTGCCATGGGACAATCCCCGTGGCTAAAGGTACCTTAGGAAGGATCCCAAAGAGAGAAGTGCTGCCGCTGGAGGAGGAGGGGTGGATGGTGGGGCAATGAAAAATTGCTTCACAAGGAGGCTTAGAGGAACAGCTTATATAGTTCAGAAAGTGGGAGCGGTTGGCTGCTTGCCCAGTGAACTCCAGGCTATGCCTTCCAATTCAATGGCTCGCACAGCCAGTATAGTGTTATGCTTGTGAAAGTGTGTTATTTTGGTGTTTGGCCATACACACTCTCTATTCCAGAGAAATTACCACCCTGTAGGGGAACCAAAGGTAAGGAACCCTCGAAGAGGGTTCTACCCATAGAAGTGCCATGGGACGATTTCAGTGGCTAAAAGTACCTTAGGAAGGATCCCCCCAAAATAATGAAGTATGAAGCATATAAGCAAGCAGTAACTGTGACGTAGTAGTAGATATGCACAGACAGTTTTATAACGTAATGAGCTGCTCAGGTTGGTAACAAACGAAATGCACAGGCTTGCGTGGCATGATTCTGATGGTTTGTGTTGAGAATGAAGGGATCCTATGGAGAGAGGGAACGGCAAGGAAAACATCTACCTACATTCAACAGTGGAACCTGCCTAAAGAGACTTGGGACACTACTATGCTAACTAACAGTTATGACCTGAGGCAACGGAGGAGAGAAAAAAAGACACTATGAGAAGGAAATCTCTGGGGATCCAAGGCCTAGGTCACCTTCAATCCAGGCTTAGGAGGTTTTATTTAGTGACGGCTTTACAGCTGCAATTTGGAAACCCAATTAAAGGGAGGTGGAAAATAATCCACATTTGGAGAAAGGCTCTCACTCAAAACCCTCTAGTGGGAATGCTGTGGAAAGTTGCTAGAAAACTCTGCAACACACATGCAACCAAGGTGGGAGGAGGAGGAGAGCAATAACTGCTTAGGCACTCACCTGGCCTACTCACCCTAAACTCAAACCAGGTGAACCAGAGGCAGTAACTGTGACGTAGTAGTAGATATGCACAGACAGTTTTATAACATAATGAGCTGCTCAGGTTGGTAACATAAACAAAATGCCCAGGCTTGCGTGGCATGATTCTGATGGTTTGTGTTGAGAATGAAGGGATCCTCTATGGAGAGAGGAAACGGCATAATGTGGTGCAGGTGCCTTTCTAGGGAAAATACTAAAGCCATGGATAATCATTGTAGTGGAATACTAGAGCCAAAGGAGGTAACTGTTTCCACCCTTCACAGCTAGTCTAAAATTCTACACCAGGAGCTGCTGTCATGTAGAGAACAGCTAAAGCCAAGCCTGGAGTGAGGACATTCCCAGCTATGGGCCAGGAGAGAAGGACCCAGCCCCAAGTCGGGCATGCTTAAGATGCAGACTAAATGCAGAGCAAAACAGTCGACTGCAGGGAACCCTGTGCCAGAATGGTATGGCTGGCATACCCCAAACTAATAGAGAGCTGAAAAGCTGGTGAGCAGCTGAATGAGTGCAGGTATGTTGAAACGTAATGAGCATTGAGTGCTGAGACCTTGCAAGGTCGAAAGCAGATTAAGTGCAGCAGACATCCCAGAGGCTGAAGCTGAAGGTTTGTGGTAGGCATGAGCAACGATCGCATAAGCAAGAGTAGACCTGCATGTAGGTCAGTAAGCAGAGTAGTAATAGGTGGACCTGCGTAGGTCTGCATAACATAGTAGCAATGATCAGCACTGAATAGTGGGGCAAGCCAGCCAAGCATCCAAAATGAATAGAGGTGACACATACTCAGAGGTTTTTTCAGCTGCAGAGACAGGATTTAGAATTTGCCACATGGGGCCACGACTCCCCAAACACCTCCAAGTCTCCACAGTAGGAAAAACAAGAAAGTAATGGAAGGGCTGAGACCCACATGCAGGTATTGAAACTAAGTTACATCCTCAGCAGTAGCTTTAGCAGATCTCTGAGTATAACAGGGTGAATAAACCTAGAAGCAACATGTGTATGGAGTACACTGCGTTGTAAAACTGCAATAAACATAAGTAAAGAGACACAAAGCTCTGAAGGCAGACGTAACCAGGCAATGCAATGAAACTGCTGCAATAAGGTAAGTAGAATGACAGCATGATTGAGCTGTATAGCTAGGTTCAGAGTAAACCTGAGTCAGGTGAAAACAATTGAGTATGCAACATGGAGCAGCTATGGTTAAGCTGAAACACACAAGTAATGATTGCAGTTGCATTGCAGTAGTTTGAGTGATATGGGTAACAGACCAAATAGTAGGAGCTCAGAAGCGATATGCTAGGAGCTTAGAAACAAAATCCCCCCAGAAAAAACAAAACCAAAGACACACAAACACAGAAATCAGAGAACAAAGACAAGAAGCACACACAGCCGAAGGCAAAATACAAACCAGAAGCAGGAAAGAAACACAGAAATCCAGCAGACAAGCAGGAGCAGCAAGGTGGGGGGGTAGGCCCCAACCAGCTCAGAGGACTGACTGAGAGAGTCTTCAGCTGCAATGAAAAAGTGCTTCACAAGGAGGCTGAGAGGAACAGCTTATATAGCTCAGGAAGTGGGAGTGGCTGGCTGCTTGTCCATTGAACTCCAGGCTAAGCCTTCCAATTCCTCTTGTCCCTTCCCTCTTCCTCTTTGTTACCTATTTCTGTTTGTTCCTTTTGGGACTCCTCACCCTTGGGATTCCCACTGCTGTCCCTGTAAGCATGTGGGGGGGTGGGGCAGATTCTGTCTTCCTGCCTTGTTCCGCCACCCCCTTGGCCAGTTTAAATGTGTACTAATGTAGCTTTTAAACTGTTCACTGAGGATCTCAGTTCCCCTCCTAAAGGGATGCAGGCCTTTGCCTCTGTACAGGCCTCTATCCCTCTAGGTGGAGCCCCTGTCCCCAATGAATCTGAATCCCTCTTCTCCTCACCATTTTCTCAAACTTCATTTCCTCAACCATAAGTTGAAGTCCCTGGTGCAGATCCTCCTTTTATCCCCCTTGTCATGGACAGGTAGCACCTCTGAGAAAGTAACAGATTGTGCCACTTGCCTAAGACCCCTCCCCAGTTTTCTGAACTCCTCCTGAACTGTTTCAGGCCTCTCCCCAACCAGGTCATTTGTCTCCAAGTGGACAATGACATAGAAACATAGAAGCTGATGGCAGATAATGACCGTGTGGCCCACCTAGTCTGATCATTTTACCTATCTATTGCAAAAACCACTGACCTTAATTGATCTGTGGCTTACCTTTTCTTCCCTATCACCAGGGCACCCTTATGTCTATCCCATGCACTCTTGAATTCCTTAACCATCTTCAACCCCACCACCTCCACTGGGAGGCTGTTCCAAGCATTCACCATCCTTTCTGTGCAAAAGTATTTTCTCACGTTGCCACTGAGCCTTTATTTATTTATTTATTGAAATGTTTCACCAGGAGGGCACACTGAAAAACAAGTTGCTCATCTCACGGTGTGACCTGGGGGGAGGGGTTACAAAGGGTTGTGAAGGATGATCAGCTACAATAGTATGTGGGTAGTACAAACAATACAACATTGTAAGATTGTGCAATAGTTGGAACACAAGGTATTGTACAATAAACAGTAGTGGAACATTGGGTAAATTACAATACATGTCCAAAACCATGCAAAAGAGCATATGAACATACAAAACAGTAATAATGCAATAGAACCATTTATAGTGCATGAGTGTACCAGGAGCAGGCTTGAGGTAGTACACAAGTGCTGTTGGAGTAAAAAGGATGGGGTTAGGTTGTGCACACTGGTGACCCAGAAGAGCAGGTGGAGAAGAGAGGGGGGAAAGGCAAGAACTGAATATGAGGAGAAGGGGTAGCCATTTCCTGATTTCCACCTTCAGAATGTTGAGAACCCTGCTTGGGGGGGGGGTCATGGTAGGAAGGCAGAAACTGGGGATAAGTATTAAGGTGGGTTAAAGCAGGAACTGCTGAGGGAACGGAAATTGTATAGGGCAGAGGTAAGGGAGAAGTTGGAGGAGGAGTGTCGTATTTCAGGGGGGAGGGAAGTCTAGATTTTAGGGAAACGATAGGCGAAACCAGTCTGACCGATGAGGGTGGAGTGGCAAGGGACCGTCAAGATGCGGGCATCATTTGATCTGAGAGAGTGGGTGGGGGGAGGTGGAGTGAAGAGAGAGGATGAGAGATAGGAGGGGAGCCCCCCAAACCAGAATTTGGAAGTTAGTTTGGCACAGTGAGAGATGCATCTGTGAGACAGTGGAAGGAAGGTTAGAGAGCAATAGAGTTAACAGTGATGGGAGAGGGAAGAGGAGTCAATAGCAAAGTGGCAGAAGGAGTTAAAGAGAGTGTCCAACTTAGTCAGAGAAGATTTGGGAGCAGCACCATAGACTACATCACAGTAGTCAAAGATGGGGAGTATCTTCTTCTGGACAGCTTCATGCCTTGCAGTCAGCGGGATGCAACTACGATTCCTGTACAGAGCACCAAGCTTGGGCACAGTTTCTTCAGGATAGCATCGATATGCACAGAGAAGCTGAGGTGCTGGTCCAGCCAAACTCCCTGATATCTAAATAAGGAGGTGTCCTCTAAGATGGTCCCATCAAGGGTGTGGAAGGGTGTGGAAGGAGGGTAGGGCCAGGAGCCTAGAGAGTCTCTTCCTGGTGCCAAAGGTCATTGAGACTGTCTTCTTGGCATTTAGAAAAAGCTGATGAGAAGCAAACCAGAGCTGAACTTGGTTGAAGTCACGCTGTAAGCTGGTTTGCACAGCAGCAGGGTTTTTGCCGGAACTGTACAAAACAGTATCGTCAGTGTACATGTGGATAGAAGAGGATGAGCAGGCTGTGGGAAGATCATTAAGGAAAATGGAGAAGAGTAGGGGACCAAGCACTGAGCCCTGAAGGACACCAGTGTTGATGGGCAGTGGAAGGGAGATGGAATCAAGGATTCTCACTGACTGGGTCCTGCCAATGAGGTAGGATTTAAACCAGTTGGTGGCTGATGGAGCAAGGCCAGCTGAGAAGAGTGACTCAAGAAGCAGGGATGGGAAACAGTGTTGAAAGCTTTGGCTAGGTCAACAAAGATGGTTGAGGTGATCAGGCTGTTGTCCATCCCTGAAAGGATGAAGTCAGTAAGCCTGAGGACGGAGGGAGGTGGTTGTTGAGTGGTTCTTTCAAAAACCAGACTGAAAGCGGGTGAAGAAGGAGGAATCAGAGAGGAAGGGTGATAGTTGCAAGAGAACTACATGTTCTTAAAGTTTGGCAAGGATAGGAAGGAGGGGAATGGGGCAATAGTTGCCAGGAGTGGATATGTCACCACCCTTGCTGAGAGGAAGCACTACAGCCTACCCCGTTGTAGCCTCATCTCATTCCCCCTTGTCCTTGTATATCTTCTTTTCTGAAAGATGTTACCACTTGTTTATACCCCTAAGGCACTTGAATGTTTCTAACATATTCTTTCTCTCTCCCTCCCTCCCTCTCTCTCTCTCTCTCTCTCTCTCTCTCTCTCCCTCTTCTCCTGGTAGTACATATTAAGTTCTCTCAGTCTCTCCTCATGGCTTCTCATGCAGACCTTGCACCATCTTTGTAGCCGTCCTCTGGACTGCCTCTAATTTGACTGTTTCTCTGGAGATGCTTTCTCCAGAACTTGACACAGTATTCCAGCTGAGGTCTCATCAGTGATATGTAAAGTGGCATAACCACTTCCTTTTTTTCTGCTGGTGATACCTCTCCCAATGCACCCCAGCACTATACTGGCTTTCCCCACAGCCTTCTCACATTGTTTGGTCACCTTCAGTTAATCAGATATGATTACCCCCAGGTCATGTTCTTGCTTGGTGGCTTCCAATACCTCCCCTCCCATCTTGTACTCCTCCCTTTGATTTCTGTGCCCCAAGTGCATGATTTTGCACTTTTTTGCATTGAATCTAAGCTGTCACACTCTTGACCACTGCTCCAGTAAGTTTAGATCCTTTCTCATTCTCTCCACCCCCCTTCCCCCCGCTGGAGTGTCTACCCTGTTGCAGATCTTTGTGTCATCTGAAAATAGGCATACCTTCCCTTTCAGCCCCTCTGCAATGTCACTTATGAAGTCATTGAAGAAAACTGGCCCTAGTACTGACCGCTGTGGCACTCCACAGGTTACCTCCTTCTCTTCAGATTGCACTCCATTTACCAGCACCCTCGCTTTCCTGCCACCCAACCAATTTCTGATCCAGTTTACCACCTTGGGGTCCACCCCCAGGCTGTCCAACTTATTTCCCAACCTTCTGTGTGGGACAGTGTCAAAAGCCTTGATGAAATCTAAGTAGGCCACATCCACCGCCCCTTCCTGATCCACCTTCCTGATCACCCAGTCAAATAATTCTATTAGATTTGTTTTACAAGACCTTCCTGCTGTGAATTCATGCTGCCTTGGATCTGTGCCTGCTAGATTCCTGAAATATCATAATCCTCTCCTTCAATAGTGACTCTGTTAATTTTCCCAATACCGAGGTCAGGCGGACTGGTCTGTAATTGCCTTCCTCTTCTCTGTTTCCACTTTTGTGGAGTGGGACCAGGTTTTCCATCCTCCAGTCTTCTGGGACCACCCCTGTCTTTAGCAGACTGTTGAATAGGGTAGTCAGTGGGACTGCCAGCACCTCTCTGAGCTCTTTTAATATTCTGGGGTGAATCCCATCTGGTCCCATTTCTTTATCTAGTTTCCCCGAGTTCCTCTAGCACTTTCTCCACTGCGAATGGACTGGTGTCCACCTCCCTTCCATGGTTGCCTTTATTGCTGAGCTGTGGAACCTTGCCTTCCCTTTCTTTGGTGAATACTGAGCAGAAGTATTTGATCAGTATTTCTGCCTTCTCTGTGTCCTCCTCTGCACAACCTCCTTCCTCCTATTTTATCCTGATAATCCAACTCCTAGTCTTTTTTCTCTCACTAATGTATCTGAAGAAGGTCTTTACATCTTTCATAATAGCCTGGGCTATTCTTTCCTTGGTTTGCACCTTTGCGCTCCTGATTGTTTTCCTTGCTTCTGTCTGCCTCTCCAGATACTGGTACCTTTCTTTCTAATTTTGTGTTTCCATGTATCTCTTGAATGACCATCCTTTTTCTCTCACCTTGATGGCCATTTCCCTTGAGAATTAAAGTGGTTGTTTCTTTCTCTTGCTTTTGCTTTACATTTTAACATAAAGGATTGTTGCCTAAGTCATGGCCCCCTTGAGAATAGCCCACTGCTTTTCAACATCCCCCCCATTATCCTCTTTTTCCAGGGCTCCCTTTAGACATTATCCCATTTTGAGAAAGTCTGGAATTTAGGACCTTAATCTTTGGGATTTGCCTCTTCCACTGTGGTCACAATGAATCACACTGTTTTGTGGTCACTGGATCCTATGTGGCTGTCTGCCTTAACCACACTGACCCTGTCCCAGTTCATGAGCACTGGTCCAAGATAGCTCATTCATGGAAGGGTTCCGCCACCAGCTGTCTTAGGCATGCCCCCTTAAAGGCAGTCAGAAAGTTTCTGCTTCTGGCAGTACTCGCAGTCTGGGTACTCCAATTGACATCTATCAGATTGAAGTCTCCTAGCAGTAGTAGTTCAGCTTCGGCTGCCATTTTGTTAATGGCTTCCACTAGTATTTTGTCTGTCTCTTCTCCCTGCACTGAAGATCTGTAGATCACATCTGTGTGAATGGTGGTTCTAGGTCCTTTCTCCAGGGTGACCCCCAGAGCCTCTACTCCCTGCTGTAACTCCTGAACCTCCATTGCTTTTATTCCCTCCCTTACGTACATAGACACCCCCCCCCCCCTTTCTTTCTCTCCTGTCCTTCCTGAAAAGTACATAGCCTGGTATGTCTATATCCTATTCATGGTTCCTTGTGTACCATGTTTCAGTAAAAGCCACTATGTCCAGGTTTACTTCTGCCATTAATGCCACCAGATCAGGGATTTTATTTCCCAGACTGGGGCATTTGTACACATTGCTCTCAATATCTGGTATCCTCCCCTGTTACTCCCCTGTCTTGTCCCTGTTTCCTTCTTGCATCTTGTCCTGTTATTAGTCCTCTCCCACATTTCTTCTTTGTAGAATTTCTGTTTTATTGGTGATTTACTGTCCCTAGTGTTTTCTTTTATGGCTATCTCATCGGGGGGGGGGCAATGTGATTTTTCCCACTTGCTTTCAACTGCCCCCTTAGCTAGTTTAAATGCTTGCTGAGGAAACATTTAAACTTTTCACCAAGAATCTCTGTGCCCCCCCTCGAAAAATGCAGGCTGTCCAGCTTGTGCAGTCCTTTATCCCTCCAGGTGGGGCCCCAGTCCCCAGTGAAGCCAACCCCCTCCTGTCTGTACCAATCTTTCAACCATTCATTGAATTTCCTGGTGCAGACATCCCTAGCTTCTTGTTTGCCATAGACAGACAGAATCTCTGAGAAAGCAATGGAGCATGCTACCTGCATAAGGCCCTTCCACCAAGTCCCTAAAGTCCTTCTGCACTGCTCCTATGTCCACCACTTTTCCAGCTAGATCATTTGTTCCCATGTGGACAATGACATCCATCTCCTCTCTCCTTACCACTGCACTGGCAATCCTTAGGATCCACCTCTAATCCCACTAAGCTATGCCTCCAGGAAGGCAGTTTAACTCTCTGGCCCCACCACTGCCTATTCCCAGCTCTATTCCTCTTACAATGGAGTCCCCAAACAATATTTTTTCCTCCTTCTCTTGGGTATCTTGGTGCCCCCCTTGGGTCTCTATCATGGAGGACTCGCTCATCCTCCCTGGTGATGAAGTTGGGAGGACCTGTTGGATCTTCCCATCCTGCCAAGATGGTGTATGAGTTCTGTAGTGTCCCTGGATGGGGGATGTGCCTGTGACCAGCCTCCGTCACCCTCCCAGTGCCCATTGTAGTCCATCAACTCCCTCTGCAAGACAGTCATTAAGGAAGTGGAAGCTGACTAGGTGGCCTCTGGGTGGTGGCGCAAGCCTCCTGCATCCTAGCCATCTTGTCCTGGAGGCTGTTGACCTCTGCCCTCAACCCAGTTAGGTGCCTGCACATGGGGTAGCACTGCAACATCCAAAAGGTCCTCCTGAACACTTCTGCTCTGCATCCACTGCACTGCACCACTCCCATCATTGTCCCTTTTCCTCTATTGAACTTTATACCATAAAACCTGCCCTTGCTCCCTTGTTTTTCTTGTCCCTGTTTATCCTGATTTACTGTGGTCCATTAAACTCCTTGTGCTCTCTCTTTGCTTATCATTTTATGAATCTAGCTAGGCTGCAAATGTGTGTGTGTGTGTATGTTTCTACCACTTCCTGATTATAGCCAGGAAGTGGTAATATGCTTTTCAGTTCACCCACCTAAAAAGGAGATGCCCTTGGGGTGGGAGGATGGAGAGGGACAGAGGGTGTATCCGGTGCCTTCCTCAGTCAAAACAAAAAAGCAATCAGCACAGTCTGTTAAAAGTTACTGTATAAAACAAACATTAGCAGCAACTTTTAGTTTAGCTGTCCAGCCCTCCTTCAACCCACTCTGACAGCCCTTGTCCATTTGCTTTTTGGCTCCCTGTATTTAAACCCACTCTATGAGATTTAAATCTGCCACCTTTTGATAATGCTGTTCTTTTTTTTTTCTGAAATTTCTATTTTTTCTCTCTCTCTCCACTGAGCCGAACCCCTCGGGAGCACCCATGAAGCCCTGCCCCTGCCAGCACCCCTCGTTCCGCAGTCCCATCATTGTGCAGCGGAATACCCCCCGGGTGGGGTCGGGTCCGGGAACCCCCGAATCTTGGGTACTTATCTGGTCCTGGGTTCACGGGTGGGTGCTGGCACATTAGGGCTCTCGGCTCAGTGCTCCTTCATCTAGGCTCCGTGGAGGTACTTTTTCCTCCCATATTCCCCCATGGTACGTTGCATGCCTAAGCGTCAGGGCATCTTCTGGCGTCCGCAATGTCACCCCCCCTTCCGTGAAGGAGCTGCCTCTGGGGTTGATTGGCTGCCGGCTTCTGCCTGTAGCCAATTATACCCCTTGAGACTCGGCTTGCCATTGCTCTCCCCAGTCTCCACCAGGGGTCGCCACTTGCCGGTATAGAGGTCCCTCCCTTCCCCCAGAGAAGGCGAGCTGTCTCCGGATGCTCCAGCCTGTCTCCCCCTGGCCAACCCCCGATGACCCGAGCTCGCTCCCGAACCCGGGTCGCCGGCGTGGTGTGAGGTGTGGCGTCCAGCACCTCAACCCTCAGCGCCACTGGGCTGGCGATAATGCTGTTCTAACTGACTCTACACTGCCCACATCAGAGAGGGTTCCCTTCTGCTTTCTGCTGTATCCTTTAGTGTCCTGTTCAATGGGCAAAAAAAACCCTCGATCACTGATTTACTTGACATCCAGCTCTCCCTCCCTCCCAGACTCCCCAACAATCCTTATTAGCCTCCTTCCATCCCTACGAGCTATGGCAGTCCACAAGAAGGTATGGCCCTTCATATTCATTTTTAAAGTTTGAATGCTGTGCTTTAACTCAGTAAGCCATTACCCTAGCCCACCTCCAACTCTACTTAGGCCTTCACTTTACAAAATTATGCTGACACCCTGTAAGCCACAATGGGAGTGATTGATAACTCATTCTGTTTACTGCACATGCTGCATTCCATGACAGATAACGATAATACCACCAATACACAATTAATTTCAGTGCTGCATAATTATTATTACAGTTCTGCAAGCTTACAGCATTGCAACACATTACACACTGATCAATACAGCATTTGTAAGAAGTTGCAAGAAAATAATAGAATTCCTTCCTTAAGTGTTTTGAAATATGAACCATCCTTCCTAAATAAACACTATAAACTACAGTGAGTGAAACAATAACAGCAAAAAATTGACACTCTTTCCTTCCAGATTTAAAAAGGAAAAATATATAGCGTAATGTATATATATTTTAGGCTTTCTCAGCTAGAGGACTGAACAAGATTGTAGCTATATAAGTCTGACTGATGTGACAGCTCTCTTTCATGAATGCATAGAGATGGCTGACTACCACTGGGGCATGCGTAGTCTAAAATTTGAAGGATCCATGGGGAAACACCAGCCTCCCCCCTCTAGAAAGGTGCTTTTCATTGATATTGCTCTTGTTTTAAATAGAAATGTTACAAATTTTGAAAGTGTGGCTTTTTTAAAAGTTTTTATGAAAATTGCACTGCTTCATTAAAACTGTGTCCAAACCCACATGGTTAGCTGCAATTGCTCCAATATCACATCCAGGCGAGTCATGTGACTTGTAATACCATTTAGTTTTCCCAAATTGAATGAGAACACACATCGTTCCATAAAACAAGTGCATTAATGTGTAGAACTTAGGCTCTTAAATATAATACAGTCATTTTGCAAATTGTGGCAAAATTTGCAAAAATTGCACATTTTTGTAAAAAGTGCCTGAAATGGATTTGTGCAGTTTTGTCCACCACTAAACAATACTGATAGGTAGCTCTTGAAATGCCCAAAAGGCTGTTTTTCAGCAAACATTGGGCGCTATTCACAAAGTGCAGGATATACATGCGAAATGGGCATATAACGCCTGCATATCTATGTGGCCCCAGACAGGTGCAGGGTGCATGGTATTCACAACCATAAGCACCCACAGGGCACCTGTCCTCAACCCCACCCCCCTAGTGCGCAGCTGTGCGGGGGCTGATCACAGCTGCAAATGGGGAAGATCATGGGTCCTAAGCGGGCATCCAATCAGATGCCTGTCCAGAGTCCCAAAGTGGATCCTTTGGTGCAGGGGATCCTGGGAAGGCATGGACCCCAAGATCTGGAGTCTGATGGATAATTGGCCGAATGGCTGCCCCATCCCTACCTGGCAGCCTGGTGGGCTGGGGCAGCAGTGTACAGGGGATTTCTGTTGCTGCTGCACCCAGAGGGTATCCATTATGGGGGTTCAAAATAGTTATGACAGGGTCCCCATCATGTAACTTGCAGCCCCGGCCCTTCATGAATGGAGTGGAGTGTGGGCACGCCCCTTGGCATGCCCCCAGTCTGCTCATGGTGCATAACTGCATGATCGGCAGTGGGATCCAGTGAGCAGGGCACTAGTGCACATGTAGTGAATGCCAACAGTGGTAAGGCAAGGCAAGGCAAATTTTATTTAAAAAGACACCCATTCCGGAGGCTCTGGGCACTGAACAAGTTAGAATCACATGCAAAATAACACCAACAATATAATTTTATATACAAAATAACACCACAATATAAAACTTAACAATAAATATTCTACACTGTAACTCATTATTATAACATTTATAAATAATATGATCAGCAATAAATGCAAGAAACTAAATATATAACCAGGGACAGAATTAAGCATGAAAGTCAGACATTGGATAAAATTATAAATCTAAGTCCAGGAAAACCTGATCATACAGGAAGGTCTTGAGGCAGACTTTGAAAACCTTAACAGAAAGGGTCTCTCTTACAGCTGGAGATAACAAATTCCACAGGATGGGGCTGGTGACACTAAATGCTCTGTTGCCTGCCATTTTTAATCTCATCCTGGGAATCACAAGGAGGCCCCTAGAGGAGGAGCAGAGGGAGCGGACCGAAACAGTAGGTGTAAAAAGGTCCTTCAGATAACCAGGGCCCAGGAAATGTAGGGCCTTAAAGGTGAGCAAGCCCACCTTAAAGTGGACCCTCCACCTGACTGGCGGCCAGTGCAGTTCATGCAGCACCGGGGTGATGTGACAGTACTTCAAAAATGGGCAAGGAAATCCTAGGCTCCTGATTGGCTAAGACAGCAGGATTAGTGGGCTGGTATTTTTTGATAAAGCCTGCTAAAAAACAAGCGCCAAATTGGGGTGCCCCATTATTTAGGATATCCTGAGGCACCCCAAATTTTCACTCTCCTAAATACCATTTTTTTATCCCGCTTAGCAGGCGACTTGGCAGCCATCAACCCGGCAACTGCTTAAGCCCCAATGCCACATGCAAAATGGCTGTAGCAAACTTATTTCTTCCACATAAAAAAAAGAAAAGTTTTTCTTTTTGAATTACTAGCACTAGCATGCAGCATGCTCAGCGCTCCTCATACAGTTGGCACAGCACTTCCTCAAACCGGCTCCCTCACTCGACCTGATTCCACTCCCATTGCATTAAAACATTTCTAAAAGTATTGTAGTGCTTTTTTGTTTAACAGAACAATGTCTTTTCACTGTACCTCTCCTGCAGCCTGTGTCCACAATCTTGATCCCAATGGAAGTCCCGACCTATTGTACTCCTACAGTCACTGCCACTGTTCCACAGAATAAAGAAAGTGCCCACATCACCAAGGATACACTGTGCAAAACTCAAATAAATAATGATAATATAAAGAAAACAGGAACACGACGGAGCTGGCATGGGGTTGGGGATATCACAGTCCAAAAGCCAAGGAGGGACATGCTCAGTGTAAAACAAACACAACTGTAAAAACAACTTTGAAATGCTGCAATGCCCTCTACTGGTAACCACCAGTTACTATACCAGAAGAGGGTCTACTTCACTAGCAAAACACATTTTAAGGTATTTTTTGTGATTTTTTTAAATTTATTTTATCTTAACATTACAAACAAAAACTTCACCTATAGCCCATTTTCTAAGTGCAATAATACCCTCCAGGGTGGGCGGTATTGGGCAATATCAGACCTTCCAGGGGCTATAAGGCCCTCTGCCTGAGGCATTGGGCCTCATTACACCCTGTGGCAGTCAGGTATTTCCCAATAATGCCCACCCTGTTAGGTATTATTACTTACTTAGACTACCCCATCAACAACCTGGAAGCTATGTTCTGCACCAGCTGCAGCCCGCAGAGGATAACTCCAGAGACCCCGAGATAGAGTGCATTACAGTAGTCAAGCCTAGACATCACAAAGGTGTGAACCAAGGCGGGGAGGTCCAGGGGCGGAACTAAGGCCTTTATCCTGGAAATATTCCACAGAGGATAAAAACTGGTACAAGCACTGGACGATGCATGAAACTCAAATGTCAGTCCACTGTCGAGAATAACGCCCAGATCATGCACTTTAGAAGAGGCCTTCAATGGTACAGACCCAAGAAAAAGCCCAGTTTCTGCACCAGAGGCCAACTTATCACGCCCTATGTTTGACTCCACCACCAGTTCCTCCGTCTTATCAGAGTCCAGTAGCAACCAGGTGGAGGCCATCCAGCATTGATCTCAGCCAGGCAGGTGTTTAGCACTTCCACTGTGATGGATGTCCCAGGGGCAAAGGAAAGATACAGCTGGGTGTAATCAGCATAGCAATGAAAACCCAAACTGTACTTCCTGATCAGCTCTCCCAGGGGCAGCATGTACATGGCAAACAACATCGGTGACAAGACCAAACTCTGGGGTACTCTGCATGACAAGAGGCTAGGGGAGGAGGCGAAATTTCCCATAACTGCTCTTTGTCTCCTGTTGGTGATAAAAGACTCAAACCAGCAGTTGACAGTGCCAGCAAGTCCACAGAATTCCCTCAGGCTGTCAAGGAACACACGTTGGTCCACCATGTCAAATGCTGAGGAGAGATCAAGGAGAATGAGACTTGTCCCTTCCCCTTGATCTCTCGCCCTAAGGAGGTCATTATGCACCTGAGCTAACACAGTTTCTGTGCTATGCCTTGCACAAAACACAGACTGGAAAGGCTCGTATAGATCAGGGGCCATGAGGTGCTCCTCAAGCTGAAGCGCCTCCACCTTCTCCACAATCTTATCCAAAAATGGAAGAATGGAGCTGGGATGGTAATTTGCCTTGATGTCAGGGTCCAAAGACGGTTTCTTCAGAAGGGATCTCACCAATGCCTCCTTCAAGGTATCAGGAAAGACTCCCTCCGACAAGGAGCACTGGACAATCAAGGCAACCACCGGGCCAACGGAGTCAACACATCCCATTAAGAAATGAGTTGGCACCAGGTCCAATTCACAAAAGGTGTGACGCAGCTCAAAAGCAGTCTCAATGACCTCCGCCACCTTCATCAGTCTAAACTTGCCCCAATCAGATGGAGTGCTCTCCAGACGCTCACGGCAACCACTGTTGGCTAGAATATGGCTCATTGGTGGAATCCCCTGCTGGATGGCAGACACCCTGTAAAAGAAGAACCGAGCAAACTCTTCACATAAAGCATTCAAAAAGGCTTTTTTTGGCTGTAGACAGGAAGGATGGAGGAGCCTGTCCACAGACTGAAAAAGCACAGTTGGTGGTCTGCTGCACCCCACTGTGCGGCATTCAGTCATAGGTATGCCTATGCTTTGCACGTACATGGTGCTTAGGCATCTGTGAATAGACTCCATTGTACCCTCTGTAATGTCGTATCCTGAGGTAACAGTTTTGAAAATTCCCACGCTGGAAAATAGTTTCTAATAAGACAGATTATCACATGTGATACTGTTTGTGTCATATACTGTATTCAGTTATAAGCTAGTGTTTGGCATTCTATGTGAGGAAAACAACATAGCAATTTAAAGTGATGGTGGGGGAGCATTGTTAGGTTATTCAGAATGCCAGTTTGGTACATGCAACAGCCCAACACACAGCGAGTGCAAACAATGCAAGTGAACATGGGTTCACATTCAGAGGAATTGAAAAAGTGAACCAGAAGCCACGGTGTAGAGATGTTGACAACCTCCTGTTAAAATGGGAGGCTTTTTAGATTTTTAATTTTGGACCCTGCATGTATCCAAATCTGAATGATGGCTTTGACCTGGCTTAGTTCCCTAGACAGGGATAAGTATTTTGAATATATTCTGTAAGCTAAGTAGTGAAAACATCTACTGGTTATTTGTGAGCTAATAGTTCAATGTGCGTATACAACTTGGAGTGATGCTGGGCTTATGCAACTTGTTGAATGAACTTTTGATGTAGCCATTCGCCTGTCTGTGCCTCGGGAATATCACCTTGTATGGATGCCAAAGGCAAGGAATCCTGGAAGAGGGTTCCATCCCTAAAGGTGTCGTGGGAAGGATTCTCTTGGAAAAAAGGCCTCTGGGAAAGAAGCTCAAAAAGAGTGTAGAGCAGAAAGCATTTCAGAGGTACCAAGCTGATATTGAATATTTTGACCTTTGCACAGGTCAGCGTAGATAACTGTTACAGTCAGCAGAGAATTGTAATGAGTAATGACCTTGACATATGTCGAATGAATAAATGACAAAAGGGCATAACTTCCCAAGGAGAGAGGGACTGGCAAAGAAAAGCCACCATCAATCTCCATTCAACAGTGGAAACCTACCTGAATAACTGCAGAAATCTACCTAAGTAACCCAGGGGAAATACTAGAAAATTAACTAGATATCATGACCTCCGGCATGGAGCAGAAGAAAAAAACTCTTTGAGGGGGAAACCTCTGGGGATCCAAGGCCTAGGTTGCCTTCCCTCCAGGCTTGGGATGTTTTATTTAGTGGCAACTCTGCCGCTACAATTTAGAAATCCAATCTAGGGGGAGGAAAATATTCCAGTTTGGCGGAAAGCTATCACTGTCCCTCTAATGGGTATGCCGTGAAGGACTGTGAGTGAGCTCTGCAACAACAAGGTACTCTGAAGCAATAGTAGTGACCCCAAAGGTAGGAGGAGGAGAGCAAAAACTGCTGAGGCAGTCAGCCAGCCTACCAACTAAGAAGTGATCAGGTGAATCAGAGGCAGTCATTGGGAGACTGCAATAGCATAGAAGGTACCGCTGAACCCAATTTGGCTAGGTAGTAGGTTAGTTAGGTGGATGCCAGGCAAGCTAGTGGTCATGGTTATGCAGGAGGATGCTGGGCAAAGTCAGTGGCTAAAGGTTAGATAGTAGGAGCAAAGCCAGCAGAAAACAAGCAACTCAGTTCCATTATATGTGAATGGAAACAGGATTAACCCTTAGGCTGCCAACAGAATTAGGACATATAGGAATTCTGGATAGATATATCAGTCTGCAGCACAGTAAGGGTTAATAAAGCCAAAGTATTGTTGCCATAAGAATACTCATTTTGAGGATATAAAATTGATGAGGTTTATATATGAATACATTAAGTGCCATTTAGGCTGCTAAAGAGTAGGCAAAATTCATAAAACTTATATAAAAGCATGCTCCTGCTACATGAAGCCACGGTGCCCCACTGTGACACCACAGTCCCCCACCATGGAAATAACAATGAAGCCACAAGCAGAGCACCATGATATCAAACACGTTAAGTTAATAAAGGTCTGATAGGTAAAATTCAAGCTTACTATAGCATGTGTACTTGTTTGTTTATTTATTTATTTGTTTATTAGCTTTTGTTAATGGGGCAAGCACATTAGACAAGGAATGCCTATTTTCAGGTATGACCTGGGAGTTTACAAGAGCTTTGTTTACAGAACAGTGTGATGGAATTACAACAATGTAAAATACAAGCAATAACATAGCTGAGCACTTCCTACAAGGCAGGATGTGAAAGAGGTATTTGAGATTTTGAAAGCATGGAAGTTCTGCGCATAGGACTAGGAACTAGAAACACTGCCCTCCCCCACAAGCTCAAGAGACAAGCAAAGAATGCAAGGTGAGAGAGAATACCCGACAAGGGGGAAACAACAATGAAGGTTAGGGGATACAAGATAAGAATAAAACTAAAAAACATATTGGACAGAAAAAGGGAGGGCAAAAGGGAAAGGGATAGAATGTGGCAGCACAGACTGGAAAGCCATCTGTGCAAATGTGAGACATCTGAACAACAAGGTTGCAGACCTGGAGGCCACTATGGAGTAAGCAGACCCGGACATGGTTGCCATCACAGAGACCTGGTGCAATGCAAACCAAGACTGGGAAGTAGCCATTCCAGGATATACGCTGTTCAGAAGGGACAGAGTAGGTAGAAAGGAGGGAACAGTGGCTCTGTATGTAAGGGATAACATAAAAGCCATGGAGGTACAAGGGGAGCAGGGAGGTGAGGAGATACTATGGTCACTCTGGAAAGAAGGAAAGGGTCCACTATTAGAACAGGTGTGATCCACAGACCTCCAACACAAGTGGAAGAGGTTGATAAGAAAATGGTGGAAGCAATCCGGAAGATGGCTTGCAAGGTGGAGGTACTGATAGTGGGAGACTTCAGTCTACCTGATATGGATTGGAGTCTCTCTGCTGCAGGTACAACCAGGACTAGGCACATCTTGGACTCCTTGCAAGGTGAGTTCCTCAGGTAATTAGATTTGGAACCCACTTGAGAGGGGGCACTTCTAGACTTAATACTGTCAAACAGGGACAGTGTGACTGACATCAGAGTGGGGGACCACCTGGGAAACAGTGACCACCATACAGTGTGGTTTGAGGTAAGGACTGGGTCAGAATCGAATCACACAAGGGCAAGGATCCTGGATTTCAGGAGAGAAGATTTTAAGAAAATGGGGGAAAGCCTGAGGGAAGGCCTGGCGGGGATGGGAAAACTGGGGAAAGTCGAGGAAAGGTGGGCAAAAATGAAAGAGGGAATTAGGCAAACTACAGACCTCTGTATAAGGCATGGTAGCATGGGCAAGAAGAAAAAGGAGACCACTGTGGTTCTCTAAGGAAGTAGCAGAAAAGGTAAGAGCAAAAAAAAGGGCATTTAGAATGTACAAAAAAACACTGAAGGAGGGGAATAGGGAGGCTTACCAAGAGAAACAAAGGGAGGCAGGGAAGGCAGTTAGAAGCACAAAAGCACACACAAGGGAAAGGATTGCCAAGTCAGTGACAAAGGGAGATAAAACATTTTTTAGGTACATATAGTGGTAGTTACAAAAACATTGACCTGTACTTCAGTATTTCCCATCAACCAAGAAAAAAAATACAGTGGATTTACCGCATACTGCAGAAAGAACTTAATGTTATTCAGTGCACTTTTTTACAGCAGTAGTGGCAAATCCACAGTATTTTTGTTTCTTCAGTACCACAGTACCAGTCAACATTTTTGTAACTACCACTGTAAGTGAAAAAAGTAGGACAAATGGGGGGATAGTAAGACTGAAAGGGGAACAAGGGTGCAGTGTGAAAGAGGACCATCAAAAGGCAGATTTATTAAACAACTATTTCTGTTCAGTATTTACAGAGCTGGGGGAAGGAAATGGACCAAGAGTAAAAGGCAAAGGTATAAAGGGACAGGAAATGTACACAAAACCATTTACAGAAGAAAGAGAGCTTAGGGAATTATCAAAGATAAAAGTAGACAAAGCAGTGGGGCCAGACAGGTTGCACCCCAGGATACTGAATGAACTGAAAGAGGAGCTAGTTGTACCTCTGACAGCCATTTTCAACATGTCTTGAAAAACAGGGGAGGCACTGGGAGACTGGAGGAGGGCAGATGTCATCCCACTCCACAAAAGTGGAAATAGGGAGGAGGCAGGAAATCACAGGCCAGTCAGCCTGATGTTGGTGGTAGGCAAAGTCATGGAAACACTATTAAAGGAAACAATTGGGAAGTACCTAGTTACCAATAACCTGCAGGATCAGAGGCAGCATGGGTATACAGTAGGGAGGTCCTGCCAGACAGATCTGATTGAATTCTTTGATTGAGCGACCAGGGAAGTGGATCAAGGGGGAGTTGTGGACATGGCCTACCTGGATTTCAGCAAGGCCTTTGACATCGTTCTATATTGATGGCTGTTCAACAAGCTGGGAAGCCTAGCAGTAGGTTCTAAGGTAGTAAAGTGGATGGAAAAGTGGCTGGGCAATAGGAGTCAGAGGGTGATCGCTCTACAGTAGGCAAAGTGACCAGTGGAGTGTCACAGGGATCAGTACTAGGGCCAGTCCTCTTCAATGTCTTCATCAGTGAGCAGAAAGGCTGCAAGGAAAAGTATGCCTGTTTGCAGAGGACACAAAACTCTGCAACAGAGTAGGCACATTAGGAGGAGCGGAAAAAATGAGAAGTGATCTAGAAAAGTTGGAAGAATGGTCAAGGGCTTTGCAGCTGGGTTTTAATGCAAAGAACTGCAAAATAATGCACTTGGGGCATATGAACCCTGGGGCAACATACCAACTGGGAGGAGAGGTATTAACAGTTACAAAACAGGAAAGGGACCTGGGGTGATCATTTCTGATGGCCTGAAGTTAGCGAGGCAATGTGACAAAGCAGTGGGGAAGGCTGGAAAGATGTTGGGTTGCATAGGAAGGGAATCACCCACAGAAGGAGGGAGATAATAATAATACCCTATACAGATCACTGGTTAGGCCGCACCTCGAGTACTATGTACAGTTCTGGAGGGCCCACCTCCGTAAAGACATAGAGAGGGTGGAGGCAGTACAAAGGAGGGCAACCAAAATGGTGCATGGTCTGCATCAAAAGCCCTATGGAGTAAGACTCAAGGAACTTAACGTGTACTTCCTGGAGGAAAAGAGAGGAAGAGGGGATATGATAGAGACATTTCAATGCCTCACAGGCAAAAACAAGGTACAGGAGGGAAACATTTTCCAGAGAAAAAGATGATCAAGGACAAGGGGTCATGCTAAGACATTAGAAGGGGGGGCTCAGAGGAAATGGGACGAAATACTTCCTCACAGAGTGGAGAAGTGGAAAAGCTTACCAGTGGAGGTAGTAGGGGCAGAAATGGTGACATAGTTCAATAATGCATGGGATAGACGCAGAGGGATCTTAGCGGTGTGGGTGGGGGCCAGACCAAGTAGGATCCGCGATGACACTATAGGTAGGGAAAATATGGCAGACTAGGTGGGCCATCAGGTCCTTATCTGCTGATAGATTCTATGTTTCTATGAATTGATATGAGCCAGAGTCAGCTAGAAAGCTCATTTGAGTAATACTCCTGATCTTAATAGGCACTAAAGAAAAAATATACCATTAGATTTGTAACATTGAGTAATTCAGTTGTAGGATATAATTTGTTTGATATTTGCAGGTTGGAGAAATCAGGGAATGGAAAGACAGTATAGCTTTAAGCCGTGGGGTGACGTCATGCAGCACAAACCCGAAAGAGAGAGGGTACTGCTTGGAGCTTCAAGAGCCTTGACTGTTAAGGCAGCTGGAAGTATTAAATTTTAACTTTTATTTTATGTGGTCACTTTGGGAATGGAGTAAAGGCAGCAAATGGAACGAGCCACCAGCACCAAAACAAAAAGGAAAACTCAAAAAATGTACAGATACAGGATTGGGGAAGGGAGGGGACACAAAACACAAGCAAGAGACAGGACGGACAGCTGCAGGGCAAGAGGAGGAGAAACAAGAATGGTGCAGGGGGAATGGGGGGAGCAAACAAAAATGGGAGGGAGAGGGGAAGAACGAAGGGAGAGAGAACCAGGACCGCAGCTGAAGGGAGAAAACACAGACTAAACACAAACCAGACAGGCATGCCAGCTGCAAGAAAAATGCTTCTGAGTGAAGCAGAAAGACAGAGTTTAAATAGATCAGGTGGGGGAGGGAGGCGTGGCTGTTTGCCTCAGCCCACTGAACCACAGGCTTAAGCCTTTCAGTTGTTTGCTTGTTTGTTTCTCTACTCTTGCAGTTATGGTTTGCACCAGGAAACACATTTATCTCCTGCCTGCGGTGACCAGTTGCTTCTCTACCTGCAGCAGCACTCGCGCAGCACTAAGCTCATATCAAACCATTTAAAAATGATAAGAGTTACAAATAGTGATTTATCTAAAAAAAAATTAAAATATTTAATGTATAATCGGTCCTTGAGCAGTACGAATATCAACTGTTTTTAAACTGCTGTTTTTTTCTTGTATTTACGTAAATCTATATAATCAAGGTTTGCTTGTTATTTATATTAGCGTTCACTATGCACAGTGCTTTTATTTATGCACAATTTTTGACCAGGAAAAGCAAACCAAGCTGTGATAGCTTATTTCCAGATGCATCCTTGGGGGGGGGGTGTTACACGGACCTGTTTTACTGATGGGGGAGTGCTGGCCATGTCACCAGGGAAACTCTCCTACTCTTCATCAATAAGTGCCTTGGGGTCTTTTCTTTCCACCTGGACAGTGACCAGAGATTTGCAGAAGGGACACTGGTTTAACATCTCATCTGAAGGACGGCACCAGTGACTTTGTTTGTAAGGCACTTTGTAGGTAAACCCCAGATATTTTTTAGATGTCACCTACTGATGGTGTCATAGTTTGTATTTTACAGGCCTGATATTCGGGCTGTGCACCTATTTGATAGAGGATTTTTTTCTGAAATGTGTTAGTCGTGATAATTGGGTTTTTTTTTTACACCTGTTTGGCACTGAATACAACTGCACCTTTATTAGTTATACCCTGGAACTGCATCTTTCATTCTTACAGGAGAAGGAGTGAGACCCTGATTTTTTTGGACTGTATATTTAAACTTATTGTAAGCACCCCAAACCTAGTTTGGATTCTTGTCTGTTTCTCTACTGCAAATCCAGAGCTCCATTTTTAGCAACTGAACACTTGCATCACTTAATGCTCACTCATCCAATTCATTATGTAACTGATCCCAAATTTCTAAAGCAAAACCTGTGAAACAGCAGTGGGAGGGAAATCCTTCAACTTATATATTTCCCCACTTAATCTATAACCATTTGCTTACCTCATTCTATTGTATCTGTACCTAACTGTTTTATATTATTTCTCAGTAATGAGCAATTGCTATATCCTGTAGCACCTCCTTCATCCCCAGAATGCTGACTGTACCTGTACTCTATTCTATTTTGAATCTATAGTATATGTGAATGATACTGTATGTCTAATGTTATGTATCAGTGTGTTCATGTACTGTATTATTCGCACTAGAATCCTTGCTACATTTGTTTACTGTTGATGCTCACTGGTTTACCTTTCTCAATCATGAATGAAAATGGGTCTTGGCCACCAAGCCAATCAATGAGTAAATAAAAGTGCAGGCCAGAGGTCCTCCAACCCAAACATACTGTAGGGAGTCAGGCAGAAAACGCAGGAGCATGGCATCTCAGGAAGTATTCAGAGATACTGTTCTACCCACATTATGCATGTGCTAAGAAAAGAAGGGACTTACAAGTCACACTGTCTGTATGTTTGACTATAAATGTGGTATAAGGAGTCATGGGTTATTTTCCTTAGTTGCTGGGGAGCATTTCGTACTAGTGGGAGCCTATGAAGGTGGCAAGGGCTCCACCTGAACAAGAGGGGGGCAGACATCCTGTCAATTAGAATATACAACATAGTGGGGAAGTATTTAAACTTACGAACATACGAACATATGAATGTGCCAGCAGAAACAGACCATCCGGTCTATCTAAGTCTGCTCGAGTGTGCAGCTAGCACCCTTATTTTGCAGCTGCCCCCGCTCCCCCTTGTCATCGCACTGCAGCCCCCTCACCTCCCCCACCCTCACTCTCCCCTCTTCCCTGTTCCATGCCCTTTAAAGCTGTTCACAGATTTACGTGATATGACCCATTCTGGTAGTGCATTCCTTTGCTACCACCTCTCTGTGAAATAGTGTCTCCAATTCCCTCATAAATCTTCCCCTCTATTCTTAGCCCATGACCCCATGGTATCCCTCCCCTCCTTAGCTTAAAGACCCCATCTGCCCCATCCTTATTGATTCCCCTCAGATACTTGAATATCTTTATCATGTCCCCCCCCTGTCCCTTCTATCCTCCAGGGTGTACATATTTAGGTCTTCCAGCCTGATCTCATAGTCTCTCCTCTCCATTCCATATATCATCTTCATTGCACTCCTCTGCACCCCCTCCAGTAGCCTGATATCACGCTTTGGGTATGGCCTCGAAAACTGCACATAATACTCCAAGTGTGGCCTTACCGGCGACCTGTAGAGGGACAAGATCCCTTCTCTTCGCTTGGATGAAAAACCCCTTGCTATGCACCCCAGCATTTTGTTTGCTTCTGCAGCCACTCTTCTGCACTGGGCAGTGTTGTTCATGGTCCCCATTATCATTACCCCTAGGTCCTTCTCCTCCTCAGTGATCCCCAGCTTCACCCCCCACAGTCAATATTCTATCCTTGGGTTCTTTGAGCCGAAGTGCATAACCTTACACTTCCTTGCATTGAACCTCTACTGCCACCTCTCTGACTACTGCTCTAGCTTGCTTAGGTCCCCCTGCAGCTGCTTCCATCCCTTCTCTCCATCCACCACTGCTCCCCTTTTGGTGTCATCTGTGTACAGACTTACCTTGCTCACCACCCCATGTGCAATGTCTGACATGAAGAGCCCAATAATACTGGTCCCAACACAGAGCCCTATGGCACCAGCTCGTCACCGGCTTCGGAGTTGAGAGCTCTCCTCCCACCAACACCCATTGCAGCTTCCCACTCAGACAGCTTGTAATCCAGTTCGTCATTTTTGCCCCTACCCCTACACTGGTTAGCTTCCCCTAAGCCACCCATGAGGCATTGAAATTTGAAGGCCTTGCTGAAGTCCAAGTAAAGAACATCCACCGCATGACCCTTATCCAGTTCACCTGTCACCCAGTCATAATATTGTATCAGGTTGGTTTGGCAAGATGTCCCTGAAATGAACCCATGCTGCCTCACATTCTGGAGGCTGTTGTCTTCCAGGTACAACACCAGTCTTTCCTTTAGTATCATTTCCATGAGTTTGCACACTATGGAGGTAAGACTTTCCGGATGATAATTACCTGATTTGTCCCTTGGTCTGCTCTTGTGTAACAGCACTACATGTGCCATCCTCCAGTCTAGTGGCACACATCCTGTCTCCAGTGAGGTGCTGTACAGATCTGCCAGGGTCTACAGGCACTCCGCCAACACCTCTGCCATCTCCCTCAGCACCCTGTGATGGATACCATCTGGCCTTGGTGCCTTGTCTATCCTCAGTGCCCTCAGTCCCTCTAGGACTCTACCTCTCTCAATTCTTCCATCTGTCACCTCCTCTCCCCTCGTCTCCACCCTCCCAGCCTATGGTGGTAGTGGTCCCCCCTTTTCTTCAGTGAACACTGAACAAAAGTATTTATTCAGTGCTTCTGCCTGTTCCTTCCCCTTTTCTGTCCACTCCCCACCCTTTTTTTATCTTCACTATTGTCTCCGTGCACTTCCTTTTCTCCCTGATGTATTTGAAAAAGTCTTTCTTTCCCCTCTCCCCATTAATTTCCTGCACTAATTTCAGCTCCCTCTGGGCCTTGGCTTCTCTCACTTTTCTGGTCTCCTCCCTGGACCATCTTGCATACTCCTCCCTGCCTCTTTCCTTCCCCATCCTCCTATACCTCTGGTGCATCTCTCATTTTGCTCTCACCACCTCCACTACCTCGCTGTTCAACCAGCATGGTTTCCGTGCTCTGCTCCTCTTACTCTGTGTATTGGTGCAGGCTTCAGTTACCTCTGTAATCCCATATTTAATAATATCCCATTTCTGCTCAGTGTCCATCTCCTGCCTTATGCCCTCCAGTTTCCCATTCAGTACTTCCCGCATCCTCCCAAAGTACACCTTCCTGAAGTTTACTACCTAAGTTACTGATTACTCTGGCTCCCTGCACATCGTGATATTAAACCACACCGTTTGGTGACCGCTGTCAGATAGTGGGTCCTGCACCCTTATTTCCCTTAGTGCTTCCCCATTTGACAATACCAGATCTAATGTGTTCTTTAGCCTAGTAGGTACACTGATCAACTGTGTCAGGAGACCCTCCTGGATTGCATCCAGGAGCACTTGCTCTCTAGCACTGGAGGTGACCGGAATACTCCAGTCAACCCCCGACAAGTTGAAATCCCCCACGATGACTACCTTCCCTTTTCTAAATACCTTTCTGATTTGTCCTGCTAATTCCCTGTCAAGCTCCTCAGACTGGGACAGCGGCCTGTATACCACCCCAAACCTCAGATTCCTACCCCTTGAGTCTAGGAGCTGTAGCCAGATTGCCTCTGTTGTCCTTTCCTCCCCTTCATCCCTTGTGCATTTGATCCCATCCCTCAT
This sequence comes from Neoceratodus forsteri, assembly GCA_016271365.2. Taxonomy (NCBI): domain Eukaryota; kingdom Metazoa; phylum Chordata; order Ceratodontiformes; family Ceratodontidae; genus Neoceratodus; species Neoceratodus forsteri. The sequence goes on from CM057453.1 coordinate 269,429,336, forward strand.
AGACTACCACCCCACCCCTCCCTCCTTATGATCCTTCCTGTATAATTTGTACCCTGGAATTGTCAGATCCCAGTCCCGGTGATTGGTTGTCCATGTTTCCATGACAGCTGCAATATCCACCCTCCACACTGCCAAGAGTGCCTGTAGCTCAGCTGATTTGTTGCCTAAGCTTCTTGCATTCAGTGAGACTACCCTCCATCCTGTCCCTTCCTTTCATCACCCTCCATCTCCTCCGTTCTACTCCCTCTGTTTTCAACTGCCCAGAGTCATTCCCTGCTAGCCTGGTGGTGTGGGCTGTGACTCCACTCTATCGGATCCCTGTCTGTCTGCTGTCTACTTGCCAAACCCCCATCTAGTTTAAATCCACATTTGTCACAAAATACCTCCCCAGTCTTTGCTTTAATACCTCCTTCCCCACTCAGGTGCAGCCTATCCCTTGCAAACAGATTGTTATTATCCCAGGTACTGCCCCAGCCACTCACAACCCCATACCCCTTAGTTTGACACCATTCTACCAACCATGCATTCAGCTCTCCAATCCTCTCCTTTCTCATGGTGCTTGCGCAGGGTACTGGGAGCACCTCCGAGAAGGCCACAGACTCCCCAGTATCCTCGCACAAGCTTCCCACTTCCTCAAACCTCTCCCTTGTTACTTACACCATTTCCCCTCTAGGTCATTTGTCCCCACATGTACCACAATGTAAGGTTTCCTCCTACCCCTCCTTGCTCACCTTAGGATTGCCTGTCCTGCCTGCCTTTAATCCCGGTATGGATTCCACCCATGTCCAACTGTGCCTCTCCCCTTTGCTGCCCCATCTGATCCCCTTGAGTATGGAGTCCCCCAACACCAGTGCACCCCCCAACACCAGTACACCCCTCCTCTTTCCTTGTACCCGTCATCCCCCACCCAGGTTCTCATTCCGGGACAACTCAAGGTGGTGCTTTTACCATTTGCCCCAGTGTCTTCCCCCCTGCCCTCTCAACTGAGACCCTTCCCCCTCCTCCTGTTTGATTGCCAACCTCCCTCTCCCTCCTCACCTCTCTGAGTATTATCCCTCCCCCTGCCATGCCGTGCTCAATCTCTCCACCAGTAATTTCCCTCACTCCCTCCTCTTTGTGAGTACTATCCCTTGTGCAGTCTCCTCCTGCATCCTCTTCCCCATGTGTCGCTAGTACAGTAAACATGTGAGGTGGTGGCTGAACCTCTGGCTATCCTGTTTAGCCAATCACTGGAAACAGGGGAGGTACCCAAAGACTGGAGGACAGCAGATGTAGTCCCCTTATACAAAAGCGGAAACAAAGAGGAAGCAGGGAACTACAGACCAGTCAGTCTCACCTCGGTAGTGGGAAAGATCATGGAAGCACTTCTGAAGGAGAGATTGGTGGAACATCTGGTTGCCAATGGACTACAGGACCAAAGGCAGCATGGTTTCACCAGGGGGAGGTCATGTCAGACCAATCTCATTGAATTTTTTGACTGGGTGACTAGGGAGGTGGATCAGGGGAGGGCAGTGGACATGGCCTATCTGGACTTCAGCAAGGCCTTTGACACTGTGCCACATGAAGACTATTACACAAACTGGGGAATATGGGTGTGGGCAGGACAGTAGTGTGGTGGGTAGGTAACTGGCTGGGTGGCAGGACACAGAGGTGGTGGTAAATGGCTGTCAATCCACAGAGGGAAGAGTGACCAGTGGGGTACCACAGGGATCAGTGCTGGGACCGGTCCTATTCAACATCTTCATCAGTGACATTGCACAGGATCTAGAAGGCAGAATTTCACTGTTCACTGATGACTCAAAGCTCTGTAACAGAGTAGACACACCAGAGGGTGTAGACAGAATGAGAAGCGACCTGCAGAAACTTGAAGAATGGTCAAGGGTTTGGCAGTTGAAATTCAATGCAAAGAAGTGCAAGATAATGCATATGGGGCACAAAAACCCTGGCACAATATATCAGTTGGGGGGTGAGGATATAGCATGCACCAAGCAGGAAAGGGATCTTGAGGTTGTCATCTCTGATGACCTCAAGGTAGGAAACAGTGTGACAAGGCATCAGGTAAAGCAAATAGGATGCTGGGATGTATAGGCAGGGGCATCACCAGCAGGAAAGGGAGGTCATAATTCCGCTATACAAGACACTAGTGAGGCCCCACCTGGAGTACAGTGTACAGTTCTGAGACCATACCTACGTAAGGACATAGACAGGGTAGAGAAGGTTCAGAGGAGGGCAACAAAGATGGTGCATGGATTGCATCACAAGTCCTATGAAGACAGGTTGAAGGAACTGAACATGTACTCCCTGGAGGAGAGGAGGGAGAGGGATATGATAGAGACATACAAGTATCTTACAGGGAGAAACAGAGTGCAGGAAAACACTATTTTTAAACAAAAAGATGTTCCAGGACTAGAGGGCATGGGATGAAGTTGGAGGGAGGGCGATTCAGAGGAAACATGAGAAAGAATTTCTTCACAGAACGGGTGGTGGACAAGTGGAACACCCTGCCAGAGGAAGTGGTGGGGCTGAAACAATCACGGGATTTAAGAATGCATGGGATAGACATAAAGGAATTCTAGAGGTCATGGGTAAGGGGAAACAGACTTCTAGGAAAACAAACTGAACTTATAAGCTCAAATGGGCAGACTGGGTGGGCCATAGGCCCTTATCTGCCGACACTGTCTATGTATCTATGTATCTATGTTCCCTACCCTCTTTGCATTACTATGTGTTCTCTCCTCCCTCCTGCCTACTGCTGCTTCTCTTTTGCTAGGCCTTGCTAGAGTCCACCCTTCATCAATTGGCTTCCTGCCTAGTTTGCCCCTTCACCCAGACCCCTCCCTTGACCCACTGTTCCTTCTCTGTGGTGCCCCCCGATACTCTCAGATGTCAGCCCTTCTGCCAGCACAACCTTCCCTTCACCCCTCAACCTTCCCAGCTCCCTGCCAAGCCACTGAACCTCTTCCTTGAGCCTCCTTAGCCTGTGGCATATTGGGCACCCTCCCAGCCTCCACAGTATGGTCATCCACACTGCTGCCCCACAACCATTGCACCCCACAATCCTACTCTTGGTTCACACTTCCTGTGTAGGACAGTGAAATACAGTCTCTCTATACTGATTGCAGTTGTTTACAAACACAATTACAAACCCACCAATAGCATTCCCAAGTCTCACTAACACATGCAGTCCAGAAATTAGACATTTGCCCCAGATCCTCTTTAGACCCTTCCCCCCTGTTTTAAGGGGGGCCATTGTGCCCCCTGTTGAGCTTAATTCAAAAAAAAACTCAGAGCAACAGAAACCTTTATGCTAAATTCAAAAGACACTGTCACAGAAACCTTTATGTTTAATTCAGAAAACACAGCCACAGAAACCTTTAAGCTAAATAATGAAAAAGAAGCAAAACTTACAAAATTCCTCTCCACACTAAATCTTTCCACAGCAAGTAGAATTAACTAATCCTAACCCAGACTTTAACTGAAATTGTAATACCAAATGCCCTTGCATGCAGCTGAAGCCAGCCAACTACAGTAATAACTGGAAACCACAATCCTACTCATAAGATCAACAGTACTAACTGCACACCACAGACCTACTCATAAGATATATTTAAGAATTAGCTCATATGGCTGTTCCTTGTTTCCTCCCTCCTGCCCTGAGGGCTCAGGTCAGTTTGCAGCACCCCAAGCTCCTCCCTCACAGCCTTCAAACCCAACCCCCAGTGGCATTTCAGTATTTAAGAAGCCACAGAAACCTTTAAGCTAAATTCCACTTTAAGCTAAATAAAAAAAATAGCAAAACTTATAAAAATCTTCTCCACACCAACTCTTTCCACAGCAAGTAGAATTAACTAATCCTTCTCTCCTGCAGTTTGATGGCTCTGTCAGAATTTAAAGGCTTTGTGGGTGGGCAGTCTAGGCATGTCCTGTTCAATCCCTCCAGCCACAGAAACCTTTAAGCTAAATTCCACATTTTATCTAAATTAAAAAATAAAATAAAACAATAGCACGACTTACAAAATTCCCCTCCACACTAACTCTCTCCACAGCAAGTAGAATTAACTAATCCTTCTCTCCTACAGTTTGATGGCTCTGTCAGAATTTAAAGGCTTTGTGTGTGGGCAAGTCTGGACATGTACTCTTCAATACCTCTAACCACAGAAACCTTTAAGCTAAATTCCATTTAATGCTAAATAAAAAAAAATAGCAAAACTTACAAAAATCCTCCCCACACTAACTCTCTCCATAGCAAGTAGAATTAACTAATCCTTCACTTGGTGAGGGGATGGTTGGGGTAGATGAAGGAGAGTGCCCATGCCAACAGGATCATGTAACAAACATGAATATGAGTTGGCTGTAGCCAAATAAAATGTATGGTAGTGCAGTTTGGTTTGCATAGCAGGTGATACAGAAGCATAGACAATGTGCTCAGAAGTTGCTATGGGAGGCATTCTGGACCCACTCAGTGAGTGACGTTAAGACCATCACAGTCTGCATACCAGATGACATCAAGACTGCAAGGTCTAGCATGGCAAACATGCTCTGCAGATGACATGGAGACCACTACAAGTGACACACTGGACCCACTCAGCTAATAAAATCAAGGTTCCTGTGGGTGGCATACTGGACCCACTCAGTGTGTACTGTGGAAGCTTCTGAAGGCAGCTCAAAGAACCCTCTCAGCAAGTGACATGGAGGCTCACTACCTTGACACTTTCACAGTTACTTAATTGGTTAATCCATGCACAGTGGTTAACTGCAGCATAACAAGTATATGGTGGCTATGGGATTCCTTGGCTCTCAAGGCTCAAACTTCTGTGCTGTAACCACTAGTACAAACTATCTGTCTGCTTCAATTCTCCATCCTACTCTAATCATACCTGAGTTAATGGTGGGTGCGATATTTAAAACTGTGCCTCAGCCAGGCCCATGGCACTCCAAGCCCAGGATGTCAGGAGTAGAAGCCAGAAAGGATGATCAAGGGTGTCCTTTGGATGCGTTCCTCCCAGATGGGTGAGGGTTGATGCTGCATCTCTATGCAGTGGCTCCTGGTGGTGGCGTTTGGAGCTGTCTTTGATGGCATAGGTGACCACATGCCATCAGGCATCCCCTTCCCAGGTCAGTTGCAGCATGCATGCATGCACTTGCGGGTGGTAGGCAGAGTGAAAACAGGGAGAAATTGCTGCACCAGTACACTGGATGATGGCGTGTTATCCCCAACCAGCAGCATGCCACCTAAACAGAGCCCTCAGCCTCCAACCAGCATGGTTCTTTCCTCCTTTAGATGGTGGAGAAGCCCCTGGCAGGGACAAGTCAGCCCAAGAAACAGTAAGCTGAAGGTGAACTTCAGGGACTGGAGGAGTGAGGGTGAGTCTGGCAGGTAGAGGGGGTGGTGTCAATGGCCAAAAGGAGTTGGGTGCTGGTGAGCACAGGTGGTGCAAAAACAAAACCAACAAAAGCAAACTGTTTCTCCAAAGTCACATCTCTGTCCTATAACCACTAGGTCAAACTGTCCGCCTCAATCCCTATACTCTGCTTCCCAAGTCTCAAATTAAGTAGGTGTTAGAAGTGGGATTCAAATCTTGGTTCTCAGGTACAAAACTCTGCTCAAAGCAATAAGCTAAATGAACACACCCACCCATATGAACACCCACAAACATGGCTCAGTTGCAGTTCACCCCCACCTGGAAGTGTAGCCAAGATTTTAAACAAGATTTGACAAACTCTGGGCTCTGACCTATCACCAGATGCGCTCTCTCTCTCTCTCTCTCTCTCAATAGCAAATAAAATGCCTTTCTGAAGACTGAACAGTTTTGTACATTTTTTTAAACTGTACTGTAATATCAGGTTACCAGTAATGTTAATAAGTCAAGTGATTGGAAATAGTAGTACAAAGGCAAACCACCAAATAAAATACCTAAACCTACTGAAATGGGAGGGCAGGGGCAAAAGCCCCCAAATCTGATAGAACCTACTATCAAGTGGTACTCTATCATTATGGACCCTACAGCATGAGTTTCAGAAGGTAATTCTAGGTGGGGTAAACTGCAGCAGGTCCCACAAATACATACAGAGATTGCACAGACATATACATGCGTGCATGCAGGCATGTGTGCACATATGCGTACACACAGTCACACACACCAAAAAAGCAGCATGGTCTATTGGTTAGGGCACAGACTGGTGAACTATGAGATCCTGATTCAAATCCCACCACAGCCATTTACTCTGTATATGACCCTGAACAAGTCATGTAAACTCTAGCTGCTTTAGTCTAAGGGCAAGACGATAATGTGGAGTTCAGTGGAAATGCTGATGACCTTAGTTTTTGACTCCAGGAAAATGGGTTCAATGGGACTTCGCTTCATTTTCACATTTCAGCACCTCATCATCACAATGTGGCATTATTATTTTTTTCATTTTTCAGGGATAGCTCATTGAGCTTGTGCAGCTCACATGAGCTGCAGCAGCCAATCAGCAATGCTGAAGATGGAAAACTCCTTGCACTGCTGCATGGAATATCCAGTGCTCTATCAGCAACAAGGAATGCTGGTCCAGAAACCATTTAATTATTTTGCAAAATACTGACTTTTATTAAAATAAACTTCTAAACTGTCAGAGAATCGTTCGTTATAATTCTGGTTAGTCAACAGTTAACTGTAGTTTCATGCCAGCAGGAGAGTAATAAAATCATGTACTGTTGGAGTAGAGTGCAGAATGTCAGGGATTATAGCAGACAGGGAAAGGGACTGGGTTGATTTTTGAGGTTTTATTTTAAACGTAATGTTTGTTTTACTGAATGATGATTGTACGGGGAACAGAAATCTCTTTTATTGCCTCTGGGTGATCCAGTCAACCAATTAGTGAGTCAAAATTGAAGTGTGGTGCTGTGTGAGACAATAGGTCTCTCAATGTTTTTAGCCAGCTGGTGTGAGAGTTTGTCAGTAGTGTGTGGCAGGATGGTATCACTTTTGCTCTTCTCCCTCAATTTCCTCTCATTTTGCAAGTCTTGCAGTAGTGTGTGTGCATTACACAGGCATCTAAAAATCATTGATGGCTATTGTGAGTCATCATAGTTAGTGTTCAGTGGCCACTACGCCACTGTAGTGCTATCATCGGTCATGTGTCATTGTGTAGAATATGCTGTACAGTATGAGTAAAAAAGGAGATGGAGAAATGGATGCAGGTGTAGGAAAGGTGTGGACAAAGCTTAAACTACACTACTTCCACCAAACAGAAGTTCTGTAGCCAGTGATAGTAGAGATAGAAATGGCCATGGCTGGACTTGGAGTAGGAGTCCCCAGGGTTGTAAGGACTTGTGCTAGGACTCTGATGACAATATAGCAAATGAAATTATTGTACATTTTACAATGGCAAAAAAGAATGCTGACCTCTGATTGGTCAGTCTGGAACTGGACCCGTGATGTTATCCCAGCATAACATCACTGGTCTAGTCCCAGCACATACATGACCGAATCACAGGAGCCGGCATGTAAAACAAATTGTTACCCATTACTCAGTAGCCGTACTGCCTACTCACAGTGCCAGCAGTCATTCCTCGGGCAGACACTCAGTCCAAGCATTCACTTTGTTCCCTTACTACGCAGTGCTCACATAGCGCCAGCAAGATCCCAGCTGAATTGCAATTAAAAAAAAAAAAGCCGAAGGAAAACAAACCCAAGCCTTGACTCCAGCACTTTTGATTTCCCCCAGCAGGACTGTGCAGCAGTAAGCGGAGTTCAAATGTGACGTACTCGAACTAGCTCCTAGCATTGCAACAATGGCCACATTTGGACACCTGATTAACAAAAGAAACTACTCCACTCCCCCAAAAACACATATAGTTTAAGCCGGGCTGTAAACTGTCATTTCTGACACAAGTCTAAATGGATCGTGAGCGCGTGGGCTGCTCACACCATACTTCAGTTACTGATACTCGGTTCCGGTTCCGTTGGTAACCCCGCTGTTGCCTTCCGTGCAGATACCAGTAAATAATTTTTTATCCTGTACAAACACCTGCCAACAGTACTGGGAACAAGCTGTGGCAGTAAAAGTAAATCACTGTGTTCTAATTACCGATTCGTGGCTCCGTTTCCTCTTCCTCACACAGAATTAGCATAGCACTTGAACAGCCCCGAAACACCAGATTTGCTTGTGTGTGTGTGTGTGTGTGAATGAAAACATGCAGTCATGGGGGGGGGGAGAGACAAAGGAAACAGACACACTAACACCTGCTGTAAGCAGAGAGACTGTGACAGTGGAGAAGGCATTTAGAAGCAGCAGCCCCACCTACAGGACAAAACAGTAAATCTATTCTGCACTATTTTTTTCCTATGTATACCTAACCATTAAAAAAATAAATAAAAATCTATTTTACAAGTATTTTTTTTTAATCTTTTTTTGTTTTTCACACAAATGACCCATTGTATAATAGGAATAATGCACTCCAGGGTGTGTGTCCTGCTGGGATAACATCACTTCTGAGGTGGTTAGTCGCACTCGGCCTGCAGCCTTGTGCCTAATCACCCCAGGCTTGATGTTATCCCAGCCACGACTTTTGCCTATCATACGTATTCTTTATTATAACATGAGGTAGGAAAAGCAGATGTTGGACTGGCTGAAGAATAGCACCTGACTGGTGGTTATGTCTGTTAACGAACAGTCAGAGTGAGCAGTCCTGGTGGAAAAATCTCTCTCATCAAACCAGACTTGTTCAGTTTGTAGACAGAGCGAGAGTGAGTGGCAGCCATTTAATTAGCCCTATGACAGTGAGTAGCGAGCGGGAGAGTGTGCCACCCAATGCTGTAATAGCACTACATGTCCCAACAGCTGAACATGATTTGCCACCCAACTGCCCCATACAACTCCCAGTTTTCTCCTCAGGAGCATGGCAAGAACAGCCGGTGGTAAGAGAAATGTGTCCCCCCTCTCTACTACCTGACTACCAACCCACCAGCCCAGCGGATCGCATACTCCTGCCTGCAGAGTTGCTTTCCCTGCAAACCATTGATAGGTAGCCATCCATCCAAACCGCACAGAGAGTGTGCCACCCCATGCCCCATACAAGCAGCTCGAGCAAGACAGAGTGAGTGACAGACACCTGTACAGAGAGAGAGAGTGAGATATTTCTGCAGCGTCAATGGGGATGACGAGGGCCAGAGCAACAAGGAGAGAGAAAGGGAGAGCATTTGCTGTTGCAAAGCATGTATACAGTGGCTGTGTCTTCTCTCCTGTCGTGTCCTGTTGTATGATGCAACAGTGAAATTGCCCAGCACCCGCCCCCAAGATGGTCACACAGACTGTCTGACACAGAGTTATGGTAAGTCGTTGATAGTTTCTTGAGTGGTTCCACTGTAAATGTGTCAGATTTGCAGAGAAAGCGGGAGTGACCGGAGGCCAGCACAAGAGACAGTGAGAAGCTGCACAAGTGCTGCACAGTGTAGCACAGGCTAGTGTGAGAGTCCAGAGGACAGGTAGTATGGTAGCATGCAGCAGAGTATGTGTACCTCTTTTTTTGTGTGATTAAATTACTTGCCATATTATTCACTTGCCATGTGTGACCGAGACAGACAGAGGAGCGAGTGAGAGCAACACAGAAGTCCCCATCCCCATCACGGCTTTTTTAACTATGCGAGGAGGGAGAAAGAGAGAGCTGTGCTGTAATGCGGGAAGGGGGAAAGTGAGGAGGCACTTGCTGTCAGTGAAACACAATGTGTGGCTGTAGTTGTATTGCAGCTTGTTACTACTTGTGAGGCGCTGCAGTAGGTGTCACTTCAATGGCATGTGTCAGAGTGCTTGTATTGTGGCTCACATCACTGAAATCTGCAGTAATTGTTGGGAACTATTTGACAGGTCGGCAAGATACATAGAGATTTCTTGTATTTCTGAATGTTTTTAAGCAGTTTCTCAAAATATTTTTCTCTTTCTTCAAATACGCCATGTTATAAGCACAATAACCCACGAGCAGAGTGTGCTGTTATTGGGGATTAGCACCCAGTGCTGTGAGGGCACTTGGTCTGTGGCCTCATGCCTCAGAACACACCGGGGTGTGCATTAATCCCCAATAACAGCACAATCTGTCATGGATTATTGCTTACTTAGTCTCGAGAAGTCCACTGGTTCCACTGCCACTCCAAGCAGTCAACCAGTGCATTTGGTGACGAAACCACTCTGAGCAATCCAGAAGCACATTGCTTTTCCACCTCTTCCTCCCTTAAATGCTGCCACTGCCAGTTCCATTTTCCATTCTCTTATTCAAGATAGAAATCATGTATCAAAAAAAGTAAAGGAAAGCCGTACCCCTGCCTGTCTCATTTGAACAACATGACAACAGCTGCCACAGCTGGCTGTGCATGAGTGCTCATAATTGCCTGTCTGATTTTGGTCACTGAATGGCGCCCCCTTGGTCCCCAAATCATGCATCAGAGGCAGCACCACACAGTCCAGTGCTGCTGTTTAGTCATCTAGTATGCAGGAGGTGTGGATGGGACATTCTGCAGCCACCAGCAACCCTCAAATCTTATAAAGGGCATCTGGTCCTGTTTGTTTGTTTGAGCCGTAAATGTTTTATAACACCCTCTGTAGATTATCACATGATTCTGAAAGTTATAAAATATAATTTTGCTTACAAGGATGAACTGATATTATGACAATTTCTGGCAGAGGTAATTTACAGGATACTGCAGGAACCTAGTGTAATCCAATGGCAACTACTCAAGGTGTGGCACCTTTATCATGGAGTGCTTCATCCTAATGGGCAGTACCATACTTGGTGGCATGACAATGTGCCTTGATACTGTGGCATTGCCTTCAACCACAGTGAAAACTAGAGAATGCATACCTTTATTTTTTTTCAAGCATGTTATATAAAAATAACTGTATATGATCAAGAATACAATATTGTATTCCAACCATGGGTAAATGTCAAATTAAAATGGGTAAAGATGGCCAGTACAGCTGTCTGATTGGACAGTTCCCCAGCCATGCTTATACATACTGTGTTCAAGTACACAAGGTTCTCTGTCTACTTCAGTGCCCAAGGTATAGCAGAACAGATTTAGCTTTACATACATTATCAAAATACAATTCAAGTAATATTTCTTTAGTGCTTCACATTGTCAATGGGTAATCAATACAACTGGGTTTAGTGCACCCCTAGCAGGGGAATGGCACAGTCCAAGCTTTAGATTGTTGGGCACTTGAGGATTCCATGCACTAAAAGCAATTCCCCTGTTCTGCAGTACCATTCAAAGGGGACAGAGCTACTTTTCTCTTCTCTGAAGATTTCAAGATTCAAGACTTCAGTTTGGGGCTGCAGTTCTGTTCTGCAGCTTGGGGCTACCTGTTTCAGGGAGCACTGCTAAATTTAAATTGTACCTGTTAAGCTGTGGCTTCCAGATTGAATAACCTGCCTTTTTTTCTCATTCCCTTTGTGGCATGGGAGCCACTTTGCCTTGATAGGGTATTTTTAATGGTCTCCCATTTAAAAAAAAAATTTAAAAGGAAGAAAACGTGCCACAGGTAGGTACATATTTAAATTACTGGGAGCTTAGGGTCTCTGGGAGTCACTCGTCTTTGGCATTGGTTCCGTCACCTCAACCTCCATTTTTGCTGTTTGCACGGCTAGCATTAGGGCTGGTTGCATGCTTCTTCATCTCCTCAGCTTCCCGACAGTGTCCTGAGTATGTGCCCATTGTGTGCACACATGCATGGCACTGCCAGTATTGTGCAGTGCTAAGTGCCATTGGGAGGCATTGCACAAGTGCGCGCATGCATGCTAGTACCTCCATGAGCCCAGGGGGCATGCACGCACACAGATAACATATCCAAGGCACACTGTCTTAGGGTAGCTGGTCCATTCCACTGGGGTGTCAAACAGACAAGGCATACTGATGAGTCCTGGTAGGACGAAACACGTGTCTATGTCTTCTGTTAGCACCCTTTGCAAACTGTGTGAGAGGCCTTTCGGCACCATGCAATTCTGCTTAAAGTTGGACCAGCATAACATTCTGTGGTGATTTGCATATGCAGCCCATGATGCTTTGCATTGTGTGGGCATGTGTGATTTTGTACTTTCTTGATTACATATTTTGATGCTCCTTACATTCTATGACAGTTTGTAACTATCACAGGGAACAAAATTTATAACAAATTTCAAAGTTAGACTCTGTTTTTTTTTTAATAGAAGATTATAAGAGCACAGTTAAAATCCTGTTTTTTTTTTTCCTGTCATACATTTCAGTTTTTGGCACCATGGCATACAGGAGACCAATAATTCTGAAAATATGTAAGACCTGCAGAAGGGTGATGAGGCACTCTCCCATGGGTACATATTGCCCTCATTGTGTTACCCAGCATAATATTTCACTCACGGCATCCTCAGCTGGTCCTCCAAGATGGGGGTTGGGGGGCACCTGGTTCATCTCTTTGCAGTGGCAAAGCAGAATTGTGAAAATATGTATTATTGCTCCTCAGTGAGCTTCTGAGCCATGATGTCCTGCAGAACATCACAACAGATGCATCTGACTCCAAACCTGGTGCCTCAAGTCAGGCGGGTGGCCCACACAGGCATGTCCAAGTGTGACGCAGCAAGAGCAGACTGCAGATTCAGATATTCAGGCAGACCCCAACACTGACCTACTTGAAGGCCAGGATGCGCATTACGGTGATCTTGGGGAAACTCTTGACCTAAAAAAAATACTTTCAGATTAAGGAAGAAGTGCCCTCTGCAGAGGAGTTAAAGTAAAGACAGTGGACTGAGTCCAAGATGAGGATTCCAAATGCACCCCTCTTTGATAATAAGTCCTTGTCTTTTTTGATAGCTAAGGCCTGTAGATCCTTGCAGCGAAAGGAGGAGCAGTCTGTGGAGACACTGGATGTCAATCCAGTTCTGTTGGCATCCTCCTCTGCGTAAGAATGTTTCCCAGATTTTCTACATTGTTACCAAATTATAGAACAAGAATGGACAGGTGTGGAGGACAGAAAAAGTCTTCCAAAAGTAGGTTTGTGCAAATACAATTTCCTGAATATTCGGCCGAATATTCAGTATTCGGGTCCCATGTATTCGTTATTCATTATTCGGGCAGATAAGTTGCCTTAATAAAGAATGGCTATAGAACTCCTTAAATTGGCTTCAGGAGGAGGAGGATGTGAGATAATGGCACTTCAGCTTGTACACTCCTGCCAGAGGCTACCTTCTGCCACTGGTGCTTCAGAAAGAGAATGAAGAGGTCACGGCACTTTGGCTTGTACACTGGTGCCAGAGACTGTCTTCTGCCACTAGTGCTTCAGGAGGAGGATGAAGAGGTCATGGTGCTTTGGCTTGTACAGTGGTGCCAGAGGCTGTCTTCTGCTACTGGTGCTTCAGGAGGAGGATGATGCAGCGGTCACAGCACTTTGGTTTGTACACAGGTGCCAGAGGCTGTCTTGTGCTACTGGTGCTTCAGAAGGATGAAGAGGACGCAGCAGTTTGCCTTGCACAATGGTGCCAGAGGCAATCTTGTGCTGCTGGTGCTTCAGGAGGAGGATGAAGTGGTCACAGCAGTTTGCCTTGTACACTGGTGCCAGAGGTTGTCTTGTGCTGCTGGTGCTTGAGGACGATGAAGAGGACATGGCAGTTTGACTTGTACAGTGGTGCCAGAGGCTGTCTTCTGCCACTGGTGCTTCAGGAAAAGGATGCAGAGGTCAAGGCACTTCGACTTGTACACTGGTGCCAGAGGCTATCTTGTGCTGCTGGTACTTCAGGAGGAGGATGAAAAGGTCACAGCAGTTTGCCTTGTACACTGGTAACAGAGGCTGTCTTGTGCTGCTGGTGCTTCAGGAGGAGGACACAGAGGAAAGGGGTTCATCATGGACATGCAGTTTCCTATAGGATAACACTGGAAGTATAAATGGTAGTAGTAGTAGTAAAATCTTGATTCATTCCAAACAATGAATTGGCTACTCAACTGAGTTGGAACTCATTTCCAGTGAGATCCATCATTAAGATATTCCAACCAGTACTTACAAATTTGCCATATAAAAATAATTAAATACAGAATTCACATAATCCAAGTACAGATGTGCAGACATTCATACAATGCATTACATGTGCATACATACAAATCTTACAGGAAAAATATTACTTCGCTTCAATTTATCACGAATATTGCATAAGAAGTCGTAACTCTGTCACTATTCAGAGTTAAGTGACAATCTATATATGGTCACAAAAGTCTCAGTGAGTCTCTATAAGAATAACATATGCCAGACCCTTAATTAATTGTGGCCATTAAGAAAAGCAAGTAATAAAACCTAATTAAGCCTATAGGATAACACTAACTTCAACAGGCCACAGCTCTGTCAATATTTGGAGGTAAGTGACAATCCATAAATGGTTAAAAGGGTCTCAGCAGGCACTACATGAATAACATATGCTGAACTCATAAATAATTGTGACCATTAAGAAAAACAATTAATAAAACATAATTAAGCCTATAGGATAGCACTGTAAGTTCAACAGGCCATAACTCTGTCAATATTTGGAGTTAAGTGAAAATCTACATATAGCTACAAAGGTCTCAGTGAGCACTACAATAATAACATATGCAGCACCCTTAATTAATTGTGGCTGTTAACAAAAGCAAGTAATAAAACATAATTATGCCTATAGGAAAACACTGTAACTTCAACAGGCCAGCATACAAATTCACATCTTATCTTCAGAGCTGAGAGGGATGGCACTCAAGCGTGACACCTATTCTGCCTATGATGTGTGACCCCAAAAAGGTATTTTGTTTGAATGCTACCTGCGAGGGAGACATAATGAAATAAAGTGCTTTTCCAAAATGGCCTACACACATCCAGGCAGTCTCCCTTTTCTATTTCAATAAGCCTCCCCCACACCCCAAAAGAGAAAGAAAACAATATATTGAATACTTTACTTACCTTTGCTGGTTATACTCGATGTGTTACCAAGAGTTCATCACACTGGCACTAAAATACCTGTAGACAAAAAAAAACAGGAGAAAAACAAGATTAGAGATACACTGTTCAATCAGAATTTACCCTCCCCAACCCAAACAGAAATAAAACAATTTAAAAGACTGCATACTTCACATACTTTTGCTCAAAGAACATAACGTGTTACTTGAAGACGAGAAACATCAGATTTTGGCTTTGGTGGTCACCGTTAATATATCCCAGACTTCTTCCTCATCATTATTGTTGATTGGATGAGGTAAATGAAATGGTAATAATAGTACTGGTCTGGACAACAGTGAGACATCATCAGCAGCAGCAGCAGCAGCAGTGTCAACAACTTATTGCAGGAGTGCACTTGAAGCAATGGTACAAACTGCTGGTAGTCAGGCAACCAGTACATTTCATGTATGTAAATATCTGAGACTGGTGATGCCACACTGGTAACTGGCATCTGTAAAACTGTAAAAGTGATGTATGGAATATGGGCATCAGCAACACAGGGGATGAAAGAAGTAGCAACACCAGTGAAGGATGCTTTTTTATTAGGAACAGCAGTCAATAGGTGAGTGGCAATTTTGAGCACTGGGCACTGCAGGGCACTTTCAAAAGAATATGCCATGAGAGTGCAAGTAATAAAGGGAAAGGGTGCTGGCCACAGATTTGTGTTAGTATGACTATGAATACGAACATGTTTGATTAAATGTTAAAATGTTGTGCTTATTTGCTTAACAGAACAGTGATGGTTAACACGGAATGTATTGTGTATGGGTCCTTGCTACAACACACAAATGTTGTATCCAGTACAAGAAGATTATTTAATGTATTTTAAGGGGTCATACATGTACACAAGCTGAGGTAGGTTTACTTTTATAAACACGAGTTGTTTTACATGTGTTGGGTCAAGTGAGGATGGATGAGGTTCCACCACATCCCCAGCAGTGCTGAACATTCATTCAGATGGTACACTGGGGGGGGAGGGGGGCAACATATATATTTAATGGCCATCTGTGCCAAGTGAGGAGATGCATTCATCCTTTTGATCCATTACTCCACTGGATTTATGGAGAATGACTCCAGAGGCTCATTGAAATGACTGTTCAGCAGATTTGGGCCGACAGTGGCTGCTGTTCTGTTCTCTTCCATTGCTCAGCCTGTAGTGATGAGCTGAGCTCAGCCCAACAGACACCCTTCTTCTCAAAGTTTTCAGGAATGCTTTCGGTTTGTAATTCTGACACTGGCTCATCAAAAGGGTTACCTGCTGGTCTCACCAACCCAAGCATATAGATCCTAAGTTCTGAGCACATCTGCTTCTGAAACTCCTTAACCCTGTGAGTGGACATTATAAGGTGTAGTTCCTCGTGCTTGAAACATGGGTCCATCATAGTGGCAATTATATGCTTTTTATTGGAACAGAGATCAGAGAATCTAACTTCCAAGTTCTGAGCTGAGGTTTTCCACAAGGGCTATCACTGGTCATGGGGTCCTGTTTGGATCTTTCTTAGCATTTTCATTGAATTTCCTCCTGGCTTTTTTCAGGGTCTGTACAGCAGGAATTACCTGACTTAGCAGTGCAGCTAAGGTCACTAATGCTCCTTTCAAATGGGGCTAAAACCTTTACCAAGCCCTCAATCACAGCCCAGTCCTAATGTATGAGGACTCCCCCATGTCAGTTTCCATGCTCATCTCATGAAGGGCCTTCTTCATTTCCAGAAGCCTTTGCAGCATGTAGAAGGTGGAATTCCACCGGGTCTATATATCCTGGATGAGAAGATGCTGCAGCATTTGAAGATGCTTTTGTAGCTGATGCAGATGGTTTGTGGCTTTCACAGAGTGAAGGAAGTGGCTACATAGCTTCTGGCTACTTTGCGCGGTCTGCCTCCACTGTATTTGTCAAAGCCTTTGTCACCACCAAATTTAGTGTATGAGCAAAGCAGCATATCCCCTCAAAATTGTCATCTCTTAGTGCTTTTATCATATTTGTAGCATTGTCTGTGACCACAAACCCTACCTGCAAATTGTTGCCATCAGTCCACAAGCTCAACATCTCTTGCAGGAATGACAGTATGTTTACAGTCTGGTGATCCTTTTCCATAACACTGACATTCAGCAAAGCAGACCTGTGGGGAGAGAGGGAAGAGACAGAACCAGCGCCAGTACCACCATCACCACCAGTGACTACCACATCTGCAACACACCAGTGTGCTGTTAATGACATATATGCATGATTTTAATTCATTCTGGTCCATATGTTGGTTGTGCAGTGGAAAACACCACCAACAGCCTGTGCTAGTAGTCTGCCAATTTCCTTTCTCAAATCATTGTAAATGTTGGGTACTACAGTACATGAAAATGTGGTCCATGATGGACATGGTATATTATACCTGAGGTGCAAATGCTACAGCAGCCTATGGAAACCTATGTTTTCCACAATGGAAAATGGCTGCAGATCCAAGGCCATCATCGCACCAATTAAATTGGTGAT
Source organism: Neoceratodus forsteri (assembly GCA_016271365.2). Lineage (NCBI taxonomy): Eukaryota > Metazoa > Chordata > Ceratodontiformes > Ceratodontidae > Neoceratodus > Neoceratodus forsteri. The sequence continues at coordinate 269,446,776 of CM057453.1, forward strand.
CTGCAATGCTGTTGGGTGTGATGCCTGGTATTTGGTATGGACAAGGAAGGCTTGCATGATGGGTGTAGTCAAAGTGGTACCACATCATGTTGATTTTGATTTTGAACCCATGGTGGAGGCTTCTACAGTAATAGATTACTGAGCAGAAGAAGACACAATGGGTGATGCATCTGTACCAGGATGCGCTATAAGTGGTGTAGGGTGAATAGAGGGCACACTGCCTGTCTCAGTAACAGAATGACTTCCAGTACTTTGTGCATCTACTGGACCAGTACCAGAAGAGGGGCTGACTGGCACATGTTGTGGAGGGGGAGAAACCGCTGTGGATCTTTGAAGCACACAGGGATGTTTCATTGGTCCTGCCACCTCAGGGTGTGCTTATACCTGGACAATGGACACCCCCAGTCCAGACTATACTACTAAATAATGACCTGGGCATGGCTGGTGCCACTGTCCTGCAGTGTATGTAGCCTGTTAACTGATTACCGTCTTTACTCTGTAACTGTTTTTGCAACTTTATGTAACCACTTTTGCTAATGAACAAGCTTCTTTGTAACTATTGTGTCTTATTTGTTGCCATTGTATCTGATGTATCTGTATATAATGATGTGGAACCTTTGCAAAGGAGTCTTTAACTCAAAGGTATGGTATCTGATATCTTCAATAAATAAATAAAATAAATAAATAAATTCAGAGGTAGTTCATCATTGCTGTTGTTGTGAGATTTGGAAGGTTTTTACTGCATCTTATGGTACAGTCTCACCCAGAACATACTGATTTTGTTGCATCATGTTTCCCAACACTAAAGTACAGCCACACCACACTTTTCCCCCCACTGACAGTGGAAGTGCTGGCCCCAATAGGGTGACCATGGCCATGCTTTGCCCCTTTCCCCTTATCAGACCTGGGTGCAGTGAATGCAGTTGCTGTGCCCTTCTTTCTCTGCAACAGATGCAGTTGTAGAATTCCTTTGTGTTTCTGATGGAGTTGACACAATTCTTTGAAAGGCAGGGTAGACTGTTTGGTTTTTTTAGGAGGACGAGGAGGAGGAGGAGGAAGTGGGTGACCATAACCAGCTTGCTTGCCATGACGAGCAGCAATGGAATTTTTGGCAGCTTCATGTTCACACTTCTCACTCAGATATGTTGCCTATTCGGCCTCATCACCAAATTCACTGAGATGGGTATCACTGTCAGATGATGTATTGAGAAACTCTTATGGCCCTGGTAAATATTAAGAACCAGAAGAACGCTCTTCCTCAGAATCCTCCACATCAGCAAAAGGAAATGTGGTGAGAGGAAACCTACAAAGCTGAGCAACAGTATGTTTTGGGAATACAATTGGTGCAGTTGTTGTAACAGTCGCGGGTTCAGTACTAGGCCCTGTACCTATGGTCATGGGCATAGTTGGCACGATGATAGCAGTGTCGATAGTAGTCCTGTGCCAGAATTATTATCAGGAGTTACAATGGAAGAAATTGGCATCATATTACAGCTAGTTGTAATATTGGCATCAGTAGTCCTGGTGACAGCAATACACTCAGGACTACGAATGGAGGCAAAGGTTGTGGTGACAGTGGATATGCAAGAAGCACAAATAACAATGCACACTGTTATGACAGTGGTGGTGTCAACAGTACACAAAGTATTTGCTGTGGTTGCTGAAATCATGGCACTGGTGGTGGTGGGAAGAGCACACTGATAGGTGATGTAGCCTCTATGGTGGATGTTGGGTGAATAGCACTACCACTGGTAGTGGGGGTGGGTTCTTGTTCTTGTATGACTAGTGATGTCCGCTGTAAAGACCTCCTACTTTTATAAAATGATGGTGCTGCAAATGCAGTACTAGTAGTAGTAGTGGTAGCAGTTGGGGTTATAGTAGCACTAGTACTACTCGCAATCCTACTGACACCAGAACCTGAAGGCTTAGCAGGAGAGAAAACTATTTTAGAGTGGTGAATACTAACAGATCTTCTGTCACTCTGTCCCTCACTGCTTATGACTGTTGGTGAAGATGGCTTGCTGGGGTTGGACCTGGACCAGGCACATTTATGGGATTGATGAGACATGGTCTGTAACTTACTGTGCATTTGTGATTAGAGTTTTTGTTTATGTTGATGCTTCTTGCAAAAAACAGTAATACCCACACCACTCAAGTAGCAGCTAATAAAGACAGGCTGATACTAGAGAGAGATGGAGTCAGCAAAAAAACTTGTTAGTCATACGGTGTCAGTCGTGCAGTTGTACCGTACAGTAAATCAAGCTTTAAACGGTATACCACACAAGTTACAGCACACAGAACCCAGTGAGTCAAGCCTGACACACACAGAAATAGTGAAGCAGTTTACAGAAAATTTACATGTACATAGCCATTCACACACAGGGGCCAAAAACACAAAAAAGAAAAAAACTCACATGCACAGGCCACTCGGGTGCAGTGAGCTATGGAGGAAGGAGTCACTTGTGACACAGGGTTCGACAAATCCTATTGCCCGACGTCCCGGGCTACCAGATACAGTGCAGGGACAAGCACTTTCTGTTGTGCCACCTGTCCACGGGCTAGCACTGATTTAAAAATCTTTGCTGCAGTTCTACCTTCCACCAGTAGGGTGCTCACTGCTTCGGCTGTGCACCTACTGGTCGGGAACGAGCGGTGAGTGTATGAGCTTGCCTCAGCCTATGGAAGCTCATGAAGTGGCATCAGGAGCGAGCGCCAGCATGCCCTCATCGGAGGAAAACGGGAGGAGGAGCAAGCTGTCTGGACTGGCATGGGCCAAATGAGGAAGACAATCTTGAACTGTAAGTGATACAAAGAATGCCCATTGGCAGCGGTGGTGATTTGGCGGCGTGAGTGAGCGAGTGTGAGAGCGTGCATTGCGTTAGAGCCCTCATTCACTGTCTGTTGGAGGATACTAGAGGATACAAATTAAACAGTCCGTTGTTGTGGATATCGGGAGTGGGGACTGCGAGTGGACCTTTCTTTGTGTGTGGAGTGGACTTGACTACTGGAAAACAAATTTAAAACTGAATTAAGGATAGAGGGTTGGTGAGAGTGAAGAGCGGGAGGAGGAAGGCAGGAGCTAGGAGGACTAAGGAGTGGGGGCAACGTGGTTGAGCACTGTTGACTGCACACAAGTGCATTAGTGCAGCAGACAAGCAAGCCATGCCAGTTTTGCAAAATTAATGAAGAAGAGACTAATCTGAGTAAATAAGGAGTGCAGGCAGGGTAAATAAAATATTGAGAAGGGTTAGGTTGGGCATAACAGGGTGAAAGCAAACCAAGGCGCTTATAAAATAAATTACAGGCAGTATAGTGCAGCGGTCTAGAGTTCTGAGCTGCAAATCTGGTGACATCCAGCAGACCAGACCTGGGTTTGAATCCCACAGCTTCCACTTGCATACTGCCTGAGCAAGTCACTTAACCTCCTTGTGCTCCCAGGTCACTTAGCTTAGTGTGCTATACCTGGTTAAACAACTAAAAAAATAATTTAAACAAGGAGAAAGGAAACAAAACAGAAACTTGGGAGGGGGGACTGTCTGGTACTGTCTGCCGTCTGTGACAACTGAGAACTAGCAGCAGCATAAAGTGTCACTGACTACAGAAAATAAAAAGGAAGAAAGCAAGGGCAGGGGACTACTGCTGTGGGGCGGGGAGCTTTGTGTTGCCCAGTGCCCACCAGTAAAAACAGCAGTTTATTTGACTACTAGCTGCATAGACAAAGAAAAAATAAAATAATAAAAAGAAAGCAAAAAAAAAAGAAAGAAAATAAGGGAAGAGGCTGGTGGGTTGTTGGGAGAGGAGAGCGCAGATATAGAGATTGTGTGTAAAGGAGTGAAGGAGGAGCTTGGAGAGAGGAGGGGCGAAGGAAAGGACTGACTTGAGAAAGTTAGTAAAAAAAAAAAAAGATAGTATAGTAAGAAATAAGCCTATAACTCAAACTGTGTGTGGTGGGCATGCAATGGGCTTGGTTGGGCTGTTGGGAGAGATTTTGTGAAAAGGAGTGAAGGACCCAGTGTCCTGCAGCCAGTTGGTTGGCTTTGGCTTGAAGTACCCAAGAAACAAAAAGAGAAATATAGTAAAAATATATATAATACAAGTGTAATTAATAGTAAAATAAGGGAGCCTAACTGGGGTGGGCTTGGGCTGTGCTGGGAGAGGAGCGTGAGTGACTGTGTGGAGAGTGTTCTGCAGCCAGCTGCCTGACTTGTTACAGGACAAGACAACTTGCAGTGTATAGAAAGAAAACCCAACCCATGAGCCCACCAGTGAAAAAAGGACACACAGACACCAGTGTTTAAAATAAGTTTATTATTATTGGTTCCATTAGTCTTAAAAAAAAGTGACCACCAAATTTATATGGACAATATGCAGACGAACAAAGCCAAACAACAAAGTCTCTTGTCTCTCTGGTCAGCAGCAGCACCATCTTTACGAGACAAACACAGTCTGGTACTACTTCCACAGATAAAAGTCATGAAACTGAATCTGCATCTGTGGTTCTGGATATAATTGCTGACCAGGTACTTGATGTAAACAGAGAAGCCCTAGTAGCCTTATCTCAAAAAGCCCCTGTGTCACTTGGTTAAGAAACGAGTTTACTGCTTGATAATGAGGTGGCAGTTGGGAGTAGTAAAGACAAGAAATATGACCAAGAGAAAAGGGCCAGACTATTTCAGTGTCATTGGCTGTCCACTTATAAATGGTTGAGATACGATGATAAAAGGGCTTATGTACTGCACACTATGTGAAAGGTATCCCAGTATTGCAACTCCAGCATTTTCAAAAACAAATGTCTTTGCCACAGGCTCTAATAACTTTCGATTGAGTCACTACGGTACATGAAAATCCAATCCACATGTGCTATGCCAGAATCAACATATTCTGGAAAGTGGCCAACGAGCAGTATGTTGTGAGATTAGTGAGTCACCACTTTACCAAGCCTTTGCACAGTTGGAAGAGGCCACAAAAGCAAAGATGAGACGCCTGTTTAACACAGCGTGATTCCATAGCCAAAAATCTTCGCCCTTTCTCAGACATGGAGTGGCTCTGTGAATTACAGGAAAAAAATGGCATTAAGCTAGGTTCTAATTATACTAACGATAAGCGAGCCAGGGACTTTTGCAGTGCTATTTCAGCAGTGATATCCAGAACCCAGATGCAGACTCTTGCTAATGTTAAGTATGTGACAGTTCTTGCTGACAGCAGTACTGATTACAGTATAACTGAGTGGGAAAATGTTTTCTTAAGGTTTGTTGAACCTAATTCAAAACAGGTGCATACATTGCTTATCCAAGCTGTGCCACTGGAACATGCACATGCAGAAGGTGTATTCCATGCAATATCAACTGCATTGGAGTCAGTAAATCTTCCTCTCAGTAATCTACAAAATGTTAACAATCCAGGACCGCTTCTTATTTCAGTAAATTTTGATGGGGCCAGTGTCATGATGGGCGAAAGAGGAGGAACCATAGCAAAGTTGGGGAACACTGCCGTCCTAGAAATAATTGCGATGCACTGCGCTGCCCATAAGCTAGAGCTGGCAGTTCTCGATGTGTAAAAAATCCATTTGTATCAAAGCTGGAAAGTACTCTCAAGGAATATTTAAATTTTATCACTATAGTCCCAAAAATGAGAGAGCTCCAAGAAATTGCTAACGTGATGGATACTGATCTGGCGACTTTACTGCAATTAAACAAGTGAGATGGTTTGCCAGTAGGTCACGCTCGTACATGCAGTTCAGGTTAACCTACCCACTGTTGTACAACACCTACATGCATCTTTGACTGCTGGTGGTGGTGAAAGTTCAAAACAAAGAGCCTCTTAAAAGAAACACAGAGTGTGCAGTTTGTAAAGCTATCCATATACTGCAAGATTTCCTGCCAATACTAAAACCTGTCACTGCAGTTTCAACGAGATGACATAGTAATACTGAAGTTCCACAGCTTGTTGAGACCTGCCTACTCCAGCTTATGGAACTGAAAACCATGCCAGGGCAATACATGGCAGCTTTCCTCAGCCATTACAAACCAGAACAGAAATGTATGGAATATGTTGTGACAAAGAGAGGAGGGAGGAGAAGACTGTTCATTTCCCATTCAGAGGCAACTGCCCAGAAATCAATTTTGCGACAGATGGACAACTGCAGACTTTAATAGATGCAGCAATAATTTATATTGACAACAGATTTAAAAATTTCTAGACGTGTTCTCTCAAATGGTTCAACTGCTTAGATTTTAAGCAGTTTGATCTGCCAAGAGACCAACTAGCGGTGTTTGGGACCTCTGAACTTGCAAACCTGGCAGAATATTTTCACTTTTTTACGGAGGAGCAGCAGGAACATATAAAGTCAGAGTATGCTGCATTTAAAACAATATTGAAATCTGCCATTGAAAAACCCTATTTGCAGGTATATACCAGATTACTAAAAGAAAAAACACCCAGATTATACACATTCTTGACTTAGTTGAAATATCATGGCAATGAGTGTATCGACTGCAAATTGAGAGAGTTTTTCTGTTCAGAACCTAATCAAAACAAAAATCAGGACAAGGCTGGCTGATGATTCACTATAGTCTCTCCTGCAGATAGCAGTAGAAGGTCCTGAACTGCATGACTTTGATCCGGATCCAGCAATTAACCACTGGCTGCTCTCTGGTCCAGGCACTCGACATGTTCGTGGGCATGCTGTTACTGCTGATACATTATCTTCTGGTTTAGCTGCTTCTGCTGCTGATGATCTTCTTGATGCTAGTACTCCTGCTCCCAGTGCCCCATCATCTTCTTCCTGGCCTAGCCCTTAATCACCATTTCATGTTCTTCTCAAACAACGGCCTAACTGGTTTTGGCTTGTCCTTAACTAATTCTGTATCATTTCTCCAATCTCTTCTAATACAGACTTCTGCCTGGGTGTTTTAGTGTCCGCCTGTACTACCCTGGCCTGTATTAACAAAAAATATATGAAAATATTGTTTTTCCTGATTTATGAAGTTCTTCTACATCTCTCCATCCATCCTATGAAATAATAGTACAACATATAAGCCCTGCCACACAGCCACACCATTTAACTTATTTCTGTTAAGTCGGTTTAATATTTCAATTGAAATGTACTGGACTACCACTCGGAACTCGAGGACTACCATTTTTGTCAAGGCCACTTGTCCTGGACTAGCATGAGATTTTAAAATTTGTCGATCCCTGTTGTGACACCCTCCTCATTCAGTCATACAGGGAACTGAGCCAAGCACCAGACCACAGTCATCAACAATTCAATGGGCCAAGCCTGACCCAGTGAGAAAAAATACAATGCTTTTTAAATCACAAAAAAAATGTGCAGACAACTGTGCATGCTCTTGCCGGATGCAGATTATAAGAACAACAATACAATGCATGCACAAATGATGTACGCACCGCGGTGAGCTGTGATGCAGACAAGAGGGGTCAGATGACAATCACACCTCAGTCATGCAGGGAACTGAGCATGGAACCTAACGACAGCAAAATACAAATTTGCTTCACAAAAGAAATAGAAAATCACACTGGGGCAGTGTGTGGATTTGGAAGAAAAAGCTAAGCACATCAGTGGGGATGGGGCAGTCAGCAAAAACTTGAACTACTCACCGTTACTAAGCCCAGTAACAGTTGCTCACTACATGCAAAAGCCAAGCTTGACGTTGTTGACAAAAAATAAAAATCCTGATAAGAAATAAGTATAGAACAGAAAGGTTCTTCTGCAAAAAATCTAATCACACTGCTTCTGCTGAGCTGTGAAACTGTAAACAGTGGGGAAGAGAAGTCAGCAGCAGCACACACACACACACACACACACACACACACAAACACACACACAATCTCCTTTTCCTTGTCACTGAGCCCAGTTTCAAGGACAAAAAAAAAAAACAGTAGTCAGATGGTGATCAGATGTCAAGACTGGATCACCCCAAACAGTTTTTTAAACAGTTATATAAGTCAGAAGTTGTAAACTAAGCAGAGCTAGCTCTCTCAGAAATGACTGCCTCCTGTCATCTACACATTCAGAGTGAGGAGATCACGTGGTGTGCCTAATTGTGAGCTCCAAAGACTGCCTCCAATTTGACAGTGAAGCTCTGTGAGATTTTGAAATCTCATCTACTGAATATTACGTCCCAAATAGCGTCCGAATAGTGGATTACTTGGGATGTCCTTCCGAATATTCAGCAAGCCCACTATTCGTGGCATTCAGGAAATACTATTTGGCTCATGTGCACAGCCCTATCTGAAAAGCAAAGACTAAGCATTATCCGTTTTTAGGGGAAAGGTCTTGCAAGTGGGCCTCCCCAGCAGACAAGGCTGTTTATAATGCTATAAAACACACCACCATTCCAATGAAGGGGGCTCTGACACTATCAGATTCACACAGGTGGATAGATACTGCATGCAGGAGGGCCTTCACCTCTACAGTCACAAACATTCATACCTCCTATGCTTCATTTATTGTTGCCAGAGCCTTAAACCTCTGGGTCACTATACTGACCGACTTTATTGCTCCTGATTCGGAGGGTGCAAGAATTTTGCAGTTGGTGGTCATGGTATCTTCCTTTTTGGGTGATTCCACAGTGCACAATTTACACATGTCAGCATGCCCGGCCTACCACATTGGGTCAGCAATGAGGGCCGTGTGGCTCAGACACTGGTTTGCTCATCAGTCTTCAAAGACAAAACTGTTTAACCTTTCTTTTAAAGGAAGTTTATTATTTGGATCTGGTCTAAATTCTATCTTGCAAAATGTGCAGAATAAGAAGGGCCACCTCCCGGTATCAAAGCAACAATACAAGGCCACAGCGCCTCAATGAGGCCAGGGCAATGGTCATCGCAGGCAGTCCCAGGGAGGGTATTGTCCCTTTCGGAACTTCAGTACTCAAAGAAACAGAGGTGCATATTCAGGCAATAGAGGTTACAGCAACAGAGTATTCTTTCCCAGGAGCCATGGAGGAAGACCAGCACAAAGGCTGGTACCTCACAATGAAGGTAAGCAGGCTCATCCATGCCCCCTTCCCTTGGTGGAAAACTACAGACATTTCTTGCAAGATGGGCCCAAACGACGACAGATGCCTGGGTTCTGGAAATTCTTCAACTGGGCTATGCCATAGAATTCTCAAGGGGATGTTTTCTGCTGTCCCTGCGTCAAAGCAAGAGACAAAGCGCCAGGCGGAGTCAAATACTCTGAACCATCTCATTCAAATTGGCCCATAGTTCCAGTTCCACCAAGCAAGCAGCATCAGTGGTTCTATTCCATCTATTTCTTAGTCCCTAAAAAGTCTGGGGGTTTCAGGCCCATTCCGGATATGAAGCATCTGAAAGTTTGCTCACCACAGGACATTCAAGATGGAGTCTCTGAGGTCAATAATCCAGGTTGTTCAACTGTGGGACTTCTTAGCCTCCATAGATCTGACGGATGCTTATCTTCACATCCCCATCCATCAGTCCCATCAGAAGTACCTCATGTTCTCAGTACTGGGCAAACATTTCCAGTACAAGGTGTTTCTGTTCAGCCTTGCAATAGCCCCTCGAGTTTTCCCAAAGGTGTTGATAGTTCTGGTGGCTCAACTATGACAGGAGGGTCATCATGTCTACCCTTATCTGGATGACCTGCTCATCTGGACACCAACATTATCCCTTGCAAGGAAGTCAGTATCCAGGACCCTGGAGATCCTGGAATCACATGGCTGGATAGTGAACAGGGAGGAGAGCTCCTTAGGGCCATCACATTCCTTGGAGCACTTGGGAGTAGTCTTCGACATGAAAGCAGGGAGGGTGTTCCCATCACCCTCTCAGAAAGATATGTAGCTGTTGGAGATACGATGGCCCCGGAACCAGTACTCAGCATCAGTCCATAGTCTGCTGTGGATTCTCAGCTTCATGGCGGCAGCAATAGAACTAGTTCCCTGGGTCTGTTACCACATGCGGCCCCTTCAGACAGAGCTGCTGATGACCTGGGATCTGTCATCGGAGGACTATCAAGCCAGGATTCTCCTCACCCCTCAGCTGCATTATTCCCTGAGTTGGTGGATGAATGTGCAGAATTTCAACAAGGAGAGTCCTTTAGAACTACCACCAGAGGTGATTCTCACAACAGATGCAAGTCTGCATGGGTGGGGGGGAAGTCTTAAACCAACTTCCCACGAAGGGGTTTTGGTCCCTGCAGGAACAGGGTCTCCACATGAATAACCTGGAGATGAGGGAAGTTCACTTAGCTTTGCTTCATTTTCAGTCCAGACTGAGGAACACTGCAGTAAAGGTATGATCAGACAATGCCATCACAGTGGCATATGTAAACAACCAAGGAGGTACAAAAAGCAGGGCAATGCTCAGGAGGCCTCCTTTCTCCTGAGCTGGGTAGAGGAGAGCCATCTCTCTATGTCGGCAGTTCATCTGGTAGGGGGAATTGAACTTTCAGGTGCACTGGTCAAGTCACAAAAGTTTTCACCCCAGAGAGTGGCAGTTGAACCCAGAAGTGTTCACACTATTAAGCAATTGGTTCAGACAACTGCAGATTGATCTGTTTGCTTCAAAACACAATGCTCAGACTCACAGGTTCTTCAGTCAGTATTGGTATCCTCAGGCAGATGCAGTGGATGCTCTGACTCAAGTGTGGTCCTTCCACAGAGCATATGCCTTTCCTCCACTGCCTCTCCTTCAGAAAGTTTTAAGAAAAATAAGACACTCAAGTAGAAGCTTTCTTCTGATTGCCCCGGAGTTGCCAAAAAGTCCATGGTTCTCAGATCTAGTGAACCTAGCCCAGAAAGTATCCTTCCATCTTCCAGTATGAAGGGACCTCCTTCTGCAAGGCCCCATTCTCCACCTGTACCCAGGCACAATGCAACTCACAGCCTGGCTCCTTAAAGGAGCAGGCTCTTAAAATGAGTTTTTTCATCGAAGGCAGTTGAAATCTGGATGGTGGCAAGAAAAACTGCCTCGGCTGCTTAAACCCAAGTCTGGACAGCCTTTTCCTCTTAGTCCAGAGGGAAAGGATTTAAACCTTCTAAAGCCTCTATTCCACAAATACGGGACTTCTTTTAGGGGGCGTAGATAAGGGTTTGGCATTGAGCACTCTAAGAGGTCAGATCTCAGTTCTCAGAGCTTCCTTGGGGTTCTCCCTATGAAAAAATAAAGAGGTTATTCATTTTCTGCATGCAGTTGGCAGGAGCCAATGCTGTTTTGATCCTTGGATCCCCTATGGGATCTTAACTTGAGTCTGAATGCTCTCTGCATTGAACCCTTCGAGCCATTGGCATCCATGCTACTGGATGCATTGTCCTACAAAGTCTGTTTCTTGGTGGTCATGTGCTCAGCCAGAAGAGTGGGTGAACTCCAGGCCTTGTCGTATAAGGAGCCTTACTTTATCATGCATAAGGACAAAGTGGTACTCAGGACGGTTCCATCCTTCATCCCTAAAGTTCCCATGGCTTTTCATGTAAACCAGGAAATTTGCAGTCCATCCCTATGTCTTCATCCTTCTCATTCCAAAGAGAAGGAGTTGCATAAACTAGATCTAAGGCAAGCAGTTAGGATCTATCTTAAATGTACATCTGAATTTCGTAAGTCAGAAAGTTTATTTGTGCTGTTCGGAGCAGCCACATAAGGACTAAAGGCATTTAAACCCACCCTGGCTAGGTGGGTATGAGCTTTTGTTGCTATGGCCTATGTGATTAGAAAGAAGAGGCCTCCGGCTCTTATCAAGGCACACTCCACCACAGCAATGGCAACTTCCTCAGCGGACAGAGGTGAAGCCATAGTCTCAGAACAATGCAAGACATCTACGTGGTCCTCAGTCCACACATTCACGAAACACTAACAAGCATTTGTCAATGCCGAATGTTTACTTGCTGGCATTGGCAGTGGTAGTGTAGAAGTTACAGAGCTGCGTAATAGTAATGGCAATGAAGTATTGAACTGAAGCCAACCCCCCCACCACCCTGCAGAGAGTGACAGCATTGGGGTGTGCCTTTGGGTCGTCAGGCATAACGGCCACGCCATTTCAGTACACCCCACCCTGCAGACACTGGCAAGTGTCACGGAGCTCCTTGGGGTCTTTGGCCCTTATGCGCACCCCATTCCATTAGGAAATACAGTGAGATGGGTGCAATATAGGAGAATGGGGTGAACTTTGGGGCCGAAGAGTCCAAGGCATACCTCAATGCTTCTCACTGGCTGCAGGGTGTGGAATGGTATGAGCATTATAGGCAAGAATCCCAAGTCACACCCCTGATGCCTGTCATTCTCTACAGGGTTGGGCGTTATGGTTGGAAACCCTAATATCTCAGGCATTCGCTGGTATTTTCACTCCAAATGTTCAACATGGTTTTTTGTGACCCCACCTCATGAACAGGGGAATATCAGTTTCTTAGTCGAAGCTGCTTATGTACAGCGACTACGCATTTAGCACCACAGGTGGAAAACATTCCAACAGGATGCAAAAATGACAGCTGTACTGTTCATGGGGAGGTGTAAAATGGCAATGTTGCAAATCTGCAGTAAAAATATTTTAAAAAATGGTGAAGTCACGAGCGTACATAGAAACTGTGCAACGCACACCTGTAATATAATTAGGTTGGGGATTTTTTTACAGCAGATTGTCAACTCAGGCATTTTGGTGCCTCCGATCATGAACAGTGTCACTGTGATCTTTATCTGTCCCGAACAATGATTTCCCGCAGCGACCATGCATCTCTGCACTGAAAGTGTGAAAACACACTTCGGCCATGTTGTGAAAAATGACAGCTGTACTGTAAATAAAGCAGTGTGGAAAAATTTCACTGGTGAAAATCTGGACTTAAAATATTACAAAGTCATGAACTTATGAGGGTGCATGGAAACTGCGCAATGCTCACTCGTAACACAGTCATTTTATGGACTTTTGTCACCAAATTTTCAACATAGCCATTTTAAGACCTCTGCTCATGAACAGTGTAAGTGTGATTTTCTTAATCTGTCCCAAACATTGCTTTCGCACACCAACAGCACCATTGTGTGCTACATGTGCGAAAACACATTTTGGGCGGCATATGAAAAATGGCAGCTGTACTGCTCATAAGGAAGTGTAATAAAATGGCAATGTTGAAAATCTGGAGTGAAAATATTAAATTTGCAAACTTATGAGCATGCATAGGAACTGTGCAACGCACACTCGTAAAACAGTCATTTTTAGGAATTTTTTCACCAAATTTTCAACATAGCCATTTTAAGACCTCTGCTCATGAACAGTGTCACTGTGATTTTCTTAATTTGTCCTGCGACATTGATTTTGCACACCGACTGCGCCATTGCAGCGCCATATATGGAAACATGTTTTGGGTGAGATGTGAAAAATGACAGCTGTACTACTCATAAGAAGGTGTGGTAAAATGGCAATGTTGAAAATCTGGAGTGAAAATATTGAAAATTCCATGGAACTTACAAGAGTGCGAGGAACTGCACAACGACGTCAGAAACAGTCATTTTTGGAATTTTCACCAAATTTTAAACATAGCCATTTTAAGACCTCTGCTCATGAACAGTGTCACTGTGGTTTTCTTAATTTGTCCTGGTACATTGGTTTCAAGACACCCACTGTGCCATTGTGTGCTACATGGGCGGAAACACGCTTTAGGTGAGATGTGAAAATGACAGCTGTCCTACTCATAAGAAGGTGTGGTAAAATGGCAATATTGAAAATCTGGAGCGAAAATATTAAGAATTCGTGAACTTCTGAATGTATGCGTAGGAACTGTGCAGCATACGCTCTAAATAAAACAGTCGTTTTCTGGAAATTTTCACCAAATTTTCAAAATAATTCTTGAGAGCCCACCTTAAGAACACTGGCAGTGTCGCTGAGATCGGCCCAAAAGGTGATTTCGTGCAGTGATCTGCGAAATCACCCTTTGGGCCTGAATAACGCCATGACAGTGATATCATTCATGAGAAGGGGTCCCAAAACCCCATGTTGAAAATTTGGTGCAAAAATTCCAAAATGCCTGAGATATGCAACAAAGTTGAAAACCCCTATCTAGCCCGTTATACAGCTTACGGCATTTCCTCAGTTCGCGGTCGGCTTTGAAGAGTGCAGAGCGTGTTCCCAGACGCCGAAGATCGTCGGCGCCGAGGTCCGGAGGTAAGTATGGGGTGAGGGGGGGTGGGAGGCAGGTGCGCAGTGGGTGGGTGCGGGTTGTGAGGGGGGGCCAGGAGACTACGTGGGACCATTTTTCTTTACAGGTTTTCTTTTTTCCCAATGACGACGTTGGATGTTTGCCACGCTGGGTGAGCTCCCAGCATGGCACAAGGACGGTTGGGGGCATTCAGCCGACAGGGATTGGGCATCCCCTGCGGCCAAAGAATCTATTGCCACGCTGGGGTGGGCTCCAGCGTGGCACCCAGTACTGGGGTGAGGACAGTGGAGCCGAGTGGGATTGGGCACCCCCATCGGCTTATCATGAGTTTGCCACGCTGGGGTGGGCACCCAGCATGGCATTTGGAAGGCTTTGGGGATGGGAGTGCACTGCCGGCGGGGATTGGGCACCCCTGGCTGCTACAAAGTAAGGCATGGGGGGCGCACGCTTCGGGCGGTGCGTGTTTGTGGTGTAGGGGAGCTGCGATGAGCAGGTGATATCTTATCGCTGCTCACTGAAGCGTAGCTACCCCTTTCAACTGTATGCCACTGCATTTTGGAGCTTGTCATAGACAGCTCCAGCATGCATTGGCTTACAGGGGCCGCGCCTGCCAACACACTGACTGAATTGGAAGAGGGGGTGACACACCTCCAAAATCTGGGATGATGGCACTATGTTTCTTGCACATGCGTGCAAGCAAACATAAAAATTGGATCTTCAGAGTTCTGTTGATGCAGCTTTTGGTCACAGAGAGTGGCAGGCAGCAGTTCACAAGTAATTCTGTAGCATCTGGCGTATGAGATAATATTCTCCCCCTCCTGGTTGTTTGTTTGGGCACTGCTTCTTAGAACCCAGTTGTATTGATTACTCATTGACATCGTGGAGCACTACAGAAAGAAGAAATTAACTTCATACTTACTGTAATTTCCTTTTCTGTTAGCTCCAACATTTTCAATGCGTCCCGCCCAGGAGCTTGGCTCCTGAGGGAGAATCTTATTTTGCATGCTAGGAGAGAGGTCTAACATCCTCTACTTGAACCTCTCTATATTCTCCTATACTGTACTCTGATAAAGTATATTGTGTAAGCTGATTTACCATTTATCTGTGACTGCAGTTTAACAGGTTTCTTGATTTATTTGATGTGTGATTCCTTGTGGCAGATTAGATTCTCTGCTTTAAAAAAAGGGAAACAGAACATATCTAATTGTGTATTAGCTTCAGTTGACAGATTGATGATTCTTGTGAGGCATACTGCAGCTCCATGGTCTTCTCAACATGAAGATCCGAATACTTCAGGTTTCCTTTTTGGGCCCATGAAATTCATCTCTTCCCTGACTGATGGATAGGAAGGTAAGGTAGAGTTTTATTATTACAAATGTGTGATGGTTTTTTATTGTATATATGTGTAGCTCTCATGGCACTGTGAGGTTAGAGTAACTGGGGAATTGCTGTTAGTGCACGGAATCCTCAGGTGCCCAGCATTCTAAAGCTTGGTCTGTGCCATTCCCCTGGTATGGGTGCACAATACCCAGCTGTATTGATCACCCATTGATCATGTTGGAGTTAACAAAAAAATAAATTATGGTAAGTATGAAGTTAATTTCTTCTTTGTAATACCTGTTCAACTACTAATGACCCTCCACCAAAAAAAAAAAAAGAAAACAAAAAAAAGGTAGATTAGTGCACACATATTAACGTAGTACTGCACAGTCAACAAATTGTTACTAGCTGCTGATGCTTTTAAGCCATAGGCAGGTGACTGCAGACACTGACAGCATCCAGCCAGGAGCTTCTTCATGTTCTTCCCACTCTCCTGCAGCTTCCAGAGCTCATCCTTATTGGAGGTGTTCCCTCTGCTCCACACTGATATCTGGGGCATGTCAGGATCTGTCTATGCAAGTGTTCTTCATAGAGCCTTTTCTAGTCCTCACAGTCCAAAAGTGGCCAAATTTAGGACTCTGTCTCCACTATTCTGCTTCCTGTTCTCCCAGGTATTCTCCTTCTACACACCAGCCCCTCCTTCTTTGAGGAGGTCCAGAACACATAACAAAAGCTAATACAGAACCCTCCAGTCTTAACAAAACTGCAATCTACTCTACAGTTGCAGTCTTTGCCATGTCAGCCGTTTCCTGAAAGTACTGTGATATCTCTAGAAACATTACTGCCTGCAGTACCATTTTTGGGCCAATAGAGGGAATCTTTTTATAAATATAGCAGAATATCTGGAAATATTTATCAATGGCGGTTACTGTAGTAACCCGCTCTAACTGAGCTTTGGATTACATTCCTTTTTCTCATTTACAAAAATCTGTTCTCTACATCACAGCCCTGTTCAGTAGCAGGTCATTTTACAGATAGAATAACATACTCCAGAGTACTGCATTAATTGAGAAAAAGGCACTTCTCTGATGTGAGCTGAGCAGCACTCAGACTGCGGTTTTGTGCCTCGGCATGTGCATAAGGAGTATTTATACAGTATTGCTCAAGGAATGTGTACTCTGTCATGTGTTTGTGCCTCCCTCCTCAATTCTCCACCCCACCTTCTACTCCTTTCACAACTCTGGACCTTGCTCCTTGGCACTCAACATCAGTAAAATACTTATCAGGTCAAGTTGTTTTCTCCTTCCATTTCCCTAAACTGTGAGACTCTTTCCCCTCATGCCATTCACATTGTTTCTTCCTTCCACTCATTGAAGACCTCCTCTGTGAATTCTCTGCTCACTCTTGCATCTGTCCCTGACCCTGGCTTGGGCTTTATTTTGTTATTAACATTCCCCACCTCCATATCCCCTGACCACCTGCCCCTGCAATAAGTCTGTCACCCCCTCCATCTTCCTCAACCTGCTGTGCCCTGCTTACCACACACTTTTGTCCTCCATCTGCACTTTTTGCTGAACCTACTATTGCTTTGTTTTCATTGGTTTTCTCACATCTGACCTTTATTGTACAGTTTCTTTTTTTACTATTTATTGTTAACTTAGAAACATAGACAATGTCAGAAGAAAAAGAAAACATTTGTACATCCACTCTGCCCATAAACCCTAACAAACTCAGGACCTATTATCCACGTGGGGGTCTCACCGAAACTATCCACTGTAATGCTCCACACCCTACTGTTACCATTCTGAGCAACCACTAAGCCCTTCACTCTGTTCCAGTCATGTTTTAGACCTTTGATAGTTTTGGCATTCACCACATCAGCTGTCAGATTGTTCCATGGCTCCACTAGCCTTTCTGTGAAATAAAACTTTCTCACTGCCCTCTTAAATCTGCTGTACCTCCTAGCAGTTTCTACTCATGCCCGCTTGTGCTTGAGCCACTACTTAAATAGTTCCTCACAGCTTACCTTGTTCATTCCTTTTAGGAACTTGAAGGTCTCTATCATATCTTCCCTCTCTTGTCTTGCGTCTACTGAGTACATTTTTCTTGCCTTGAACTGATCCATGTAAGATCTGCCCTGCTGGCCCTGAGTCATTTTGGCTGCCCTACATTGCACTATCTCCTGCCTGTCCTGATCCTTTCTTAGATCAGGACTCCAGAACTAGATACAGTACTCCCTGTAGGACATTACCAGTAATCTACAGAGAGGTAGTAATACCTTCTTCCTTCTTCTGTTACTACTCCTTCCTGTACACCCCAGAATATTGTTTGCCTCATTGTAGGCCTTTTACACTGGTTTGACTGTTTTAGGGAGTCACTGTAGAGAACTGTTAGGTCCCTTTCCTCAGAGGTCATGCCCAGCTTTACACTCCCCCCATCCAGTACTCTGTTCTCTGCTTCTTGTTCCCTGTGTGCATCACCTTGCACATTCTGGCACTGAATTTCAACTGCCAAACCCTTGACCTCCTTTTCAGCTTTTGCAAGTCTCTTTGCATCTACATAATCCCCTCCTCACTGTCAACACTACCGCAGAGCTTAGTGTCATCTGCAAAGAGACACATCTTGTCCTGGATGCCTTCTCCCATGTCACTGCTGAACATATTAAAAAAGGACTGGACCCAGGCCTGATCCTTGTAACACCCCACTGATGACTTCCCGCTCTCCTGATTTCACTCAGTTAACCAAAACCCTCAACTGTCTCCCTTCCAACCAACTTCTCACCAATCTGTGTTTACTGCACCCAGATCTTCTAGACACTTCAGCACCCTTGAGGTACTGATTCAAAAGCCTTGCAGAGATTGAAGTGGAGTAAATCCACAAAACAGCTTTTATCCAGTACCCTCATTACCCAGTCAAAGAAAACTATCAGCTTGGTCTGATAATACCGCCCTGCCATCAACCCATGTTGTTTACTATCATAGAGTCCATTGCTCTTCAGGTAGTTCACAAGGTCCTCTTTGACTATTGCCTCTATCAGTTTACCCACAACAAAGGTAAGACTGACAAGTTTATAGTTTTCTGGTTGCTCCTTGCCCCCCTTAAGGAGCGGTACTATGTCTGCAACCCTCCAGTCTTTTGGAACTACCCCTGTCTGAACTGAGCTATTGAATAGCCCTACCAGGGGTTCAGATAGTTCTGTTGCCAATTCCCAAAGGCACCTCTTGTCTGACCGAGGGCCTTATCTATCTTTAGGGCTGTTAGCCCTTTCTGAACCCTTTCACTGGTAAATACTTGCTGCCTCTTACAAGGAATCCCTTTTATAGCTGTCTCAATGCCACTGTCTGGCAGAGGTCCTCTGTCTTACCTTGTGAATGCAGGCAGAAGTAGTCATTTAGAATGGTTGCTTTCTGCCCCCCCAATTACCCTACCTCCCTTAGTTAGCCTAACACTTACTCCTCCCTTCATTCATTTTTCCATAATAGAGCTAATGAACTGTTCTCCCCCTTCCCTTGACCCCCTTCACATTACACAGCTCTGTGTCTGCCTTTTCTTTTCTGACTGCTCTCTTGTTGTCATTTGGTACTCTTCCATTCACCATTTGTTTTTCCTTATATCTGGTGAAGGCAACTGTTATATTGTTTTACTGTAAGCAAACATTTTTTAAGTAGTGGTATTCTGTTTTTATGTTGTCTTGCGCATGCAGCACAGACAACATATTGTGGTCTCTTCAGTGGAGAAGCGGGTTTTGGAGGTGCGGTCCTGCTGCAGCCAATGGTGCCACTGCTTTTTGTGGCTGGGCTCTGTGGTGCCAATGGCATAGCATGCTGTCTATGACAGCAGTTGAGAAACATGCCACCACCTTGAAAGAAATTAGCCACTGCAATCAGGGAGCACCATGGGGTGGTCCCTGATTGCAGCAACCAATTACTGCTTGCCTTGTCTGGTGTCCCTGTCAAGCAACATGGCGGTGGCTTCCCCGTCAGGTTTTTGTAGTCCCAACAGAAGCTGAGGGATAGCTGCCGCCTTGTACAGTCCCTCTGAAAGCCAACGGGGGTGCCCAATCCCCCTGTCAGCATGCCCCCTCCTAAATTAA
Organism: Neoceratodus forsteri; assembly: GCA_016271365.2. Lineage (NCBI taxonomy): Eukaryota > Metazoa > Chordata > Ceratodontiformes > Ceratodontidae > Neoceratodus > Neoceratodus forsteri. The sequence goes on from CM057453.1 coordinate 269,466,309, forward strand.
TTTGCCGATGGGGGTGCCCAGTCCCCGCCTCACATAATGTACCCCCACCCCTGTGCCGAGAGGGTGCCCAATCCCCTCGGCTCATGCAATCCTCCAACTTGTATGGTCGGCGGTGGTGCCCAGTCCCCGCTGGCTGCAGCTCACCCCAAAACACTTGGTGGCATGCTGGAAGCTCAGCAGCATGCCAAATGTCCCCTTTTTAACCTATAAAACAGAAAACGGTCCTCATTGAGTCCGGTGCCCATCCCCCAACCCGTGCCCACCCTCTGTGCACTTTGTCTCCTCACACCCCCCTCACCCTATACTTACCTCAGGAGCCCAGCGTGATGATCTTCGGTGGACCGGGAATACGTCTGCACTCTTCAAAGCCGACCTAAAACTGAAGAAATGCCCATAAGCTGTATAATGGTATAAATGTTTTTTTTTTAACTTATGTGGCTATCATAGAAGTTGACGGCAGATAAGGACCGCAAGGCCCATCCAGTCTGCCCATTTCTTTTTCTACCTTATAAATGTGCTATCGACCTTTGCTCTGTCAGTGGCCTATCTATTCATACTCATCTGTATTGCTCCCTTATGCCTATCCCATGCCTGTTTGAAGCCCTGCACTGTATTCATAGCCACCACTTCCTGAGGTAGGCCGTTCCATGCATCCACCACCCTTTCTGTGAAAAAGAATTTCCTCACATTCCCCCTTAATCGGCCTCCCTCTAGTCTCATGCTGTGTCCCATTCTCCTGCTATTTTTCCTATATTTAAACATGTTAGACTCTTTCACCTTGTTAATGCCCTTAAGGTGTTTGAATGTTTCGATCATATCACCTCTCTCCCTCCTTTGTTCAAGGGTATACATATTGAGCTCTGTTAATCTGTCCTCATATGTCTTCTGATGCAGTCCCTGCACCATTTTGGTTGCCCTTCTCTGGACTGTCTCAATTTGGTTAATGTCCTTGTGAAGGTGTGGCCTCCAGTACTGCATGCAGTACTCCAGATGGGGCCTAACCAGTGTCTTGAAAAGAAGGATTATTACCTCCTTCTTACGACTTGTGATATCTTGGCCATTTTTTTGACTTTTGCCACCAAATTTTCAACTTGGGGGTTTTGGGACCCCTCCTCATGAATTCAGTCACTGTCATGGCATTATTCAGTCCCGAAAGGTGATTTTGCAGTCATTGCACAGAATCACCTTTCAGGACTGAGTAATGAAATGACAGTGTCGCTGTTCATGAGGTAGCCTCCCAAAAAGCCTATGTTGCAAATTTGGTGAAAAAATTCCAAAAAATGACAGCGTTATGATTGTGCATTGTGCAGTTTCCACACGCAATCATGACTTCACCAATTTGTAATATTTTCACTCCAGATTTTCAACATTGTCATTTTTTCACACCTGCTTATGAACAGTGCAGCTGTCATTTTTCACATCCTTGTCAAAATGTGTTTTCACACTACTGGCGCAGAATAGCGTAGTTGCTGTGGGAAATCAATGTTCGGGACAGATTATGAAAATCACGGTGGCACTGTTCATGAGCAGAGGTCCTAAAATGCTTATGTTGAAAATTTGGTGACAAAAGTCCATAAAATGACTATGTTACAAGTGTGCATTGCACAGTTTCCACGCGCACTCGTAACTTCGACAATTTGTAATATTTTCACTCAACATTTTCAACATTGTCAATTTTGCACATGTACTTATGAACAGTACAGCTGCCATTTTTCAGATCCTGCCCGAAATGTGTTTTTGCACAAGTGTCTCACTATGGAGCGGTCGCTGTGGGAAATCAACAATCAGGACAGATGAAGAAAATCATAGAGACAGTGTTCATGAGCAGAGGTCCCAAAATGCCTATGTTGAAAATTTGGTGAAATAATTCCACTAAATGACTGTGTTACAAGTGTGCATCATGCAGTTTCTATGTATGCTTGTAAATTCAAGCATTTTTAATATTTTCACTCAAGATGTTCAACACTGCCATCTCTTCACACCTACCTATGAATGGTACAGCTGTCATTTTTTACATCCTGCCCGAATGGTGTTTTCCCACATCTGGCGCAGAATCTTGTGGTCACTGTGAGAAATCAACGTTCAAGACAGATTAACAAAATCACAGTGCCACTATTCATAAGCAGAGGTCCCAAACACTTTTATGAGGTAGGGGTCACAAAAATGCCATGTTGCAAATTTGTAGTGCAAATACCAACAAACAGCCGGGGCATTAGGGTTTCTAACCATAACTTCCCACCATGTACAGACTGGCAGGCGTCAGGGGTTTGTCTTTGCATTGCCGGCTGTCATGCTCATACCATTCCATCCCTCCCACACTCAAGCCACTGACAGGCATCGAGTGTGCCTTGGACTCTTTGGCCTCACAGTTCACCCCATTGTCCTATGCTACACCCATTTCAGCACATGTCCTTATAAATGGGGTGACTATAAAGCCAAACAACCCAAGGCACACCTCAGCACTTGTCAGTGTCTGCAGGATAGAGTGAGGTAAAATGCCATGAGTGTTATGGCCGAATGGGGTGAGCATAAGGCCCTAGGACCCCAAGGCAAAACGCAATATTTGTCACACTGCAGGGTAGGGTGAGCTGAAATGCCATGAACATTATGGCCGATGCCCAAAGGCACACCTCAGTGCCTGTCAGTCTCTATAAGGTGATGTGGAGTTTGATGTCACTTTCATACATCACTGACATTCCTATTATGCATCCGTTCAACTCCTGCGCTACTAATGCCAATGTCAGCAAGACAACATTTGGCATTGACAAATGCTTGTTCTTATTGCAACCAATTTGTTATAACTTATTGCTACTCTGCTCTTCCCCATCTCCCCATGTCACATCTGGAAACAAGCTATTTCAGCTCTTTATGTCTTTCCTGAAAAATCATTTGACATAAAGGAAAAAATATTAAATGTGTTATTGCCAACATATTTTTATTTTTATTTTAGGAAATATTTAACCAGAAAATATCCAATTGTGATGATATCATCTTGTTTTCAACCATTTCTTGGTGGATGAACTGCTACAGATAGCAGTACCTGTACAGTACTTCCAGTCATTCCAACATAAACACTCCCCCCTCATTTATTGTAGCAAAACTAAAACATTAAATGGTCAGTTAGAAGCACTTTGAATCTTTGTGGCAGATTCATGACTTCTTTCAAAGATTGCAGCAGTTTTCATTTTTTTTTTACCCAAGATAGTCCAGATATAATGCAACATCTCGTTTTAGGAGAGGGGACGATGACTGTCTTTACCCTTTTTTTACAGGTGGGTGGACACGATTACTGAGAGATCACTTGGCTTGCTTAAGGTCACATAACATGTAAGTGGCTGTGGTGGGAATTTAACCTGGCTGTCTTGGGTCTTCTGCTTCCTCAAGCTTTTGCTCTAGACACAACACCATGATGTCTCCATGGAGTGGCTGCTCTAAAAATAAGTGGACATATTCCAAATTTAGTTTTAGCCTTTGGAATGCAAAGTGGAAAGATTTACATATATGAGACAGAGAGAGATACAGCTAAATGGAATACTGGACAAGGAAGACAGACAGACAGATATTGTACATATGCTACAGTAGAGGTTATGTAATCCTTTTTCTGAAATCATTCTTGCATCTAAAGCACCTTAATAACTTTGCAAAGTATTTCTGAACTGGGAAAGTCAGACTCCAAACATAATAATTAAATGGTGTTTAAAAGCACTGATGTAGATTAAGAGAGAACGTTTCTTTTTAGGATGTTTTTGATGGAACAAGGGCTCCAAGTGGTGATGTACCATGGAGTGTGAGCTGCATCACCTATTTTTAATCTTGTCAAGAAACAGTGTGGTATATTCTTCATTTGCAAGAAGCTTGTTTAAAAAACATGTGAATGTGTTTTTCTTCATAGATAGAAAGCAAAATGTCTTTTAAATGCTTATGCAGTAGTGAATGTACTTTAGATGAGACTTTTTAAAATATCTGTTCAGGTTTAATTGCTGTGTCTTTTTAAAGCTTCCTACTTAGATCTTTTTACTGCCATGGAACAGGGTTATTGCCATTATAGTATTTCATGCAAGCATATGTGTACTACTTGTCTTATTGCAAAAACAACTGAAAGAAAATGCAGTCAAATGAAATGATTGCTGTCCCCAAATAACTGTCATTTGCATGCAAAGCATGCAATTCAATTCAAATATAAAATGTGACCTGGGTTGGTCCATGGAAAAGATTTTGAGCCTCCCCCAAAAACTGAAATAATCTTGGGCCTCCCCCAAAGAAAAATAACATACTGTATTTTGTGCAGTACACCATGAATAAATGGAAATCCCTTTGAGTACTTGGCTCACATTCAGTTCTTTGTCTTAAACTGACGTGGAACCTTTGAAAAAGAGCTCCTGTGCTCAAAGGTGTTATCTGAATAACAAATAAATAAAATAACAAATATTATTATTCAGCTTATTGTAACCCCCCCTCCCCCCAGGCCAGCCTACTTTCTCCGCTATTTTCATTCTTGAACCATTGTTACCCCTTGTTGCAGTACCTTCATGGGCCAGACTACTTTTTCTGTTTCCTCTTTATATGAAATAACCTTCCTATTTACTTTCCTTTTCCCCCTTCCATCTCTGCTCCTAAGCAACTTCTCAGGGATTCCTTTGCTCCTTCCTGCTATTGCTCTGAGCACTTCTATGCTCAGCCCTTGTATTTGGGCTGTTCTGCCATCAGTCTACAAATTGATCAATTGCCACCACTCATTATTAGTTAATTGTTCGTATTTGTTTGCACTATTGTTCATTGTATATTTCTTGATTGTTTGGCAGTTACCTTTTGAAGTGTATTCACTCCCTACCCTTCCAGGTGTACACCTGAAACGAACCTTGCTCATTCACCTTCCCTTGTCACCTATTAGTAAATAAATACATAAAATTCACCTACTATTATCCTTTTTGAGTTTGCTTCATCTCTTCACACAAAATATATAAAACTTCAAATTTAAATACAGTACCTTTTCAGACTTACTTGAGCCTCCCTTGGAACAGGTTGGGGCCTCCCCAGGGAGGCTGGCCTCACCATTTGAGAACCCCTGGTGTAGGGGGTCACCATTGTAGTCCAGATCCTTTCTGCCCCCCCCCTCCCAGCACTGTAGAACTCCTGTGGTCAGATTGTGTCATGGAATGCATGATGTTTCTCAACTGTGTTCATGCTTATACTGTTATATTATTGTTTGTTCGAGCAGTACTTACTTTCATGTTCCTGGAGTGATGTGTAGTACACAATTAGGCATGGGACTTAATGCTTAGCTGCCACCCTTACAAGAGCACTTAGAACATGCATGTTGCCAATTGTTGCACTGCCTGGCAGTGCCATGTCATTCCAGGGACAGTCCGGGAAACCCCTCAGTCTGAGGCATAGCTTCGTGTTATGCTGAAGTCTCCTGTGATGAATAAAGACTTTTCTATTTTTTTTTGGTCCAACTCAATTAATTGCATGGTCCAGAATGATGGCAGCCACTGGTACAGATAGAGATGGGCATGACAGATCTGAAAAGAAACTAAGGGTCCTTGTAGCATACCAACACCAAAACTCCCACATAAGTACATCCACACAAACATTCTCCTCCTTGCAGGGAGGTTTAGTGCATTCTGCTGTGGGGCTGTCCCCGAGCAACAGGAAAGCAGCATTCATAGATGCTGGGGGTAGCTGGTGCTTGGATATACACAATGACATTACAGCTTGTCAACCCAGGCATAGGGATGGGCAAAGTAACTGAAATTCACTTTGCAAATTAATTTGCGAATTCATCAGAATTAGTGACATTCTGACTGGCAAAGTTGACATTTTTTCCTCAAATTGACCAAAACTCACTCTTAAAATGGCCACTTCACAAAAAAAAAAAAAAAGCCACATCATGGTAAAAACTTTACAATTTAGGCAAAGTCGAAGTTCCTAGGGTTCAATGAGACTTCACAAAACATTGCAAAGGCAAATTTTGACTGCTTCATGGCAAATTCACTGGTGCAGAATACTTCTTCTTTTCTCTTGCCCAGGCACTATCTCGACTGCCTACACTGGGTTTGTACCACTAAGAGCATTGCTGGGTATTCAGTCACCCTTCGTAGTCAAGCATCCACATGCGTTGGACCTCCAGGAACCTGTAACACAGCCTGACTGCTGGAAAAAAAATATCTTGTCTACTGCTTTTACTAGCAGCTCCTCTGGCAACACAGAGACTGAAACGAGTGTGGGACACTGCTAACCAACTTCAGCTGTCCGAACCACAAAAATGTAGTTTTTTTTCTGCCTCTTGCAGCAGTCTACAGCCCATCTGCTTTGACCTGCAATCCTGCACTACTGAGACTGTGGCTTGTGAAAGACAAAGATGTGTGATATTGCTTGCACAACAAATGGGGAGGGGGGGCTAAATGCACAGCCAGTCCTGCATTTCCCTAAGGATCAGGTACCACAGGAGCCCACGAGAGAAACTGCAACCCCCCCACACCACTTACCTTGTGGTAGCTCAGGCCTACATTGAACACCCTGAAAACTCCAGTTTGTCCTGTGTTGCCACTAATGACTCTACTGCCGCTATCATGCAGCTGTATCCTGTACACAGCTATTCTGGAGTCATCTCAACAGAAAACAACAGTCTGTGGCACAGCAGGCTCATGTAACAATGCCAGCTGTTCCTCAAGACCACATCTCAACTCCGTGCTCTGTCCTCCCTGATTCACTTCACAGCAGTTGCTCTGTCCCTTTGCACTGCAGCTCCCTTACAACAGCTGCCACAAACACAACTAATCTGCTCCACCTGGGCTGCAGCATTAGCCCTTAGATCCTTCCAATGGCTTTCCAACTGCCACCAGACTGCAACAAAGCAGGCTATTGCACCAACCACAATTACACAACTGCTGCTGTCAGACATGTCGTTGAGATCCTGCTTGACCTTATACCATGCAGCTCAAGCTCCATTCTGGGCTCTGAAAACACCAACTCAGCTGCTACAGTCTCGTATACCCTCCGCTTTCCACTCCAGCCATGGTGTAACTGGCCCTTTGTCATTCCTACAAGCTGCTTATCTACAGCAAACCCACAGCTCCACTCAGCCCAGCCACCTTGCAGTCTCCTCTTGACACACGTAGCCCCAGCATCAGCCACTCCTGTATGGCCATGCTACATACTAGGGGCATGTAATAACTTCAGAATAAGACAAATAAATAAACAGACGGTCGCAAACACTCTTGGGGCACTGCAGCAAATACATAAATATCCAGAGTGCAGTAAAATAAAGTAAATAAAGGTATGCTAACCAGACACTACAACAGAAAACAAAGGAAGACACCAATAAATTAAACAGAAAGAGGAGCAATCCAATAAATAACGCCCTTGTGCCAGTCACCCCAAACACGTGCCCACCATATTTTCCTGCCATCTCAGAAAGGAGGACATTGAGGATGGGAATCACCATCTTGTGCATAGCAGTAGCTTTGTGCAACCTCGTGGCACGCAGCAGCCATCTTTGTTTGAGGCACACACTGCAAAACAGGAAGAGACTGTCTAACTGCTGTGGTGGCTATTTTATTTATTTATTTAGTTTTTGTTGACTGGGTAAGTGCACTAGACAAATCCTGCCTATTTTCAGGCACGACCCGGGGAGGGGGATACAGATGAATGCCAACTGACCTTGAACCAGATTAAGCTGTTGGTGGTATTTTTAGTGAATGAGGGAAATTTGGCCAGGACACCGGGGAAATTCTCCTACTCTTTTCGATAAGTGCCATGAGATCTTTAACATCTACCTGAACTACCACCAATCCAGGCAGATGGGACCTCGGTTTAACTTCTCGTCCGAGAGACGGCACCTCAGAAGTGCAGCACCCCTCTCATGCTGCACTACAGTGTCAGTACTGGGATATTAACCCAAGTGCCAGATGTGGGAACTGAACCCACAGCCCTCTGATCTCCCGGCCTCAGAGGCGAGTGTTCTACCTGCTGAGCCACTGACACTGACAATTCTTGGAAGGGGAACTGAAACAAGAAGCTTCAAGCTGTATTTCAGAGTTCAGGTGGCCATCTTTGTTAAGGGCACCAACTTACTTCAAAACTGCTGCATTCCATAGGAATTAATTGTGGCCATCTTTAAAAAGGGCAAACCCAGCTGGCCCAGTGGTGCTGAGGGATAATGCACTGGATGCCTTACCTCACGCCCCGCTGATTACCCATGTTCAGGAATGAGCATGGGCCATTAGAGGTCATGGGGGGGTGCGGAACTGGAAGGAGCTGCTAAAAGGTAGCTCTCCTCTCTGGGAAGGGAAGGTGGCATCCCTCGGCTCTTGTCTGCCTTGTGGTAGAGGCCAGGGGGCAGTGCAGACTAGAGGGAGCACCAGGTGCTAGGCTGATGGGTGGGTAGAAGCGGCCATCACCGGGCCTGTAGTACACATGTGCACCTCCACACTCATGCATCTCTACTCCTGGGGCCCCAGGGTAACTGGGAGGGTGAAAAATAGAGGAGAAAAACAGATTCAGCCACAGGATGATGCCCGACCTTGGCAGGCTCCACTCCCAGGCTGGGCATAAGGTAAGCCCCTGTAATTTCAAGATGTCGGGGCTGGGGGGTGGTTGAGTTGAAGGGGGCAGCATGTGGGGACAAATGATTTAAAAAAAAAAGGGCAAACCCTACTGAAAAAAGGTAAGCAAGCAATGTGAGAAGGCAGTAAGGAAGGCTGGGGGGATACTGGGATGTATAGGGAGAGGCGTCACCAGTAGAAACCAGGAAGTTGTTATCCCTCTGTACTGACAATAGGCGAGACCCCACCTGGAGTACTGTGTGCATTTCTGAGACCCCATCTCCACATGGACATAGACAGGATGGAGGCAGTCTAGAGGAGGGCAACTAAAATGATGCAGGGTCTGAAACAGAAGCCATACAAAGAGAGACTAAAGGAGCTTAATATGTATACCCTTTAGGACAGGAGGGAGAGGGGGGAACATGATAGAAACTATCAACTACCTCAAGGGAATTAACAAAGTCCAAGAGGGTAGCATCTTTCAGAAAAAGAGATGTGCAAGAACAAGGGGACACAATTTGAAGATAGAGGGGGGACGGCTCAGGGGCAATGTGAGGAAGTATTTTTTCACAGACAGAGTGGTGGACGCATGGAACAGCCTTACTGAGGAAGTTGTGGGGTCTAAAACTGTGGGAGAATTCAAGAATACATGGGACAGACATAGGGCAATTCTTGTGGGGGGTAAGAAGAAATAGGCTGTTGGTTAACTAGGCTCTGCAGCTTATCCTGTAGGTAGAGAAATGGGCAGACTAGGTGGGCCAAGGCAGTCCTTACCTACCATCAAAGTCTATGTTTCTATATTTCTATGTTTCTCTCACAACATGTGTCCAGTAGCAACAAGCAATGACAGACAAACTCATCATGTCTGTCAATAATTTACAGCTGAGCTTAACTGCTTCCTCTAATTCATTTGTTAATGTTCTGCAACCACCTCAACAGCTAGTACTTATAACCTGGGTTATTTCTCCCAAAATGTAGTACAGAGCCTTTCAGCTAATTAAATTTTCATTTTGTTATCGACTCCCCACTTTCCCATCCTCAGGGGTGATGCGTAGTACACAATTAAACATGGGGCTCAATGTTTAGCTGCCGCCCATTTAAGAGCACTTAGAACATGCATGTTGCCAATTGTTGCACTGCCTGGCAGTGCCATGTTATTCCAGACATAGTATGGGAAATCCCTCCGTCTGAGGCAGAGCCTCATGGTGTGCAGAAGTCTCCTGTGATTAATAAAGTCTTACCTATTTTTATTTTCTGCGTCTGACTCAGTTAATCGCATGGTCTAGCAAGATAGTGTTTACTGGTGCAGTGAGAGATGGGCATGGCAGACCTGAACAGAGAATGTAAGAGTCCTAGAGACAGAATAAAACCAAAACATCACACAAGCATCCACACAAACACTCTCCTCTTCACAGGGAGGTTTAGTGCATTCTGCTATGGAGCTGTCCCCCAGCAACAGGTAAAGCAGCATTCATAGCTGCTGGAGGTGGCTGGTGCTGGGAGAGGCACAATGACGTAACAGCTTGTCATCCTAGGAGTAGGGATGGGCAAAGTAACTGAAATTCACTTTGCATATTTTGCAAATTCCACAGAATTACTGATGTTTTGACTGGCAAAGTTGCTGTTTTTTTGATGAATTGACCAAAATTCACTCACAAAATGACCACTTCACAAAAAAAAAAAAAAAAACTGCCACCTCATGGTAAAAACTATACAATTTCGGTAAAGTCAAAGTTCCTAGGGTCCACTGAATCTTTGCAAAACATCTCAAAGGTGAATTTTGGCCACTTCATGGCAACTTCACTGAAGTTTAAATTCAAAACATCTCTATCCTGGAGGTTAGATAGAGGTACACTATTAATAAAAAATGGTACACTCCTGCTTCTGGACGATGGCCGTTGTGCTCCTCCTCATAACCTTGCCTATCTCCAGAGGTCCCACCTCCCTCTGTTTCCTTCCTCACTCAAAACCATAGCATATGCCAGTCTCTATGAAGGAAACAGACTACACACACACACGAATACACACAATGGAATAAAAAGTCCTATTGGAGGCACAGGGCAATGTATTCCAACGTGAAACAATGACTGTAGCTAGGATACTGCAAGCCTGAAAGAAAGGAAGGAGAGAGAGAGAGAGAGAGAGAGAGAGAGAGGGGAATAAGTAAGAACAAATAAAATGATTTACCACCGTGCAATTAAGCAAATCTTAATCTGTCATAAACAGTATGTTATTGATATGCATATTATATGTCATAACACAAAAAAAGGCTTTACTGTTTAGATTGTGTATCCTTTTGAAATCTTTCTGCTGCTCAAAACTCCACTGTTTAAAATTCAACATGTATGTTATTGGAAAGTATAAACCAAAGCACTTGCCTCAAAGAAACAGCTGTGCACATTTAATGAAAATGTACTGGTGTGAATTAAAAGGCACTGCCTGCCCTTTTTCAAAGCTGGGATGATGCTGCCATCTATTGGACTGAGCAGTGCATCACAGTGCACCTGCCTTCTCTCTGCAGTTTGCCATGAGTCTATTCACAATGGCTGGTCCTAAACATCAATCATCAGTCTTGCTGACAGGATGGAACCTTTACAGTTGCATTTTTATACAGGCAGCAGCTTCAGTGCATTCTGTGCAGGTATGTGATAATGCAAACATGGGTCAATTCCAGAGGGTAGTCAGGAAAAAATCCTTTCCATGGGGTCGGGAGAAGAACTGCTTTCCCTTAGTCTATACCATAATAACAGAAAGAATAAAGCACACAGTATGTTATCGGTGTGTCCTCTGGAGCTTATAGTTGTCATTCAGTACCACAACTGCAGCATTTGACTTTGTTTGGTACTTCCCCATTACACAGTTGTATTACACATACAGTATGCTCTTCATTTATTGATGCATTTAAAATGTGACTTGGAGTGGCATAATATGCATATCTGAAGCAGACTGGAAACACCACTGGTGTAACAGGACATATAATGATCAGACAAAGTTATCCTTAAAGAAAGTTTACAGTATTCAAGAAAACATTTAAAAAAATAATACTCAGACACAATGCAGCTCACTTTCTGTTACTGTTTGTATTTATTACTCCTCATTCTTTTTTTACTGAGCATTCTTTCATGTAAAGAAAAGCTTTGTCCTCCAGACATTATCTCATCATCCTGCATTTTCCCCATAGTCCTCTGTTTGTGCATCACAGTCTATTGCTGTGGGAATTATTATGATCTCACAAATAGAAGATTATAAGGAAAAGGCATAAAGATGAGATGACGTATGGGGAGAAAGATTTTGTTTTCATGCAGATGTTCTCAGCATTAACAAATGAGGGGAAGGCAGATACAGCCAATTACTGAAATGCCAGTTGAACTGTGTCTAAATATGATATTTTAACAAGTTATCATGGATACTGAAACATTGGTTTAATAAATGCATCAGCTGATCGCTAGTAATAAATGCAATTATTTGACCCCCTGCCACAGTAGCTGTAATGCTGATAATATCAGCGTTGTAATTATGCTGTATGAGCTCTGAGATGTGTGGGGGTTCCTGAGGCCCAGGAATTTAGAAGTCTCCCCTTCCCATTATAAGTCAGTGACAGTGATGCAAGAGCTACAGGGGCTCACTGTGGAACTCTGGGGGCTGAACCTTGAGAAGAGCCCCCTATAATTCCAACATTGGCAAGGATCCTGTCAGTTATACGATATACAGCATCACGTATCCCTCCCAACTGTAACAATGCTTTGATTTGCTTGTAGCTACAGTATGTTCTCTTTACTGAAAAACAAGTGAGGATTAGTAGAGGATGAGAATGGGGTCTGACTGATCATAGTTGAAAGTGAAGTTTCCTTTTAACCTTCAGATAAAGGGTTGATGTGCGCAATGAGAACTTTCCTGCCTTGTGTGCCCAGTGAACTACACTGCAGCAGCAATCTACATGAATCACTCTTCTCTCACGTGAAAGTTGACTTCAAATGTCATTATACTGTAGATGTAGAGAGTTGCTGGAAAATGATGCCAAGCCTTTGAACCAAGTTGTGTCAAAAAACAGTTTCACCTCAGAGGCAAGGGTATTAATTAACACAAATCTGCAAGAAGAATCTACTTAGAATAGTAGCATGCTAAATCATTGGAGTCTGCCTGGCCTTTGCTAATGACTCATTTGGAGATCTCTCTCCCTCTACTGCTCATTCAGCTCTTGACCTCTGGCAAACAATGACAGACCATCATGTCATGTTCTGTGATGTGAGCTACTGCCCATAAGGAGCAAGGCTGAGAACACTAAAGCCATTTCACATGTCAACTACAAGCAGTTCTCTCTTGGCAAAGGGCACTGAATGTACACTCTGACACATTCATCAACAGATACGACTGCCTGACAATGTGACAACTTACTTTCTTTGTTCTTCTGTAAAGCAAAATAAATCCAGTTGTCATCAATATTTTATGGTCTGACTGAAATGGTGCAAGAAACAAATGTCCTTCCCTCTAGTAGTTGCATGAGATTAGACCAGCATTTCTCCTGAAAATTTCATGGGGATTTAATACAAAGGGATTCATGGTGATAAAACAGGTTTACTACTTTTTAACCACCAAGCAGAACAATTCTGAGCCTTTGTTTCATTTCAGATGTATCTTTTTCTACTGAAATTGTGAACAACTGTTTTGCACTGGAAAAGTGTTAATGGACTTTCCCACTTTTTGGAATGTACAGTAGTTCATATGCCAAAGAGGGGCTACAAACTCAATTCCACTGGTTAAATACTTTATCCATGTGTTATTTAGAGCTGCTGGGTTTTTACACATTATCAAAATGCTTTGCAACAACATGACAAATAAATTGTATAGATTATTTATCTTGTAAGCAAGAAAATAGGAAGCTTGGTCTGTGGTTCACAAGACTGAAAAATACAATGAAGTAAACTCTCCAGTTTGGTGGTTTATGTGTCTCATCCAATCACACAGAAACACGATGAAACCTCACATCCAACACAAAGCATCATAGGCAGCAGTAGGCAAAAAATCAGGATTACAAGGCTTCAAAAGAAAAATAGTTGCCCCAAAAAGGTTTTCACATTATTTGTAGGACTAGTTTGTAGGGTAAGCAGACATGATGGACCTATGGGCCTTTTTCTGCTGTCATTATCCATGTAGAGTGCATATCTATGTATCTCTGTTTCTATGTTTCAGATTATACGGAGAATGATTAACTACAGATATGTCAAACTGCCTCTCAGTCCCAGTTCAAATCCTGATTTTCCTCTGGGGTTTGCCTCATGCCTCTCAACCTTGTAACTCATGAACCTGGTACAAGGCTTAGAAAATCAGGGACAAATGACCAAAATCAGGGACAGATCTAAAACAAATGATAATACAGACTTTCTCAAGAATTATAAGAAGGATTATGAGTCTACTGACTCTGAAGATCTGGACTCAGAAGTAAACTCTCATGACATGGACTTCTGTTGTTACTGCAGTCCCCAAAATCTGTTCTATACCCGAGTCTTCTCCACCGTCATCAGTCACAATAAAATTGACTTTCTCCTCCTCAGTTGACTCTATTCTTACCTCTTCAGAAAAAAATCCTCACTACGAGGTCCCAGAGCACTTTTGTCATGTAGAGGGAACATACATATACCCCTGCACCTCCTGCTGATACTTGGGTTGACGAGGCTCCTACTAAACTCGAACCAGTATCAGGGCTGTTTTGGTGTCAAATGGATCATCCATTTCTATCCATTGCAATCAAACCTGGCATGCCTGTGGAAAAAAATTGAAATAAGTTTCATATGAACTTTAAAAGTTACTACCTCACTACTATGCAAAAAAATGTTGTAGGTGCCGTATTGCTCCTTTTAAGAACAGATCCAGAAACAAATTATTTGATACCTTTTATTGGACCAACATGGATGTTACACAAAAGAACAAAGTGCTCTAGCTTTTGAACCAACCTGGTCCTTCTTCAGAAGCTTTATGGCAGTTATTTTGAAAATCCCATACTATTAACACCAGATAATGTTGAAAAGACAGAAATAATTCTCATTGGTTTAACATATACATTTAAAACATAACAGAAGATTACATCAGAGAAGTTAATTAACATCAGTTTGCTTTTAACTGAGAAGCCTTAGAAGGGCAAAGGTTATCAAGAATTATCAACAAACAGACAGTTCTCTTCACATAAATTTTAAAGTGGCTCAGTATGCTAAGAAAGCATTCTAGTGATAAAAAAAAAAAACCTTGGGATAGCATTCTCTCTAATACATGTAAGATGAGCTTACAACTTACACTCCAAATGTCCTGGTGGATTAAAGAACAGTCAAGGATCCTGCCAGGGGGGCTTGTGCCTCGCAGTGATTGAGTTGGGAGTTTCAGAGGCACTCAGTCTGTCTGGGAGGAGTTTAGGCCAGTGGAGGTATCTGAAGTGATTAAGGTGATCTTGGAGCTGAAGTACACTTTTGTGAACTGGACCCAGCACAGATGCATTGATTAATGGGATGTGCCAATGCCATTGGCCTAGTGTTCACCAGGAATGCCAGCTGCTCAATGGTGGAGGGGGTCTTCCCAGTTGCTTTGAAAGAAGCACTGGTGAAGCCCCTCCTAATAAAGAAATCATCCCTAGACCCAGATGCCCTGGTGAATTACTGTCTGATCTCCAACCTGCCATTTTGAGCAAGGTTGATGAGAAATTGGTGGCACATCAGCTTGAGGATCACCAGGTATCCTTGGATATCTATGAGCCATTCCAGTCGGGTTTTTGGGCCAGACATAGCACTGAAACCACTCTAGTGAGAGTGCATAATGGTCTGCTTAGGGCTAGAGATAGAGGAGACAGGTCAGTTCTGCTGCTCCTCAATCTCTTCTCAGCTTTTGACACTGTGGATCACATCATGCTTGATTGTCATCGTGAGTTTTCTGGACTCGCTGGCACCATCATCAAATGGTTTGGGTCCTATCTCTCAGGCAGAGTGCAGCAGGTGGTGATGGAGAATTTCTTCTCCTCCTTAATGACTCTGTTTTGTGGAGTGCTTCAGGGTTCAAGCCTGTTGTTGATGTTGTTCGCAGTGTGTATGCTGCCCCAGGGAGAAATCATCTGACAATACAGTGTGGAGTTTCACTGCTATGCAGATGATACCCCACTGTATTTGTCTTTTGCACCTGGAACATCGGGAGCAGGTGACATGCTTAACAGCTGCTTGGCTAAAATCAATGACTGGATGGCTTCCAGCTGGCTGAGACTCAACTCAGCTAAGACTGAGGTGCTGGTGATAGAGCCTGGTCATGGGTATGATGGGTTTCCACCGGGGCCTGACTCTGGACTTGTTCTGGGATCTACTACATTGGTGGTTTCTCTGAGGGTGCAAAATCTGGGCATGATCCATGATTGCAGATTGACCTTTGATGATCAGGAGTCAGCTGTAGTCAGCAGTGGCTTCTACCACTTGTGGAACATTGCCCAGATTAAGCACCTCATTGTGCCTGAGAACCCGCTGACACTGGTACATGCCTTTGTGACTTCTAGGCTCAACTACTGCAATGCTCTGTACTTTGGGGTGATGGGATGGACCATCCACAGTCTACAGCTAGTGCAGAATGCAGTGGCCGGGTTACTGACGGGCCTTTCGAGGTACAGTCATGTGACTTCAATTCTGCATGCTCTCCACTGGCTGGAGGATCCTGTTCAAGGTGGGCTCCTCATCTTTAAGGCCCTATATGGGCTGGGTCCTGGTTACCTGTCTGAGCTCCTGACACCGGTGTCCTCTGCTTGCTCCCTCTGCTCTTCCTCAAGGGGCCTCATGGATGTTCCCAGGGTTCGGCTCCAGACCTCGGGATATCATGCTTTTAATGTCTCTGGGCCAACCCTGTGGAGCTCACTTCCACCTACAGTCTGGGAGGCTACCTCGATTAAGGTGTTTAAGGGGAGGCTAAAGGCCCACCTCATCAGCCTGGCCTTTGGTTGCTGATACCATCTTTAGCTTTGGACTGTCCCTTGAAGATTGACTTCTGTAAACCTTTATTTTGCTGAATTCTAATCATGTTATGGTTTTAATGAGGTTTTATTATGTTTTCATTTACCGCTGTATGTTTGGCGCCCAGAGCCTCTGGGACTGGGTGCCTTATAAATAAAATTCCATTGTCTTGTCTTGCCTCTCAAGCTTTATAGCCTTAAAAGCAAAACTTAAGAAAAATACTATGTTTAATTAGAATGTTTTTGAGAAATATACTGCAGTATATATATATATATATGATCAGACTGTTTCACAGAGTCTGTATATGTATTTCTTTAGAGTTATAGATTTCATTTTGTGTACCTAAAACTGGGATTTCTAGAAGAATATAAGTATTCTGTAATCATTTGCCTAATTATTACCTTCTAATTATATCCTACAAGTATAATACTTTTTATGCACAGGGGATTCCTTCCTCAAGCTAATTCCTACAAAATGTATTAAATATTTCTCATCTAGGAATGCCACCCAATTTAATTGGCCTTACTGTATTGCTTAGATTTTTATTAGTAGAATAAATTTCTGTCTATTGATATCATATTTTTGCATTTAAGCAATAAGGCATGACAGGGTGTGTGTTATTGTGTAATAACATCACTCCTCAGGTGGATGAAGCACAAAGCCGCAAGGTGAGTGCATTCAAGGCCCAAACAGTGACATTATTACACCATAACACACACCCTGCAATGCTTTATTGCTAGTATAAAATGGCTTCTTTCTTGAAAACAGAAAATCAGAAAAAACATTTTAAAATACATTTTTAGGATAGATGTACATATTGAAAAATAGTCTGTATGTTTTAATTTTTTGCAGCATGTGGCGCTGCTGCCACGTTTTTGACCTGTAACTTGTTTTAGGACCCTTTCTCTGCCTTTCTGTCTGGGTAAGGCTCCCATTACATTCATTTGTTGCTCTCTGCCTTTTCAATCCACCAGATAAGTTCCCCACTCTGGTGTTTTTTACATATCTTGGTGTGGGGAGGTTATTTTTCACTACTCAGATTTTCAGATACAGCTTGCTTCACTGACACAGTTTATATGTTATTAAATGAATGATCATGATCAAGCAGGAGCATTACCTGAAAGTAATTACCATGTGCAGTCTTTTCAAGTGCCACTCTTCTGTTTAATAGAAAGGAAGTTGTAGTTAAGACTTTTAATAAATGCCTTAAAATACAATAGATAAAATATAATCTGTATTGACCAAACACAAACAGTAGTGCATATGGACAGCCACATGCTGCCTCTTTGAAGACCTGGTCACTCGGTCAGTGTTTTTAAAGAAAGCATAGTGTTAAATAAAAAAATAAATAAATATTACTGCTTAAAACAAAGTGACACGGAGGAAAGAGTGATGGAAAGTGTGTGTGTGGGAGAGTCCTGATGGCTTACTAAATGGCATGCTTGTGGTTTGCTGGATTGTGAAGGGAGTTATTTTTAAAATGGTAATGCAATCTTTTTTGTGCCTGCTCTAGCTACAGTGATGTTACTGTCAGATAACTTCACTGTCTCTAGGGCAGTCTGAGCAATCACAGCCCAGGACTCTTTCTTGCCATTGTATAATTTCATTTTAATAAGCATGTTCTAAATTTAAAATAAATAAATATTGTATTAATAAATGATCATATCAACTCAAACAGCTTAATTCAATGTGTGGCTTCATGTAAAAAGCATTTTCTGAAAGAGATTTATATTGTAACTCTAATAGCTGACATAATTTTATGCTTTAAATTCCTACAATTCAGTGACAGAAATGCAACATTCAGAGGGAGTGAAGATATTTTGGAGGCAAAATAGAAACATAGGAACACAGACTTTGATGGCAGATAAGGACCGCTAGGCCCATCTAGTCTGCCCATTTCCCTACCTACAGGATAGGCCACAGATCCTATTTACCAACAGCCTATTTCTTCCTACCCCCCCGCGCAAGAATTGCCTTATGTCTGTCTCATGCATTCTTGAATTCTCCCACAGTTTTAGACCCCACAACCTCCTCAGGAAGGCTGTTCCATGCATCCACCTCTCTGTGAAATAATACTTCCTCACATTGCCCCTGAACCGCCCTCCTTCTGTCTTTAAATTGTGTCCCTTGTTCTTGCAAGTCTCTTTTCTGAAAAATGCTACCCTCTTGGACTTTGTTGATTCCACTGAGGTACTTAAAAGTTTCTATCATGTCCCCTCTCCCTTCTTTCCTCAAGGGTATACATATTAAGCTCTTTTAGTCTCTCCTCATCGCTTCTCTTGCAGACCCTGCACCATTTTAGTGCCCTCCTCTGGACTGCCTCTACCTGTCAATGTCCTTGTGGAGATGGGGTCTCCAGAACTGGACACAGTACTCAGATGGGGTCTCACCAACTGTCTGTACAGAGGGATAACAACTTCCTGTTTTCTGCTGCTGATGCCTCTCCTATACATCCCAGTATACCCCAGCCCTCCCTACTGCCTTCTCACATTGCTTCTAACCTTAAGGTCATCTGATATGATTACCCCAGGTCCCTTTCCTTTTTGTTGTTGTTACTACCTCCTCACCCATTGTGTATTCTTCCCTGGGTTCTTGTTTCCCAGGTGCATTATTTTGCACTTCTTTGCATTGAATCCTAGCTGCCATACTTCTGACCATTCCTCCAACCTTGCCATGTCCCTTTTCATCCTTTCCACGCCTCCTTGTGTATCAACCCTGTTGCAGATTTTTGTGTCATCTGCAAAAAGGCATACTTTTCCTTCCAGTCCCTCTGCAATGTCACTGATGAAGACATTAAAAAGGACTGGACCCAATACTGAACCTTGCGGTACCCACTAGTAACCCCCCTTTCTTCAGAATGGACTCCATTTATAATTACCTTCTGTGTTCTGTTGTCCAGCCAATGTTTTACCCAGGCTACCACCCTGGGTCCCACTCCCAGGCTGGTTAATTTGACTATTAATCTTTTGTGTGGGACTGTGTCAAATGCCTTGCTAAAGTCTAGGTAGGCCATGTCCACAGCCCCTCCCTGGTCTACTACTTTGGTCACCCAGTCAAAGAAATCTATTAGATTCATCTGACATGACCTTCCCACTGTGAACCCATGCTGCCTTGGGTCCTGTGCTCCACTGGCCTCTAGGTACTTGACTATTCTTTCCTTCACAAGTGACTCCATCACTTTCCCTACCACAGAGGTCAGACTGACAGGTCTGTAGTTTCCTGCCTCTGTCTTGGACCCACTTTTGTGAAGGGGAATCACATCCGCCTTCCTCCAGTCCTCAGGTACCACACCATCCTCCCATGATTTATTAAAAAGAGTAGCCAGTGGTTTCACTAGTTCCTCCCTTTTATTCTTTTAGAATTCTGGGGTGATTTCCATCAGGACCCATTGCTTTGTCCACCTTCAGTTTTAGGAGTTCTTGCAGAACCCTTTCTTCTGTGAAAGGACTGGGATCGACCCCCCTATCAAGAGTGCTTCTGTTAACTGGATTAGGCACTTCCCCCTCCTCTTTTGTGAATACTGAGCAGAAATATTCATTCAGTATTCCTGCTTTTCTCTGTCCACCTCTGCCCACCCACTGTTCATTCTATTCAGCCTCACTATCCCTCCTTTGTCTTTCTTTCGCTGATGTACCTATAAAAGGTTTTATCCCCTTCTTAACTGAGTTGGCTATCTTTTCCTCAGTTTGGGCCTTTGCTATTCTGACTTCCCTCCTGCTTCCTTCTGCCTTAACTGGTACAGCTCTCTGTCCTGCTCCTTCTGTGTTTCTTATACTTCTGGAATGCTATCTTTTCTTCCTGACTTTCACAGCCACCTCTTTTGAGAACCATAGTGGCTTTTTCTTTCATTTTGATTTGTTAATTTGCTTCACACAAAGGCTTGTTGCCTCTGTGATGGCAGTTTTGATAATTCCCCATTGTTGCTCCACACCTTCTTCTAGCCTGTTTGCTAGTGCTTTTCTGAGGCACTCTCCCATCTTGCCAAAGTCAGCCCTCCTAAAGTCCAGTACCCTCACTTTTGTATGGCTTGACTCTGTAGCTGAGTTTAATGTGAACCACACTGTTTGATGGTCACTTGTCCCCAGATCACAACCCACTTCTAGATCTGAGATCCTCTCACTGCCCCCGTTTGAGGGTATGAGGTCTAAGATTGCTCCCTCATGAGTGGGTTCTGAAACTAGCTGTCTAATGCCTGCCACCTGTAGGGCATCAAGAATGGCCCTGCTCTTGGATGTGGCTGCAGCAAATGTGCTCCAGTTAACATCTGGCATATTCAGGTCTCCCATCAACAGTATCTCCCCTTTCTCTGCCATTCTAAGAATGCCTTCTATCATATCCTTGTCCATTCCTTCCCCCTGACATGGGGGTCTGTACACAACCCCTTTGAGGATTGGATTGTGGTGCTCTTTCCAGTCTCCAAGGTGACCCACAGTGTCTTCTCTCCTCCCTGTTTACTCTTTTGTTCAGTTGCTTTTATCCCTTCCTTTACATAGAGAGCTACTCCTCCCCCTCTTCTCCCTTGCCTGTCTCTCCTGTAGGTTATGTACCCTGGTATGTTAACATCCCAGTCACGGTTCTCTGTGTACCATATTTCTCTGACTGCTACGATATCCAGGCATCCCTCTTCTATTAAGGCCATCAGCTTAGGGAGCTTGTTGCCCAGACTATGGGCATTGGTACTCATTACCCTCCATTTCCTGATGCCTTACTCCCTTTTGCCCCATCCCTGTCCTTCTTGACTTTGTCACTTTCTCCATTTACCCCTGCCCTTCTCCCTATCGACACCTCTATGTTGGTGTTTGCCGCACTTACTACCGTGATTATTTGGGGGGGCTAGGATTTTCCTGCTCCTTTCCAGTGCCTCCCCCCTTGGCTAGTTTAAAAGCTTGCCAATGAAGCATTTAAACCTATCACCTAGGATCCTGGTTCCCCTCCCAGACAGATGCAGCCCATCATGCCAGTATAGGCTTGCATCACTCCAGGTAGACCCCCAGTCCCCAATGAAGCCAAATCCCTGAGCTCCACACCAGTTTTTCAACCACTGATTGAATCCCATGGTGCGGAACACCCTAGCCTCTCCTATGCCATAGATGGGTAGCACCTCCGAGAAGGTTACCTGCTACTTGACTAAGGCCCCTCCCCAATTCCACAAACTCTTCCTGCACTTCTCTAATCCCTTTCTTAGCCAGGTCATTTGTCCCTAGGTGGACAATGACATCCAGCTCCTTCCTCTGTGCAGCTGCTCTGGCAATCCTGAGGATTTGCTTCCTGTCCCTGCAAGCCATGGCGCCAGGCAGGCACCTTACCTCCCTCTCCCCTTCCTCCCCCAGTTCTACCTTCCTAACAATGGAGTCCCCCACCAGGAGTTGTTTCCTTCCCCTGCAGGGTCCCCTGCCACCCTCCTGTGGGTCTCCTTTGTGGAGGTTCCCAGCATCCTCCTTGGTCTCCACTGTGGGTGCCTCCATAGAGGAACCACACTTTGCCAGAATGGCATAGGAATTGTGGAGAGGTACAATGGGAGGGATGCGCCTCTGTTCCACCACCATCACCCTCCCTGAGCCCACTGTGGTCCAACCGCTCCTCTTTCTTGGCAACCTCTGAGGCAACGGCAGTGGCACTGGTGGTCCCTGGATGGAAGAGGAGGTCCCACAAATCCTGGCCAACTCAGCCTGGAGATGAGCAACCTCCTCCTCAGCCCGAGAGGTGCCTGCAGATGGGACAACACCCATCCTCCAGAACATCTCCCGGAAGACTGCTGCTCCACAGCCACTGCACTGCACCACTCCAATCATGTCTTATTTCTGGCCCCGTAACTGTTTGCAATCCTTACTCTTTCCTCTGTTTTTTTTTCTCTCTCTCCTTAATTTCTGCCTGTGTGCCCTTTAAGCACCTGATTATCCTGTTCTGAGACAAGAATATCCTGTATTTCGCAGTAGACCACTTACTTGCTCAGAGGCAGACCTCCAGCAGCTAGATGGGGCCGGAGAACTACTCTTGCCCTTCTAGGATGGTGGGTCCTTGGTGGTTCTGTGATCACTTACTTCCTGCCCCTAAACAGGAAGTTCCTGTTGTCAGTCAAATTCTGTGCCTATAAAAATAGAACTAGCTTTGGGGTGGAGGGAGGGAAGGAGGCAATATAGTCCAAGCAGAGAAGTTCAGTCACACAGCAGTCCTTTCTCCTGGTGTCTTCTGCCAAGCTATTAGCAGAAACTTTCTAAGGCAGTCTTTAAATGTAGCTTCCTTCTAGCTAAGCCACTCTCTACTTACCAGATCTTTCTACAAGTAATTTAAACCTCACAGCAGTTAAGTCCTTTCAGTCACCTGAGATTTACACCTAGGTAACTCTTCAGATACCCATTCAGTTCAGTTAACCCAAACACACACTTTTTTTTGTATGTTAGTATTTTTTACCCTAAATTAAAGGTCAAATACAAAAGTTCTTCTACTTTATTCCCAGCAGAGAAGTTCAGTCACACAGCAGTCCTTTCTCCTGGTGTCTTCTGCCAAATCATGAACATTGCTGAAAATCAGTTGAGAGGTAATGTTTACCTGTGACTGCTGAGATGGTAACAGCAACACACTGAGAAGTTACAAGAGGAAAAACATATATCTGTAGTTTGTACAGTGGAGCTCACCTGGATGCAATGCAATACTGCAGCATTCTGCAGCAGTTACTGCAGGAAACAAGACAACTTCAATGACGATTAATTCCTTTTGTCATACACTAATCTGAGACACTGCCTTGATTACTTGAGGACTCCACTGTAGTTCTCAATCTAATCTAGAACTATTGCAAAATCCTACTTTCAGGCAACTTTTGTTCTGGTGAAGTTTGATCTGCCTGCCCCACACAAGGACTTACATACCTATTATGCTTTGCGCTGGACTTCAGAGCTTAACCTGTATGCATGTGATTATTGAGAGACACACAGAAAATCAAAACTTTGAAAAGGTTCACCCATGCTGCAGCTACAATTAATTTCACAATGTAAACCAGAGTGCAAACAATTTGCCATCAGCAGCTATGGAGCTCTGAGAGTTTGCCATCCAGCAGTAGCAGGGACCTCCATTAGTATGACTTCTAAGAGAAACTAATGGAAACATAAGAAAATTCATAGTATACCAAGTAAACATACAGAAAAGCACATGTTCACCTAGCAATGCAATATTGCAGGGGGCTTAGCCCCCTGCACCCCCCGAAGAGGGGGGAATTGCTCCCCAGACCCCCCAACAATTAATATAAACTCCAGGTCATGGCATGTTAGAGACAGGGGCACAGTTTGCAAAAGGGAAAGAAAATGCATCAAGGCAGCTAGAATACACTAGACTAAATAACAAACTCTACACACATTAACACACAACAGCTGTAAAACCATTAGCGGCAACAGACACAAGCATGACTACAATCACAAGAGAGACACACACCTGCCAACACTAGAGCACTCAGCAACACCCTAGGAACACCGAACTGTAAAATACTGCAACAGCGCTAAAGCTCAAAACATGGAACGCCAAAAAATCTAAGTTGCAAAACAAGCCTCAAGCACCATTCCTTCACAAACATCATGGCTCCAGTAAAGCATCACCATATAAATGGGATACCCTGTGAAAAAAGTGATTAGCCTTACTGGAACACCTCAGACTAGAGTTGTCCCTGTCTCTGCCTTGTAACAGATCAACTCCCATGGGAAACTGGCATTTAGTATAATAAAGCAGTAAGGCATGACAGGGTCTTCATTATTTTGGGATAACTACACACCTTGGATAGTGAGGCACAAGGCAACACTGAGTCCCTTATGTATCCATACAATTGCACATGCCTTTAAGTGCCTTATTTTGATTATAAAAGGGTTCCTTTGATTTTTATTTAAAAAAAAAACTGGGTAATGAGGTTCAGAAAGTTAAGTATGTCTGACTTGTGCTGCTCTGCTGGAATAACACATGATTATATCATCACATCTGATCTATCACATGACTTGGTTTCTCTTACCCATTTAAAATTAGAATTAGCATACAGAAGGAGCACTTTGCAAGGTGGGTAGTGAGTAGCATCCAAAAAAGGATTCAAGGAGAGAACAAATATCTACATTTTTTGGTTACTGTATGTGATCCTCTACCGATCATACACAAACACCCTAAAATATACATTACTTCTCAACTTCCAGCCTCACACATTGGGGACAAGGTTTAAACATGTCAGGCACAAATTACTAAAATCTGGGATACATCTGCAAAAATAGTAATATCATCCTTGGAAACTTAGTGTAAATAGTATTCACTTAGTGAGAATTTGACTGTAACACTAATAGCTGACATCTTTTTATTATTTACATCCCTATTCTTTAGAGATGGAAGTGCCAAATTTAGGAAGGACGAAGGCCTTTCTTAGACAAAATCAGGAACTGTAGAGAGGGAGTTTCCTTCATGGCTGAGGACAGATAAAAAAAAGAGTCCATACAGTTTGCCCATTTTGACCTATCTAGGCTCAGATCAAAACTATTGTGATCCCTGTTGGCCATCTGCCCTTTTATCTCTATAAAGTTGTGGTACCTACCTCATTTTACCCTTGTATGTATTTGTAAGTTTCTTCCAGGTGCCCATCTTCCTCCTATCCTCCAGTGAATACTTGCTTAGGTTCTTCAGGAATAGACTGCCCCTGTTTTCCATTAACGACATTTGCTGCCCTTCTCTGGATATTGTCCAGCCCCTCCCTATCCTTTTTCAAAACTGTACACAGTACTCCTGGTGCAGCCTAAGTACTGACTTGCATAATAGTGACAAGATCAACTCCTTGTTTTGGCTAGTGAAGCCCCATTTATTCCATACCATTATCCATACGCTTTCATAATGACATGAAGATTTCATTCTGCATATGCCTGTATGTTGTTTATTATTGCCCACAGATGCATGCTGTTTCTTATTACCCATAGATCCCTATCTTCTTTCAAGAGTTCAACAGTTATCCCATTTATCATGTAACTCCTATGTCAGATATCAAGATACAGAATTAAACAGTACCAGTCCAGGATAGACCCTTGTGGCCCCTCATTCAAAACCTTCCTAATATCTAAGAATTTATCATTAAGGACAAGGCTCAGGATCCCGTCAGACAACCAGTTTCCAATCTATCCAACTATAATAGTTTATTTCCAAGTCCTAATTCCCCTATGATTTTGGGATTACTTGTCTACGAGGCACTGGAACAAAGACTTTACTAAACTCAAGGTACAGGGTGTCTACCGCATGATTTCTATCTATATCACTGTGCTGAAGATATCAGTATGAGCCTGTGGTTTACATAATTGTGCACAAAGAAAAGGATATTTGCAGATCATGCAAAACAAGTGTCTCACTCTCATTAGTGGATAGAAAAAGCCAGATGAACAACTTGCACACCTTATAAAAATGCAGTTCTAGAAAACAGGTAACTATAATGCAAGAAATTATATGAAAAAGATCAAGCTGCTGGCAAGACAGTTGATAACTAGACAATGCACCTGCATCTGTTAGGAAAGGATTGTGCTTTTCTC
This sequence comes from Neoceratodus forsteri, assembly GCA_016271365.2. Lineage (NCBI taxonomy): Eukaryota > Metazoa > Chordata > Ceratodontiformes > Ceratodontidae > Neoceratodus > Neoceratodus forsteri. The sequence continues at coordinate 269,492,355 of CM057453.1, forward strand.
AGTGTGTATGACATGAGAAAAACAGGCTGGTTTTGGGGACAGCATAACAAACTAATACAAGAAAAGCTGTTACTTGAACCAGATTTATACTGTATCTGGAAAAGACATTACATAGGCAGGGCAAATGTGTCAAGATGCAATGACATTTCTCAGCAGTGGTGCTGAGGCAGCTATTCTATGCACAATCATTATGGTCATGGTACAAAAACTGCAGGCACTGGAAAATAGTCTGTGCATACTGTACTCAAGAGGAGGTGCCAGGGTTTCACATCAAGGACACAAACTGTACAGCTGTTGTGGCAGACCTTACTTAAAATAAGAGCCCATCCTGCATCCAGGGAAGTCTGTTGGAACTGTACCATGTGAATGCATTTCACTAAAGTGTGCCAAGGTAGTACCTCAATGTTGGGTAATAGCATGCATAACACTATACATACAAACATGGCCTACTCTGATGATAATTATGTGCTCCCAGTGTTTCTGGCCAGACTGGCCACCATAAACCAAGCTAAACAAGGCAGCAGTGAAGAACTCATCGCTCTTGTGATGGGGAAGGAGAATTCACTGATAATATTCCAGACAGGTACAGTATATGTACTTAGATGAATTGCACCCCAGTGTAGTACATGATGCCTATGCACTGAACTGTGAGTCCCTACAGACCACAGACATGCCACATCACAGTGACTGTGAATGGGATAACTGAAAACCGCATGGCAGATTGAACACTTGTGAATGGTACACAGACAAAACCTACTGCATTTGTTGATTTTCTGTTCAGTCGACACCAAAGGTCCACAATTCATAGACTCTGGAACTAACACTGAGATGGGCACTGTGCAACTGGAAGTACAAGTGGACTGTATTGAAAGAAACAAATACTATATCAGCTTCCCAGTGCTCTTCATGGTCAGTCTGTTATTTTATTGTTCAGCCTACTGGCCTTTACATTTGTAGAAAAAAAAACATACAATATTTATGAGAAAAATTTATAAATGACAACATTTTACGTAACTGAGATACCCCATGAGCAATAGTAAACAGTTATTGTAAAGTGCTAAGCATATTATCAAGTATATCATTGATTGTTAAGCTTGGGAGGAGTAAGTTACAGTTGTAGCAATTGACATGGTCAGATGTTTCCTGAAATTTCTGTGATATCTCTAGAGAAATTCCCAACCTTCAGTTCCACTGTGGGGCCAGCAGAGAGAATCTCTTTATCACTGCTCCAATTTCTGGTCACCATACCAACAGGTGGATATCCAGCAGTTGGAAAGGGTACAGAGGAGATTTACCAGGATTGTCTATGGTGTGGATGATAAGGACTACAATACATGACTATATGACATCTAAGTTTCACAGCCTTGAGAGGAGGTGTATTACAGGTGACTTTATTTTTTTTAAGTTAGTAAACTTCATAGAAAAACAAAGAAAACTCATGATAGTGGAGCACACAAGAACTAACAAACTAGTAGGTAAAGACAGACTATGAACCTTACATACACTGAAAAAGGAACATTGGAAGAAATGCAACATTCTTGACCAACCCTAACACATATAGACAGATAAGTATTTGACATCCAGGAGCAAAATTCTACAAAGAAAATAGTAGATAAAATGAGGAAAAGGTAGATGAATACATGCTAGAAAACAGAGTAAGGAAACATTGGAAATAATAATATTGTAATCTAGATGGCATTATGTTACTCCAAAAAACAATATAAACAAACCATCAGACAAAATGTGAAGTGAATAATATAAATGTTAATTCCTAGAAAGAAATGCTGGCAACCCTAAATATTTAATGTAACTGTAGAAGAGTGTATAACTTTTCCCATCTCTGTGCAAACTGGGAGAGACAATGACAGAAACTAGCTAATGACTTATCCATCCTTAAAAAGGTGAGCATTTCTGTGTGCCATTCCTTGTATAGTAAGGGTTGATATTCCACCCATTGTCTCAATATTATTAATTTAGCTACAGCTGAAATGAAGGCTATATGATATTTCAGGAAACCCAAAAGTTGAGAGGTGCCCAGACCTAAAAGGCAAAGTTTGGGTGGGAATAAATCCTGTAACCCTAAAAGTGGGTCAATACGAGATTAGAATTGAGACCTAAAGGAACATACAAACTGGCAGTCCCACAGTAGGTGTCAAAGGGTGCCCACCTGTACATTACACTACATTTTTTACACATGGAAATAGGATATTTCCCCAATAAAAACATATGTTGCAGTGTGTAATATGCATGATGCAAAATCTTATATTGCATGAGGTGCAGCTTGTCCAGTTTAATATATTTGTACATACAAAGCCATGAAAAATTTCAGAAGCAATTCAGAAACTCCTTTACCCAATAGGTACACTGAGTTTGTAATCAAGATCCTGAGAGGTCTCAAATTGCTTTGTAAAAAAGTGACACAACATGGGACTTAGTAACTAATGCTGCTAAATTAAGGTAGTCCATACCATCTGTCAATCTCCAAGGATATGGACCTAAATAATTTTGTATTGTATGGGTAAACTGTACAAATGGGAATACTAAGTGTTGGGGATTATCTAAGAGAGCTCAGAACTCTTCAAAAGTAACTAAATGATTATCTCATAAAATATCTGAGATATATACCGTAATTCCACTTGTGGGAGAAAAGATAATGGAATAGGTTTGCTGGCTATTCGCAAATTGGGGTTAAGACAAATGGGTTGCATGGGATCTCTCTATGCAGAATAATTTAGAAATTGACAAAGCTGGATGTTAATCCACACTGATCAACCAATAGGGCTATGATGCAGAGCATTTGGTAGCTTAATCCAGGAAATATATGATAAGACCCGAACAGAGATACTCTGGGATTTACATAAATAGGATTCAATGTCTTTCCAATAGGGACTAGAGTGAACCAAAATAACCCCCAAGACTGGGAGACTCCAAGCTAAACATTTACTATTCTGAGCGGTGAGGTAATACCAGTAAAAGTTCAGCAATTGCAATCCAACATATTTTTTTTTGCTAAAAAAACTTTTAGATAAGGCAATTCAGGGTTTTTTACCTTTCCATGTAAAATTCAAAATCACTTGGAGAATTTTAAAAACCAGGTTTGAGAAAGGAGGGCACTCAGCATGCTAAGGGGGTATAACACTCCAGGGAGAATGTTCATATGAACCAAGGAAATTCTTCCACAAAGGGACAAGGGAGGTGCTGCCATCTGGCTAGGTCAGCTGTTACGGTACGTGTGATAGAATTTAGGTTTAGTTCAATCATAGCCTTAATGCCCAGAGTTAAACAAATGACTAAATAAGTAAGCACAGTGGTGGACCAACAGCTATGGAATTATAAAGGCAAATCACTTTCATATGTCTTTGAATTTAGAGGCATAATGAGTGTCTTAGATTAAACTTATACCCTGCCAGCCAACCAAAAATTGATAGTGCATTGAGTGCAGGGAGGGAAATCCAAAGTTAATTATATGCAAAAAGATGTCATCAGCATAAGTTGATAATTTATAAGAATATGGCCCGATTGATATGCCTGAAATTTGAGGGGTGTTGTATGATGTGTCTAGGGGCTCAAGATATAAATTAAACAAATATGGTGATGTATAAAAAGCGCTGACTTTTCTGCAAAGTAGCTCATCTTTTTGAGTTCTATCAAGAACTGTGGAGTCACTGTAGAGAATGGGTTATCCAAAAAAAGAAAATGCATCAGGTGATGGAGCAAAACCCAAAACACTCCCAGGTGCTCCGACCATGAGATCTACTCAAGGCCAGACTACAGAACCCTCTGAATCTTCCAGTGAATAAACCCTACAAATGCTTGGGATGAAGTTAAATAGGCTGAATTCTTCAGTCACTGGGCTTTCAGACAAAGTCAATTCCCTATTAAATAGAATGGTCAGTATAGAGGGTACTATGGAATCTGTCCCCGGGCACTGCTGTGGAGGCCGTGAAAAGAGCTGATGATGCGATGGGTGCCGTTACTGCTATGCTTAGAGAGAACAAACATTTAAAAACACGCTTGGAGACCCTAGAAAATCAATTGCAGGCAGCAAATGTCCATATCTTAGGTCTCCCAGAGGGCTGCGAGGGAGATCATCTTTTACTTTTTATGCAGGAGTGGCTGGTGCAATAGCTCAGGGAGGAGATTGCACCAAGGGCTCAATGTATCCAAAAAGTTTATCGGATGACTCCGCGGGGTCCTGCTGACAAACCCGATGCTCCTCATACCATAGTAATGGTTATGGATGGTATTGGCTCCAGGGACTATGTACTGGCTTTGGCCAGACAGAAGAGGATCCTTCTCCAAGATGGGGAACACGTTTGTCTTTTTCCCGACATTGCGTATGCCACCCGACAGAAGAGGAAACAATTTGTCGGTACAAGAGCTATGTTGTGGGAGGCTGTAGTTGCACATGGACTGATCTTCCCAGCTTGACTAAGGATTGCACACCAAGGCAAGATTTTTATTTTCACGGATCCACAGTAAGTTCACAAGTGGGCCCAGAAGTATGCTGCATTGAGACCCAGGGCAGAGGACCGAGAAGTGTCACTGGGAAATGAAGAGGACACTTGAAAATACACAGGTCTCATTTGTTTGCTCAAGTTTTTGGGGGTGTTTGTTGATTTCAGGTATGTTTGTTTCTTTGAGATACTTAATAAATCAGTTACTGTTTTTGTGACCTGGTGAGCCATTGACCCCTAATGAGACTATAGGATGTTAACTATACTACTGGTAGCAGTTGCTGATGGAGTGTCAGTAAAGAGCTAATCTGGCTGAGAATTGACAGCTTTTACACTTTAATCATCTTGCTGATTGTAACAGCAAATAGGCTGTATGTTAACGCAATGTTTGTTGTGCTTACATGTTTATACTCCGTACAGTAAATCATCATACTCATCTTTGAATGTTATTATTTTTGAATATATTGTTAGAGTGCTTTATGAATTTCTTTTTTTATCTTTAAAATTAGGAGTTTTACTTGGGGGCATGATAGTTATGAGGTTTGCACCTTAGGTGCTGCATGCTTTTGGATTAAGCATGGTAAATACTCTCCATCTCCCTGGTGGAGAAGGAGAACTTAACAGAACATAAGTGAGAGGCTTTCATACAGATTATCTTTCACGCAGCTCATGGACTCTTTATACAGCCTAACGATAAAGATATTAAACTATTTTCATTATTGCTTCCCCCTCATGACGTATCTTGAAGCTTTTGACAAATGTGATTGTATATATTAAGAGGAGCGGTGCCCTCATGGTGTTTGTACTTTGTGCAATGACTTTCTTCCAGATCAGTGCTTGTGTATTTGCTGTATGTTTATTTTCCAAAACAATAAACATAAAATTAAAAAAAATATATATAATGACAGGGGGCAATCTTGTTGATTCCCTCACCATAAAAAAAGTCCCTAGGTGCCATTAGGATTGAATTGTCCGATGCTGACCAGATTGACCCAAACAAACATGACATTTCCAACTGTTTTAGATGCATGGCCAGCAATTTGCCAGCTTTCTCCCCAAACATGTCGTAATTTAGGATGGCACGAAAAAGAACATGTTCAGCTTGCTTATGATTCAATTTGGCATATGCCACTCTATCTTTTTTTTCCATTTACGTTTTTCACCTCTGGAGCCCTGGCAGGTGGCTTCAGCCCTCCTGATGGAGGGACTCTCTCTCTCTCTCTCTCTGGTCCCCACTGCTCCCATGCTAGGTGGTCCCAGAGCATCCCCTGTGGACTGCCCCCATGGCAGACTGGGAGGAGGTTGCCAGTTTCTCCCTCCTCTGAGAGACTGAATCCAGATTCTGGGGCCACTCCAGGGAGTGGTGGGCCATCATCAAGCCTGCCAGGCTCGATTTCCTCCAGTTTTCACCTATTCCCCCTCCCTGCCATGTAAGAATGTCGGCTTCCAGCCTCCCAACCCATACTGCCCTCTTGCCACTGCCAGAGGGCAGTCAGCTAGTGGGAAGACTAATCTCCCTACCCCCAAGAGAGAATATCTGTCCTCTAGATGCTTGATCCTCTCTCACCCCTGCTGACCCCCACTGGTCCTAGCTCATTCCCAAACCCGGGTCACCAGCATGGTGTGAGGTGTAGAGACCAGCGCTTCAACCTTCAGCACGACCAGGCTGGCTTATACCACTCTATCTTGATTGATGTGGATCCAGTCAGCATCCAGAGAACTAGAATTAATATATTTTTCTAATGAACAAATAGACTGCAACAACTCTTGGGCCCATTGTTCTGAATGCTGCTTTCTTGTCATAGCCAGGCAAATAAATTCTGTTCTAATCATGCACTTAAAAGCACTACAGAAAGTAGCAGGAGATTGTACTGTGGGTCTATTAATATCAAAATAACTATATTAACTTGATTTATTTTGTTGCAGAACCATTCTTCTTTTAATAAATGGTTATGTAACCTTCGACGTCCATCTCTATCTGAGGAGGGAGAGAGAAACATGGAAAGGGATACAGGAGCATAGTCCGAGATGAGTTGGTTGTGGATCTCACAGAATCGAGTGTATTTTATAAAAATAGGACTAACTAAGGCATAGCCAAGTCATGAGTGAGTACCATGCACTCGGGAACTGAATGTACACTCCCTTTCTGTCTGGTGCAGAGTTCTCCATAGATCCACCTATCCTCCACGATCCATGAGATCCCAAAGCGCCCTTTGTGCCAGCAATAGCCCTTTATGATTGTGACCAGATCTATCTAAAGAATCATCAACTGTAAAGTTCCAATCACCCTTTAGGATCTTTAGAAGAGCAGCATAGGAGGAGACAATGGACAAGATGTTCGAAAAAAAAAAGGAGGCAAATCATTATTAGGGTCATAGATATTGTCTAAAAAAATATCCTACAGGCCCAGTCGGGCATGCAAATATAAGTAACGGCTGTCTGGGTCAGCACTTACTTATACTACCTTAGAAACTGGAACTGGGACACAGAATTTTCTAAACTAAATGTGGAAGAGACATGGGAAATCATAAAACAAAAAATAATTCACTGTACAAATGAATACATACCAAATAGAACAAAATATAACACAAAACAGTAAAATACCACTATGGCTTAAAAAAAGGATACAAAAACTGATAAAGAAAAAATAAAAGAAAACATAGTAGATGCAAGAAAAAATCCTTCTCCCCAAAAGTGGAATATGTTCAAAAATATAGCAAAGAAATGTAAAAAAGCTATACAATTAGCTAAAATAAATGAAGAATTAAGAATTGCTAATAAAACTAAAGATAACAAAAAAAGTTATTTAATTATTATTTTATTTATTTGTTTAACCAGGTATAGCACACTAAGCTGAAAGTTTTTTTACAGGAGCGACCTGGGAGCACAAGGAGGTTAAGTGACTTGCTCAGGGTCACACAGTATGCAAGTGGAAGCTGTGGGATTCAAACCCAGGCCTGGTCTGCTGGATGTCACCAGATTTGCAGCTCAGAGCCTTAGACCACTGCATTATACTGCATTATACTGCCTCCTAATTATATTAGTAGACAAAAAAACAGAACAAATAAAATAGGACCATTAAAAGAAGGTAATATTGTAATAAGTGAGGAAAAAAAGATGGCAGAATCATTCAGTAATAAACATTTTCTCAGTACCCAACAACCAAAAGAGGAACAAAGTGGTAATAATGAAATACTTAAAGCATACCCTAATTATGATAACAAACTATTATTCAATGCAGAAAGTCTAATAAGTAAGCTACAAAAACTAAAAGTGGACAAGTCACCAGGCTCTGATGGATTATACCCTCAAATCTTAAAAGAACTGGCAAATGAGCTTGCAGGCCTCATAACAATATTATTTAGAAAATTATTTAAAAAAGTTCAGATACCAAGTGATTGGAAAACAGCCAATGTGATACCTATCTTTAACAAGCATTTGTAAATGCTGAATGTTCACTTGCTGGCATTAGCACTGGAAGTGCAGGAGTTATACAGATGCAGAATATACAGTAAATGGCAGTGAAGTATTGAACTGACACCAACCCCACCCCCACCCTGCAGAGATGGACAGGAATTGGAGTGTGCCTTTTGGTCGTCACCCATAATGCTTATGCCATTTCATCTCACCCTACCCTGTGACACCGACAAGTGTCAAGGTTTGCCTTGGGGTGTTTGGGCTTTACACTCACCCTATTCCATAAGGAAATACACTGAAATGGGTGCAGTATAGGAGAACGGGGTAAAGTTTGGGGTGAAAGGGACCAAGGCACACCTCGATGCCTGTCATAGGCTGCAGGGTAAGGGTAGGAGTGGAATGGTGTGAACATTACTGACGACAACACAAGGTCACACCCCTGACGCCTGTCAGTCCCTACAGGGTAGGGTGTTATGGTTGGAAACCTTAATGCCCTGGGCATTTCTCAATATTTTCACTCCAGGTTTTCAACATGGGCTTTTTGTGACTGCACTGCATGAACAGTGACACTATCAGTTCGCTAGCCAAAAGGTGGTTTTGCACAGTGACTACGCATTTTGGCGCTACAGGTGTGAAAACACATTTTGAACAGGATGTGAAGAATGATAGCTGTACTGTTCATGAGGGGATGTAAACAAATGGTAATGTTGAAAATCTGGAGTGAAAATATAAAAAATTGGTGAAGTCATGAGCTTGCGTAGAAACTGTGCAATGCACACCCATAATGCAATTATTTGGGGGATTGTTTACACCAGATTTTCAACACAGGCATTTTAGGACCTCCACTCATGAACAGTGGCATTGTGATTTTCTTAATCTGTCTCGAACAATTGATTTCGTACAGTGACCATGCCCACTGTGTCCCACAGGTGTGAAAACATGTTTTGGGCAGGATGTGAAAAATGACAGCTGTACTGTTCATAAGGCGGTGTGCAAAAATGACAATGCTGAAAATCTGTAGTACAAATATAAAAAATTGGCGGTTACAAGTATGCGTAGAAGCTGTGCAATGCATGCTGGTAACGCAGTCATTTTTTGGAATTTGTTCACCAAATTTGCAACATGGTCTTTTTGGGACCTCTCCTTATCAACACTGTCACTGTGATTTTCTTAATCTGTCCCAAACTTTGATTTTGCACAGCGACCGCGCCATTCTGTACCAGATGTGCGAAAACACATTTTGGACAGGATATGAAAATGACAGCTGTACCATTCATAAGGAGGTGTGGAAAAATGGCAATGTTGAAAATCTGCAGTGAAAATATTAAAAATTCTCGAAGTTACGAGAGTGCGTGGGAACTGCACAGTGCATGCTAGTAAAACAGTCATTTTTTGGAACTGTTTGCAACATAGGCTTTTTAGGAGCCCACCTCAGGAACAGTGACCCTGTCATTTCGTTAATCAGTCCTGGAAGGTGATTCCATGCAGTGACCACCAAATCACTTTTTGGGACCGAATAACGACATGACAGTGACTGAGTTCATGAGGTGGGGATTCCAAGAACCCCATGTTGAAAATGTGGAGTCAAAAGCCACAAAAATGGTTGAGATATCCACCTAAGTTGAACATCCCCATTTATGCCATTATACAGCTTTCTGGCATTTCATTTCGTGGTTGGCTTTGAAGAGTGCAGACATGTTCCCACTCCACCAAAGATTGTCGGAGGTAAGTATGGGGAGTGGGGCATGCGGGGAGGGTGTGTGTGCATAGGGTGGGTGCAGGTTGGGGAAGGGGAGCACCACAGACAATAAGGGACTATTTCCTTGTTTACAGGTTAAAAAAAAAAAAAGCTTGTGGGAAGGTTTTCGTTTTATGAGTACATTTGTCATGCTGGGGTGGGCTTCCAGTGTGCCAGCTGGGTGCTTTGGGACTACTGGAGCTGGCAGGGATTGGGCAATCTGTTGGCAAAGAAACCAGTCTGTGTTTGGGGAAAGCATGATGCCAAGGGGGATTGGGCACCCCCTCAGCATACAGATTAAACTACAGAGACATCATGCCATTGGGGATTGGGCTCCCTGTCAGCAAATGAATTGGGGAGGAGGCATGTCGACAGGGGTATTGGGCACCCCCGACATTGGCTTTCAGGTGGGACTGTGAGATGCAGATGGTGACAACCACCACCTTGTTTATTGAAATGTTACATGAAGCAAGGCACACCCTGCAATGATGGGTCACTCCCTCATTACAGTGGCAAAATTGTTTCAAGTTGCTGGCACGCTTTTGAGCTGCTATCATAGACAGCATGTTCTGCCACACAGACAAGCCCTAAAAAACAGTGGCAGCATTGGCCACGACACGGCCGCACCTCTACAACCTGCTACTCCAGCAAGCTGTCACAACATGATGTAACACAGCATGGATTTACATCTGGAAGATCATGGCAGACTAGACTCATATACTTTTTATGAACAAGTCAGCAGGGTCCACCGGATGGAGGACCAATATGTCAGGGGTAGATGGAACTAGGTTGCCTGCATACCATTCCCTGCCACTACCTGTGGAACTGGGACACCTGAAGGCCTATCACACCTTTCAGCTAATGGTATTGCATGATCACCCTAGCATAATTGGAATTGACTTCCTAACACCACACAGCCGTGTGGTAGACATAGCCAACATGTTACTGATACAGATTCAGGGACAATACCACACCATCATGATTCCTGATTCACATGTGGTGGCAACAATCTTTACAAACAATAAAGAGTATGACGTCATAGATTTGTTCAAGAATCATGAGCTTTTCCCAAAGCTCCTCTCCATTCTACAAAGGCATCTGGAGGCATTTGCCACCAAGAAGCATGATTGTGGCAGAATGCACACTGTCATTGAAGTGACAGGCCCAGCACAGGAGAGGCAACGGCAATACCCCTTTCCATCTGAGGCCTTGCCTTCTCTTAGGGAAACAATAAACTCAATCCTCAAGCAAGGTGTGATCAGGACATGTGTTTCTACTGCCAACTCCTCAGTGTGGTCTGTGAAAAAACCCACAGGTGCCTGGAGACTTACTATTGACTACAGGAGACTGAACCAGGTCACCCCCAGTTGTGCCACAACTGTGGCATCAGCACCTGATGTGCTGTGATTATTGACCCCTGACCAAAAATGGTTCAGTGCCCTGGACATTTCCAGTGGTTTCTGGTCATTGCTATTGGCCTCCAAGAGTCAGTATAAGTTTGCCTTCACCTTTGAGGGTAGGCAGTACAAGTGGACCTGCTTACCACAGGGATTCCATAACAGCCCTTCCCTGTTCCATTTACACATGATGGACACCCTTGAGGGTTTCTCTACACCCCAGTGTCTCATGCAGTATGTGGATGACTTGCTGTTGGCAACAGTCACACAGGAACAACACCTGGACCTCTTGGATGAACTACTGACCCTCATTCAGAGGGCAGGCCTCAAATGTAATCCAACAAAAGCACAACCATGTCAGAAAGAGGTGCTCTTTCAGGGCCTGAGAATAACTGACCAAGGCTGACGCCCTACCTGGAAGAAGATACAAGGATTGCAAGACTTACCATTGCCCACTCTTAGGAGATTTTGAGGTATGGTAAACTATTCCAGCAATTTTATTTGTAATTTTGCCCAGAAGGCATCCCCTCTGTATGAACTACTGAAAAAGGACATTTCCTGGAATTGGAGCCCCATTCACACCCAAGCTGTGATGTCATTGAAACAGGCCTTGGCCTCAGCTCCAGCCCTGGTCAACCCCAATCCAGCTTTGCTATTACATTTGGAATGTGCCACCTCTGACATTGCTATGTTGGCAGTGTTTGCCCAGAAGGTCCATAGCACCCTGAGACCCATTGCATATGCATCACAGCTCTTGACCCCAGTGGAACAGAAATACAGCCTTTGTGAAAGGAACCTTCTGGCTACCTACTGGGCTGTCAAGCATTTCTTATATATTATTGGGAACTCTCCTCTGATCATCAACACAAACTACACCCCAACTACCTTTTTGCTACCAGACAGAGTGAAGGATGGGTCAGTGTCCAACATCAGACTGACACACTGGTCCCGTCTTCTCCAAGATAGAGATATCCAGGTTCACCCAACCAAAATGCCATCTATGCTGGCGCATGACCACCTTTTCCAGAAAAACCCCATGACTGTACACTGCAGCCACCTGATCTTCCAGATCCAGGTCCTTTCCTCCCTGCTACATCACAACTACTTGAGAACACCTCATTGTGTCATGTATTTACAGATGGTTCAGCTTCCTATTATCAGGGAGAACAGATTGCAGGGTTGGACATATTAGTTATTTACCCTTATGGTAACACTGTTAAAATTTCTAAGTGTTGCAGTGTGGCATCATCACAATATGCTGAGATGGCAGTGGTGGCCTTTGCCCTCGAGTTCATCCAGCATGGAATCAAGGACATCATCATCTTTACAGACTGAAACTGGGTTTGTTGTTTTCTTACAGAAGTTCTTCCCTTGTGGCAGAAGAACTCCTTCCTCTCCTCTGATAGCAGCTCAGTGAAACACAAGGAACTGGTAATATGCATACATTCACTGGCACAAAAGTTTACACACAAACTCTATGTCCACAAGATTAAAGCTCACTCCATACATGACCCCTATCATGCCTTCAATGACACAGCGGACATCCTTTCAAAGGAAGGGGCTCGAGAAGGGGACAGCTGGATGATGGACCATCCAGAGGCCATAGCAGCTGTACATATCGCAGCAGTCAGGAAGAAACTTGAACCATTTTCCCCCTTGGACCTGTTGACAGCTCAGCATGCTGACTCTGAGTGCAAAGATGTGTTCATATTCCTTGACAAGGGTGCTGAGAAGAACCTACCTACACACAACCCCTACCAGAGGCATGAAGGTAAGTTACATCTGTCCCCTGATGATAAGCTCATGTGGTATCAGCCAGATGACACCCCCACCAAATTGTGGGTGGTTCCCAGACATCTTAGGCCTGAATTTCTGCACCAAGTGCATGACACTCCTACTGGAGGACACCAGGGAGTGGAAAATACATTCCAAAGGCTTAAGACCACATCCTGGTGACCTGGTGTCACCAAAGATGTCAAACAGTACCTAAATAACTGCCTTGTTTGTGCACAAAATAATCCTGTTCCTACCAAATGAAATGCAAAACTGCAACAGCAAAGGCACTGCGGCCCTTGGCATGCCATCCAATTAACTTCATTGGTCCTTTGACCAATACTAGCAGAAATAACAAATATGCCCTTGTGGTAACTGATCTTTTCTCTAAGTGGGTTGAGGCTTTCCCCACTAAGACATATACTGCTAAAACCACTGTTAAAATCCTGGTGTAACAGATTTTCTCTAGGTGGGGCCTATCTCTTAACATAGACTTCAGTAAAGGAACCAGTTTTACAGGTGAGTTGATGAAAGAAGCACTTGAACTCCTTGGAGTTCATCAGAAGTTCCACATACCTTACCACCCACAATCTTCAGGTCAAGTAGACGGAGCCAACAGACGAATTAAGCAAATGCTTTTCAAATTCATTGAGGACAATCCCAAAACTTAGGATTCCTTATTGCTGTTACTCCTTATGGAAATCAGGGGCACACCCTCAGCCACAACCCAGTTGACACCCTTTGAGGTAATGACTGGTAGACAGATGAGATTACCTGAGCACCTGTTGTTTGACCTGCACACCCCCATGGCAGACCATGTGTCTGTAGACCAATATGTGGAAAAACTCAGACAAGACCTTATACACACTCATTTTTATGCTGCCAACTGCATGGGCAAGGCCCAGCAACAGTCCAAAATGCAGTTTGATAAACATGCACAAGATGTGGATTGGCAAGTTGGAGATCAGGTAATGGTTCTTAGATTTGCACATCCCACACACTGTTTCTCCAACAAGTGGGAAGGCCCCTACCCCATTGTCAACAAGCTCAGTCTGGCAGACTATCAGGGTAGACTCATGCAAAACAACAAACTTGACTGACAAGTCATTACATGCAAACCAGCTGAAACTGTATAAAGGAGTATAATTACTTTTCCTCACCCCATTGGGTGGAATAGTACTAACTTACTAATGTTTGATTTTCCTTTTCAGGTACATTGACAAGATGGCTATCTTGTTCTATATTCTCCTTATCTCAGGAGTTGTCCCCTACATCCAAGGCATAGTAAAGCACCTCCTTCCTCACCTTGATCCTCCAGCATCCACCCCAGAGGGAGTTTCTATCACCATACCTGACAATTTGATTACTTTCCAGGAAGGTTCAGATGCCTACCTCACTGCCTCTGTTGTTGCGCCTGATAAATCTACCCTGCAAATTGAGTGCAACCCACGTCGCAAGGACAAATTCTCCCTGTGGCCAAGCTTTTCAAGGGAACTTTCCATGGTTGGCTCAACGCAAAATAATCCCCCAATGGTTCTGTGCCCTTGCTCTAAACTGCTCTTAGACATTCTGGTTTATACAATATTACTGCCTTAATCGATTCCTTATATTGTAATTCCTTGTCTAAAGACTCTGCCAGGAAATGCTGTTCTGTACACAACATGGCCTCTGCTGCCATGTACCTTTCTGTGTTACCTCTAATGGATAAAAAGCTTTTGGAATGCCCAAAACATACCCCTGGTTCTCATAGTGGTCTAATAGCCACTGCCTTACCTAGTACACTTATTAACAACTTACACTTTATGCATATACCCATTTTGTTTAACTTGACTTACTGGAATATGAAAGATTTTGGTATGTGTCATACTACTAACACTTCAGCATTTTATAGTACTTTATTACTTGTTAGCTTAGCAGCTTTTCAAATCCGTACTCAAGATCCTATTGCCGGGGTACATACCACCGAGCATAGAGGCAATTTTAGGAGAAAACCTAATTCTGATGATCAAAGTCATAAGCATAATACCCGTGAAGTTGACAGTTCCGATGTCATGGGTGCCACAGGCACTGTTACAGGTCTTTTTAGTACAGCCATGTCTATTTGGAATAAGGCCAACATTGCTGCTATCAAATCACATTCACAGAAATTCCAAAATGGTTTGGTAAATGATATTCTACCCCCATTGTTGCATGGTGTGAATGGCATTAGTCAGGAAGAAAGATACGCTGTATATAACATGCACAACATTGCTAAGGCAGTTACAGATTCTAAAGATAAGATCAATGCTCTCATTGCACAGAACAATAAAGAAGAGATAAACAATATATTGCCTGTGAAATATTGTGTTCAGCCTATGGCTCATACTTTATCACTACCGTCAATAATCTTTTCCATGATCTAGATTCCTGAAGGATTCCTGATATCATACATGATAGATGTATCTCTAAATGGTATTGTCCTCAGTGCAAATCTTCCAGCTGCATTGCTATGTGTATGCTACAGACTCTAACTATTCCACTTTGCACAGCTCAGAATTTGGGTTTTGTGACCAGACACCCTAACACTGGTCCATGTTTTACTTCTAAAAAATGTTCCATTAAGGATACAGTGTTTGTTTCTTTTACTGTCTCTTTGCCATGTTTTGATCCTGCTGCAGCTCTAGTCAATAAACTTGCAACTGTTCATTCCATTGGACACCTTGATGAAAATATCTACAGAGAATGCCTCAACTTGCCTCCTCTACTGATCTTCCATCCTCTTCTGGACACTTGGGTCTCTCCGTACACAGATTGTTGCACCAAGAAAGGTTATATTTATTTGTGTCGATGTGATGTATTTGATGTTATTAAACCTGTATGTGGCTATTCCCCAGACAGTATTGATTGGTCCTTTTCCATGGATGATGACATCAGCACTAATGGCACAGACTTCCAGGACTCAACATCAGCTCCAGACAAGCTCTACCAGTCTTATTGAGAGGAGGTTCATCGCCTGTCAACATAAATTTCCAAGACTACCTACACTAGCCCGGTACAGTTGCAAAAATGGAGACTTCCCACTGTTAAAATGCAATATAATTCTAATGGGGAGTATTGTATTGTTACTAATTTAAAATCCTACACATATGGAATGCAGACATGTGCTATAGATGTCCCCAATTTCTGTTTTGTTGTCCACCAGAAGTTAGTTATTGGGCACACTGTTATTACACCCGTCCCTCTTATGGACGTTGATATTATTGATGGTAACCCTGATTATCTGCTTACCCTTTCTGAGTATTTACCTTATTTTATTGTATACATTGATCCCCTCACCTTGACATTAAAATCACTTTTAGAGAGGAAAGACACCCATCTCATCCACATCCGCAATAATATTTCTAAAGCTAATGAAGCTGTCCTTGCACTTATTAATGATGGTGATAAGAACAGTGCACTTACTAACACTTGGTTAGAGATCACCTTTAAAGGTTTTGTTATTATACAAGCATTTTTGATATTTGTTCTTATTATTATGCTTTGCTGCCTATGACGCACACTGCAACAACACTGTGAGCAGCTGGAATTCCTTTACAAGGCTCATGTGTCAGGTCTGTAAATGACCCCTGTTCCCTATCCACTTCCCTATTTTTGCTGTGTTACCCTTGAAAGGCAACAAGGGGGGGAAATGTTACATGAGGTCCCTGCACCCTTATTAGTACCCCCAGAGGTACACCATAGACAGCAAACATTTAGGTATATGTTAAACTAGCATATAGGGCTAAGGGCATCTACTGTATAAGAGAAGATGTCAGGATAGGTATGCATATTATTATTATACACTTTACTTTCTAATACACATATCTATTTCTTGCTTACAAGATGTTGACACCTGTGTCCTTGTAGTGATTATGATATATGAGTCAGCATTGCCATCTTCTGATAATTTGTATTATTACACTGCTACATGCAAACTGTACTCCTTCGTCTTTACAAAGTGATGACTATTACAAAATTGTATAATGTTATCTTGGACTGAGGAGCCACCTCTAATTTAACCAAAAGGGTTCATCTCTGTAACTAGAAATGTTTCTATCTTACAGCAAGCATGGTAATTATCGTAGGTATATAATGTAAGACATAACATCTTCTACCTTGGACACCCCAAGAGACATGAAGAATCCTCGAGGTATACGGAACACTTAGCATTGGCTCCCAGTTCATATTGGTAAGAACTGCTTAGGGCAACTGTTATTATCCTTTTGGCAGTAACAAACAAGTTTATTACTCTTACATGATGTGTCTGTGATTTCTTGCATGTCCATTATTGCCAAGAACCTGAGAGTGAGGTTTAGACCTCCTGACAGGGCCCTGCTCCAGGGGGTGATCCAGGGTGCTGGAAAGTCCCTCAAAGGAAGGGAGAACCAAAATGGTGTGTCATGGTGGGGAGTGGCAGGGGTTAGAGTTGAGTAGGCACCTCCGCGAGATGCCTTAGTGTGCAGAAGAATAAACAAAGTTTGAAAAAAAAATGATGAATTGTATATTAGGGAACATCAAAAACAGAGATAGCACTGTTATTATGCCACCGTGTAACTCTCTGGTTAGACCCCTTATAGAGTTTAGCACCCAGTTCTGGAGCCCATCTAATAAAGAGAGATAGATCGTGTGGATAGAGTTCAGAGAATAGCAACCAAAAGTATAACTAGACTAAAATATTTGACTTATGATGACAGACTCAAGGAATTGGGATTATACACACTTGAATGCCAGAGGCAAAGAGGCAATCTCTGTCTTGTCTTTGAAGCATGCAGAAATAAGGACTTTTGGGAATGTGTAGGACTTGAACACAAGGTACCAAACAAAACTACAAGAACACACAGCTTCCAATTAAGGGGAGAACTATATAAAACAAATAGGAGAGGGTCATGCTTCAGTTGGAGAATAGTTAAGCCATGGAACAATCTTCTAAAGGATATCGTGGAAAGTGACACAATAATGACAATCAAAAACAAAATAGACAAGTATTTCTGGAATGAGATAGACCCATTGAAAAATGGCAAGTCCTCTTGGCGCAAGCGGTAAACTTATTTTCCAACTTATGAAACCTATGAAAACCTGAAAGGGGAAAGATTTTCATACTAAAATTAAAACCCCAGCACTGCACACACCTGAACCAGCACCAAACCAGTGTCCCACCCAGAGCGGACGAAAGAAATGAAAATCTTTAGCCATGATGTGGGTCTCTTGGAGCATTGCTATATCTACCTTAAGGGTGGAAAGAGGAGTCAGCACTTTGGTACACTTAAGTGGGGAATTACCCCCTTAATGTTCTAAGTGACACATGTTTAATAAGGGATTGCCATAACAATAAAGGAGTAATAAAGCAAAAGGACCTAGATATGAATTGATGAGAACCCTCAGAAAGGTCAAACACTTCTCCACAAAAAAAAACTGTGTAGCCAGGATATTGCCAAAATATCAAGTGATAACAAAACCAATCAGTGCCTACATGCTCCATCTCTAACAAAGCGGATATAGCCCCAGGAAATACAAAGAACAAACATTTTCAATCCTTAAATACAACAATGCAATACACAAGGTCCAATGAATGATACCTAATGAGAACAATCTCTCCCATTTACCCCAACCATAATTGGAAGTGAAGGGTAGGGGACACACACACACAATGTGAGAGCACAAGGCCCTCTCTCACCTGATGAACCATGGTGACTCAGGAAACCTGCTTCAACTACTGGCCACTGAGTCCCAGCCAGCAGTATGACCAATAAAGCCAATGGCAACAACCTGTGAAAGCAAAAAAAAAGGGGGGGGGTGACTGATGTATAGAAAATAAAAGCCTTCCAGATAAGCAAACCTGTCTAAAAGGATCTGTCCTCTACTGAGTATCAAAAAAAAAAAAAGAAAGAGGAGTGGCGGGAAGTGCAGATACTTATTATAATACCAAACTGTAAGCAGCAGACTAGAAAATAAATAACACAGACAGTCTTCAGTCAAACTGCTTCTTAAAACAAATAATGTTCTAGAAGATTCCCACACTGCACTCAGCCCACCAAAACAACTCTTAACATAAGAGACAAGTCCATAAAATATCAGCATAGAAAATAAGAACAAAAAGAAGAAATAAGGGATATACAATGGTGAGCTGTCAGACAAATGATTTATCTACACATCTGCTGTTTGACCTCGGGTAACTTCACGAGTGGTGTAAGCCACGAGTGAGGTGTCCGAGGTCAAATGGCACAAGTATAGATAAATCATTTATCAGACAGCTCACCATTGTATATTTCATTTATGCAATAGGGATGCTTTCTGTCAGTGCAGGAACATTTGCTTTTGACTGTTTATCTCTTTTTAATGATAATTACTGGGACTTTAAGTTAACTTCCCTAGTGTATGTCCACCTAGCTTAGTGGTTACTATTAAATGAAACACCACACATTTTGTAGAAAACTTCTTGCTGAAGATATGTCATGCTCACAGTGGCATGCAACCTTTTTCGTTTTAAAGTTATTTGCAGTTGTTTGTCAAAAAAATGAAAAGAAAATTAAATTTTCTGCCGTTTTTGTTAATTATAAAAAAAACCTAAAAGGTACCTATAAATGAAATACCACTCATTTTGCAGATATTTTTGTGCTGAACAACATCCATGCTCACAGTACCATGCTATCATTTTTTGTTTTGAAGTTATTTGCATTTGTTTGTGAAATAAGTGAACACAAACTTACATCTTCTGTTTTTATGCTAATTATAAAAAATCTATACGGTATCTATAAATGAAACACTACTCATTTTGTAGATAATTTTGTGCTGAACACTTTTTGTGATCACAGTACCATGCTATCTTTTTTCATTGTAAAGTTATTTGCATTTGAATATGGTTAATGGGGATAAATGAGCAACTGTGTGGATAAATGAGTAACTGTGTGGATAAATTAAATTTATCTGCAAGTTGCTCAGATAAACAGATTTATCACACTCTATTTATGTCCACCCCATTGCATAAAAGAAAATAGAGTTTCTGTGCTATAGATAAAAACAGGGCTATAGAAAATGTCACCCTACACCCTGTTGTCAGAGCCATTTCTGTTATCCCCAAATGATTGCATTCCTCATGCTATCAAATCCAGTAGCCAAAAGTAAAGGCGTCCCAGGAGACCAATCCAGTCCAAAAGCAAATCTCCACTGAAGGAAGACTGGAGAAATTGTAGGAGAGATGGAGATATGAATTATAAAGTAACATTTAAATGTAACCCACTGAGAAAAAGGAAACACAGTCAGTCAATGATTGAGCTACTCCAAACAAATCTACAATGTATCAAAGGGCTCCCATTTAACACACTGTCCCCAAAACTACTCTTGATATTGAAGAGCTGTGATAGAAAACATAATATGAAACATAAAAGCCAGAGGCTACTATATGGCACACCAATATGTTAGGATCAATCGAAGGGAACACAAATGCAAAGCTGCAAGTAAAGGAGCCCTGACAAACCTCGACTGGAAAATGCAAACAGATCAGAACTTGTAGATGAATACACATAACTGCCACTGATCCCATGAACAGTCACTTCACTTTATTCAGGTCACATACTTTGGGGACACCATGAAGGAAAGATATGGGAAAAGTTTAGGCAGGTCAACTTTCACTTGCTCAGCTGATGAGTATTCCTTGGTCCTGGTGGCAGTAGACACTATCAGGCGGGAGGGATAGCACATATAGAATTTTACTGCCTCTGGTATAAGGTCTGTTTGATGTCCTTATAAGAATTTTGATGATCTCTCACCATAGGGGTATCACTAAAAATAAGAAAGGGGTGGCCACTCCAGGAGAGGGGACGCTTAGACTGGGATTGCCAGATAATGTGTAATTTGTCCTGATTATTAAGCAGCTTCACAATAATTGTCCAGGGCTTCTTATGCACTGGAGAGTGAGGATGTAGGGATCAATGAGCTCTCTTGAGGGGATAAGAACTGCCTTGTGCTGGGGGGTCAGTGCTCTCCTGGAATGACAGCTGCATGAAAGAAAGAATATCCAAGCTCTTGGCCCCTTCTTGAATGCCAGCCAGAATTAAATTATTGCAGCAGCTGTGGGCTTCTAGGTCCTCTGCTTTGAGTTCAAGTTTCACCAGTCTCTTCTTCTTTGTTAGTTTGGCACTTTCCTGGGTCTGGGTGTCCTCCACTGACCTAATGCGGGCTTCAGCATCCCCTAAACAGTGGTGTTTCATCTCAAATACTGGTTTTAAGGAGTGAAGCTCTTCAACAACTTTGGATAAGGTGAGCTTTATTACTGACATATCATCCAGAATCAGATCTAATTGATATGGATCCAGGTCAATGTCAGGCGAATCTAGTGTTGATCTTTTATCGGGAGGGGGATGTAGCAGCCTGGGAGCTGGTGATGGCATTGCTTCCACAGCTTGTTGTGAATCTGATTTCTGCTCTGTTTCAGTCTCCATCAGTGCCCTAGATGGAAGCACTAGAAGTTCAGGTAAACAAGTAGCATGTAAAAAATAATAAAAAACATCTTTTTACTATATAAATGCTTATCAATTCACCTCCGGAGACACAGAGACACAGAGAATGCTACTGCTCTACCCAATAATATCACATGACTCCCTGAGGTGACTTGATTTTAATGTTCGGTATAAACAAGTGACCTGTTATTGACTGGTATGAGATTTAATAGAAGGGATAAAGAATACTACATTGGAGGGCATAGCCAACAGATCACAGGTGGGCCATATAGGACCAATAAGAGGGGGACATTTTATACACAAAGAGCTGCTGGTTGCCAGAAAGGACTCCCGGAGGAAATTGTCAATTCCCCTAGTGTGGAATGTTTTAAACAGTCATTAGATGAACACATGGATGAATGGAAAAGTACATTTGCAACCACTGTGTACTGGGGGGGTAGATTCAAAGCACCTTTTGGTGCATTTTTACTTCTTGAGACAAATGTACCACAGTAGAATAATTTAGCTTTATATGATGGTCTAAAATGCAGTGAGCATAAATTAAAAATATATACAGTAATAGAAGTCAAGTTATAATAAGCTCTGAATTCAATAATCATAAAAAATAATTCCTTCACTTAACCCAAATGTTTTGATATGATGTATATTTAATATGAATGTGTCCAGGGTACCCAGTTCAGTCTCTATTTAAAACTTTTTTGATTTTGCTAAATATAGTCCTAGCATTTTACTATACATGTATATGTATATCCCTAACTTGGGATGCATTTTTTTTTAGAATGGCATCCACATGCCCAGAAAAATTGAGGTGCTGGTCTAGCCAGATCCTGAGGTATCTGAAGGAGGAGGTGTCCTCCAGTGAAGTCCCATCTAGGATATGGAAGGGAGGGAGTGAGGTGAGCCTAGAGAGTCTTTGCCTAATACCAAAGGTCATAGAGACAGTCTTTTTGACATTCAGAGAAAGTTGATGAGTGATACAGTAAGCCAGTGCTGGAACTTGTCAAAGTCCAATTAGAGTCTGGTTTCAACATCAGAGAGGGTGTGGCCAGAGGTGTACAGGATAGTGTCATCAGCGTACATGTGAATCGAAGATGTACTTACTGATGGATATTATATATATATATATATATTGGGGTGAAGATAAAAAATGACAGATATCACCAATATCCTGGACTGCTCAGACCTACAGTGAGGATATTGCATTTATCCTTGCTATAGGTCATTTTCCTACACACTAGGTCACTGAGAGATACTATCTGCAGTTAGCCAGAAAGCCAGCATAAACTGCAGTCAGCCAGAGCTCACCCTCCTTATGTACCCCAAATTAATTCACTCACTCACTCACTCACTCAAGGGACAGCTCTAACTCACAACCTTCTCGGTGTGAAACCAGCATTCACACTGAGAGGTACATTTTTTATCTCTATTTTTCAGCTTTCACAGTAAAAAATAAATGAAATACAAAACAAAATCACTCAGAGCAGTCAATACCTCGCTCCCTTCCCAGACCTGACACCCAGTATATACCTGGCAATAACTCCATATCAGCAAGGATGTTTGCTGCAGCCCAAACAATCTCCAAACAAAAGACAGGATCAACCAGATACAAAACACTTCTAAAATAAACTTTGCCCCCAAAAAATAAAACAATAAAAAAAGAAATGGTGCTGCAGTCTCATTTTCTAGCTGAGCAGGAGCTACACCATGTTTAAAACATCTGCTCAGCCCAGCAACAAAAAGCTGAGCCCAATCAAATACCATGTTACCAATGGCACCACATAGAGACCCAAGCAACCACAATACTTCCGCTGCAAAACATTAAAATAAATAGCAAAAAAACTTTTCAAACAACAACAAAAAATGAAATCAAATAACATTTCCCATTACATAAATGAAAGTTGCAATGAGTCTACTGAAACTATCACAGATACCCCAGTGCAGTTTGTACATACTGATGGGTATTTTATATATATATATATATATATATATATATATATATATATATATATATATATATATATGTATTAGAGGCAAACTCTGTAATGCATTAGTTATGGCTGTTCCACAGTGACAAAAGTGAGGAAATTCAGTGCTACGGTTGAAAGCCCCCCTTGGACCCCCACCCACACCCCCAACCAGCAATTGGGGTGCGTGTTGGGGTTGCTGGCCCTTACTCTCACCCCATCAGATGTGTGAAGAAGCAGAGGTAAATGGGGTGAGAGTTAGGACCGACAACCCTAACTCACACCCCAATGCCGTTTGAGCATGTGGGTGGGGGAATCCAAGGGGGCTTTTTACCCTAACACCGAATTTCTTCACTTTTGTCGCTGTGGAACAACCCTAACTGATGCATTAAGCAGAGTTTTTGTTTATATTCCTTCTTTTGAGAAGTATAATGAGAAATAGTGAATGTAATGCGGGGTAGAGGCACTGGGGCCCTTTAGACTACGCTCCCCTCATGTGATGTCTTGGCACATAGTAACATGGTGCTCGCAAACGTAAATGGTAATGTGCATGGTGATGCAAAGCGAAACAGAAAGATAAACAGTACTGTAGACAGAAATGGTTAAAATAATGCAAACGCAAGCACAAATGGAAATGCAAAGGGTAATGCACATGGTGCTGTAAATGGGAACAGTAATTGAAACAGTTACAGAACCACAAGCAGAAGCGATAAGGGTAACAGTAATGTAAGCGCACAGGTTAGTTTTCCCCAAAAGCTGCATAGAGAAAGACAGTGAGTACAAAGAATGTATGCATAATAATGGGTCTCGGAGCAGAAATGAGGAGTTGGAATAGTAAATTGCTTATGTCTCAGGAACCGTTCGACGTGGAAAAAAATTAAAAGTCATGTGATTCATGACTTCCAAGGCTAGTTTTTTGCTTAGCCCCCATTGGGGTAAGCACTTTTCCGACAAAAAGTCTGTATCTCGCACTGTTTCCGAGATACAGGCCCAGAAAGGCACAGCGAACGCCGTAATGTTATCCTATGGGAAAAAAGGAGAAGTTTGGAGTGCCATAACTTTTGCTCCCTGTAATATTTTTTTACCAAACCAGTATAAGGCACATCTGTGGGATGTTGTCTTTCTTCTCTCCAAATTTCAGCCCAAAAGACCAAACTGTTATTTTGCAGCAGGGCAGCAAAGGATTCCTGCAATGCAGTGGACGCCGTAATGTTATCCTATGAGAAAAATTGTCAAATTTGGAGTGCCATAACTTTGCCGCCCTGTAATATTTTTTCATTGAAACACTGAAAGGCACATTTGTGAGATATTGGCGGCGTTCCCTCCAAATTTCAGCCCAAAATACCAAACAGTTCTTTTGCAGCAGGGGTGGAAAGAATAGCTGTCATTTTCACAGCCTGGAAAAGTACTGTCGAACTTGCAAAAGCTTCGCATAAATTCATTCGACACTATCTGAAGTCGCGAAAAGTACTTCTGAAAGTACTTTCAGAAATTTGAAAAACATATTTCTGGGGTGTTTAACCCCAAAATAAAGACTTGCCTGGCATCCTCAGGGACCGACTAGGTGAATACAAAAATAATTAGGTTGCTAGAGGGTCCCAAATTTAAATGCCAAGCATTTTTCTGATGACCAACTGAAAACAAAATGGTGGATTTGCCACAGTAAAAGGGCCATTTGCAAAAGTAAAAACCGCATTTGCGGTACTGTCAAACTTTTTGTTAACTTTTCCCTTTGACTTATATTGGGAACTTGTTTTTTGAATAACTTTTGAACCATTTAATATTTCCTCATGAAATCTTCAAAAGGCACATTGGGGATCCCCGTCGCAGGTTCCCTGAAGATTTCGGACTAGTCGTGCAAACTGTGCAACCTCTAGAGGTGACCAAAGAATTCCAAAAAAGCGTAGACGTGTATGCAGATCATGCTTAATAACTCTGCAGCTGTATATCCGAACAGTACAAAAGTTGGTAGATCTCATGATCTATGGTTCTTAATTGTGTATTCCAAATTTCAGGCAAATCCGTTGAATGGTTACAAAGTTATTAAGGTGCAAAATTTTAGGTTTAACATGTAAATGGCTCCTCAACCCTAATTATGGTAGCACTAACGTACTACCATAATATATAATATATATATATATATATATATATATATATAAATATATATATAAATATATATTTTATAGTGGTGCTGTCACGCCCCTATAGTTAAGGTTGAGTGGCCACTTACATACTAAAGTCAAAAGTTTGGACATTAATAACGTTGGACCCGTTCACTGGATTTGCCTGAAATTTGTTACATGCATTGGGGCATACTAGATCCCTTGATCTGCCAAATTGCGTTTATGTCGGAGTGCTGGTCTTCGTGCACGAAGGCGATGAAAAATGCAAAATTATCCATTTTTGAAGGCACCTTTTGGCATTCTTAATGTGGTCCTGCACAGCCGTTGTGTGGTGTGCCACTCTGCAAGATGGCTTGTTTGAAAGAGCTTTGGTGGCTGAACATGCCACATTTTGTTTAGTGAAAAAATATTAAGGCATTTAAAAGTTATGGCACTTTTAAGTTCCCATTATAAGTCAATGGGAAAATTTATATGTATATCTTGCGATCAAAGAATGGGGATACTGGCCATCTGGTCTTGCCTGTCGATCAAAGAATTTGCAGCCTTGTGGTTCAAGAATCTTTGTTCCTGAGGAATTTTCAAAATTCTTTGACTGTGAGGTCCGTCATCTTGTTTTCAGTTTTCCAATCACACAAACACAAATATCTCAGCTCAGGGGTCACTTCTGAAGTAAAACTTAGATGGGTTTTACTCAGGGGACCCTGATCTATCAAGCCAAGACTATGGTTCCATCCATATTGGTCAAAAAGTAGAGTTATAAGCTTTTAAAATCTTATATCGTGGCTCGCTAACGATCCTTGATCGTGAGCCTGCAAATTCTTTGATCTTGAGATTCTTTGATCGCGATCTTGCATCGTGACCTAAAACACTAATATCTCGGCTCAGGGGTGGGCTAGGGACACAAATGAGGGCTTGTTTTGCTCAGGAGGGTCCGTTCTGTTGAACCATGCCATTGGTTTGGTTCAAATCACTGAATAAATTGCATTTCACCCTTTTTTTATTCTTTGATCATGAGCCTGCAAATTCTTTGATCGTGAGATTCTTTGATCACGATCTTGCATTGTACGTGAGGGACGAGATGGCCAAATTTAAAAATCATTTTTCTCATCCCATGGGTGCCCTAGGAAGTCAAATAAGGGTGGATTTTACTCAGGGGGCTTCATTCTGTGAAACCAGGGTGGTAGTTTACTGCAATTCCTCCAATTGTTTGATTTATTACATTTTTTATTCTTTGTTCATGAGCTTGCAAATGCTTTGATTGTGAGGCTGAAAATTCTTTGAACATGAGATTCTTTGACCTCAATCTTGCATTGCGAGTGAGGGACAAGATGGCCCAATTTAAAATGCAATTTTCTTAGCCAAGGGGTGTCCTAGGAAGTCAAATGAGGATGGGTTTTACTCAGGGGGGCTTCATTCTGTTGAACCATGGTGGTGGTTTACTGCAATTGCTTCTATTTTTTGAATTATTAATTTTTTTATTCTTTGTTCATGAGCCTGCAAATTCTTTGATCGTGAGGCTGCAAATTCTTTGATCATGAGATTCTTTGATCGTGATCTTTGATTGCAAAATAGGGACAAGATAGCCAGATTTCTTATAATGGAATAGATAAGGGAAATTTTGCCAATCTTTGACGTTGAATATCTCAGAAATGGTTTGGTCTTTTTACTTGAAATTTAGAAAGAAGAAAGGCAACATCCCACAGATCTGCCTTTTAGTGGATTGGTAAAACAATATTACAGGGTGGAAAAGTTAAGGCACTATGAAGTTGGCATTTTTTCCCTTAGCATAACATTACAGCGTCGCCATATTACAGGAATGTTTTGCCGCTCTGCTGGAAAATAACGGTTTGGTATTTTGGGCTGAAATTTGGGGTGAAGAAAGCCAACATCCTACAAATGTGCCTTTTCATGGTTTGGCTAAAAAATATTATAGGGTGACAAAGTGACAGCACTCTGAAGTTGACGATTTGTCCCATAGGATAACATTATGGAGTCCGTCAAGTCTTTCATGGCCCGTATCTCAAGCGGTGCGAATCACGGACTTTTTGTTAAAAAATTGCTTAGCCCCCCCCAATTGGAACGGTGATTCAAATGGTAACAGAAGCGCAACTGGAAAAGCTATCTGTCACAGTAACAAAAGGGTACACCCTTCTTTTCCCCAAAAAACTGCATTGAAAAAACTAATTGAAAACAAAGAATGTATGTATTATAATGTACCATGTGCGTAACAGCTTGCATTTTCATATGCACTTGCATTTCTGTTTCTGTTGTCTTTACTGTTGCTGTTACTGTTACCATTTACATTTACTATTGCGGTACCATGACCTTATGTGTAACAGTTTGCGTTTTCGTATGCGCTTGCGTTTCTGTTTTTATTGGCTTTATTGTTGCTGTTACCATAACCATTTGCATTTACAACTGTGGTTCTGTGAGTGTGTGCATTATGGTTTGCGTTTTTGTACGTGCTTGCATTTCTGTTTACTTGCGTGTTATTGTTGGTGTTGTTGTTACCATTTGCATTTACAATTGTGGTACCATGAATGTGTGTGTTACCAGCTGCATTCTGTATGCACTTCTGTTTGATGTCTCCATTTACGTAACTGTTTGGTTCAGTGTCACTTTACGCTTGTGTTTCTATTAACGTTTGCTTTGCCATTTACGTTTGCTTTGCCATGTGCATTACTGTTGACACTTGCATTTGCTTTGTAGTTCCTGTTACTGTGTAACAAGACATCATGTGGTGGGAGCGCGGGGCCTGAAGGGCCCCACGCTGCCACCACTGCATTCCTTTCATTATTTATCATCCTCATTCTCAAAAAGAAGGGAAATTAGAGGCAAAAAACTCAATTTAATGCATCAGTTAGGGTTGTTCCACAGCAAAAAAAAGCTAGGAAATTCGAGGTTAGGGTTGAAAGCCCCCTTGGATCCGCCAGCCCACCCCCAACCGGCATCGGGGTGTGCATTGGGGTCATTGGTCCTAACTCTCAATCCATTCTTCTATACCTCAGCTCCTTTACACATGTGATGGGGGTGAGAGTTAGGGCCGATGACCCATACACACACTTTGTCACTGTTGAACAGATTTGCCTGCCATTTGGTATGCATGAGTGGGCATGGTAGATCTTGGGATCTGCCAAGTTTTGTTCTGGTCGGATATACAGCTGCGGAATTATTAAGCGACAGCCAATTGCATAATTACACTTTTTTGCAATTTCTTTGCTCTTACCTGCAGGTTGCATGGTTTGTGTGACCAGTCCAAAAACATCAGGAAACATGCAGCCAGGGTCCTCAATGTCCCTTTTGAAGATTTCATGAAAAAATATTGAACGGTTCAAATGTTATTCTAAAAACAAGTTCCCATTATAAGTCAATGGTAAAAGATAAAATATTCAACACTTTCACAAATGCACTTTTTAGTGTCGCAAATGGCCCTAGTAGTGACACAAATCCCCCATTTTGTTTTCAGTTGGTGATCAGAAAAATGCTTGGCATTTAAATTTGGGACCCTCTAGGGACACAATTATTTTTGTGTTCACCTAGTCGGACCCTGAGGATGCTAGCCATGTCTTTATTTTGGGGTTAAACACCCCAGAAATGTTTTTCAAATTTCTGGAAAAAGTAGCGTCACAAAGTAGTGTTGCAAGCACAACACTTTCGCAAATTTTTGTGAAAAGTATTGCAAATTACGACACTACTTTTCAGGCTATGGCCAAAATTACAGAAATTCTTTGCCACTCTGCTTCAAACAAAAGGTTTGGTCTTTTGGGCTGAAATTTGGAGGGAAGGCAGCTAACATCTCACAGATGTGCCTCTTGGTGGTTTGGTGAAAAAATATTGCATGGCTGCAAAGTTACAATACTCCAAAGTTGAAATTTTTTCCCATAGACTAACATGGTGGCGTACACCACACCTTTCGGGGCTCGTATCTCGAAAACAATGCGAGATACAGAATTTTTATTGTGAGTTGCTATGTAACAGCAAAAACCTAGCCAGGAAAATCAAGATTTTTTGTGAAATTTACATTTTTTTTCTATGTAGTGCAGTTGCTGAGATATGTAAGCAATAATACCCAACAGGGTGGGCAGTATGGGGCTATATCGGACTGCCCCAGAAGGTCTGGTATAGACCATACCGCCCACCCTAGAGGGTATTATTGCACTTAGAAAATGGGCCACTGTATTATATATGCTAAAAATAATAAAAATAAAAACAATTTTTTGTTTAAATGTTAAAATTCTTAGCTGTTTCATTTACTTTGGTATAAAATAGTTCCTCTGCCTGCATTACAATTTTTTTTAGAGAATGTTGTCCTACTTGAGCCACTGTATTTGAGGTTTTGGAGCTGGTTGCCTTGGTTCCACCCCCCCCAACATACAGGGGTTGTTTTTTTTTTCATTGCGTAGCTTTGGTTTCTTCTCCTTAATGGACAGACTGTTAGGCAACCTTGCGCAACTCTGCACGTAAAATGGAAGTGGAGCTGCAGAAATCCGAGGTGAAACATCAGCGCTGTAAATTATTTCTTTTTTTAAATGTTTAACTCAGCATCTTTTTGATGGCATCAACAGCCAAGCCGGCATATCTGTGTGTGTGTCAGGGAGTCCCGCTGTCCAAAAATGCAGGAGCCAAGGCTAGGGACCGAGTTATCAGAAAAAAAAGGTACGATTTAAATTAACAAACACTGTTGTGGCAGCTGAGGGTTTTTTTGTGGCTTTTTGGGATAGAGAGCAAGTGGACATTCTGAGCCCTCTAGGATTTGTTGTGCTGTTTGGGCAATTTTTCTTACTTTCTGCGGCGAACGTGAAGGAGGTACAGGAAGCCTGGGAGAAAGTTACGAGGAGCAGTATAATAGTGCTTAGCATGCGAATGTGCTAGTGCTGGTAATTAAAAAAAACTTTCTTCTAGTTACTGTGGGGAGGGGAGTGAGTGAGCAGATACTCTCCATTTGGGGGGAGCTTACAATTGTCATGGTGGGGTCTGGTAATCACTCACTGTAACTCACTGCCGAAAAGAGAATAGTGTCTAATTCAAATCTAACGGATAAATGGAGGACTCGGGCATGATGATCGGACAGCAGGTTTGGTGATGCTGTGACAGCAAAAGGTCAGCATTAGAATCACTACAATGTGGGTGGTCGTGTTGAACAAGAAAGTGGATGGAGTTAGTAATGGAATCTCGCTAAGCGAGACTAAAGAAAATGGCGGCAACAAAATGCTGAACTTCCTATGGCACGGCGATAACCGGTAAGCAGATGGACAGAGACTGGGACTTATTATTTCCCAGTCTCTGTTGCCTGATACTGTACCGGGTGGTTGGCTGTCTGAGCCAATCAGGGAGTAGTATTCAGCAGACCTATTTTCTAATAGCAATTAAGTACTTCCAATGCTCATTTTAAGCTTCAATCTCCATTACAATGCATACATTCTTTGTACACACTGTGTTTCTGTGTGCACCTGTTTGGCAAAAACAGGGTATGCGCTTCTGTTACTGTTACAGTTACTGTTTTCACTTGCGTTTATGTCCCCATTTGCATTACCGTTCCTGTGTATGCCACTGTGTGTGTTACCCTTTGCGTTGTCATTCATGCTTGCGTTTTCGTTACTGTTACCATTTGTGTTTCCACTACTGTTTCTGTTTGCATTTTTGTTTGCGTCACCATGTGCATTGCCATTTGCATTTCCGACAGTCCTTTCGTTTGCATTTCCATTTCTGTTTCATTTAGCTTCTTCCTTGCTGTTACTGTTACCATTTGTGTTTGCATTTGCATTATTGTGCTTGTGTGCATTACGGTGTGTGTTTCCATATGCACTTGTGTTTCCTTTTGCGCTTCTGTTTCCTTTGCTGTTATTGTTGCTGTCACCATTACCATTAGCATTTACAATTGTGGTACTGTGCCTGTGTGCATTTCGGTTTGTGTTTCCATACACACTTCTGTTCTCATTTCTGTTTCTCTTTCCTTTGGCATTATTCTTCATGTTAACTTTACCATTTGCATTTACAGTTGTGGTACCGTGCCTGTGCGCATTACGGTTTGCATTTACTTGTGCACTTGCGTTTGCATTTCCATTTCTGTTATCTTTCGCATTCTTTTTGCTGTGACACTTAACACTTCCATTTAAAATACTGCTGCCATCACTGTTAGTGTCACCAGTTGCATTTTCGTACTCGCGTCAATGTCCGTTTGCGTCACTGTTTGCTTCGGCGTCACTTTGCCCTTGCGTTTCTATTAACATTTCCTTTACCATTTTGCATTACCATGTGTACCACTGTTTGCGCCTCTGTTTGCATTGCTGTTCCTGTTACTATGTCAGAAGACATCACGTGGTGGGGAATGGCAGGCCCAAAAGGGCCCGATACTCAACTCCCTGCCAGTGCATTACATTCACTATTTCTTGTCATCATTCTCAAAAAGAAGGGAAATTAGGGCAAAAAACTCTGTTTAATGCATTAGTTAGGGTTGTTTCACAGCAAAAAAAGTGAGGATATTCGGTGTTAGTGTTGAAAGTCACCCTTGGAACCCCCAAAGCCCACCCCCAACTGGCATTAGGGTGCACTTTGGGGTCATCGGTCCTAACTCTCACCCCATTCTCCTATACCTCTGCTTCTTCACACATGTGATGGAGTGAGAGTTATGGCCGATGACCTCAACGCGCACCCCAATGCTGGTTGGGGGGCTGGGCTTGGGGGTGCAAGGGGGGCTTTCAATCCTAACACTAAATTTCCACACTTTTGTCACTATGGAACAACCCTAACTAATACATTAAACATAGATTTTCAACTCTAATGATACATATATATTATGGTAGCACGGTAGTGCTACCATAGTTAGGGTTGAGGAGCCATTTCCATGTTAAACCCAAAATTTTGCACCTTAATAACTTTGCAACTGTTTGATGGATTTGCCTGAAATTTGGAATGTATGATCAAGACCCATAGGCCTTGGGATATGCCAAGTTTCGTACTGATCGGATATACAGTTGCAGAGTTATTAAGTGTGATCTGTGCGCGCGTTTACGCTTTTCTGGAATTCTGTGGTCGAGCCTACAGGTCATACAGTTTGCGTGACTGGCCTGAAATCTTCAGGGAACATGCAGCCAGGGTCCCTGATGTGCCTTTTGAAGAATTCGTGAAAAAATATTAAACGGTTCAAAAGTTATTCAAAAAACAGTTTCCCATTATAAGTCAATGGAAAAAGTTAACAAAAAGTTCAACACTTTCGCAAATGCATTTTTACTTTCGCAAATGGGCCTGTTACTTTCGCAAATTGGCCATTTTGTTTTCAGTTGGTGATCAGAAAAATGGTTGGCATTTAAATTTGGGACCCTCTAGCAACCTAATTTTTTGTATTCACCTAGTCGGGCCTGAGGATGCTTGCCATGTCTTTATTTTGTGGTAAAACACCCCAGAAATATGGTTTTCAAATTTCTGGAAAAAGTACTTCATAAATTACTTTCATGCTCATGAAAGTGTATGAAATTTTATGAGCTTTATAAATTGCACAGTAGTTTTCTAGTCTGTGGGAAAATGACAGCAATTCTTTGGCACTGCGCTGCAAAAGAACCGTTGGGAGTTTTGAGCTGAAATTTGGAGGAACGAGCCGACATCTCACAGATGTGCCTTTCAGTGTTGTATTGAAAAAATATTACATGGCGGCAAAGTTACAGCACTCAAAGTTGACAGTTTTCCCATAGGATAACATTACGGCCCGACCTATTACAGAAATCCTTTGGCACCCTGCTGCAAAATAATGGTTTGGTCTTTTTCCTGAAATTTGGAGGAAGACAGCCAACAGCCCACAGATGTGCCTTTCAGTGGTTTGGTGAAAAAACATTACAGGGAGGCAAAGTTATGGCACTCTGAACTTTTCTTTTTTTCCCATAGGATAACATTATGGCGTTCGCCGCACCTTTCAGGGCCCATATCTCGGAAACGGTGTGAGATACGGACTTTTCGTCAGAAAACTTCTTAGCCCCCATTGGGGCTAAGATTCAAATTAGCAAGGACAGTTGTAAATAATATGACTTTTAAATTTTTTTTCTACGTCGTACGGTTCCTGAGATATAATGTATTTAGTATTCCAAGATCTCATTTTCTGCGCTGATACTCATTATTTTGCATACATTATTTGTACTCACTGTCTTTCTCAATGCAGGTTTTGGGGAAAACCAGCCTGTGAGCTTACATTACTGTTACTGTTGCCCTTTCCGCTTGCGGTTCTGTACCCGTTTCACTTACCGTTGACGTCTGCGCCACCATGTGCGTTATCCTTTGCGTTTTCATTTGCGCTTGCGTTTCTGTTATTTTTTGCCATTTTCTGTCTACAGTACTGTTTATCTTTCTGTTTCTCTTTACATCACCATGCCCATTGACATTTCTGTTTGCTGGCACCATGTTACTATGTGACAACACATCACGTGGCAGACCATTCCCGTCTACGCCACCATGTGCGTTACCCTTTCTGTTCTCATTCATGCTTGTGTTACCATGTGCGCCACTGTTAACATTTCTGTTTGCGTTGCTGCCCCTGTTAGTATGCCACAAGAACATAGAGTGGGAGCTGCGGGGCCCAGAGGGCCCTGCCTCCCGCTGCTGCATTAGATTCACTATTTCTTGTTATCATTCTCAAAAGAAGGGAAATTAGAGGCAAAAACTCAGTCTAATGCATTAGTTTGAGTTGTTCCACAGCGACAAAAGTGAGGAAATTCGCTGTTAGGTTGAAAAACCCTTGCACCCCACCCACCCCCAACCGGCATTGGGGTGTGCATTGGGATCATGAGTCTAACTCTCACCCCATTCTCCTATACTTCTGCCACTTTACACAGGTCATGGGGTGAGAGTTAGGGCTGATGATCCCAATGCACACCCCAATGCCACCACGTGCACCATCCTTTGTGTTTTCATTTGCGCTTGCGTTTCTGTTACTTTTTTGCCATTTGTGTGTACTGCACTGTTTCTCTTTCTGTTTCACTTTGCGTCACCATGCCCATTGACATTTCCATTTACAGGCACCATGTTACTATGTGACCAGACATCACGTGGCACACCGTTCCCGTCTATGCCACCATGTGCGTTACCCTTTCTGTTATCATTTGTGCTTGTGTTACCATTTGTGCCACTGTTAGCATTTCTGTTTGCATTGCTGCTCCTGTTACTATGCCACAAGACATCATGTGGCGGGAGCACGGGGCCCAAAGGGCCCCGCACGCCCACCACCACATTACATTCACTATTTCTCAATATCATTCTCAAAAAAGGAAATTAGAGACAAAAACTCCATTTAATGCATTAGTTAGGGTTGTTCCTGGCGACAAAAGTGAGGAAATTTGCTGTTGGGTTGAAAACCCTAACTCCAGTCACCCCGCACCACACACACAGACACACACACACACATTCAAGTATGGGGGAGGACCAAGTCAACACAACCAATGACAGACATCCAGCAGCAGGTGACAGAAATAACAAACAATTGTCTAAATGTACTACGAGACATCCCCACCCACCTGACCAGGTACTGCATGCTCAGTGGAGATCAACAGCAAAACTGAGGCCATGTACACCAAACGTACACATCCCTGATTGCAGCTGCACACAACGTACCACACTTAGTAGTTGCATGGCCTTACCTACAGATAGCTAGATGAAAAAAAAATATGAATGAGGAGGAGTGGCTTAGAGAGAAGGAAGCCAGGTGTTTGCATTTTAAAACTGACCTAAATAACTTGTGACAGACAACAACAAGAGGAAGGAGCTGCTGTTAGAATTGTACTACTCTACTGGATTAAAGAACTGAAACTCTACTACAGGGAACTTCAATTTAGGGTAAAAAACAAACACAAAACAAGCAAAATAAGAGTGTCTTAATTTATCACTAAAATTAGTAATAGTTCACTTGCACTCAGGACCAAGTCTCAGATGTCTTAATTATGTTTTACTTATTTTATTTGACAATGCGCTTTGTGCTTTTGTTCAAACTTAATCTTCTTAAGCACTTTAGGATTCAAGACGCCTATACAACAGCACTAATTAGGACTCAAACCACATGTGCAGCAGCACTAAGAATAATAAAGTACTTATCGTGTCCTGTTTCTCCAGAAACTTTTCACTTTATTTTGCTTTGCAGCTCAATTGCCTAATCCATGTGCTGCAGGTTATTCACATACACGAGCTGTCCAAATTTACACCCGCTCTGACCACACCAAAATTTGGGCTTGTTTTGCCTCTTTCTAGCCAGTCTTCATACTTCTGTCTTCTCTCTTAGACTTCTGCTTCCTTATTAACAAACCTGCAAATTGCACTGGAAGAACTACTAATGCTCCATGTATCCAATATTTTTCAGTAGTAATCTTCTTTTTAAACAACCACTATTCTTAGAAACCACTCGAACAACACCATTCTTCCAGGTGCTCAGATGCTGGGATCGTGTGACATGCTTGCTGATGTTTCAGAGGAAGATTCCTCCTTCCTCAGAGCTACATCCCTCGATTGATTCATTTTGTTATTTATATGCTGTTGCTGACCTTTTGTGACTAACCTGCAGCACATGGATTAGACGATTGAGCCACAAAGCAAAATAAAGTGAAACGTTTCTGGAGAAACAGGACATGATTTAGGACACGATAAGTACTTTATAATTTTTAGTGCTGCTGCACATGTGGTTTGAGTCCTTATTAGTGCTGTTGTATATGTGTCTTGAATCCTAAAGTGCTTAAGAAGATTAACAAACAAAAAAAAAGAATGTGTTTGTCTGAGTTGGGTGAACGAATTGTTATCTGTGCAGTTAGCTAGGTGAAAAAGAAACTGTGAATTAGGGGGAGTGGCTTAGAGAGAAGGAGGCCAGGTGTTTGCATTTAAAACCTGACCTAAATAGCTTGTGGCAGAGAACAGCAAGAGGAAGGAGCTGCTGTTAGAACTTTACTCTGACTATATTGCATTCAGTCCCTCCCCTCCTCCCCCTCACCCTTAGCTAGTTCTACTTTTATAGGCTCAGGATTTGACTGACAATAGGAACTTCCTGTTTGGGAACAGGAAGGGAGGGATCACAGAGGCACAAAAGACTCACCTTCCTAGAAGGATAAGAGTAGCTCTCCATCCCCCCCCAGCTGCTGGAGGTCTGACTCTGAGCAAGTAAGAAGGAGACTACTGAAGAATATATTAACTTACTATCCCATAACAGGAATATCAGGGACTTTCAGGGCATGGAGGCAGTAGGAAAGTAGGGAGAAAAAAATGATATACAGTATACAAAAAAAATAAAATAAAGAGAGAGGAAAGACTAAATGTACAAAGCAACAGTTAAGGGGCCACAAATAAGACATGATGGAAGTGTCCAGCCTAGGAGTGGGTCCCCTGGTGGTAGCCTGGGTAAAACAATAGCTGGACAACAGGACACAGAGGGTAATAGTAAATGAGGTCCACAGTGAAGAAAGGGGAATTACTAGTGGAGTACCGAAGGGTTCAGTACTGGGTCCGGTCCTTTTTAATGTCTGTAAGTGACATTGCAGAGAGACTGGAAGGAAAAGTATGTCTCTTTGTAGATAGGTTCATAGGTTCATAGGTAGAGTACAAGTTCAGGAGACAAGCCCAAATAGAACTCACCACCTTTAACCAAGGTGGAATTTATATTTAAATTCACCCATATGGACATCGAAATTTAGCGTAAACTGTTTTTAATTTGAACTATTTACCACCTCTTGAGGAAGAGTATTCCAATAAGGAACAGCTGTCTGTGTAAAGTAACGATTTCTCTATGTAGTTTTATTTATAGAGGTTTTCAATCTCAACTTATGAGATCTAGTATTCATCTCAGAGGGATATCACTCAAGACAGACAGTTTCAAAAAGGGCAGAATCTAATGATGCTCGAAAAATTAAACATAGATCACCCCGTAAAGAATGGTATTCTAAAGAATAAAGATTCAAACCTTTTAACCTTTCACTATACTCCAATAATTCATAATCTTTTATATTCTTAGTGAATGGTCTTTGAATTTTTTCTACCAACACTTTTTCTTCAACTAATGTCGGTGCACAAAAGGATGAACAATAATCTGTATGAGGTCTAATTATGCTATTATAAATAGGTAATAGTACCTTTACATCCCTACTTTTTATATTTTTTAGAATACAACTTATCAATCTATTTAAATGTTTTGCTGTTTTCCTTATGTGTTCTGAAAATTTCAAGTCATTTGTTATATGAACTCTTAGATCTTTTTCGGAGGTGATAGTTGTTAATAAACTAGTATTCATGTAATAATTATTGAAACTGTTATTTTTGCCGAGGTGCATAACCTTACACCTGGGTATATTGAATACTAACTTATTATTTTCTGCCCATTTAAATAAGTTATTTATATTAGTTTGTAGTATGTGTACAGAATTAATGTCATTTACTATACACCCTAATTTAATATCATCAGCATACTTATTTAACCAAACTCCTTGTGTGGTATGCATGGTAGATAGTAATAGATTAAATAACACAGGGCCCAAAACAGAACCATGGGGCACCCCACTAGTCACTGAAGTCCACAGTGATTTATAGCCCCTTATTGATACCTGTTGCCTCCTATTAGTTAACCAGGATAGAATCCACATAATAATGTTATAGTGTAGTTTGATGTACACCAAGCATTCAATTAGTATCTTATGAGATAGAGAATCAAATGCCTTTTCAAAGTCAAGGAATATAACATCTACTGGTAAACCAACATCCAATGCTGCACTGATTGGTTCAAAAAAGTTTATTAGATTAGTGTGACATGATCTTCCAGTGGTAAAACCACATTGTGTTATGTCACTTAATTTATTACTTGTAATATGGCTATTTATTCTGTATAAAAACAATTTCTCCAGAGCTTTCCCTATACAGGAAGTAAGACTAATTGGTCTATAATGTCTCACATCTTGCCTTGTACCCCCTTTATGAATTGGAATAACTATAGCATCTTCCCATTCTTAAACTACTATTCCTTCCATAATAGATGTACTATATAACAAAATCAGAAATCCTGATATTTTAAAAGCCATTTTCTTTAAAAAAGCAATAGAGAAATTATCTGGTCCTATTGAAGCTGAGAGTTAATAACATCATAAACTTCACTTACTTCAAACAGTACAAATGGGTCAATAGTTAGTCTGTCAAAGCTATCTATTTTTTCCCTGTTCTTAAATATACTTGTAAAATATTGATTAAATTATTTAGCTAAAGTTAGCTCATCAGACACTACAGTATCTTTAATTAATATAGGGCTTACTTTAGGGGTGTTATTTTTAATGGTACCCAAATAATTAAACAATTGTTTTTTGTTATCTTTTGTCACTGTAGACAACTTGTACTCAGAATCAATCTTAGCTTTTCTTATAACTGACTTTTTTTTTCCCCTGGGGGGGTCCTCCATCGCTCATCCGCCTACTCACAGCCCCTGGAGCTTCCACCACCTGCCTATTTGCCGCCTCCGGTCACCCTAGCTTGAATGGAATATGACACTAGTTTAATTCCAGTACCCGGCGGAACCCCAGTAACTAGTTGGGAGTGCGGCAGCAGGGGTGAATTGAAGCCCAGGGAGGCTTCACCTAGATGGAGGATCTCCCCTCCCTCTTTTTCCTTGAGTCTTTTCCTCCCTGAGGCGGGGACATGCAATGATGCCAGCGTCTGCCCCACCTCCCCCAGAAACTAGCACGGCAGTGTGAGAGCTCCCGGCCTCTGCCAGGAGTCCTCAGTGCTCTGGATGCTGCCCCCAGCCTCCCCCCAGAGAAGGAGAGCAGTCCATAGGACACTCCATCCCTCTCCCCACCCGGCTGGCCCTCCAACGACTTGGGTCTGTTCCCAAACCTGGGTCACCGGCATCGCCAGCGGAAATCCCATTGCTGTGCCAATGGGCTGGCCACTTATAACTGACTTTACATTGTTTGCTTTTCTTTTAAACCTATTCCAATTAGCCTCAGAATTCTGCTTCCTATAGTTATTGTATGCCCTCTTTTTATTTTTAATCAATCTATGTATTCTATTCGAATACCAAGGGGGAACCTCCTGAGTTTTTGTATTTCACACGCACGGAGACCCATGTACGAATACATTCCTCTAATACATTTTGAATTCTAGACCATGCCTCATTAACATCCTTCAGATCTAGTTCCCAATTCAGTTATTCAAAAATTATTTTATTTTTACATAATCTGCTTTAGAAAAATTCCACAATTGTGTCTTTCCACTTGTGGGAGATTTGAAATTGTTAATAGTCCACAAAACCATGCAATGATCACTATCACATAATGGATCAAGAATCTTAGGAGTATTTACTTGGTCTGATATATTTTTTAGAATTAAATCAAGTATGTTATGATTTCTAGTAGGTTTCAAGACCAATTGATCCAAACCTAGCTGTATTATGACATGAAGAAAATGTTTTTCCTGATAATTTGTACTTTTTAATTTATCCCAACTTATATTGGGAAAATTAAAATCTCCCATTAAGATTATATTCTCTAAAGCATTTATATTCTTCAAACAGTCAAACCATTTATTATTAGTGTCAGAATCCAAGGCAGGTGGACGATAGCAGAGTCCCATATAAATAGGACCTTGTTCACAGGTCGGTTTTACCCATAGCAGTTCAACATCATCCAGTATTGAGTCAACTCTATCTACTTCCAGACATTGTAAATTACCTTTAACATAAATGGCTACTCCACCTTCTTTTGATCTTATATGATGTTTTTGAAAACTGGTGTACCCAGGGATGTTTTGGCCCCACTGATCATCATTAAACCAAGTCTCTGTGACCCCACATATAGCAATATCCTGATTATATAAAACTATTTGGAGTTCATTTATTTTGTTTAATAAACTTCTAGCATTTAATAATAATAACTTTAATGTATTAGAATGGATAGAGATATGTTTAGTGCCTACATTAGTTTGTGAAGTCAGTTTTAAAGGTTTAAATTCAGCCTCTAACAGCTCAGTAGACTCAAGGTTAGATATGAGAGAGCCAGCACCCCCATCCCCCTTTAATAGTTCAAATGATTGTTAACTATTGTAGAGATCTTATTACCTAGAATAGTAGAGCCCTTGAAATTCAAGTGTAGACCATCTTTTGAGTATAGTTCCCTATTCCCATCAAAACATTCCCAATGAGTTAAGCATTTTAAATTTTGTCGTAGGCACCATTTTCATAGCCAGTTATCTATATTTTTAATTTTAGATTCCATATACATATTTGTCCTTGGAACTGGTAGTATTTCAGATAAGACAATGGTACATCCAATATCAGATAGCACATTTGTTAGACCCACATATGCCTCTTTAATTTGTTGTTCACTCTGCTTATTAACATTATTAACACCTGCATGAATAATAACCAAAGGATCCTGTCCACAATTATTAAGAATCTGTCTGCTTATCTTAGTTATGTCTTGTATCTTAGCTCCATGAAAACAAGACAGAGTGTGAGATGCCTTATCAGGATCACAAATTTGTCTATCCAACTTTGCAATCATTGAGTCTCTCAAGATATAGATCTGTTTATCTTGAGTAGTAACTGCCATATTTTCCATATTCTGTATGGACCCATTTGTATTTGTATCAACATTAGGAACAAGATAACCCAGCAGATTGGATTGATCCTGTGGTTCAAGTCCAGATCTAGAAAGCATTAAACCTGTATTATTAACTGGGGTAATAGTATTCACTATCTCAGTGGGTTCCTGTCTATAGTTAGTAGATACAATGTTAGGCAAGGTAATTAAATCTTGTGTTTCCTCAGCATTTGATAAAGGATCAAAACTATTATATATGGGCAACTGATAACATTCAGCCCTTCTGCTCTTTTTAGCAGGTTTGCTTCCTTGTAATGTGTACCAGTCATCCTCCATGTCAAGCCCTACTATTTCCTGTCTAGGCCTTTTTCTCTGGTATTTTTTAATAACTTCATTACAAATTATAGTTTCACCAGTTATCACCTGTGTTGATATAGGTGAAATAGGCATTTGTAACCTTTTAGAGGTTTCCTGTTGACTTTTTTCAAGACACTGCAGTCTAGTGTCGAAGAAGCAAATCTCATAAGGTAAACATTTTACTTCTATATGCCCAAACTGATACATACTGCAAGATTTGCATAGCATGCCCTGTCTACCATCCTTTGCTGTTATTATTATGTCCATTTGATTTCTATCTTCCATGTTGATTGTGTTAAAATTATGCTACTGTGTACCCAAACTTCTGTTTACCTTATTATTTCAGGAGTTATCTTCTCCTACCTCGCCAAACACGCACCGTCGCGCGTGTCTTGGTGTGCATCTTCATGCATGGAGATGCATGCTTGCCCCACTAAGGCTCACCCCATTCACCGCAGGGCAAGAATAAATATCCTTAAAAGACCCAGAAGTGGATTCTCAGGTCAGGAGAAGTTCGTAGCACATAAAATATAATTCTTGTTTAAAATTAGTAAATCTACCACAGAAAGTGGCGTACAAATTCCAGACTGCAGTTTAAATATTAAAACACATGTAAATATGGTCGTACATCTGAGCTGTAGTTTTGCTAAATACTGCAAAAAAACTAACGCTCCTTTACCAAGCAAGTACAACATTCTAGGGCTCAGAGAGAAACCTTATGATGCGAGGACAAGTCGCATTAAGTATAGACACAATAAATTAAGCA
The DNA here is from genome assembly GCA_016271365.2 of Neoceratodus forsteri. Lineage (NCBI taxonomy): Eukaryota > Metazoa > Chordata > Ceratodontiformes > Ceratodontidae > Neoceratodus > Neoceratodus forsteri. The sequence continues at coordinate 269,534,357 of CM057453.1, forward strand.
TAAATACATCAAAATGAAATATGGTATATCATTTAAAGCACAGCAGCACTATTTGCATAAGTTGCAGTTTCAGTTAACTGACACAAAGATCTGCAACAAGGTTGATACACAAGGTGGGGTGGAAAGGATGAGAAAGCACTTGGCAAGGTTGGAGGAATGGTCAAATGTATGGCAGCTTAGATTCAACACAAACAAGTGCAAAGTAATGCATCTGGGAAACAAAAACCCAGGGGAAGAGTACACAATGAGGGTGGGTGAGATACTAACAGCAGCAAAAATGGAAAGGGACTTGAGGGTAGTCATATCAGATGACCTAAAGGTGGGCAAGCAATGTGAGATGGCAGTAAGGACGGCTGGCAGGATACTGGGATGCATAGGGAGAGGCATCACCAGTAGAAAACAAGAAGTTGTTATCACTCTGTACAGACAGTTGGCAAGACCCCATGTGGAGTACTTCGTGCAGTTCCAGAGACCCCATCTCCACAAGGACATAGACATGAAGGAGGCTGTCCAGAAAGGGCAAGTAAAATGGTGCAGGGTCTGCACCAGAAGACATATGAAGAGAGATTAATGGAGCTTAACATGTATACATTCGAGGAAAGGGGGGGACATGATAGAAACTTTCAAGTACCTCAAGGGAATCAACAAAGTCCAAGAGGGTAGCATCTTTCAGAAAAAGAGATGTGCAAGAACAAGGGGGCACAATTTGAAGATAGAAGGGGAACAGCTCAGAGGTAATATGAGGAAAATTTTTTACACAAAAGCAGAGCACACAAACCTCCAACATCACAAGGGCACCAGTCTCTTTAAAACTGTTCATTTCCTAAAAAATAAAACAAAAAATCAGAGGCAACAGCCTGACACATTTCAGATGCTACACCTTCCTTTTTTGTGTGTTTTATGTTTTAATAAATGAACATTTTTGAAGAGACTGGTGCCCTTATGAAGTTGAAGGTTTGTATGTGCTCTGCTTTTCTGTAAAAAAAAAGTGTTACTTAGCATGATAGCACCACTGTCCTTGTGCCTACTCCACTGAGGTTACATGATAATGTGAGGAAGTATTTTTTCATACAGAGGGCTGTGGATGCATGGAACAGCCTTCCTGAGGAAGTATTGGAGTCAAAAACAGTGGGGGAATTCAAGAATGCATGGGACAGACAGAAGGCAATTCCAGTGGGGGTAAGAGGAAGTAGGCTGTTGGTTAACTAGAATCTGCAGCTTATCCATTAGGTAGGGAAATGGGCAGACTAGGTGGGCCAAGCAGTCCTTATCTGACATCAAATTCTATGTTTCTATGTTTCTATTATATATAGGTCTTGGGTGACAGTGGTGCCTTTAGAAGGTTTGGTGAAAAAATATAAATCAATTCAAAAGTTATTAAATTTCAAAGTTTCCCATGATTTCCTATGTGAAAAGTTAGATGTTCACCTCTAAAAATGATTCTTTACTGCAATTACAGAATCCTTTGCTGCAAATGTGGAGTCCTTTGCTGCAAATGCAGAACCTTTTTTCATTCCACCAACAGGGAAACAAAGTTAAGTTACAAAAATACTAGAGGGCTTTAGTGAACACCAACAGTTGTGTTTACCTAATTGGGGCCTGTAGAATCAGATTGTAAGTCAATGGAAAAATTGATATGGTTATTTTGTGAACAAAGAATGGGGTTTTGGCCATCTAGTACCTCCTCATGATCAAAGAATTTGCAGGCCCGCCATCAAAGAATCTTTGACCCCAAGAAATTATTTGATCACAATGGCTGCCATCTTGTTTTCACTTTCAGGGTGGAAAAAATAAATTATGTCAACTCAAGGATGACTTCTGAAGTAAAACTATTATGGGTTTTACTCAGGGGTCTTTCTTCTATCAAGCATTGCCTGTGGCTTCTTCTAAAAATGTCTAAAAATAGAGTTTTTAACTTGCTAATTCTCTGATCGTGGCTCACTAACGATCTTTGATCGTGAGCCTGCAAATTCTTTGATTGCGAGATTCTTTGATGACAATCTTTGATCCTAAGAGAGGGACTAGATGGCCAGATGAAAAAATGTTATTTCTCAGCCCGGGGTGACCTAGAAACATAAACTAGGATGGATTTTGCTCACGGGGCTTCGTTTGATCGAACCATGCAGGTGGTTTCATGTATTTATGTGTAAAATTTGAATTACACTATTTTTTATTCTTTGATCATGAGCCTACAAATTCTTTGTTTGTGAGCCTGCAAATTCTTTGATCATGAAATTCTTTGATCGTGATCTTTGATCACGAAGGAGAGTCTAGATGGCCAGATTTAAATGCAATAGATGGGCAATTTTAACAATCTTTACAATTACATATCTTGGAAACGGTTTGGCCTTTTTACTTGAAAGTTTGAGGGTGTTCACAGGATGTTCTGTACATGGGAACTTTGGTGTTTACATGTCAGGCAATACATATTTTGGGGAGCTATTGCATGGCACAGTTTGTTTTGCGAACAGTGTTTTCCATTGTGGCAATGGCTTGAAATTTGTAGGGTAGCTGGTCTTACTGCCGTGGATGTACTTTTTAGTTGTTAACTTTGTAACATGTCAACTGATGTGGCATTTTACTACTCCAATGAATGAAAATCTCAAACTTTCAAATGTTATATCTCGGACACAGTGTACTGTTTTACACTGAAATTTGGGGATGTCCTGTGCATCTGAATTATGGTGTTTAGCTGTTGCAAAATTAATTTGCCACACAGATATTGCATAACACACTTTATGTTTTCTGTATGGCATTTTGCATTGTGGTAGTGGCTTCACATTTATAGGGTACCTAGCGTTATTGCCATGGAGATGATTTTCAGTGGTCAGGTGTCTGACCTGTAAACAGGTATGGAATTATGCCACTCTTATGAATGAAACTTTGTTTTATTTCAAGGTGGTGGGAGCATGGGGCCCCACACTCTCTTGTATATGCACTACTACCAATAGATAGTCTATCCAGTAGTCCCACTGTTATGTTAGCCAGAAACTTGCAAGTTGGTGGGAGCGTGTGGCCCAAAGAGCTCTGTGCTCCCACTAACTTGTACGACTTTCTACTTTTCTATTATTTCTCAAAAAGTAAGGAAATTCTATGCAAAAAAATCAGGAAATGAGACCTTTAGGGTTGCCCACTCCCCCCCCTCATGTAGCCCTCCCTCCTCCTGAGATTGACAGATGAAAGGGTGTGTCATTGGGGACGTGAGGCCTAAATGTCACCCCATTCTTCTTTACTGTGGCTTGTGAAAATGATTACACATGGAATGGGGTGACATTTAGGCCTCAACGCCAGTGACACACCCCATCATCTGTCAATCTCGGGAGGAAGGGGAAGGGGGCAACCCTAAAGGTCTCATTTCCTTACTTTTTATGATTTAAACCTAAATGATGCTTTAACACAGTTGTTTGCATAGAATATATACACACACACACATATATCTATATATTACTTGTGAAAAAAACTGCATTTATGCAGATGTTAGCGTTAAAAAATGCAAAGCGCACAAAGTAGAGAAATGAAAGACATTAGAATTTTGGGTCACCGGAGTGTAAAACACAAGGTTCTTGGCTAGTGGTCCCTGGTAATCCAATAGAGCCACCTGACACCAAATGTTATTTTAAATCAGTTGCAATTTATTAATAACAAATAAGTCCTAACAATTTTACGTCTAACATGATCAAATCTAAACAGCTGATGGCTTTTTACCACCAGGGCTACAGCATTTCAGAGACACGTTACCATACATCTCTGGATCCCCCAAGCAATTTATGGATAGTCTCAGACTGCATCTTGTCTGAGACTGCGTCTTCTTGAAGGGATGCTGAACATAACCATAGGTCCCATTATTATGTGTAGCAAGCTTAGAAAAAAAATCCAAGGCTGAAATTTCCCAAAAACTACTACAGCAGATTTAGCCTGGACACCTGTTCATTAATACATTCCCATAATCAAAGTTTTTGATACATCCTGTAACTACAATTTCTGAGACATCCCGTAATCAAAGTTTTTGGTTACACGATGTACCTGACATTTTGCCAAGACAGGGGAGTTATTATTCTCATCCTTGGAGGGGAAAACAAATGATGAGGGAATTGTATATTTATCACAAATAACTTTTGTCTTAGGAGCCAGAAAGCATATGAGAGATGTGACTAGCTTGCTACAAATGTCAAAGTAACCTTGTACCAGCAACCAAATGAGGTATCTCATTATTTCTTATCAGTTTTCTGTTAAACATATTTTTTAACACAAGAGAATTATATGATGAGAAACTTTTAACAGTCAAGGCTAAGCACAGTTATTAACAGCTGTGCGCATATCTCAGCCACAGCCTCACCTTATGCTTTCAGCTATTTTTCTTCATTTTATAGAATCTTACAATTAACCCTTTTAAAGTCTTACACACACACATACATTTAAGTGACATGGTGGTATTTAGCCACTTGCAGCCTTTTGCTACTAGATATACCAATTCAAATGTTGGCATCATTTAGTCATCTACTAGCCATCTTCACCTTTTACTAGCCCTCTAGCAATCTACACTAGCCATTTTACACCTTTCTATCTCCTCAAACTTTTGGTTAGCCAACTATGTATTGTTGATAAATGTTTTGTCACTGGTTACTAAATCCTTGGCCACTGGTCACTAAACTTTAGCCACTGGCCACTTTCAACAGGAGCACTGGCAAATCAATGGTGGTATCTTCCTTGGTGTTGTCAGCCCTAATGCCCACATCTTCTTTTCAGCAAACAAGGTCTGATGAGGTTCCTTTTCTTCACACAGGGCCCTACATGAAGATATCAACAACACTTTCTGCTGGTAACGTGCTGAGTCATACTTCTCTACCTTTGAAGAGTGCATCACTATGAGGCACTGGCTTGGAGCTGTAGCTTTTGGTTTGCAGAAGAGGCAATGGATGGCAGAGTGAGGGATGGGTAACAGGGTTGACAACCCCAAGGAAGACCCCACCAAAGATTTGCCAATACTTTGAGGACCCAAATCCCTAATGTTTTTTTCATTTCCCTTCTTTGTGTGCCTTGCGTTCTTGAGCCCTAAAGTCTACATTAACACTTGAAACCACCTTTTGGGACTGAATAACAACATTTCACCACCAGTATTCATGAGGTGCAGTCCCAAATGGCAATGTTGACAATTTGTTGAAAAAAATTTCAAAAATGACCAAATTATGAACATAAGTTCAAAATACCATTGAAATACATTATATGGCACTTACCTGTATTCCTCAGTTCATGTTTTGGCTTTGAAGAGTGCAGACCCATCTCAGTCCACAGAGGATAACTGTGTTTGACCTTGGCTGGTAAGTATAGGGTAAGAGGTATATGGGGTGATGGGTACTGAGTGGGAGGCTCAGGATGGGGGTAGGAGGGATGTCAGTGACTATGAGGGACTGTTTTATTTCATATTAAAAAAAGATGTTGCAGGATTGTGTTCTTCTTTCCAGGTTTACATACAACCACCAAAGGGTGAGTAGGGTGCCACACGACACCAGCAAAATGAGGAAAACAAAGGGGACAGAAATAAGAGTGTGTGGGGTGCCACAAGATAACAGGGAAATGGCAAAAAAATGGAAACAGCAGTCAAAGGGTGGGGGTGCCACTAGACACAGGGAAATGGGAAAAACAAATGGGGATAGCAAGTGGAGGGTGAGGGTGCCAATAAACACCATGAAAATGAGAAAAACAATGAATACAGCAAATGGAGGATGGAGGTACCACTAGCCATCAGGGAAGTGGGAAATAAAACCAGGGACAGCAATTGGAGGGTGAGGGTGTCACTAGAAACAAGGGAAATGGGGACAGCAATCAGACAGTGGGGGTGCCACTTGATACAGAGGAACATTTTGATTACATATCAGGTGGATAATTGAGTGGGAGAGGGACTGCTAGCCACCAGGGAAAACATTACTTGGTATCGGGCTTGCATTTTGGCTATGTATGTCATATCATATACTATGGTGTTCTTCTATATGATACACTTAAACAAAATAAGACAGAATAACATAAGTGCAGGGTGATTGGATGGTGGAGGGACCACTAGTAGTAGTAGTAGTAGTAATATATTTTATTCAGGACATTGCCACAAAATGGATAAAACACCATTGAGCGAACCGATTTTCCAGGTGATCCAGTACACATTCATACAGTTGCCTTACACACATTCACATAATAAATAGATTACAGAAACATTTTACACATAATCCATTAGTATAATATATACATACATATGCATGGGTCAATAAGCCCACAAGACCATAGAACAATATTTAAGACTTACTAGATGTTGCTACTGGACAGCATAGTGCAGAGACATGACTTTGGTTATTAAACTATAGCTTAATAACTTTCTTTTTATTTATTACAGAAGGAGGTCTTAAATCAATCAGAAGTTGATTCCAAACTGAAACACCCCTATATTTAGTTGAATATTTCCCTACATCTAATTTAACTTTGGGTACATTAAATTCTAAGCCAGCTGCAGACCTTAAATTTGATTGTATTGACCTAAGTGAAAAAAGGTCAACAATATATTGAGGAACAGTCCCTTTTAAAACCTTTACCAAAAATAGTGAGCTGTATAAGTCTCTCTTTTCACTTAGTCTTAATCAATTTAGCTTTTGATACATCAAACAATGATGTGTTATGGGGTGTAAATCTAGGACATAATGAGCCAATCTATTGTAAACTGTATCAATAGAATTCAGTAGAGTTTTAGTAGCCCCAATGTAAGGAAAATCCACATAATATATAATTGCAATAATAGTACTATTGACCAGCCTGAGTCAATATACAAATAATTTTTTACTCTATACATTGCTCCAATTTTTTTATGAATACTTCCCACTAGTGATTTGATATATGTATCCCACTTCAATTGGCAGTCTAACCACATTCTTAAATATTTATAGCATATGTTAGAGTTTAGTTCATCTCTGGCTTTAGTTTTAATCTTTAGATCTAAGTTCTTATATCCCTAGACCTACTAAACAGGATTGCTTGTGTTTTTTTTTACATTTAATTTAAAAAAATGTGATTCAAAAACATTTTGTAAATGTATAAAAGCTACCTGTAACCTTTCTTGGATTAATTCAACAGAGTTTCCACTAGCATAAATCACTGTATTGTCAGTGTAAAGATGAAAATCGACATTCATGCCACAGAATTTAAGTTTGTTAACATATATGTTGAAAATTAGGGCCCCAGTATCGACCCTGGTGCACTCCAGAGTGAACATATTTAAAAGAAGAATCTGATGACCCAAGTGATACATACTGTTGCCTACTTAGTATATAGAACTCAAACCACTCCACAACCTGAGGGGAAATATTAAGCTCCCTCAACCTAGACAAGAAGGTAACATGACTGAGTGTGTCGAAAGCCTTTGACAAGTCTATAAAAATAGCAGCTCTCGAAAGCCCATGATCCAAATCATCATGTATATCCCTTACAACTTTAATCAAGCAGTCTGGGTACTATGATGAATTCTAAACCCAGACTGCCTATCATTAAGTTTTTTCACAGATTCCAGAAAATGGGCAAGCTGGTGAGATACCAGGTGCTCAAAAATCTTTGAAATCTGGGGCAAAAGTGAAACTGGTCTATAATTTCCAATATCCATTTTAACCCCTGATTTATGTATAGGGATTACCTTAGCTATTTTCAAATGATCTGGGAACTCTGCAGTCTGAAGAGAGAGGTTAAATATATATGATAATGGATGTGCAATAACTGGAGCTGCATACTGAAGTAATTGAGACATATTCCATCAAAACCTATAGAATTTTTGGTATCCAGTTTCAAAAGTTCTGATTGTACATCCTCAATCGATATATACAAAAACATGAATTTGGGATCCCCTTGTGAAAACTCAGTATGTTTTTAAAAAAAAAACTGTTTATCCAAAGGCAATTGTGTTTGGAAATTTTCATTCCCCAAAGTTCCAGATTCAAGGAAGAAATCATTAAACACTTCAGCCACCTCAAAACCAGGTGACATATGCTGGTTATTAATCAAAAAATTACCTTTATATTTCGTTTTATGAGTACTCTTTAACCCTGATATAATGCTCCAGAAAGTTCCATTATTTGTTTTACTGTTTGAAGACAGCTTTTTTTTAAATATTCCTGCTTAGATTCCCTAACTGCCTTATTATATACTGTATATATTACGAGATTGTCTATAGACTAGTCAGTTAAATTCATTGGGGACACACTTTGCTTTATGCCAACATTTATCTCTTTCCTGTTTTAATTTATGCAGGTTTGAATTATACCACTTCAAGTGGACAACTTTTACTTTTCTTCTTAAAATAGGTGCGTGACAATTACACACCTGCATGAATTCCTGTAAGAAGTAGCTCCATGCATTTGATTCACTAGGAAAAAGATGCAATCTATTCCAGTCAATACCCTCAACGTCTAGCATAAAATTAACATAATCAACTTTTCTGAAGTTTCTCAAAAATAGATAGCCTGAGGTTTGGCTGGGCATCCTTACTCATTTCCAAATAGTAAAAATGATTTGATGGTCCAAGAAGGTGTCCTGCAAAACCCCACTAGTTAAATAATAACTAGGGCTATTTGTAAAGATGAGATCTAAGGTGGAAGATTTTGAAAAGTCTCTATTATTCAAATGTGTATGGCCCTGAATTAATTGATTCAAGCCCATACCAATTTGAAGATCTAACAAACAATGTGATCTCTTAATCTCTGTCCAATTTATGTTAAAGTTCCCAAGAAGAAGAATTTCATGGGTGCTTTTATACTTTTGTAGAAAAATCAGAAGAGAATCAAAAACATCTGGATTAGTTTAAGGGGATTTATATATACCACCAAGGAGCATAGATTTACAAAAAGGTATTTTTAGCTCCAAAATTAAAGTTTCTAAGCCTGTCTTGATGTTGTCTATCTGACTTCTAATGGACTCCAAGTTTGATTCAATGTAGATCAGAATCCTACTACTTTTGCTCATTTGTCTGTCATTCCTATACATTTGATAATTATCCAATTGAATTTGGGAATCATTAATCCTACCATGAAGCCAAGTTTCTGTTATTACTATGACCTTTGGCTGGTGCATGGTGACCCAGTCCCTAATTGAATCAAACTTTTTCCAAACACTATGAGAATTAAAGTGCACTGTCCCAAACTCACCTTCTAAAAATAAATTACTATTGATAGGTGGTGTTCTACTATATGACACATCACAATATATAATATGACACACATAACAGAAAAAAGCAACAGTAAGATGTAAGAACATTTTTCCTGGTGGCCAGTGCCCCCACATCCAATCAACCCCCCCCATATATATTAATTATTTTCCTGATGTTCAGTGGTCCCTCCTCCACCTGATCACCTGCCCAATATGTAATAAAGTCTTTGGGTTGCTTTTTCTGTTAAGTGTGTTGTATCATATACTGTGGTGTTCTGCTATACGACACACCACAGTATATGATATGACACACATAATGAAATATAACAACAGGACATCACGCTTTAGCAAAAATTCAGCTGTTCTTAGAACAATGATTTTTTTTTAAAGTGTGCATGCTCACAAACAGAATTTATTTCTTAAATAATTTAAAAACTACTTAACAGTGGGATCTAAAAATCAAAGCAGCACATATCTTGGACCAAACTCTATCAAACCTGAAAATTTCATGTTTCAAATTCACATAATTTTTAAGTTATTGAGGAGTAAATAAAGTCTTAAAAAATGTAGAAAACACTGATTTTAACATTTTTTGCACCTAAGTAACTTTGTCTCTACTGAAACAATCTACATAAAATTTTGAGGATCAAGAAATCCTGACACAAAGACTGTGCTTTCCAAATTTCATGTGCATTGGTTGAATGGGGCAAAGGTATTAAGGTGCACAAACTGGCGTTTTGCTTCCTCAATCCTAATATACAGGCACTACTGTGCCTGTGTGATTCTTTACAAAAAACTGTGTTAATGTCTTAATACACCAGTTAAGGTTTAACTTAATGCCACAAAAACAGAGAAAAGAGGCATTAGGGTTTCTAACCTTAACTGCCCATCCTCACCACCCAAGCAGCAAAAGGAAAACAAATTAGGGTTTGGGGTCTCTGGAGTCTTGGCAAATCAGTGGTGGGGTCTTCCTTGGGGTTGTCAACCCTAATGGTCACACCTCCTCCACAGCCTCCTGTCCAGAGCACTAGGTACAGCTCTAAGACAGCACCTCATAGTGATACGGTCATCAAAGGTAGAAAAGTGTGTCTTGCTGTATGTTGCCAATGCCATCTCTTGAAGCTTTCTTCACCTAATGACCTGCTGGTTCTGTGTGAAGAAAGAAGATCATGCCTGACATTGTTTGCTCAGGTAACGGGGTACACTGTTCACTCAGGGAACAGGGTAGGCACTAGGGTTGACAGCCTAAGGAAGACCACAACACTGTTTCGCCAAGATATTGGAGACCCAAACCCCTAATTTTTTTTTTACTTTTGCTGCTTGGGGGCTGGGGGTGGGAAGGTAGGGTTGGAAACCCTAGCACCACATTTCTCTACTTTCTTTTCATTAAGTTGAACCCTAATTGGTGCATTAATGCAGTTTTTTGCAAAGAATTTCCTTTCTTTTTGAGATAGTGGAATCATATCCTCAGTCATGAAGGTTCACTTGGGCCCTGCGTAAACAGATGCAGATGTGCAGGCCCGATAAGGAAGACTCCATCACCCTCAGATATGTACAACCTTTCTGGGCACTGTAGTTCTGTGCAGTGATTTATACGAAGAATTCGAGGGGCTGACTGGTGGGCTGCAGAAGTGCAGGTCTCTCTGGTCCCTGCACTTCCATGTAACTGCAGATACAGATGCACAGGGCAAAGAATCTATTTATCAGCCAATGCACAGGGCCCTCTGCCACTCACAGATGAAGAGGTACAAGTCCCTGTGCCAGGAGAACAGTTGTCTTCTCTATATGATACCTGGTCCTGTGCAGGCAACCCTGCAGATTTCATCCCTTGCTGGAGGGTTGTGTGGTGATTGGATAATGAGTGTGGTTCATCTCTTCTTCCAAGGAATGGCAGGCACAACAGTTCCAGATGCAAAAAGACAGCTTTATTACTACAGCCACTAGTGTCATGCTGGAAATAATCAGTTGTATACACAATTATAGCATAAAACAGCAATTACATCAATTGTCATGCTTAAAAGAGTTATATATGAATAAAGCAGTTATATATGAAACTAATACTCTAAGAGGGCAACCTAGAGCCCTATGTCTGCAGACACTGATGCTAGCAGCCTATACTGTACACATAACTAAACACCCTGGCCTGGGACACTTAACAGTGTAACAGTCTGTTACAATGAACAGTCTATGGTTTAGCAGTCTATGAGGAGGAACAGTCTTTTTGATGGAAAGATAGTGATGACTAGCTAGCTCAAGCCTGGGGCAGTACAGTACCTGGTCTACCAATCTGTCTCTTTGGCTGGCAGAAAAAGTGGAAGAACAATGGTTGTTGTGTGAAGCTGAAGAGGCTGAAGATGAAAAAAATGAAGGCTGGTCCTGAAGCTGAAGGGGCAGATGATAAAGAAGATCAAGGCTGGTCCTGGAGCTTTCCCTCAGCTGTTGTGGAAGGCCCTTGGGAGGGTCACTGATGGGTTGCCACCCAGCCAAAGAAGGGAAATGATGGCCACATAAAGAAAGTGAAATAATACTGTATCAACTCTCTAAACACCATACTGTGGAGTAAACCTCACTACCTTAAGCCCAGGTGGCTCCTAGGCTAACTATACAGGGGAACTGGCTATCACTGATTTTGTCTACTGCAGTCTTTGACATCTGCTGAGGCATTCTCTGATACATGATGGCAGGGTGCCACAGGTGTCGGCTGGCTGGGCAGAAAGCAGCTGGAACTCAGCCAACAAAATGGAGGAGGGTCACTGAACACTGGGTCAACAGTCCTCTGATGCACAGGTGCAGTTGAGTTGTCCACTGGGATGGGCTATATGCAAAAGTTCAGGTCGTGGGTGAAGGGGTGTAGGTGGCTCATCTATTCACCAAGCACAAAGTTCCAATTGATGGGAAAAATGGGTGTAGGCAGTTACAGTTCATGGCAAGGTAAGAGTTCCGGTCATGGGACAACCATAGCTGAGCAACCAGTACATTCTCCATGCACAACAGTTCAAATGGAGGGTAAACACTGGTGCAGACAATCAGAGTTTGTTGCAAGGCAGTAAAGTTCAAGTCCCAATGCAAAATAGTCAAAGTTTGTTGTAGGGCAGACTGTTCAAGCCCAATGCAAAATTGTTCAGGCCCCGATGCACAATAGTTCAGCTTGTAGGGACAGATCACACTCCAGGGTGCAACCCAGGGACAAAGACTGAGGTAGGTAAATAATGTTCAATGTAGGGCATTGTGCCCACCTAAAGCCAGGGTTCAGGTGGCAGGCAATACAGAGCAGAGTTCTGGTTATGTCCTCAGTCCACAGGCATGCCAATTGTTGGAAAGCAGCCTGAGGGAAATGGGGTGATTGCTGAGAGATGAGGGGGTCCCAGGGAAAGTGCTAGGGCAATTGGAGTGATCCTCTGGAAAAGAAAATCGGGTGCTGGCCCTTTAAGTTCCTGAGTGTTCCCTACGTTGGCCTGCAGGAGGCTGTACCTCCTGGTCCTGAGACCACCCCTCCTGAATATGTATGAGGGATCTGCAGCCTGGCTACACAGTGGCCTGATGCTTAGCTGTGCCTCTCCAATACATAACTATGGAGGTCTTTGTTTCTGGTTCCTCCCCTTAAGACTACTAATGTGGGGCTGCAGCTATGCTGTGTAGGGGACCTAGGCCTCACCCCACCCCTCCTACACATAAATACGAGGCCTTTATATTGGGCCTACCCCTTTGCACCCTTGCCGTAAATCTGCAAATGACACTCCCTTATGCCACTATACCCTTCTGCTGGGGTGCTGCTTAGTGCAAACTCTACCCACCTGGGGCTTATAACTTCTGGTCCCCCTTTCCTAGGTGTTGTGGGTATTCTACCCACCTTGTAGACTTTCCCCCAACTATGGCTTCTATGGTGCTAAATATAATGATTTTGGGGCTTACAACCTACTCACTGCCTGGGCATCCTGGTGCTGAGGGGGTTGGTGGTGGTGTTTTCTTTGGTGGGCTGCATTACTGCTCTGTGGCTGCTGAGTGGAACATTGGAGTTCAGGGCATTTGTTTCCACCTGGACTCAATTCACCGCCACAGAGTCCAGGCTCACAAACGTTCCCCTCCTCTCAATGCAGCATGGACTAATAAACTCCATGTGGATCCATGGCAACTGCAGCACTGTGATCACTGAGAGAAAGGAGAACTGGAGACAAGGAGCAAAGGGGAAGCCCTGCTGACCACAAGGGAAGACTCAAAGAACTCTGCTTCAGTCAGGAAGGTGGGGGGTTGAGCTCCACGAAGGACTGGAAAGTGGCCAAACTTGGGAAAATGCAAAACCAGGGCCAATAAAACAAAAGGTGTAATGAAACATAAGGATAATAAAAAAAAGAAAAGAAACACCCGGCTGGCACCAAAACTAGGACAGAGGAACACTACAAAGACACATCTGGGCATGGTCTTCTTATTACTCTACCTCATGAATGAGGTATGTGAAAATGTTCAAATCCCTACCAAAATGTCATTCTGTACCACTGAAACATCATTCCGCACCATGGGTGCAAAAACATTTGTTGGCCAGGATTTGAAAAACTACAGCTGTCACATTCATGAGGTGGTGTGAAAAAATGGCAATGCTGAACATTTGGGGTAAAAATATGTAAAATTGCTGAAGTTATGAGCAAGTGTAAAAACATTTCAATCTGACCACAAACTCACCTTTTGGCCTGATTTACACAATTATATTGCCTTTGCACATGAAGTGGGGTCTCAAAAAGACCTTGTTGAAAATGTGGGTAAACATTTGTAAAAAATGACAAATTTATGATTTAAAGATCAAACAAATGCCATTGATATACACTGAATCATGCTTTCCTGATTTTTTCTTACTGCAGCCACTGGTTTCTGCTGCAAGATGTGTCTTCAATCAGAAAGTGTATCTACGCCATGGGACATGTTCAGGTGAGTAAAGGAGTGTGGGGGGTTGGGGTTGTGTGGTAGTGGGTGCTGAACAGGAGGTTGGGGGTTGGTGGGGTGTGTCGTGGTTCAGATTGATGTTTGTTTGTTTGTTTGGTTTATTTATTTATTTAAACTGGAAAATCCATGGGCCAAAGACCCATTTTCTTGGGCGACTAGTATGCATACAAAAGATACATACATATGTATAACATACAGCACATATAAGATACTTACTTACATAAACAAACTTTCAATACTTGATTAGACAAAACACTTGCACTCACTTTCTGCTAATAAGTACCCTTTAAACTTCACTCTGAAAATCTGGAGTGAGATATCTATAAGTTCAAAAATGGACCGGAGAGCATTGAAGAAGAATGGAAGAATGTAAGGCAGAGATTAATGGCCTACAGTTGTTTTCATGCTCGGTATAGCAAAATAGTGTTGACAGACGTCTAATGAGGGACCATTTTCTGTCTTACAGGTTTAAAAAAAAAATATTGAGGGGTAATTTTCTTTATTATTTCAGGTCACATTCTGGCACTGGGGATTGGGCACCTCAGTGCTTGGCTACATTTCAGGAAATATGAATGGGCAACTCAGAGGGAAGGAGGGTCAAGAGAAGCAATACTGGGTTGGGCACCCTGGCAAACTTATATAAAAAAGGAAAAAAGATGCATGAATACTAGGAAGAGCAGGTGAGCAACTTGGAGAGGAGGCTTGAGAAAGAAGTGGTACAGGGGATGGGCACCCTGGTCCACTCAGTGGCAGAATTGAAGTGAAAGTCAGACTTTTCCTTCCACGAAAGTTTGGAAATCCATTTTTGAATTTTTGTAGAAATTCTGCCTGCCCTACATCGCTGCCCCAGTGCCTGATAAAATACTAAAAAAAAACACAATCCTACATGCATTTAAAAAATATGGGGGCTAGTGGTCCCTTCCATCACCCGATCACCTGCCTGTGTCCAACCAATAGGGAGTAGGGAGTCAGGACTCAGGGAAGAATTGGATTTGGAAATTGGCACTCCAATGGTGGAAGAATGGATAGGGAATAAGTTTTAAAACAAAATTCTATATTTAATTTCATAAATATGGAGATCGGGATCTGGGTCTGGGAATAGGGAGGGACTGGGGGGGTCATTACCACTAGACCACCAGGGAGCATATTTTACTAAATACAGAGGATAGGGATGGGGGGGTTACAAGTATGTATGAGAATCTAGGTCTGGAGTTGGACACGGGCATGTGATTGGGTGGGGGAGAACCACTATCCACGTTTTTTTTATTTATTTAATCAGGTAGCAAATTGATGGAGGATCAGTGGGCGTGTACTAGTCACAGGGGGTATTTAACATGTTGAGGAGAGCAAAACATAGCTGGAGGTGCGGAACAGGGTAAAATTTTGCCCTAAACATTCTGAAATTTTCCAGTCCATCACAGGTGGAAGCTTGGAAACTTCTGCAAAAGTTACCAAATTTCATGAAAGTTCTAAGGCGGAAATGGCAACTTCAGTACACCTCTGATAGATAGAGAGAAAGCTAGATAGAGAGCAAGATAGATTGACAAACAGACGGAGAAGACAGGGGATCAGCAGGGATCAGCAGCTTAATGTCCACACTGCAGCCCGCAGCAGGGATCCAGCTATGGCTGCAGAACTCAAGAAAGTCCCACTGTTCTCATACAGTGAATGTGGCTGAACCACTCCTCTCACTAAGCTGGGCACCCTGCATTTTGGGGTGCCTAGAAAAGGTATTTCTGGCAATTTTTTATATATATATATATAGCTGTTTGTCCCCCCATTACCACCTACTCCTGAAATCGGGCCACCTTCACTCCCAACCCTATCAGCCTCTCCCCCCACCATCTTTACTGATGGATATCTACAGAAGCAGGGACAGAGAGTGCCAGGCGCCATCTCACTTTACAATGGGGAAACATATGCATTTTTTTCTGCTTTTCTCCAATCCCAGAACTGTGGCATGCACACGGGCGCATGCGTGTGGAGGTGTGCATGCACTCACAGAACCAG
Source organism: Neoceratodus forsteri (assembly GCA_016271365.2). NCBI lineage: Eukaryota > Metazoa > Chordata > Ceratodontiformes > Ceratodontidae > Neoceratodus > Neoceratodus forsteri. The sequence goes on from CM057453.1 coordinate 269,550,473, forward strand.
AGCTCCCTCCACCTTCCCAAATGTAATGTCAGTCCGCCATACTTCTGCTCTGACATCCAGCCTCCAACAGATGTCAGCTGAGAGTAAGGACTCTCATCTCCCCAATTCGGAAGATGAGAGCAGCCCAGTGACTGCAACAATCATTTCCCAGCCCTCCTCACCAATGCCCAGCGACTCAAGCTCACTCCCAAACATGGGCTGCCAGCATGGCATGCGGGGTATAATGTCAATTTAGCATGTCAAATATGGCACATACATTAGAGCAAATTCATTTGAGCACTTACAAAATGAGCGACTTCACAGAATTAGCTCATACACATGAGTGAGTGATACAATACATAGAAGTGAATAGAGTGACGTACCATTCTGGTGAATGGTGTTGTAGCATACCACCACTATCAAGGAGTGGTATGGAGTAGAATCCTAAAGTCAGAGGGGGTTTGGGGGTGCAGCTCCCAGTGGGGGTGCAGGGGGCATGGCCCACCTGTGTGGCATGGGAGCACATGATCATTGCAAAAGGAATTAAGGTGGGTTGTATTCTGGGCCAGGTGTTTCTCCAAGGAGGGCTGTTGAATTTATACACAGCCAGAGGGGTATGCCCCTCTTGGTATACGTGCATGTCTGTTGTGCTTTGCATTTGTGGGGAGTTGCAGTTGCTTTAATTGACGGCGCTTTATTATTTTCACCCAAATTGTAATTGCACAATAATTCTTTCTATAATGACATGGGACCAGTATGCAGTGTGGTATCCAGTGTCTCAATCCTCAGCACCACTGGAACAACTTCTGGCAATTTTTTTAAAAAACAAACAGCAGAATCTAACTAAATGGATCCCATTTAGCTAGGTTGTGGTATTTGTTTTTTTATAAAAAGAGATATTTTTTATGCATTTTCAAACTTTCTGTGAGTTTAAGAAGAAAAAAATGTTGGCTGCCATGAGTAGCATTTTTTCTGCACATGAAAATAAGCACACATGGTCTGTTTTTTTAAAAAGTTTGCATTTCTTGGTTAGCTAAAAAATTCTTATAACTCTGGAATCACATATTATTTTTCACAAAAACACCTAGGCTGTAGGTGAGAGCAAAAAATACCCAATGTTAAGTATGGGGAAAACAAACATTTTTTTTCTGTTTTTTTGGTGCTCTGTATCTCGAAAACTAAACAAGATGCTGTCATAAAACTTTTGCATCTTGAGACTCTGACAGCCTAACTGCACATGCAAAATTTTGTGCTTTTTTGGCAAATGATGTCAATGTTATAAAGGTACAAAAACTGGGGTTTAACATAAATCAGCCTACTCAACCCTAAGAATAAGGGCACTACCACACCCCTATAATATGCATTTTTCTACATTACTAAGGGTTTATGGACATTGGGCGCTATGCACAAATGTGCGAGAAAGGCACACAAATAGGAGCCATATGAGGCATGTAGCTGCGTGGTGCTCAGGGCTAGGCAATACGTTGCATGCACCAACTGACACGCAAGGTGCGCAGACCCCACGTGCGGTTCACAGACGGAGCAGTACACACTGCACAGGCCATGGAGACTGCCCTCAGCAACCCAGCCCTGTGCCATGAACCCGTCATATAAAGATAAATACCCTGCCCACCACACAGACGTGGAAGTGAATGCAGATCACAGAGCCAAAGGAGTAGTGATGGCGAAGGAAGAGAGGGATGCTGAGATGGGTTCGCAGGCACAAGCAATGCCATTGAACACCAATCAGCCAGTGGTGCAGCTAACCAGAGACCAGAGGAGCACAAGGTGGCAGCACAGCAGAAACAAGGGCCTAGAACTTCACGTGGGCACAGGTGGAGGCCATGGTTGTGGAGATAAGTGCCAACCATGACCGTCTATATGGTGTGCTGGCCCTATCCACCCCTGCGGACATGAAAACATGCCTATGGCTAGATGTGCAGGTGGCAGTAAACACTGTAGGACCGGACACATGTGCCATCACCCTCATTAAACACAAATGGTGAGACATGTGCACGTCTGTGAAGCACAAGGGGGCAGAGGGTACACGGGCACAAAGGGGAACTGATGGTGGTTCACTCATACCAGACAGCCAGCTGACACCCATGGATAGGATGGAGGCAGACACCCTCACAGCTGTCAGCATCCATGGTGTGGCCAAGGGAATTGACAAACAGGCTGGTGAGTATTGCACAAAATGGCACACTACAACCAGTGGCACAAGCACCTGGCTGCCAAGCTCACTAAAGGCAATGCATTGTGCCAACAGAGCATGCCAGGGAGAGTGGACATGCTGGGAGTACGCCGGCAGGGAGCCAGCACACCACAAGCCCCAACAGATGGCTTGGGTGGGCAATGGAGCATGGTGATGCAGGTGAGTATGGGGAGACACACAGCATGAACACAGGCAGAACCATGGAGCTGCAGAATAAACACCCCCATATGTTCCCCCCCCCACAGGGCTGGCACAGTCAGTGGAGGAAGGCAGGCATGTGATGGAGGATGACACCACCCAGGCTGGGGAGACCAATGATGGGGACACACAGATGGAAAAGGCAGCCGACGATGTCCCCAGTGATGCATGGCCCCACACACACAGAGGTCAATGGGCACCTGGAGATGAGGTTCACAGCAGTGTTGCTGTGCATGTCGGCAATGTCCCATGGTTGAGCGGAATGGGGCAGCATGCTTCATGCATAGGGATGGACACCGGAGACGAGGGACCATACAGCAGAACCACTGGATGGAGCCAGCTAACATGGGCAAACATCATAACTGATGCTCAGTATGCAGAGCTGTGGCAACTGGAGTGTGACAGGCTGGAGACACAGAGCAGGCTAACAGAGGCCATTGTGGAGTTGACTAGCGCAGCCCTTGCCATGGAACTCAATGTAACAAGGATGGTACACGCACAGGAGCACACCATAGAGCTGCTGATGGAATGGGTTCCCCCGACAGGGCCATGCAGCACAACATCCACGAGTGCCCAGAGCCAGAGGATGCAGTGCCAGGACACTAGCATGGCACCACACATTGCCACATATGTGGATGGGGGGGCACAGGTGGAAACCATGTAATGCTGGGCCTGCACGATGACAGGGACCCTTCAGAGGACACAGCTGCACAAGGCAGCCAGGAGATTGTCGTGGAGGATGCCACAATCCAGGACATGCAGAGCAGCACTGCAATGGGCAGTGAGGGGCCTGTGGACACACTGGTGGGGGTGGACTGAAAGCAGGTCACACCATGATGCAGGGGCAGGGGTGGTAGGGCACTAGGCCAGGCACGCATGTGTGACACGTGGTCAGGCTACACGAGCAGACTGCTCCATATGTGTTGCTATGGTGGTAGGGAACACCAGAGTGGTGTGTAGTAGGAGTGCATGGTACCAGGACATGTGTGGGCCCACCCCAGGGCACACATACACACACACACCCACATGAACCCGCACGCACACGCCATGACACAGATACAGGAATGCATGGTGTTGCACATGTGGGCACACTGTGGTGGTGGGCACACTCAATGGGCATGGGTGGGAATGCACATGCAGTGTCATGGTGCCTGTCACCAAATGCCAACCCTGCACCCTCAGTCATGTGTCATCATGGAATACACTGCCAGCCGTGCCTGAAAACACTGTGCCGTGTCATGAAATGGTCGACAGTCAACATCCCTTGCATACCCCTCAATCTTGTATGCTGGGTAATGATGTGCAGGACCCCAATGCTACCATCTGAAGGTGCCGTTCACAGCACCCACATGCAGTGCGCAACCTGTAGCCATCTCTGGCCCACAACAGCGGTTGTGCTCCTGGTATCCTGGCTGCCAGTCTGGAGGGTCATACTGTGGCATGGGAAGACACTGCCGCACCACCATGTTGTGGAGCATCACTCACATGGCAAACACTCTGCAGGCACGTGGTGGTGTAAGCATGATGGTGCCCCCATGTGGTCCAGGCATCAGTACTGCATCTTCAGTAGCCCAGTGCTCCTCTCAATGATGGACTGTGTACAGCGGTGTGCTGAGTTGTAGGACTCCTCCGCCACATATGCTGGTGCCAGGAAGGGTGTCAATAGGTATGGACATAGTGGGTATCCACTGTCACCTGTGGGAAGAGGAGAACAGGTCAGTGTGCAGTCAGCAGTGGGGTGCGCCACCAACACATGTGTGCATAGTACATACCCAATAACCATCCATCCCTGTGTCTGGAATGGAGTAGTGTACCGAGGCCCGAGGCATCCAGGATGTAGGCATCATGGCACAACCCAGGGAACCGGGCACAAACATCCCTGAAGACTCCCGTCACTTCACATACCACCTGGCAATTGAGGCTATGGAATCTCTTTCTGTTCCAACACGCTTCCTTGGACACAGATGGGTTAGGATGGTGATATGGGTGTCATCAACAGCACCGAGCACATTTGGCATCCCATGCATGACATAGAAGGCCTGCTTCAAGGCCCATATTTCACTGTCCATCACTGGGAGGCATATGTGGGCATGTGTGTGGTCAAGCAGGGTGTCTGTGACCTGCGCCAGGGCATGGGACACGGATTACTGGCTGACCCCAATGCCGTTGTTCACCACATGCTGGAATGATCCCATAGTGTAGTAGGTAAGGGAGCATATAACCTTCATTTCCAGGGACATGGCACGGGAACACTGCATCCTTGGGGACACCCTATCACAGACAAGGTCGCACAACTGTGCTACCATGTGCCATAGCATGCGGAAGTGCTCGATGCAGTGGGTGTCTCGGAGCTCATCACTGGCCATGCAGGGCTGGAATGCATGCTCCTATGGCCAACACCTTGCACCGCCTATACAGCCTGCATGCTGTAGGTACATGTTGAGGAGTAGTCTAGGACACATTACTGCGACATACTGTATAAAGTGTCGACAGGGGACGGTGCTGTGATATGGCGGCACCCCTCTTATGCATCATGCGTGCCTCCCACTGTGTGTGTTGCTATGTGCAGGGTGCCATAGGCCACACTGGTGGCGCACACCTACATGCATGTGTTCATATGGCCCACAGGCAGGACTTGCACCCAAGCACCCTGCATGTACACGGCCTCTGGGGTGCATCTGTGTCTGTGGGTGTATCTTGTGTGGCACACGTTGAATGGTCATGAGGGTGCACATGCCACACAGGTACAGCTGCACACACATACGTGCCTGCCTTCCAGCCCCAACCCCCACTGTAGTTTGCATGGATGGTGTCCATGGACATGCTGATTGACTCAGCCATGCACACATGCATGTGGGCCACCTGTTCACACATGCATGTGAGTTGCCCGTGCTGTCATTCAACAGCAGTGATGCAGGAAGTTGGCTATGTGCCGCTTTGGTGGGCATGGCAATAGTGCACGTACACCAGCACACCTGGGTGGCTGGCACATGTTGCACCACAAGGCAAGTGCACAGGCCACGGATGTGGGAGGGTATATATAGGTACAGTCCCACGTGTGTGGTGACTGGCATCATTATGGAGCACCTATCACAGCAGCTCTGGAGGGTGGCCGAGCAGGCCTACAGTGATAGCAGTGGATACAGGACCCTGTGGGAGGCACAGAGCCATTGGCAGGTGAGTAAGACAGTACGCTGCTCGTGTATGTGTCTGTGCATAGTATTAGGCTGTGGGTCATTGCTAGTCACTGTGCACTACGTCTCTGTCCTTCTTATATCTCTTGAGCCCACCCCATGCAGGATGTCTCCAGAATGCCCTGTGTACTGGAGCTTGTGTGGCAGGTGCAGGTCGACGATGCAGACAGGATGGTGATGCACCCTCAAGGGCTCTATCCCTGGCACTGGCAAAGAAGATGGCTGCATCAGCTGTGGTGGACTGACATTGGGGGCCAGACGCATTACAAGGGCAAGATGGAGCCAGTAAAGGAGGCAATGCTGTGGTGGGTCACAGTGCTTTCGAGGGTAAGTGACTTGCCTGTGTTTCACTTAGCGTGTCATGTGGCATGGGGAGGGTGGGGGACCTGGGAATTGCCAATGTGCCGGGGTCTGCCAGAGTGCCATGGTGTGTACTGCCACAGCTGCAGGGCTGGCATTGCCCCCACATCACATGTTCAGTCCCAGCAGCTCCTCACTTCACACTAGGTGGGGTTGGGCCACCACAGCATCACCAATGTGTATGCACCGAGTGGTGTTGGCCCTGGGGTGGGGGTTGGGATGCTGTACTGCATGTCCAGTGCAGGCTAGGGGGAGGAGGGTGTATTGCTGGTCTCTCTCTGCTAACAGTCTCCTTTGTCTCCACAGTGCTACAGAGGTCCATTGCGGAGGATGTTACTGCTCTGAGTGCCATTTCCCAGGAGGATGGAGGAGGATTCAGGGAGCACCAGCACTGAATAGTCAGTGGATGGTGAGCCATGCAGAAGGTGTCCGGGGGCTGATGTGGAGCCAGTGGCTGTCATGCCCCCACAAGCAGAGGCCCCATGGGGGCTTCTGTGGGCTGAGGGTAGGTGGTGAGCCCCGCTGTTGATGGTGGTGGTGTGGGGGGACTGTTGATGGGGTTGTTGTGGGCTGCTTGCTGCTCATTTCATTGCTTGGCCTTGTACATCAGCTTGCTGTGCTCCACAACGGTACAGTAAAAATTCTTGTTTCTTATACCCATGTGTGGTCATTGTCTCACATGAGTGGTCCTGTGTTTGTGCAGCCTAGTGGCTGTGTGTGGTGGGGTGGGTGAGTTGCTGGCGGCTACCAGCAGTTGGGGGGTTGCTTTCTGTCCATTCCACTGTTGCAGTGGGCATGGCCAGGGGGTCTAAGCCTATGTCTGCCTGTGTGCATCAGGGCATTGGCCATCTGTGCCAGCACAGGGTGGGGACCCACTGTCAGTGGGCACCAGCATGTGTCCTCTTGTCATGCTGCCATGGATCTCCAGACGGTCACATCTGTGGCAGTGACACATCAGGGTTCTGCATGTGGATGCACCACATGCCCCGCAGTGGTGGCCTGTGTGCAGTGGGATGTCCACTAGAAACATAGAAACAGACTGTGACAGCAGATAAGGACCACTTGGCCCACCCAGTCTGCCCATTTCCCTACCTACTGGATAAGCTACAGATTCTAGTTAACATACAGCCTACTTCCTGCAACCCCCAACTATAATTGCCTTGTGTCTGTCCCATGCATGTTTGAATTCCTCCACTGTTTTAGACCCAACGACCTCCTCAGGAAGGCTGTTCCATGTATCCACCACTCTCTCCATGAAAAAAAATTTCCTCACATTACCCCTGAGCCGTCCCCCCTCTATCTTTAAATTGTGCCCCCTTGTTCTTACACATCTCTTTCTCTGAAAGATGCTACCCTCCTGGACTTTGTTGATTCCCTTGAGGTACTTGAACATTTCTATCATGTCCCCCCTGTTCCTCCTTTCATCAAGAGTATACATATTAAGCTCTCTCAGTCTCTCTTCATACGGCTTCTGATGCAGACCCTGCACCATTTTAGTTGCTCTCCTCTGGACTGCTTCCACCTTGTCTATGTTCTTGCGTAGATGAGGTCTCCAAAACTGCACACAGTACTCCAGATGGAGTCTCACCAACTGTCTGTACAGAGGGATAACCACTTCCCTTTTTCTACTTGTGATGCCCCTTCCTATGCATCCCAGTATCCCCTGGCTCTCCTCACTGACTTCACATTGCTTACCCACCTTTAGATCATCCGATATGACTACCCCAGGTCCCTTTCCATTTTGTTGTTGTTAGTACCTCCCTGCTATTGTGTACTCTTCTCCTGGGTTTTGTTTCCCAGGTGCATTACTTGCACTTCTTTGTATTGAATCTAAGTTGCCACATGTCTGACCATTCCTCCAACCTTGCAAGTCCCTTCTCATCTTTTCTACCCCCTTGTGTATCAACTCTGTTACAGATCTTTGTGTCATCTGCAAAGAAGCATACCTTTCCCTCCAGACCCTCTGCAATGTCACCTATAAAGATGTTAAAGAGGACTGGACCCAGTACTGAGCCCTGAGGTACTCCACTAGTAACCCCCCTTTCTTCAGAATGTGCTCCATTCACTATTACCTTCTGTGTCCTGTTGTGCAGCCAGTTTGCTACTCAGGCTACCACCCTGGGACCCACTCCCAGGCTGGCTAACTTGACTATAAATCTTTTGTGCGGGACTGTATCAAATACCTTGCTAAAGTCTAGGTAGGCCATATTCACAGCCCCTCCCTGGTCTATTACTTTGGTCACCCAATCGAAGAAATCAATTAGATTAGTCTGACATGACCTTCCTGCTGTAAATCCATGCTGCTTTTCCCCTGTGTTGGCACACCTGGATGGCCCTTGGGGTTCTGTGCCTGCCATGTCATGTGGTGGATGGGTGCTATCGCTGCCTCGCATGGCCGCTGCATGCCCCTCACTGCTGCCGTTTGACTGCCACATTGGCGTGGTGTTGTACTATGGCTGATATTTCCACCTATGTGGTGGCTTACAGCAGCCCCTGGGCATGCATCTGTGTTCGCGGCCTGCACACGGCATGTGGCATTCTTCCACATGTTCATGCATGTGCTGCTCCTGTATGGCCATGCCTGTTATGCGACCATGCCCCCACGTACACATTGTGCTACCACCCCAAGTTGGTGCACATTGCAGCCCTGCGCAGTGCCCTGCACGCACGTTGTACATGCCACTGCTGGGTTGTGGATGCATATGTGGTACGTTTACATGCCAGTGCATTATGCACAGTCCCTATGCACGTTGTGTAGGCATCGTGTATAGGGCCCAATATGTGTAAGTTACCAAAACAACCAAAAGATCTGGCTATGTTTCAAAACAAAATTAATGTACCTCTAACCTTACTGCCCCAGCTCGAGACTGAATTCAAGAAAAGAAGAACATCTAAGAATAGTCCAGTTTGTAACAAAGCCCACAAATCAGGTCAACATGATGATAGTTGTGGTCAAAAAGACTACTGGAAAATTACAGATAGAGCCCAGGGAATTAGATCAGGTGATATAACTTAAACATTAAAAACTTCCCATGCTGAATGACAAGCCTGATAATGTATAGGCAAGTGTGTAAGGAGTTTCTCAATACACCCATGGTGTGTGATACCAAATAAATTATGGTACCTGATTTTGAGTGATTTATTCAGGTATCACACACCAAGTCTGTGTAAAAAAGATACATTTTCACTGCTGCCCATATTTTGTTTTATATAATTGCTCATTAACAGAACCACTGTTGCCAGGTAGAAGACAAACAGACCAAGAACAATTGCACATTTTTCCTGCAGCTGTTGTGTCTGATGATCAGCGAGCTGTGTGTCACAGTGAGGCTATTCTCTATTACACACACTCGTGTAACACAATGAGTGCAGTGGAGAATTTCAGATAATGGTTTTGGGTTGTAATCAACCCTAACCAGTAATTATACGTAGTGTATAATACAGCATTTACGTGTATGGATTTCTATCCCTTTCAAAATGCTGTTGTACTAAAGTTTAAAGGTCATGGAATGTGATCGTATCCTTCTGTAGTACAACATTCTGAAAGGTAAAATGCTGTGGTGTTCAATATATTTAATCCAGACATTGGCACCTGCAGTCTGAAGAAGACAGCACCAAACTAATTACCTGTATCATGCCCTTTGGATGAGGGTATGTTTATTTATTTATTTATTTATTTGAGTCTAGGATTACAAAGTACCTTTGAGCCGGGGCTCTTTTACAAAGCTTCCGCATCAGTGAGTACAGGCATACAGTTTCAACTGCAGTATAGAACAATCAGTAACACTGATGGTCGTGACATGTTATTACAAGGATTACTACACAAAACACATGGAAGTGTACACAAATGGGAAAAGGAGAAATGAGAAGTGGTGAAAGGAGAGGGCGGGGGGGTGAGACAGAGGCAGGGGTATAGCAGCCTAGGGGGCTTTGTTAAGGACGGACAGGAGTAAGTGCATCAAACGGGCTGTGGTGGAGGCAAGTGCTAGGTGGAGGGGCAACAACAGGCAGCAGAAAACAAAAAGCAGCTAGGTAGGAGTACTGATTAGTGATGGCAGTCACAGGTGCTGGAGGCAAGAAGAGCCAGGCGAAGCTTGGACTTGAATGCACCCAGCATTGGTGAGGCAGAGGTGTCACTACTGAGACTATTTAGCCAGCTGAGTGCCCTATATGCAAAGGACCTTTGGCCTTGGGATGTGCGACAGCGGGGGATTTGCAGGAGTTGAGGTTTAGACCTCCTGGTGTTGCAGTTGTTGTTTCTGAGTTTAAGGAGGGAGCAGGCAGCAGGAGGGGCACTGCCCATCATTATTTTCTTTGCTGTGATGCAGGTTTGATATTTTATTCAGCTGTTGAGTTGCAGCCACCCAGTTAGAAATTAGAGGTTGCAGGTATGGGTGAGACGGTGAGATCCGGTGATGAGTCTGCAAGCTTTATTGAGGGAGATAGAAACACGTTTGAGAAAGGAGGCAGTGGCAGAGCCATAAATGGTGAGTCTGTAGTCAATGATGCTAACAATGGAGCTCTGGATAGAATCTGATAATGCTTCAGGTGTTACATGTTTCCTGTGACGGAACAGTAAGCCCAGCCTGATGTTAGCAGCTTTTGACACAGTATTAATGTGGGCAGCATAGGATACTGTAGGTGGGAGTCATGGGTGATGCCAAGGTATTTGAAGGATTGGACTTGTTCAAGAGTGACTACTTGCTTGGTTTTGATGGATAGGTGATACTGCTTATTTTTGTTGTGAGAGTTGCTGAAGATCATGGTCTTTGTTTTTTCTGGTTTAGGATCAGTTTGTGATTTAAGAACCAGTTTTGGACTGATGTGAAGCCACACTGGAGGTTTTCTTGCAGGTGTTTTGGATCATGGTGGGAGGCTAGGATTACAGCATCATCTGTGTAGAGTATGATTTGCTCTGGACATGAACCTGGTAGTGAGTTCAGGAATAGGCTAAAGAGGAGGGGGCCCAAAATAGAGCCCTGGGGGACACCAGAATGGACCGGTCTGGCATTTGAGATCATGTCAGCAATTTTCACTCTTTGAGACCGGTTGTCTAGGTAGCTTCTGAACCAGTTTACAGAGCTAGGTGAGAGCTCCACTTTCCGGAGCTGGACAAGCAGGAGGCTGTGGTGGACGGTATCAAAGGCCTTTGTTAAATTGATGAAGATAGAACCAGTTTTCTGCCTGTTATCCAATGAGTGGTGGATGACGCCGGTGAATTCAAGTAGTGCTGTGGAGGTGCTATGATTCTTTCTAAAACTGTGTTGCTGCCTGCACAGTATGTTGTGCTTGTCTAAGAAGTCAGTCAGCAGGTCTATGATAATACGTTCCAGTGCCCTTGAGAGGGGAGGTAGGATGGAGATTGGACGGAAATTCTCATGGTCAGTTTTGACACCACTTTTGTGTATAGGGGTTACAGTGGCAGATTTCCATTTGTCAGAAAACTGGCTGAGGCTGAGTGAGAGGTTAAAAATCCTGGTTAATGGCCTGAGTACTTCTTCAAGGGTGAGGGATAGAAGTTTGGAGTCTAGTGAATCATTGCTGGTTCTGGACTTACTACTGACTTTGGTAACATAATTACGAACCTGGTAAATCTTGACAGCTTTAAAGTAGAAGGGGGGGGGTGACTAGAGGGAGCAGTAGAAATTGGGGACATAGAATCATCCACTTCTTTGAAAAAATCAGGGGGAAATACAGTACTAAGATCAGTAAAGGCAGTATTGAAGGTGTCCGCAATGATTTTTGGGTCAAGTGTAATATCTCCATTTATGCTGAGCACTGATGGGGTGGATTTTGACTGCTTCCCAGTGACTTATTTTACGTTGTTCCAGAAGTCTCTTCCAGTGCCCCAGGAGTTAGTAAGAGAGTTCTTGAAATAGGCTGATTTCATTTGCAAAATAGATTTGGTGCAGTTATTTCGTGCACGTTTGTAGTTAGTGATGACAGTTTGCTTCCCAGTGGTTCTAGCGAGCTCCCAGAGGTGGTCCCTTGCCTTTAGCTGCCTTAGGAGGTCTTCTGAGATCCAGGGGTTACAGAGGGCTTTTACTTTGTGCCTTTTAAGTGGGGCGAATTTGTTGCAGGCCTCGTTAAAGATTTTGATGAAGTGGTCCAGGGCAGTGTTCACATTAGTTGCTATGAAGATTGGTGACCAGTCTTGTTGGAGGAGGTGAGATTTGAGATGAATTAATTGGCCACGGGATAGAACTCTACTGGGGACGGTTTTTGGGGGAGGTTTATTGAATTTGTTAGACCAGAAGCAGCTGACAGGGGAGTGGTCACTGAATGAGTCTGGGAGGACAGTGGTGTTTGAAATCTGGGTGGGGTAGCTGGTAAGGATCCAGTCCAGAAGGGTGCTGGAGCCAGTTTTGTAGTTTTTTCTGGTTGGTGAGTCTACCATCTGGATGAAGTTGGTTGCTGCAATGGAGTTCCTATGTGCCCCTGCCTCAGCAGAGGGCCAGTTTATATTACAGTCACATAGCAGGATAGATTCAGTATCCGGTGGGAGTGACCTGACAAAGTCCAGAACTGCTAAAAGTCCATTATCTTGCTCTTTAGGTGGTATGCAGACCGTGACAACTGTGAGGGCTTTGTTGTGAGCACCAATGAGGATTCTGATGGGAAGAATCTGTGCCATAGTCATCAGGGGAGCAGTGTTGATGGGGTGTCCCAAGATAGTCTCTTTAAGGTATAGGGCACAACTGCCACCTCTTTTAGTCGTCCGATTGAGCATAAAAACATTGTACCCAGGAAGGGTGATAGCCTGGTCAGAGACTGATGGGGAGAGCCAGGTTTCAACAACTACTAGGATGTCCAGGCTATGCTGGCTTGTAAAGATCTGAAGGGCATCCATTTTGGGAAGGAGGCTGCAAATGTTAAGCGTTATAATTGATAGGGCGCCTGAGTGCTTGTTCTGGATAGTGACCTTAGTGGGGGGCTGGGCCAGGATTTGGATGAACATTGCCTGACAACAGCAGGAGGAGGAGCACTAGCTTCAGAGTGCACATATGAAGTTCCCTGATCATGCGCTTATGCTTTCTTGTCATGTATGAACATGTCATAGGGGGAGCGCAAAGGTTCAGGGACAGAGCAGTAAGAGGGGAAGAGTGGTGTACCCAACATCCACAGGTGGGAGAGAACAGTTCCTTAGAGGTAGGTGGGTGGGGTCCAGGGTGAATAGATGAGCTTTAGATGTAGGGTACCTAGGTGGTGATATGTGGAATCAAGTAGGTAGCTGTGGGGGGGGAAGCAGGTTCTGGGAGGGTGGAGTAGGGGAAAGAGAGGAGCAAGGAAGAGGAGAAGGGGGAGCAGAGTACTGGAGGAATGCATGTTTAGATGGCAGAGAGGAGGCTGAGGGGTGCAGGCACTGAGATAGGCAAGGTGGAAAGAGTAAAGTAAGGAAGGCAGGTGAGACAAGGAGTAGAGCAGAGAGAGAAAGGTAGTTGCACTGCGATTGTAAGTGAGGAGGCAGCACAGAGATACAGGGAGACAGAGGTACAGGAGTTAAATTGCAAGAGGGCGAGGTGGTAGGGGAAGAAGGAGGACCTAGCAATGCACTCAATAGAAAAAGGGCAAAAAGGAGGGGCTACCTAAGCGGGTGGGGATATGGTCTATTTAATTAAGGTGGGAGGTGGGGTGGGAATTTCGGACGATTCCGCTTAGAGTTAATGAGTGCAGCAGCCCCGAGTCATGGAAAGTTTCAGTAGGTGCAGATAGCCAATCTCAATGCAGGAAGAAAACAAGGGTCCAATCAGGGTGCAGCACAGTGAGCAACAGGCTAATGGTGGCAGTGCACAGCAACCCCGGTCAGTCTATCAGACTTACCCAACTTTTAGGATCCTGAAGGCAACCAGGAGATGTGCGGCTAGGCGGCTGGAGTGCCATGCCATGGCCATACCTGTGGAGGGCTCATGGGCCCGAGTCAAGGGAAGAATCTGGAAATGGAAAGAGAAATAGGGGATTAGGAATAGAAATAGGAATGTTTGGACTCATCTCTGTTCAAAAGGTCTATCAGGAAAAAGCATATGAGGTATTGTTGGATTTCACAGTGGTTGACGTGATTGCAGAAGATAATTGTGTTTTGTCGTGCCAAAGAAAATCACAATGTAAATCTCACAACACTGAGTGAATCATGCTATTGAATTATATCAAACGAAATCCTGGCAAATTACAAAAACGCATTCCTGAGGCAAGATATTCTGACCTTATAAATATTGGTAGCTGGCCTAAACCTGGATCTCAGAAAGACCTGCCATGGCAAAAATGAAAACACAGTGTAACATAAAAGAACTTGAGACAGATCTTGTGCTATCCAACTATTGTGCTCAGCTCTCCAAAGGTTTGACCCAAGCTATGGCTCTCCTGAGATATCTTGTAAAGGACACAATATATTCATGGGATACTAACACAGATGTAGGATTTGGTAAATCTAAACACAGTTTACCCAAGCAACACACACCAATCCAATAGTTGTTGGACAGTAAGCAAACAGTCACTACTCAAGTACCTGCCTCTCAAGAGGGGTTTGGACTGATTAAATGAATGATGGGAAACCTATTGCATACTCCACTCATGTGTTGACACCATCCATACTAAACTACGATCGCATCAAATGGAGATGCTAGCTGCAGTGGCGTGATGTCTGCAGTTCCTTGAGTATTTCCAAGGTGTACAGGTCACTACCAAGACTGCTAATAAACCATTGGTAGACTTTTTGTTAAATCACTCAGTGCTAACCTTCCCAGACTACAAGCAATTATCCTGCAACTACTGAAGTATAATAAAAGCATAGTTTTAACCAAGAAAATATGTACTCATGATAGAAGCATTATCAAGAGTCACACAGCTGAGGCAAAATGTCATGGAAGATGCAGAAATTGAGAAATATTCCTGTCAGTAAAAGTTTGCTGGAACACTTGAAATAAGTACAAAAACTGAGACAAGGAAATTCTATAACTATATCAATAGTATCTCAAACACTGGTACAATGGTAGGTCCAAATATGTTGGAATGGAGGTGTCCAAATAAAAGACAATGAAATGACTGAGGCATTTAATGACTATTTTAGTAGTGCTATTATCAAAGATTATCAAGTGCCACAGGAGGATGTAAGGTAATTATTACTGTGAAAGATGCAGCAAACATGATATTACATAGGACACAGTTGTACACAAACTGAAAAAAATAAACCACAGGAACATAACAGGGTCAGACAACATATCTCATAGTATCATGAAAATGGCAATAAATGAGCTAGCCCTCCCATTACCATAAATAATCAAAGACTCATTGGAAACATGGGATGTACCCAATGACTGGAGAAAGGACACAATCATACTGATTCATAAAAAGGGGGATACAGAACTAATGGAAAATTATTCCCCCATCAGCCTCACATCAGGCCTTATAAAATTATGTGGAGTCAACAAGTAAAAGTGTGTTATCAGACAAATTAAAAGCATTAAGAGTCAAGGAAGAAAAGAAACATGGATTCCTACAAAACAGATTGTGTACCATGAACATGGTGAGTTCTATGAACCAGTAAGTAGGAAGTAGGACAAGGGTCTACTGGTTGATGTCATTTTCCTTGACTTAGGTATAGCTAATGATAAAGTGCCTTATTAAGTCACTATTATAACTTGAGAGAACTCAGTATTGATGATAAGGTGATTGGTCAGATTAAAAATTGGCTAGATGGAAAAAAACAGAAAGTCAGAATAAATGGCATTTGCTTCAATGAGGGGAAGCTAACAAATGGAGTGTCCCAGGGGTCAGAAGTGGAGCTGGTCCTGTTTAAAAGGTTCATGGTGAACATGAATAAACAAGCTTAACTGTTAAGTAAAGAAATTTATGGATGATACTAAAACTAGTGAAATGGTTGATGCAGTAAACAAGGCTACTAAGCTAAACAAAGAACTAACAAACATGTTGGAGTAGAGAAAGAAATCAGATATGAGATTAAACAATAATAAGTGCATTTGGATGCACCTTGGTAACAAAATAAATTGCATGAATGCAACCTAGATAGTCATAAACTAGGAGTCAACAGAGTGAAAAGGACTTGGGCATGATTATAAACAATAAACTAAATAGTTCTTAACAATGCAAAGTAGCCACAACTAAGGCAAATAGAATACATGTATGAATTCAGAGAAATATTAGATCTAGAAGCAATGGGGGGCTATCATGCCACTAAACAGAAGTTTGATTCACCCACACTTTAACTATGGTAGTTAATTGTGGTCACCATATCTAGAATGTGAAAAGCAGGAAACTGAAGGGGTCCAGCAAAGGGTTGCCAAGATAATTTGGAGTTATCAAGATAGCCTTACATGGATAGACTCATTAATCTGAAGTTTATAATGTTGGAGCAAATAAGGATACGAGGTGATTTTGCTCACCATATTTGATACAAGTAGGGAATGCACCATTTCTCAAGAGGCTAAATACAGAAATCAAGTCTTGTATTCACAGAAGACATAATAAACAAATTGAATCCACACAATTCAAAACAACCTCAAGGTACATTTGCTGTGCCCTAATTAATAGTTGGGTTATGGGTTTCCAGGACATTTAACAGTAATAGTAGAAAAGAGTTTAAAACTTATGTAGATAATTTGATAATGGGCAAAACAAAATCTGGCATTCTACCACTGAATAGCGGGGAGTAGATCTAATGTGTTCCTGGCCTGCTACTTCAGTATAAGTTACCAAGCAGGAAGGTACTTTGTGCAAACTATTTCCTGTGATGAGAGATGGGTGGCAAGACAAACAAGAGTAACCTGCCCATGGAACTGCATGGCTAATGGACACACAGAGATGAGTTTTCAGTAGCACAGGATCTGATCTTGAAAGGGGAAACTCTGGTGATACTGACCTTACTGATTCCTAAACTCCTAAGTTGGATACACTGGAACATTATAGCACAGATGTTCTTTTAAATTTATTTTCCCAGGTTTCATGGGAGGTGGCAGGGAACTACAGGCCCATCAGCCTGACATCGGTTGTGGGCAAGGTGAAGGAGGACATTGTCAAGGAGAGGCAGGCGGGGACCTGGAAAAGTCAGGATGCTTGGACGATAGGCAGCATGGATTCATCCCAGGGAAATCATGTCAGACAAACCTTGTGGAGTTCTATGACTGGGTGATAAGTGCCTTGGACCTGGGTAGACTGGTGGACGTCCTCTTTCTTGACTTCAGCAAGGCCTTTGACTCTGTTCCTCATGGGGTCCTGTTGGATAAACTGGGAGAAATGGTGGTGGGGAACCAGATGATCAGATGGATAGGAAATTGGCTCCAGGACCAGACCCAGAGGGTTGTGGTTGGTGGGATAGTCTCAACCCCAAGGAGGGTCATTAGTGGGGCCCCTCAGGGATTGGTCATTGGGCCCCTCCTGTTCAATGCCTACATCTCTGACATAAGGAAGGGTATCAGGAGTGAGATGAGTCTCTTTGTGGATGATTCAAAACTGGGGGCAGTGGTGGAGGGGAAGGAGGGGAGGGTGGCCCTACAGGGGGACCTGGATTGTCTGGAAAGTTGGTCTAGAAAGTGGACGCTGAGGTTCAATGCAGGGAAATGCAAGGTACTGCACCTGGGAGCCAGAAACCTGGGCCAAGTGTACACCCTGGGGGGGGATGCTACAAGTCTCAATGGCTGAGAGGGACATGGGGGTGGTGGTAGATGTCAAGATGAACAACTCTGAGACTTGTAGGAGGGCTGTGGCCAAGGCCAACAGGATGCTGGGACATATTGCTAGGGGATCACCTCCAGAAGGAGGGAAGGGATACTCCCTCTGTATAACTGCTTGGTGAGGCCACACCTTGAGTACTGCATGCTAGTTTTGGAGGCCACACTTAAAGAGGGACATCAAACTCCTGTCCAGAGGAGTCCAGGGTCCAGAGGAGGACAACCAAAATGATCTGGGGCTTGGGTGACAGGACCTATGGGGGGAGGCTCAAAGAGCTAAATATGTACACATTGGAAGAGAGACGGGACTGGGGAAACATGATAGAGGTCTTCAGGTACATGAAGGGGGTAAATAGGGGAGGAGCAGTCAGGGTGCTCCGAAGGAAGGAGGGGGGGACAACTAGAGGGCATGGGTTGAAGCTGGAGGGTAGATTCAGGGGAGAAAGGAGGAGGTGCTACTTCACTGAAAGGGTGGTGGAGCCATGGAATGTGCTGCCCTTGTGGCAGGTGGAGGCAGAGACAGTGGAGGGGTTCAAGAGGGGGTGGGACAGGGACAGGGAAAGGATTCTGGAAGCAAAGTCATGTGCAGTGAGAATATCTGGGACTGGGAAGGGAGAAACCAGAGAGGGCAAGGGGGGCAGCAAGGTCAGCTCCTAGGGTGGGGTCTGACCAAACGAGCAGACACGAAAGACCATTAAGTCTATTCTTCTGGCATTTTAGTATGTTAGTATTCCCCAGCTGAGATGGGCCATCTCTTTTCCAGTGTGGTCCTATTTTGCAACTCAGGTCTTGAGCTCTGATCAGGGAAATGACTTGCCAAAGTCATGCAATGAGTATATGCCTCACAGAGTTTGAATCTGTGATCTTCTAGTTCCCAAGCTGGTGATCTAACCACTGACACATTACCACTCTAAGTAATGTTTACCATGGAGGAAGTCGCATCTACGTCTGAATTTTTTTAATGATAACCCAAATTATACTCAGCAGTCAATCCCAATAGAGCCATGTTGAAATGTATACACCTAGGTCAAATGCAATGTATGGTCTTGTGCAGCTGGATACCCTGAAGATGGAATTTAATACTGTAATAGATGTTTCTAATACTTTCTTTTTAGTAATGTTTGCACAAGTGAGATTCATGCTTGTTAGTGGATATGTATACTACTGCTCACATAAAGACGTACAATATAAATCTGTTACAGTGATTTTGCACTCTGAAAACATGTTGCATTCAATTCATTTATTTGTTTGATTACTCTGCACTTGTGTACTGGGGTATAAATAGAGGGCATGTTTTTTGTCAAGCCACCCCTCCCCCTGAGGAAGCCACTTTGCATGGCAATATGTAGGAGGCTGCTTGATCTGCATTTTGTGCAGTTTTTCACCCAATAAAGTAATAATCTGACCTGAAGTTGGTGCATGTGTGTTGTTTTTACCTTCTTCTGAACCTGAATAAAGCCTGACCGCAGCACTTTTGGGAGTGCGCTCTATCCCCCCCACACACATTGGTACTCGTAACAACTAGTCTACATTGCCTTCCTAGTAGCTTCACTTGATCAGAGTGATCTGCCAAATAGCTTATTTGTAAAATATGCATTCTGAAATCTCAGAGTTGGTACAAGTATTTAAATTATGCCAACAAAATGGGAATCATGGTTCTCAGCAGTTATTATTACAACTACAAAGTTAGTGTAATGGTGTGCACACGAGGTGGTGGTGCTCAAACAAATAAGTAGCCAACTTCATTTTAGAAACAAAAAAAGAAAAGCTTGGTACTTAGTTCTGTAGTTTTGAATGCAAACGTGCAATTTAATGCTGGCAAGGTAGCCTGGACAAACAATGCCTCTTTGCTTCAACCCAAAAGTGGGCCTTCCTCAGGGGGCTTAACCAGCCCCCTGAGGAAGGCCTGCTTTTCAGTTGAAGTGTAGGGGCACTGTTTGTCCAGACCATCTTGCCAACATTAAATTGCACTTTTGCATTCAAAACTACAGAACCACGTGCCAAGCTTTTCTTTTTTTTTTTGTTTCATTATTACAACCACCACTTCCTCAAAGACCTTGAAGTTAGCTGAAAACAGATCTTCTCATCCTTGAAGGAAAGTCATATCTGCTAGTTTCAGGTTAATTTAGTAACTATTTTGACAGCCTCATTACAGAACATCAAGTCATGGACAGTGATTAATCAAGCATAACCCATGCTAGGCAGGAATGGCATATGTGATGAGCGAGTCCTGGTCAACAGACCACAGTATACAGTAGCTCAGAATTCTGAACATTCCAAACATCTTGAGACAGCACTACTAGTCTATTTCTCAGCAAGCAAATGGATTTGTAGAATGGTACAGTATGTAGTTTGGAAATTGTATCCATCTCCTCCCTTATCTTCAAAATAGGAACAGCTATGCAGGGTGTCCACTCGTAACTCATAAGTATGTGAAGTAAACAGATTATGCTGTATGAACATGGTAAATTCACTAAGAAAAAAAAAATCACAGTTCATGTTGCTGGCATCAGTCTAAAAATCCTGTGGGCGTCTGCTGCTGTTATGTTATTTACTGCTCACAGACAAGTGAGTGCTGTGCACAGATGCCAGAAGAGTGGATGAAGGGAAACCAGCACCTTAGAGCAGACTACAGTACGTAGCCTGTTACAATGCACTGATCAGACTCTGCAGTTGGATCTACACAGGACTGCATTCTGGATGTGGTGCACACTGCTGTGTCTGATATCGTACTGAAGACCTGTTGTGAGGGTTGCCCTGCCCCCCCATCCAAATTGTCTCTGAGGGCACAAATCTTGTTTTTGTAAAGAATAAAATCTTGAAAAATTTGAAATATAAAATGACTTGAAATCATCCTTATCAATAAATATTTTCACTACACTTTATGTTAACACACAAAAGTAAATTGCTTTATATAAAAAATACAGCTAGTGAATTCCAAATAGTAATTCTTGACAGTACTTTACATATGGGAGAAAGTATGGGGTGGTGTGTGTAACAAGAATTTTACACACACCAAAGGCATTGGATGCCACATAAACCTCAAGAGTGAAGCTTGAGGGGTTTATCTCGGCATCCAACACCAAGGGTGTGTGTAAAATTCAAGTTTACACACCACCCCAAATGTTATTTTATGTAATTGCTGGGTTTAATTTTTTCACCACAGCAATTATATAAAATAAAGAGGATGTCTCCGTGCAGCTATAGTCCGATCGGGTTTCAGCAGGGTCAGTGATCAGATGCAGCTGCTGGAACAAAGGCTGATTTGATTTTTCCTTTTTTGGTCATTAGAAGACTAGAAAGGAGTTTAAAATTGTTTTAGTGCAGCCATTTGTTGTTGTTTTTTAAAGTTTTACTTACTGCTGAGTCAGAGTGGCGGTCTGGTCTATGGCGATGCAGAAAAGAGGCAGCTGGCATATGCACAGCAGAAGAGAAACCCAGAATATGTTTATCATAATAAACTCTCCTCTATTACAGAAAATTATGCTACAGATTTCTTACAAGATAAAATGAAGCCCTTAATTATATACAAATAAAGATCAACTTTATACTTCTTGTTTCTAATTTGCAGATAAGAGAGGAGTTATTTAAAGTTTACAGACTCTTACTGGCTTAATGTTATTTGTTTAATAAGTGTCTCAGAAATTTGAGGAGTAACCATGAAATATGCCTACCGTACTGTTGCTTTATTTGTTTACTGATAAGGCAGCAAGTCTGGACGTGATGTACCCATACCATTCTCTGACTTATGAGAGATAAGTGAATGCCACTGAAATAAAGATGGTTTTAAGTACATAATTTAATTATGGAATGTAAGCAAATTAAATATAGACAGTACTAAAATGAAATGATTTCCTGTATATCATATTTTTGTTTTACAGCCAAGCAAGATGAGTCATCTGATAATATCACACTGAATGAGTGATTAAAGCAATATGAAATTGTTGGGAGATTAGGGGCTTTTAGATGTTTTCATAAAAAAATCAGTTTTGAAAGTCTGTTTGTTTAACTAATTTTTGTAAATACTATAGTTATGTTTTAGCATCACAACCCTGATGAATTGATGAATGTGTCATGAAACTTTGAGTTTTAACAATCTAGGATAACATAACTATCTTGGTTGCTTTAGGATAAATGAGTTATGCTGGGCGTTCTGTTTTGTATTCTGATTTATGCCTTTCAAAGTACACTAAGCATATGTGCAGAATATTCAAAATGGATCCTTTTTAGATGTGTATGCCCATATTTTCAAAGCAGACATCTGTCCACTGGCTGCTCATTTATTGATTTAGTTTTTGTTTACTGGGTAGGTGCACTAGACAAGAGCATTGCTTATTTTCAGGCATGACCCAGGAGAGTTACAGCCTACATGAGCAGCAATAACAGGTGATACAACACTGGTCAAGCATAGTGCAGAAGCACCCTAAAATATTGTACCGTATGACTAGGTCAGAGACAAATTAAAGTGCAAGTAGACCTGTGGAGAAAAGATGAAGCCAGATTAAGAAGTAGTATGCAGGGTCAAATTTTACACAAGCATTTATCAGTGAGCAAGAGGAGTTTTCGGAAGTTATTCTGAAAAAACCTGATGAGACTTAGTATGCTTTAAGGTCATAGGGAGTAAGTTCCAGAAGCTGGGCGCAAATGCTGAGAAAGCATGCTTACCCATCTTTGTCACACATTCAGGGACATCAAGGAGAGACCCATCCACAGACCTCAATGGGTATGTCTGTGGGTGTGCTTTAACATGCTGACTAGAGTAGATGGTGTCTCAGCTCTTATAATACTGTCAACTGTACAGCCAGAAGTGTAAATTCGATAGGATGATAGGGACATCTATCCAAGACTAGAGTAAAGCATGCAGTGATGGGTACACTGGGGCACAGATAGGGCAAAGTGGCAAATACTGTTTGTTTCATTTGTTTAGGATCCTCTTGTTTGCCTCCAGGTAGGTAATAAGACCATAGGTAAGGCTTGGCCACAGAACACCCTGCACAATAGCCAGCCTAGTAGCTGCAGTGATGATATGTCTAATGTTATAGGTGAGCACCAGCTTAGTATTTATAGACTTGCAGATATCTCTCACATGGAAGTTGAAGTTCAGAGCAGGGACAAGGGTAACTCCAAGGTACTTAAAGGATCCTACAACATCAAGTGGTGTACAATGTGGACCAGGGATAGTAAGAGTGGAAGAATAGGCTTTGATGCTAGGTGCAGAGCCAAACAGTATGGTGACCATCTTCTTTGAGTGCAAAAGGAGTCTGTTTTGCATGAGCCAAGACTGTATGCAATCAAAAACCTCAGTCAGGTTTGAATGATTGATGGCCCTGTCCATGGCACCAGTGTACAGCACTATCTTATCTGCATAGAGTATGAGGAAGGGCCAGCCAATGTGGGTAATCTGTTGATAAACAGGGAGAATAGTAAGGGACCTAGTAGGGATCCCTGAGTGATGCCAGGGTTAATGGTGGATAGATCTGATTTGACTTTATCAATTTGAACCAATTGTTGTCTACCGGAAAGGTAGCTTGTAAGCCGGGATGTAGAGGGGGGTGGAGCACACTCACAGAAAGAAATCTCTAATCAGGAATACAGCATTATCCTTTCTCTCTTATGTATTATGTACCTGAAGTTTATAAAAACATCCCAATGTTATGCACTTCTGCTGTCTTCTCATACAGTGACATTATAGTAAAGTGCACATCAGGACAGGCACAGCACACTACTGTAAATTTTGTATTAGCAGCTCATGGTCTGGCATTCCCCACTATTGCCAATTTAATTTTTTAGCATTCCAAGGATGAGAACCACATAGATGGTCTCACAGGCACTATTGGTTGCAGCATGATGAACACCAACATTATGATTGGAGAGTGACCCCAACCCTCTTTTTGCAGCAGGATGATCTGATCTGAAAAATCTATAGCCCTTTAATGCACACATGGAGTCAGGTATTTTTGGCTTTAGCCAGGTCTCAGTTAGCCTTAAGATGTCCAGGGTGTAGTGAGATACCCAAGCTTACAACTAAGCAATGTGAGGCTGCAAATATTCATATGAGCAATTTTGAGACCCTTTTTAGAGAACCACTGGGGAACCGTTGCATGACTGGCAATGCTAGGAGGATCAGAGTTTGAGTCAATATCACCAGCTAGGGAAAGACATAGGAGGTGTAGCAAGACCTCAGTGAAAGGTTTTAACATACCATGACCTCATGGGACATGGAAAGAAGGAGTGGTTATGTAGTGTGCAATATAAGCAACACGAATATAAATCAAGTACCAAATAGAGTTTATGGGCTTATCCACCCTAGCCATAATGTTTGAGTACACTAAAGGGGCATCATCATACCAGTGGTGCTCATTGTCCCAGCCAGGTGCACTAATAAGGTGGTCAGTAATGGATACCAGTGACAGTAGCAGACCCCCACCACCAAGGCTGGGCAGAGTATTTTCACATTCATGGTAGACAATGAGAAATTGCAGTTAAGTGATAGTACCAGTAATACACCTGTAAGAATTGTTATAACACTTCTATCACTTGAAGAACCAAGTGAATGTAGTCAGACATAAATACCAGAAAAACTAGCCAAACACACAAAAAAAGCTGTGACCCCCTGTAGTCAGCAGCAAGCGATTTCAGGGAAAATGCAAAGAAATGCTAAATGCACAGTGATAAGTGATAAAATATGACTGCATCCACTAAGCACTCAGATGACCAAAAGCTAGATGTTACTTTGTACTGTACAAAGATTTAACTGAGATTCCTGTATATAGCAGTGAAACATATCCAGGGTGGGTGCAGAGATACAACAGCATTCACTGCAGCCCATCTCCTAAGCACTTTAATACCAGAAACATTAGTGGCTATGAGATCCTATTACAAAGAGTGAGAAGAGCCAGACATATGTTGTCAACAAGACAATTGGATTAAAATACTGACAATACAGAGCATAGGCAACAGGATTCTATTGTACTAAACACACAAACCGATCCCCCAATGCTAAACTCTTGAGTCATGATACAAAAGTAGAGTACTTGCAGTCATACATCACTACAATGAGTGACCAATTAGATTACCTGCCTCCAATGACGAGGAGGTTTGTGGATACGACAGTAACTGGGTGGGTGGGTTGGAGAGATGGCCAAAAATCCTCTGCCTGTCTGTCTGGTGAAAGGCTGACTCCTCTTCCTTGTGGTGGCTGTGGCATATAAATAGCCACAAAAGTACAGAATGAGAGCAATCTCTTCTCCAGTTTAAATGTTGGCACCTTCTGATGCACTTACATGATAGGTCAGATTGAGAAGTGGAGGCTGGGTTCCCCTTGACTACCGGAACACCTGTGGAAATCCTTTGCCATTTGTGATGCAGTCATATTGGGGGGGGTCTCAGTTGCAGCAGAAAATGACCCTCTCTGACCCCCAAAGTATCATCAGCTTGTCCAGTGAAAGGCTGACTCCTCTTCCTTGTGGTGGCCAGTGGCATATAAATAGCCACAAAAGTACAGAGTGAGAGAGCCTTTTGTCCCAATTTAAATGTTGGCACCTTCCAATGTGCTTAGAGAATAGGTTTGATTGAGAAGTGGAGGTGGGGTTGCCTGCTGACTACTGGAACACCTAAGGAAATCTTTTGCTGTTTCTGATGACGGTCATGGGAAGGGACAGTCACAGTTGCAGCAGAATGTGACCCCCTCTGACCCCCAGAGAATCATTAGCCTGCCTGGTGAAAGGCTGACTCCTCTTCCTTATGGCAGCAGCATTTAAATAGCCACAAAAGTACAGAGTGAGAGCAGTCTTTTGTCCCAATTTAAATGTTGGTGCCTTCCGATGTGCTTACAGGATAGGTCTGATTGAGAAGTGGAGGCAGGGTTGCTCTCTAACTACTGAAACACCTGTGGAAATCCTTTGCCATTTGTGGTGGCAGTTATATGGGGGGGCTCGGCTGCAGCAGAAAATTACCCTTTCTGACTACCAGAGTATCGTCAGCCTGTTCAGTGAAAGGCTGACTCCTCTTCCTTGTGGTGGCAGGTGGCGTATAAATAGCCACAAAAGTACAGAGTGAGAGCAGTCTTTTGTCCCAATTTAAATGTTGATGACTTCCAATGTGCTTAGAGGATAGGTCTGATTGAGAAGTGGAGGCGGAATTGCTCTCTGACTACTGAAACACCTGTGGAAATTGTTTGCCATTTGAAACAGAAGTCAGGAGAAGAGTCACAGTTATAGCAGAAAGTGACTCTCTCTCTGCAGCCTGTCTATTAGACAGTCCAACAGCATCGGAAGTTCAGATGCAGTGGGGCTTAAACTTGTGGCATTTGTGTCAAAAATGATGCATACATCATATTTTAAGGCTGGTAAACACAAGATACCCAAGCATAGCACATTGTGAAGAGTGCAGGCATTAAGCAACAGCAAAGTAGAACAGTGAAGGAGCCTTTCACTCTAGGGTTTACTGCAAAAAAAAGTATGCCTTTTTATGTTGGCTCACGTGCACAGCCAACATCTTGTGGTAGTAGCAGATTCGGAGGTGCGTTCACTGTGGGTGAATGCAGGGCATGCATCAGTAGGTGTGTCCCTCATTCCACAATAAGCCAGCAGCAGCATAGCTAATATTGCCACCAGTACTAAGAAAAGGTCTGTTGCAATAAGAGCAAAGCTCTCATGCAGTGGGATCACAGCACACCTCCCGACTTGCAAGCAACATGGTGGCAGTGACTTCCGCTGCTGCCGCCTGTCACAATGCTGTCGGGGAGCCCACTCCTCAACGGCATAATGTCCCCCCCTCCCATTTCTGCTGTGTGCCAAGGGGGTGCCCAATCCCCCTCAGCATCATGTGCCCCCCAAGAATGTCTTTCTTTGCTGATGGGGGGCCTAATCCCCATTGGTGTCAATCCCCACGTCCCAGTTCAATCTGCCAATGGGGAAGCCTACTTCCCATTGGCATAATGTCCTTCCCCCATTTGTAGTGTGCCAAGGGGGGTGCCCAATCCCCCTCGGCTCTTCTGCCCCCCCACTGGTATTTGCCAATGTGGGTGCCCAATCCCTCGTCAACTACAGCTCCCCCCAAAAAAACAACTCAGGTGGCATGTTGGGAGCCCACCCCAGCATGCCAAATTACCCTGTTAAAAAAAAAATCCCGCAATGGGTTTTTTTCACTTTTACCTGTGAAACAGAAAATGGCCCCTTGCAGTCTCCCTACCCCCTTCCCCAACCCGCACCCACCCTCTGTGCACCCTGTCTCCCCATACCCCCTCACCCCATACATAACTCTGGAGCCTGGCACGATGATCTTCAGTGGACCGGAAATATGACTGCTACTCTTCAAAGCCGACTGCTAACTGAAGAAATGGTGGTAACTGTATAATGGCATAAACAGAGTTTTTTTCAACTTTTGTGCATATCTCAGGCATTTTTGGGAATTTTGACACCAAATTTTCGACATGGGGTTATTGGTACCTCTCCTCACGAAGTCAGGCACTGTTATGGTATTATTCAGTCCCAAAAGGTGATTTTGCAGTCACTGCATGGAATCACCTTTCAGGACTGATTAATGAAACAACAGTGCCACTGTTCATGAGGGGGGTTCTCAAAAAGCCTGTGTTGCAAATTTGGTGGAAAAAATCCAAAAAATGGCTGTTTTACAAGCATACCTTGTGCAGTTTCCTTGCACACCAGCAACTTTGTGAATTTATAATATTTTCACTCCAGATTTTAAAAATTGGCATTTTTCCACACCTCCTAATGAACAGTACAGCTGTCATTTTACATATCCTGACTGAAATGTGGTATCACACGTCCAGAGCAGAATAGCGCTGTCGCTGTGCAAAATCAGATTTTGGGACAGTTTGAGGAAATGATGGTGATACTGTTCATGAGCAGAGGTCCTAAAATGCCTATGTTGAAAATTTGGTGATGAAATTCCATAAAATGACTGTTACAAGTGTGTGTTGCGCAGTTTCCACACACCCTTGTAACATCCCAAATTTGCAATATTTTCATGCCAGATTTTCAATGCTGGCATTTTTTCACACCTCCTTATGAACAGTACAGCTGTCATTTTTTACATCCTGCTCTAAATGTGTTTTCACACCTGTGTTGCCAAATGGCATAGCCATAGTGCAAAACCACCATTCGGCTAACAAACTGATAGTGCCGCTCTTCATGAGGTGGGCTCACAAAAAGCCCATGTTGAAAATTTGGAGTGAAAATACCAACACACGCCTACAGTGTTAGGGTTTTCAACTGTAGCACTCCACCCTATAGAGACTGACAGGCATCAGGGGTGTGACTTAGGATCATCGGCTGTAGTGCTGAAGGCATTCCACCCCCACCCTCACCCTGCAGCCAGTGACAGGCATCATGGTGTGCCTTGGAGTGTTTGGCCACAAAGTTCACCCCATTCTCCTATACTGCATCCACCTCAGCATATTTCCTTATGGAATGGGGAAAGTATAATGCCCAAAGACCCCAAAGCACACCACAACACTTGTCAGTGTCTTCAGGGTAGGGTGAGGTAAAATGGCATGAGCATTATAGCTGATGACCCAAAGGCACACCCCAATGCCTGTGGGTCTCTGTGGGGTGGGGATGGGGTTAGCGTCACTTCAATACTTCACTGTCATTCCTATTATGCATCTCTAACTCCTGCACTACCAGTGCCAACGCCACTGAGATAACATTTGGTATTAACAAATGCGTGTTTTAAAGTGCAAATGGCAGGTAAAAATGAAAACCAGAGAAAAAAGCACATGATGGTAAAACTCCCCATATGTAGTCAGTGCACAAGGCATTTTCTTCAGGGAAGGGAGTTTAGTGATAGTGGTATGTGTTTTATGGTGTCCTGATTAACACATTTATTTATTCAATTTAAATTAAGTCAATGCATCTGTTACCAGCAATAACTGTGTCAGAGCACAAAGGAAACCACAATAAACTACCAGTTCATGACAACACAGTAGCTTATTGGCAAATACCAAATAGTAAAGACACTTTTGATATTGAATGTTAGCCAAAACATAAGGGATACGTGGGTGTCCCTAAAATAAATATAAAATGTGTTCATTTTATTTAATCAATTATCCTGCTACAGAGCAAGCCAGAGCTTCCTTTTCTGTGACATCATAAAGCTGCATCACACTCAGACACAGCAAAAACAGAACAGAGCCAAAGTGTGCCTAAAAAGTGAAGTGAATACAGAAGACAATTAAAAACACCTTGCAGCATAAAAGGAACAAGTATATTTCATTTAGAGATACTATAAGTACTGTGGCATATCTAAATAGGTTAATAAATATCCATATTCAATAAGTTAACTGCATCACCATGGAAACCCAACACTCCTTTTCCCCTGACCCATGGTTGCCCAAGCCTGGAATCCCAAGACGCAAAATCCCAACAGTGGGATTTTGCCCCCCCCCCCCGAGTTTGTTATTTTAATTCTGGGGAATGCAAAATCCCACTGTTGGGATTTTGTGTTCGGGATTCCTGGCTAGGTCAACAGTGGGTCAGGTAAAGGAGTTTTGGTTTTTGATAGTAGATCCATTCAGAACCATGCACATGTTAAGTAGTGGCAACTACCCCCTGCTCAAGAGAAACGTGAAGGTATGATGCTCAACTAGATCCACATGACAAAAAACATTTCAGTAATGTCCAAGAAATCTTTTTGTTACAGAAGCACAAAATTAATTTTGTGCTTCTGGAAAATGTCCACACAATCTAGTAATAAGAAGACAAAGTGGATAACCCAAAATTCCTACAATGGAATACTCAAAAATCATACTCATTTTATTCTGGGTAATTATAAAAAAAATCTCCATAGAGTGTTGGGTACTGTATGGGGGAGGAATAAGGCAGGGCTGACCAGAAACCCTCTCCTCCAGATGAGGGGAGTAGCCTTCAAACCCAAGGGGGAAGGGGGGAAACAGACTGGGGGTGGAGGTTTCAGGAGGAGCAGAGGGAGGATGGAAGTATAAGGAACCTGGGTGGGGTTCAACAAAGGGGATCAGGCATAAGGGGTGGTGGGGGATGTTAGTAAATGCCAGGAGCTTGGAAACCAGTAGCCAGAGTTCCAGTCCATGCTGTTGAGGGGGATGTGGCGGTGGTCATGGAAACATGGGCCAACAAAAACCATGGCTGGGACCTAAACATGTGGGGGTACACTATGCTTAGGAAGGATAGAAAGGAGGGCAGAGAGGGTGGAGTGGCTATGTTCATTAGAGATGACATAGAAATTGCTAGGGAAGAAAAGGCAGAGGGAAATGTGGATGCCTTATGGGTCACCTTACGAACCCCGGCAGGAGGTATGGTCAAGCTGGGTGTAGTATATAGACCCCCCGGGATGGGTGATGTTCTGGAGAATGGCTTGCTGGACAACATCATTGCCCAGTGTGGACCAAAAGGGAAGGGAGTGGTATTGATGGGGGACCTTAATATGCCAGGTACAAACTGGTGAACCATGTCCTCTAAGGTGGCCAAGGAGCAGAGGATGCTGGATGGCTTCCAGGATGTGTTTTTAACACAGCACATGATGGAGCCCACAAGAGAGAGGCATGTTCTGGACGTGGTTCTGGCAGATGGGGATCTGGTAAGGGACCTGGTTGTAGAGGATCCCCTGACTGGGAGCCACCACAATACTGTCTGGTTTCAAATAAGCATGGGGGTGGGCTCTAGGACACTGGCAGTGGACTCAGGGGCAGTAGACTTTGTGGGCATGGGAAATATTCTCGCGATCACTTGAAGGGATTACAACAATGACACATGTGGAAAAGAGATGGGAGGTCATAAAACCGGGACTTCATGAGGCAGTCAGGACCTGCGCTAAGGTGAAGCATAAGGGAGCAAGGTCACATAAACCAAGCTGGTGGTCCAGTGAGGTTAAGGTAGCAGTCAGAGAAAAGAAGGCTGCCTACAAAAAATATAAAACAGCGGGAGGGGATAGGGAAAAGGAAATGTACCATCTTGCATCTAGAAAAGTCACCCGGATGGTGCGGGGGGAAAAGTCCAGTAAAGAGCAGCAGCTGGCACAGGGGATATGGGAAGGGGAAAAGGGGTTCTTCCGCTACATTGGGGAGTGGAGAAAAACTAAGGGCCATCTCGGCAGATTGAGATCAGAAGGAGGTGAGGAAGAGCAAGGGACCAGGCAGAGGTATTAAATGAGTATCACCTCTGTGTTCACTAGGAAGGGGATGGGCTATCTACAAAGCAAGGCATGATGGGGATAGAAGCAGTAGTGAGGGGGTTCAGGGGAACAACAGAAATGGAGCAAGAGGGAGAGAGAGGTACCCCTGGGGTGTCACATCAGGATAAGGATAAAAAGGCCAGTAAGATGGAGGGGACAGATGATGCTATCTCCACTGAAGGGGTGTGGTCAGCCCTTAAGGCCCTAAAGAAAGATAAATCTCCTGGGCCGGATGGCATTCATCAGAGAGTACTATGGGAATTGGTGGACATACTGGCTGCATCCCTGGTGGAGCTCTTCAACAGGTCGCTTGAGACAGGGAGGGTACTTAGGGATTGGCGGGAGGCACATGTGGTGCCAATCCATAAAGGGAGGTCGAGGGAATTACCAGGTAACTATAGACCCAATAGTTTGAACTTGGTGCTGGGACAATTAATGGACAGTACATAAAGGAATGATTGCGGGTGTACTTGGAGGAGGTGGGAGGTCTGGATAGTTGGCAACATGGGTTTGTGCCAGGTAGATCATGTCAAACCAATCTTGTGGAGTTCTATGAATGGGTAACATCAGAACTGGACAGGGGAAAGCCTGTGGATGTATTATTCTTGGACTT
The DNA here is from genome assembly GCA_016271365.2 of Neoceratodus forsteri. Taxonomy (NCBI): domain Eukaryota; kingdom Metazoa; phylum Chordata; order Ceratodontiformes; family Ceratodontidae; genus Neoceratodus; species Neoceratodus forsteri. Next base: position 269,581,883 of record CM057453.1, read on the forward strand.
CAGCAAGGCGTTTAACTCTGCCCCCCACAATGGTCTGATGGAGAAACTGACGGGGTTGGGAGTAGACCCTTTGATGGTCAGATGGATTGAAAACTGGCTAGCTGGATGCACTCAGAGAGTAGTGGTCATTGGGGAGCTCTTGAACCTTAGAGAGGTCGGTAGTGGGGTACCGTAGGGCTCAGTACTGGGTCTGATCCTGTTTAATGCATACATATTGGACATCAGGGAGGGTATAGGGTGTGAAATGAGTCTCTTCGCTGACGACTCCAAGATGGGAGCAGAAGTTGAGGGGGAAGAGGGGAGGTTGGCCCTGCAAGGGGACCTGGACACTCTGGAAAGGTGGGCTCACACATGGAAATTAAATTTCAATATCACCAAGTGCAAGGTGTTACATCTTGGGGGGGGGGATCCTGAACACAGGTACAACCTGTGAGGGGAGATGCTGGAGGCCTCAACAGGGGTAAAAGACCTAGGGGTCATGGTGGATGCATGTATGAATAACTCTGAGCAGTGCAGGAGAGTGGCTAGCAAAGCAAACAGGATGTTGGGATGCATCGTAAGGGGGATCACCTCTAGGAGCAGGGAAGTGATTCTGCTGCTGCTGTTCAATGGACTGGTTAGACCACACCTTGAGTACTGTGCACTGTACTGCAGACCACACTTGAAGAGGGACATATAGCTCCTGGAGAGGGTACAGAGGAGGGCAACTAAGATGATATGATGACTAGGAGATTTGATGTATGAGAACAGACTTGAGGAGCTCTGCCTGTTTTCATTGGAGAAGAGGAGAGACAGGGGAGACATGACTCAGGTATTCAAGTACCTCAAGGGAATAAATAGGGTAAACATGGAGGGGATCTTTAGACTAAAGCAGGTAGTATCACCAGAGGGCATGGTTTGAAGTTGGAAGGTGGAAGGGAGAGGGGGGAAAGAGGAGGAGGTTTTTCACTGAGAGGGTGGTGGATCCTTGGAATGTGCTGTCTGGCTAGCTGGTTCAGAGATCCACAGTTGAGGGCTTCAAGAGCGGGTTGTACAGACACAGAAAGTTGATATATCAGATGATGGCCTGACCCAGGGGGGTGGGGATGGATGGTAGGGGTTTCTGGAACACAAGGGGGGGGCCTTGGTACCCAACTAGGGATCTGAGGTTCGAGCAGACTCGATAGACTGTAAGGCCTAATCTACTAGCAATTAATATGTTAGTAAGATTACCAAAGCCACAACTGGAGAGTATGTGATACGATTGGCCTGTTGATCATTAAGAAGGAGAGGAACCACTGATCAAAGGAGAGGCATAGAACCCTGACTGACCAGAGGTGTACACTTTGTCTATGGGCACAAACTATATACACCTCATCTGCACATTATGAATACTTCACAAATACTATGCACCTAATCTGCAGTTTAAAAATGTATAGACTACTTTTACGAATATTCATCTCATCTGAATTTTACAAACTTTACATCTGGCAGTCTATACCTCAATTGCCCTGTACAAATGTAACATTTAGCAGTATACACCTCAGGCCAGATTTACAAAGGGCCCTTAGACCAATTCAAAATGCATCAAATATCCACCTTACATCAAATTTAGGTGCATCAAATCATGTGCACCGTGTTTTGCAAGAATAGGGTTCTCCTTGGCAAAGTTCCCAAAAAGGATGCAAGAGGATTGCACTGACAAAAATATGACATGTGGGATGAGAATGACGCAAGCTTAGTCAGACATACAATGCATAGAGCAAGATGGAGTGAAAATGATGCAAGGTGAGTCACAAATGTGATGCATGGAGCAAAAGCGATGCATGGTGAGTCAAAATTATGATGCATGGGGCGAAAATGATGCAAGCTGAATCAAAAATTATGTTGGATGAAATGCCCTCTGGAAGCAATATTTTACTTGGTACCATTCTTGACAGAGCATTACAATGTCTATAATGCAGGATTCTTGCATCAGAATGCCATTCATAGTACCTGAGTCAGGTCTGCCCACCTGCCGTGGGACTCTGTATATGCTCTAGTGTCAGGCCAACTCTGACTGGTCTAAGAGCAGCATGCATCTTAAGCACAATGACAGCACCAATATTATTTGAAAATTCTAAATAAGACATGGTGCATCATTTCTGTGATGCAGGTAGCCCTTCCAAAATTGGCTAGGCATTTTTTTATGCAAGCATGGAGCAAGGCAACCTGGCTCCTGTATACTTGTTTTTGATCCAAGCAGAGTTAGAAAATTTGGAAATGATGCAATGTTTGTGCATCCTGCTCCTAGCAACATTTTTTTTTATGTAAGCACCATGTGACTTTCTCTGGTCTTTCTCATCTGCACCTCACACATGTAACTTTTAGTTGGATACACCTCAACTGCTTCTCTTCTTCTGCAATGTGTAATTGAGTGTAACGCTCTCTTTTTAGGGACACCATTCCATACTCTTTTTTTTATTTTTTGGTTGTTTTAATTCTATTTTTATTGAATTTTTTATACAAATATATGCAAACGATGGCAGTGAAATAACATAATATACATACAGGAAGCACAAGTACATTTCACTGGAGAAGATCATGAATAAAAAAATCAAAAATACAAATAAAAAGTAAATACAGGGCTGGCCAGGTGGTGCTGAGGGTTGAGGCGCTAGATGCTACACCTTGTGCCATGCCAGTGAACCGGGGTTGGGAGCGACCTCGGGTTGCTGGAGGTCAATAAGGAAGGGAGAGGATTGAGCGTCTGCACTCCTCTCCTGGGAGGGGAAGGTTGTCATCCTGCTCCTTGGCTGCCCCCTAGTGGAGGCCAAAGGGCAGCATCAGAAACAGACATATACAGAAGTGTGGATATGTGGCATGCACATAGCTCCATACAAGCATGTTCATGCCATGAGGTGGTAGGGGGAATGGAGAAAATGTGAAAATGGAAGTGGCAGACTACATGATGGCCTGGCCGTGTCCCCATTACTGGCTTCACCTGGCTGCCAGATTGTGCTCTGGGGTGGGGGGACTCTTCCCTCTGGCACCACCACGGGGGGGATCCATGGGAGAATTACCGGAGTAAGCTGGATCGGGGGTGGCTGGGCTCTGAAAGATGAGCCTTCTGAGAGGGGGCTGGAGCCACCTGCCAGCTCTGAGAGGCAGAAAAATAATTGATGGGAAAAAAAAGAAAATTCAGGTAATTTCTGCCTGAATCTGAATTTTACAAACCTATCATTTATCTAAAATTTTAATTTGTTTCCTCTAACAAGTATATGACATCCTATTCTAGAAAACTGAAAAAGAAAGGACTAGAGGTGTCAGGACAAGTCTATCTCACAGCTCTAATTTTCCAAATATACAAAATAGATAATCATATGTTAATTATTAAAGTAATATATTTAAATGACAATTTTCCAGCATGAGAATAATCTTGTCAAATAAGCAGCCTCTTCAAGATTAACAAATTATTTGTTTAATAATCACATTGTAAATTTCTCAAGGAAAGATATGCCATTTGAACAAAAACAATCTATATCTAAACCCAATGGTCAAAAAATGTGCATTTTAGAGATTTATATAAAGGGAGGGGATTGATGCCCCATCAGTGACAAGCATAGATAATCAGTGACTTAATCTCATATTTATATTTCCATGCTCTGTCAATACAGATTTTCATAAATGTAATGATTTAGTATGGTTTGATAAGTAAAATCTTCGATTGCTTAAGGGAATTCCTGAGTCTTCTGTAGTCTTAGAGTCATCATAGTCATTAGATCTGCACACAGATCACGAAGTTTAAATGTCGATATAGAAACAGATAATAATGGCAGAGAAAGACCAAAGCTCCTTTTCAGTCTGCCTGGAATTTCTTATCTGTCCCGGGACCTATTTTCCATACAGGGTTTTATCCCTTTCAGTCCAGCCCCCTGTTCTCCTCCCTACTGCTACTGACCTGAACAACCACCAAATCCTTTATTCTGTCCAAGCCATGCTTGAAACCATTTAAGGTCTTGGCACACGCCAACTACATTAGCAGACTGTTTGATGGCTCCACCAGTCTTTCCATAAAATAGAACTTTGTTGAATATCTCTTAAACCTTCCCCCCACAAGTTTCCACTTGTGACCTTGGGTCCATGATTCTGTATTTCTGCTAAGTAGTTCTCTGCAGTTCACTTGGTTTATTCCTTTCATGAACTTGAAGGTCTTTATCATATTCCCCCTCTCACCTGGCCTCTAGTGAGTACATGTTCAGTGCCTTGAGACTTTCTTCGTAAGATCTGCACTGTTGGCTATGAATCATCTTGGATACCCTGTGTTGCACTGTCACCAGAATGTCCCAGTCCTTCCTTAGGTAAGGACTCCAGAACTGAGCACAGTGTTCAAGGTGTGACCTCACCAGTGATGTATATTGTCCTTTTACTTTTTTGTCTATACCTCTTCCGATACACCCCCTGGCATCCTATTAGCCTTACTATAGGCCTTGTTACACTGGCTTGATTGTTTCTGGGTCCCTTTCCTCTGCCATATTTCTCAATTTAACTCCTACTGTCCAGTACTCTGTCCTGAGATTCTTTCCTCCAGCATTTTTTGATGTTGAATTTCAACTGCCAAACCTTAGACTAACTCTCTAGCCTTTGTATAATCTCTTTGATCTCTTCATCACTACCCTACTTCAGAGCTTTGTGTCATCTGTGGAGAGACACATCTTGACCCGGATCCCCCTCCAGTGTCACTGATGATAACATTGAAGAAGAGGAGACCCAGGACAGATCCCTATGGCACCTCACTCATGCTCTCCCTTTGTTCAGATTTGACCAGGCTTAGCACCACCCTCTGCTGTCTGTAATTCAACCAGTTTATTACCCCTCTAACTGCGTCCTTAGATGTGCAGAGGTCCTCCAGCTACTTCAGCAATCTTCTTTGTGCACCAAGTTGAAAGCCTTGCTGAAATAAAAGTATAATTAATCCACATCATTTATTTATTTATTTAAAAGTTTTTCAAGGAAAGACATACTGAGCAGACTACCGCTTGATTCCAGATGTGTTCTGGGGAGGAGGGAAACGGGATATAACATACTAGTAACAATAAATTGTAGAGACAGCAAAAATTATATAGGTAACATACAATATGTACAAGGTTTCGTTATTACAGTGAAATACAATAATCTAAGAAATTGTATGTACAGAAGGCAAGAACCAGAGTGAACAGCATAATAGTAGGCAGAAATAAGAATAGGAGATCATCAAAAATTTGGTAGTTAAGCATTTGGGTAGGTAACCTAGATATATATTGGGTGGTTGGTCCTACATTGTGCACACCAGCTTGACAGGCCCATGCTAGTGTACATTAAGTTGACATATGCAGCCTGTGGGGACTAGACCTTTTAGAAGGGAGATTTGTATCTGAGGGGAGGGGGAGAGCCGGATGTCAGCCGGCAGGGAGTTCCATAGTTTTTGTAGACGGACACTAAAAGCCGACTGTCCAGCATGGGTGGCCATGTGTGGGATTTGCAGTAGGCGGGAGTCGAAATTTCTGAGTGAGTAGGCTGTTGGTATTTGGGCTGTAAGTGTAGAGGCTAAGTAGGAGGGCTGTAACTGGGTCCAGAATTTGGCTGTGAGTCTATTGCAGTGGTAACGGCGTCTATTTGCGAGGGACGGTAGGGTTAGGTGACTGTATAGGTCGCAGTGGTGAGTGGAGGGGGGACAATCCAGTGCAAAGCGGCAGAAGGAGTTGAAGAGAGGGTCCAGTCTAGCCAGAGTGCATTTAGGGGCAGAACAATAGACTACGTCCCCGTAGTCAAAAATAGGGAGGATCATTTTCTGTAGAATCACTTTCCGGGCAGGCAGTGGGACGCAGCTGCAGTTCCGGTATAGTGCTCCCAGCCTAGGGAGCATTTTTTTGTGTGTAGCATCGGCGTGCATGGAAAAGTCAAGGTGTTGGTCCAACCTGACCCCTAGGTATCTGAATGAGGTACAGACTTCTAGAGGAAGGAATCAGGGCCCATATCTATTACCTTTGTTACCCATCAAGGAAAACTCTCAGGTTGGTCTGACAAAACCTCCCTGCCACAAACCCATGCTACTTACTGTCATGTAAACCATTGCACTGCAGGTAGTCCACAAGGTCCTGTTTCATCACAGACTCTATCAGTTTAACCACTACAAAAGTAAGGCTGACAGATCTGTAATTCCCCAGTTATCAAGCACCATGGCCATCATCTCTTTTTCAGAGGGAGATATCAACTGACTACATCCTACATCAAAGTCTACACCTCACTGATGGGTACAAAATTTGCATTTTTTTAGATGCACATCAGCTACGCCTAAATTACACTGTAATTGCACTATTGTTGAACATCATGTACACCTCTCAGACAGTAGTGCAGATTAGGTGGACAACTCAAGGTGTAACAAGGTGTAGACCTCATTTAAACCTTAGCGACATGTCAAGTACACCTCAGCTGGGTCAGGGATAAGGTACTGAATAACTACTTTGTGTCACTATTCAGCTAGGAAGTCTGGGGCTTGACCAACGGTGTGTGTAAGGGAAAAAGGTGCAGAAGAAGACACAGACACACAGGAATAGGATGTAGGGCACCACAGTGGATGCCATTTTGTTAGGTGACTATTTACAATAAATGTACTGAATGATATTGTCAAGCTGTTACAGTATAGACAATTATAGAATGCAAGCTTTGAGCAGCCTTGGATGGGACCTCTTTCTCTCTCCTTTGCAAAGAGACCTCAGACGATCATGGAAACCATGATTGCCTCACCAACAATAAGATGATACACTAACAATTTCAGGTAGAACAAACTCCTTTGTACCATGAATAATGCTGTCCACATCAACAGAGACTTCTTAAGGGTCTTCTGCCGAAAGATGTTCACACACACTGTCTCCTACAGCATCTGACAAAAGCATAATGTCCAGTCATCTACTGTAGGTAAACAAAATATGTACATTTGGAGTAATGGTCCCTGCCCAGGGTCTCCATAGATTTATCTTTTTTTTCCAAGGTTTAAAACCTGTGCCTCTCATAGAGGATAATGTATGAGCAGCCATACACAACAAACTAGCGTCTGCATTGAGAGGTGTCTATGGCAACAATGACCCCTGATAGCGAGGCTTGAAAGGCTTCCTGGTTGCCTTTCAAAACTCAAGGTGAAGCTACAGGCTTGTTGTGTATGGTTGTCCATACATTATCTTTTATAGTGCATGGGCCATCCATGCCCATTTCAAAGACTCCACTTCCTTTTGGTGAATTGATGGTTGCGGGGAGGCATTAAGTGTTAGTGGCAGTCTCAAATTAATGATTCACCATATGGCTAGTGACTGCAGCTTGTAGCTGCTTCTCTATGTTCAAGTTAAATTTCCAACTCAACTGGATAGAGGAGAACAACTGTGTGGTGGCATTCTAAAATGTCATGCTGCAATATTGACATAATTACTACAGCACAACACCATATTGATGTCACTACTGCAGCACAACAACCATATACTAGGCATGGATTTCCATGAGGAACAACATTTTACCATATGCTATAAAGAACTGTGTCTGAGCAACCATACACAAGGCTATGTTTCAATTAAGAGGTTTTCATGTTAACATGAGACCTCAAGAGCACAGGTCAAGAGGTCTCTTGTTACCATGGAAACCTTGAGACTGAATCACAGCCTTTTATGTATATGTTTATGTGTATGTTTATGTGTATGTTTATGTATATGTTTATGTGTATGTTTATGTGTATGTTTATGTATATGTTTATGTGTATGTTTATGTTTATGTGTATGTTTATGTATATGTTTATGTATATGTTTATGTGTATGTTTATGTGTATGTTTATGTATATGTTTATGTGTATGTTTATGTATATGTGTATGTTTATGTGTATGTTTATGTATATGTTTATGTGTATGTTTATGTGTATGTTTATGTGTATGGTTGCTCATACACATCTTTTATAGTGCATGGGCAACCATTAGCACTAAGTAAGCCTGTGTCTAGCATGTATAAATACAAATAAAGGTTCCTCCTGCTCCACTAATGCCCTTAGTCTGCAAGTTCTTCCAAGTGCTGCTGATTTCTGATTCTAGCTCTCAGTACTGCAGGCACTCCATCAGATGAAGTGATTTGAATAAGGCAGCTATGCAAAGATGTTCTTGTTTTGCTGTGCTGCAGCATTGATGCCCTTAGTGCAGCACAACAACATTATGATTTCATTACTGCATCACAACAATCCCATTTTAGGGGTGGAATTCCATTCTTAGTCATGTTCTACCATACACTATAAATGGCGTGTGCCATTATCACCATAGGTCTCTCTAAGCAACATCTCACACTCTATGACAAGGGCTCACTCTACCTCTTACCCCTCCTCTTCTCTCCTGACCCCACACTGCACCAGCAGAGGCTCCTTAGCACAAGGCAATCGGATTCCAAGCAGCCTTAGTGACTGCTTTTATATTAAACAATGTTCAGATGACCTGTCAGTCACATTTGAAGTTCCAGCTTACTACAAGTATAGCATGTTAAAAAAATATGAAAGACACATTTTACAAACAGCATAAGTGGGGTGTATTTGAAGCTACAGGTAATGCCCTTTTTTGTAATATTGAAAATGAGAAAAACAGGAAAAATGCAAAACATCATCAACAGGAAGTTCAGCTTCCATAGTTAGGCTTGCCTGTTCTTATGATCTCCACAGACATATCCATAAAAGCAGGAGCACTGAGACTCCCTAACTCCTTAGGAGTTTAGGGAACAGCATGGCCGCAGCCAGCACAGTCAGAGAACAAACTCTCATGATCAAACTTTCAGCTAATGCAAGCCATTCTAAATACATTCCAAATGCACGGTACTCGTACAGAGAAAGGCTCCTTTCTAAGCTAACCTTCATCTAGACAAGAGAAGAGCCTGAAAAAAAATCAAAGAAGAGTTTTAGTTTGCCTTTTCTATTTACATGCCATAGGGCTTATCTACTCATAAAACATTTATATTTCAGCTGTATTTTCTGCTTCATATATATACAGGGCTTATCTGTTCCATCCAACTCTTATGCACCTTCTGTAGTTTATGGTGTATACTTACTTAGGACTTAACTGGCTACTGTGTGTCAGTGGTTTAAAACAGCAGGAAAGGCAGACAGACTCTGCATACAGCAAGCAGACCCCCAAATGTATTCATTTATTTTATTTAAAGGGAAACAGTCAACACTATGTGTCCCACACACAATTGTGGGACTGGTCCCAATTTGCACTTTGTGTGTAAAAACATTTTTTTACTTAGTATTTACTATATCATAGTAGATCGTGTCAGACTTAGTCTGCTGACATGCAAACTGATAATTTCTTAACTTGAAATCCCAGAATTCCCTGCAGGTGACATCAGGGGAGGGCTGTGGCAGGGGTGGATTCAATAGCCTGCAGTGCATGTTAGAGTTTTTATAAACTTTGGTCTTTTGTTTGCTTGTCCTGCTGTCCTCCCTGGCCAATTATGGTGGCAGAGGACTGTTTTTAGCCCCCGAAAACAGCCAGACCAGCACACATCATAGAACTAGAGTATGTGATCTTGCCACTACCAATGAAAGGTTTGGTTTTCTGCATGGAAAATATTGATGACTTCCCTACTTTTCTGTGAAGAAACAATTTAAATATTTTATTGTTAAATAATGTGGTGCAAAAAGTGAAAAGCCTTGAACAGGATTGTAAAATACTCTATGGTAGCCAAAGTGTTAATGGTTTTAAGCCTGTCAGAGAAGTACTATGCTCTCAGCTGTCATAAATATTCCACGTGATAGTATAACTTGATGTATCCATCCACATCATAGATACAGTGGCCACAGCTGAAGAATGACCTTAGGGAAGGAGACTGTTCAGAATTGTCTGGATCATCCATCTTTATTACAATGTACCATTGAGCACAAAACTAATAATCCAAGATGTTTTTTTTTTTTAATGAAGCATATGAAGAATCAAATTAATTTAGGAACACAATGCTTCTTAAACATATACTGTATGCCACATTTTCCTGACTAGCAAGAACTATAATTTAAAGTAAGGTTTATCCTGGCTAGTGCAGTATGTTTTTAAATCTAGTACTTTAAAATTGTGTGTTATAGAGATTCTATACCTAAAAAAAATGATTGAATGTTTTTGTAGAATGAAACTGTTATCGTCAAATCCTGCTGAAAATAGAAAATAACAAGCAACATAAATGAGGTTAGGATTGATGGTTTGAGCCTGAGGTCTTTAGGGAAGACTGATAAAGATTATTGTTTAAGCACCTGGTGATGACCTAATGCTTGAAGCCTTCATTCTCACTGTATTTTCTGTTTGCAGTGTATGTTTCTGAACCCCTATTTCTAATCTAATCTGGCAGGGTGTGGGTTATTCATGGATAACAGCATGTCTCGGATGGGTTGAGGAACAAGACCAAAGGTCAAGTGCTTCCATGCACAAGAATTACAATTATCCCAGTACAAAGCATACCTTGGAGTGCCTTATTGTTATTAGGAAATGGGTTCATTAGGTTTAGCAAAGAAATATATATTTCAATTTAAAAAAGTAAAAGTTAGAAAAAAGGTAAAGGAAAAAAATTAGTCTTATTGATCCATTATAATTATGATTGGCTAGTGAATAGCATTTAGTTTGCTCTTTTTAAATACAAGTATTTTTTCCTTCACATTCAGGTATCAGAAAGTAATCATATGTGACTTTTATTAATAGCAGCAGGCTCATATTTTTGGTATTATACCATGTTTTGCTCATTTGTTCATCTCTGGAACTACAGGCAGTGACTGTTGCCATGCAGACACTTGAAAGGCAGCAGTGACATGGTGGGGGGAACAGCATCAGTCATGTGAAACACACTGTAGCAGTACAAATGCACTAGGCTCTAGAAAGGGATTGCAGCACCAGATAATCAGACTATGAGAGGTATCAGTACAAGGGGATTCTGCCAACATATCCATGATTCTGTCGCACAATAAAGATACCTACATTTAGTTATTGGGAGTTTACTGTGTTTTTTGTGCACAACTAACTTGTGGAAAAAACTCTAGCACTGTACATAGTGAAGCTAATGTGGAGGAAGGAGACTGTTCTGTTCCAGTGCTGGCTGTGCATTCTCAATTAGAAATAACAATCTTAATTACTATAGAATAGCAAATGCTCAGTGTAAATATATTTTTGATATATTCACGCTGCAGTAACAACCCATAAAAATATATGTGGTGAATATAAGTGTGTGCCTCACTAAAAGGTAATGTGTATGAGATTGGTGACCAGACCAACATAATGTGCATCAGCTATCACCACCCCTACACCCTCAGTGGGCTGACATGACCCAGACAAGACCTGCAGCTTAATTCTTGAAGAAGGATAAAGTCCAATAGTAGCCTGCTGAGAGAGTGTTTTCAGTTTTTGACACTCAGATGGCATGCTGAGACCATGTGGTCCATGGCAGTGCAATATGTTGTACCGATGTTTGAAATGCTAATAAAAAATATTAACTTACAAAAGAGATTAGACAGAACTTATTCTCCAGTTTGCTTTTCATTCATCTGTTATAGAGGGTACAGTAGTAAACTGGTGAGAGTGTTCAGTGTTCAGCATTAGGTGTTCACATTGCATGCTGAGACCATGTTGTCCATTGCGGTTTAATGGCTAAAGGTTCACAGTAGTGATTATAAAAGTAAACATTTCACACACTCACTGCTACTGCTGACAATTTCAGTAACACCAGGGACATTACTTTGAATAAAGATGCCAGCCTTGTGTACAATTTGGGGGCGGGGGGCTTAATGTTCTTGACATGTGAACAATGCGATCGGGGTTGGGAGGTTAAGTAAAAGTGAGAAACCTGTGATCTAACAGTGCTGTACAGGAGCAGCTGTTACAATGTTAGCAGCTGCAATTACTGAGCAGCATCACCTGCGGTACTTTTATTTTATTGCATCTCTTCTTGTCAAATCATGAAAATGATTTTACATGTTGGAGATGCGGGTTGAGGAGTGGTAATTATATGCACAGTTAACACACTGGATGTCATATAAAGTCTGTTCAGACGTGGCATCTTTTCAGGCAAGATAAAACATACAAAATTAAAAAATATGTGTCAGCTCCTAGGTCCTGTAGTTGTGCAAAATGAAGTGCCCAAGCAAACATTGTTCCTTAAACAACAAATTGCTGTGTTGTAAGCTATATACAAAGTAAACCTAGCAGCCTGAAACACAATAAATCTTTTGTTACATTTGCAACTTTTCTGCTAAGTGGAGCTAGTGCTGAAACCCTTGAGCTTGGACACTTCAGATCCATCATGAAAGCTATCATTAGATAGCAGCACCAAGTCTGAACTGTCCGTGGCCACTTTACCAGTTGTCTGTTATGATCTATTAGTCAAATTCAGAACCATAAGGAACATTCAAGCAGTCAAACATTCAGTATGCGAAGCAGTAATTTCCTTGTTTTGTGTTTTTTTTTCTTTTTGTGAGAGAGAGAAGGGCAACATTTGAAGACGCCCCAGTTACTGACTCTAGACTGTTGTGCACAACACTCTGAAGTCAGTCACCGAAGTCTCTACAAATGTTGCCAAAAGAAAAAGAAAATAAATGAGGACATTACTAAACCACATACTGAATTTGTCTTCATTAAATAGTCACAGAAAAGGACTATAAAATGACTGATTGAAAGGTTTGTGACCATTCCCAGCCTGACAAATAAATTCTGTCAGACAGTGGTAAAGCAGCCAGAGACAATTCAAACTTCCCCCTACCTCATCACTTCTTCTGTTGCATGTTTTGAAAGAACACTTTGTCACCTTCTTCAGCACCCCATGCTAACCTCATTTCTTTATCTGCTTTCACTTATCTCTCTGCTCTATTGGCCACACTTAACCTCTTCTGATATCCCCCATCCACTTCTGTCTGACTTGCTTTGTTTGTAATGAATGTCTTTCTTTTTGCCATCAATGTCTCTGCCACTCATTGAAAAACCACAGTGGTTTCTTCCCCTCTTTGATCTTCCCCACTATTTTTGTGTAGAGAGTTGTCACCTCCATTGCCCCCTTTTCTATCAAGTCCCATGTGCTGCCCACACCTGCTGCTGTTTTCATATGCTGCAATTTTTCCCCTAGCACTCCTCTTATCCTATGGAAATTTGCCCTTCTGCAATCTTGGACCTCAATACTTGAGCTCATCCTATCTGCTTTCAACCTGATCTCCACCCATACTATCCTGTGATCACAGAATTCCAAAGGTTCCTCCACCCTGACTTCTTCTATTATGTCCCTGTTTACCAGGACTAGATCCAGTATGGCACTTTCCCTAGTTGGTTCTGTGCCCTCTGGATTAGAAATGCCTTTTGCATTCCAATCACCAGGTACTGATGACTTGCACTCACTGCTATGGGAATATTCCAGTCCACATTTGGCACACTAAAGTCCTACAGTATCAGCATCTCCAATCCACCACACTGTTGATTTCCTCCATTAGCTCTCTTTTGGTTTCTTCTCTTTTTGTTGGGCACCTGTACACTACACTGACCCTGATCACTTCCCTCCCACTGCAACTACATGGAACAAAACTGTCTCCTTCCCAGTTCCTCTTCCTACTTCCTGAATTGCTGAGTCTTCTATACCATATACAGTATAATGTGTCTTGCTCCCCATCCCCCTATCCCCTGCCCCCTATTCAGTTAGCTAAGGCTACCTGGCACTTTAGTGTGTCTGTTCCATGACTTCCTTTTGCAGCTCACCATGACAGTGTGATGATCTGCATTGGTGGAAGACTAAGGAGTGGATGGTGGAGTGTTGTTGGTGAAAATCCAAGTCCGTGGAAGACAGGTTGGTGCTTAGGGCTAACTATGGGGAGTATCAGTAGGCAATTGCCATGGAAAAGACAAAGCTCCTGTCAAGGACAATTGCTACAGAGAGAAATCACCCAGACCAGCTCTTCAGCACTATAGAAAGATTGATTAATCCTTCCTGTCTGCAGCTGCCAAGCTTTTCCCAAAGAAAATATCAAGGGGTCTGGCTGATTCTTTGTCTTCCATTCAATTGGATATTTCCTCAAGCAGACTGTCATGGGTCAGTGGTGGTCAGTTTACTAGGGAAACAGATAATCTGCCAACCTATGTCCAGCCAGCTGTAGAAGAGAAGATTCTCTGGGTGATCTCGGGTCTGCTCCCCAGCTGCTTTATGCTAGACCCTGGGTTTACCTGGCTGCTCACAGGCTGTCAGGAATCTCTGGGCCCAATTATCACTGTGATTTCCAGATGCTCCTCAAGGGACAGGGTTTTTCCAGCTGCTCTGAAAAGGGCAGTGGTTAAACCCTTCCAGAAAAAAAAACTTCTTTGGACACAGACATTCTAGCGAATTATAGATGGGTCTTAAATCTTCCCTTTCTAGGGGACTATCAAGAATGTGGTGGTGGCTCAACTTGAGGCTCGTCTGCAACAATTTGACATATATGAGCCTCCCCAATTGGTATTTGAGCCCTGTCACAGCACTGAGACTGCACTCATCAGGGTGACACATGATCTCCTTATGACAAGGGATCATGGACTATATTCTACCTTGGTCCTCTTGGATATCTTGTTGGTATTTGACATGGTTGACCACAGGGTGTTAATGGCTCACTTAAGGAACTATATGGGTCTCTCCATTACTGTTTTGTGCTGGTTGAGTCCTACATAACAAGGAGCATACAAGTGGTTCTAGGAAATTTCACCTCTGGAGTGGCTGCATTCTCCTGTGGTATTCCTCAAGGTTCAGTCTTTGTCCCTGTGTTATTTTCTGTGCACATGTTGCTTTTGGGTGAAATTAACCGATGATATGGTGTTGCGTTCCACTGTTATACATATGATACTCACCTATACCGGTCTTGCAATCCTGATGGTGTACAAGCTGCCTCTGTGTTAGGTTGGTACCTTGTGGAGATCAGTGATTGTATGGCGTCCAATTAACTGTATCTGAACCCAGGGAAGCAGAAGTTATGATTGTCAAACCAGGTGGGTGGATTGATGACACTTCCTTCAGTAGGATGTCAGCCACTCAGAGATGTGGATAAAGTAATGAATCTGGGGGTCATTTCATACTGTACAGTAGGTATCAGTGGTAGTCCAAACTGGCTTTTATCATTTGCATAAGATTGCACATATCAAACTGCATCTTGAGCCAGTTGATCTTATGATGATAGTCCATGCCTTTGTCACCTCTAGACTAGACTATTGCAATACCTGTATTTAGGGTTATCTGGAGATTTAAAGAGGTGCCTGCAGCCAGTCCAGAATGCTGCAGCCTGGCTGATTATGGGAATTTTATGGAGTGACCGTATCACTCTAGTCCTACGTGCACTACAGTGGCTGCCTGTGCAGTGGAGCATCACCTTAAAAATAGGCTTGATGACATTCAAGGCCGTGCATGGTTTAGAGTCTGACTACTTGAATGAACTCTTGGTTGTTTTCTACCCAACTTGCCTCCTATATTCCACCAATGCAGGCCTGCTTGTTGTCCCTAGCATTTGCCTAAAGCAACCCAGGGACAGAGTGTTTGGCATGGCAGCTCAATTGCTGTGGAACATGTTACCTGGAAGCATTCACTCAGCCTGCATGGTGGAGGCCTTTAATGCTGCTTTAAAAATCTACCTGTTCTAGCTAGCATTCCCAGGTTTTAATTAAACATTTAGGCAGCATTATTTTAATTTAAAAAAAATTAAGTTGCTGTATAATTTTGTTTTAAATTTGTATCAATTGTATGGCACCCTGACCCTCAGAGATAGGGCACTTAAAAAAAAAACTTCCCTTGCCTATTCCTACTGAACATTGAGTACCCTGGTATCCTTTTTTTTCTGTCTTCTGTTTTTCCTTCAACACCCCTCCCCCAATCCCGTCACTGACCCTTTCATGTACTTACAGATTATCCACTACTTGTGTAGAACCATTTGGGTGGGTGGCCAGAGGTGTCATTCATGCAAGACCCAGTGGGTTGGGGGAGTGCCAGCTATGAGTAGTCCGGCATCCAGTTTCCTCAAGGTTTTTTCCTCCTCTGGGCAGAAGTGTCAGAACTTGCATGCCAGCACATCATGCTTCAGCCCAGCCCCTCACTAGTCATGCACTCCTGCTGTGCTGCCAGCTAGCCTCCACCAGGAGGTAGTCAGTGCATCGAGAACTATTGCCCCCCCAAGGAAGGAGAGCTGTCATTGAGAGCTTGATCTTCATTTACCCATTCCCCAGTGTCCATAACGCCCACTTGTGATACTGTTTTATTCATGTTTTAGTTACAGCCTCAATCTCTGTTGTACCTCAGCCATTATTGCATTGAGGTCACACATTTTGTTTGCCAGATTCCTGGAATTAGCACACATCCCCCACCATACTCTCTGAGTTCTCCATATTGGTTGTTTTCCCCCCTTATGGTGCAACTGAATTCCTCTACTACTGTTCCCCCTGCACTTCTCCCTGTTCCTGTATTTTTTTACTGCCTTCCTGCACTGCATCCTTCCTCCCTACCCCCATTCTGCTCAATGAATATGCCTGCCTTTTACCTGTGCAGCATCCCACTGCATCTTCCCTCCTTCCCTTCCTCCCATTTGACCTTCCTCTTCTGCCTGCTCTACTGCTGGGGGGAGGTCCTCATTACCCACCTCATGTGTGGATGTACCTCTCCTCAACTGTGCTGCTCCTGCATTTTCTAGTTTAAAGGTTTCCTGGATGTTGTACAAACCTATGTCCCACCACCCTGGTGCCCTTCTTGTTGAGTTGCTGTCCATCCCTTCTGAACAGCCTCCAGCCACACTAGGTGTGGCCTCTGTCTCCTAAGAACTTAAAACCTTCCCCCTTCCTATACCAGCCCTATAGCCACACGTTGAACTGATCTATTTTGCATTTTTGGATGATTAGATGTAACAATTTGAATAAAGAGTCACTATAAGTGAGACTGGGTACCTCATAGTCATGTACAGCATATAGAAAATCCTGGACAACAGACAAGCCCCCAATTAAAGTGTATAAGTCCAACAATTTATATATCTCTACATGAAGTACTATAAAATGACTAATAATGAATTATTGCTAACCACCTTATCCAATATAGTAAAATATATGTTCAGATCTACTGATTTCAAAAAATAGCATAAAAATGGATGTAACCAGGTTGCCATACAGATGTCACATGTTACTCATGGTTACTACCCCTGCCTTGCACCAGTGGGGGCTACAAACATGGTTGAAGAGTCTGGGCTCATTAGACTCCTCAGACTGGTTGGTTCATTCCAAGAAAGAGTAGAAAATAGCACAGTACTTCTGCACAGAGAAAGATAAATGGGCCAGGATAAGTGTGCAATACTGTCCCCTCAGATGAAGTACCAACCCACTTCCCTAGAGGTTACAGACACCACTCTGAAACTAACCAATTGTAATATGTAAATTTGACAAAACACTATTATGTACACAACAAATAATATGCTCACACACAAAATTATGAAAAACATCAACAGGACATTATTAACTGCAACAAACCCAACTAGCAATTATTTAAAATATCAAGAATATGGGCCCCTCTGATGGGAAACAAAATCTCCCCTGTATCACACATCAGATCTCTCTGCTAACTGTACTGTTAGCCCCTACTACTCAAAGCAATGCAGTACCACAGTATTACCCAAATCCTAGCAAAGGATATTTCTTTCAAAAATACTTTAATTACTGAAGTTTTACAGTTACTGAATACCCACACTAACTAGCAGTTGCAGGCCGGATGTTGCAGTGCCCATGATTTTGTGCTAATGTACTTTCAGATTTACTGCAAGCTTGCAACTTTAACCTAACAGACTTTTCTAGAAAATTTATGAAAACAATAATATTTGTAATCCAACTGTAAGAACTGCAATCCTACATTAAGAACTTTAAACTTGAAGTGACTTTTAAGTTTCTGTCTGGCTAGGTCAGTACTTAGTGTCCGCCGACCAAGGTCTCAGAAGCTAGACCAGGAACAAGAGCAGCTCTCCAATAGATGCTTTTGATCCCGGGCTAACATTGATGGGTAAAAGGTGACAGACCCCTTGACTCAGGGCCTAGTCGCTATTGCTCTGTGGCAGTTCCGTTCAGACTTAGCAGTCACAGCAGCATGGTAGTGGTCAAGGTCAAGGGGAAGCCTAGACCAGGATGCTCCCTCACCTCTCACAAAGCTACACACTTGATCAGGGTAGCAGGGTACCCAAAGTATGAACTCCTGACCTCACTCTTCCTTCAGTCACATGAGCAGAGGGAGAAGGGGCTGATCTCCAACCTCTGAGTTCAAGCAGCAGTTCCTGGAAATACTCTGCAACAGCACACCCTCAGCAACAATCATCAGCAGCAGCTCTGTTTGGATGGAACTAAAGTAAGATTTAACTGCACAGAAGCAATCTGAATCCAGTTATGACTTCAGCTCTGTCCTCTCATCATGTCTGTCTCATTCAGATGGCCAAGCAGGACTGCCTGAAACCCTTCCTAGCTTATAGGAATGTTACAGTAAAGCTTCCAGATTTGCTTACACTGCATTGGCTGTTTTGTTGCAGTCACTGACAGCAGCAGTACTTGATTCATGATAAGTGCAAAAGTGGGTGCCAATCACTCTGCCACTCTGGCTCTCAGAGTGCTTCAGGTATTTCCATTGTAACCCTCAGGCTTCAGTTGTCTGGTTCCTCAGGTTGAGGGTCTCCAAGATGTTGATATCCATACTGTTGCAGGCACACAATTGCAGCATTACCTATTTCAAAAGGCAGGTGGCAAAAAATGCTGGCAATTAGTTGTTGTTGTTAGCCTTCCTAGTGAATGTCCAGTGCAGCTCTAATGGTCATAGTGGTCTAGTCAGACTTTGAAGTCATCCTCTGAGCTTGGAGGTGATCCTGTTGTCAGTGGCATGGAGCACAGAGAAGATATCTGCTCTGCTCTTATCTTCCCCACAAGGTCCCTAACACCAGTTCCAGTGGACGACGCATGCAGACATGGTGGACCCACCTGGAACCTCTCATGGCCCAAAGGTAAGCCACATTTTGGGAGTTATATGGGGGGAGGGAACATTTATTCCTGGGTGTGTTATACTGACTCTTTTATTTATTTTTTTAAATCTACAGATTTGAACACATTTATGCCATATTGGATAAGGTGTTTTACTATAGTTTCTTATTAGTAATTTTTATTTAATGTGGAGGTACTCTATAGGTGGTCAAGGCTTTCATATATATATATATATATATATAAAGAGAAAGAGCAAATGACTATGAGGCCCCCAGCTTCACTTACAGTGACTCTTAGATTTAAATTATGACACTCTGTTATTGGACAGAACTGGTGATAATGTTACACTGGTTGCCCTCATAAAGAAGTTGAAATGCTCAGAAGGTTAGCCCTTGACAAAGCTAATTTTGAGTGAAGCACCTGACATTTGGGCATATGGAGTCCTTCAACAGCAGTTAATTGTTCAATGCAAACGGTGTTTAAAGAAAAAGTTTTTGTCATTTTCACCCTGCATTTGCACTTCGGAGGATCACAGAATAAAAAGTAACACAATTTGTTTGCCTCTGATTTTCCTTTTTTTGACCCCTTTTTTTGGTTGCTATAAGTTTTTGTTTTAGTCAATTGCCTCTGGAGACTGTACCAAATCCCTACAGCAACTGCATGGTCCCAGCTTTGGTTGTGTGCACCATGTAAAGTCAGCATAAGAAAAGGAGGTGGAGACTGACCAGGAGGTTGTGTATGTCCAGGAGGGGAACTAGGATCCTAGGTGATAGGTTTAAATGCTTCATTGGCAAGCATTTAACTAACCAAGGGGAGAGGCACCAGAGAGGAGGAGGGAAATCCTAGCCCCCCTCCAAAAAAAATCAGGGTATTAAAGGAGGTAGACACCAACATAGAGATGTCAATAGGGAGCAGGGAAGGGGTAATTGGAGAAAATGACAAACACAATAAGGACAGGGATGGGGCAAAAAGGGGTAAGGCCATCAAGTAATGGAGGGTAATGAGTACCAATGGCCATAGTCTGGGCAACAAGCTCCCTGAACTGGTGGTCTTGATGGAAGAGGGATGCCTGGATATTGTAGCAGTCACAGAAACATGGTACACAGAGAACCATGACTGGGATGTTAACGTACCAGAGTACACAACCTACAAGAGAGACAAGGAGGGGAGAAGAGGGGGCATAGTAGCTCTCTATGTAAGGGAAGGGATAAAAAGCAACTGAACAAAAGAGTAAACAGGGAGGAGAGGAGGCACTGTGGGTCTCCTTAGAGACTGGAAATGGCACCACAATCTGCACAGGGGTTGTATACAGACCCCCATGTCAGGGGAAGGGAATGGACAAGGATATGATAGAAGCCATACTTAGGATGGCAGAGAAAAGGGAGATACTGTTAATGGGGAACCCTAATACGCCAAATGTTAACTGGAGCACATTTGCTGCAGCTACATCCAAAAGCAGGGCCATTCTCAAAGCCCTTCAGGTGGCATGCCTCAGACAGCTAGTTTTGGAACCAACTCATGAGGTAGCAATCTTAGACCTCGTACTCTCAAATGGGGACAGTGAGAGGATCTCAGATCTAGAAGTGGGTAGCCATTTGGGAACAAGTGACCACCAAACAGTGTGATTCACGATAAACTCCGCTACAGAGTCAAGCCATACAAAAGTGAGGGTTCTGGACTTCAGGAGGGCTGACTTTGGCAAGATGGGAGAGTGCCTTAGAAAAGCACTGGTAAACAGGCTAGAAGGAGGAGTGGAGCAACAATGAGGAAACATCAAAACTGCCATCACAGAGGCAACAAGCCTTTGTGTGAAGCAAATAAACAAATCAAAATGAAAGAAAAGGCCACTATGGTTCTCAAAAGAGGTGGCGGTGAAGGTTAGGGAGAAAAAGACAGCATTTAGGAAGTATAGGGAAACACAGAAGGAGCAGGACAGAGAACTGTACCAGTTAAGGCAGAAGGAAGCAGGGAGGGTAGTCAGAATAGCAAAGGCCCAAACTGAGGAAAAGATAGCCAACTCGGTTAAGAAGGGGGATAAAACTTTTTATAGGTATATCAGGGAGCATAGAAAGACAAAGGAAGGGATAGTGGGCAAATAGAATGGACAGTGGGTGGCAGAGAGGGACAGTGAAAAAGCAGGGATATTGAATGAATACTTCTGTTCAATATTCACAAAAGAGGAGGAAGGAGGTGCCTAATCCAATTAACAGAAGCACTTGGATGGGGGTGTTGATCCCAGTCCTTTTACAGAAGAAAGGGTTCTGAAAGAACTCCTAAAACTGAAGGACAAAGCAATGGTGCCAGATGGATTCACCCCAGAATTCTAAAAGAATTAAGGAGAGAACTAGTGACACCACTGACTAATCTCTTTAACAAATCATGGGAGTATGGTGTGGTACCTGAGGACTGGAGGAAGGCAGATGTGATTCCCCTTCACAAAAGTGGGAGCAAGACAGAGGCAGGAAACTACAGACCTGTCAGTTTGACCTCTGTGATAGGGAAAGTAATGGAATCACTTCTGAAGGAAAGAATTGTTGAGTACCTAGAGGCCATTGGGGCACAGGACCCAAGGCAGCATGGATTCACAGCAGGAAGGTCATGTCAGATGAATCTAATTGATTTCTTTGGCTGGGTGACCAAAGTAGTAGACCAGGGAGGGGCTGTGGCATTGCCTACCTAGACTTTAGCAAGGCATTTGACACAGTCCCACACAAAAGATTTACAGTCAAATTAACCAGCCTGGGAGTAGGTCCCAGGGTGGTAGCCTGGGTAAATCATTGGCTGGACAACTGGACACAGAAGGTAATTGTAAATGGAGTCCACTCTGAAGAAAGAGGGGTTACTAGTGGGGTACCCCAAGGTTCAGTACTGGGCCCAGTCCTTTTTAATGTCTTTATAAGTGACATTGCAGAGGGACTGGAAGGAAATGTATGCCTCTTTGCAGATAACACAAAGATCTGCATCAGGGTTGATACTCAAGGAGGCATGGAAAGGATGAGAAGGGACTTGGCAAGATTGGAGGAATGGTCAGAAGTATGGCAGCTGGGATTCAGTGCAAAGAAATGCAAAATAATGCACCTGGGAAGCAAAACCTGGGGAAGATTACACAATGGGGAAGCAACAAAAAAAATGGAAAGGGACCTGGGGGTAATCATATCAGATGACCTTAAGGTTGGCAAGCAATGTGAGAAGGTGGTAGGGAGGGCTGGGGTATACTGGGATGTATAGGGAGAGGCATCACCAGCAGAAAACAGGAAGTTATCTCCCTGTACAGACAGTTGGTGAGACCCCATCTGGAGTACTGCATCCAGTTCTGGAGACCCCATCTCCGCAAGGACATAGACAGGGTGGAGGCAGTTCAGAGGAGGGCAACTAAAATGGTGCAGGGTATGCAAGAGAAGCCATACAAGGAGAGGCTAAAGGAGCTTAAGATGTATACCCTTGAGGAAAGGGGGGCATGATAGAAATGTTTAAGTACCTCAGTGGAATCAACAAAGTCCGAGAGGGTAGCATCTTTCAGAAAAAGAGATGTGCAAGAACAAGGGGACACAATTTGAAGATAGAGGGGGGACTGCTCAGGGGCAATGTGAGGAAGTATTTTTTCTCAGAGAGGGTAGTGGATGCATGGAACAGCCTTCCTGAGGACATTGTGGGGTCTAAAACTGTGGGAGAATTCAAGAATGCATGGGACAGACATAAGACAAATTGTGTGGGGGGTAGAAAAAAATAGGCTGTTGGTTAAATAGGATCTGCAGCTTATCCTCTTGGTAGGGAAATGGACAGACTAGGTGGGCCAAGCGGTCCTTATCTGCCATCAAAGTCTATGTTTCTATGCACATTCTCATTGGTTTCATCAAGCTGTTGTTGCTGCTTCATTGTAAGTGTATGCATCACTTTTTATATTCTTAGCATCCAGGGGGAATCAATGCATCTTTATATCTGGAATCCAGAAGTGTTGCCATGCCAAATTCCATATACAATCTAATTCTGTCAATTCTGACTGCAAGTTGCCTGCATGTTGAGCCAGAAATATCTCTACCACTTCTTTATTGAGTATTGTAAGATGGCAAGAAAAAATCGTGAGACCTTACTGGCTGAAAGACATCACCTGGCTCTGCAATAAAAAGCTTGTGATGCACATTTACCAAGGCACAAAAGCCTCATTACCTTAAAACTTTGAGACTATTTCATGTATAAAACCTTGCCACAAGACCAAAGACAGCATGTATTCACCGAGGTGGGGTACAAATAATACAGATATTAAGTTCAGATGCTTAAAAGTGGTGGTAATATGCTACATGCAGGAAAATAGCAGAATACAAGTTAAACGATACAGGTATAGGCAGGAATGCATCAAGCAAATTACAATAGTGTGGAGACGAGTTCAAAGTGCACACAGGGTGCTGTATGTTACATTCAGGCAGTCACCGTTTACAAGAATAATGATACAGGTAGGCTCATGAGTACATTAACAATTACTAGGCTAAGTTACAATGAGTAGAGGAAGAAACCTGAAGTGTACAGGCAGCAGAGCAATTGCAACACGATAGGGAATAGGAGACGGAATGAAATAAGTTAAGATCAGTTGCAAGAAAGGGAGATGAAATTATGGAGGATAGAGGACAGGGAATGTAGGGTGGGCCATTGAAGATGAATGGAAGAAGGGCATTCCAGAGTTTAGTGAAGCGATATGAGAAGGCAGCATGGCCAACACTTACCATGAAAAAGGAATCTAAAGGAGCATCGGGTGTCAGCGATGATGCTAAATATATGGAATGACACAATATGAACTGAAAAAAAGCACCCATCACACAGACTAAAAAAGACACCATATCAGGTATTAAAGTTTATTAGTACAAAAGTGACACACCAACCAGTAACAAATGACTGGGGCTAAAGCAGAATAATCCTTATGTTTCACCCAACACACTGCTGGGCTTCCTCAAAGTAATCCAATTATCCTCCTTTGTCCATATTTATACACCAAACACACGTACAGATGTATTTATTAAATAATTAGATTACTAATAAGTATTCTCATTCATGTAATGACAAAACATCATGTTCAATAAAAAGGTGACTACATACCTAAATAGAAATGCAGCATGGTGAAGGAGACAATTATCTTACTAAAGAATGTTCTCAGTCAAGCACTGGTAAAGCATAATTAAATGTCTCCTTTCAACCAAGCCATAATCACTAAACCAATCACCTAACAAGCATTTGTCAATGCCGAATGTTAATTGCTTTTGTCCGTTGAGCTCGCTCACTGCCCCTCTGTCACTTGCTCGTTCTTTTTCTCCCGGTGCTGCAGGCTGCCCTTTTGTACTGGGCTCCTGCCTGCATTGGCATCTTTTTCTGCCCACAAAGAAATCTGCAGCTGTCCCAACAGAGCTCTGTTGAGGTGGCTTACTCCCCCTGTCTCACATGCTCATTCTGTTTCTGCTGGCGCTGCAGGCTGCCCTTTTGTACTGGGCTCCTGCCTCTGTTGGCGGCCTTTTCTGCCCACAAAGAAATCTGCAACAGTCCTGACACAGGTCCGTTGAGCTCACTCACTCCCTCTCTCTCACTGACTCATTCCGTTTCTGCCAGCAATGCAGCCTTGCCTTTTGTACTGGTCTCCTGCCTGCGTTGCCGCCTTTTTCTGCCCACAAAGAAATCTGCAGCAGTCATGATACAGCTCTTTTGAGCTTGCTCACTCCCCCTCTCTCACTTGCTTGTTCTGTTTCTCCCTCTGCTGCAGGCTGCCCTTTTGTACTGGGCCCCTGCATGCATTGCTGCCTATTTCTGCCCACAAAGAAATCCGCAGCAGTCCCAATAGAGCTCCATTGAGCTCACTCACTCCCCTTCCCTCACTCGCTCTTTCTGTGTCTCCTGGTGCTGCAGGCTTCCTTTTAATACTGAACTCCTGCCTGCGTTGGTGCCTTTTACTGCCCCCAAAGAAATCCGCAGCAGTCCTGATAGAGCTCAGTTGAGCTCGGTCACTCCCCCCTCTCACTCGCTTGATCCTAATCTGTCCCAAACACTGATTTCAGACAGCGACTGTGGTATTCTATGCCAGAACCACGAAAACGCATTTTGGCCAGGTTGTGAAAAATGACAGCTGTACTGTTCATAAGGAGGTGTGAAAAAATGGCAGTGTTTAAAATCAGGCGTGAAAATATTACTAATTTGCAAAGTTACAAGGGTATGTGGAAACTGCACAACGCACACTCATAACACAGTCACTTTATGGAGTTTCATCACAAAATTTTCAGCATAGGCATTTTAGGACCTCTGCTCATAAACAGTGTCACTGTGATTTTCTTAATGTGTCCTGAACACTGATTTCCCACAGTGACCGCTCTATTCTGTGCTGGAAGAGCGAAAACACATTTTGGCCAGGATATGAAAAATGACACCTCTACTGTTCATAGGGAGGTGCTGAAAAATGGCAATGTTGAAATTCTGGAGTGAAAACATTGCAAAATTGCGAAGTTACAAGCGTGCATAGCAACTGTGCAATGCACACTCGTAAAACAGTCATTTTTTTGATTTTTCTTGATTCATGTGTAGTGAAATTATAATCAGAAAGGTTAACCACAGGTGTGGGCTCAGAACTCATTTGAACTATACAATCATGACTCTAATCATTAACAGATACTATTGGAGGGGTTGTGGGGTTGGGGGTACCAGGAAACATACAATCTTCGAAAGGCAGTACACACCTATTAATCAATATTTTTTCTTGCTTCTTCCTCCACGCCACCCCCCCCACCTCGTCCTCCTTGTTGTTGATGGGTGGTCTGGAAACGTCTCTTTTTTGGACTCTGACTGCTTCTCATTCCCTGGACTTGTAAAAGGAACTGTCCCACTTCAGATTCCCCCAAATCTCCTTCCACAGTGTTTCTGAATCATCAGTGTCAGAGGGTCCCATGGTATACTCTAGCACTGTCTGTCCACTGGAGGCCCCCATATTGAAACCCACACCTTTTTTCAATATGCATTTCAAACCAGCTGTATTGTTATATTCATCTTGCGTTTTATCTGCCCAATCAAAGACTGTTGTTTAAATAGTCACGGTCATCTCTAAGAAACTTTTTTTGTTTCTGTTGCTTAAGTCTGATGTCATATCTAGTAACTTTATCAAATAACATTTTATTCAAACAATCAAATTTGGTTGTATCAGTCAGGGTTTTAAGTAAAGTCTCAGCAGCACCAATATTAGCTGTTAATTGTTCATGGATGGGTTTGGCAAATTCTAGGACAAGATTAATATTGTTGATGGAAACATCATGCATATTTTGCTGCCACCTAGTCATGAAAGTTACATTATCAGTACCGTATGATATCAAACCAGGGAATGAGACACAGTCAGCATCCAAAAAAGACATGTTTCCAGACCACCCATCAACAACGAGGAGGACTAGGTGGGGGGGCATGGAGGAAGGAGCAAGAAAAAATATTGATTAATAGGTGTCTACAGCCTTTTGAAGTTTGTATCTCTCCTGGTACCCCCACCCCCACAACCCCTCCAATAGTATCTGTTAATGATGACAGTCATGATTGTATAGTTCAAATGAATTCTGATCCCACACCTGTGGTGAACCTTTTTGATTATAATCTCACTACATATGAATTATCGGTGTTAAGTAAGGGTTTAGGCTTTTGTCCTGCAACCGATATCAATTGGTTTGCCACATGTGTTGAGTTACATAAATTCTCACGTTTTTTGACTTTTAAATGCCTTTATCAAAATGATGATATTGAACACGATGTTGAAGTATGTTTTAGAGGTTTGAATCTTAGATCTATATATTGCCCCTCTTTAAATCCTGTTGTGTCTGTGTTTACTAAAAAATGCGAATTGGGTTTAGAAAAACTTAGAGAGGACTCGCACTCTTCCAAGTGCGAGTTTTCAAATTGCAGCACTGGTGAAAGGCAAACTTTAAAAGATCTAAAAGCTAATGATAAGATTGTTATTAGAGCTGCTGACAAAGGGGGAGCCATAGTAATCCAGAATACAAGGGTCTATCTGGCAGAATTTGAATGGCAGGTTGGTGATAGAACTTTTTATACCAAGATACATAGGGGTACAGTGCAGATTTTTAAGACAGAAGTGCATGAGATTCTGAACCAGGCTTACATCAAGGGGTATATTACTGACTCAATGTATAGCACTTTAACTGTTAACCATCCAGTTATGCCTATCATTTATACCCTGCCCATGATCCATAAGGGATTGGATCACTCCCCTGGCTGAACTATTATCTCCGGCTGAGGGTGGCTTACTGAGCCTTTCTCTATATTTTTAGATGACTTTTGACAATCACTTGTCTGCCAGCTCAGATCCTATATCTGAGATTCCACAGAGGTTATTAATATAGTTGAACATTTAAACATGGACCCTGATTGGTATTTTGCAACTATTGATGTGACCTCCCTTTATATGGTTATTCCACATCAGGAAGGCCTTGAGACCTTAAAATATTTCTTGAATACCCATACAGAGGAAGAATTAGTTTCCACCCCCACTTTCAGGACTAACTCTATTCACAGATTCATGGAACAGCTATGGGGGTCACCATGGCCCTGAGTTATGACAACTTATATGTTGGAAGTTGGGGATTATTTAATCTGTTCAGCACTGCCATGAATCCATTCTATTCCTGGGTGGATTTGTGGTGGCACTTTATAGATGATATTATAGTCATGTAGAGAGGTAGTGAGTCTGAGTTTGATGAATTCATAAAATGTCTGAAAAGTACCCGCACATGTCTGAGGTTTAAGTACACTATCAGCAAAATCAGCAGCAATTTCTTGGATTTTCACATATATTGGAATGAGAGTGGTGATGTCGGTACCACTCTTTTCCAAAAAGTAATGGATAGGAATAGTCTTTTAAGATTTGATAACTGCAACCCACCACATGCAAAATTCAATATTCTGAAAGGCCAATCAGTTAGAACTCTTAGGAATTGTACAGAAGCTGAATAATTTAAAGAAAGAAAAGCTGTACAGATACAAAGATTTATAGAGAGAGGCTATAGCTCACGCAGTATAGCCACTGCAATACAGAAAACATGAAATGGATAGACCTGTCCATATTTTAGAGAATGGTAAGAAAAATGACAATGGAGGAATAAATTGTCCTTTTATTACTACTTTCTCTACAAAAGCAAATGAAGTTAGAGAGACTATTTCTAAAAATTGGTTGATTTTGGAAATGGAGCCCAGGTTATCTCATGTTGCTGATTCTGGACCATGAGTGGTATTTAGATGTGCCAAAAATATGAAGGACTTGGTCGTTAAAAACTTTTCTCCTGGTCCCAAATCTTTGAAGCAGACTGTGCTTGCCCCCTTGCCTAGTGGTACATGTAAGTGTGCTAGATGTCTTTACTGCAAATATATTAAGACATGTAAATCTTTTGAACACCCATTAGAAGTAAAGAGATTATATTAACAGATTTTATCTTGTGCAGTAGTTGTGGGGTTGTTTATTTGTTACAGTGCAACTGTGGAGCCTACTATGTGGGACACACCACTAGACAATTCAGGATTGTGATGGGTGAGCACGTACATGCGGTGCAAAGACCGGATAACAATTATGCCATTGTTAAACATCTTTCACTTCACCCTCAAGGGTGACATTCTTTCCATTTTTTTGGATTAGAATTAGTAAAACTTGGCCTGAGGGGAGGTGATCTTAAAAAGATTATTGGACAAAGGGAAAGTTTTTGGATCTTTGAATTAGGAGTGAGGAAACATAATGCTTTAAATGATAATATTGATTTAACAGCATTTTTGAACACATTTCGATGTTAATATAAGTGTTGGCCAATACAGTTGAAATATTATTGCTTTTATTTCACCTTTTTGTAAAATTATGGTTTCATTTAGTTAATAACCATCTGAAAGATTTGCTTCCTATGTGCCAAATACTTCTTCTTTTTTGTCTATTGGTGTTCCTTGTTTCTATATGTATAAATTTTGAATTTTATTGTAAATATTTGGATTTTCTATTTATGTTCAACTCTACTTTGTACCATGTATTTGTTGCTTTAATGTCCAAGCAATCTGACTTACTAAACCAATCAATAATTGGTTTCCAATATATATTTTAGGTTACATTTTCTTTTGTGATTATGGTTTGGTAGAAAAGTGACATTTAATTATGCTTTACCAGTGCTTGACTGAGAACATTCTTTAGTAAGATAATTGTCTCCTTCACCATGCTGCATTTCTATTTAGGTATGTAGTCACCTTTTTATTGAATATGATGTTTTGTCATTACATGAATGAGAATACTTATTAGTAATCTAATTATTTAATTAATACATTTGCACATGTGTTTGGTGTATAAATATGGACAAAGTAGGGTAATTGGATTACTTAAGGAAGCCCAGCAGTGTGTTGGGTGAAACATAAGGATTATTCTGCTTTAGCTCCAGCTGTTCATTAACCGGTTGGTGTGAAACTTTTGTGCTAATAAACTTTAACACCTGATATGGCGTCTTTTTTACTCCATGTGCTGGATGTTTTTTTCAGTTCGTATTATGGCCAACAGTTGTAGATCAGGGGGAGAGCAATGGTCCAATGATCAGAGTTATGAAGGAAGTTGAGGGTTGGTAAGGAGAGAGAGAGAGTAGTGGTGATGTAAGAGGGGATGGACCCAAACCTGTATTTAGCTATGATGCTAGCACAGTTGGCGAGATGCCTGTCAACAAGAGATGGGAAGGAGAGAGAGATTTATAGAGGTCAAAGTGATGAGTCAGGGGGGACAGTCTAGAGTGAAGTGACGGAACTAGTGAAAGAGGGTATCCAATCTGGTTAGGGAGGACTTGGGAGTGGCACTGTAGACTATGTCTCCATAGTTGAAGATAGGGAGTATCATTTTCTGGACAAGCTCATGGCAGGCCAGCAGGAGAATACACCCACAGTTCCTATATAGTGCACCAAGCTTGGGAGCAGTTTCTTGTGAATGGCATCCATAGTCCCAGAAAGGTCAAGGTGTGGTAAAGCCAGACATTGAGATACCTAAAGGAGGTAACATTGGCAATCAAAGTCCCATCCAGGGAATGGAAGGAAGGAAGGAATACCTAAAGAGTCTCTGCTTAGTGCCAAAGCTCATGGAGACAGTCTTCTCAGCATTGAGGAGCAGCTGGTTGGAGCAGAACCAGAGCTGAACTCTGTCAAAGTCCAGTTGGAGACTGCTCACCACATCAGAAGGGGAGGGGCCAGAAGTGCACAGGACAGTGTATATCTATGTACATGTGTATGGATGTACATGAGCAGACTGCAGAGAGGTCATATAGGAAGACAGAGAAGAGAAATGGGAAGAGAGGTGGGGAGATTCCTTGTCCCACCATGGCTGATGGGTGTCATGGAGGGCATGCAAAAGATATAGCAGGACATCCACTGCCATGTCCTTTGCCCCCCACCCTTAACCAGCACTCCAATCCAGCATGTAGTTGCATGATTACAAGGGATGTACGCCCCTTCCATGAATATTGCCTCAGGGCCACTGGACCTCTGGTTAGTGGCATTTTGACTTAAGGTTGCCTATGTGCTGCAGATCCTTGGAGCAAAGGCATGGAGAGCAATTTATATGGCTGGAGATGGCCTGGAAGGCCACCAGCAATAGCAGTAGCAGGTGGTATGGTACTATGTGACTGATCATGCTGGGGGGGCTTGGGACTGAAATGGTCTTTAAATTTCCCTGCCAGGGACACTTGCTGCCTTGCTTTACTCTGTTCCATTATCTTTTTACATTTTCTCATTTGCTGTACCTGTGCACAAGACATTTTGTTACAATGAATAGCAGTTTTAGAGGTGTGTCACTGCTGAGCCATTTGCAGCTGACACTCCAAGGGGCTCAGCAGTCCAGACCACTGACCACACACTATGGTCATGATGGCATTTGCTGCTCACTGAGTGGAAACATCTTGTACTTGGAAAGACCAAGCTGCTCCAATCAGAGAGGCCTTCGGTCCTTTCATTTGTATGAAGCCAGTCAGCAAGCAGTTGATCAGCTTTCAACACTAGGAATCTGTTTGTTTTTTCTGTTAAAGGGAAGCTGTCATCTTTTTATTTTCCATTTTCAGGCTACACCTGAGCCTTCGTCCTTCAACATTCTTGAGATCTATAAATGGCATAAATGCTTTAGGATATTCCTCAGAGTTAAATTTATTAATTTATTTTTGTTCAAAATGAATAGGAAGGGAACTGACCTGAAGCCCTGCTGTCCAATCCTAGCATCCATGATCATGACCTGGTGCTGAGTCACTTGTAAACTCTTTCATGAATGAGTCAGTCACTTTTTTTAGCCATATGAGCAAAATATATTCTGTGACAATGTGGACTTAAATTAACTTAGTAAACTTACTCCCTCATCAAAACAAGTGTTCTAACCCATTTAATCATTTGTTTGAAAAGCGAAGCCATTACTCCAGGCATGTGCATTAGAATCAACAGTAATGCGCATGTCCAATATCATGGTTTCACCTTTCAAATAACTGATTAAGTGGGTTAGAGCATTCGTTTTGAAGAGGGAGTAACTTTGTCAAGTTCTGTTAAGTTCACATTGTCACGGGATATAGTTTACTATTATGCTTATAAAATGACTAACTCATTCTTGGACGAATTTCAAGTGGCTCGACACCATGTTATGGTTGTAGATGTGCTGGAGCAAAGGCTGGTCCACTTCATATTAATTTTGAAAAAAGTATCAATACATTTAACTTTGAGGCAAATCCTGGTTCATGTACGTGATTTGTACGGTAGGTCTAGAGACTGCAACAAGACTAATGCTCAGGTGGAGTCTGAAAATGGGAGGAAAAGTGACAGTGTCCTGTTAGCCCTGTAAAAAAAGAAACCTTCCATTGATGTCTGTTACACCATCAGTCCCCCCACCTGACCCACCCATTCAGCATCTACCCCTCACCCCCAAGCCCTAACTTACATATCAGGGGTCCAACACCGTAATCCTCTCTAGACTGCAAATGCGTTTTCACTTTTCAAAGCCAGACCATGAACTGAGGAAATCACATATGTGGTTCAATATATTTCAATGGGGTTTTGAACTTAGTGGCATAACTTTTTGAATATTTTGCCCAAAATTTTTTGGGGACTCCACCTCATGAACAATAGCAGTGAAATTAGGCAAATCTGTTCCAAAAGGTGATTTCATGGTCACTTGCCAAAATCACCTTTTAAGCAGGAGCTGAAACTTTTCTCTACCATTAGTCATGAGGTGGGGTCATAAGAAGGCAATGTTGAAAATTAAGCTTGAAAATATTTAAAAACAACAAAGTTATGTGTCTACATTGAAATTTGCAAATGCAGGCTCAGAACTTTTGTAATTTTCAATATTTTGACACCAAATTTTCAACATAGCCATTTCTTCACAGCACCTCATGAGTGTGAAAACTCATTTTTCAAATCCTGGCCAAAATGTGTTTTTGTACCTGTGATGTGGAATGACATTTTGTTGGCATGGAATGACATTTTGGAGAGGATTTGAAAATGTTCACCTACTGGGTTCATTAGGTGGGGTAATAAGAAGGCATTGCTGAAAATTTGGTGTACAAATACAATACAATGCATACCTGCAAGCAAATGTTCAGCATTGACAAATGCTTGTTAAATGTTTCCATCTCCTTCTGTAATGACCTCTGCTCCTAAGTGTCATCACCATTAGTCAGTGGTGTAACAGATATCAGGCTTTCAAGCTCCTCTTGTTCTTCATCACTCACTCCTGAATCTGCATCCATAAACTTAAGCTGTTCTACTGCACTAGGACAACAAGTAAAACCAATCTTTTTTTGCCAAGAGTGGTTCCTGAGTGTATATTTTTCACATACAACTCCTGGAAAACAAAGTGATCCAATGTACCATTTGGAATTTTTACAAGTTTTGGGTCACAGTGGTAGCATAAATACTGAGCCCATATCAGCAACCCAGAAGTGTTCCTAATATATCTATTGTCATTGCTGATTTCTGATCCTCTGGTGCAGTGGTAGAGGTACTGATTGTGCACTAATGACAAGGAATGAGCTCTGGACATCAGAGGGTCAGCTGGGAGGGTGGGAAAGGAGGACTGAGTATCCATAGGGCTGCTCTCCTCCTCCAGGGGGGTGGGTCGCAGAACCTGGTCCTTAGTGGAGGCTAGAGTGAAGGCAGATTGTGACTACCAGTGTGTATGAATGAGTGGCAGTTGTCAACACAAACTGCATGGGAGCACATGACATGTCTACTCCTCCAAGAAAGGGGAGAAAACTGGAAAATCATGGCAGACAGGAAGATTCCTGTCACGTGCAGGTCCCACAGCTGATTTCCAAGGCCAGCTATGAAGCCAAATCTTGTTCAATGCTTGTGGTTGGGAATCCTGCTGATCCTGTGAGGAGAAGCCCTGGGGGAAGATGTGGCAGGTAAGTCCAGGAGGAAGTTGGGGTGACAGGGCTAGGGTGACCAGTAGAGGAGCGTCACTCAGAATGTAGGGGATAAACAGACTCAGAATTGTCATTGCTTATCAGCTGTAGCAGAGTAGCATGCATGTGTGGTATGGCAATGGAACAGCTGATTTTACTCCCATCATAAGATACAATACTCATCACAATTTGATGGAACCTCCTGTGCACTCAGATATAAATTGGCTGGTGGAACATACAGGATCTATTACTTTTATACCAACTCATCTGACATTCCCATCCAAACCTACTTCAGCTGCACTTCATTATCCCTAGAGTCTGCTCCAATATCAACTCTCTTCCTTTCAATCATATATCTGAGTATGACCCTATCCATACAGGGCCTTAATTCCCCACTTGAAGGGGGCCTTCTTGAGGGCCATCTGTCAGTTCATTGCTGCTCACCTTAGGAAAATGTCAGGGTTAAAGGAGGAGAAGAGGAGAGTCTTGGTACCTCATCTTGGTTGCCAGTGGGTGTAGTATGATTATCTACCAGCAGAAGCCCTTTTTCAGCCTTGTGTTCTCAGTCCTGCCACTAAGGATGCTAAGGTATATGCATGTATGGGTGCACCAATATACCATTCTTACTGTAAACCTCTCCCATCCATAAGTGCTTCCCAGCTTCCGGTACCATCTGTGATTGTCCCAAATGACAGTAAGGCATCAGGATCCAATACTTAGCCCCCTTATAATATGAGAATATTCTGTGGGACACTCACTCCATCTCCTGTCATCCTTACTGGCTTCTGGGCTCACAATGCAATCCTGGGTTACCTCTGTCATAGGCAGCACCTGCCTCAACTGCCCCATGTGGACAACCCCATGCCTGACATTCTATAAATTTTTTCACAAGCAAATCCTATTCCTCATGTGTGTGAGATCAACTTAGCAATCACTGGGAATTAATTTCAGATGAAAAATTTAGGCTTCAAGTAAATGAATGCCTACGTTTAATGGCCTCTAACATAAATTTCAGGTTTAGTCAGAGACAGATGTTTATTGTATTGTGGCTGTTCATGGCAAAGTCAAAATCAGTGTTAGTAGCTGGCCCAGTGGTGCTGAGCATTGAGGCACTGGACTCCACACCTCACGCTATGCCAGCGACCCAGGTTCGGGAACAGATTTGGGTTGCTAGGGGTCAGTGGGGGAACGGATGATTGAGCATCCCAACGGATGCTGTCCTCCTCCTGGGGTGGGTTACTGGGGGTGGCCTGAGCACACGATGCTCCTGGGGCTGGTAGAAGCATGGGCTTTCAGGGGAAAAGGCAGCTCTTCGGAGCCAGGGAGGGGAGGATGCTGTGGGCACTTGTCAACAGCATGCGTCTGCATGTCATCTGCCTGGACATATGTCCTCTGTGCCAGTGTCCTCAGGGATGAGGGAGAAAAAGGGGAAAAAAATCCATACATTCCCGGCCCCCGAGCAAGATGAAGCTGGAGCAGGGGCTGCCTAGAGGGATGCTCTGGCAGACGGAGTAGAATGTGGTACGAGACCTCCTCTGAAGCCATGAGAGCTGGACAAGTGCAAAAAAATATCATTTAGCATGAGTTTCCATTAGAAAATATTTAGTCACACTTTTTACAGCCCACAGAAATGGTTAAATGTCAGTGTTTTCAATTTGTTGATACTCTTTAGGATATTGAAGTGTAGATGGTTTGGAATGCAGATTTCTGACGCCAGAATAGCAATAAATGTTGTGATCATGGTTTTACAGTACTTATGATAAAGTGTCAAAACATTTTTCTAAAAAATAGTTGTTTTAATCAATTAAGTTTAATTGAAGCCTATAAAATAATATTAGGCTTTGAGCATGAATGAAATTAATAGTTAAGTAGTTAACATAGAGTATATTGAGACACACATGTTCCATCATTTGTCTAATTGTCTTGAAGGAACATTGCAAATATGCAGTTTGTGTATTTGCTTTTCAAAGTACTGTATGGGTAGGCTTCATCTAGTTTCCTCTCTTCCTCTCTGATAGGCAATGGCTAGACTCAGAATAATGCCATTTTTCTTCCTGAGTGATGGGACAGGACACTAGCTTGTGTCAGAGCCACAACTGAGTTATGTAAGTCCTGCCCTTTTGCAAGTGATGATAAGTACTAAATTCTGAGCCAGGCCATTGTGTCCAATTGATATGATATATTTTAAATTGTAAAGCTGTTAGTTCTTTTTGTTTAAAAATTTAGCTGTTTTGGTATAGCTTCACTGATCTTTTTTTGACCATGGCAGAGGCCATTGTGATGCTATTAGGCATTGGTTCTATATATGTAAAACCAGAGTGGACATCATGAGGTATTTCTGGGGTACTCAGTCACCATATGTATGTTATCCCCTATTTTAAATATTAGAGAAGTGAGAGAAAGGAAACAGTCATGTGATGTTCCCTCTAGTTTTTATGTATATTTGATATCTACGGCATTGTTCAAGCTTCTCTCCTGTTGGTTAAGGATTCCTTTGTGACCAGTCTAATGTGGAGATTAATGATTAATGAATGATTTATCTTTATTTATAAGGCTTCTGTGCCTGTGGCTAAAATAAAGCATGTAAACTGTGGTATTTAATGCGTATCTACATTTTTCATCCACCCTCCGTGTGTGGGCTTAGCTTATTCCATGGTGCCCAGACTACTGCTGCAATCTGCTCATTGGTTCCCAGCTCTGCCAGCAGGGACGGGGAAAGTGAAGAAGAGCCTGCCTTCATCTGCACCAACTGCTCAGTTCACCTTTGCAGCTTCAGCTAAACTTCAGAGCCCTTCCCTGCCACCAATGAAGAAGAGAACATCAGCACACCCAACAAAACATCCCTTGATGACTCCAGGACTTACTGGAAAACTAGAAAAATTATGCTAAAGTGAGGGGGGAGGCACAGCAAAGTGTTGTATTGTAGGAGCTCTTTGAAAAGAAGATTATTGGGGGGCCAGTGCCCCAGGAAACTACAGAATGAGAAGTTATCTTGTTCATCCTCTCTCTCTCTCTCTCTCCTCATCTCAACATGGCAGTGGGGTCAGAGGATATCACAAGAGTCAGTCAGGATCCTGAAACCTGACATACAGCCCCAAGGGCTACAGAAATGCTGGAGGACTTTATTAATTCACTGTGGAGTCAGGTTACTGATCAACCACTGAGTGATTGCCGTAAGGAACCTCCCAAGAGACAGGTATGAGATTTAAGTCAATTAGTAGGCTGTCTGCTGCAGATTAACTAAGGAATTTTCCAGCAAATACTTAGTCTGCCCAGAGCTAGAGTGGAGAGCCGACCTCTCATCTGCAGAGTCTTTGGATGGTGAAGTGTGCTTTTACAACAATAAAGGAGGGTAGTGCTGCTTGCAGCACACTGGAGAGAGACTGAAACTGCAGCTGAAGGCTTCAGTCTGAAAGTGTACAGTAAGTTGCCCTGCATCTGATCCTCAGTATACAGTTGGAAGACCTTTTGCAGATCAGATCTGAGGGGTTTGCAACTGGGAGACAGTAAGCAAGGCTCAAAGCCAGACTGCTGACCTTCACCACCAGGGGACAGCCTGCAAAGGTTGGTGTCATGGAGAGTTGCAGAGGTTAGCTGCAGAAGCCTTAGATACACAGAGAGATTGACAAGAGCTTGAGCCCAGCTGAACATGCCTGTGTGACAACTGATTTCATGCCAAAACACCCTTGGTACATAGCTACCAAGTCAATCTGTAACAAGAGCTGCTTCTTGCAGATGGAACATCTAGAAAAGGTAAGCAGTGACAATCTAACTTTCCCCTGCTGCCCAAGGAAATCAGAATATTCCAGAGTGGCCCAGTTGTAATGTTATCATGGAGTGTTATTAAAACTTTAAAGAGCAGCAACAGGGTTGATACAGAAGGTGGGACTTGCCAAGGTTGGAGGAATGGTCAAATGTCTGGCAGCTTAGATTCAGTTCAAAGAAGTGCAAAGTAATGTACCTGGGAAACAAAAACCCAGGGGAAGAGTACACCATGGGGGTGATGAAATTCTAACAGCAGCAAAAATGGAAAGGGACCTGGGGGTAGTCATATCAGATGACCTAAAGGTTGGCAAGCAATGTGAGAAGGCAGTAAGAAGGGCTGGCAGGATACTGGGATGCATAGGGAGAGGCATCACCAGTAGAAAACAGGAAGCTGTTATCCCTCTGTACAGACAGTTGGCAAGACCCCATCTGGAGTACTGCGTGCAGTTCTGGAGACCCCATCTCCACAAGGACATAGACAGGGAGGAGGCTGAAAAGAGAGGGCAATTAAAATGGTGCAGGGTCTGCACCAGAAGACATACGAAGAGAGATTAAAGGAACTTAATATGTATATCCTCGAGGAAGGGGGGGGGACATGCTATAAACTTTTAAGTACCTCAAGGGAATCAACGAAGTCCAAGAGGGTAGCATCATTCAGAAAATGAGATGTGCAAGAACAAGGGAACACAATTTGAAGATAGAGGAGGGGACAGCTCAGAGGTAATGTGAGGAAGTATTTTTTCAAGGAGAGGGTTGTGGATACATGGAACGGCCTTCCTGAAGAGGTAGTGGGGTCAAAACTAGTGAGAGAATTCAAGAATGTATGGGACAGACATAAGGCAATTCTAGTGGGGGGGTAGGAGGAAGTAGGCTGTTGGTTAACTAGAATCCGCAGCTTATCCAGTAGGTAGGGAAATGGGCAGACTAGGTGGGCCAAGCAGTGCTTATCTGCCATCAAATTCTATGTTTCTATGTTTCAGCCACATGCTGAAGGAAGATGGCTACTTAATTTTGAACTCCTTCTCCCATTCCTGTTATCTCACAGCATCTACAGTAATTAACCTCTCACTGTTTTAGCCTTTAGACCTCAGATGATAGCATAAATTGTCCCTTACTGCTTGGTACCCTGGGTTTGCCATTTGGGCCTACTGTGCCTGTGTTTGGCACTGGCAAATGTTTGCCTGGTCTGCTGACCTCCATATTATCCAGCTGCAGTCATGATGGTGGCATCACTTCCTGCCAACTGCATCAAAGCTGTTGGTTAACTAGGATCTGCAGCTTATCCATCAGGTAGGGAAATGGGCAGACTAGGTGGGCCAAACAGTCCTTATCTGCTGTCAAATTCTATGTTTCTATGTAAAGCGATGTTCAGTCAGATCCTACAAGAAATGAAAGTGGTCACTACTCAGAACTCACAGGTGGTTGCCAAGTTGGACACCAGAGTAATGATCATGAAGACCAGGAGCCTGAATACTGAGGGGTTCTGCCACAAGCTGCAAGCAAGGCTCCGGAACCAAGAGAGAGAAAATTCCTCTTACTAATGGACATGGTTGACAACCCCCAAAAACCAAGGCTGACAAAATAATCTGAGATTCGTCTGCTTCCTGCAGCAAATAGAGCTGAAAGACACCATGGAGTTCTGTACTATGCAGTCCTGACTGTATTAAAGCTCCCAGAGGATCTCAGGAGTGAGACAGAGAATGCCAACTGGTCTCTTGCCCAGTCAAAACAGTGATAGAAACCCAGACCCATACTGGCACACTTTTTGCAGTTTCAAGTAAAGGAGGAAATCTTTTGACAGGTGCCAGGGCTAGCAGCAAGAACTGTCAGGGGCACAAAATCATTGTGTTCCAGGTCTACTCAAAGGACTTCACTACTACACTAAGTGAATGGGTTATACATACATTTGTCAGATTCTCCACTGAATTTGAATACAATTTACCCTACATTACCCTGCTCTTTTATGAATAATGCACAACGGCATCCCATGACATTTAGCACCCCAGAGGCTTCCATGATATTCATCAGCCAACATCAGCCTGCAGATTTATCCTCACTTACCCAGCTGCCTAGTAAGCCTCCAACTGCCAATGACTGTTCACTGCAGCAGTCACCACATGAGGAGTCCTGGCTCCATGCACCAAAAGCAAAAAAGTGTCATTGCAATAGGGGCAGGAAAAAAAAGACACCACACAGCAACAGCTCAGATCACAGAGGCACAGTGCCGCACTGGACTAAGCAGAGGAAGAGTAGGACTTAGCCATGATACTTTCCAACTATTGCTTTGCTCCCCTACAGTCCACCTCCTCACTGCCTAGTAAGACAGTCAACTTGCTCGGCCCTGTGCATGCATCATCGTCTGTCCCAGAGCAGCCCTTGCTCTCCATCTCAGCAATACCTCAACAATCTGCCTCTTGGGCCTTGATTATGGTGCCGACAGTACTGCTACCAATGTCCAGCTCCTCCAGTGTGGAAGAAATCAATGTCACTACTGTACAAGCATTCAAACGCAGAAGGAAGCAGGAAATGCTACACCACCTGCACCTCCATGAGCAGTCAAACTGAAGAAGTAGGGGATTCGGATCTGAGTGAGTAGATGGGTCATGGGACTGGGGTAAGGAGTGGTCAGTAGTGGGAAATGATTCCTACCCACAGTTATCATTTGACTCTTGATTCTATCACAAAATGAGGGCTATTTGGTATTCTCCTGTCCCCCTATGGTGCCGATCGTACCACCCATCTACATACAAACATACGAACATACACAGTTTGCCAGCAGATAAAGGCCTAGAGGTCTATCAAGTCTGCTCGAATGTGCAGCTAGCACCCCTTATTCTGCAACTGCCCCTCCCTTCCATCCTTCCCCTTCATTGACCCTCCCCCTTGTCCTGTCCCATCCCCTTTTGAAGCAGTCCACTGTTCTACTGGATACCACTTCTGCAGGTGATGCATTCCACCCAGCCACCACCTTATCTGTAAAAAAGTGTCTCCTCATCTCCCTTCTGAACCTTCCTCCCTCCAGTCTCATATCATGGGCCCTGGTGTCCCTCCCCTCCCTTACATTGAACAGCCCCTCTGTACCTGTCTTGTTTATTCCTTTCATGTACTTAAAGGTTTCAATCATGTCCCCATCCCTCCTCTCCTCCAGTGAGTACATCTTCAACTCCCACAGCCTCCTCTCGTATGATAAGTCCCCAAGCCCCTTGATCATCTTTGTCGCCCTGCGCAGCACCCCCTCCAGTAACTTAATGTCCCTCTTCAGATATGGGTGCCAGTACTGCACGCAGTACTCCAGGTGTAGTCTGACTAATGACCTATACAGTGGCAGAATCACCTCCTCCCCCCTCAAGGATATACCCCTTGCAATACAACCCAGCATTTTGTTGGCCTTTTCAGCTCTCTTCCTACATTGTGCCGAGTTGTTCATTGACCCTGTAATGAGCACGCCCAGATCCTTCTCCTCCTCTGTCTGGGCTAGCTGCACTTCCCCCAGCTGGTAACTCCTCCTTGGGTTCTTCATCCCAAAATGCAGCACCTTGCACTTTTTGGCATTAAACCCCAGTTGCCAGGTGTCTGACCAGGTTTCAAGTTTTGCCAGATCATCCTGCAACCCCTGCCATCCCTCTAGGTCATCCACCACTGCTCCTACCTTGGTATCATCAACAAACAGACTGATCTTGCTCTTGATGTCCAATGATTTGTCTGCAATGAATATCCCAAACAACACTGGTACCAACACCGAGCCCTGTGGAACACCGCTCTTCACTACCCTTGGGTGTGAGAGCTCCCCACCCACCACCACCCTCTGTTGCCTTCCCTGAAGCCAGTTCCCTACCCATCTCACCAGCTTTGTACCTGCCCCTGTGCCTACTAACTTACTTCCAAGCCTTCCATGTGGCACCAAGTTGAATGCCTTATTGAAGTCCAGACACATGACATCCACTGCATGGCCCCTGTCTAGTTGCCTAGTTACCCAGTCATAGAACTCTACCAGGTTGGTTTGGCAGGATCTGCCCCATATGAAGCCATGCTGTCTGCTGTCCTGTAGTCCTTTGGCCTCTAGGAGGGCCACCAGCCTTTCCTCCATTAGCTTACCCACGATTGATGTGAGGCTCACTGGTCTGTAGTTTCCCAGTTCATCCTTGGGGCCACTCTTGTGGAGGGGCACCACATGAGCCATCCTCCAGTCCTGCGGTACACACCTCAAATGTAGTGAGGCATTAAATAGGTCTGCCAAAGGTCCTGCAAGGACCTCTGCCAGCTCCTTCAGTACCCTGGGGTGGATGCTATCTGGGCCTGGCGCCTTATCCACCTTCAGTGCCTTCAAACCCTCCCAAACTCTGCCCTCCATGATTTCCCCATCTGTCACCCCCATTTCTGCCATTTCTCCCCCCTTGGGTGTCACCCTCCCTTCTCTTTAGTAAATACTGAGCAGAAGTACTCATTTAGTGCTTCTGCCTTGTCACACCCTGCTTCCACCCAACCCCCCTCCTTCTTAATCCTTACTATGTGGTCCTTACAGATCCTTTTCTCCCTGATGTACCTAAAGAAGTCCTTCTCCCACCTTCTTAATGCCTTGTGCCAGTCTGAGTTCCGTAGATGCCTTGGCTCCCCTTACTGCTCTTGTCACCTCCTTCAATTCCGTCAAGTGCTCTTTCCTGTACTCCCCTCTCCCTGTTTTCTTGTACTTCCTAAAAGCAGCTCTTTTCCTCCTTACCTTTTCCATGACCTCCTCACTCAACCAGCTCTGTTTCTTAACCCTAGCCTTCTTGCTCTTGGCCTTGCAGCAGGTTTTAGTTGCCTCCACTATCCCCAGCTTTATGAGCTCCCACCTCTGGTTAGTGTCCATACTAGATTGAATTCTGGCCAGGTACCCTTTTACCACTTCCCCCATCCTCCCAAAGTCAGCCCTCCTGAAGTTCAGCACTCTTGTGCCAGATTCCACTCTTTCCTTCCTCCCACCTTGCACGGCCTAACACATTCTGCCAATGGACAGACATATTAAACTGCAACTGGAACTGAGATGTTTTTGTGAGTTTTGTCTAGCTCTGTATCCCATGCTACCCAAAGTAATCCAGGTTAGTTTAACTGTACTATTGGTGTAGCTTTGATGATTCCCACCTAAAATCCTCTATCACTTTCCCCCTATATGTATACGATTCTGGGAGTTGCACACCATAATGTTCTAGTCTCCCTGTATGTTGCCCTATAGATGTTCTTCCATGATATAGATGTTTAGGAAGGAATGATGTTAATCCTGGATCAAAGGTTAAAGAAGATGCCCACATCTCATTTAATTGATTTCCATATACTAAGTGGGTCTCATATACCTTACAGCATCTCATTGGTCACATGGTTCCAACCCAACAGTAGTGAGCTCACTAATAAGGAAAGGACAGTCCTCTCCCGTATAGGTGGTAGCAGGTCTCAAGGGATCAATGTGGTGTGGTGCCTCCATTTTAGTGGTGCCCCCTCCTACCTCCCCGTCCCTATTCACCTTTTTCTTCCTCTGTCTCACCAACACCCCAGTGCAACTTATCTCGGGCTCACACTAACAGACATACAGTTGCCACAGAACTGTGTTAGAAGCAAACTAAAGTCATCCAGCAGTAATGTCCTACAAGGAAGGCTGCCTCTGTGCCAGATAACTGGTCTAATCTGTCCACTGCATACCCACCAAACCCTTGCTGGTAGACCCAAATCTGGGGACTCTGGCTGCAACATGCCAGCACTGACCTGTTGAGCTACAGAATCAAGTCATCACTAGTGGTGCTACTATCCAATTCGAGATGGCACAGCTACTACTCTCCACTATTGAGGTGGGAGGACATGGGAGTATGGTCTCATAAGCACTAAGCATCCCAGAGGCAAGACTTAGGAAATTAAATAGCGGGGCACTCTCAGCCTGAGAATACAATACTCCTCGCTATGATGATGTCAGCAAGAGTGGTTGGCAGTCAGACCTGGAGCATCCTGGAGCATAATCTTACTACCTACTCAGGGGAATGTTACACCAGGTCCTTTACCCCCTTACTCAGCCTCATGCCCCCTGCTCAGATCCACTACCAACTATAGCAAATATTTCACTGACTAAGGTCAGGGGCCTCTGACCCCCCAATCCTGAATACTGGGGATATGCCTACAACAGCGAAGGGGTTCTAACTGCTTGGGCTCCCACCCACCTCTCTACCAGCAACCAAGAGCTCAGGTTTAGGCTA
Source organism: Neoceratodus forsteri (assembly GCA_016271365.2). Classification (NCBI taxonomy): domain Eukaryota; kingdom Metazoa; phylum Chordata; order Ceratodontiformes; family Ceratodontidae; genus Neoceratodus; species Neoceratodus forsteri. The sequence goes on from CM057453.1 coordinate 269,625,242, forward strand.
CAATAGCTTAAAAGAGGACCCAGCAGTTACCATATGAAGGTATTCACAGGACATTTGGCTTGTATAGTTTTTTCTTTCTTTCTCAGTAGGAATGCAGAGTGAACTACCTCTTATATGTTCCTTTTTTCTTTTAACCAGACATCAGTCACCTGTTACTATTGCAGTACTAGCTGTGGAACCTTGTCTTTGCTGCAGGGATATTAGAAGGGCTTGATGCTACTGTTTTGAGCCCAGCCTGCAACCTGATGAATGTTCAGGTGTTCAGGTGTTATGTGTGTTCTTGTTTCTCTTCAGTATAAGCTGTCTGTCTAAAAATGAAATAGTATTTTGTTTGTGTCAGTGGTGCCCAGGTAAGAAACTTCAGGTCTCAAAGCCATGGGAGGAGCTCCCACATACTGGGTAGGAGCCTGCAGTGGTAGTGTGCAAGATATGGGCTTAATTTTTATTCATGAGAAACAGATACACCAGAGTTCATGGCTTATTTGCAATGGTTTCCAAGGTATCATTTCCAATGTGTCCTGGGAGCACAGGGCAGTTAAGTGACTTGCTCAAGATCACACAGTATGCACGTGGAGGCTATGGCAATCAAAATCAGGTCTACTGGATGCACCAAGCTCTCACATGTTGTTACTCTAACTTCTGCGCTATACTACCAAGATGACTACATAAACTGGTTGACCTTATACATAATTTAGGATTAAGAGAGTTGAGCTGGTTTAAGGAGACTAACTTAGGAAAAGATGCTAGGAAGAGTGAGTTGCAGGTGCAGGTATGGATAATGAGATAATGAAGGAGGGCTTTAAGGCACAAGGAGAAGAGGCAGGTTAAATAGCACGGGGACAATTGAACCAGAGGTGGGTCAGTCTGAAGGAGAACACAGATTGGCTAGCGGATAATTTGTTTTTGTAGGGGAGGGAGAGAATGCAAGTATCAGAGTTGTGCAGGGAGTGACTTGGGAGAGAGGGGCAGGTGAGAATGAAGCTGAGAAAAGGGGTGCATATTCTAAACAAAAATGTTGAAATTAAAGAGGCACAGTGAGTGAGAGCACCTAATTCATGAGAGGATAGTTAGAGGTGTACCGGGAACAGTGGTAAGTACAAGAGGAATAGTCAAGGACAAAACAGCAGAGGGAGTGAAAAACTGATTCCATTCTGGCAAGGGGGATTTGGATTCTGCACTATACACAACAGCCCCATAGTCAAAAAGTAAAAGGATCAACTTAATGATAATCTCTCTATGGCTGAAGAGTGGAATGCATGTTTTGTTCCTGTATAGCTAATTCAACATAGGGTACAGTTGTTTGATGTATGCTATCCACATGGCAGGAAATGTAAAGGTTCTGATATCATCCAAGAGCTTGGCAGCAATGCGGGACTGAGTTCTGGCCAGATGCTGCCGGTTGTCAAAGGTCATTAAGACAGTTTTCTTGGCATCGAGTATGATCTGACTGGAATGGAACCATTGCTATATGTTTGATAAAATCCTCTTGGAACAAACAGACAGATCAGAGGCAAAGGGGCTGGAGGTATAAAGCACACTGTCATCTGCATACATATGAATGTGCAAAGAAATGCTTCTTTGGGAAGGTCATTGAGGAATAACAAGAACAAGCCTGAACCAAGGACTGAGCCTTGGATGCACCTGAATAGATCATGAGTGAGAGAGGGTTTCACCTATGCAGACTTCTTGAGACCTACAGTACCCTATAGGAAGGAGCTGAACCACATAACAGAGTGGTCAGAGAGTCCAATGGTCTTAATTTTGTCCAGGAGAATTAAGTAGGTGACAGTGCTGAAGACTTTGGCCTGGTCAGCAAAGATGGTGGGGGTGATCAGGCCCATATCCATACTCTTAAGAATGGAGTCAGTGAATCAGATGAGGGAGGAGGCATTGGAGTGAATCTTCCTGAACCCATGCTAATATGGGTAAGGAAGGTAGAAGATTCCAGAAAAGGGGAGACTTGAAAGAGAACCAGCTGTTACTGGCCAAGGCTGGCAGGAGAGTGAGGGCAACAGTTCCAAGGGATACTTCAGGACAGTCCCCCATTTTGGAAAGCACATTACAGTAGCCCTCATCCGTACATCAAGCACAGCACCCAGGAGTAAGAAACTGTTAAGAATATAAGAGATGGGAGGGTTGCTACAACAGGAGCAGACAGATACAGGAGCTTGTGGTCTGACTTATCAGGGCTGTGTCCTTTGGGATGATTAGGAGCTGGAAGAGCCTTTAGGGAGGAAGCCGGAGAGGTTAGGGAAAAAAAAGTAAGAGGAAGATGGGACTGAGACAGAGAAAGAGAAAGAAGGCTTGGGATAGAAGAGAAAGAGAGCAGGTAACGGGTGCAAGTGGGAAAAACCTTTATTAAAAGAGGAGGTGACTTCTGTCGGATCAGTAATAGTTGAACTCCCTAGTTTAAGGAATGGGGAGGAGGGTTGGCAGGTGGGGTGAAAAGGGCATGGATGAATTTCCACAGCTGCGTAAAGTGGTTAATATTGTTCTGTCTGAATAATGGAAGCAGTGTATTCTGATATACTGTAGCAAGTCTAGTTCTGTAACTTTGGTGCAAGTATTGCATAAGGCTCAATATTTTGCAGGCCCTTGTGGATGCACCGAACTGAGTCCTTTGCTTTGAGGTAAGCTTGAAACTCAACTGTGATCTAGTGAAGATTGAATCCTTTCACCCTAGTTCTCCCTAGAGGAGTGTGATAATCCCAAACAGCCATAGATGTTTTCTGAGAATTTAGGATTAACAGCCAAGCAGAACCTACCAAGAAACTGAAAGGAACATTTAATCAATAGGGAGACTGTCTTCTGCTGTAAGACTGTGGAATCTTCTATCATGTCTCAGTTAGCCTGGAGCTAAAGTAAAGAGTAGGTCTATCATCTGCAAGTGCAATGCAGCACAATGCAGATACACTGGAGGGAGAAATGTACTTTTATAACCACAATGGAGGAGGAGAAGGAGGATGCTTTTAGCACATGAAAAAATATATACTGCAGCACCCACCACAGGACAATAAACCACTAGATGGAAGTAAAATTTATACTATCATTTTATTGTTTATGCACATAGCTCACAGGTTAAAATGCAGTAAGAACAAGAAACTAACATTTCACAAGGGCACACCCTTGCTTCATCAGAGCAAAGTGCAGCCTTCAACACCACGTTTATATATACACCCATCACATCAATGATTAAATTAAAAGAAACATGTGTTTCCTACTGCACCAGCAACATGGTAATGGTAATTTAAACCATACTAGGTACTCATCTTAAGGCAGAAGGCAAAGGTTTTAGTCATGGATGATATCAAGAACAGAATGCAGCTCCCCCCAGCACTGCAACTACTTCCTGTAATAAATATTACCAACTATGACTTGACTGAAAGTGAAACAAGTATATTAAGCAAAGGAATGTATTTTGCCCCATGTGCGGGCATTGATTAGTTTAATACTGTGGTAGATCTGCACAGATTTGGTAGAAATCTTACATTTCAGTGTATTTATCTCTCTCTGAGTGTGGTGATACAGATAATAGTCAACAAAGTAGGTTAGGTGCACGTTCCACATATTGACCAAAGTTAAATAAGATTGTTTCCATGTACATTAAAAAACATGAATTAGCCAGCCTGGTGGCACTGAGGGTTGAGGCGTTGGACACCACACCTCACGCCACGCTGGCGACCCAGGTTCGGGAATGAGCCCAGGTCATCGAGGGTTGGCAGGGGAGGGAAGAGATCGAGCATCCGATGGACTGCTCTCTTTTCTTGGGGAGGGCTCACGGGAGCGTCCTCTCACTGCGCGACCTCTAGTAGTAGCTGGAGGGTGCCAACTTAGTGATGCGGTGTATGCCTGGTGGGCAGAGCTATGGCTCTATGCTGCCTCACTGGCTGAGCTCCGCAGGGGACAAAAAGTGAAAATCACTGCCACACACCACAGAGATGATGGTGGTATGGGGGATGTGGCCCACATCTCAACTGTCGGCCCTACAACCGGAGGACTCCACACCCAGCCCACCATCCAAGGTAGGACCTCTCTAATTTCAAAAAGGCAGTCAAAGGAGGACAAGTCAGCCCCGGGGGTGTGATCCAGGGTGCTAGGTCTGCCTGGGTGGTTGGGGGAGTTCCTCCAGTCAGTAGCAGAGTTCAGGCAAGGGAGTAGAGGCCGACGTCAACGGTATACCCTGAAAGGATGCCCAGGTATGGGAGAGCATAGAAATAGTTAACAAAAAAATAATGTGAATTAGATTTGGAGGAGCTAAAAAACAAGCACTGCCACATTTCTCCTAATTGTAGCTCAGAATAAATGAATGCATTGGAAAGTTTGGCTAAAAAACAAAGCATAGTGATTAGGGCTGCAGATAAGGGTGGGGCTGTAGTCATTATGAATACTGATGACTATTCTAATGAAATCTTGAGACAACTTAGCAATAGCAGTTTTTATGAAAGATTACCCCACAATAAATCTGCACAGTACAAGTAGGAGCTGGACACGTTTCTTAGCCATGGATTTGTTAAGGGTTGTATAACAGACAGTGAGTTTAAAGCTTTAATAGTTGCACATCCAGTAGTGTCCATGATTTATATATTACCTAAAATTCACAAAAATGCACAAAATCGCCCAGGAAGACCGATATTATTGGGAAAAGGCTGGTTAACTGAATCACAATCTATATTCATGGATCATTTTTCACAGCTGTTTGTTACGGGGGCACTGTCATGTATAAGGGACACCATGGAAGTTACCAATTTCATTGAGAATTTAGATTTAAGAGAAGAGTGTTTTTTTGTCACTCTGGATATTGATGCATTATATACTGTTGTACCACATGCAGACGGCTTAGTATCGCTGGAATTTTCTCTCAACCAAAGGTCAGAGGAAGATCAGGTATCAATACCAACCTGGTTTCTTATTGAAATGGCAGATTTTGTGCTCACTAAAAATGTTTTTGTTTCAAAAGGAGTACTTCAAACAGATCTGTGGCCCAGCCATGGGTGCTACGATGGCCCCTAGCTATGCAGGCTTATTTGTGGCACAGTGGGAGGAAATTCTGTTTAGTGCCACTACAAACCCATATTTTACCTGTTTGAACTTGTGGCAGTACTATATAGACAATGTGCTGATTGTGTGGAAGGGAAGTATTAGCCTGTTTGATGAATTTGTTAATTGGATGGAAGATTCCAGCAGTTGTCTAAAATTCAAAAATCACATTCATCTGAATGAAATGTCATTTTTGGATTTTAAAAGGTATGTGAATGCTGCAGGGGATGTTTGTACTACCCTTTATCAAAAATACACAGATCGCAACAGACTGCTGAGGGTCAATAGCTGTCATCCTGATCATGTTACTTTTAATGTACCGAAGGGGCAACTGATAAGAACTAAAAGTAATTGTACTGAGCCAAGTGAGTTTGTTAAAAAACAGGTAGACCAAGTTATGAGGCTTAGACAGAGGGGTTATAGCTATAGTTCTATATCCACTGCAGTTACAGTGATTGCTGGCATCAATAGAGAACAAACGTTGATCCCCAGAGAGCTTGTAACTACATTTTCAAGTCGATCTAGGGAGGTACAAGAGATTATTACAGGCAACTGGAACATTTTGAAGTTGGAGATCAGATTAAACCATACCACAAATGCAGATCCCAATGTGGTATTTAGAAGACCTAAAAATATTAAAGATATAGTTGCTCCAAGTATGCTCCCAATTTGACAGAACCCTCTGCAGACTTGGTCCCCCCCCCCCCAACAGGCACATTTCGATGTGGAAATTGCAGTTGTGGACATTTTATGTTGGTAGAACTACTAGGATGTTCAAAAATAGAATGAGGGAACATAGAAACATAGACTTTGATGGCAGATAAGGACCACTTTTCCCACCCAGTCTGCCCATTTCCCTACCTACTGGATAAGCTGCAGATTCTAGTTAACCAACAGCCTACTTCCTGACACCCTGCCACTACAATTGCCTTATGTCTGTCTCATGCATGTTTGAATTCCCCCACTGTTTTAGACCCAACAACCTCCCCAGGAAGGTGGTTCCATGCATCCACCACTCTCTCCGTGAAAAAGAATTTCTTCACATTACCCCTGAGCCATCCCCCCTCTATCTTTAAATTGTGCCCTCTTGTTCTTACACATCTCTTTTTCTGAAAGATGCTACCCTCTTGGACTTTGTTGATTCCCTTGAGGTACTTAAACGTTTCTATCATGTCCCCCCATCCCTCCTTTCACCAAGGGTATACATAACAAACTCTCTCAGTCTCTCTTCATATGGTTTCTGATGCAGACCCTGCACCATTTTAGTTGCCCTCCTCTGGACTGTTTCCATCCTGTCTATGTCCTTGCTTAGATGAGGGCTCCAAAATTGCACACAGTACTCCAGATGGGGTCTCACCAACTGTCTGTACAGAGGGACAACCACTTCCCTTTTCTACTTGTTATACCCCTTCCTATGCATCCCAGTATCCCCCTGGCTCTCCTTACTGACTTCTCAAATTGCTTACCAACCTTTAGATCATCTGATATGACTACTCCCAGGTCCCTTTCCATTTTTGTTGTTGTTAGTACCTCTCCTGCTATTGTGTACTCTTCTCCTGGGTTTTTGTTTAGCAGGTGCATTACTTTGCACTTCTTTGCATTGAATCTAAGTTGCCAAATATCTGACCATTCCTCCAACCTTGCCAAGTCCCTTCTCATCCTTTCTACCCCCCCGTGTATCAACTCTGTTACAGATCTTTGTGTCATCTGCAAAGAGCATACCTTTCCCTCCAGACCCTCTGCAATGTCACCTATAAAGATGTTAAAGAGGACTGAACCCAGTACTGAGCCCTGAGGTACTCCACTAGTAACCACCCTTTCTTCAGAATGTGTTCCATTCACTATTACCTTCTGTGTCCTGTTGTGCAGTCAGTTTTCTACCCAGGCTACCCCCCTGGGACTCACTCCCAGTCTAGCTAACTTGATTAGTAATCTTTTGTGTGGGACTGTGTCAAATGCCTTGCTAAAGTCTAGGTAGGCCATATCCACAGCCCCTCCCTGGTTTATTACTTTGGTCACCCAGTCAAAGAAATCAATTAGATTCGTCTGACATGACCTTCCTGCTGTAAATCCATGCTGCTTTGGGTCCTGTGCCCCGCTGGCCTCTAGGTACTCAACAGTTCTTTCTTTCAGAAGTGATTCCATCATTTTCTCTACCACTGAGGTCCAACTTACAGGTCTGTAGTTTCCTGCTTCTGCCTTGCTCCCACTTTTGTCAAGGGGAATCACATCTGCCCTCCTCCAGCCCTCAGGTAACATCCCATCCTCCCATGATTTGTTAAAAAGTGTGGTCAGTGGTGACACTAGGTCCTCCCTTAGTTCTTTTAGGATTCTAGGGTGAATCCCATCAGGCCCCATTGCTTTGTCCACCTTGAGTTTTAGGAGTTCTTTCAGGACTCTTTCTTCTGCAAATGGACTTGTGTCAACCCACCTACCCAGAGTGCTTCTATTGTCTGGTTTAGGTAACTCCTCCTCATCTTCTTTTGTGAATACTGAGCAAATATATTCATTCAGTATCTCTGCCTTTTCACTGTCTCCATCTGCCCACCTCCCCTCTCCCTTATTAATCTTCACTATTCCTCCCTTAACCTTTCTATGCTCCCTAATGTACCTATAAAAGGTTTTATCCCCCTTCTTAACTGAATTGGCTATTTTTTTCCTCGGTTTGGGCTTTTGCTATTCTGACTGCCTTCCCCACTTCTTTCTGCTTTAATTGATACAGTTCCCCGTCATGCTCCTTCTGTGATTCCTTATACTTTTTGAATGCAGCCTTTTTCTCCTTAACCTTCCCTGCCACCTCTTTTGAGAAACGTAGTAGTTTTTTTACTCTGCTTTGTTTTCTTTATTTGTTTCACACAAAGGCTTGTTGCCTCTATGATGGCAGTTTCGATTTTTCTCCATTGTTCTTCCACCCCTCATTTTCGGCCATTTGCAAGTGTATTCCTCAGGTATTCACCCATTTTGCCAAAGTTAGCCCTTCTAAAGTCCAGTATCCTTGTTTTTGTATGGCTCGTCTCCATGGTTGTGCTTATTGTGAAGCACACTGTGCAGTGGTCGCTTGATCCCAGATGTCTACTGACTTCTAAATTTGTGATCCTCTCTCCATTACAGAGTACCAGGTCTAGTATTGCTCCCTCCTGAGTGGGTTCCAACACTAGCTGTCTAAGGCCTGCCCCCTGCAGGGCATCGAGAATGACCCTGCACTTGGATGTGGCTGCAGTACATGTCATCCAGTTAACATCTGGCATATTCAGGTCCCCCATCAACAGTATCTCCCCTTTTTCAGCCATTTTGAGAATGTCCTCTATAATTTCTTGTCCATTTCCTCCCCCTGAGATGGGGGTCTGTATACAACACCTGTGTGGATTGTGATGCCATTCTCTGCCTCCAAGGTGACCCAGAGTGCCTCTTGTCCTCCCCCTTTACTTTTTAATTATGTAGCTTTGATCCCTTCCCTTATGTACAGAGCTACTCCACCTCCTCTTTTCCCCTCCCTGTCCCTTCTGTAGACTGTGTACCCCGGTATGTTGACATCCCAGTCATAGTTCTCCATGTAGCATGTTTCCATGACTGCCACAATATCCAGTTGTTCATCTTCCATCAAGGCTACTAGCTCAGGAAGCTTATTTCCCAGACTACGGTCATTGGTACTCATTGCCCTCCATTTAATGTTGGCTTTATCCTTTTTTCCCCATGCCTGCTCTTATTGCCCTTGTCTATTTTTCCATTTACCCCTGTCCTGCCCTGCCCTCTGTTGAGCACTATACCTCAGTGTTTACCTTACTACCTGACATGTTTTGTGTGGAGAGGCTTGAAATTTCCTGCCTCTTATCAGCACCATTGCTAATAACAACATGAATTATACAATAGTGAAACATATTAACAACTAACCGGGGGGGAGGGGGTGTACATATTCACTTTGTGGGCATTGAAAAAGTGGAGTTAGGAATTTAGGGGAAGACCTTGAAAAAAGAATCAAACAGAGAGAGAGCTTCTGAATATACCAGTTAAGGGCCAGAATTGATAGAGGTCTCAACGATGCCATCAATCTTACAGCATTTTTGAAAAAGTTGTAGAATTATACCTCAAAACTAGTGTAATGATACTGACAGCTCTGGGGTTTGATTTTACATGTACACAAGGGATCATATATTTTATGAACACTGTGCATTTATAGAGTCACTATGCTATGTGCTGTATGAAAATTTACATGGTGGCAGCATCACTTTTTGCATTTGTTGTTTTAAAATTCCTGCTGCTATGATCAGCTTAGAAAAAGGATAGTTACCCCTACAAATTAGCTGATAGTCTGGCAATAAATACATTAAACTTAATAAAACCATAACAAATACTATATTTATTAATGATAGTATGCTGTAGGTAATATAGATTTGCAGCAATTTTTGACTGCATAGTTGTTTTGATTTATATCAGTAAAATTGGAATGAATTCATGCAGCTGCTTATTAAGTAAATATATGACTAGCTATAGGAGCCAGTAATGTGAAACTTGACTCCCTAATTCCATTGGGATATTTAATTAAGATGAGTGCCTAGTATGGGTTGGATTGCCATTGCCATGTTGCTGGTACAGTAGAAAACACATGCTTGTTTTAATTTAATCATTGATGTGATGGGTGTATATATAAATGTGGTGTTGAAGGATACACTTTACTCTGATGAAGCAATGGGTGTCTTGTGAAATTTTAGTCTCTTGTCCTTGTTGCATTTTAACTTGTGAGCTACTGTATGTGCATAAACAATACAATGATGGTATAAATCTTACTTCCATCTAGTGGTTTATTGCCTTGTGGTGGGTGCTATTCACGTCTGGTTCACTTTTTACTGGAGCACCACCACATTCTACTGGTGCTAGCTTTTTTCTCTGATTTCATGCTTTCAGCACAGATGAGAGAGAGACTGAAATTGCAGCTGAAGTATTCCACTTGTAGGGGTAAGTCTCCCTGCAGCTGAGCATCAGTGTGCAGTTTAAAGACTTTTTCCTGATCAGATCTGAGGGGTCTGCAACTGCTATATAGTCAGCAGGTTCTAAAGCCATTGGGCTGATTACCACCATAATGGGACAGTATGCAAAAGGTATTGGTTTGGTGCTTTGCAGGGATGAGCTGCAGAAGTCTGGGATCTTCAAGGCACCTTGAGAGACCAATAAAGTGAGAGCCCAGCTGAACCTGCATGCGGTGCCAGTGAGAGCCAATGGTGGAAAACAGCTGAGAGACCCATCAGAGGTGTGACACAGGACTACATAATAGAGCAGTTTTGTCTAGCCAGGACAACATTTGGAAGCAAAGGCCCACCAGCCTTAAAGTGACCATGAGTGGTGATATACAGCCCATGAACTCTGCAACCCAGACATTGCATTTTTTTCAATAGCACCAATGATGACTTGAATTACTTCAATGATCTAGGTCAACCAGCTGGGATTTTCAATGTGGATTATTCATTGTTTATGGGCACCAATGCTAGCCCACCAAATGCAAGGACCAACAGACCTACACAGATCAAACATCTGAGTACCCAGGCTTTTCTGGGAGCTTCCAAGGATCAAGGTTAATCATTTGTGCCTGTGGAGATTAGGGTAGTGGCTAACAGTACTGTTGGGCAAGGGCACAGTATTGGTTGTGGGGGTGGCCTGCACTTACAAGCTAGATAACTGGTGGCAAGAAGCCTTGTTTATTATCTGATTGCCTTCATACTTTCTTTTTCACTTGGACCTAGTTCCTGGTCCTCAATAAAACCCACTTATTTATTGCTTTGAAATTTCTGACTCATGAGCATATATTTTTGGAAGTATATTAGGGTTTAATCACAAATGCTGATGACTGAATGCCATGCAATCGGGTCCAGCAGACCCTAGGAGGCATTCACTACAGGTGAGCTAGCTTGTGCAGCTACACATCACAGGCAGTCTGGGGCATGCCAGAGGAGTGCCTGCACACCATGCCATTCACTAAGGCATAGACTGCAGGGCTTTGGGGGTGCAAGATATGTGATTGGCACCCTGCTGTAACTGTTACATGCCCTCCTACAGCTATCCAGCAGGCACTATTGCAATGAGAACTCCCTGCACACTGCTGCTTCAGCCCACTGGGATGCCAGGGAGGGCTGGGGGCAGCCATTCATCCAGTCACCCATTGGACTCCACATCCTGGGTCCACACCTTCTCAGGATCCTTTGCATGCATGCAGCAGGATAGCCACTTCTCGGGACCCAGGATGGGGAACCAATTGGAGGCCCGCCTTGGTCCTAGGATCCCCCCCCCATGAAGCCACAATCTACACTCATGCAGCTGAACACCGGGAGTGGGGGGGGAAGGTGGCCAGCAATGGTGAATTCCCGCCAGCGCATGCCTATCCTGTGGTGCAGAGCTGCACAGGCGCTGTACGAGTGAATGACATGTACATCCCACACATTTGTGATTAGGGCCTTTTATCTGTATTTAATAAGAGTGTTATTTTGGAGTAAACTGTGCTTACATTGTATAAGAGTTGCTTGTTTGTCTGAGTTTGTACAATAGTGGGTTGGTATGGGACAGGTCATGGGACAGTACTAACTTATCATCTAGTCCACTTAATATTTCCCTGGGGTGGAGTCACTATGAAATTTATATCTGAACTATAACTAAACATTATTAGGTAATGAATCCCCAAAAGATGTTATTAACCCAAGCCCTCAACAATATCTGAACTCTTAAAGCCAGGTTAGTGTACCAGCATCTACAGTAACCTGGAACAACTGTATAATTGCAGACAGCAGTCTCATGGAAATGCAAGCTAGACTCAGGGATTTGGTAAGAGTCTGGAAGCTGGAAAAGAAATCTGTCTCTTTTCCAGAAGTACTGCCAGTGCCAAGGGCCAATATAGATAGAAAGGGGAGATCAGATGAGTTCAATATATGGTTAAAGGGGTGGTGTCGTGAACAGGGGTTTGGCTTTGTGGGGAAATGGGGAAGGACATGGAGTAAAGCAGAACTATATGCTCTGGACGGATTGCACTTAAGTAAGGAGGGGACACTGGTCCTGAGTGAAAAACTGTATAGCTATGCAAGAAAAGGTTAAATTTAAACTGATTAGTGGGGGAACGGCAGGGAATAGCCTAGCTAGCAGTCCCTTTATAATGTGGTAGGGAATTTATTTTGCTATTATAAGGGAATAGGGGATTTAAGGTGAAGAGGCTGTCTGTAAATGCCAGGCATCTAGGGAATAAAATGGTAGACCTAGAGACCATAATGGTGGATGAATGGCTAGATATTGTGGCTATAATGGAGACTTAGTGGTTGGAGCATAATTCTTTGGAAGTTAATGTTCAAAGTTACAGTCTATTCAGAAGGGACAGGGTGGGAAGGAAGGGAGGAGGGGTGGCATTGTATGTCAAGGAGACCATTAATGCAACGAAAGAACAGGATGAAAATGGTGAGCTACAACCCCTGTGTGTCACATTAGAGAAGAGGCATGGCACTATATTAACAAGCATTTGTCAATGCTGAGTGTTGTCTCGCTGGCTTTGGCATTGGTAGTGCCAGAGTTAGAGATGCTAATAGGAATGGCAGTGAAGCATTGAAGTGACGCCAACCCCACCCCCACCCTGTAGAGACCAACAGGCATTGGGGTGTGCCTCTGGGTTGTCAGCTATAATGCTCATGCCATTTTGCCTCACTCTACCCTGTAGACAGTGTGCTTTGGGGTCTTTGGGCATTATACGTACCCCATTCCATAACAAAATATGCTGAGGTGGGTGCAGTATAGAAGAATGGGGTGAACTTTGTGGCTGAACACTGTAAGGCACACCACGATGTGTGTCACTGGCTGCAGTGTGGGGGTGGGGGTGGAATAGGAAGCATTACAGCTGATGATCCCAAGTCACACCCCTGACGCCTATCAGTCTGCACAAGGTGGGGTATTACAGTAGAAAACCTTAATGCCGCAGCCCTGTGTTGGTATTTTCACTCCAAATTTTCAACATGGGCTTTTTGTGACCCCCACGTCATGAAGATTGTCACTATCAGTTTGTTAGGTGAAAGGTGGTTTTGTACAGCAGCTATGCCATTTGGAAACACAGGTCCGAAAACACATTTTGGGCAGTATGTAAAAACTGAGAACTGTATTGTTCATGAGGAGGTGTAAAAAAATGGCAACGTTGAAAAGTTGGAAGTGAAAATATGCAAAATTAGCGAAGTCATGAGCATGCATAAAAACTGTGCAACACATGTCCGTAACCCAATTATTTTTGGGATTTCTTTAACCACATTTTCAACATAGGCATTTTGGGACCTCCTCTCATGAACAGTGGCACTGTGATTTGTTAATTTGTTCCAGAAGTTGATTTCCCACAGTGACCATGCCATTGTGCGCCACAGGTGCGCAAACACATTATAGGCAGGATGTGAAAAATGACAGCTCCACTGTTCATAAGGAGGTGTGAAAAAATGCCAGTGTTGAAAATGTGGCATGAAAATATTGCAGATTTGCAAACTTACAAGGGTACATGGGGACCGCACAATTTACGCTTGCAACACAGTCGTTTTATAGACTTTCATCACCAAATTTTTAACATAGGCATTTTAGGACCTCTGCTCATGAATAGCAGCACTGTCATGTCTGAAAACAGCCTGAAAAACTGATTTCATGCAGCGACCGTGTTATTCTGCGCTGGACGTGCGAAAACACATTTCGGCCAGGATATGTAAAATGACAGCTATACTGCTCATAAGGAGGTGTGGAAAAATGCCAATGTTGAAAATCTGGAGTAAAATATTACAAATTGATGAAGTTATGATTGTGCATTGAAACTGTGCAATGCATGCTTGTAAAACAGCCATTTATGGGAATTTTTCCACCAAATTTGCAACATAGGCTTTTTGACAGCCCCCCTCATGAACAGTGGCTCTGTCATTTCATAATCAGTCCTGAAAGGTGATTCCATGCGGTGACTGTGAAATCACCTTTTGGGATCGAATAATGCCATGACAGTGAAAGAATTCATGAGGAGGGGCCCCAATAACCCCATGTTGAAAATGTGGTGTCAAAATTCCCCAAAATGCCTGAGATATGCACCAAAGTTGTAAAACGTATTTATGCCATTATACAGCTTACCAGTATTTCTTCAGTTCGTGGTTGGCTTTGAAGAGTGCAGATGTGTCTCCAGTCCACTCAAGATCATTCCCCAGGCTCTGGAGGTAAGTATTGGGTGAGGGGGGTGTGGGGAGGTAGGGAGCGCAGTGGGTGGGCGTGGGTTGTGGGAGGGGGCAGGGAGATTGCAAGGGACCATTTTCTTTTTTATAGGGTGAAACAAAAAAAAAGGAACATCGTGGGATGGTTTTTGATTGCAGGGAAATTTGGCATGCTAGGGTGGGCTTCCAACATGTCACCTGATTATTTTTTTTGGAGGGGCTGTAGCCGACAGGGAATTGGGCCCCCCATCGGCACACAATGAAAGGGGGGGGGCAAGAGCCAAGAGGGATTGGGCACCCCCCTCAGCACACAACAGACGGGGGGAGACATTATGTCGATAGGGAGTGGGCTCCCCCATTGGCAAAATAAACAGTGAAGGGAATGTAGCTGAAGGAATGGGCCCCTGTCAGCAAAGAAAGACTATTGGGGGGAGCGCATGATGCTGAGGGGGACTGGGCACCCCTTCGGCATGCACTTGGGGGGGTCATGATGCCATCTGGGAGTGGCCTCTACCATCGGCAAATGAAGTGGGGCGAGGCATGCTTTCGGTGGCGGCACCATGTTTACGTGGGAGGCGTGTTATTGTGCCACTGCAAGCTTCTCATTGCAGCAGACCTTTTTTTACATCTGGTGGCCACATTCAGAATTTCTGGTGTGGCACCTGCATGCTGGCTGATTGGGGAATGAGGGATGCACCTACTGATGCATGCCCTGCATTCAACCAACGGTTACTGTGCCTCCAAATCTTCTAATACTACAATATGTTGGCCAGCATGCCAGTTTACATAAAAAATAGAGGATATATAGGCTCAAAACCAGGGGGAGGAGATAGATAAGCAATTGATGCAGGTAATTCAAAGGGTGTCAAAGAAAGGAGAGTTTTTATTACTGGGTGACCTTAATATGTCTGATACAAAATGGGGAATCCCTAAGACAACATCTACCAGGAGTAGGGAAGTACTTGAGACACTGCAGGGATTGTTTCTACAACAGCTGGTTAAGGAGTCCACAACAGGGGAAAGTATACTGGACATTGTACTCACAAATGGGGACAGTGTTGAAGATGTGGTGCTGGGAAAATGTCTGGGTACAAGTAATCACAGCACAGTGAGTGTCAAGATACAAATAGGGAGAATATCAAATAAGACCAATACAAAGGTTCTGGTCTTCAGGAGGGCTGACTTTGAAAGAATGAAGGAGATTTACAGAGAAGAAATGGAAGGCAAAGATCAGATAGAGGATGTAGAGGAATTGTGGAGATGTATCAAGGTGGCAGTACTAAAAGCCTCAGAACTATGCATAAGGAGGACAGGAAAAAAATGAAAAAAAAGGAGGCCTCTTTGGTTCAACAGGGATGTTGTTGGAGCATTAAGGAATAGAAGAATAGCATTCAGAAAATATAAGAAAACTCAGAGTGAGACTGACAAAGTTAATTATAAGGATAAACTGAGATAGGCAGGGAAATTGATAAGGAGAGCAGAAGCAGAAACAGAGGAGAGAATTGCAAAACATGCCAAAAGAGGGGATACAACTTTTCTTAGATATGTGGGGGAGAAGAGAACCAGACAGGAGATTGTGTAGTTGAGAGGGGTATAAATGTTGAGAGTGCCTTGGAGAAAGCGGAGGTTCCAAATACTTATTTTAGCTCTGTTTTCACTGTGAAAGGGGAAGAGAACTGAGTTAAAGAGGAAGGGAGGAGAGGAGTGTGGGATGGATCAAAGCCCATTAAGTGGGACAGAGTAAAGAAAGAACTTGGAAAATTAAAGGTAGATAAGGCACTGAGGCCTGATGCTTTGCATCCAAGAGTTTTTAGAGAGTTGAGGGATGAGCTGTCATCACATTTGACAAAGTTATTTAATTTATCCCTGGATACGGGGGTGTTCTGAGTGATTGAAGGATGGCGAACATAGTATCACTTTATAAGGGGGGCCTCATGAAGGAGATGAGGAATTACCGCCATGTCAGCCTCACATCAGTGGTGGGTAAGGTGATGGAAGTGTTAATAAAGGAAAAGAGTGGTAAAATACTTAATGGACAATAAACTACTAGATGAAAAGCAACATGGCTTCACTAGTGGGAGATCTTGCCAGACAAATTTGATCAAATTTTTTGATGAGGTAACAAAGGTTATTGATCAAGGGGGGCAGTTGATGTGGACTACCTGGACTTTAGTAAGGCTTTTGACCCTTTTTCCTAACCATAGGCTAGTAAATAAGATAGACAGCCTGGGGGAGTGGGACAAAAAATAACTAGATGGGTGTAAAACTGGCTGAAGGATAGGATTCAGAGGGTAGTGGTAAATGGTGTACATTCTAGGATAATGAGGGCAAGAAGTGGTGTTCTTGAGGGACCAGTACTGGGACCAATCCTTTCTAACATATATATCAGTGCTATATCAGTAGGACTTGAAGGGAAAATGTGTTTTTTGCAGATGATGCAAGGTTATATAATAGGGTTGGCATAGTAGGAGGGATTGAGGCCATGAGGAGAGATCTGAGCACCCTAGAGAAGTGGTTGGACATTTGGCAGCTGGAGTTCAATGCTAAGAAGTGTGCAGTGATGCATGTGGAGCATAAAAATCCACTGGCTGAGTACTCACTTGGGGGGAGAACTTTTAAAACAAACAGAACAGGAAAGGGACCTGGGAATTATAATCTCAAACAACCTTAAAGTAGGAGACCAATGTAGTAAGGCAGTAGGTAAAGCTAATAGAATGATGGCATGCATAGGAAGGGGTATAACAAGTAGGAAGAGGGAGGTGTTGATGGCTTTATATAAGACCATGGTCAGACCACACCTGGAGTACGGGTACAGTTCTTGAGGCCTCATTTAAGAAAGGATATAGTTGGGTTGGAGATGGTTCAGAGAAGGGCAACAAAGATGGTGCAAGGTATGCAAGAGAAGCCATATGAGACTAGATGGAGAGAATTAAATCTATAACCACTGGAGGTTAGAAGAGATAGAGGTAACGTGATAGAGACATTTAAGTATATGAAGGGAATAAATAAAGTGAATGAAGATAGCTTATTCAAAAGGAAAGTAGGAGTTAAAACAAGGGGTCATAATTTAAGATTGGAAGGGGGAAGATTTAAGAGCAACGTAAGGAGATATTATTTCACTGAGATGGTGGTGGAACCCTGAAACGGATTTTCTAATGAGGTGGTATGTGCAGAAACAGTGGAGGAATTCAATAGGGTGTGGGACAGACACAAGGGGTTGGCTTGTGGGCAGAGGAAAATATCCCTGGGAAGTGGAGACAAGTAGGGGTGGGTGGGAAATGGGCAGACTAGATGGACCAGGATGGTCCTTTTCTGCTAACACGTTACTATGATACTATGAATTGTGCCAGGAGCTAACATATTACTGTTTTATCAAAAGAAAAAATTAATGCATGAGGGAAGAGGGGAGGTACTGGGGGGTGAGAAGTAACTGTGGTGGGGCGAGGTAGCCTCAGGTCTAGTCGTGGCCACTTAGGAAGGAGTAGAGTTTTTTGGTTTTTTTTACATTGGTTGAAGTGCCAAACCTTTGAAGGGAAACCAGAAATGTTGGGACTAGATCTGCGTACATCATAATTTGTGCACATTCACTCAACTCCCCTTCAGCAATGGATAATCCTTACTCTGATGTCCTTCCCAGTGACAGAGGAATCCATAATTGATCTGTGACCCAAGTAAAGGAGTATACCCAGAGCCTAGCAGCTCACCCACCATATGGGTGCCCGACATGAGGCAATGTCAGACCAGGCTGGAATTCTCCAGGATTTCAGACCCAGAAGGTAGACTCCTTTGGAAATGACAGATCCCTTAATTATACCTCCTCCAGGACTGAGGTAAAAGGGCACACCTTTCTAGGGGAAATCTTGGGCCCAGCTATAATCCCCAGTTTTGTAGGAAGGTTACTCCCAGGAGACAAGAGGATCACAAAAAGTTGGATGTAAAAGTGGACAACCTTACTCAAATGTCTGCAGGCATATACAAGGCCAATGTTATGGTATTAACTAGTTAGAGAGCAAATTAACTTACTAAATAAAACCAATGAATACTAGATAAGCAAGACAGTAATGGAAAAGCAAGCACAGCTAAATCTATTTTACACATGAATGAAGGTTACAGAATAAATGCTATTAGAATTCATTATTACATTCAGTGTATACAAGAAATTGAGTATTTGAGACCGTTTGTTCTACTTTATTATATTAGTGTTTGTGCTGCCAGCATGGCTTAAAGGATAGAGCCACAGTCCAGGAAGGAGGTACAGATCAGAACATCAGGGATTCGAGTCATACCCCTGCTCTGTATGTGTAGTTTTTGGGCAGAGCTACAGAATGGGAAGGGGGGTGCTGACTGTCACCAAAGAGGAAAGGCACCTAGGGGTTATCATATCTGATGACCTTAAGGTATCAAAGCAGTGCATAAAGGCTGCAGGGAGGGCCAGTGGCATGCTGGAGTGCATAGGCAGAGGCATTACTAGCAAGAGATGGGAGGTGGTGATGCCATTGTATAAAACACTGGTAAGGCTTCACCTGGAGTGCTGCATGCAGTACTGGAGACCACACATCTGTAAGGACATAGACAGGGTGAAGACTATCCAGAGAAGGGTGACAAAGGTGGTTCATGGCTTCCATCACAAAACATATGAGGGGAGACTAAGAGAACTCAATATCTACTCACTGGAGGAGAGCAGAGAAAGGGGGGACATGATAGAAACTTTCAAGTACCTCAAGAGCATAAACAAGGTGCAGGTGGGTGATCTTTCCCAATATAGAAAAGATATCAGAATGAGGAAACACAATATGAAATTGAAGGGGGGCAGATTAAGAGGTAACGTGAGGAGGTTTTTCTACACAGATAGGGTGGTGGGTGCTTGAAACAGTCTGCCACAAGAGGTGGTGGGAGCAAGCACAGTGGAGGGGTTTAAACATGCCTAGGACTGGCACGAGGGAACATTGGGTGGGGGGGAGTAATGAAAAGCCATTGATCACTTAGGGTCAGTAACTACATACTAGTATAGAGCTACCAGGCAGACTCGATGGGCCTAGCGGTCCTTATCTGTTGATAATTTATACGTATCTATGTAATGCATGCATGTATGTGGAAGTAATAATACATAATATGCTGGTGGAGGGAGTTCTTACACAATAAATGTACAGATCTGAGGAATTCTCTTCAGAGGGACTTGAAATTGTTTAAATGAATAAAAAGGACATTTCTGAAATATCTTGCATTGACATCAGGAATTTCTCATTACCAGAACACCATAATGCAACTCTTTATTACCATCACAGCCAGATGCACTTTGCAACAGCATGGCAGCTTACTTTAATTCAATCAGTATGTCTTTTTCTACTGCTGTTCCATTCTTCAGAGGAAGCTGATATTATGATCTTTAAGACTCAGAAAAAATTAAACCCCCTGCTGATGAAATCCCCCAAAGGAAATAATAATTCTTTTGCAAATTTCTAAATATCCTCCATCTAACAGCAGATTCATAAGACTATCAATTTATATTTCTTTCTCCCCAGAAGCGTAAATGAGTGATCATAGCTCTCATATTATACCATATGATCTCCAATTTCAATTTAAAGCCATATAAGCTGTATTAACGTCAGCACTGCATTGCAAAACCTGATAAATTAGTCTGGTTCCTAATTTTCTGATTGCAGGTCTAACATGGTTTTTTAACAATTCATTTACTGACATAATTTTTCATCTCTCAACATGTTTGGTTCTTTTTATGGTAGTACGGTGCCTTGCTGTGCACATTACTGAGTGTGGTTATGAATATAACCTTTAGTAAATTATATACTGCAGTTAAAACTGCAATTTCGGGATGGAATAAGAAAACTTGTCCATACAAGTTTATCTCATAATTTACAGGAAGTAGGATTTGTATCTGCCCTCTCACATCCAGGAGTCCACTTCCATTGTAAATGCTTTGAAACTAGTACTATGTACTACATTTTGTGGTAGTGCTCCACACGTTCACTACCCTCTGTGTATAAAATTATTTTCTAGTGTTTGTTTTAAAATGTGTGAGTATTATTTGTTTCTTATGTTCCTCAGTGTGTATACTTCTTGTCCTTTTCCCATATTTAGTGCTTCCTTCAACTCATTATCATTATACATATTACATAGTAATATCAAGTCACCCTATGCCCTTCACTGTTCTAAAGTGAGTAGACCATGTCTAGTAAATCACTGCTTGTAAGGGATGTCTTCAAATTCCTGTATCATTCAAGTGGCCTTTTGCTGAATGCGTTCAATTTTTAAGCTTTCCCCCATATTGAACCATCCCCAAAACTGAGAGCCATAAACTAATAATGGCCTGATGCATGATCTGTAGAGAGACAATGACATGTGTTCAGATTTATGATTAAAATGCCATTTTATGGTGTTTATTAGATTATTTGGTTTTGCATAAACATCTGTAACTGTATAACATGTAGGTAAAAGTAAAACAAAAGCACTGCCTCTATTTTATACTTTAGTGATGCCCAGTGGTAGAAATGAGAACATAAGTGCTCCTTGATATTTGCAGCTAATAGAAGCCCTGAAGTAATGCTGTAACATTTGTGGTGTTTAGAAGGCATGAAGAAAACCTCATGGAGGAAGCATGAACTTTAAAATTATTATTGTTTCTGTATTTATGAACTTAACACAAGAGGATACAACAAAAAAAGTATTGTTGCAACTTACTGAAACAACAACAAATGTGCCACTCCTGAACTGCTAGCTTAAGTATGAATGACGACTAGTCAATAATATTTTACATCAACTTGTACGGTTATTCACATACTTAGAAAATGAGTGTGGAAAATTCTGAGACATTTGGCACTTCGTTTTGGCAGCAGAATGATGCCACCTTTCAGGAGTCTACAAATTCTTGATTTGGCCATTGGGGTGGGTCTGCAGGAAAAAAGAAGAAACTCAGTTCCACCCACAAGCAGCTTAACTGACACAGACACAGATGACATAACCACCCCCTGGTGAAGAGGCTGTGCCTAGCCTCAAAGCGTTGGGGTCCATTGCTTGTTCCCTGTCTCTGTAAGATATCATGTCTACTTATGTCCAGAAGCTATAATGGAAAATGGAAAAATAACATTTAAATAGCAGACATACTGTAGATTTCTGAGTGCTTCTTCATCCTTGTATCTGGAGTTGTTCTATAAACATTGAGCAGAAGTGACAACCTAGATTTATTGGTGGTGCAGGCATCCACCCCTTCCCCCAGACCTACTGAAGACATTGGGTGGTTTGAGGCAGCTGAGAACAGAACTGTGAGGTGAAGTCCCAGGAATCCAGTCAAGAGCCAAGGGGATGACTAAGCCTGTAGATCACATTTGCCTCTGCATTTCTTTCTGTGACCCAAGGTTATGCAGGACAAGCTGCAGCAGTTGCTGCTCTCCGATTCTTGCTCTCTCACTGTCTCTCTCTTTCTCTATCTCTCTATCTTGTGTTGCCCTGCCTCTTTAAAATAAAATAGCAAACAATTACTATAGTGTCACAGAGCCAGTTTGCGTGTGCTCATCTGCTGTTGTTCTTCATTTTTATAAGTTTTCAAGGATTTTTAACTTTTTAGTAGAGTTGCTCAGATAGTGGAAAAACTGCACTGCTCATGCGCCACAGTAATGTGGCTATCCAGTGGTTCTTATCTGGGTTACAACTGCTGTAAGGCAAATTTTCAAGATAATTTGTGGTGCATCCAGAAATAATTATCCTGGTTTCTTGTGTCTGGCTGGATCCATCCAACCCTAGTCATTTCTTGCCCCCCATGCTCCTAGAGACTGTTTTGCAAAATAAAATGTTTTCCAGTTTCCAGTTCCTAGCACTGTGACAGGTCACAACACTTTATTTGTAATGCCCTCCCATTTCCAAAATTCCATTAGGCCATAGTGAGCCTCCTTCCTGACCTCCCAAGCCACAATTTGTGATGGACCGTGGTAGTCCAAAATCCTAGTTAGCTACTGGGGTTCCCCTCAACTAACTAAAGCATGTCATCCACTTGATAATACTGTCAATAACGTGACTGAAATAGCATGCAAATGTACATTTAACGTGGCAGTCTCCAAATTTAGAGACAGGCTGTGTCTTTGACATTATTGAGCTACTGCTGGGCCACCACTTTTGTTGTTGCCAGTCAGTGATATTTATCTCTTTTATTAGGCATTTGCCATGCCTATCCCCAAAACATAAACAGCATCACATTGTGCCCTTACCCTCCATGAGCATTGATGGACTGCATCTCTGTTTTTTGCCAGTCAGTGTTTGCACCTTTTCTTGAGCACCTGTTGTGCACATTCCATAAAATTAAACAGATGGACTATGCCTCAGCACTCAATGGGCTCTTAGTGGGTCACTAATGTTATTGTTTCCAGACAGTGTTTTCTCCTTTTCTTGGTAATCTGTGCCAAATTCAGAGACCAGTCCTTTTTTGTATCTGTGCAAATTGGTTGGTGTAGGATTTTATTTTAGTTATAGTTTATTGAAGCAAAAGACAGTACAGGTAGTAGCATCACAGGTACTGATTACATGGAGCCTAAGGTTCAAACAATAAAACAGTAAATCTGCATCTGCATCTTGACAGACTTGACTCTATACCTCCCCAGCAGAACAACTGCTGAGAGTATTATTGTCTGGGACCCAGGGTATGTGGTACAGTCTCCTAGTAGCTTATTGCAACAGGATCACAATTAGACCCTCCTAAGAGACAAATTGAGGAGCAACATTAGAGATGTATAAAACCAAGCATTGCCATCTAGTTTGAAATTGAGGGGCTGTGGTAAATGTAGAGCTGTGGTCAGCTGCTCCATAGCGTATATGCTCCCTACTATGGCACACCAAGCTAACAGAGAAGGGACAGTTGACTGCATCCATAGGTGTTATTACCTTTTTAGCTGCAGTGAGGTATACTTATATCAGGGATCTGGAGGGGAGGCAAATATCTGAGAGAGGAATGAAAAGAAGGGCTATGGATTGGGAAACAATGGACTGAGGGAAGGAAAGTTCCTGAACTTGAGCTGCCAGTTCCTTCCAATATAGTGCAAGAACAGGGTAAGACCAGAAGAGGACTGGTCAGCTAGTAGCTGCCCACGACCTCTCCAACAGTGTCCATAGCTCAATGACATATATTTTATGAGTACTGCCAGGATTCTAAAAAGAGGTAGAGGTCCCATCCAGGTGAATTCTTCCACCCTGTGGAGGAAGTAACATTCACAGCTGGTAGACGTATCTTAACCACGTAGAAAGGTTGATTGATGTGCTCAGTTCTCAGTTCCAATGATCAAGGACTGATTAGGTGGAGTCTCCGAGGAGATCATGTAAACCTCAATATAGGTTCCTAATAAGATGGGACAAAGGGACTTCCCCAATAGCATGTAGAAACATAGAAACAAGAATTTGATGGCAGATAAGGACCCCTTGGCCAACCTAGTCTGCCCATTTCCCTACCTAACGGATAAGCTGCAGATCCTCGTTGACCAATAGCCTACTTCCTCCTACTCACCACTAGAATTGCCTTATGTCTGTCCCATGCATTCTTGAATTCCCCCACTGTTTTTGACTCTATGACATCCGCAGGAAGGCTGTTCCATGCACCTGCAGCCCTCTCTGTGAAGAAATACTTCCTCACATTACCTCTGATCTGTCCCCCCCATCTTCAAATTGTGCCCCCTTGTTCCTGCACTTGTCTTTTTTTGAAAGATGCTATCCTCTTGGACTTTGTTGATTCCCTTGTGGTATTTGAAAGTTTCTATCATGTGCCCCCTCTCCCTCCTTTCTTCGACGCTATACATCTTAAGCTCCTTAAGTCTTTATTCACATGTCTTCTGGTGCAGACCCTGCACTATTTTGGTTGTCCTCCTCTGGACAGCCTCCACCCAGTCTATGTCTTTGTGGAGATGGGGTCTCCAGAACTGTACGCAGTACTCCAGATGTGGTCTTACCAACTGTCTGTACAGAGGGCCAACAACTTCCTGTTTTCTACTGGTGATGCCTCTCCCTATGCATCCCAATATCCCCCACGCCCTCCTTACTGCCTTCTTACATTGCTTGCCCACCATTAGGTCATCTGATATGACTACCCCCAGGACCCTTTCCATTTTTGTTGTTGTCAGTATCTCACCGCCCATTGTGTACTCTTGCCCTGGATTTTTGTTTCCCAGGTGCATTACTTTGCACTTTTTTGCGTAGAATCTAAACTGCCATACATTTGACCATTTCTCCAACCTTGCCAAGTCCATTTTCATCCTTTCCACCCCACCTTGCATATTAACACTGTTGCAGGTCTTTGTGTCATCTGCAAAGAGATATACCTTCCCCTCCAGTCCCTCCGCAATGTCACTTATAAAGACATTAAAAAGGACCAGCCCCAGTACCGAACCCTGCAGTACCCCACTAGTAAGCCTCCTTTCTTCGCTGTGGACTCCATTTACTATTATCCGCTGTGTCCTGTTGTCCAGCCAGTGTTTTACTCAGGCTACCACCCTGGGACCCACTCCCAGGCTGGCTAATTTGTTTATTAATCTTTTGTGCAGGACTGTGTCAAATGCCTTGCTAAAGTCTAGGTAGACCATGTCCACAGCCCCTCCCTGGTCTACTACTTTGGTCACCCAGTCAAAGAAATCAATTAAATTTTTTTGACATGACCTTCCTGCTGTGAATCCATGCTGCCTTGGGTCCTGTGCCCCACTGGCCTCTAGGTACTCAACAATTATTTCCTTCAGAAGTGGTTCCATCATTTTCCCTACCGCTGAGGTCAAACTGACAGATCTATAGTTTCCTGCCTCTGTCTTGCTCCCATGTTTGTGAAGGGGAATCACATCCACCCTTCTCCAGTCCTCAGGTACCACACCATCATCCCATGATTTATTAAAAAAGGTAATCAGTGGTGTTACTAGTTCTTCCTTTAGTTCTTTTAGAATTCTGGGGTGAATCCCATCAGGCCCCATTGCTTTATCCACCTTCAGTTTTAAGAGTTCTTTCAGAACCCTTTCTTCTGTGAAAGGACTAATATCACCCCCCCCCCAACCAGAGTGCTTCTATTGACTGGATTAGGTCTCTCCCCTGCTTTTCCATTGTGAATACTGAGCAGAGATATTCATTCAGTATCCCTGCTTTTTCACTGTTGCTCTCTGCCCAACCACCTTCCTCTTTATTCAGCCTCAGTATCCCTGCCTTCATCTTTTTTTGCTCCTCCTGAGATGGGGGTCTGTATACAACCCCTGTGTGGATTGTGGAGCCATTTCCAGTCTCCATGGTGACCCACAGTTCCTCCTCTCCTCCCTGTTTACCCTTTAGTTCTGTTGCTTTGATCCCTTCCTTTACATAGAGAGCTACTCCTCCTCTTCTTCCCTTCCTGTCCCTCCTGTAGATTGTGTATCCTGGTATGTTGACATCCCAGTCATGGTTCTCTGTGTACCATGTTTCTGTGACTGCCATGATATCCAGGCATCCCTCTTACATCAAGGCCACCATTTCTGGGAGCTTTTTACCTAGACTATGGGCATTGGTACTCATTACCCTCCATTTCTTTATGGCTTTATTTCTTTTTGCCACATCCCTGTCCTTACTGCCTTTGTCTTTTTCTGCATTTACCCCTGCCCTTATCCCTATCGACTGCTCTATCTTGGTGTTTACCTCACTAACTACCCTGATTTTTGGGGGGCTAGGATTTTCCGTCTCCTTTTCTGTGCCTCCCCCTTGGCTAATTTAAATGCTTGCCAATGAAGCATTTAAACCTATTACCTAGGATCCTGTTTCCCTTCCAGGATAGATGCAGACCATTGCACCTGTATAGGCCTGTATCCCTCCAGGTGGAGCCCCAGTTCCTAAAGAAGCCAAATCCCTGAGCTCTGCAACAGATTTTTGACCAGTCATTGAATCCCATGGTGTGGAGTACTCTAGCCTCATCCATACCATAGACAGGTAGCACTTCTGAGAAAGTTACCTTGTATGCCACTTGTCTAAGGCCCCCTCCACAACTCCACAAACTCCTGTTGCACTGCTCTGATCCCATTCTCAGCCATGTCATTCATCCCTAGGTGCATAATGACATCCAGCTCACTCCCCCTTGCAGCTGCTCCCTCGATTCTGAGGATTCATTTCCTGACCCTCCAAGCCATGGCGCCAGGCAGGCACCTTACCTCCCTTTCCCTTCCCTCCTACAGTTCTACCCCCCAACAACTGAGTCCCCCACCAGGATTTGTTTCCTCCCCCTGTGGGGTCCTGTGCCACCCTCCTGTGGGTCTCCATTGTGGAGATTACCTGCATCCTCCTTGGTCTCCACTGCAGGTGCCTCCATAGAGGAACCATGCTCCACCAGAGTGGTGAATAAATTGTGGAGAGGCACAGCTGGAGGGATGCATCTCTGTTCCACCACCTTCACCCTCCCTGAGCCCTCCATGGTCCAACTACTCCTCTTTCTTGGCACCCTCTGAGGTAGTGGTGGTGGCTTTGGTGGTCCCTGGGTGGGGGACCAGGTTTCCCGAATCATTGCCAGGTCAGCATGGAGATAAGCAACCTCCTCCTTCAGATCAGAGAGGTGCCTACAAAAAGAGCAGCAACACAGTTTCCAGAATGTCTCCTGGAAGACTGCTGCTCCACAGCCAGTACATTGCACCACTCTCCACATGACTGTGTCCCTTCCTGCTACAGATGCTTTTCTTGTGTTGTTTTTTTGTTTTTGTTTTAGTATGTGCAAGCTTGTGAGTGTCTCTGCCTCCTATTCAGTGTGCTGTGCTTTTATATCATAGTAAGTAACATAGGAGCTAGGACCAGAAGACATGTTTAATTATTTAGTTTATGCAGGAGATAGATTCATACCTGATGATATCTAAAATGTTCTTAACCTGTAAGACCTGCTGCTTAAGTGTCTCAAAGTGGAGGACACCAGTAGGGTTGAGGAACTGAAAAATATATGACAGCCCCAAACATCTTCACCTTTGAAAACTGGGATCAATATAAGCAGGGAGAAAGTCATCATCAACCACCAGTACTCTGCAAAAGTAAAATATCTGAGGGATCTGTGGACTTTGTTTGAGTCTTAACCATCGGATGGGGGGGAGTCATATGGGGGGGCAGCTGCAGTCTAATGGACTGAAGAGCTGCACACTTGAGCAGACTAGATAGACCAAATGGCCTGTATCTGCTGGAAATTTTGTATATTTGTACGTTCGTATACCCTAAGTGTATGAGCTGTGATCAGGGTAAAGTGGGATAAGGAAGGGTGGTATTTCCTGCTAGTCAAAAGAAGAGGGCCAATATCATGGAAATCATTTAAAACAAATTCAATATTTTTCCATGGCAGAGATGCCCAAGGGAGGAGCCAGGTCAAAATAATGCTAAGGTATGATGCTCTGGCATAATAAATAAAATTTAAGAGATTGGCCTCTCCTTTAGAAATTGGCAACTATAATAGGAAGTAGTGAAGACAGGAGCAATGGCCCCCACAAATGAACCTAGAAGTTAGTTTGTTCCAAGAGGTAAAATAGAACAGTGCTAGAAAAATTGGGAGGGTTTGGAAAAAATAGAGTAGGCAACGGATAATATTTATTTTCATCACCTCTATCTTAGCAAAAAAGGATAATGGCAATTGTCCCCATCTAAGCATATCTCCTGTCAGAGCTTGTGCTAGTGGTTCATAAATTATGAACCCCTAATGCAAGTTCTAAAAGGTTATATGCTTAGCTGGGGACAATTGTCATTATCTTTTTTTGCTAAGATATAGTGGTGAGAATGATAATACATGGAGTCCCTGATAAAATTCTGGGACACCCTGTCAAAGGTCATCTCAGTGTCAAGACTTATAATATCTGAGGGGATCTTTCAGCTGCTGACATGTTCATTCAGCAGAAGGGTACACCTGATGATGTCCATAGTTTCATGTTTCTATATGAACCCAGTCGGATAGGGATGAATCAAGGAAGGGAGGATATGATCCAGTCTATGTGCCCAGAATGCCATATAAAGTTTGTAATCAACATTGACAATGGACATAGGATGGTAGGGAGAGGGACAGGAGGGATCTTTACCTGGTTTCATTATGGTAGCTAGTATAGCATAACCGTTGGATGATGGGGGGTCACCAGGACAGACTGTCTGAAAAGCCTTAGAGTTATGTGAAAGGAGAAAGTCAGTGAATGTTTTGTACCATTCTATAATGATGCTATCCAGTCCAGGGTATTTTTGCATTTCCAAACAACAAAGTTGAAAAATAAGCTCTTCCTGTGTTAAAAGGGCAGCAAGAGCTGATATTGAGATTCCGTGACTTGAGAAGAATAAAGCCTGTAATAAGGCAGGCTGTGACATGGTCTCAGACAGTAGAAGAGGGGTCCATGTACAGCTGCTAATAATATTCTTGAAACATGGCTGGAATCTGTGCAGTAGTGCGAGACAAATCTCCTGACTTGGGGGTCCTGAAGCTGAAGGACACAGACTGAGTGATGTCTCGCCCGAAGTTTACTGGTCAGAAGTCACAAAATCCTAGTACCATCCTCATAGTGGAATTGCTCTTCAAATGTTTTATTTTTTCCATTACCACACTGTTGTCCCAAGTGTAAAGCACCTGGTAGATCTTCACTTCAGATAATAAGGAAATGTATTTTTCAGTTTGCTGCCTCTTTTTACGTGTGGCATAAGTGATAATCTTCTCTTTTAGGATTGTCTTCTGGGTATCCCAAAGAATTGGGGATGGACATCTTGGGTCAAATTGTCCTCAATAACCTGAAGGAGATGATTATTAATTAAAGTAAAATGGCTATCCTTGAGAAGGGAAATAGTAAGATGCCAGAATGTTTTTTTTTCTGTCCTTCCCAAAATCTATTTTAAGAGAAACAGAGTGGTGGTTATAAAGTAGTGGGGAGCCATAGTCAAAGTCTTGGATAGTTGAAAAGTGCTCACATGTAGTAAAGAACTAATCAATGTGAATATAGCTTTGATGTCTAGGTGAGAAATATTTGTATACTTTTCCAAAGAAGAGGTATAGCTAGACATCAAAAATGCTGAGATTAGCAAGATTGGAGTGGAGGTAACACTGGGATAGAGAGGCCTGGTGTATAGCTGGGTGAGGGGTATCAAGATCGAGAGACATTGCCAGATTAAAATCCGCTGCTAGTATCAATTAACACTGTAAGATGTTCATCAACTTTCCCAGGAAAACTTTGAAGACCAATAAGAGTACACTTGGGGGGGGGGTACATTTGCAAGGGTGACTTCTATAGATAGGAAATGTCACCCCTACAGGATGATATACTTACCCTGTGGGTCAGTATAGGCTTGTTGTAACTCGAAAGGGGCTGAGGAGGGAATCATGTTAACTATACCACAATGATTTCCTTTGGGATGGGAAGAGGCATGAACAGAATATCTACCACCCTAAGCTAGCTTAGCATGTTCAATAGGGGTCAAGTGAGATTCTTGTATGAAACAGATGGCCACTGGGTATTGTCATAAGCACTGATAAATTTCAAGCAGGGTTGTTTAGCCCAATGATATTTTGGGAGAAGATCTTTGCCAAAGTCATCATATGGGGAATGGGTGTATCAATCCAAGTTATACATCCTGGAAGAGGCATGAGAACCCCATAAAATAAGGACCAAGCCTGCTCATCACAATCCCCAAAGAGAGAGCAATAGAACAGATGCTTGTCTTGTAAGACCTGAAACAGTGGAAAGTTCCATCCCACTTGCCCCACCCAAGAGCCCCACCCATGGGTGGTGAAATAAATGTAGAATTTCCTAACCTGTAAAAATAAAATTAATCTAAGCAATAACCTGTCTGCTTTGTTTTGTCTGCATTTATGGAACACGCTCCCAGCAAATTTGGTTGACAGATCTTCTCTCCAAGGATTCAAGCTGGGTGTCAAAGTGTACCTTCTAGAACTTAACCTTTGTGGCTGCAATCGCTATCCCCCTATTCCCTTGCCATTATAATGAATGTATCAACTGTGACCACTGTATTTCAATACCCATTCTGGTGAATGTGGCAACTGTAACTCCTGTTAATCCTATACATTGTGCCAAATGTAAATTCTGGATTGTCAACCTGTAATTACTGTCTCTCCAATATATGTTACATTTTTAACCACTGTATTATTGTCCACTGTATGTGATCTCTGCTGTATATATCTAATCCCGGGTCACCCCTGAAAAAGGGACCTCTGGTCTCAGTGAGCTTACTGGGTTACCAAAATCTAAATAAATAAAATAAATAAATTGTTTTCACACTTTAAAAAAAATCCATTTACTTGAAAATAGGGCAGCAACACTAGGAAAAAAGGGAAAAAAGGGAAAATATTGAATGGGAGGTATCAGCTATAATAAACTGAGGGTGATGGAGCCAAGATAGAACAATGGAAACCTGCAATCTAACACAGAGGTGGTTGGAGAACTGGACCCCAAGGTGAAAATCAACTGTATACTGTACACAAGGACCTCCAAAGCATGGGTAAGGTGTCTTACCTGCCCTCACAGTATCAGTGAGGAGCAAGCACCAGAGCAGGATGAGTACTGTATCCAGGATCAGGGGAGCCTGGTCCTTTGTATAGACTATGTGGTCCCAGCGAAACAAAAGCAACCAGATGAGGTAAGGGCAAACTAAAGGGGGTAGGGTAATGAAACAACATTGCCATCTGGGGATCTGACTACCCTAGCATGCTCACAACCACCCTGTGTTAGTCATAGGAAATCAGATGGGAGCTAAAGCTGATGACCGTCCTCTTCCACGTATGTGAGGGACAGCATCATAATAGGTCTTACTATGAGAGGCAACATAGTTCAGGGTGAAATGTATCAGAGTACTGGGTAAATAGGTAGGATTTGTTGCTTAAAATACTGCATGAGGAATGGCATAACATGGCCAGAGTTAAGTGGGAATGTGAAGGTATATCCTGCCATGGTTGGTCTGCCTTCAACAGGGATGGAGGGGGGGCATTTATCCACAAGGCATGTGCTTGGAACTATTACCATTTAGCTGCAGAAGGGAAAGCAGATGGGTAGGAGAGCTTTATCATCAATAATCCTGACACAGAGATATAGGTTCTATAGAGCCTCACTACTTCCTCAGTAGCAGCGTAAGAGCCATCTATAGCAACATACCAAGTCCTGAAAGTAATGTCTGAGACAGAGCTGACACGAAATGTATGAAGCTCAGTGGAACAAGCCCTGTTATCAGTTCCAGTAAGCTCCATGGAACAACAAGTTTGCTCTAGTGGGCCCAAGAGGTGTTTTGAGAAAAAAGGTTACATTAGTGAGACTTGCAGTTCAATAGCCAGCAAGGTGCATGTCAGTTTCAACATTTAGTGCAGCCTTTACCACTTCAGTCCAAAAACTGTGCATAACAAAATACAGTGCAACTCACTTAAGTGCACATCAGATAAGTGCACATCCCACTTAAATGCACATTTTTTCCCATATGACAATTTTTTTCCTATTCATTGAATGTTAACTGTACCTATTAAGTGCACCACATGTAATTGAGCATTTCGGTTAAATGCACATTTTTTTTTACTTTTCCTGTTGCTTTTCAGTCAAACCCAGCTGTTACATGCACATTTTGTACAGTGCCACCTTAAATAGTTCACCTTAACATCTTAACTGTAGCCATGATGCTGCCTAGCATGACCACAGTACAAAAATATATTTTGTCAAAAGAAAAGACTGACTTTAGCTTTCTGTTTAAAGAAATTAATCAAGTAAACTGGAGGTAGATGTGCACTCCATAGTTCTGTGTCTTACCTCCACGAACTGCCTCTGATCCATAGTTGCCAAAAAAACAGTAAATTATTTATCAGAAAATCCGCTTGTAAAATTCTCAATATACATGCACTTCCTGGTTGGAAGATCCACCACTGTGGGCCCCGCTCTCTGCTAACTTTATGACGTGATCACAGAGATATCATGGGGTCGCACTACATTGTTGTCTATGGGGGTAAATTTATCAACAATATTATGTACTGCATTGATCATGTGGCGATTAAACAAGGGCACTGGGTGACTTACAAGGGCCTTGTTTGTCGCCCGGTGCTCTCGTTTAATTGCCACATGATCAATGTAGTACATAAAATTGTTGATAAAGTTACCCCTCATAGACTACAATGTAACACATCTCCACACTCTCCCTGTGATCAAGTCATACAGTTAGCAGAGTGCAGGGTGGCGAAGGGGTGGATCTTCCAACCAGAAAGTGCCTGTGTCCCGGTATTGAGAATTTTACGAGCGGGTTTTCTGATAAATAATTTACTATTTTTTTGGTAACTATGGCTCAGAGGCAGTTTGTGGACTTAAGGCACCAAACTGTGGGGTGCACAGGGCTACCTTGGTGAATCTCTTTAATTTTGAATCTTACACTGAAACACACAAAGCAAAAGAAGCTTACTGATTTTTTTAAGTAGTACTGTGTTGTACGACAGTGTAGTAATGTCATTTTAACTTGAGCACCCGGTGTTTAATAAAATGCATTACAGAGACAGTGAAATGTGCCCAGAAGTGATTTTCTGGTTAAATGCACAGTCCGCTTAACTGTAGAAAAAACTTTTATCGTGAGGGTGTACACTTAAGAGGGCACCACTGTAATTAAGTAAGAGCAGGGATGGTGCAAGAAAAGAAAAGTCACTGTATCCAGACAATCTGAGTTGAAATGCCACAGTGGAATATCCCTGTTGATGTAGTAAAGGTTCAAACTCTTTGGGGAGTGGACTACAGAGAGGAGAGAAGAACACAAAGGGGCAAAAGAGTCTTCATAAAAAGATTGTGGCAGTGGTAATCCAGGACCGGCCTGACTGAGCAAGGTTCGCCCCTCCACCACCACCATCATCAGTAAAGGATTTACCTCAGCCCACATGTAGCAGCGAAGGGTAATAGAATACCAGGATGCAGTTCTCTGTCGGTATAAGGGACCTGCCCAGGAGAGCATCCCTACCATGGACAGGCAACCAAAGCTGCAAGACCATTTACCAAGTCCCTCTGGACAGAGAGAGCCTGCATTAAGTGATCTTAAAATTAAGAGAGGTGAAGCAGCTTATCTACGGGAGTCAAAAGGGGAGAACCATGCCAGACCAGTAGCAGCCACCCCATGCCACAGTGTTGAAACAATCGAGTTGGGCTCCCCATCCCCCCCAGCTCAGTCACCTTGTCAGGTGCACAAAGCAGCCAAAAACAAATGCTTCAGAAAAGAAACAGTCAAGTGGGTGGCATCCCATGATGGCAGGACTGCAAGTGAGACTTGATTGATACTATAGTTGCAGTGGCATACCTTTTGTGCTATTTGGAGCTGAGGGTGAAATACCACCTTGGTGGCTGGCAGGGAGGGACTCGGGCCTTTGTCAGCTACAGAGATACTTCTGGATAGTAGATCTGTTTAGGCCTCCATGACCATGTGGTATTCTTTGAGTCTTTCGGGAAATTGGATTTACAGGTGAGCCGGGTAGGGCGTTCAAAATTTCAGATAGTGATGGGAAGTACTGCAAGTATAGGAACGTTCACCCAATAAAGCCACATGGTGTCAGGGCCATAGTCATTACCAAAGAGAATACAGGTTTATCATTTGTGCACCACCTTTTATTCCTAAGCCTGTTGCAGTATTTTTTTCTTAATTGCAAAGGTGAGACAGCGTACTGTCACCGAGTGCAGTCTTGTATTGGGGCACGTGGTTAAGTCCAAGTGTATAGTGGGTGCTCTTTATATCAATGTGAAAGTCTGAGCCTTGATGGAGGGTTATTTAGAAAAAAGTAATCAAGAAATTTGGTTAAGTCTGGGACCTCAGAGCCCTATAGGCTGATATTTTTGCATCTTGCCTTAATCTCAGAATCCT
The DNA here is from genome assembly GCA_016271365.2 of Neoceratodus forsteri. Lineage (NCBI taxonomy): Eukaryota > Metazoa > Chordata > Ceratodontiformes > Ceratodontidae > Neoceratodus > Neoceratodus forsteri. Next base: position 269,659,267 of record CM057453.1, read on the forward strand.
CCTGCAGTGCCAAAATAAATGCCTGGGTCTCAAGTATTTCTTTAAGGGAGGTCTCAATATCGTCAACCTGATTCTCTTTTGTGGTGATCTGATGCTCCAGGTCATCAGTCTGTTGCTCAAGAGTTGCCACATCCGAATGGATTTCCTTCCTGGCTTCTTTCGCATAAGCATGAAAGGCCAAAAGATCTCTCTAGATCATCTCTAACTTGACTCTTTTCTCCAGAGTGCATTTTGGTTATGAAGATTTTTTCTATATGGCTTGAGTGACCTCAGAGTCTTAGGATAGCTCTGAGTCAGATAGATCAATTTGGGATCCACCTCCATACTCGGGTGCGAGGGAAGTTTCAGTTTGTTATGCTTGCTCATTCTGTTGAAAGTCCTCTAAAAGGTAATATTCTGTTATTCTTATGGAGGAGCCTTGCAGAAATGAGGAAATGTACAGTAAGGGGAGACAGAGCTCAGATTCTACATAGCCATATCCTTGATGATGTCACCAGAAGTCTGGTGTAGGTTGTTTTGATATGATTAGGGCATTGCACTCCAGTCAACAATAAATCATTGAATAAATCATGAAAAAAATGATTGCTCATTGCCTGGTTGTGTAAGACTCATATTTTCATTCCTATCTACCTGCCCAGTTTGCCTCCTTGGGTGTGGCATCTCCTTTTCTCATTGTTCTAGGCATTTTATCGCTATAAGTCAATGAAAGAAATATCATCATGCCATCATGCTTAGCACCATCCTCCAGTGAACACTGCAAGCAAAAAGATCATATATTTGTGAGCCGGCCTGGTGGCAATGATGTTTGAGGTGCTGGATGCCACACCTCACACCATGCCATCCACTTGAGGTTGGCAGTGAGCTCGGGTTGCCTGGGATTGGCTGGGGAGAGAGAGAATTTATCATCTGGAGGACTGTTCTCCTCTGTTTGGGCCAGTGGGCTGTGGCATCCCTGCTATCAGTGACTCCCAGTGTAGACTGGGTGTGCAACAGCAGGGACCACCTTTGAAAGGGACGGAGGTGACAGCGGACATCTACAGGACTGGTGCGGGAGCACGCCCGTCTCATGCTGGACATCATTGCATGTCTATGCCTCTGGGGAAAACCAAGAAAACAGGAAACACCCCACCTCCTGGGAGGTAGACATCGCCTGCCCCCATCTCAATCACTGGATCTTGCCCTCCTAGAACCTGCACAACCCTTGCTCTTTATCTCTGCATGAGGGGCTCTGATTGTAAGGTAAGTGATTTGGAACTGAAAGTGACCCCATGCAGGGGGTAACGACTGGGGGGGGGTCCCCAATGGTGTGGTGTGGGTGGGGCAGGAGAGAAGATCCCTGGGCAGAGAGGATCTTGGTGGATGAGAAAAAGGCAGGTTGAATGAAGGGGTCCCAGACAGCAGTGACCAGAGTGAAAGAAAGTTGACAAAAAAAAAAAAAAGATCATATGTTTGTGAATTACATCCCCTCTAGCACATTAGACATCAAGCTGTTTTGGTTGCTGAATGAAAAGAAGAGTTATGTACCCCTCTAAATCGTGTGACCCTGCCATTATTGTGAGAGAAACTGCTGCTCAATCTGCCACTCTCATTGTGAGACTACCATTGATCTTCATGGCACAGCCATTACCATCACTGCCTTTAACACCACCACTACAATCTCCTCTATTGCTGCTGGGTATATCGACAATACAGTATTTCAATAAAAGCACAGTGAAATCTGCACGGTAGAAAAAGAGTAAGTGACAACAGTTACATGGACACAACAGCGTGGGTGAAATGCACGCCATGGTGATTCAGCCCCTTCCCCCAAGTTGGCTCCCCCTGGAGTGGTAATAGTACATCTACCCCACCAAGTTTCCTCCCTCAGAGTGATGATAGTAAATTGACCCCCTGAGTTGCCTGCCCTCCCAGAGTGGTAATATTAAATTGCCCCTGAGTGATTTGCCCCCCAGTTACCTTGCCCCGGAGTGGTAACAGTGAATTGACCCTCCCCGAGTTTATTTCCACCCCTGGAGTGGTAATACAGAATTGCTGTGCTGTCAAGGACCCAAGGTCCCTGTGCTTCTGCAGCCTTATGGATTCTTACCTTGGTGCAGGACTCAGAAGGCCTTGTTTGTCTGCAGTGGTAGTTATATGAAAGTGGAGGCCCCAGAGGTTCTGTGCTTTCACAGCCAGTTGGTTTCTTCCCATAGTGCAGGCTCCTTCTGTCTGCATCTGTTCATGCAAGTCCCATTGGGACCTGAATGAATGAAGATAGTTCACGATCTCAAAAACATGGAAAATGAATTGAAAAAAATAAGTTAATGCAGACTTTAGGGTTGATGAATGACAATTGCACAAAGTAAGGAAATGAAAAAATAGGATTTGGAGTCTCAGGAGACTTGGCAAACAGGTAGTGTGGTGCATCTTGGGGTTTTCAGCCCTAGTGACTGCCCACTACCCATGGCAGACAAAGTTATACATGATCTTGTATTTTGTGCATGACCCTCAGTGCCCTTAGGAAATAATTTGTTTTAACTTTTAATGTATAGAAAAATGGCATTTTCAAAGAGAGTACAAACAAAGCACAATATGCAACAATAAAACTTGGCTGTGTTCCTCAAGGTACAACGTGATCATCATTATAATAAAAAGCTACAAAATGAAATGCATCTAATATATAGTGACACACAGCTGGCTACTTTTCTTTAATATTCTGAAAACTGAAAAAAGGTTTAGGGCATAAATTCACAGTAGGTTTCTGTAATACCTCCAAAAAAATGAAAGAGGCCTGTGGAGCATTTCCCCAATCCATAACCAAGTGGTTTTCCTTAACCATCAAGGAACAGAGTCTTTCCTATGGCTCATAATATACAGCACTCAGTACCTCCAGAAGATGTCAAACTGTTCTAGGCGGTTGTTCAATTTTGCTGTAAGTTGTTTCCATTTTATAAATCCATATTAGTAAGTCTTCTCAAAGTGAAAGGGTGAGAATATTGTGAGTAAGCCAATTTTTTGTGATGATCTTTTTTGCTGCTAGAGACAGGTATTTAACAATTTTCTCATGGAGGGGGGCTGTATAGGAGCTACATAATGTGAAAACAGAAAAAAGCTGGATTGGTAGTTTGAAAATGTCTGAAAGTGCTACACTCAAGGCATCAAAAAAGGGTTGCTGCAAGGGGCAATCCCAAAATATATGGCCACGTATGGCTGGTGAGCAGCAGCAGCAGCCTCTCCAGCATACCACACTATTCCCCAGGGCATATTTATATTGGCCTTCTAGTACTTAAGCAATAAACCACAACAGGGTGTGGGTTATGCTGGGATTTACCCATGCCTGGTGAGGTTCAGCCATGAGACCACTGGCTGAGTGACCAAACCACAACAGAAGTGGATAAATTCCAGCATAACCCACATCCTGGAATGGTTTATTGCTATTACATAATGTCCCCCTTCACTTTTTATAACAAAAGATAAACCAACAATACTGTTTTTTACTACTTGAAATAATTTTTCTTGAAATTATTGTTCCATGAAAAAATAGTTCCTGCTACTAGAGAATAATCCTTCATTCCTACATAGTTACATGAAGACATAGCATGCCAGGCTTCACTTGGTGACCCCCCAACACGTCCTGCAACTAAGTCACTCTATACAGAAAGAAAGAGGGTGTTTTTTTTTTAATTATTTTTGAGTTCACGCATGTGTGTCAAACTCCTTGGGAGAGTAGGCTTTGAGGGGCGTGCCACTGTCTGGTCAATGCAGAATGCTCTGTATGGGGCTCGACAGCATCACACCAATCCTCAGTCAGGCGGGTGCTGACGCTGTTTTGCCTTCAGTGGTCTGCACAAGAAAAGAAAAAGCCACACCAATCAGGAGCTGGCTTTTTCTTTTCCTCTGCAGGTCACCGCAGAGCAAACAGCTGTTTGTGTCATGACGTCCCACTGTCTCCCATTCTGAGGATTCTCCCACCCATACAGAGCAGGCCACAGCCTAAGCTCTGTATGGGCTGGGAGTATTGCGTGCCTGACTTTTATTGTATGTGTGATTTGGTCACGCTGGTTGGGAGGAGACGCTTTCCTCACTTGCCTCCACCATGTCCCTGTTGCACTGGTGGACCCCCTTCCCTTCTGTTAGTCCCAAAACATAATTATAGTGATCGGGTTACAAGGGACATTTCTGCAAAAGGAAATTTCTTTTAAGGCCCATGTACACTACCCCCCGGCATCCCTTTCCTTATAGAAAAGTCAATACCCCAAATCTGAGAAATTACCACAGCAGAAGCCAACAATAAAGTAAAAGTAAAGGATTGCAAAGATACTCACGGTCCCAGCCCAAAAACTCTATGTCCTGCAGTAACCAGTAAAGGATACATCATGTCGGTATTGCCATGGTCTCCATATCCTCTTGGTTGGAAGAGACCACAGGCAAATCAGGACCTGCAGCAAGAGTCCGTGATGCTTCAGTAATCACAAAATGAGTGACTTCCAAGGAAGTGGAAGATGAGCCTCTGGGCATTGAGACACTGTACTGAGAGATACACTGAGACTACGGGGGCAGCTGCTGCAGAGTTGGCTTAAGCGTGGCAGGGTCCCTGTTTGAAGCAGGTATGTGGACTGATGCATGTCACTGATCTGGCCCTGCATTCCGGTCCGATGCAGGATTTTTGAATCTGAGTAGAGGTGACTCGCAGGAAGAGAGTGCGGTGCAAGGTAGAGGATCCAGAAGAGGAGTCCTGCTGTAGAATGAAGTGCCAAGCAGTGGTGTAGATTATTGGGGGGGGCAGGAGGGGCAGGCTGCCCCCTTCAGAGTTCAGACCAGGACTTTTGTAGCTCCGAGTTTTCCTTTTTCTTTTTATTATTGTTATTGTTTTTTTTTTGTTCCACATGGTTGTGGACTGGTCGGTCAGGATTCATGATCGGGAGAGACTCGGGACACAAATTTGGGGTTGTATGTTAAAAAAACATCCCTGCAGTGCGCTGCCACTGACCCTCTCTCCATGCCGCCAAGTCTCTGTCACAGGATCAATCTCCGATGAGCTTGCGCATTGTCAGAAGGGGAAAGATGGCGGTCCGCGGAGGGCACAAACCATGAATTTTAAAACTAGGATTTCCAAGTACAGGTGTGGCTTCTCCTGTCAGCTTGTACACCCCCCCATGCTGTGAAGGGAGCAAAGTGAGAGCTGCATGCTTTCCTATTGGTGGCCTTTTCAGCACAGAGGAGTGGCTGAGCATGCCCCAAAGAGAAATAGTGTGGGCGATAGTGTGAATCCAGCAAGACGAGGACAGTTAGTTGGTGAAAGAAGCTTGAGTGGGCAATGGCATGGCAGACTAGTTGGGGAGGGAGAGAAACGAAAGCTTGAGCGGGCAGCGGCAGGCAGGTGTGGCATACAGTGTGCAGTGCGGTGGGCGCCGATGGAGTCCGTGACCATAGACAATGAGCGGGTTGGTTGCACCAGCCAAAGGTCAGCCGGTTGACGGTCATGAGTCATGCTGATGAAAGGAGGACCAGGTAGTGACTCAGTCATATCTAGGTAAGGAAGCAAGCAAGATGTGTTCAACCTCAACTCTGGTCTCAGTGCCAAGTTCTGTTCCAAAGCTCTCTCACAATATACAGTAAATATGGACACTGATTCTTGGATGTTTTTTATCTCTACTTATCTTGTGCAGCGTTAGTTTTGAGATTGATTCCTCTGCTAGAACTAAAAACTGCTTATTTAGCATTGGTAGATAAAAATAATACAAGATTCGATCAGATTTTCTGCATTAGCAATTTTGATAGCATCTTGATATCTTTAATTTTTGAATGCTCTAGTTTAGATCTTGAAATTAATTTACTCCGCATTTTTTTGTTGATGCAGTGGTCATTTTTTAAATGTGTACTCCATTTACAGTCGTGTTATTTTAGGGATATGGCACTTTCATTTTCTTGTGCAAATTGATGTTTCAAATCATTTAGTGGGTGGACCCCTGAGGAGCCACATTGTGTGAAACTATATATTTAAAATTATTTTTCCTGGTTAAAATGCAGAGATGATACTCTTGTTTACAAAGGCATCCTGGGGAAGGGCCTCAGGGAACATATAGCAGCAGAAAAATGATCATATTTACTGTATATGTACATGGTTTACAATTAATGCAGACATGATAAGCAAGGAAAGGAACAAGAAGATTAGGTGGAAACTGCTTCATATCAAATTGCAGTTTCAGGTTCCTTTGCACTAGGATACAGTTGGGTTTTTGAGCAACAGCATGGTAGAGGCAGTGCTGGTGGCTGAGCTGTACCCATGGCAAGGTTGTTCTAGTCCAGATCTGTGAGAGTTTATGGCTAAAAGTAAGTTGGGCAGAAGTCTGTTTATACCTTGGAGCAAGGAATCCACTTCAGGAGTGGTAGTGAAGGTGGTAAGTGAACTGAGCAGTAAGGGTATGGATTTATTTGGTCATGGACTTGGTTTGATTTGATTAATGAATACATTTGACCCACTGTCTGCAATGGAGGAGGGGGCAACATGAGGTTAGGTTAAGACAGCAAGGATGTGGGTAGAAGGACAGGAATAGGGGGTGAGAATCTACAGGACAGTCAGTGTGGATAGGGAAAAAAACAGCAGGCTAAATGGAGCAGAGAGTGGGGGAAGGAGGATAGGATAGGAAGAAGAGAGAGGAAAGTGGAGACAAGCATAGCTAGCCAGAAAGGGAAGTGCATAAAGGGGAATGGTGACGTACTTGGAGAGATAAGTAGAAACTGTGATTGGACGTTAACCAGGGTGGACTGGAAGCAATTATGGTTGTTTGAAAAATTGCCAGGAGCGAACATGCAGTCTAACAACCCACACATAAAGCAAACTGAAGTAGGGTGGTCTGTGATTCCCTGTTCTTATATTGCTGGGATTAGGGGTGAAGTTAGCCAGCTGCCCCATTGCACCACAGTCTTTTCATTATTAAACAAAAAAAAGCAAACTCCAAACTATGGATATTCTTGGACGGTTATGTATTAAATACTGAAATCAACAATACAGAAATAGCTAAACATGTGGGACAAGTACATATTTTCATTATGCCTGCAATGCAGGCAAATTAAATAGTTCAAGCCCCAATGCAATTCCATGCCACCTTTAGATTATTCATCCATGAACTGGTGACAGGTTTGTGAATAGGGCCCATAATATTTTAAATGTACTCTTACTGTCTGTCTTAGATATCTGTCTCTCTCTATCTCTCTCTCTCTCTATATATATATATATATAAAATGGTGTGGTAAAATCATAGAAATTCCAGTAACATGATTGGACAGAATGCATCACATGACCGTGCATTATTTCCCAATGACCGCACGCCTCCCAGTATGACCGCACGCCTAAACTACTTTCCAGCCCTCAAAACCTTCTCACCAGCAGTGAGATCACTCCACACCTAATGCAGTTACAGCCACATACAAACACACACACACACTGTTACTACTGCACACTGTCTCACCACCCTAAATTCTAAAAACAACATAATACAGCCCATTTAACAGAAACCTGTGTATAAAAAAACAAGAGAAACTACAGTCTTCTTACATCCTACTCTCACTTTCTGTTAAAAATCTCCCTTTCTACACAGACTTGCCGATCGTTTACCACTTTCACTTTTCCTACCTGAAGTATAAGCGTGACGGCGGTGCGCATTGCAAGAAGTAACAAGCTGTTACCAGTTGAAACTAAGTCCTTTGTGTTAAAAAACATATAAAGTCCTTTCCATCCTGTTACTTTCTCTTAATTTCAGTAATACAAGGTAGAGTGTATTTAGATCGGAGCGAGGAGAGCCGAAAGTGAGTCGGCAGCTTTACGAAAGCAAGCCAGAGCGAGTGTTGGTTCTTTTGTGTTTAAAGATATAGAAAGTCCTTTCCTCCCAGTTATTTTGTTCCACTAGTATGGTGCAGAGCATCGGAGCGAGACGCCAGTGAGTCGGCATTATCGGCGCAGACGCGCTCAGTGGCTCGCAGTGTTGCTAAGGACAACCTTGCCTGGCTTGCGCTCACCTTCGTAAAGCTGCCGACTCACACGGCGTCTCCTCGCTCCACTCTAAATACACTCTGCACCTTGTATTACTGAAATTAAGACAAACAAGAGGGAAAGCACTTTATATCTTTTTTAAACACAAAACGACTTACTGTCAATTCGTAACAGCTAGCAATGCGCACCGCTCGGTCACGCTATACTTAATCACTGCCTCTCGCTTCGGACTACTTTCTAAACTCTGCCAACATATAATTTACTACATACAAAGAGCCATTACAATAAACCAACACAACCTAACAGGAGGCACACGCTTTTCATCCTTTTAAACACAGGACTTACTTTCAACTCTGCTAGCATATCATTTCCCACCTAGACAAAGGAATTATTTTTCCACCAACCCCAAAAAACATGTGTGGCCATTTTATAAGATAGATATACCATTTAGGTGGTCGCCGCCATCGCGATATCGCACGCCTTGGGTGGTTGAATGCACTTTGGCCCGCGGCCCGCACTAACGCACACCAAGGCGTGCGTATATCAGAGCGCGACCGCACACCCTAGAGTGGTATATCTATTACATATACATATATATATATCTCTAATGTTTAAAGAAGATGACATACGTTCATGAATCCTTAGTTTATTTTCAGTGGTGTCCTTCCTAAATGTTTAGTGATTCATTCTACAGGTTCTTAGCAGCAAAGCATTGTGCCAATAATAGACAACGCAGTATTAGAGTCTAAGGTGCTGTGGGCTGCTGGATGACTCAGAAGTGTGTTACAGTTCTACGCAGATGTTATGGGTATGCTTTACGAGCCTGAGTCTTGACATTCTGGAAGCTTGGGTAGAAGGTGCTGCAGCAGAGCAATATACTGCTGGATCAGGTTAGGGGGAAGGAGCCAGTTAACACACAGTGCTGCACAGCTCCCATGTGTGGATCAGCCAGAAACTGCTTAACTTGTTTAAGATGCATGCAGTAACTGGGTTGTACTGGGATTCAGACCTGCATTTGCACGTTCACAGCTAGCTTTGTGCTCTAAACAACTAGGTTGCACTCTCTCACAGTGGGGGCCAGGGAAGTGAGAGCTGAATGGGCACAAACTGGTGCTGAACTTGCTGGAGTTGCTGCTGGAAACATAATACAGCATATCCCAATTTATTTTGGGAGCCAAATATATGCTTATAGGTATTGTTTGTAGGCAATTGGTGTGGATTTTTTTAATATGCATATTAAATGGGTTTCTGTCCTAGTAAATGGTAGAAACCACTGACCTTTGTGATTATATGCTTAGAGCATCATTCTTTTTCTGGCTTTTCCCTGGTTTACTGTAGTTATATACAATAAGTAGAGTGTGTGTGTGTGTGTGTGTGTGTGTGTGTGTGTGTGTGTGTGTGTAGGTAGGTAAAGGCAGAGAGAGAACCAATAGAGTGTTTGATAAATGTTTGATAAATATGGAGAAATTGGAGATGGTATGGTACCATAGCAGAGTCAGCAAGAAAGATTTATAATTGTATTGTAAAAACTCCCCACAAAGAACTCCACACACCATGTGGCTGTAATGAAAAAGGCTATTAGGTTTTATAGATCGGCACAATACTAATCGAAGGAAGTAATACGTGTGCTTATGCAAGGCATTGGTTCAACTTCACCTGCATGCAGTAATTTGCACAGCATGGGAGCTGGATTTACAAAAGGGCTTACTGAGTATAAGTAGGACATTGCAAAAAAATGCATATCTAAGCTGGGCTATCCTAGTAAAATACATTGTGAAAACTAAGAAGTAGTGCAGCAGCACTCCACTGGAAATGATATAATACATATCAGCTGGTCTATCCTGGACAAATAAAATACAAAAATAGGTGGAAGCAGGACCCCACAGAAAATGAGATCTTGCATCTGAGCTGGGCAATTCAAAGTTTCTGGTTTGTGCATTATGTGGTGTTATATGCCCTAGGCAAAATTCCAGATGATTAACTGCTGTTTATACCCAATCTCTCCCCTTCCTGTGCCTCTCTTCTTATAGCCCAGCAATTACCAATCATAGAGGACAACATCTGAATTAAAAAATTACACAGTTTATCAGGAACATTCCTGTCCAGGATAGGAGTGCTCCTGATAACATTGTTTATTTTTTCAATTCAGATTTCCCAATCATGTATCAGCCAGTTGGTCAGCCCTATTGGGGAGGGGGAAACATTTTTTGGGAGGCAGCTTGACAGGAAACCAAACTTAAACCAGTGGGATGCTTTGCTACTGAATCTTGTGTCAGTACAGTACTGTCCAAGTGTCCAGAGCATGTGCTGGGGAATTAAGGACCTGCTGAGCTGCTGATATTTATTTATTTATTTATTTATTGAAAATTTCGGAATTACAACCTTTGAGTCAAGGACTCCTTTGCAAAGGCTCCACATCAGTCATGACAGTACAATTACAACAAGACAGTATGGACAATGTTCTCAAAACAGAGATATTACATTTCGACAAACGTTTAAAATCATAGCTTAAGTCAAAGGCTGCACGTCAGTTGTAATATTGAATTTTACATAGAGACAAGGCTTGTACAGAAAATTGCCAGGACATTACAAGAGTTTAACAATCACAGTATAGGGTATTGCTAAGACCGAGATAATATCTGTGAGCTGAGAGTGTTCCTAACGATGTGGTGGCCCAGGTGTCTGAGAACCTATGTAAAAGATGGAAAAACAGCTACAGGTCTCATGTTGAGCAGATACTTCTTGCACTCTGTTTTGAATAGTCTTAGACTGGGGCAAGCAAGATGGAAGATGGTAGATTGTTTAGCCAAAGTGGAGCACGGTAACGGAAAGATCTTTTGCCCCAGAGAGGTTCTGCAGTGGAAATCATGAGAGGTCCCTGCCAATTGTCTAAGGGTGCCCCTATTGGGGGCTGGTTGGATGAGGCGATGCAGACAGATAGGTGCGAGTTTCATAAGGATCTTCTTGGCTTGGAGGCAGGTATGGTATTTAAGCCTCCCTTCAAAGGTTAGCCAGTCCGCTTGATCATAGAGCTGACAGGTATGTGTTTGTCTACTGCTGCTGGTGACCATGCGGCAGGCTTTGTTTAGTGCTATATTGATGCTGTGTAGGGCTGATTTGTCAGCAGCGCCGAACATAGTTATTCCATAATCGACCAATGAGAGGACCGAGCTAGTAACGGCTAAACGTAGAGCCTGAGGAGGAAGGCAGTGTTTGTGCCTGTAAAGAATGCCAAGTAGGGTATTAACTGAGGAGGAGAGAAGTTTAATGTGCTGATGATAGGTAAGGGATGTGTCCAGGGTGATACCTAGATATTTAAAGTGGGTGACCTGTTCAATGTGGTTACCCTGTAGGTTTGAGATTGAGAGTAGGGAGTTATAGAGGGGGTTTTGACGATGGGCAAACATCATGGATTTTGTCTTGTCATAGTTAAGTATTAGACGGTGGTCAGTGAACCAGTATTCAAGCTCCCTAAAACAGCCTTGAAGGGTGTTTTAGAGATGTATGAGGTTGGTGTGTTTCCAATATAGCACGGATCGTCCGGTGACATAGTAATAGCTTCCACTACATGCTGAGGGGAGTGAGTTCAGAAAAGAGTGAACAAGAGCGGCCAAGTATTGACCCTTGGGGACACCAGCCAGAACTGGTAGTTTGGAGGAGAGTGTGTTACTAATTTTACTTCCCAGTTCTGTCAGTCAGATAGTTCTTGAACCAGGAGATAGCTTCAGGAGCAATATGGAGGGCTGCCAGGGTATGAAGAAGAAGCTCATGATTGACGGTGTCAAATGCTTTGGTCAAATCAATATAGATTGTACCAACTGCTGACCCCTGTTCAAGGGCTTCATGAATGTAAGATGTAAATTCTAGGAGGGCTGTGGTAGTACTGTGCCCTTTTCTGAAACCATGCTGCTCATGGCAGAGGAGACCATACTTGTCAAGGTATTCTGTGAGTTGGTCAGACACAATTTTTTCAAGAGCTTTGAAAGGGAGGAAGGATCGAATGGGCCTATAGTTAGCAGGGGTAGTTAGATCACCCTTTTCAGGATAGGTGTGATAATACCCTCTTCCATAGTGTAGGAATTGGCCATGACACAGTGAGTGGTTGAGGAGTTTGGTGAGATGTGGAGAATCTCATTAAGGGTGAGCCAAGGATTTTAAGGCTGAGGAGTCACTGCTGTAACGCGAGTTATGCAGTGCTTTGGAGAGGTAGCTTTTAGCCTGATTGCACGAAATAACACGAGCCTGAAAGGAGGGTGTGGGGAACAGGGGAAGTAGGTGTGTGGAGATGGGATCAAAGAAGTTTTTGGGGAGGACTTGACTGAGGTCAGAGAAGGTGGTGTTTAGGGTATAGGCTATGGTGGTGGGGTCATGTGAGAGGGTACCCTGGTCTAAGAGCTGGGTAGGGTCTGTGTTTGTGACTTTCCCACATAGTTCTTTAACATTGTTCCAGAAAGATTTCCTGGAGCTCCATGTGGTGGTGAAGGCTTGTTGATAGTAAGTGGCCTTGGATTGATGAATAGCCCTTGTGCATTTATTTCTTGCTTCTCTGTAGAGCTGTCTGTCTTGGGGCAGCTGAGAGGATACGGCCCTGAGCCAGAGGTTATCCCTGTGCTGCATCTGTTGTAGGAGGGACTGGGTCATCCAAGGGTGTCCCAGGTTTTTATTACCTTCTTTGTGAAGGGGGCAATATGTCACAGGCTGCATTGAAGATAGCAATAAATGCAGTGAGCGCAGCATCTAGAGATTGTGCAGTATGCACTGGCCCCCAGTCACAGGTGGTGAGGTACACCTGAGGAGAGAGAGGGCACCTTTTTTGAGGTGCCTTTGTATGGAAGTTTTAGGTTTGATTGGCATATTTTTATTTGACCACCAGCACCCGACGGGGGAGTGGTCACTAAGTACATCGGGAAACACATCGACTTTGGAGATGTGGTTTAGGGAGTTTGTAAAGATAAGGTCTATAAGTGAGGAAGAGCCTGTCCGAGGATCCTGTCTAGTGGGTGAGGGTACTACTTGAGTAAGATCATAGGCACTTGCTGCCTTTTGAAGGAGTCCACGAGTGGATAGCCAGTTCACATTAAAATCACCCATAATAATCAGTTCGCTTAGGGGTAGATAGGTTATTGCTGATAGAACAGAATCAAATGCTAGTTTCTGTTTTGTTGGGGATGTAAACTGCCATAATATAAAGAGGTTTGCCAGTAGTGCCAATGGTAATTTTAATTGTAGTGGATCTGAGCACCATGCTCAGGCATGGGAAGTGGGACTAATAGGGGTTTGAGGATGTTCTAGCATATATGGCACAACCTCTCGCCTTTTCCTGCCCTATCAGTTCTGAAAGGGTAAAGCCCTTGAGTGAGACCGAGTCATCTGGGACCTTTTGAGAGCCAGGCTTGATAAAGTAAGGATGTCCGTGGGGTGTTAGGCAAGCCAACCCTGCAGCAGGTAAATTTTCTTGGAAGACTGCAGATGTTGAGGGTGGGCCAGGATTAGGCCACTATGTGCATTCTTCTTAATACCATATTGCATGGGAGGACCTGGGTTGGGATGGACGCTCCGGATATAAGCAGGAGGAGAAGGAGAGTTTGCTAGAGAGCTAATATCCTCATCAGCTTATTTGAAGTGCAGCGGACCAGGATATGCGGGTGATTTGGTGGGGCTAGTAGGTATGAGGAGTGCGGGTACTAGTTGAGTTAGGGTTACTAAGAGGTATGTGCAAGCCAGTGGGGTCTGCAGTGGGGAGGGGTTTGGGCAAGCCATATTCTATTTATGGTACAGCTAAAACTAGGGGTACAGTTTTTGCTGTGGAAACCAAATGGGAGAGGTTGTAGGTGATTTGACCCAGGTGCCTTTCCAGTGAGATGGGTAGAGGAGCCAGCAGTGGGGTCCCTATTAGTTTTAAACACCCATGAGGTTAGAAGGGGGTGAGAGACAAGTATAAGGATAAAAAGTTGTAAGCTGCAAGAGGTGGTATGTTGGGCCATTGATGGGTGCCTGGCCCTGACAGTGCCTCAAGCACTTGATGTTTCTAGCTGAGTCATGTAATTCCTCATGGAATACCCTAGCTCTTGCTTGTTACTGTTTAAGTAGTGCTCTTTTGTGGTTGAAACTTTTATTGTTAGGCCGTGATATGACAGAAAGTAAGCTGATCCTCAGGATTTGCCTCTTCTTGTTTTCCACCATTTTTTCTTAGGGTTAATTGCTAGATTTTCATTTTACAGTTCAGCATGAAGTTTTGACCCTATTGTTTTCCTCCTAAACAAAAGACATAAATATGTTTTCCCTGTTGTTACTTACTAAATGTAAGCCTATGACCAAAAGGAAAAAAAAAAATTAAAAATATTTGCTTGCCCTTCACCTACAGGTGGCAATGAAAGTAATGACCCTAGCATCAGTGAAGTTAGCAATTTTGGTAGTGATATATGTTGCTTGCAGCAAGTCAGAGAAAGCTTTAAAAGGAGCCAAAAGGTTTCAAAATGAGCCTCAAAACGCACCAGAATGCATCTAAAATCTGATAGCTTCTGGGGGTCTAGGCAGCCCCAGACCACCAGCCTATTGGTTTCATCTTTCTCAGGACAAAACTAGGATTTTTATCAGTCTTTTATCAGTCTTTGCCCCCTGGCCAAAAAGCTAACTATGCCCCTGGTGCCAAGCTTCCACCGGTGATGTAAATATCATGTAGGAGGATCCAGAGAACACTCAGAGAGAGGCACTAGGGGTGAGAAAGCACTTTATTCCCCGCTGCTTTGCTAGATCCCGAACACCATCAAATGACTTCTGATAGCCATTGACTCTTTGGCAGATCAGGGATAATTACTGGCTTTGTTCCTTGCCACTTTAGCTCCTTTTGCTGCCTCACCTTAGTCAGTATGAGCTCCCAATCTAGAAATCTGAGAAGCTGTAAAATGAGCGGGCAGGGACATGAGGTCAATGAGAATGGTGGCAGACCCGATGGGGCTCTGGTCACCTGATCTATTTCTATTGGTATGTTCCAGTAATGGTCCAAAAGTGTGGGTAGCGCAGCCACTGCAGAAAGTTGATTGCATTGTCGCCTTCACTTAATTCAGGAACACCAAGGAGCTGCAGATTGTTCCTATGGTTTCCGGTCTCCTGATCATCCAACTTGTCTCAAAGTAGCTGAACATTTCTCTCTAAAGCTGCCATTCATCGATCTGCAGGTTGGGCCCAATCTTCTAGAAAGGCCACCCGCTCCTCCACCTCTCCCTACCCCCAACTTCCAACATCGGGGTCCTCAATCCCCATGTGGCCTGTATCTCCAAACTGCTCTTCCTTTAATGTGGCACACAGGGAACCCACCACAGTGTACCAAAACCTGCTGTGGTGTTTCCAACACTGAGATGCCCACTCCCAGTGTTGGATATGCCCCCCACATAAACTCCCACCATGGGGTGCCCAATCCCTGGGTCGGCATTGATCCCCTCTTGCACCCCCCAGTACTCTGGCACACTAGGAGCCCACCCCAGTGTGCCAAAATCCATGGTTTCCCCTGCAAAAAAGGAAAACAGACCCACAAAATCTTTTTTTTCTTTTAAACCTGAAAAGACAGAAAATGGTCCCTCGTAGTTACCACTGGCCCCCTTCCCCAACCCGCACCCTCCCTCTGCGCACCCCACCTCCCTGCACCCCCCCATCCATACTTACCTCTGGAGGTTGGGAGCAGAGATCTTCAGTGGTCAGGGAACACGCCTGAACTCTTCAAAAGCCGACTGCAAACTGAAGAAATGCTGGTAGGTTCTATAATGGCAGTGAATGGGGGGATTCAATTTGGGTTGATATTGCAGCCGTTTTTGGGAGTTTTGGTCCAAATTTTCAACATGGGGTTCTTGGGAGCCCACCTCATGAACACAGTCACTGTCATTTTGTTTCTCGGTCCCAAAAGGTGATTTTCCTGTCACTGCATGGAATCACCTTTCCGGACCAGTTAACAAAATGACAGTGGCACTGTTTATGAGGTGGGTTCCCAAAAAGCCCTTGTTGCAAATTTGGTGAAAAAACTCCCAAAAATTACTGCGTTACAATCATCCGTTGTGCAGTTTCTATGTCCGCTCGTAACATCAACAATTTTTAAAATTTTTACTCAAAATTTCCAACATTGTCACTTTTTCATACCCCCTTAGAAACAGCACAGCTGTCATTTTTTTTGTATCTTTCCCAAAATGTGTTTTTGCACTTGTGGAGCAGAATGGCACAGTCGCTGTGTGAAATCAACTTTCAGGACAGATTAATGAAATTCCAGTGCCACTGTTCATGAGAGGAGGTCCCAAAAAAGCCATGTTGAAAATTTGGCGAAAACATTCCAAAAAATGACTGCGTTATGAGCATGCATCGCGCAGTTTCTGTGTACACTTGTAACTTCGCCACTTTTTCATATTTTCACTCCACATTTTCAACATTGCCATTTCTTCACACTGCCTCATGAACAGTATAGCTGTCATTTTTCACATCATGCCTGAAATGTGTTTTTGCACCTGTGGCGCCGAATGGCACACTTGCTGTGCAAAATCACTTTTTGGGACTGAGTAACAAAATGATACTGGCACTGTTCATGAAGTGAAAAAAAGCCCATGTTGAAAATTTGGAGCAAAAATACCAACAAACACCTGGGCGTTAGGGGTTCCAACTGTGACGTCCACCCTTAGAACGCAAGACAGAGGAATATACAGAGAAAAATAGGGGAGGCATGTACAAGAGCAATACCAACAGCAAACTCTCAGCATTGACAAATGCTTGTTTTAAACAGGAAGCCTGACAATTTCTACAATATGTTTTTTTCTTTTAGGGAGCATGGTACGAGTGTGGAGCTTGCCTAATAGAGAGAGTGGGTTGTTGCTTTTTTTTGTTTTGTGAAACAGTGGGCCTGACAATTTCTACCATATGTTTTTTTTTAGAAAGTGCGGAGCGAGTGTGGAGCTTTCCCAAGAGAGAGGGTAGTTTGTTGCTTTTTCTCATTTTTTTAAATAGGGAGCCTGACAATTTCTACCGTATGTTTTTTTAGAGAGCGCGGTGAATGGGGATCTTGCCTTTATGTACTTCTGGGTTTGCTTTGGGTTTAGCGGTTCTGGATTTGTATTTTGTATTTGGGGAGGATGTCCTGATTTTTCACTTGGCTGATGGTTTCTTTTTAATCCTGCAGGTTCTGCCAGTGGAGGCTGTCAGTGCTGTGGGGAATGGGACACAGAACATATGGGACACTTGTGGAGAGAGGCGAGGCAGGTGCTGTATTCCACTTCTTATAGAGGACACATTTCTAAAACAAAAAAAAAAAAGAAAGAAAGAAATTAAGATTTTGTGGTCCATGAAGTGTATTTGAGACTGCTGGGGGATCTGTCCGTTAAAAAATGCAGTGCATTTCCAGTTTGTGTTTTTGTGGGGAGCGAGTGTATAGCACTGAGGACTCGATGATCATTTAGGTGAAAGTGATTTTTTTTAATACGGCTTAAGGTTTGAGTTGTTTATTTTCTACAGCTTTCAGAGGGTATTAATATTAGTAGGGAAGCCTCAGAAATGGTGACACTTGCAGTGGTAGTTTTGCAAGGGTTCCAACATGGCATTGTCATGTTTTGATTCTGGGGGTCGGATTGATTTGTTTTTGTAATATTTCTAATGCGACTGACTAGCACCTTTTGTGTGGGTTATGCAAGAATTTGCTACAGCTGAACAGTGACAGTTAGCCTATCAGGTTGCAGCATTCTCAGACCCCATTGTATAATCTAAAATAATTGATTGTCACCTTCCAGGAAAATTCTTTCAAGCCAGGGGAAGCCATAATGGAATGCAATAACTTAAGGTTTTTTCCCTTTCTCAATTGTCAAGGGGGTGGTCTATATCCTTCTCCCAAGCTTCTCATATAAAGTCGACTGAATCTGCCCACAGCTTAAGGAAGGCATCAAAAATATAAGAGATTATATGGGGAGGGGGCAGTGCCTTCCAATACTGCTTATAAGACAGTAATCACCGGTTGGATGAGCATGACATCTGTGGATGGAGGAAGTATATTTTTAATAAAATACACCACTTGAAAATAACAGAATCTGTCTTGAGGGCATATGGAATACTATTGTTGCAACTCCAGGTATGGCAGTATCTCACCGTCTCTATGAAAATGTACTATCAGATGTAGGCCTAACCTTTTCCATCGCCTGAAATCATGATCCAGATGTGCTGGTAGGACCTTGGCCAAATATGGAAGTGAATATAGCAAATATTGCAAAAAAAATGTCTGCATGAAGAAAGTTATGACTGATTCTGTGGTCCACATGTGAAGAAACAGTCTGTCTTTTTTTTTTTTAATCCCCCTTCTCTCTGCCATGGTGGAACTTCTTCTGGGAATCCCTAGACTGTACTCCCCTAGTCCCTCCCCAGGTACCTATCTCCATGCTGCCTCAGCCTACCCCCCTGGGCAGGGAGAAGGGGGGAACCCCTATTTACCCCCTCCAGTCCATTAGTGTGTGTCAGGAGGTCCATCTGTGGCATCCAACGATAGCCCGGTTATGGGTTATCTGGGGGCGTGGTCCGCCTCGTCCTCCACGCCAGGTACATTTTTCCATTTTTCTGTCCCCTCCCACAGGACGTGAGCACTCTGATGAGACCTAGGGGTGTCGCACGACGTGCGCTAGCTTCCGGTTTCTGGCCCATGTCCTCCCTCCCTTCTATGCAGTCCTGCTGCACCTCCACCCGTGGTCACCCAGGTGGCGGTAGAGCTGCGAGACAAGCATCCCCTCCCTCCCCAGAGGAGGAGAGCAGCAGCTGGGTGCTCGATCCTCCTCTCCCAGCCGGCCCTCCAGCTACCCGAGTCCGTTCCCGAACCCAGGTCGCCAAGGCCGCAAGCGAAATCCACCGCTGTGCCATGGGCCAATCAGTCTGTCTTGAAGCACTGAGCCTATAGGCATGGGCTTGGGTCTGCACCTTGTGCTTTGGTTATGAGGCTAGGGGATGGAGAGGGGGAGAGCATTAGGGCTGAGAACCCCATGACGCACCACACAACCTATTTGCCAAGAATTCTGAGACTCCTTACCCTAATTTTTTTCATTTCCTTAATTTGTGCATTTTGCATTCATCAATCCTAATGTCTGCATTTATTTTACTTCTGATATCATAAGTCATTTATGCAGAATTCATAATTTCTGGAACCTTTGTCAGGAATATTAAGCAGTGTCTTTCTGTGCCTCCTGACCTCTGCCTACACAGAGCCAGGAAGTCACATGAGGGGGGAATGAGACCAGGGGAATCCTTCCCCATGATCAGAGTCTGAATACAGACAGGCCTGGCATAAGCATAAGCATTCTAGCCAAAACTAAAACTTTAGAGCAATCAGGGCATAGCAGTAAGTAGTACAGAGCTGGCAGCTTAAATAATACTGAGAAAGCGACTTCCCAAAGACCTGGAATAATTGAGGCGGAGCTAGCTGACAAAGACCTGGGTAAACCCAGGCTGGGCAATGCCAGTGGATAAACAGGCCTGAATGGCCTAAAAAGGCCCCAAATCATTTTATATACAAATAATACAGGCAAGACCCAAGTTGAAGCAAGCTAGCTGAATATTTCTGACAAATAGTATTGCCTCTTAGCTGACTTCATTTCTTACACCTTCTTGTATTTAGGCAGAAAGAAGCTTACTAAGTATTTCAAATAAATTATATTGGGTCTTAGCTAACCACACATCCACAGCTCTGCAGATCTACAGTGAAGCAAACAGCACCCAACTACAACACTCTGATTGGCAGAAAACGTAACAGCAGATCAGGCAACTATGATTTGATTGGTGCCTTTTGGAGACCATTTCCAACTAGGCTATAAAATCCCAGAGTTTTTGTCTCTCAGGGAGACACTCCAAATGTGTTTCTAGGAAGCTGTTACTGAGTTTGGCTAACACCTGTTGACAAAGGCCAGCAGAGTGGTAGGACTGAATGCAATCTTTGTCTTTAGCATAGTAAGCTGGGCAACATACAAAATATTAGTGGTCAGGGCTTCAGGTCCAAATAAGATAGCTTTTTGTGGAAATGCTTTGCAATAAGCATACATAGGTTAGATAGATTTGTTAAGATATAGGTTTGTTAGGATATAAGTTTGCTAGGTAATAAACTATTAGGATATAGTTTTGAATAGTTATTTTTGGAAGGAATACTAACACTGTTGCATAATTCAGTTAGGCTACCTGTTTATAATAGGAGAGCACTGCTAGGCTCACATAATAGGTATCTGCTCATTGCTTATGCCTCATCATGACATACTGAATGAACTTTTCTTATGTAAGTAGTCATAGTTTTTCATTTTTATGCTTCAGTAGTTTAGTGGCTATGCAAATACCCTGTTTATAGTAAAAATAGAAACAATAATCTGCCAGAGGCTTGTGAATCTTGGATATGTTTTGTTATTTACATAGAAACTGAGCACCCAGATAATTGTATCATATGGACCCTGGCATGGACATCTAGTTCCTGTATTGATACTGGTGCTAGTATTGGTTCTAGGTGGCAGTGAGACACATGCACCCTATGGTATGTGAATAGGTGCTAGCATCCCCTTGTACCCCCATGTGAATCACATCTCTCCACACACTGCATATGTAAATCCTGCACAGCAGAAGGCATGCAGGCTGGACACAGTCCATGCATGGTGCCCCCCATGCATGGACCCGCGGTTGCAATGGGTGGTGCAGGATACAGTGTGCACCCCATGCATGTTTATGCCACTGTTCCCAATGGGAACATGTGCAGTGTATGGAGGGCTGTGTGCAGTACACAGAATACCTATGCACTGTACATCACCAGCCACTGTGCCACCTTGCCCAGCACTGTCTGGGGGTGGGCTGACTGCAAAGCAGGACACTCAGTGGTCCAGTGTGCAGCATCCATCCACATCTGGGTGAACAGGACTGCTGCAACCCAGCATGTGTTGGCAGACCAGTGATGATGCATCCCCCAATTGTGCATGTTCAGTGGGGGTCACATCCCCATGCTTGGAACTGTGTACAGCCAGCACCTGTCCTGTCCACAGGCCATACTCTGCACATGAAATTAGCAGATGACTTGACATATGCTGGTGGGTACTATAGCTGTGCCATGGTCCTGTTTGTGTCATATGGCCCTGCACTCCCTTACTTCCAGATCCCCAAGGGGGTGATGGTGATGATGACAGTGGTGATGACGATGGATCCTCAGATGGGAGGAATGTCCCTAACACTTAATAGGATACCACTGGAGAGGACCATGAGGAGGGGAAGGGAGCACTGCTCCTCTTCTTTGACACTGAGATGGGGAGGTTGAGCTCCCCTACACTATGCAGGAGAAAGGGCCTGAGGACAGGTCCCAGGCAGATACACCAGTCAGGACTGCTGGTGCAGATAGGGGACACAGCCCAGGATAGACAACCCCCCCAAGCTTCCACAGGATATCATGTTGACAGCAGTCACCTCAACAATGCAGGTCCCTGCATACAGGCACATCCTATAAGGATGTGTACTGAGGTGCATTTGCAGCCCATGAGTCTGTAGGACAGAAGCTGTGGGCAATGTCAACTGAAGTGCATGAGCAAGGCAACAAGCAGGTACAGGCCATGGTAGACAGAAATGATTAATTGCAGGCTATCCTCTCCACTATGCCCACAATGCTGGGCTCCTTCAGTGCATTGCTGTGGCACAAGAGGACCAGTCAGAGCTTTTGTTCCACAGTACTGTTGCTGCAGAGTCACAGGCACATCATTGGCCCACTTGATGGAAGTAGCCATGGCATAGTTCCAAGGAAACTCTTAGCAACAAGGACCGGAGAGTCAGGGCACAAGGGGGACACCATGCAGTGATGTGATTAGGTCTCCATTGTGCCCTGCCCCAGCCATGCAGTTGGCAGTGAGGTCATCACCTTTGGAATGGAGGCAATGGGCTCACACACTTGTGGGTGGTCATTGATGTGGTGCTAGCCCACCTGTGGGCCCTTTGGGTGAGGGGTCCATGGAGGACAGTGCTCCCCAGAACTGCATCAAACATTGCAGAGGGGCCTGTAGGTACCGTGCCAAGTGAATGCTTTGACAAAGGAAGATGGTATCTGCGTACTGCAGTACAGAAAGTCAGGTATCTCATGAGTGGCTAGCCAAGGCCTCTTAACAGTAAACCCAGGTCCAATACAGAACGCACTGCAAGCAGGAAAAATTCAGGCCACACTACTCTTTCAGAAAAGTTACAATAGTGCTAACTTTTTTTCTTAAATTCAAACATTGCCAGTGTGGAATTAGTAGCAACATACATCCTTAGATGGACTACCTGCCCCAGTGCTTTACTCAGCAGAGCTTTATCAGGATTGTGTCCCACCTCAAGGACTTTCCAATTAAATAGTCATATTACTGACACATCATTATGACGTGATTCTGAGAAACAATGTTGAAAATCATAAATAATACAGAAACTGGCTGCCCCCTTTAAAAAACAACTAGTTCAGTGTTTAATAGATAGAAATGGCTTAAATTATTCCCCTATAAATCCCAGACACTGAAGTGTTAAAAACTATTGGTATCTGACATGGCTCAGGAATGGTTCAAACCTGCAACTTATAAAGTTTAAGACAGTTAGACAGTGGCTGTTCTCAGTTGTCCAAATTAGATCACATATACCGTATGAGAAGTAATACCTTTGCTCTCAGGTTAAAAGTTACAATTTTGTTACATTTTACAGGTTTACCTATGCAGACACGACAACATTGTTGTTGATGTTCGGCATAGAGACATCCTTGATGTCGACAGGCAAAATTTCTCCTGTCAGACATCAGTCTGTTTTCTATCAGGGGGCTATGCCACCCCCGAACCCCCCATGCAGGGGACTGTGCCCCCAGCATACCCCCTTCTAAAGATTGTTAACTCTGAGTCGAGTTAACGAGAAGAGACAAAACATGGTGAAAGGGCAAAATTTGCCAGGCGTCCCCAGCCAACATTTTTGAAACTTGTCAAAAATGCTGCCAGGATTTCCATGGGGTTTCGCCCTTGTGTCGGTACACCCATTTCGCATACCTTTTTAAAAACATAGACACAATATGCTGAGCCAAGGACAGTTTTGTCACATAAAATCATTGAACTTATGGTTGGCATCGCATAAGCAGCTGCATAAGAACCAAATGGAAAAGGAATAGTGCTGAGCGTGGTTCCTAGTGACATAGGTGGCACCGGCATCCCACTTCCTCCACAGCACCAGTCACTCCTGTTTCCATGCCTAATAACTTTTCCAAGTATGGGGATCTGAACAAATGGTCTGGGCTTACACTTAAAAGGGGGTGAGTCAAAGAAATGCATATTATTTAAAATTATTAATTTTTTTTGTAAAATCTTTTTATAGTTTGCAAGCATGACAACAACTTACAGTCAATCGTAGATGTCAAATGATAATACATAAGTTCTTACCACTACATCCCAGTTGACATTTCAATGTTATGGCACTTTGATCAACTCAGTATTCATATCTGTAGCTATACCTGGAAAGTAGGGATGGGCGGACCTGAAAAAGTCCTGACCCTTATTATCAGGAGCAGGATCCAGGTCAGAGTCCTCATTAGTTCTGATTTATTCTGATTCAGATCAGAACCTTTAGGAAATACGAAAACATTCACAAAATGCTCTAAAAATAAAGAGTTTTTCTAATGTGTGTGCTGGTCTGTGTTTTGACTCTTCTATGCATTCTTCTGCTCTGTCTTTTTCTTTCTTGTTCTTTGTTCCCATCCCTTACCTTCTATGTGGGGTATGGATAAACATATCTCAGGTCACCTTCCTTCCTCAGTATAAACACACGTATCTATCCCCTCCCAGCCCCACTTCTTACATTTCTGCTCCTCCTTCCCTGTTTCCAGATTTCTGCCTCTTCTCTGCCCTAGGATTTTCCATTTCTGCCCTCCTCTACCCAGGACTTCCAATTTATGTTCCCTGCCTATCCAGGATTTCTCAGCCCCCTTCCCTGCCCCATATTTTCCATTTCTGCCCATACCCTGCCCTAGTTCTCAAATTGCTTCCCCCTTCTCTGCCTTAGTTATAACATTCTGTCCCCCTTCCCTAGCCCAGTCCTGACAACTGACTGCTGCCTGCAGTGCATAACGTCCCTATCTCCTTCCCTCACAAATTTCATATCCATCTCTTACTTTACTGCAATGCAGGTAATACCCTCACCACAAACTGCAATTTTGCTAACTTGAAAAACACATCTTTATCTTCTGGTCCGGCTGGTCCTCGTCTGTTGCCATGCTGCTGCCATCAACCACTTGTCTTCTATATCAGTCAGACATCAACTACTGCCCCATTTGTTCAGTGTAACCACTGACTATCCACTTCCTTGGCTGGCTGACCACTTCTGATCTCTTTATCAACTGACCGTGAAGGACCGACCAACTGCGATGGACTGACCTACCATGATGGACTGCATTGGTCCCAAGTTTCATCAGCTGGAATGCTGGTCCAGCTGCAGCTGGGCAGGGTGGGCAGCTGCTCCTCCTCAAAAAGGATGCATCCCGGACTCCCCCCCCCAAATAGATAGAAAGGAGTAAATATACACCACGCCATATCAAATCCAGCTTGCTTGTAAAGACAAAAAAATAACACGTTTCCCCCCTTATTTTGTCAGCATTCCATTCCAGCTTACTTTTTAACTGACAGGTATTGCAGCTGAACCAGCTAGGAGGGGCCCTCATGAAAATGTTTTTTTTTTTTACCCAAGCCAAGTTAAAGAATCAGCAGCTTGCTTGTTCACTAAGGTTAAACATTTTCATTTGTCCTTCTGTTCACATTTTGTTTTCTCTGTATATCCCACATCCTAGTGCAAAACAGAGAGTAAAGTCTGATTAATAAAACAAATCCCTCTAGTCCATGCTGGAGTGGAGGAGCTGCACTACATTAACTTAAGTCACTCCAGTTTGTCTGCCAAACGGGTCTGTCTCTGATGCCCCCCAAACAATGGCAGATCAGACCACCTCTTACAATACATTGATCCTTTTTGTTTTAACCACTGAGTGCACAGACACTAATACCAGGTATTCTTAGCCAGTGTTCTCCATTGAACATGGCCCAAGCCAAGAGATCACTGTTTAATAGCTGAGCAGCAATTTTCATTGGCCTTACCAAACACCTCGCTTTTCCAGTACTGCTGCTCCTTTTATTGACTGCAACAACCGGCGGCTCACCTGGACTGTCCTTCTCAGACTTCATTTATTTATTAAAAAAAAAAAAAAAAACTTTTCCCCCAATGTGGTGACTGAGGCAAAGATCTATAGGGAAGCCTCGCAATCTGCACCTCTGCCCACTCAAACTGATCTGAACCCCATAGTACACAGACATGGACGTTCAGCACGCTTGAAGTGCTAATGCAGAGAGCGGATACAGGAAATAGGAAAACAAATCCAGTCCAGAAATAAAATAAATGAAAGATCTGTTTTTTTTTTGTTATTATTATTACTATTGGGGCATTTCTTTTGGAATTTTACAGGGGACGGAGTGGTTTTTGTAAATGGGAGAGGTATTTTCATGGACCCAGTACACTTATTTACCCACGTCAGCTGGACATCATGGGATCCAGGGGGGTTCTGATTCTCAACGGGCCGGTCCGCACATCCCTACTGGAAAGTACCTTAATAGCTTAATATACAGTCTATCTTCAATCTTACATCACATGGGGAAATTTCCATTCTCCATTGCTGCCAGTATATGTTGCCACATCCCCTTAAAAACATCTGCATTTCCATTTGCAGTAAGCTGGATTCTCTCCAGGGTAAGGCACTGTCTCATATTATTGGCCTATTGTTGGATGGCAGGAGAGTGCATCACCATCCAGGACTGTGCAATGGTTTTCCTGGTATTGACCAATGCCAGTGATCACAAGGAAGCCATGTCCCCACTCCTGGGGTGGTGTGGGTCTGCCCCCAGCAAAAGCTCCAGGGGAGACTTGGATGGGCTATATCCCATTACATCACTCATAATTTTGTGCACAGAAAGGGGCAACCCTGGGACAGGTCAGTGCCGAATGAAGAAAGTCCGCCCCCTCCCCGAGACACTTAGGGCAGCTACTGGGGCTGTCAGAGTTAATCGCCTACCTGGAGTTAGATATGCTCTATACAGTACATAAAATTAAGGTGTACTTGTTTGAGTTTATTACTTCGGGAGCAGGACATCAAAGGATCAACCGCTAATTTCCAGGTTGGGGGCTCAGTCCTTGTGGATAGGTCTTTCTCCTACTTAGCTGCTATATGGTCACTGGCCACAGCATTCACCCCCTGTAGGGCCTTATAGAAGATTGCCATTGGTTTTTGACAAGGCTATGGCCTGTAAAGCTCTTTTTCAAAGTGGGAGGGCTGTGACCATCTATGGACCTGGTCCAGAGTGGGTCCCACTCTATGTTTCACTGTAAGATATACAAAATAATCCCCTGGGTCCATGTGCCACATTTGCTTTAGAGCAACAAATTCCCTGATCCTCCCTCCTTCATACATCTGAATCACTTGATACAGCCTCAGACATCTCCAGCATTACAACCGCTGATGTACCACAGTATGGGCTCCCCTTTCTCTCACTGCAGTAATAAGGACCATGTAGAGGGAGAAAGATGATGGCACCCCACAATGTCTGTAGGAAGTCATCCAGGCTTTGAGGGTGGTGGCCAAGAAAGGATTCACCACCATCAAAGCAGAGTGCTCCATGAGGGAAGCTGAGAGGAGGAGGAGGGCATGAAAGCTACCCATTAGTTCCTCCTTCTAGATTGCCATCCAAGCCGGAGTATTTTATTTATTTATTAAGATTTCGGAAATACACCTTTGAGCCAAGGCTCATTTACAAAGGTTCCACATCATTAAAACAGACAAGTAGGGTACAACAACAAGATCCATATAGTTACAAAAACATGCTATAAGGTAAACAATATTGAGCAGCCAAAGGCGTTGTCCAGTAATGTAGCTAGCATATTCATAGCAGGGTATAATACACTAAATGTAAGCAGTCAATGCTAGAGTAGCAAAGGCAGAAGCAAAAGATAGGCTGGTAGTCAGGTGCAAAGGATGGTAGGGTGGGGGAGAATAGCTCAGAAAGCATTGTTGGGGGAGTGAGGGTAGGGATGGGAGAGGAAGGGACGATTAAGGTATGGCAGTGGGGGGAAGGGGAAGGAATTGAGGAGATGAGGTTAGATGGGATGGGGGCAAATTTGAGGAGGTGGGTGGTGGTGTTGAGAAATCAGCCTGGGAATGAGAACAGGGAGTAAAAAGGGGGGGAGGCAGTAAGTGTGGAGTTGGGGAAGGAGATGTAATGGACACAGAGGCTGGTTGAAACTGGGAGAAAGCAAACAGAAAAGGGGTGGAGAAAGTGTGAAGGGGGAAGAGGAGGCAACAAAGGGGAAGGCAAGAGGGGGAGCAGGACTAAACTAAATTATGAGAAGCAATCACAGGAAGCCCTGGCAATGAGGTGCTGGCAAACATTGCATTGCTAAGTGCCTAAAGTGGCAAGGTTGGTTATTTCTGGTGGAAGTGAGTTGAGCAGGCTCAAGCTACCCCTTGTACAAAAGGCCAGCTAGGCTGTCCAATCATAATGCTGGAAGTTTGGCAGGCCCAGCTCCCCCACCGCAGACTGCTGAGAATACTCTGTTTAATGTGTGCTGCCCCCCCCAGGAACTTGTGGATGATGGAGTTTAGCTGTTTGAAATGGGTGGCAGGGACATGGACAGGCAGTGATTGATACAAATACAAGCATCTAGTCAAAACCATTATCTTTACCGTGTTTACACTGCCAAGCAACGATATTGGCAAGGACTGCCACCTATCACATTCTTCTGCCAATTGATGAATTAGGGGTTTGTAATTCAGGGAGTACAAAATCCTCAACTTGGCTGAGATGCAGATACCCAGGTATTTTTGGCCGTCCACCAATACCTGACTCTTAAGGTTCGAGATCAACTGATCCCTGTCCAGCCGTCCAATTGGAAGGAGCTCACTTTTCGTCCAGTTCACCTTATGCCTGCGTATTCCCTCAGCAGCATGTATACCCCGGGTAAATCTTGGGCTGAGTTGCTGAGATACACCAACAAGTCATCCACATAGAGTGCAACTTTATGTTCCTTTCCCCCACTCAAGAATCTCTGGATTCCCTTGTGTTTCCTTATTGCAGCTGCCAATGACTCCAGTGAGAGAATGTACAAAAGTAGGGACAAGGGGCATCCTTGACGTGTGCCACACCCCAACGTAAAGGATGGTGTCAATTTTAAAATTTAAAATTTTTATTTATCTTTTCCTCACAAGTACATAAACTGGTATCTTGAAGGAACACTTGTATTAGTATTGAATGCAAAACAGAATTGCAGTACTGTAATAGTGACTAATAAGAATTGACCACAGTCATGCCACCCAATGTGCCAGGTGCATTTACTTTCTTTTGGCCATCCCCACATGCTGCTAATCCCCATGCCCAATGACCCCCATGTGCCAGGTGTACTTTCTTGGCCCACCCATGCTGCCAGTTCCCATGCCCACTGCTCCCCATGTACCAGGTGCACATTTGTTCTTTTAGCTCCTCCCTGTGCTCCTTTTATCTGTTGTTGTGTGTCCTTTCCCTATATGTGCCATACCTTTATGTTCATTTCAGAGTAAATATATTTGATTTGTACACAGTTGTGTTGTCTTACCTTTTCTCAGAAAAGCTCTGTTCAATCAGACAGTCTCTCACCTCCTGAAGGTGCTGGCCAATCTGAGGTCACACCTACTGTAATGGACTGGTGGCTGTTCCTCAGTCTCTGCATGGCTGGCCCCATCCATTGTGTCATCCTCATATCTGTGCACTGGTATCCCACATTGAAGTGCAATGTTGTGGAGGATGAAGCAGGCCAGAAATAACTTGCACACATTTATGGGGCGGTACTACAGAAACCCACCAAATCAATCCAGACATCAGAATCACCTCAACTTGAGGATTCTGAAGACTTGTTTGATGATGTTCCTTGTGGCATGGACTAATTTTAATGCTCCTCACTGACAAATGCTGGCTGCTGCACTGGTGTCATCTGTCAGGGATGCAGGTGATACGAATTGTCACCTGTAGTGGGAGGAAAGTAGCGTTTTCTGGCTACCTGCTGTTGGTAGGTTGGGGGGGGGAATGTGGAATGTTGCTATAATTACCAAGTAGCCACCCATCTGCCCGCTCTTCGACATCTGCACGGGGGGGGGGGGAATTGTGCCAGATGAAGGCATCATGTGACCCACCAGAGTGCTTTGCAGCCACATTGGTGATGTGATAGATGCCATCACACACCACTTGTACATTTAGGGAATGGGATCCCTTCCTGTTTACAAATGTATCCCCTCCCTCCCAGCTGGTGCCTTGATGGCAAGATTAGTACACTCCACTGCTCTCAGCAAGTCAGCATATTGGGTATGTGTGCAACCCAATAGAATGTCTGCATTGTTGCTGATCTCTGCTCCTGTGAGATTGGAAATGTGATGTAGTCCTCACATCTCTTAGTCAGAGCATCTATGAACCAGTTCAGTAGATGAAACACTGATGAGTGTGTAATACCCATGGTTTCGCCATGTTACCTTTAATTCCTCTGACAAATCCTGACTTTGAGCTGTGGTGCTCTTGTTGTCCTCCCAGAACATGTCAAACAGCTCATGGATCATATTGCAGTCCAGCTGGTGCCAGTCCACTACCTGCTGGCAAAATCCTGGGACAAGGTTCACTATGTGCTCAGGTAGTGCAGGTTCAGGTGCAGCTGTAGGTCAGCCAACCTAAATGATCTTGCCTGCTGCACCACTTCATGTATGTTTTGCAATATACAATAATAAAGCAATTCTCACTGCAATCTATTTGTGTTGTGAATTAGTGGTGGCCGCCTACAACAGAGTATGGCTGAATTCCATGCTATCTGCTGTTCAGACATCTCCAGGTAGCTGCAGCATGGTCTATGGACCCTGTAGGGGGGTGCATATGGCCATGGAATATGCCTGTGTCAGTGGTTGGTGTATGCCTTGGCCTCCTTTAGGTCCCATGTGGGCTCCAGCAGCAACTGGTGCAGAGGCATGGTGTGTGTGTGTGTGTGTGTCTCATACAGTTCTGCCTGCCTTTTCTATTGCTGTGCATATCTGTTCTGCACCCTTATGTTGATTTGTGACTGGATAAGAACAGCTTCCGCTCAGACCAGTCCGGTGGCGCTGAGGATTGAGGTGCTGGAAGCCACACCTCGCGCCATGCTGGCGACCCTGGTTTGGGAACGACCTTGGGCTGCTGGGGGTCGGCAGGGGCAGGAGAGGATCGTGTATCCATAGGACTGCTCTCCTCTCCTGGGGGCAGGGGGATACAGTCTGCCACAACTTGTGTGACCTTTGTCAGTAGATGGGGTAGCACATTGTGGAGACTGAAATAAGGGAGTGTGGGAGCTTCTGCAGATGTCCTGTGGGTGGGCGCGAGAGGCGCCTGTCATGCTCTGGATGCCATTGCACATCCCAGCTCCTGGGGACCAAGAAAAATGTGAAAACCCTGGCACCCGGGTAGGCGAAGGCCTGCCTATCCGACTCACCCACTGTCACAGTCGGACTCTCCCATCCAGACTCTGAGTCCTACGTTCCCCCAGCGGCAACTGGACCCTTCAGATAGAGCGCCAGCAGGATTTACGTTGGCCCTTACCCGTGGTGCTCAGAGCCGGGTAGTCTGTTGCCGTGGAGCAACCAGGATGATATCAGAGGTAAGGAGTGGGAGGTCTCAGACCGAGTGGGAATCTGGGTTGGACTCAGGCAGTGCTGGAGAGAGACCTAAGGGACCAGTGATAGGAGGAGTAAAAAGAATATACAAAAAAAAAAAAAGAAAAAAGAACAGCTTCCTCTAAGTGTTTATGATCACTATCCCCTTTTTCTAGCACAATTTGCTTTGAATATATGAATGCTCCCTGGTATGAACAGTAGGAGACCTGATTTGCAAGGCATTTGTGTGCGTCAATTTTAGCCCTCACTGCCCCATTTGTAATTGCTGTTCTTGCACTTCCAATAGGGGATAGGTCCCGCTTAACAGTTACAATCACATTTTTCGCCTCTCTAATCTCATTTGCAATCTCCAAAATATTTGAATATCCTGACCCCTATATTCTCCCTTTCCTGTGCTCAGTGTACTGCTATATTTATGCGCACACAGTGACTGGAACTGACTTGATCGCTGTTGTCAGTCTGCTGTAAGGACCAAACATGCAGTGTGTGGTGCAAGCTGGTAGGACTGGTGTTAATTCATTCAACGGCTCAGGTGCAGGTTCAAATAGTGGGAGCAGCCGTATCATGACAGCAGCCTCTGCCACTGCGCTTGTTGTAGCAGATGAGTAAGGTAAAGATGTTGTTACACAACAACATAAAGAAGCAGTAGTATGCATCACCCTAGCAGCACCTTAAGATGTGTCCCATGGAAAAAATGAAATTACTACAGCAATACCACAGTGTGTGCAATCAGAATCCTTTGCTGCCAAAGAGAAAATTCTCAGAGTCAGAACAAGCACCATGATGTGGAGGATGTGTTGCTGGAGGGTACAGCATATTCACCCCTACTGGGGCCTGTCACTGGATTTGGGCAGTACTCCCCTGCAGCTCGTGTTTGCCTTGCCGTGGTGGTCCTCCAGGTTGGGCTCCTCATCCTCTGTCTAGCTCAATGCTGCCCACTGCAAAATCTCACCACCCCCTGCCCGTTTTTTCCCGACCGCCACATGGGGTGTCAGCGGCTTCAGCCTCTCCCCTCCATCTAGCCCCTGTACGTGTTGTTCTCCTCACCCCTGCCACAATGTGAACTTATTTCATAATGAGCCTGTAGTTGTATTCTTGTTTGTTGCTCTGACCATGTACTAGTGTCTACATGCTGTTTACTCTAGCCCCACCTGTGTGTGGTTGAGATTGTTATTTGTCTATTCAATGTACTGTGTAGTGTACTCCATTTGGCCCACTTGTAGTTGCGGACAAGCAAGCAAAAGCAGGAGGAAAAAGAGACTTCTGATTCTCAAAAGTGGTGGCTTGGAAGGTAAGGGCAAAAAAGTTAGCATTCAGGAGGTACTGTATGAGGAGACACAGCCAGAGGAAGAGGTGTATCAGGAAAAACAGAGGGAGTCAGGGAAAGCAATTAGGAGCACAACGGTGCAGACAGAGGAGAAAATAGCTCAGGTAGTGCAGAAAAGGGGACAAGGTATTTTTCAGGTATGTAAGCAAAAAGAGAAAGACCAGGGGAGGAATAGTACATCTTAGGAAGGAAGGAGGGAAGTGTGTGGAGGGGGACCAGGAAAAAGTGGACATCTTGAACAAGTACTGAACAAAAGTTTGGTGTTCACAGTAGAAGTGAAAGAGGAAGGACCACAGATAAGGGGCAGGAGTATCAATGGAAGGGAGGTAGAGACTAGTGCATTTACAGAGGAGAAGGTTCAGAGAACTTGGAAATCTGAAAGTGGACAAGGCAATGGGACCAGAAGGATGCATTCTAGGATACTGAGAGAGCTCAGGGAAGTGCTGGCTGTACTGTACCTCTGATAGCCTCGTTCAACCACTCACTGGAAACAGGAGTGATTCCAGGAAACTGGAGAAGAGCAGATGTAGTCGTACTTCACAAAAGTGAAAGCAAAGAGGAGGCTGGCAACTACAGGCCTGTCAGCCTGACTTCAGTGGTGGAGAAAGTAATAGAATCACTACTGAAGGAGACAATTGTGGAATATCTTGAATCCAGTGGCCTTCAGGATCCAAGGCAGCATGAATTCCTGGAGGGAGATCATGTCAAACAAATCTGATAGATTTATTTTACTGGGTGACAGAGAATTGGATCAGAGTGGAGCAGTGGATGTGGTCTACCTAGATTTCAGTAAGGCATTCAACACCATTCCACGTAGGAGACACATAATCAAGCTGTGAAGCCTAGGGTCCTATGGTGGCAAACTTGGTGAGAAATTAGTTGGGGGACAGGAGACAGAGGGTGATGGTAAATGGAGTTCACTCCAAGCAAGGGAGGGTGACAAGCAGGGTGACACAGGGATCAATACTAGGACCAGTCCTCTTTAATGCCTTTATTAGAGACATTACAGAGAGACTAGAAAGGAAGGTATGCCTCTTTCCAGATGATAATAAAATCTGTAATAGAGTAGACACTCCGGGGGGCATAGAAAAAATGAACAGAGATCTAGGAAAGTTAGAGGAGCGGTCAAGGGTGTGGCAGCTAGATTTCAATGTGAACAAGTGCAAAATCATGTACTTGGGGCACAGAACCCATGGGCAGAGTACACAGTGGGGGGGGGGGGTAATAGTGTTAACCACCACCAAACAGGAAAGGGACCTGGGAGTAATCATATCTGATTACACAAAGGTGGCTAGACAGTGTGATAAGGATGTGGAGAGAGCTAGTGGGATGCCAGGGTGCACAGGAAGGGGTATCACTAGCAGAAAGAGAGTGGTGGTGTTATCGCTGAATAGATCACTTGTGAGACCTTACATAGAGTACTGTGTCCAGTTGTGGAGACCACATCTCCGAAGGACATAGACAGGGCAGAAGCAGTCCAGAGGAGGGCAAGCAAAATGGTGCAGGGTCTGCATTGCATGCCCTATGAGGAGAGACTAAAGGACCTCAATATGTACACCCTGAAGGAAAGGAGGGAGAGGGGGGGATATGACAGAAACATTCAAATACCTCACAGGTATAAATATAGTCTAAGGGGGAAGCATTTTTTAGAAATAAATGCTCAAGAACAAGGGAACATGCTATGAAGCTGGCAGGAAGGGGGTGGAGACTCAGGGGAGATGTGAGGAAGTACTCCTTCACAAAAAGAGTGGTGGATTTCTGAAACAGCCTCCCAGCAGAGGTGGTGGAGACAAAATTGGTAACGGGCTTCAAGAATGCATGTGATAGGCATAAGGGAACCTTAGAGGTAGGGAAAGTTGGAGGTAAAGCCGGAGATCAAGTAAAGTCTGCAGTGCTATAGTAGGTAGATAGGGAAAATGGGCAAACTATGTGGGTCAAGTGGTCCTTATCTGCCATCAATATCTATGTTTCTATGTTCATCATCATCACCCTCTTCCAAATCCTCCTTCACAGGTGGCACCTCTTGTGGCATAATTTTTTTACCAGCAATTTGGACTTCCACTTCTTTTGAACTCCAAAAACTAGACCTAACCTTTTGTATATGTGCCTACCATGTCATCTTATATTTGTTTTTTTATGGTGGTTATGTTACCCCCTTGTTCCAGGATGTGTTTCCATCTTTCCATGACTCACCCATGCCTGGCATAACTGGCAGACTACCACACTTTCATCATTTGTATCAATCTCCCAAAAATACCAAACAAGATCTGTGGAAAACAGGTTCTGTAGGGTTGGGGGAATGTGTGTGGCTATAGGTGACACTTGCACTGTGTTTGACACAATTTGATTCTTCAGTGGCATATCAGACTACTGTGTTTGTTCTTTATAAGGGCTTAACAAGGAGGCTTGACATGTTCCATTACATTTTCTTTTATACCACTTTTCTTTTGTTTTTATCTTTCTTAGGTTCCCATTTAGAACCGTAATAATCTCCATCTGAGTCTAACTCACTATCATCTTCCTTCCAGTCTGCCACTTCCCCTCTCCATCCTCTTCTTCTCCTCAACATTTTCATGTCTTATTATTTATTTTTGTTAACCAGGTAAGCACACTAGACAACAAGTGCCTATTTTCAGGTGTGACCTGGGAGGTTACAGTACAGAGAAAAATGGTACATATACAGGGTAGCATACAGGCTGACACAGAGGTTTTGTTGCCTTCTCTATCCCTCCTTTTAGATTTACCCACTGTTTCTCCACTCCTCCCAAGTCCCTCCCTCCCCACCAGGGCATCCCTGAGGCATTCCTCCGCCTTTTCAAAACTGGCACTTCTGAAGTCCAGGAACGTTGTCTTTGTGTGGTTCGATCCTGCCACAGTACTTACATTGAACCACACTGAACGGCGATCATCAGTCCCCAGGTGACCACCCACTGTGACATCTGTGACACTATCCCCATTTGTAAGCATAAGGTCCAGTACTGCCCCCTCATGAGTGGGCTGTTTTACTAGTTGCCTGAGGAATGCCCCCTTCAGGGAGTCCAGAATGTCCCAGCTCCAAGCTGAAGTTGCAGCTGGGATGCTCCAATTTAAATCTGGCAGATTGAAGTCCCCCAAAAGCAGCCCCTCTCCCTTGTTTGCCATATTTTGTATGGCTTCCACTAGAACCTTATCCAACTTCCAACCCCATGTTGGAGGTCTGTAGATCATGCCAGTACAAATAGCGGCTCCCTTCTCTGTTTCTAGGGTATTCCACAGTATCTCTATCCCCTCCTGATTTCCCTGTCACTCAGTAGCCTTTATGCTGTCCCTCAAATAAAGAGCCACCCCCTCCCCCTTTCTTTCCCACCCTGTCCTTTCTGAACAGAGTGTAGCCAGGTATGGCTATATCCCAGTCATGGGTCTCATTGCACCAAGATTCAGTAATGGTGACAACGCTGAGTTCAGCCTCTTGCATGATGGCTTCTGGGTCCTGAATTTTGTTTCCTAGACTTTGAGCATTTGCACACATGGCATTCCAGAATGTGCTACCGCCCTGTTTGTTGTCATCCCCTGTCCCCTTTTGCTATCTCTCCTTACTCCCTCTGATCTTATTCCCATCTTTCTTCACTTCTACCACTGTTTCCTTTTTTTTGGGTGCCCTCAGAGATTTCTTTCCCTTAGGTCTCCATGTCTATGCAGTTCTCGAAGGTGATGTGGGCAGGGTACCACCTGTTCCGGGCGTACCATCGATGGGCCCTTTCTCAATCACATCGCTGTTCCTCCTGCCCCCTCACGCCCCTCATTATGGCCTCCATTAGGAAGGGTGCATTATACATGACCCCTGATATCCTGTCTCCCCGGGTGGTCAGCTGCTGCGGGCTGTGTGCCACCCTGGTGCACTGCATGGCTCTGTGCCTGCCTGTCCCTCTCACTCTCTCAGCCCCTGGATCACTCTCCACTGCCACCTCTGTCCCTCTCCCCCTGTGGATGCCTGTGACAGTCTCTCTGTCTCTCACTGACTTTGTCTCCCTTGCTCTGTCTGTTTGTCTGTCTGTCCCACGTCTCTTGCCACTTTCTCTCTCCCTCCCTCTCACCTGGCGCAAGTGCTATCTGTGTGTTTGCACCCTGTATTTACAGGCTCAGTTCTGCTCGGTGCATCCAGATTTTGCTCCGCACTTTCGCCATGGTTCCACGGTTGAATATCACACTGCGCTGCATATTCATGGGCATGCCCTCTGCTCTTGTGCATGCATTCATTATAGCTGTGCATTGGCGCAATGAGACTTGCGCTGTGCAGTGGCTCCCGCTGAATATCGCTCCTTGGCACAAGTCCATACTTGTGCCAGCGTAATTCAGTTTTGCCACATGCAACTGCTTTGAATATCCCAGCCAGGATGCTTTAAATGTAATCATTGTAAATTTTGCCCTTACATTATGGCCACAAAAACTTTCAATAGTGGGGAACAGGTATTTGAAATAGCTAGATTTATTAATTGTGACACTACTAATGTCATTTATTTAGCAACCTGTTTGGCCTTATATATGTATGGAAAACAAAGCGCAAATTAAAGGAACAAGTGGGAAAACCTATACGGGCTATTGCAAGTGGTAATATGGCATATGCAACAGCAGCCCATGTTGAAGCAAGTACCAATAAAAGCGCACACATTTGGTCTTTTACAGGCATTGAACATGTATCTTTAGGACC
The DNA here is from genome assembly GCA_016271365.2 of Neoceratodus forsteri. Lineage (NCBI taxonomy): Eukaryota > Metazoa > Chordata > Ceratodontiformes > Ceratodontidae > Neoceratodus > Neoceratodus forsteri. Next base: position 269,695,961 of record CM057453.1, read on the forward strand.
CAGGGGTGGTAACTTACCAAATAAATTGTCATGCAGAGAGGGCTATTGGATTTCTTGCCTTGCAGCAATGACAAAGGAGCTAAATTATAAATTTGAGAGAGCTCCATATCTGTGAACTATGGCCAATTTGTATTAGAATTTCAGGACCAGTGAATATTATACTTGTTTTTAATTAAATTACCAAATGGAGTATATATTGTTTGTGATGTAGTTCATATAAAACAATCACATGAGTATTGAATGTATTGGTTGCACATGCACTTTATGGTGTAATTCATTGATTGTTGTGCTCTTACACGGGGGCTTTTTAATGAATTAATTGATGTTATCAGTATAAATATGTATGATGTGTTTGAGCACTTTAGCTTCTTGTCAAAGCACGCAAGCTCAAAATGTTGACGTTTTTGTGTGGGGGTCAGCATGGACTGTAAATTGGATTGTTTTTGCATACTAAAATATTAGCATAAATTGCAAAAGAAAACCCCTAAGTACGGTTTGCTTTTTTTTCTCCATAAGTGTGCTAATTATAGGCCTACTTCCTTACCAAATGTTGACTCTAAAATTTTGGCTAAAATACTGGCTACCCGATTAGAGAATGTTCTTCCCATCTTAATTCATACATCTCAGGCAGGTTTCATGCCAGGCCAGCAGGAGAGTGACAATCTTCAAGCGGTACTGAATTTATAGTAATTCAGTGTGCCACCAGAGGGCCTGAGACTGCTGCCTTATTAGCCATGGATGCCAAGAGGGTATTTGATTCGATCGAGTGGAATTACCTGTTTTATGTCCTTACAGAACTGGACATTGGAACAGTTTTTCAAGACTGGATCAGAATTTTATATTCTTCACCAAAAGCACGGTTGCTGGCTAATGGCATCTTATTTGAACCTTTTTCCAAGTTTCACAGTATTAGACAGGGTTGCCCGCTTAGCCCCCTTTTGTTCTTGCTGGCCATAGGACCTTTAAATATGTCCCTCCAGCAACATCCGGATATCTGTGGCATTGGAGTAGGCGATAGGTCAGTCACAATATTATTTTACGTGGATAACCTGCTCTTTACTTTGTCACAGATAGAATCCTCTCTGCCCATAGTATGACATTTTTTAGAGGAGTTTAGTGCTATATCCAGTCTGTGGGTAAACTGCAATAAAACTGAACTTCTGCCTCTATATGAAGGTGACCCTAGCTGGATACTATTAGGTGACACAGAAATTAAACGATCCCCTTCAGGTATCTGTTACCTCAGGATGCACTTGTCTAGCAGCCTCCAGAACATGTGTGTCCATAACATGCAGGCTTTGTTACATTCTCTGGCTCTGGACATGAATAGATGGGCTACACTTCATTTAACTCTTCCTGGGAAGATAGCCACCATTAAACTAATGCTGTTCCCTAAGCTTTTCCTTTGTTTTAAGCAATTTAGCCCTATCTGTTCCTCCTGGTCTATGGAATAAAATCGATAGGTGAACTTTATATGGGAAGGTAAACCACCACGTATTGGTAGAAGGACACTTCGCACACCAGTAGTGAAGGGGAGCTGAACCTTACCATGGCAATGGGCTTACCATGTTAGTTTTGGCTTTAAGCAATCCTTACAATAGGTGAATCCTTCTTTGCCATTGGCCTCCTTGTGAATTGAGATTGAGCAATCCCTATTAGGGGCTATTCTGCTAGCAGTAGCATTAAGGGATCCCGTTCCTGGAACTTGCCATCCCACCCTTCTGTTATATTTACTAGGCAGGTGTGGAATAGTGTGTTAAGGATGCTCCATTGGAATGGTAACTATTTTAGACACTTTGAAACCTTGTGGAACAATCTGCAAATTCAAATGGGGTGCAGGTAAAATGGCATTCCTGGAATGTCAAGGGGATCAAAAGCATAGGTAATCAGATTGACCTGGGGTGGGGCTTGTTTAAATCCTTTCAACAGTTACAAAAAGATTTTCAGTTACCTACTCGGGATTTATGGAAATGTTTCCAGTTTCGCCATGTTTTGTCACCTTGGTTTACTAAGGACCTCTTCTAATGGCACACTGAGCTTACAAAGAGTCTGCAAAAGTGGCTAGCACTGCCAAAATGGCATACTATGCAGTTTTGATAAACACACGGATTCCAAATTGGGACTCCCAGAAGGGAAAATGGGCTGTCAAATTACAAGAACCTTTCAACGAGGGCTCTTGGTCTAGATGTTGGTCTGAAACCCACAAAGCTTCCCCGGACCATAAGTTACAGCTACTTCAAAAGGAAATTTTGAGTAGGTTGTATAGCACTCTGGATAAAATGACACAGGTGGGTTTGTTTACTTCCAATGAGTGTTGTCGATATAAACAGGAATCTGGGACTCTTTTTCATATTCTGTTGGGGTGTAAATTACTTGTAAAGTGGTGTTAGAATATTATTAACAAATTAGAACATGATTTACACATCTCTTTACCTTGAACACCTAGATTTTGGCTTCTGGGGATTCACATATGCTTTCCTTAGATGCCTTGAAGTATAAACCCCTTGTATATACTGCAGCATTACAAGCTAAACATTTAGTGCAGTGGGTTAAAGCTCTGAGCTACAGATCTGGAGATCTGGGTTTAAACCCACAGCTGTCTAGGTGCATTCTGTGTGACCCTAAGCAAGTTACTTAATTTCCTTGTACTCCCAGGCCACATCTGGAAACAAGCTTCCACTTAGTGTGCTACTCCTGGTTAAATAATATTCCATTTCCCTAATTTTATTAAAGTGGCATACATCCAGTGTGCTCTCAGTGACTCAGTGGACTGAAGCAGTCTCAAAGGTGGCTTCCTAGCAACGAGATCTTTACTGGTGAAGAGTTGCGTTATCTAAATTTAATAGAATTTGGGTGCCATAGTTATGCAGACTAGGTAGTTCTTATGCTAGTAGTATGTTTGTCAGGATGTTGCCATGGTGATCACTGATTCATATGACTACCAGCCTTTTTCTTTTCTCCTTGTTAGTGATACTTATCATTGTATAATGTTATGCAATCATATTGGATTCTTATAGAGTTCTTCCAATAACATTTTCTGTATGATGTGATATTTCTGTTTGTTTGTTATAAGAATAAGTTTTCTGTTTATGTGATGGATTTTTTTTTACTTGTTATTGATAAAACTTCAATAAAAATTGTTCTTATTAAGAAAAACAAATGTGTGCACATTTCTACTGTTCAACCAAGGCAATGAGCCAGCTGCAGGAGCTGCTGTTGAAAAACCATCTTCCTCAGCACTGTCTCAGGATGAGGTGTGCACCTGGCAGAACTCCTGCCTATGTATGCTACAGTGCCTCTGCAAATAATACAAAGTGCTTTATTAATATATGCTTTCATGATACGTCCAGTGAATCCTTGGCTTTGACTACTGAGTAGTGGTACATGATGGATGGAATAATAATGATTTCTAAGACCATTTAAAACATGCCACTCAGGCAGTGAGTGGTGAGATTGCCTGCATTATTAGTGAATCACTCCCACTACTTTGAGTGCTGAGGCAGGCATTGCTGAATATCAGAGAGCAAATATGTGTTACTGATTACTCATCCACCTGTTCACTCATAGACCTCATGAATACAATACTTATAAATAACATGCCCATAACATTCATTGCTGAATCTACTGATTATGCAGTTACCACCATCCTCGACCCAAGGTATATATATGACTTATTGTCACTGCTACCTGGCAGTGCTGAAGCAGTAAAACATATGAAGCATGCTCTAATGGACCAGGATCATGCCAAGCTCTTGAAGCACCAGGTCAATAAGAACAGGTCATCTACTGTATCAAGCATCAAGCAGCAAAGGAAAGTAGTAGTACAAGGCTACTAGTAGTACAAAAGCAGCAACGCCACAAATCTACTTTGGGATGTAGTAACCCAGGTCAGTGTCACAGAATACCTGGAAGAGGAGGAGGAGTCAGTCTGTGAACATGAATCAGCAAAACGAATGAAAAGATAACAAAGAAGAGCAAGATGACAGTGACTATGCAGTTCAACTCTGGAAAAAACTCTGACACTGAAGATGCAAGGGGGTTGCTTGAACACTAGAAAAATTCCCCATATGTCTGAATGTAACTGGGTAATTTATACAACTGTGAACCGAATCATTTTTATAGATCTGCATTTCTTGATATTTCTTTCTTTATTCAGTTTATTGCAGACTGCTGAGTCATTTTCTTTGAAAGTATTAATCACTATGCGGTGAGCATGTTTCTTACCCAAGTCTGACAAGGAGTTTAGGTGATTTTATTTTATAAGTTGTTTGCTTTACAGTACATATGTACAGTATGGTGTGGACTAAATTATGCCAAAAGAGATACAGCACTAGAAAGCCACACTCACTGACTAACAGTTAGTATGCCCTGTGCTCCTGAGATGGTCTGTCATTGTTATACAAGGAAGTCACCATTACCACTGTGAGTTTAAATCACATATTCCAAAATAAGACTGCCTCGTCCTCTGCTGCCTCCTTCTCTGCTCGTTATCATTCAGTCTTCTTTCCTCCTGATGTCTGAGTGATTTGAAGCCAAACTGCCAATTAATCTCTTGACTGGAATATTTAAGCAACTAAAACCAGTGTTCTGCCTTTATATTCCAGACTGGCTTTCTTTCAAATTCAATTTCCAATGCTTTGGAAATGAATGCAGTCGACTCAAGAACTCATTGTGTTCAGCCAGGGTTCTTCAGAATAGAATATAAAAGGAAGGTCACGTGATGAGCTGAATCGGAAAGACGTACCCCGAGCATCTCCGAGGCCCCACAGCATTAAACTTTTGTTTTTCGACTTCGGGATTAACAAAAAGCAAGTTAAAATAGCCGTCAAGAGCTCCGGAGATGGCGTGGCTGCAACTCTGTGTTAGTTATTAGAGGGCCACGAAATTCAGGAGACCGGCGAGTGAGCAACTGTTGGAGGCGCATCGGCAAGTTCAAACCGCGCCCTTGCCGGAAGATGGAAGCCGAATTCGTGGAGCCCCTGGTGAGCGCCAGCCACTAAAAGACCGAAGTCTCAGTCACCTACTATTCCTGAGCAGGACGTGGAACCAGGAAAGGATGGGAGCTTGGGCACAAATATGGAGGACATTCGGGAGATTAAAGCGCTGTTACAAGGGCTAGTGACTGACTTTGCTGAGGTTAAACCAGCGTTACATTCTCTGGCTCAAAGGATGGGCGATGCTGAAGCCCAGATTTCTTCAAGAGAGAGGAAGGTCTCTGTGCTCGACCAGGAGGTGGGGACAATTCGAAAAGGTTGAAAAGCTGGAGGAAAGGGTGGAAGATCAGGAATCAAGGAATCGCAGGAATAACTTGATCCTGGCAGGGCTACCAGAGAGAGCAAGGCCCTGACTGTGTTTCCTTTATGCAGGAGCTCCTGCTAGTTGCTAGGCCCTACACCATTCGGGAGGGCTATAATTTGAGAGAGCTCACCGGCACTATGGGAGATGCCACTGCCGGGGGCGAGGGCCCAGAGTCATAATCATGCGATTCCTTAACTACAAAGAAAGTCTCATGTATTGTTTACTGCTAGACAAAGAAGTCTCTACAATGGAATGGTGCTTCATTATGGTTTTTCCAAGACCAAACGCCAGCGATTCGGGAAAAGCAAAAGGAGTATGCTGACACTAAGAAGAAGCTTTATCTCGCAGGAATAAAATTTTGACTTCGATTTCCTGCTACCTTGGTGGTGCGTCTCCAGGCTGGAGAGAAGAGGTTCCTCACGTGAAGGATGCATTGGTGGGGCTGCAGGCCGAGCTTCTAGACTTATTTAAACCCCCTACATGAATGAGTGCGGACGAAAGAAGGTTGAGCCTATATGATGGTTGGGATGGAAGAAGACCAAGGGCGATAAACTTTTAAGGCCGGCTGGCTCTTTTGTTCTGGTTAAAACCTGATGTTTAAGGGACTATTCAGGACTGACCTTTAGGACCCATGAAGGGTCAAGAGATGTTAATTCATAAGACTTTGGTGCATTAGCTTAGGGTCATGGGGGAAAGGGGATTGTTAATTTACTATTCATGTTATTAGACCCAGGAATGTCCCCCGGACCCTGAAGTTTGGGAGGGAGTTGTTAGAGGGGGGGTGATGGACGAATTTATTTAGTACAAAAAAGGTTGGATAACCAGCGCTATGCCTGTTAGTGGGCACTGTTAGGTATAAAGCGGGCTTTGGCCAGCTTTTGGGATAGGTGGAGAAGGGGAGTGGCCTAAAGGATCTGGGGCCCAAATAATCCGAGTAATTGGAGGAGGTCACCCGGAGGTAAGGGAATTTAAAGTGGAGTAATGTTAGCTCGAGATATAATTTATTAAGTGAGGGTTTGAGAGGGATTCCTCAAGCTCCCTTTGTTTATTTTTTCTGCACTCATGGAATACATTAGGGGGTGACAGGGTGTAGAGAAGATGGGGTTTTCACACTTAGGATTTTGGGGGACCTAGAAGCCAGAGTCCGGGGTTTGTTGTCAGAAGACGGGGCTGAGGGGGTGCATGGGAACGGGTTCATCTATGATTCCACATCAGATAGTTGGTCGATCTAAGGATCGGGGGATGGGGGGGGACAGGGGTGGAGAGAGAGAGAGAGACCAAATATGGGAACGACAAGACAGCAGACCTTAAAGAAGCACAGTTTTTGGGCTTACAAGGAAAATTTGATGTTTGATAATGGCATGTTTTAAAATAATTTCGTGGAATGTAAAAGGGCTTAGGGGTCGACGTAAAAGGATGGTTATTTTACGGCACATTGAACAACGAGGGGCACACATTGTTGCATTACAAAAGACACATCTACTGACTGACGAGCTGGATGGTCTCAGGAAGCGAAGGAGGGACAGGTATAATGGAGTGGAAAGGACAGGGCCTCTGGAGGTGGTGATTTTAATAAAGAAATCCTGCCCATATGAAGTGGTGCAAGTGTTAACTAGACAAGATGGTCGGGGATCTATTTGTCGGGCACTTTGTTGGGTAGGGCAGTCTCAGTCGATTTCTATATGGGCCAACTCCCCCTGATCCTACATTTTTCGCCTCAATAGAAGGGGACATAGCTACCCTTCCCCCACACTCACTTATACTGGCTGGTGACTGGAATATCTATTTTGACAACAAGGAGGACAGGATACCCCCACATAGTAGGCCAAAGACCAAGGCCCAATTAGCCCTGGCTAAGTTTTTGGAGACGGCAGCATTGGTTGACCCAACTATGAATTTTTTGAATAAGGGCAGGGACATGACGTTTTATTCGGCTGCACACAAGAGTCATACTAGAATTGACTTTTTTTTGGTCAATAGAGAGGCCTTGTAGGGATTAGAGAAGTGCTGATCTGAGGTAGGACCTCTCAGACCATTCTCTCATTCAAATGCAGTGGGAACCAAGACCCGCACCGCCTAGACCTTATAGATGGAGGCTTCATGAATCGCTTTTGATAGAGGGCACAAGAAGGGATGAATTAGAGAGGGCCTTACAGGAGATTATTAGATTCCAGCTTCCCACTTTGAATGACAAAAGGTTAGCGTGGCCCACTTGTAAGTTTTTGTATGCCGAGGCAGCTAGGGCCCTAGCGGCAAGGGACAAGTCACTCAGGAGGGCCAAAGAGGAGTTTTTGATATGGGCGATAGGCTCATTGTCACAGCTTGAAGGGTCCTCGGGAGAAATAGATGCGGAACTTGAAAGTCTGAGAAGGGAACTGTCAGAAATTGTTTATGGGAAAACAGAGTTCTGGCTAGGCAAGATTAATGCCAAATTCTTATTGAAGGTGACATCCCAGGGCGCCTCTTGGCGGCCAAAATTAAAGAGTGGGAGGCAACCAGGACAATTGCATCAGTTCAATATGAGGGGAAGCTGGTTACAGATCCGCAAGAAATGGCTGAGGCCTTCGCTTCATTCTTCACAAAAATCTACCAAGCTGAGGACTTGGTAAGGGAGAAGGAGGCAAATGATTATTTAGATGGAATTCAATTGCCAATCTTGGATTCTGTTCAAGCTAGGGAACTAGAAGCCCCAATAAGAACATCTGAGATTGTTGAAGTGGTGAGGTCTCTTCCTCTAGGTAAATCACCAGGGCCAGATGGTCTCACGGCCAAATTTTATCAGACTCATATTCAGATCATACTCCCTGTACTCCATGAGTTCTTCCTCACTATAATGAGGGAGGGAATTCACCACTCTCCGGTCTACCAGGCTTATGCTACTTTAATACGTAAGCCAGACAATCCCATGGACGTATTGGGTAGCTATAGGCTCATAGCTTTAATAAATCAAGATATTAAGATCCTTACTAAAATTTTGGCAAATAGGATTTTGACTATTGCTCCTAGATTAATTAGTCAGGAACAAGTAGGTTTTATGCCGGAAGAGGGGCAAAAGACGCTCTCAGGAAAATTCATCATATCCTGAATTTTGCACCAGACTCTCAGTTACCCTTGGCCCTGATTTCCCTAGACGCTGAAAAAGCATTTGATCGGGTCTCACATCCATTTCTTTTTGGTACAATGGAGAAAATGGGGTTCCCTGAAGGTCTCCTTAGAGGTATTAAGAATTTATATGCCGCCCCAACGGCTAGAATATTATGTAATGGTTATATCTCGAGGGAATTTAGACTAAATAACGGAACTCGTCAAGGGTGTCCCCTCTCGCCGATATTGTTTAATATCTATTTAGAACCCCTTTTGAGATCAATAAATAGGGATGTTAAGGTCCAGGGGATCAGGGTTGGGGGGATGGAGCTAAAATTGTCAGTTTTTGCGGATGACATACTTCTTCATTTACAAAATCCAGTATCGCTTTGAGAGAGTAAAAGAGTTAGATCGATTTTCTAAGGTCTCTAACTACAAGTTAAATCTTACTAAAATGCAAATTTTACCCTTGACACCACATGTATTTAGGGCTGATTTTTCATCCCTGGGAGTGCAATGGAATGTAGATAAATTGAAGTATCTGGGCATATGGATTACAGCAAATCAGGAGTCCGGGGCTGACGCTAATCTGGGTGGGATCATATCCGCTGTTGAAGGGGACATTATAAGATGGAACAAGCTACCTTTGAACTTTACGGCACGTTTGGGCCTCATTAAGATGAGTATTCTACCGAGGGTGCTATATCCGGTATATTTAGCTCCATATAGTATCTCTACTAATTGGTTTAATAGAATCAGAAGGCTAATCTCAGAGTTCCTATGGAACAATAAACCAGCCAGGATAAAATATAATGTCTTGTGACTACCGTATGAGGAGGGGGGTATTAGGTTACCTGACCTCCATGCTTATTATGTGGCAGGTCAGTTGGGTCTTATGGCTCAGTGGGCGGGGAGTGATGAGGGGGAAGATTATATACCGGCGTGGTTGCAAATTGAGAAACAATCGATGCTGAGTTTCGGTTTAACCCCTGAGTCGATACTATATGCCCAGCCTAAAAAAGGTTTATTCAGGAAGGGGTGGAATCCAATCGGAAAACCTTAGAGGCCTGGTGGTCCTTTCTTACACTGTACAGAGGTGTTACAAAAGAGATCCAGAGATCAGCCCATATTGGGTAACCCTAATTTGGTTATTGAGGTCGGGTACTTGGACATCGGTGGTCCAATTATTTGGGTGGTTTAAGACTGAAGGATGTGATGATGGAGAGAAAATAGTCCTGCCATTACAATGTGAGGGTCTGGCTTTCTTCAAAGGTTACAGCTTAAACAAATAATAGCAGGGTTCTGGAAGGGATGGGGATCCCATAGACAGCTCCTTTTCATGGGAGAGTTTAGGGAAGCCTCCTGGAAAGCTAACCCACTCACAAATTTATAAACTTCTGTTGGACTTTATGGGTCCAAACACTCCTACCAAATCCCTTTACTGGGACAAGGTGATGGCTCCTAGAAATCCTAGGTGGGAAACTATTTGGAAGACTCTAAATACAATGTGATTCCCAAATATAGAAACATGCAGATTTTTGTGGTTCACAATATATACTATACCCTGTAAAGCTATATGGCAGAGGGTTGAGACAGACAGACCTGTGTTTCAGGTGCGTAGAAGGAGGTGGGTGACCTGATACATGTAATGTGGGTTGTAGTAAAATTCTCCTTATGGAGGGAGATTAAACGGGCATGGATCCAATGCTGGATTATACAGCTTTTATAACTCCAGAAATATGTGTTCTGGGTGACTTCTCTCAGATTATAGGAGCACACCCAAATTTCACCTTTCTTTTATGGTGTCGGTAGTCAAGGCATTTTTAGTTAAGCATTGGAAGGACAATCAGGCATGTACATATGAACAATGGGTGAGAGAGCTGTTGGGGGTATTGGACAAGATTAAAGACACCTGTTTTCTGAGGGAGGCAGGAGTTATATGTTAAAAGGTGGGCAATGTTAGATGCATTTATTCCCAGCAAGTTATGAACACTGGAATCCAGGTCTGTCTGTTTGATAATGATTAGCAAAAGAAAATATGCTGGTGTATATATTGCTTATATTGCTTCGTGTCTTTGTACTAGGTTTTTGTTTTTTCTTCTTTTATTATCCCTAAGAGTCTGAGTAATATCTGGGTCTAAGTCTTCTAGATGGTCAAAACTGGGGTCACTTGGGGTCTACTACTAAGATTAAGAGGGATTGGTGCTGGTCTGCAAGGGCTTAAAGGGATGATGGTCTCTCTCTCCAGGGGACACACTGGGAAGCTATCCGACAGGAGTCAAGTTCCTGGGGGCCGTGGGATATAACGCCCTGTGAGTGGATATATAAGGAGATTGAGTTTATAAGTGAAGGTGTATTTTATCGCTGATTAGCTTGTTACACTAAAGCAGTATTGACCCTGGAATTTGACTATAATGTGGGGTGGCTCCCCAGTGTGCATGTATATAGGGGTTGTACATAGTTCGCACAGCCAGTTTTGGGTTGTGTTCCTGGCGTGGCCAGGTATATGTAATGTGTGTTTGTCTGTTTGGTATACTTAAAATGAATAAATATGATTTGAAGAAAAAAAAGAATAGAATATAAAAGCAACCCTGATGGTAAGTATTTGCAAGCTAGGCTATCACAACAATCTTATGTGACACACCATATACCACACAATCCTGCCCTCCCCCAATAACCAGTCGATAACTACTCCACTCTGGAGTAGGCAAGGTGACCAATGGGGTGCTGCAAGGATCAGTACCAGGCCCAGTCCTCTTTAATATATTTATTAGCGGCATCACAGAGGGACTGGAAGGGAAAGTATGCCTATTTGCTGATGACACAAAGCTCTGCAACAGAGTATACACACCAGGTGGATAGCAAGAATGTGGGGTAATCTACATAAGCTGGAAGAATGGTCACAGGTCTGGCAGCAGGATTCCAATGCAAAAAATTCAAAATCTTGCACTTGGGGCATAGAAACTCGGGGCAATAGACCATGTGATATTATCTTAATAGATTTTAGCAAGGCCTTTGATGTTATGTCTCACTGGGCCTTAAAGATTAAACTACAAAATTTAAATATAAATAAATACATCATAACATGGATATGCAGTTGGCTGACTAATCGCACACAGCGAGTCATTATTAATGGTCAACTATCCGATGTGGGCTATGTCACCAGTGGGGTACCTCAGGGCTCGGTGCTCAGCCCATGTATGTTTCAGGCCTTCATGTCTGATCTTACAATGAACTGTCTATCCACATCCATTACGTATGTGGATGATATCAAAATTGGAGGCCCTAGTGCCAATAATGGTGACACTGATATTATACAACCTGATCTGGATAAAATTTCCACCTTGGTTATCAGTTGGGGCATGAAGTTGAATAATAACAAATGCAAGGTCGTGCATCTAGGCCCAAATAATCCTGTGAGAACATATGTCCTAGGAAATTGCACTTTATTGACCACTACTGATGAAAAAGATCTGGGGGTAACAGTCCCTAATAATTTGGAATATACACATCATAGTAATGAAGCAGTTAATAAGACTAATACAGCTTTTTGGTCCATTAAACATAATATCACAATGAGAGATCCTAGGGTGATGATGCCCCTGTTCAGGGCTTATGCCAGGCCACATCTGGAGTATGTGTCACAGCTCTGGTGCCCATATAAGAAGTCCCATATTAATCAGTTAGAGAAAGTCCAGCGAAAATATACCAAACATATAAAAGGAATGTATAATCAGCCTTATAAAAATAGATGAAATAGCCTCAACCTGCTGTCACTAGAGACTCATCGTTTATGTTGGGATTTATTATTTCTTTACGATATTGTTCAGAACCCAGTTTTAATGGCAGATTTAGGAATACAATTTAAGGGCAATATATATAACACCAAAGGCCATCCTCTTCAAGTAATCAGTAAAACCTTTACTTATTTAAGGAGAACATTTTTCTTCACTTTAAGGGTTATCAACCCCTGGAATAAACTTCCACTCAGCATTATTGTAAGTAAAAACAGAACAGAATTTAAAGCACAGTTGGATGCTTATTTATTATCAGACACATTTCCAACATATTATGATTTTTGATTAGCATGAGAGCTCTCATGGTCCTTTGGTTCTCTTGCTGTCTCAGAATCTTAGTATGAGCCTTAGTATGAATGCTAACAGTGGTGTGAATCATCGGACTATACCAAATGACAACTATCAAGATTGCACATTGAATAACTTTCGTTATTTCCCTTTTTCCAACCCTTTTGTGCAGCATACTGCAGCCCACAGTCAAACCATGGCCAAAGAATCTCCTAGCTGTCAACTTACTTCTCTCATGCCATATGATAACAATGACTTGTTACCTTGCATATCACAGTAAGTAATAAAACATTCCTGACCTGCTCCCCAACATCAAGCAATATATTAAGCAACTATTCTGAATTATAGCTTCCTTCCAGTCCCACAACTTTCTTTCCCTGCAGTGATTCCTACCTGGCCATTCCTTCGGGTCATCTATAACTACCAGTTTAACTATGACTTTAGATTCCTATCAATCTACAATATCAATATATCTATAACCTTGATTCCTATTCATCTGCTCCCCTCCCAGCCTTGCTACCTTTCCACATCTTCTGTTACTCCCTATCCACCCCTTGCTTTCAGGCTAAATGGTACCATCATCATGAATTTAAGGTGTTGTCCTAATGTAATGCACTTGACCTGTCCATTGTGACCTCTGTAAACAACTGTACTCATATGCTGCACTTAATATATTTTTTCTGTTATTTCTGTTCACCGCTGCCAATATTGTTGTAATAGTGTTTGTGTTGTATGCATATATATATTACCACTACCCTTTCCCCCAGGACACACCGTGAGACAAGCAACTTGTTGTTTAGTGTCCCTTTCCTGGTGAAACATTTCAATAAACAAATAAATAAATAAATATTATCTTTTATCGTGACTCAGTTACAGCGAGCAAAGGCTGATGCATTTGTTACTGTGTTTACTTTCTTTGTAGAGATTTCTTGTGCGGAATGAAAATCATTGGACGATGCACAGAAGGACACTGCCTAAAGCTTCTGCTTCACTTATTGGAGCTCTTTCATTCCTTGCTTCTCAGTCTTCATGGTAGGTTGAGAGGATAAAACTTTTCCATCAGCCATTTCCCTAATATTGTGCCTTCAATAGTCAAAGTGTGGTAATGGCATAGCATCCATACTAGGAAGGCTATAAGCCTGAGGTTCGATTGGGTGGAGCAATTACATCCTTCCCCCTCCAGGCTTTATTAGGTAGCTCACCCCAGGCCTTCCCAGGATTCATTTCATTTTGCAAGAGGAGGATCTGTTGGTCTGTCTTCTGAGCTGCCTGGGGCCTGCCCCCTCCCCCGCCTGCTGTTTCTGTGTGTCTCTGCTGCACTTTGGTGCTTGTTTTTCCTGCTTCCGGTTTGTCTTTCCTCCGGCTGTGTGCTTCCCTGTGTTTTGTGTCTCTTGTTTTTGGGCCTTATTCCCTATTTTCTGTTTTGCTGCATTTTGGTTTTGTCTTTTGGGCCTTTATTTCTAGCACCTAGCATACTGCTATTCAGAGCTCATACTATTACTTTCAGTTTCCTACAACTGCAGCCACTGCTACTGTTTACTCCATTTACTATTGTACCAAGTGCTTGTGTTTTTACACTGTTGCTCACCTCACTCAAATTTCTGCGATGCACCTGCAATCATTATCTGTGTGTTTCAGCTCAACCATAGCTGCTCCTTTTTGCATACTCAATTCTTTTCACCTGACACAGGTGTACTCTGACTCTGCCTGTGCTGCTCATTCATGCTGTCATTCTACTTGCAGCTTCATTGAACTGCCTTGCTACACCTGTTTCCAGAGCATTGTCTCCATGTTTCCTTGCAGTTATAACTCTAAGGTCAGCCATCTGTACTCCGTCTGAGGCTGTTCATGTAGCTTTATTATTATTGAATCCTGCCTTGCCGCCGAATATCCTCATAGTATTTGTCACCTTGATTTGGCCTCCTCCTCCGCTTCAATGTCCTGCAGTTCTCCCCCCTTGCCGGCCATCTTGGATTCGATTAGCTCCTGGCCTGCTTTCATTCTTTCATTTTTGACATTCATCTGACTCATCCTCCAGCCATTCTCCTTCCCTATTGGCCATCTAGGATTCATTCCATGCTTGGTCTGCATTTGATATTTCTTTTGGGCTTGCCTATCATGGCTCCTATGCCCTCCTGCTGCGCGTATTCATGTTCGTGATTTCATTCTGTATTCCCTCATTCATACCATCCCTGCTCGGCCATCTGGATTCAATCCTCTCAAGGAGTCACTCCTCATCGTTCATCATCCGTTTTGCTCAGCTACCCGCCTCCCTCCTGCTGCATGTCTCAGGTTCCAGACTCCTTATCTCATGCCAGCTGCCTTTTCTCATAGTGGCCATTGGGATTCAATCCAATCATGGCGTCACTCCTCTTCATCCATCATCCATTACTTCCCTCCAATTTCCTTTCCAGTTCCTTTTTGAATCTACCTCCTTTTAAGGAACTTCCTTTATCACATTGCTCAATTTTTTCCTACCTCCACTCAAGCCCATGCCTTCCTGTTCGTCACCCTTTGCTACATGCTAGTTAGCTGCTCTCCACCATCATTCAGTTCATCTTCGAGTTC
Organism: Neoceratodus forsteri; assembly: GCA_016271365.2. NCBI lineage: Eukaryota > Metazoa > Chordata > Ceratodontiformes > Ceratodontidae > Neoceratodus > Neoceratodus forsteri. The sequence goes on from CM057453.1 coordinate 269,710,996, forward strand.
CTTCCTGTCTCCTCTTCATCAGTCTTCTCGTGTTTGACTGCTGCACTCCTGCAGCAATCATCATCATCAGTCTGCCTCATCCTCAGTCTCCTCTTGAGCTCATCTGAAATAACCCTTGCTTCTTTGACTTCGACATGGATCTACTCCTTCCCATCTCCTACTCAAGCATACCCCTCTGGGGTCCCTGCTGCCTCATGTTCTTTCTTCGATCTGTACTTTCCTTTTCGGATTTTCCCCTATCCCGTCATCATCCTCCCTACTCATCCTTCTCTTTAATGAATCCTTCTTTATAACACGTATGTCCTTAAATTAAACATTGTCAGCCTGGAGGGAAGGTGACCTAGGCCTTAGATCCCAGAGGTTTCCTCCTTAAAAAGGGTGTTTTTCCTCTCCTCCATGCCAATGGTCATTATATTAGCTACAGTAAGTGCTTCCTTAGGTTAATGTGCTGTCTTAGGATAATTAGTTAGGTTCCACTGTTGGATGGAGGTGGATGGTGACCCCAGCTTTCCCCTCTCTCCTTAGGAAGTCTGCCTTAATCATCTTGTCAATTTGCATTCATTCATCATCCTCACCTCTTTGATGTTCGACACCCAATAGGGTATTCTTTTTGGGCTTCTTCCTAAGCTACCTTTAGCCAATGGAATCATCACTGTGGCACCTATGGGAGGGGAACCCTCCTTTAGGGTTCCTCGCATCGTACCCTAATAGTGTAGTATATCCCATGGATAGAGAGGTGGAAAGCTACAACATAAATCATATTCACAACATAAGTCAAGTCACACAAGCATCATCTCATCCAGTTGCATAAGCCCAATCAAATGGGAAGGCTATACGCCTGAGGTTTGATTGGGTGGAGCAATTACTTCACTCACCCACCAGACTTTATTATGTAGCTCACCCCAAGCCTTCCAAGGATTCATTTTGTTTTGCCCCACCATCCACCCCTCCTCCTGCAGTGGCACGTCTCTGTTACCCGTGGGCTTCTTTGTAAGCTACTTTTAGCCACGGAATCATCACCGTGGCACCTATGGAGCAGGAAATCCTCCTTTAGGGTTCCTCACATCAAACCCTAATAGGGTGGTATATCCCATGGATAGAGAGGTGGAAAGCCACAACATAAATCATATTCACAACATAAGTCAAGTCACACAAGCATCATCTCATCCAGTTGCGTAAGCACAATCGTACTTTCAATTGACAAACGTTATGAGGGATGTCTCTCATTTTACTCCTTAGAATTGCTCTCACCTAAATTATTGTCCATATGAAAGATGCTGTTTAGTCAGATATCAAGGCACTCGGAGTCTTTAATTACCTATATAAAATGGGCAAGGAAATCCCTGTGTCCTGATTGGTTGAGACTTGGTTCTAGCCATGGCAGTAGGAGAGCACCACCAATGGCTAAAAGCAAGCCCTTGTCAACCAAGGCATCTCAAAGAATTCATAAGTCACTTACTTCCTAATTTCCATCACAAACATGGCTGCAACCTTTACTCACATATAAAAAAACTTCAAATAGGCCCTGAAAATGGAAGTCAATTAAATTAAAGTAAGTAAATATTTTAATGTTATTTTCACTCAAGAGCCCCTCCTTACACACATACAAAAATTTAAAAAAATCAAGTACTATTCAGAGTTTCCATTGGTGGTGTTTCTTTGATGAACATGAAAAATCTACCTCCTATCCCTACCAGTCTGCCAGGGAATTCCCTGCTCCTTACCTGGCAACAGATAACATTGAAGTTATGGTTCCACTTGATGCCTTGGTGTTTTTGGCAGTGGAACTCTGAAGAATATTGAATTCATGTATTCCATGTTACCATGATGTGTGTGTGTGTGTGTGTGTGTGTGCGTGTGTGTGTGTGTGTGTGGGGGGGCATTCTACTACTACTAAAATACAGCAGAGCTCTGAATTATTGTATTCCATGGTAAACAATCACACAATTTATAAAATGGGCAGAGACAGTAGAGAAATCTGATTGGCTGGCTGGCCATGCCAGCTATGTCTTTTATTTAGGTTATACCACAGGGAAAAACAAGACCCAGCACCATTGTCTCACTAACACAAAATAACCCCGTACCACCCTAGCGAGACATTTTCTTACCACCCAAGTGTCACAACCACCAAAGCACTGCAGACAGCTGCCCTTTTTCTGTCTCTGCCTCCCTCAGTACCACTGCAGACAAGACATCCTAATAGTTGTTTTTTTCACTCAGACCTCTACAGAACCATGTTCCAGGAATCCGTGAGTCACTGATTCAGTACAGTAAGGTAGCCACCGGTTCATTTTTATTCTTTTATATAATGAGAGGCACACAGATTCAAACCACAAAAAATAAGTATTCAAAAAGAGAGAAATTAGTACCTTATGTGGACCCAAACGGATCTGTTTTTGCCAACTTACTTGCCAGCAGTCTCTTGCTATCGCTTGCAATTGGCACAAAGTGAGATCACAGGCACTTTAACAAAACAGCTACCACAGAGGGAAGAATGCTGCCAGCAAGACCACAAGGAAATTTCAGTATTGCCGGTGGCCTATCTACCTGCCACAGTTGTGCTTTAGGAAATAATGGTGTAAAGTTGGCAAAAGAAAAAAAAGTCTAATGAGTCAGCTCCTCCACATCCCTCCAGGCATCAGCCACCTGCCTGTTCACCACAGCCTAAGGGGATCCTTGCACCCTGAATAGGTCAGCTCCTTCACATCACTCCAGGCATCAGCCGCCTGCCTGATCCCCACTGCCTAAGGTGCAGTGCAATTTGAAACTGAAGTTGCTTTGCTGGACCTGGAGGCAGCTTAACAGACTACCTCTACAACTGAGCAGTGCCTTGGACTGTATCTATTTTTATTTCAATACCTTGGGGGAACCTTGAACCCAGAATGGGTCAGCTCATCCACATCCATCCACGCATAAGCCGTCTGCCTGATCCCCACTGCCTAAGGGGATCCTTGCACCCTGAAGGGGTCAGCTCCTCCACAACCCTCCAGGAATCAGCCACTTGACTGCTCACCACTGCTTAAAGGGATTCTTGCTCATCGAACAGGTCAGCTCCTCCACATCCCTCCAAGCATCAGCCATCTGCCTGCTCCCAACTGCCTAAGGGGATCCTTCCACCCTAAATTGGTCAGCTCCTCCACATCCCTCCAGGCATCAGCTGCTTGACTGCTCCCCACTGCCTAAGGGGATCCTTGCACCCTGAATGGGTAAGCTCCTTCACATCCCTCCAGGCATCAGCTGCATGCCTATTCCCCACTGCATAAGGGGATCCTTGAACTCTGAATGGGTCAGCTCCTCCACATCCCTCCAAGCATCAGCCTCCTGCCAGATTCCCACTGCCTAAGGGGATCCTTGCACTCTGAAAGGGTCAGCTCCTCCACATCTCTCCAGGCATCAGCTGCCTGCCTGCGAATGCATAAGGAGATCTTGCACCCTGAAGGGGTCAACTCCTCTACATCACTCCAGGCATCAGCTGCCTGCCTGCTCCCCACTGTCTAAGGGGATCCTCGCACCCTGAACAGGTCAGCTTCTACACATCCTTCCAGGCATCAGTCAACTACCTTCTCCCCACTTTCTAAGGGGATCTTTGCACTGTTAAGAGGGAGGTAATGATCCCTCTTTACAAGACACTGGTTAGACCCCATCTGGAGTACTGCATGCAGTACTGGAGGCCACACCTTCACAAGGACATTAACCAAATTGAGGCAGTCCAGAGAAGGGCAACTAAAATGGTGCAGGGACTGCATCAGAAACCATATGAGGACAGATTAACGGAGCTCAATATGTATACCCTAGAGCAAAGGAGAAGACAGGTGAAATGATCAAAACATTCAAACACCTTAAGGGCGTTAATAAGGTGAGAGAGTCTAACATGTTTCAATATCAGAAAAATAGCAGGACAAGAGGACACAGCCTGAGATTAGAGGGAGGCTGATTAAGGGGCAATGTGAGGAAGCTCTTTTTTCACAGAAAGGGTGGTGTATGCATGGAATGGCCTACCTCAGGAAATGGTGGATATGAATACAGTGCAGGGATTCAAACAGGCATGGGATAGGCATAAGAGAGCAATACAGATGAGTATAAAGAGATAGGTCATTGATAGAGCAGAGGCCGATGGCACATTCATAAGGTAGAAAAAGAAATGAGCAGACTGGATGGGCATTGCAATCCTTATCTGCCATCAACTTCAATGTTTCTATGAATGGGTCAGCTCCTCCATATCCCTCTAGACAGCCAACTGCCTGCTCCCCACTGCCTAAGGGGATCCTTGCACCCTAAATTGGTTAGCTCCTCCACATCCCTTCAGGCATCAGCCTCCTGGCTGCTCCCCACTGCCTAAGGGGATCTTTGCACCCTGAAGGGCTCAGCTGCTCCACAGCTCTCCAGTCATCAGCAGCCTGCCTGCTCCCCAATGCCTGAGGGAATCTTTGCACCCTGAATGGGTCAACTCCTCCACATCCCTACAGGCATCAGCTACCTGCCTGCTCCACACTGACTAAGTGGATCCTCGCACCCTGAAGAGTTCTGCTCCTTCACATCCCTCCAGGCATCAGCTGCCTGCCTGCCCCCACTGCCTAAGGGGATCTTTGTACCCTGAACAGGTCAGCTCCTCCACATCTCTCCATGCATCAGCCATCTGCCTGCTCCCAACTGCCTAAGGATCCTTGCACCCTAAATTGGTTAGCTCCTTCACATCCCTCCATGCATCAGCCTCCTGCCTGCTCCCCACTGCCTCTGGGGATCCTTGCACCCTGAAGGGGTCAGCGTCTCCATGTCACTACAGGCATCAGCCACCTGCCTGCTCCCCACTGCCTAAGGGGATCTTTGCACCCCGAATAAATCAGCTTTTTCACATCCCTACAGGCATCAGCTGCCTGCCTGCTCCCCACTGCCTAAGGGATCCTAGTACCCTGAACAGTTCAGCTCCTCCACATCTCTCCAGGCATCAGCTACCTGCTTGTTCACCACTGTCTAAGGGGATCCTTGCTCCCTGAATGGGTCAGCTCCTCCACATCCTTCCAGGCATCAGCCGCCTGCCCTCTCCCAACTGCCTAAAGGGATCCTTGCACCCTAAATTGGTTAGCTCCTTCACATCCCTCCATACATCAGCCTACTGCCTGCTCCCTACTGCCTCTGGGGATCCTTACACCCTGAAGGGGTCAGCTCCTCCACATCACTACAGGCATCAGCCACCTGCCTGCTCCCCACTACCTAAGGGGATATTTGCACCCTGAATAGATCAGCTTTTCCACATCCCTACAGGCATCAGCCACCCGCCTGCTCCCCACTGCCTAAGGGGATCTTTGCACCCTGAATAGATCAGCTTTTCCACATCCCTCCAGGCATCAGCTGCCTGCCTGCTCCCCACTGCCTAAGGAGATCCTAGCACCCTGAACAGTTCAGCTCCTTCACATCCCTCCAGGCATCAGCCGCCTGCCCTCCCCTGGCTAAGAGGATCCTTGTACCCTGAATTGGTCAGCTCCTCCACATCTCTCCAGGCATCAGCTACCTGCATGTTCACCACTTCCTAAGGGGATCCTTGAACCCTGAATGGGTCAGCTTCTCCACATCCCTACAGGCATCAGCTACCTGCCTGTTCACCACTGCCAATGGGGATCCCTGCACCCTGAATGGGTCGGCTCCTCCACATCCCTCCAGGCATCAGCTGCCTGCCTGCTCCACACTGCCTAAGGTATGGTGCAATGTGAAACTGAAGTTGATTTACTGGACCTGGAGGCAGTTTAACAGACTACTTCTCCAACTGAGCAATGCTCTCATACTGTCCCTATTTTTATTTCATTACCTTGTGGATCCTTCCACCCTGAATGGGTCAGCTCATCCACAACCATCCAGGCATCAACTGCCTACCTACTCCCCAATGCCTACGCAAATCCTTGCACCTTGAAAGGGTCAGCTCTCCACATCCCTGCAGGCATCAGCATCCTGGCTACTTCCACTGCCTTAGAGGATACCAGCACCCTGAATGGGTAAGCTCATCCACATCAACACATGCATCAGCTATCTGCCTGCTCCCAACTGCCTAATGGGATCCTGCACACTAAACGGGTCAGCTTCTCCACATCCCTCAAGGCATCTGCCACCTCCCTGATCCTAACTGCCTAAGGGGATCCTTACATTGTAAAAGTGTCAGTTCCTCCACATCCATCTAGGCATCAGCTGCCTGCTTGCTCCTCACTGCCTAAGGGGATCCTTGCACACCGACCTTGACAGATACTCCATATCCCTCTAGGCATCAGCCACCGGCTGTTCCCCACTGGATAAGGGTATCCTTGCACCTTAAAAGTACCACTCTTACACATTCCTCTGGGCATCAGCAACCAGAGTTCTCCCCACTGCCTAAGGGGATCCTTGCACTCGGAACTGGGCAGCTCATCCATATCTCCCCAGGCATCAGCTGCCTGCCTGCTCCCCACTGCCTAAGTGGATCCATGCACCCTGAAAGGGTCAGCACCTCCACATCCCTCCATACATCAGTCTCCTACCTACTCCACACTGCCTTAGGGGATACTTGCACCCTGAATGTGTCAGTTTCTCCACAACACTCTGGGCATCAGCTACCTGCCTGTTCACCACTACCTATGGGGATATTTGCACCCTGAAAAGGTCAGCTTCTCCTCATCCCTCCTGGCATCAGCTGCCTGCTGCTCCCTACTGCCTAAGATAAGGTGCAATTTGAAACTGAAGTTGCTTTACCGGACCTGGAAGCAGCCTAACAGATGGCCCCTCCAACTGATCAGTGCCTTCGGACTATCCCTATTTTTATTTCATTACCTTGGGGATCCTTGAACCCTGAATGGATCACCTCTTCCACATCCCTCCAGGCATCAGCTGCCTGAGTACTCCCCACTGCCTAAGTGGATCCTTGCACACTGAATGAGTCAACTACTGTACATCCCTCCAAGCATAAGTTGCCTGTCTGCTCCCCATTGCTTAAGGGGATCATTGCACCTTGAAAGGGTTGGCTCCTCCACATCCTTCCAGGCATCAGCTGCATGCCTGCTTCCCACTGCCTAAGTGGATGCATGCATGCACCCTAAATGGGTCAGCTCCTCCACATCCCTGCAGGCATCAGCTACATGCCTGCTCCCCGGATCCTTGCTCCCTGAACTGGTCAGCTCCACCACATCCCTTCATGTATCAGCCATCTGCCTGCTCCCAACTGCCTAAGGGGATCCTTGCACCCTAAATTGGTCATCTCCTCCACATCCCTCCTTGCACCAGCCTCCTGCCTGCTCCCCACTGCCTCTGGGGATCTATGCACCCCGAATTGGTCAGCTCCTCCACATCTCTGTAGGCATCAGCAACCTGCCTGTTCAGCACTGCCTAAGGGGATCCTTGAACCCTGAATGGGTCAGCTTCTACACATCCTTCCAAGCATCAGCCACCTGCCAGCTCACCACTGCCTAGGAGATTCTTGCACTCTGAATAGATCAGTTCCTCCACATCTCTCCAGGCATCAGCTGCCTACCTGCCGATGCATAAGGGGATCCTTGCACCCTGAACGGGTCAACTCCTCCACATTACTACAGGCATCAGCTGCCTGCCTGCTCCCCACTGCCTAAGTGAATCCATTCACCCTGAAAGGGTCAGCACCTCCACATCCCTCCATACATCAGTCTCCTACCTACTCCCCACTGCCTTAGGGGATACTTGCACCCCAAATGGGTCAGCTTCTCCACAACACTCTGGGCATCAGCTACCTGCCTGTTCACCACTACCTATGGGGATCCTTGCACCCTGAAAAGGTCAGCTTCTACATATCCCTCCTGGCATCAGCCACCTGCCTGCTCCCAACTTCCTAAGATAAGGTGGAATTTGAAACTGAAGTTGCTTTACTGGACCTGGAAGCAGCTTAACAGATGGCCCCTCCAACTGATCAGTGCCCTCGGACTGTCCCTATTTTTTATTTCATTACCTTGGGGATCCTTGAACCCTGAATGGATCACCTCTTCCACATTCCTCCAGGCATCAGCTGTCTGAGTTCTCCCCACTGCCTAAGTGGATCCTTGTACACTGAATGAGTCAGCTCCTGTACATCCCTCCAGGAATAAGCCGCCTGCCTGCACCCCACTGCTTAAGGGGATCTTTGCACCTTGAAAGGGTCAGCTCCTTCACATCCTTCCAGGCATCAGCTACTTGACTACTCCCCACTACCTAAGTGGATCCTTGTACACTGAATGAGTCAGCTCCTGTACATCCCTCCAGGCATAAGCCGCCTGCCTGCTCCCCACTGCTTAAGGGGATCTTTGCACCTTGAAAGGGTCAACTCCTAAACATCATTCCAGGCATCAGCTACTTGACTACTCCCCACTGCCTAAGGGGATCCATGCACCCTGAATGGTCAGCACTCCACATCCTCTCCATACATCAGTCTCCTACCCATTCCCCACTGCTTTAGGGGATACTTGCACCCCAAATGTGTCAGCTTCTCCACAACACTCTGGGCATCAACTACCTGCCTGTTCAGCACTACCTATGAGGGTCCTTGTACCCTGAAAAGGTCAGCTTATCCACATCCCTCCTGGCATCAGCCACCTGCCTGCTCCCCACTGCCTAAGATAAGGTGAAATTTGAAACTAAAGTTGCTTTACCGGACCTGGAAGCAGCTTAACAGATGGCCCCTCCAACTGATCAGTGCCCTCGGACTGTCCCTATTTTTATTTCATTACTTTGGGGATCCTTGAACCCTGAATGGATCACCTCTTCCACATCCCTCCAGGCATCAGCTGCCTGAGTACTCCCCACTGCATAAGTGGATCCTTGTACACTGAATGAGTCAGCTCCTGTACATCCCTCCAGGCATAAGCTGCCTGCCTGCACCCCACTGCTTAAGGGGATCTTTGCACCTTGAAAGGGTCAGCTCCTTCACATCCTTCCAGGCATCAGCTACTTGACTACTCCCCACTGCATAAGTGGATCCTTGTACACTGAATGAGTCAGCTCCTGTACATCCCTCCAGGCATAAGCCGCCTGCCTGCTCCCCACTGCTTAAGGGGATCTTTGCACCTTGAAAGGGTCAACTCCTAAACATCATTCCAGGCATCAGCTACTTGACTACTCCCCACTGCCTAAGGGGATCCATGCACCCTGAATGGGTCAGCACCTCCACATCCCTCCATACATCAGTCTCCTACCCATGCCCCACTGCCTTAGGGGATAATTGCACCCCAAACGTGTCAGCTTCTCCACAACACTCTGGGCATCAGCTACCTGCCTGTTCAGCACTACCTATGAGGGTCCTTGTACCCTGAAAAGGTCAGCTTCTCCACATCCCTCCTGGCATCAGCCACCTGCCTGCTCCCCACTGCCTAAGATAAGGTGAAATTTGAAACTAAAGTTGCTTTACCGGAACTGGAAGCAGCTTAACAGATGGCCCCTCCAACTGATCAGTGCCCTCGGACTGTCCCTATTTTTATTTCATTACTTTGGGGATCCTTGAACCCTGAATGGATCACCTCTTCCACATCCCTCCAGGCATCAGCTGCCTGAGGACTCCCCACTGCATAAGTGGATCCTTGCACACTGAATGAGTCAGCTCCTGTACATCCCTCCAGGCATAAGCAACCTGCCTGCTCCCCATTGCTCAAGGGGACCTTTTCACCTTGAAAGGATCAGCTCCTCCACATCCTTCCAGGCATCAGCTGCTTGATTGCTCCCTACTGCCTAAAGGTATCATTGCAATCTGAATGGGTCAGCTCCTCCACATCCCTCCAGGCATCAGCTGCATGCCTGCTCCCCACTGCCTAAGTGGCTGCATGCACCCAAAACAGGTCTGCTCCTCCACATCCCTCCAGGCATCAGCTGCATGCATGCAATCCACTGCCCAAGTGGATGCATGCACCCTAAATGGGTCTGCTCCTCCACATTCCTGCAGACATCAGCTGCATGCGTGCTCCCCACTGCCTAGGGGGATCCTTGCACTCTGAATGGGTCAGCTCCTCCACTTCAATCCAGGCATCAGCTGCTGCCTGGCAATGCATAAGGGGATCCTTGCACCCTGAACAGGCCAGTTCTCCACATCCCTCCTGGCATCAGCCGCCAACCTGCTCCTCACTGCCTAAGGTACAGTGCAGTTTGAAACTGAAGTTGCTTTACTGGACTTGGAGGCAGCTTAACAGACTACCTCTCCAACTGAGCAGCACCCTTGGACTGTACCTATTTTTATTTCATTATCTTGGGGGATCCTTGAACCTTGAAAGGGTCAGCTCCTTCACATCCCTCCACACATCAGCCGCCTGCCTGATCCCCACTGCCTAAAGGGATCCTTGCACTCTGAATGAGTCAGCTCCTCCACATCCCTCCAGGCATCAGCTGCATGCCTGTTCCCACTGCATAAGGGGATCCTTGCACTCTGAATGGGTCAGCTCCTCCACATCCCTCCAAGCATCAGCCACCTGCCAGCTTCCTACTGCCTAGGGGATCCTTGCACTCTGAATTGATCAGCTCCTCCACAACTCTCCAGGCATCAGCTGCCTGCCTGCTCCCCATTGTCTAAGGGGATCCTTGCACCCTGAATGGGTCATCTCTTACACATCCTTCCAGGCATCAGCCAACTGCCTTCTCCCCACTGCCTAAGGGGATCCTTACACCATAAAAGGGAGGTAATGATCCCTCTTTATAAGACACTGGTTAGGCCCCATCTGGAGTACTGCATGAAGTACTGGAGGCCACACCTTCACAAGAACATTAACCAAATTGAGGCAGTCTGGAGAAGTGCAACCAAAATGGTGCAGGGACTGCATCACAAAACATATGAGGACAGATTAAAGGAGCTCAATATGTATACCCTAGAGCAAAAGAGGGAGACAGGTGATATGATTAACACATTCAAACATCTTAAGGGCAGGTGAAAGAGTCTAACATGTTTCAATATAAGAAAAATAGCAGGACAAGGGGACACAGCCTGAGATTAGAGGAAGGCAGATTAAGGGGTAATGTGAGGAAGCTCTTTTTCACAGAAAGGGTGGTGGATGCATGGACTGGGCTTCCTCAGGAAGTGGTGGATATGAATACAGTGCAGGGATTCAAACTGTCATGGGATAGGTATAAGGGAGCAATACAGATGAGTATGAATAGATAGGTCATTGACAGAGCAAAGGCCGATGCTACATTCATAAGGTAGAAGAAAAAATGAGCAGACTTGATGGGCCTTGCGGTCCTTATCTGCTTTCAACTTAAATGTTTCTATGTTTCTATGAATGGGTCAGCTCCTCCACATCCCTCTAGACGTCAGCCAACTGCCTGCTCCCCACTGCATAAGGGGATCCTTGCACCCTGAATATGCCAGCTCCTCCACATCCCTCCAGCCATCAGCTACCTGCTTGATCCCCACTTAATAAGGGAATCCTTGCACCCCAAATGGGTTAGTTCCTCCACATCCATCCAAGCATCAGCCACATGCCTGCTCCCCACTGCCTAAGGGGATCCTTGCACCCTGAACGTGTCAACTCCTCCACATTCCTGCAGGCATCAGTCGACTGCCTGCTCACCACTGCCAAAGGGGATCCTGCTCACTGAACGAGTCAGCTCCTCCACATCCCTCCGGGCATCAGCCGTCAGCCTGCTCCCAACTGCCTGAGGAGATTCTTACACCCTAAATTGGTCAGCTTCTCCACATCCCTCAAGGCATCAGCCTCCTGCCTGCTCCCTGCTGCCTAAGGGGATCTTTGCACCCTGAAGGGCTCAGCTCCTCCACATCCCTACAGGCATCAGCCACGTGCCTGCTCCTCGCTGCCTAAAGGTATCCTAGCACCCTGAATGAGTCAGCTGCTCCTCAGCTTTGCAGGCATCAGCCGCCTGCCTGCTCCCCACTGCCTAAGGGGATCCTAGCACTCCGAACAGTTCTGTTCCTTCTTGTCTCTCCAGGCATCAGCCACCTGCCTGCTTCCCACTGCCTAAGGGGATCCTTGTACCCTGAATGGGTCAGCTTCTCCACATCTCTCTGGGCATCAGCTACCTACCTGTTCACCACTGCCTATATGGATCCTTGAAAACTGAATGGGTCAGCTTCTCCACATCCCTGCAGGCATCAGCTACCTGCCTGTTCACCACTGCCTATGGGGATCCTTGCACTCCAAAAGGGGCAGCTCCTCCACATCCCTCCAGGCATCAGCCGTCTGCCTGCTCCACACTCCCTAAGTTGCGGTGTAATTTGAAAGTGAAGTTGATTTACTGCACCTGGAGCCAGTTTAACAGACTACCTCTCCAGCTGAGCAATGCCCTTGGACTGTCCCTATTTTTATTTCATGATCTTGGGGATCCTTGCACCCTGAATGGGTCAGCTCCCCCACATGCATCAAGGCATCAACTGCCTGCCTTCTCCCCCTGCCTAAGGTACTCCTTGCACCCTGAATGGTTCAGGTCCTCCACATCCCTCAAGGCATCAGCCACCTCCCTGATCCTCACTGTCTAAGAGGATCATTGCACCATAAAAGGGTCAGTTCCTTCACATCCCTCTAGGCATCAGCTGCCTGCTTCCTCCCCACTGCCTAAGGGGATCCTTGCATCCTGAACTGGAAAGATACTCCATATCCCTCCAGGCATCAGCCGCCAGCTGCTCCCCACTGCCTAAGGGTATCCTTGCACCTTAAAAGGGTCCACTCTTACACTTTCCTCCAGGCATCAACAACCAGAGTGCTCCCCACTGCCTAAGGGGATCTTTGCACTGTGAACTCGGCAGCTCATCCACATCCCTCCAGGCATCAGTTGCCTGCCTGCTCCCTACTACCTAAGTGGATCCTTTCACAATGAATGGTCAGAACCTGCACATCTGTCCTTACATCAGCATCCTACCTACTCCCCACTGCCTTAGTGGATACTTGCACCCCCATCAGATCAGCTTCTCCACATCACACTGAGCATAAGCTACCTGCCTGTTCACCACTGTCTATGGGGATCTTTGTACCTAAATGGGTCAGCTCCTCCAAATCCCTCCAGGAATCAGCTTCCTACCTGCTCCCCATTGCCTAAGGTATGGTGCAATTTGAAACTGAAGTTGCTTTACTGGACCTGAAGGCAGCTTAACAGACTGTCCCTCCAACTGATCAGTGCCCTCAGATTGTCCCTATTTTTATTTAATTACCTTTGGGATCCTTGAACCCTGAATGGGTCACCTTCTCCACATCCATCCAGGCATCAGCTGCATGCCTGCTTCCCACTGCCTAAGTGGATGCACGCATGCACCCTAAATGGGTCAGCTCCTCCGCATCCCTGCAGGCATCAGCTACATGCCTGCTCCTCGGATCCTTACTCCCTGAACTGGTCAGCTCCACCACATCCCTTCATGTATCAGCCATCTGCCTGCTCCCAACTGCATAAGGGGATCCTTGCACCCTAAATTGGTCATCTCCTCCACATCCCTCCTTGCACCAGCCTCCTGCCTGCTCCCCACTGCCTCTGGGGATCCATGCAACCCGAATTGGTCAGCTCCTCCACATCTCTCTAGGCATCAGCTACCTGCCTGTTCAGCACTGCCGAAGGGGATCCTTGAACCCTGAATGGGTCAGCTTCTACACATCCTTCCAAGCATCAGCCGCCTGCCAGCTCACCACTGCCTATGAGATTCTTGCACTCTGAATAGATCAGTTCCTCCATATCTCTCCAGGCATCAGCTGCCTACCTGCCGATGCATAAGGGATCCTTGAACCCTGAACGGGTCAACTCCTCCACATTACTACAGGCATCAGCTGCCTGCCTGCTCCCCACTGCCTAAGTGAATCCATTCACCCTGAAAGGGTCAGCTCCTCCACATCCCTCCATACATCAGTCTCCTACCTACTCCCCACTGCCTTAGGGGATACTTGCACCCCAAATGGGTCAGCTTCTCCACAACACTCTGGGCATCAGCTACCTGCCTGTTCACCACTACCTATGGGGATCCTTGCACCCTGAAAAGGTCAGCTTCTACACATCCCTCCTGGCATCAGCCACCTGCCTGCTTCCCACTTCCTAAGATAAGGTGGAATTTGAAACTGAAGTTGCTTTACTGGACCTGGAAGCAGCTTAACAGATGGCCACTCCAACTGATCAGTGCCCTCGGACTGTCCCTATTTTTTATTTCATTACCTTGGGGATCCTTGAACCCTGAATGGATCACCTCTTCCACATTCCTCCAGGCATCAGCTGTCTGAGTTCTCCCCACTGCCTAAGTGGATCCTTGTACACTGAATGAGTCAGCTCCTGTACATCCCTCCAGGTATAAGCTGCCTGCCTGCACCCCACTGCTTAAGGGGATCTTTGCACCTTGAAAGGGTCAGCTCCTTCACATCCTTCCAGGCATCAGCTACTTGACTACTCCCCACTACCTAAGTGGATCCTTGTACACTGAATGAGTCAGCTCCTGTACATCCCTCCAGGCATAAGCCGCCTGCCTGCTCCCCACTGCTCAAGGGGATCTTTGCACCTTGAAAGGGTCAACTCCTAAACATCACTCCAGGCATCAGCTGCTTGACTACTCCCCACTGCCTAAGGGGATCCTTGCACCCTGAATGGGTCAGCACCTCCACATCCCTCCATACATCAGTCTCCTACCCATTCCCCACTGCCTTAGGGGATACTTGCACCCCAAACGTGTCAGCTTCTCCACAACACTCTGGGCATCAGCTACCAGCCTGTTCAGCACTACCTATGGGGTCCTTGTACCCTAAAAAGGTCAGCTTCTCCACATCCCTCCTGGCATCAGCCACCTGCCTGCTCCCCACTGCCTAAGATAAGGTGAAATTTGAAACTAAAGTTGCTTTACCGGACCTGGAAGCAGCTTAACAGATGGCCCCTCCAACTGATCAGTGCCTTTGGACTGTCCCTATTTTTATTTCATTACTTTGGGGATCCTTGAACCCTGAATGGATCACCTCTTCCACATCCCTCCAGGCATCAGCTGCCTGAGTACTCCTCACTACCTAAGTGGATCCTTGCACACTGAATGAGTCAGCTCCTGTACATCCCTCCAGGCATAAGCCACCTGCCTGCTCCCCATTGCTTAAGGGGACCTTTTCACCTTGAAAGGGTCAGCTCCTCCACATCCTTCCAGGCATCAGCTACTTGATTGCTCCCCACTGCCTAAAGGGATCATTGCACTCTGAATGGGTCAGCTCCTCCACATCCCTCCAGGCATCAGCTGCATGCCTGCAATCCACTGCCCAAGTGGATGCATGCACCCTAAATGGGTCTGCTCCTCCACATAACTGCAGACATCAGCTGCATGCGTGCTCCCCACTGCCATGGGGGATCCTTGCACTCTGAATGGGTCAGCTCCTCCACATCAATCCAAGCATCAGCTGCTGCCTGGCAATGCATAAGGGGATCCTTGCACCCTGAACAGGCCAGTTATCCACATCCCTCCTGGCATCAGCCAACTCACTCCTCACTGCCTAAGGTACAGTGCAGTTTGAAACTGAAGTTGCTTTACTGGACTTGGAGGCAGCTTAACAGACTACCTTTCCAACTGAGCAGCACCCTTGGACTGTACCTATTTTTATTTCATTATCTTGGGGGATCCTTGAACCTTGAATGGGTCAGCTCTTCCACATCCCTCCACACATCAGCCACCTGCCTGATCCCCACTGCCTAAGGGGATCCTTGCACTCTGAATGGGTCAGCTCCTCCACATCCTTCCAGGCATCAGCTACTTGATTGCTCCCCACTGCCTAAAGGGATCATTGCACTCTGAATGGGTCAGCTCCTCCACATCCCTCCAAGCATCAGCCACCTGCCAGCTTCCTACTGCCTAGGGGATCCTTGCACTCTGAATTGATCAGCTCCTCCACAACTCTCCAGGCATCAGCTGCCTGCCTGCTCCCCATTGTCTAAGGGGATCCTTGCACCCTGAATGGGTCATCTCTTACACATCCTTCCAGACATCAGCCAACTGCCTTCTCCCCACTACCTAAGGGGATCCTTACACCATAAGAGGAAGGTAATGATCCCTCTTCATAAGACACTGGTTAGGCCCCATCTGGAGTACTGCATGAAGTACTGGAGGCCACACCTTCACAAGGACATTAACCAAATTGAGGCAGTCTGGAGAAGTGCAACCAAAATGGTGCAGGAACTGCATCACAAAACATATGAGGACAGATTAAAGGAGCTCAATATGTATACCTAGAGCAAAAGAGGGAGACAGGTGATATGATTAACACATTCAAACATCTTAAGGGCGGGTGAAAGAGTCTAACATGTTTCAATATAAGAAAAATAGCAGGACAAGGGGACACAGCCTGAGATTAGAGGAAGGCAGATTAAGGGGTAATGTAAGGAAGCTCTTTTTCACAGAAAGGGTGGTGGATGCATGGAATGGGCTACCTCTGGAAGTGGTGGATATGAATACAGTGCAGGGATTCAAACTGTCATGGGATAGGCATAAGGGAGCAATACAGATGAGTATGAATAGATAGGTCATTGACAGAGCAAAGGCCGATGGTACATTCATAAGGTAGAAGAAAAAATGAGCAGACTTGATGGGCCTTGCGGTCCTTATCTGCTGTCAACTTAAATGTTTCTATGTTTCTATGAATGGGTCAGCTCCTCCACATCCCTCTAGACATCAGCCAACTGCCTGCTCCCCACTGAATAAGGGGATCCTTGCACCCTGAATATGCCAGCTCCTCCACATCCCTCCAGCCATCAGCTGCCTGCTTGATCCCCACTGTCAATGGGGATCCTTGCACCTTGAATGGGATAGCTCCTCCACAACCCTCCAGGCATCAGCTACCTGCTTTCTCCCCACTTAATAAGGGAATCCTTGCACCCCAAATGGGTTAGTTCCTCCACATCCATCCAAGCATCAGCCACAGGCCTGCTCCCCACTACCTAATGGGATCCTTGCACCCTAAATGTGGCAACTCCTCCACATTCCTGCAGGCATCAGTCGACTGCCTGCTCACCACTGCCAAAGGGGATCCTGCTCACTGAACGAGTCAGCTCCTCCACATCCCTCCGGGCATCAGCCGTCAGCCTGCTCCCAACTGCCTAAGGAGATTCTTACACCCTAAATTGGTCAGCTTCTCCACATCCCTCAAGGCATCAGCCTCCTGCCTGCTCCCTGCTGCCTAAGGGGATCTTTGCACCCTGAAGGGGTCAGCTCCTCCACATCCCTACAGACATCAGCCACCTGCCTTCTCCTCACTGCCTAAGGGTATCCTTGCACCCCGAATGTGTCAGCTGCTCCTCAGCTTTGCAGGCATCAACCGCCTGCCTGCTCCCCAC
Source organism: Neoceratodus forsteri (assembly GCA_016271365.2). NCBI lineage: Eukaryota > Metazoa > Chordata > Ceratodontiformes > Ceratodontidae > Neoceratodus > Neoceratodus forsteri. The sequence continues at coordinate 269,728,219 of CM057453.1, forward strand.
TGCCTAAGGGGATCCTAGCACTCCGAACAGTTCTGTTCCTTCTTGTCTCTCCAGGCATCAGCCACCTGCCTGCTTCCCACTGCCTAAGGGGATCCTTGTACCCTGAATGGGTCAGCTCCTCCACATCTCTCTGGGCATCAGCTACCTACCTGTTCACCACTGCCTATATGGATCCTTGAAAACTGAATGGGTCAGCTTCTCCACATCCCTGCAGGCATCAGCTACCTGCCTGTTCACCACTGCCTATGGGGATCCTTGCACTCCAAAAGGGGCAGCTCCTCCACATCCCACAAGGCATCAGCCGTCTGCCTGCTCCACACTCCCTAAGTTGCGATGTAATTTGAAAGTGAAGTTGATTTACTGCACCTGGAGTCAGTTTAACAGACTACCTCTCCAGCTGAGCAATGCCCTTGGACTGTCCCTATTTTTATTTCATGATCTCAGGGATCCATGCACCCTGAATGGGTCAGCTCCCCCACATGCATCAAGGCATCAACTGCCTGCCTTCTCCCCCTGCCTAAGGTACTCCTTGCACCCTGAATGGTTCAGGTCCTCCACATCCCTCAAGGCATCAGCCACCTCCCTGATCCTCACTGTCTAAGAGGATCATTGCACCATAAAAGGGTCAGTTCCTTCACATCCCTCTAGGCATCAGCTGCCTGCTTCCTCCCCACTGCCTAAGGGGATCCTTGCATCCTGAATGGAAAGATACTCCATATCCCTCCAGGCATCAGCCGCCAGCTGCTCCCCACTGCCTAAGGGTATCCTTGCACCTTAAAAGGGTCCACTCTTACACTTTCCTCCAGTCATCGGCAACCAGAGTGCTCCCCACTGCCTAAGGGGATCTTTGCACTGTGAACTCGGCAGCTCATCCACATCCCTCCAGGCATCAGTTGCCTGCTTGCTCCCTACTACCTAAGTGGATCCTTTCACAATGAATGGTCAGAACCTGCACATCTGTCCTTACATCAGCATCCTACCTACTCCCCACTGCCTTAGTGGATACTTGCACCCCCATCAGATCAGCTTCTCCACATCACACTGAGCATCAGCTACCTGCCTGTTCACCACTGTCTATGGGGATCTTAGTACCTAAATGGGTCAGCTCCTCCAAATCCCTCCAGGCATCAGCTTCCTACCTGCTCCCCATTGCCTAAGGTATGGTGCAATTTGAAACTGAAGTTGCTTTACTGGACCTGGAGGCAGCTTAACAGACTGTCCCTCCAACTGATCAGTGCCCTCAGATTGTCCCTATTTTTATTTAATTACCTTTGGGATCCTTGAACCCTGAATGGGTCACCTTCTCCACATCCCTCCAGGCATCAGCTGCCTGCCTACTCCCCGCTGCCTAAGTGGATTCTTGCACACTGAATGGGTCAGCTCCTCTACATCCCTCCAGGCATAAGCCACCTGCCTGCTCCCCACTGCCTATGGGGATCGTTTCACCTTGAAAGGGTTGACTCCTCCGCATCCCTCCAGGCATCATCTGCATGCCTGCTCCCCACTTCCTAAGGATATGCATGCACCCTAAATGGGTCAGCTCCTCCACATCCCTCCAGGCATCAGCCACATGCCTGCTCCCCACTGCCTAGGGGGGATCCTTGCATTCTGAATGGGTTAGCTTCTCCACATCCCTCCAGACATCTGCTGCCTACCTGCCAATGCATAAAGGAATCCTTGCACCCTGAACAGATCAGCTCCTCCACATCCCTCCAAGCATCAGTCACCTGCCTGCTCCCCTGTGCCTAAGGGAATCCTTGCACCCTGAATTTGTCAGCTCTGCCACATCCCTCCAGGCATCAGCCACCTGCCTGCTCATGACTGCCTAAGGGGATCCTTGCACCCTAAATGGGTCAACTCCTCCACATACCTCCAGGCATCAGCTGCATGACTGCTCCCCACTGCCTAGGTGGATCCTTGCACTCTGAATGGGTCAGCTCTTCCACATCCCTCCAGGCATCAGCTGCCCACCTGAAAATGCATAAGGGGATCCTTGCACCCTGAATAGATCAGCTCCTCCACATCCCTCCAGGCATCAGTCACCAGCCTGCTCCCCACTGCCTAAGGGAATCCTTGCACCCTGAATTGGTCAGCTCTGCCACATCCCTCCAGTCATCAGCCACATGCCTGCTCATGACTGCCTAAGGGGATTCTTGCATCCTTAATGGGTCAGGTCTTCCACATTACTAAAGGCATCAGCTACCTGCTTGCTCCACACTGCCTAAGGGGATACTTGCACCCTGAACACGTCAGCTCCTTCACATCCCTCCAGGCATCAGCTGACTGCCTGCCTGCTCACTACAGCATAAGGGTATCCTTGCACCCTGAATAGGTCAGCTCCTCCACATCCCTCCAGGCATCAGCTGCCTGCCTGCTCCCCATTGCCTAAGGGGATCCTTGTACCCTGAATGGGTCAGTTCCTCCACATCCCTCCAGGCATTAGCTGCCTGCCTGCAAATACATAGAAACATAGACTTTGACAGCAGATAAGGACCACTTGGCCCACCCAGTCTGCCCATTTCCCTATCTACTGGATAAGCTGCAGATTCTAGTCAACCAACAGCCTACTTCCTGCCACCCCCATTACAATTGCCTTATGTCTGTCCCATGAATGTTTGAATTCCTCCACTGTTTTGGACCCAACAACCTCCCCAGGAAGGCGGTTCCAAGCATCCACCACTCTCCATGAAAAAAAAATTCCTTACATTACCCCAGAGCCATTCCCCCTCTATCTTTAAATTGTGCCCCCTTGTTCTTACACTTCTCTTTTTCAGAAAGATGCTACCCTCCTGGACTTTGTTGATTCCCTTGAGGTACTTGAAAGTTTCTATCATGTCCCCCGTCCCTACTTTCATCAAGGGGATATATATTAAGCTCTCTCAGTCTGTCTTCATATGGTTTCTGATGCAGACCCTGCACCATTTTAGTTACCCTCCTCTGGACTGCTTCCATTCTGTCTATGTCCTTGCGTAGATGAGGTCTCCAAAACTGCACACAGTACTCTAGATGGGGTCTCACCAACTGTCTGTATAGAGGGATCACCACTTTCCTTTTTACGTTCACTTGCGCGCATCCACAAGGAATGTCTTGGGAGAATGGGACACTTTGGAGGTGTGCCCCTCCTCTGCAATCCCCTGCTCCATTGAGCAGGTGTTGCAGTCCTGCACCAATCAGATGTGGTGCTGTGTATGACAGCGGTGGTCTTCTCTTCAAAGAAAACCACCGCTGTGTGCTAGCACCGCATTACGCCGCCCCTCCCTAAATCTTTGCTGCCATGCTGGGAGCCCACCCCAGCTTGGCAAACGTCCCGCGTCGTCTGCCGACGGGGTGCCTCACTCCTGCCAGCTCCACGGCCCCCAGCCATCCTTCTGCCACGCTGGAAGCTCCACCCCAGAGTGGCAAACATCCGTGTCGTCACCGAGGGGGGCGCCCAATCCCCATCAGCCCGGCGGCCCCACCATCGCTTCTGCCATGCTGTGAGCCCACCCCATGGCAAACATCCCACATCGCCTTTTTTAAAAACCTGTAAATTAAAAACGGTCCCATGGCGCTTCTCCCAGCACCCCACAACCCACACCAACCCACTCTCACCCTGCCTCCCCACCCCACCCCATGCCTCCGGAGCTCCAGCGGCGATCTTGATGGACGGGAACAAGTCTGCACTCTTCAAAGCCGACCGTGAACTGAGGAAATGCCAGTAAGCTCTATAATGGGCTAGATAGGGGGTTTTCAACTTTATTGCATATCTCAGGCATTTTTTGGAATTTTTGCACCAAATTTTCAACATTGTTCTTTTGGGACCCCTTCTCATGAATGATGTCACTGTCATGGCGTTATTCAGGCCCGAAGGGTGATTTCACAGTCACTGCATGAAATCACCCTTCAGGCCTGAATAATGCCATGAAGTGACATCATTCATGAGAAGGGGTCCCAAAAACCCCATGTTAAAAATTTGGTGCAAAAATTCCAAAAAATGACTGTTTTACGAGCGTGCGTTGCGCAGTTCCTATGTAGGCTCATAAGTTCACGAATTTTCAATATTTTCCCTCCAGATTCTCAACATTGCCATTTTACCACACCTCCTTATGAGCAGTATGGCTGTCATTTATCACATCCTGCTCAAAATGTGTTTCTGCCCATGTAGAGCACAATGGCGAGTCGGTGTGCGATATCAATGTATGGGACACATTAAGAAAATCACAGTGACACTGTTCATTAGCAGAGGTCTTAAAATGGCTATGTTGAAAATTGATGAAAAATTCCTAAAATGACTGTTTTATTGGCGGTGCCAGTTCTGCCTTCGTCGTTCGCGATTTTCAATATTTTCACTACAGATTTTCAACATTGCCATTTTACCACACCTCCGCATGAGCATTACAGCTGTCATTTTCACATCACCAAAAGCGTGTTTCCGCCCATGTAGTGCACAATGGCGCAGTCGGAGTGCAAAATCAATGTATGGGACACATTAAGAAAATCACAGTGACACTGTTCATGAGCAGAGGTCTTAAAATGGCTATGTTGAAAATTTGGTGAAAAAATTCCTAAAAATGACTGTTTTACAAGCATGCATTGCGCAGTTCCTACGCACGTTCGTAAGTTCACGAATTTTCAATATTTGCACTCCAATGACTTCCAATTACCTAAACAGCACATAGAAGCAAGCAACATTCGGCATTGACAAATGCTTGTACTTCTTTGTCACTGATTTTTTTAAGTCATATCCAAGTGCCAAATACCACTGCAAATACCTACAAGCGAACATTCGGCATTGACAAATGCTTGTTCTACTTGTGATGCCCCTTCCTATGCATCCCAGTATCCCCCTGGCTCTCCTTACTGACTTCTCACATTGCTTACCCACCTTTAGGTCATCTGAAATGACTACCCCCAGGTTCCTTTCCATTTTTGTTGTTGTTAGTACCTCCCCTGCTATTGTGTACTCTTCTCCTGGGTTTTTGTTTCCCAGCTGCATTACTTTGCACTTCTTTGCATTGAATCTAAGTTGCCATATGTCTGACCATTCCTCCAACCTTGCCAAGTCCCTTCTCATCCTTTCTACCCCACCTTGTGTATCAACTCTTTACAGATCTTTGTGTCATCTTCAAAGAGGCATACCTTTCCCTCCAAACCCTCTGCAATGTCACCTATAAAGATGTTAAAGAGGACTGGACCCAGTACTGAGCCCTGAGGTACACCACTAGTAACCCCCGTTCTTCAGAATGTGTTCCATTCACTATTACCTTCTGTGTCCTGTTGTGCAGGCAGTTTGCTACCCAGGCTACCACACTGGGACCCACTCCCAGGCTGACTAACTTTATTAATCTTTTGTGCGGGACTGTGTCAAATGCCTTGCTAAAGTCTAGGTAGGTCATAGCCACAGCCCCTCCCTGGTCTATTACTTTTGTCACCCAGTCAAAGAAATCAATTAGATTTGTCTGACATGACATTCCTGCTTTAAATCCATGCTGCTTTGGGTCCTGTGCCACGCTGGTCTCTAGGTACTCAACAATTCTTTATTTCAGAAGTGATTCCATCATTTTTCCTATCACTGAGGTCAGACTTACAGGTCTGTAGTTTTATGCTTCTGCCTTGCTCTCACTTTTGTCAAGGGGACTCACATCTGCCCTCCTCCAGTTCTCAGGTACCACCCCATCCTCCCATGATTTGTTAAAAAGTGTGGTCAGTGGCGTCACTAAGTCCTCCCTTAGTTCTTTTACAATTTCTTTCTTCTGTAAATGAACTGGTATCAACCCCCCTACCCAGAGTGCTTCTATTGTCTAGTTTAGGTAATTTCTTCTCATCTTCTTTTGTGAATACTGAGCAAAAGTATTCATTCAGTATCTCTGCCTTTTCACTGTCTCCCTCTGCCCACCTCCCCTCTCCTTTATTAATCTTCACTATTCCTCCCTTAACCTTTCTATGCTCCCTAATGTACCTATAAAAGGTTTTATTCCCCCTTCTTAACTGAGTTGGCTATTTTTTCCTTGGTTTGGGCTTTTGCTATTCTGACTGCCTTCCCCACTTCTTTCTGCTTTAATTGATAAAGTTCCCTGACATGCTCCTTCTGTGATTCCTTATACTTTTTGAATGCAGCCTTTTTCTCCTTAACCTTCCCTGCCACCTCTTTTGAGAACCATAGTGGTTTATCACTCTGCTTTGTTTTCTTTAAATGCATAAGGGGATCTTTGCACCCTGAACAGATCAGCTCCTCCACATCCCTTCAGGCATCAGCCGTCTGCCTGCTCCACACTCCCTAAGTTGCGATGTAATTTGAAAGTGAAGTTGATTTACTGCACCTGGAGTCAGTTTAACAGACTACCTCTCCAGCTGAGCAATGCCCTTGGACTGTCCCTATTTTTATTTCATGATCTTGGGGATCCTTGCACCCTGAATGGGTCAGCTCCCCCACATGCATCAAGGCATCAACTGCCTGCCTTCTCCCCCTGCCTAAGGTACTCCTTGCACCCTGAATGGTTCAGGTCCTCCACATCCCTCAAGGCATCAGCCACCTCCCTGATCCTCACTGTCTAAGAGGATCATTGCACCATAAAAGGGTCAGTTCCTCAGCATCCCTCTAGGCATCAGCTGCCTGCTTCCTCCCCACTGCCTAAGGGGATCCTTGCATCCTGAACTGGAAAGATACTCCATATCCCTCCAGGCATCAGCCGCCAGCTGCTCCCCACTGCCTAAGGGTATCCTTGCACCTTAAAAGGGTCCACTCTTACACTTTCCTCCAGGCATCAGCAACCAGAGTGCTCCCCACTGCCTAAGGGGATCTTTGCACTGTGAACTCGGCAGCTCATCCACATCCCTCCAGGCATCAGTTGTCTGCCTGCTCCCTACTACCTAAGTGGATCCTTTCACAATGAATGGTCAGCACCTGCACATCTGTCCTTACATCAGCATCCTACCTACTCCCCACTGCCTTAGTGGATACTTGCACCCCCATCAGATCAGCTTCTCCACATCACACTGAGCATCAGCTACCTGCCTGTTCACCACTGTCTATGGGGATCTTTGTACCTAAATGGGTCAGCTCCTCCAAATCCCTCCAGGCATCAGCTTCCTACCTACTCCCCATTACCTAAGGTATGGTGCAATTTGAAACTGAAGTTGCTTTACTGGACCTGGAGGCAGCTTAACAGACTGTCCCTCCAACTGATCAGTGCCCTCAGATTGTCCCTATTTTTATTTAATTATCTTTGGGATCCTTGAACCCTGAATGGGTCACCTTCTCCACATCCCTCCAGGCATCAGCTGCCTGCCTGCCTACTCCCCGCTGCCTAAGTGGATTCTTGCACACTGAATGGGTCAGCTCCTCTACATCCCTCCAGGCATAAGCCACCTGCCTGCTCCCCACTGCCTAATGGAATCCTTGTACCCTGAATGGGTCAGCTCCTCCACATCCCTCCAGTCATCAGCCACCTGCTTGCTCCCCACTGCCTAAGGGGATCCTTGCACCCTGAACAGGTTAGCTCCTCCACATCTCCCCAGGAATCAGCCACCTGCCTGCTCATCACTGCCTAAGGCACAGTGCAATTTGAAGCTGAAGTTGCTTTACTGGACCTAAATGCAGCTTAACAGGTTACCTCTCCAACTGCAGACAGCCCTCAGACTGTCCCTGTTCTTATTTCATTACCTTGTGTAAAGTCCTTAAGCAGAGTGAAGAACTGGGATCACTGCAGCTCTTTCTCTGTACAGCTCTTTCTTTGGGTGAATTTTTGCCTACTCCCATCCTTACCTCCTTCCTTTATTAAATACACTTTCTCTCTCCCAGTGACCCACCCTTACCTCTCTCAGGTCTCTCTCTCTCTCTCTCTCAAAGGGGTGGTACCTCATTCCTGAGGCTTGTGCATCACAATGTGAATTAGAACCTCTGGGACCCTATTATGCATCATCATACTCACTCTGTTATCGCCAACAGGACTTCCGTGCACCTGGTTGCTTCCTTCCTCCCATCTAAACCATCAGGAGACAGTCCTTAGTGTGTATGTCTCAATCACCTCCCCCTACCAGGGGTCCAAAAGCTACACCCAGCATGGGCATCCCAAGACCTGGTCACAGTGTTGTCACCCAAAAGAGCCCTCCTTGGTACCACTCATCCCTGGATTCATTGCTCACTTTAACACCACTAAAGTAGTTGCATCCAACAAAAGGCAATGGTCAAGAAATTACAAACTCTTACTGGACAGCATTACTCACCTACTACTACTGTGACTACTACTCCTACTTTTGGGCAGTATACACCCAAACCCAGTCCCACCTTGTAATCGGAACATTCTGCCACAAAAAATGAACAGGGCTCACACAGTCCACTTTAAACATCTGTAGCCTACTTCCCAAATTGGATAATCTCAGAGTGTGGGTTACTTGGCATAACCCTGACAGCCTGTCAGTGGTGAAAACATGGCTAACACCCAAGATACCGGATGCTGCCATAACACTGCCTGGGTTCACCATATTCAGGCAAAACCGACTCTCAAAAAGAGATGGTGGCTGTGTTGTCTATATCAAGGATTCTCTCCAGTGGCATTTCATACCCCTCCTCAGCCACAGTGTCAACCTGAAAATTCTGCCCATCAATCTTCTGCTGGGTTTCACAGCAAGGCACTTACGATACTCACAGTCTACATCTCATCCAAAACAACAGCAGCATGAACCAGTGATCTGATGGATTTTATCAGTACCCTGACCCTACACTCTGAAATTGTGCTACTTGGGGACTTCAACATCAACTGGCTCTCCCCTGCTGCTGCTACTGTTAGGAACACTTTGACTGCCATTCACTTCTCCCAAATGGGCGAGACACCAACAACAGTCAGCTACAAAATGGGTACCGGCACTCTTCTGGACTGGGTTATTTCCAACCAACCTGCACATATCTCCAACACCACCATCCTCCCCAATTACCTAAGTGATCACTCCCCCATTATATACACCAGGAACAACAACTACTGCAAACCCCCACCCAGAACTATATCCAACTGTGTGCTTCTTAAAGGGCACCTGCCTCAACTGAAAGCAGACCTGCAATGCCTTGATTGGTCTGACCTCTATGGAGCCAAGGATATGAATGATGGACCATGCAACCCCTGTATTACTCTGGACCTCCTACTTCAACTTTGCACTAGGGACCACCTATGGCAAAAGGCGTGAGCACATGGTACACCTGCTTCCATCCAACATTATCAAAAAGCTAGAAATGAGTGTATGAAGGCTATTCAACTTGCCAAAAGCTTGTACTATAAAGAAGCCCTCTCCAACTCCAGGAATAGCAGCAAGTCTTTCTGGGTCAACCTCAATGACATAATGGGTAAGGACCCGAAGACTGCTCCAACTATGCTCGTGGTCAAAGACGTACCTTCCTTGGACCCTCTCCACATTACAAACTCTCTGAACAATACATTCCATTCATAGACCTAAGTGGAGTGCTTCTGGTAGACAACTTCAACTCCCCCCCCCGAAAGATCCTAATGGAAAACTAACTCCAACCAGCAACCTTCCATTATTTTACTTTAAAGAAGTTTCCAAAACAGAGTCCATAAAATACTTGGAGAAGGTACTGGGGAAATCAAAACACAGCAGGGGCACCCTGGACCTTAAATTTGTTGCCCAGACCCTCGAAGAAATCTGGAACCCCTTTACTTCTTTAATTAACCTGTCCCTCTGCCTCTCACAATTCTCCCAGTGATGGAAATCTGCAACTGTAACTCCAGTCCACAAAAGTGGGGAACGGGCATTGCACAACAACTACAGGCCAATCTCCATACTCCTGCCACTTTCCAAAGCTTGTGGAGTACCTGAGCCTGCACCAGCTCTTTTACCTGGAGCAGCATGGGTTCTGGGAAGGACACATCACTATCACAGCTTTGCTGGAATTTATAGACTTCATCCACCAAGCTTTAGACCAATGTCAGCTGGTGGGGGCTGCATTTATCAACCTATCAAAAGCATTTGATACAGTGCATCATATGCTCCTCCTTGAGCAGCTAACTTACACTGGACTCTCTCCAGATACAGTTCAGTGGTTCAACAGCTGTCTCTGCAATTGCTCACAGTGGGTCAAGATTGGGAACATCATCTCTGATAGCAAGCCGGTCTGCTCAGGGGTCCCACAAGGGTCAATCCTGGGGCCCCTAACGTTCAGCATTTTCCTAAACAAACTCCCAGGATCCTGCCCAGTCATATTCTCTTGTATGCTGATGATGCAGTCATTTTCACCAGCAATCCTCACCCCTAGCACCTACAAGCAGACCTCCAACTTGGTTTCTCCTCCACCAAAGCTTGGCTTAAAGAACACGGACTAATACTCAATTATAAAAGAACAAAGACCATGATCTACTCAAGCTCCCTTAGTAAGTATAAGGCCTTCCTCCTGTCTGTCAAGAATAACAGTGGTGACACACTGTATCTCGTACAACACTTTAAATACCTGGGTATCTCAATTGACTCCACTCTGTATTATTCCCAACACATAGACAATACCACAAAGGCCATCAATTCCAGAATCGGGATACTCTACCATCAAAAACACAGCCTAACAAATGAAACCCTGAACCTGGCCATCAATAGTTCAGTTGTCTCCCTCATTGATTATGGCCTGGTCATATACAGGTTGGCAAGGACACTGCCCTCCGCAGCATCTCTTTGGCACTAAATAAGGCCTTCTGCCTCCTCACAGGTGCTGCAAGACTCACGCACACCTGTGAACTCTGTGCTCGGACAGATTGGCTCCAACTGAAGAAATACTAAACCTACCTACTTGCCAAAAAAGCCTCATTAAATCTGCTGCCACCAGGAGTTCAGAGCCTGCTCACATGACACATGAGTGCAAGGCTGACCAGAAGCTCCAACAGGCAAATCTTTAGCGAACCTAGATGCTGCACTGCATTGGCAAAACATGCGTTCTCCTACCATGCACCCCACTGGATCAGTGCTCTACCACCTGCAATCTCCAGAGTAGCAACTATTGGTGCCTTCAAGCATAAGTTTCATCAGCATCTCATTGCTGAGGACAACTGTGACTGCTTCATCTAACTTTTGGTGCATACAAGAAAAGCCTTCATCAGCATCTCATTATCAAGGACACCTGTGACTGCATCCGCTTACGCCCCTCCCATAGTAATCACCTGCTGCAATTAAATGCCTCTTGACCCAGGGAGCACCTCCCAACCTCAGCACACTGATCCCCACCCCGCCCCTGCCTACCGCCCCCCATATCTCATGGCACACACCTCCCCCCCATTCCTCCACTATGTCATCTTTGTCTGTTTCCTTCTCTGTCTATCTTCTCCAGGGTGTTTGAACTTACAGATGCAGGCATACATTGTACAATGCCTCAGCAGTGTCTACTGGTGTGAACATTTCCATAATATACTGTACCATCTCTGTAAATGTATAAATTGTTGTGTTCTGCTATTTTCTGTTCATCTGATGTGGAACCTACAAAAGAGCATTCACTCACAGGTGTTATCCAAGAACTCAATAAATAATTAACTAAACTTCCCTCACTGAGGCTGGCAGCAATGCTCAATCAGTGGGAGTTTTTTTTTGTCATGAAGTAGCAGCCTCAGACTATTCATCCAGTGTGAAAGTGCATCTCCAGTGCCCCTACTGATAAGTGGAGGGACTGTTTTTCTTCAGACAAGAGCAATTTAATAATGTGTTACTTTTAAAAAAAAAGCTATAATATTTTTCAACATATACCCATTTTACAAGTGCAATAACACACTCCGGGGTGTGGTTTATTCGGTATAAATGCACTTCTAGGGGCAATAAGGCAATCAGCCTGTGGCCTCGTGCCTCACTACACCCCTAGGCATGCGTTTATCCAGAATAAACCACACCCCGTCATGTGTTATTGCTTGCCTATTGAATGTGAAGAAAGACAGATGACTGACAGTCGAAAAACTTTTGTGTAGGGTCTATTTTATATTATTTTGCAACATTTTATTACATTTTTTGTGGGTTTGAAAACTTCAGAGTGTTTGTTTTTTAACAGTTACCTATGGACCTATTTTATATTAGCAATAAGGCACTCCAAGGATGTTGGTGGTACTAGGTTCCCCCCATTGTCAGTGGGCTGAAGGCACGCAGCTTCACCTCATGCCTCACTAGACCCCTGACCATGGGGAAACCTAGTACCACCAACATCCCACTATGCCTTATTGCTTATGTAAAAAAGTGAATACTACTATATGCCATGCTACCTGTGTCTACCGGTCTGCAGCCCGTTAGCCACCAAAGAAACTCCATCTGTCACTCTTTAATTATGGTTTGCACGAGTCTGCCATTGATTAACATTGTCTGTTGTTTCCTGGTTCATCCTCTTTTCAGTTCCACCCTTTTTTGAGAAGAATCCTGGGAGTACCACATCCACTATTCTCCACGCTCCGGGAAATCCACACTTCTAGTCTGTAAGGAGTAATTGAAGTGGTCTGGCAAAGGTTCAGTTAGTACTTGTGCCATTTCTTCAATGCAGCCCCTTAAGATACTACCTATTACAATGAATGCATCTGTGCACACAACTCTTGTCCATTATATCCAGTGGCATTTATATCCAAAGCAGGTAGAGCCAATGTGCTAGGTGTGCGTGTGTGTGTGTGTGTGTGTGTGTGTGCATGTGCATGTATGAGTGCTTGTGTGTGTGTGCGTGTGTATGTGTGTGGTGGAGTCAACGTTTTAGGTGAGTGTGTGTGTGCGTGTGTGTGTGTGTGTGTGTGTGTGTGTGTGAGCAGGTGCTCAGAGTAAATGACCATCCTACGCAAAATCCAGCCTAGCATATATGTGTATGTGTGCTATGTGTTTATTTAAAGTCATTCAACTGTCAGGTGACATGAGTTTTTGTTTTTATACAATGTTTACTGCAGAAGGTAATAAGAACATACTAACTCAAGTGGATGGATGTTGGAGTTCCATGACAGTATGAACAAAGGCAATGGTTACAATAAGTGTTTAATTGAAATATAAAGTCATTGTATTTTAGTTTAATTAATCAACAAAATAATGTATATGCAGCTTGTGGAGATTATTGTTTAAGAAATTAAACCTCTATAGTTCCTCACCTTGATTCTACTCTTGCCAACTCTCCTCACCAGCTCTGCACTCCCCTTCCCCCAACAAAAGCACCACAAATACCCATAAAGGTTCATTGTGTGCCTTATAAGCAAAGTTTTTTTTCATTATAATCATAGGAAAATGTATTTCAGTTGGTATATTTGCTTTGGAAATAATTTTTGTCCACTATAACTGACTGTCCATTATAACAGTGCCTGTATAAGTGGAGAGCACTGTATTAACAAGCATTTGTCAATGCCAGATGTTTGCCATGGTGTGTGTGTGTGTGTGTGTGTTTGTGTGTGTACTAGGAGGGTAGTCCTGGATGTCCATTCCTGTACTGTCAACTGTGTGACCACATGTGAATGTTCATGGATAGGGTTGAAACTGGTACCAGTCCAGTAGCGAATAATGTTAGATTTTCTTTTGGGATAGTAACAAATCTTTTAGAGTAGCCAGGAGGGTTTGTACTGGAAAGGGTAATATTTCAATAAGTAGATCAGTTGGGCCAGTAGAAAAGCCTGTGGGGATAGAGGATTTTGCAAGTCACTACCCTGCTGGCTAGTAGCTACAAAACTTAATCTACCAGTAAGGCAAAGCAGGGGCTAGGCTCAGTTATGAATGTGATCTGAAAATTAAAGGGGAACACTGAGGTTATCGTTACTGGTGACTTCAACATTAACTGGCTCAGTAGTGATACTGACACATTAAAAGACCAGGTATCCAATGTATACCTTACACAAATGGTTAGTGAGTACACTAGGCTGAACATCAAGAGTTGGAAAAACACCCTCCGGGACCGGGTCTTGACTAGCAGTCCCTCCAGAATCAAAAATGTTGAGGTGCTATCCGACTGCCTTAGTGATTATTCCCCAGTATCCTGTAAGTGGGTGTTTAAGGACAAAAAAGAGCCGCCAATCACTATACAAAGTTGAGTCATCAAGAGAGGTTCCTTAGGCACCTTTAAAACTGCCATCTCCCAGGCAGACTAGTCACCCATAGATGAGCTCCTGGATCTAGATCAGGCCATGAAATTTTTTACAGACAAGTTCAATGACATTGTGAAATCTATGCCCTAGTGAGGGAAAGAAAAGTCATAGGATCTGCAAATGGGTGGATCACTCAAGACCTCCTAGATCAGATGATGGTACAAGACAATCTTTGGTGTATCGTTAGGAACACAGACAATCCTGCTGACTTTCAGAAGTACTGGGCTGCTAGAAATAGATGCACTAACCTAACCAGACTAGCTAAGGCAAAATACTAGAAGGAACAATTGAACCAGAACTGGGGTAATGGGAAAATGTTCTGGGTAAAATATCAAGAACCTTCGTTGCAAAAGAGGGTAGGAAACACCCTTCAATGCTGAATATCAATGGCACCCTAACCCTGGATCATTGCAAAATCATTTAACTCAACCTTCACTGACCCTAGCTCTGTCCTCCCCCCCAGACTATCTCAATTCAGTTGACCTGGCACATCTTACTTCACAGACCGTTCCCAATCGCCCAAACTTCTACCTCAAATGTGTCACTGTCAGGGAGGTCAGAAAGTACGTCCTTAAGGTACTTGGTAAAACAAAGCTCGGAAGTGACAATATCAATATAATTTTTTATTTATTTTTTTAACTAGGTATAGCACACTAAGCTGAAAGCTTTTTTACAGGAGCGACCTGGGAGCACAAGGAGGTTAAGTGACGTGCTCAGGGTCACACAGTATGCAAGTGGAAGCTGTGGGATTCAAACCCAGGTCTGGTCTGCTGGATGTCACCAGATTTGCAGCTCAGAGCCTTAGACACTGCGCTATACTGCCTCCAAAAGAGCTGGTGGCTGTTGCTTGCAATGAACTTATTGCCCCCATTACCAAAATATTCAATAAATTGCTCACCCTGGCAAAATTTCCAACTGTATGGAATCTCGCTCTGGTGTCCCCAGTTCAAAAAAGTGGTGATCGCACGTGCACTGCAAACTACCGACCAATTTTGATCCCCCCCCAAAAGTGCTAGAGAGAATCATGGCTGATCAAGTCGCAGAATATCTTCAGAAGTACAATCTCCTGTGCCCACAACAGCATGGTTTTTGTAAGAGCCAGTGCACAGCTTCTACACTTGTCGAATTCTCCAGTTACGTTCACAGTGCTTTGGATGGTGGTAGATTTGTGGGATCTATTTTTATAGATCTCACTAAGGCCTTTGATACTGTCAAGCACTCCATCCTACTAGAGCAGTTGCTGTCCCTGGGGCTTGCCTCTGAAGCTTTACACTGGTTCAAAGATTATCTGTCCCACAGATCTCAGGGTGTCAAAATAGGCTCTGCAACCTCAACTGCCAGGAAACTTGGGCTTGGGGTTGCTCAAGGCTCCATTTTGGGCCACTCCTTTTCAATTGATTTCTGAATAGTCTCCTGGAAGTGTGTATGAGCAAAACCATCCTGTATGTGAATGATGCAGTCATTCTAAGTAGCAGCACATAGCCAGATCACCTGCAAAAGGACTTACAGTCCACCTTCGTCTACCTGAAGGACTGGTTTAAGTCACGGAAACCTATTCTTAACTACAGGAAGACTAAATCAATGCTGATCTCTAGCCTGCAGCATAAGAAGGCATATCCGGTCCAGTCCATTGTCAACAACAAATCTGAATCTATTGAGCAGGTGCATAACTTCAAGTACCTGGGGGGTAACCACTGATGACACCCTGTCCTTCACACAGCATATTGATCAGGTTGTAGAGGTGGTGAATATCAAGCATGGGGTTCTTCATAGACATAAACACTATCTTACGCCCGCAGCCCTGCGATTAACTGTCTCTAGTTCCACCCTCTCAATCACTGATTATGAACTGGCAGTTTATGGTGCTGCTTCTGACACTGTGCTCAGATGAATAAGGACTGTACTCAACAAGGTATGTAGGCTTACTCCTGGAGCTGACAACTGGACTCACTCCTGTAAACTCTATGAGCAAACCAATTGGCTCAACCTATCAAACAGAAAAAGGTACCAGACATGCATCTTGGGCAAGAAAGCACTGCTAACAAAGCTCCACCCTATATCAATGATCTACTCCAAGCCAGTCGCATGAGCTATCGGACCAGGCATATGGCCAGGGGATCATTGACCAATCCATTCAGAAAAACATCACTAGGATAGTTGTCCTTTGCATATAGGTCACCTCTCTGGTTGAATGATATCCCGGTACATATTTTGGGCAACAACAGCCTCCCTACCTTTAACGTTGCATTGAAACAGCACCTTACCATTTCTGGGTCCTGTGCATGCGGGCCACCAGCCAGATCCATTGATCCAACCCCCACCTCACTCTACCCTTCCTTCTTCACTGATTAACTCTGATAAGTGGGGGTTGGTGCATGGTGCCCCCTCAGCTTCTCAATTTCAACACTTATTCCACCAATTACAGACTGCATTACCTGAGTGAGTCACTCAAACTCCCCACTGCTCCCAATTCCTCTCTGGTCATGTACTCGACTTCTTCTTTCTTCAGGCTACCTGATAACCCTTTCCACCCTCAACCCTCCTACACCTCATTACCCCTCCCCCTCTTTGTTAGGAAATAACAAAAAACCTTTCTCCTGGCTGTTTTACCTTGCAGGAAGTGAAAGCTTATGTTAGAGTCACCTCCCTGCCTTCTGTTAGGAAACTACGACAATGCCTCCTCCTGCCGGCCTTACTTCTTACTAATATTGTTACTTAAATCCACAGCACCCACCATGTTTCTTGTGATGTAGTAATTTGCAATATACTGAACCTTTTTTATGAGTTAGCCTGCAATTGTAAATAGTCAGATTATTTTTCTGTTATAGCTTGTATCTTTTGCCTCTGTACTTGTGTACCCTTACCCTGTAACTTACCTTTCTGTTTTGACCTCATGTCATGACGTGGAACCTTTGAAAAAGAACATTTTGCTCAAAGGTTATTTCTGAAAGATAAAATAAAATAAAAAATTAAAAATAATCTGATCCCTGCATGGATCAACCTGAGATGATGAAATTTTTTTATTCTGTTTATTCTCCAAAGCCAGTTATTGGTAAGGACCCAGTCTAAAAGGGAATGCCTGATTAATATTGAGCCTGGTGGGTTCAGTTGTTAATTGAGATAGGTGGGCTTCAGCTACAGAGATGTGAGTGGTACCAGCTCCTGATCCCAACCAATTGATATTGAAATCCCTACATAACACTAAGTTGGGGGCTAGATCAAGAGGAAATAAGGGAGGGGAGAGAAATGCATGGGGGATTGGGGAAAGGTAGACACATTCTATGGTAAGTTTCTTTATTTGGCCCAGTGTGATTCGTATGTAAACAAACAAATGAGGAGAGGCTGAGGTAACTGAACATGTACTGTCTGGAGGACAGAAGGGAGGGGGGGATATGATTGAAGCCTTCAAGTACATTAAGGGCATAAACAGGGTTGGCACGGAGGTCATATTTAACTTAAGAAAGGAGAGTAATGGCTGGCCCGGTGGTGCTGAGGGATGAGGCACTGGAATGCCACACTTTGCGCAACACCGGCAACCCGAGTTCGGGAGCGAGCTCATGTTTCCTGGGGCCAGTTGGGGGGGGAGGGTGTGGAGCTGGATTGAGTTGCTGGCTGGCAGGTCTCCTCCCCCGGGTGGGAAGTGAAGTCTCTTTTAATCTTGGCCACCTCCCGGTGGAGGCCAGGTGGCAGTGCCAAGCCCAAGGGAGATCTGGCAATAGGCTGAGTTGGAGGAAAGGGTCATCACCAGAGTTGAGGCACATGTATGTGCCTCCACACTCATACGTGACCATGTTCTGGGGTCCTGGGTTAACGGGAGAAAACTAGAAAAATGTATGTCTCCCCCATTACCAATTAAGGTGCAGGGGCAATGGGGGAGCAAACAGCTCTATAAAAAAGAAAGCAGTGTAAAACTAGGGGACATAACCTTAAATTGGTGGGGGAGTAGTTTCAAGAAGGAAATGAGGAGGCACTTTTTCACTAAAAGGGTGGTGAAGCAGTGGAATCAGTTACGGGAGGAGGTGATGGCAGCAAAGATGGTGGCCAGTTTCTAGAGGAGGTGGGATAGGGTGACAAAAGGATTAGGACATAGAAACATGGAAACATAGAATTTGACAGCAGATAAGGACCGATTTCCCTACCTAATGGATAAGCTGCAGATCTTAGTTAACCAACAGCCTACTTCCTCCTACCCCCCACTATAATTGCCTTATGTCTGTCCCATGCATTCTTGAATTCTTCCATGGTTTTTGACTCCACAACCTCCTCAGGAAGACAGTTTCATGAATTCACCACCCTCTCCGTGGAAAAATACTTCCTCACATTACCTCTGAGCCATCCCCCCGTTATCTTCAAATTGTGCCCCTTGTTCTTGCACATCTCTTTTTCTGAAAGATGCTACCATCTTGGACTTTGTTGATGCTGTTTGGCACTCTGACATCATGGCAAAGCACTTTCTGTAGGGAGCACACACTGAGTATGTACAAGTTTTAGTGTGCCACATGACCTGCAGCAGCCAACCAGTTATGTTCTAGATCACAAACTCCTAACACTGTGCACATCTCCATGCCATATCCAATTGTCTCTCACAGGGGAAGGACCTGGCTACTGAAGAGACTTTGCATGAAAAAGAGTGTGTTTTGACCTGAAAACATTCAAAATCATCACAGATACCTGCAAGGTCATTTCATTTAGCTAATTCTGCATATATTTAACTTTATGATCAGGTAATATTGTTTTCTCCTTTTCAACAAAAGGAAACCATCTGTAAAATTAAAAATCAATGCTAAAGGAGGAGTGGTTGGTCAAACATGTCTCAGACTGTGTTAATCAGTTCACCTCGGCCAATTCAGGGTCAGCTGGTAAACTGAGTGTAGAATGGGGAGTGCTGAAGTGCTTTTTCAGAGAGGAGGGCATATGATTAGCTTCTACCAGAAAAATCAAGCGAGAAAAGAGAGCTCTAGACCTCCTTTCCCGCATTAGGGATTTGGAATCCTATCTCTCCCATAATACCACTGAAGTGACCCGGTAGGAACTCCTTGGTTCCGGGACCAATACAATGAGCTTCTGCGTGAAAAGGCAGAATTTGCCATCCTGAAAACCCATGTGACATATATCAATCAGGGTGAAAAAGACGGTTATTTACTTAAAAGCAGGAGGCTTCAAGGCTCATAAATGCTATCCGCTCTACTGTGGATGAGTCCATTAACACCGCCCCGAAGGACATTACGATGGAATTTGAACAATACTATTGCATTCTTTATAGTCCAATGTCTGCCCTTCCCTCTTTGCAGATGGTAGATGACCACCTCTCTGGCATACCACTCACCACTTTGACTGAATCTCAAAAAGAGTCACTGAAAACTCCATTCACTGAAGCTGAAATTTTGGGGGCAATTCTTGCATTGCCATTGGACAAGTCTCCAGGACCAGATGGGTTTTCATTCAACTTTTGCAAAATGATTGCCGATAAACTGGTACCTTGGTTGCATAAATTGTTCCACTTTATTCTTTCCTCAGGGCCTCTGTATAAGAGGTTATTTGAAGCCCTGATTGTGGTGCTTCACAAACCTGGGAAGGAAGCTAAAAAGGTCACTAGCTGTCGGCTGATATCACTTCTGAATTGTGATATCAAACTTTTAGCTAAACTTCAAGTGAATAGACTTGGCCATGTGTCACCATCCTTAACAGGCCCTGACCAGTTTGGATTTATAGCAGTTTGTTCCTCCTCGGACCATTTATGTAAGCTAGCAAATATTTTCTTCGCATCCAAGGAGTCCGAATACTCTGCGGTGCTGGTGTCCATGGATGCAGAGAAAGCTTTTGATAGGGTAGATTGGCAATTTTTGTTCCAGTTGTTGCATCATTTTGGCTTTCCCTCACAATTTATCCAATGGATTCGTGCCTTATACTCCAATCCTAGCGCCCAAATATACTGCAATGGAGTTTTCGCCTGTACACTCCCCTTATATTTGGGCAATAGGCAGGGTTGTCCCCTATCGCCCCTCTTGTTTAATCTCTGTCTAGAACCCCTGATTATTAAACTTAAAGAGAACCCAGTGATTCATAGCATTTGGATAGGGACCCATGAGGTAACATTATCAGCGTATAATGATGATATATTACTACACCTCTCACACCCCCGGATCTCTAGTCCAGCTGCACTAAAGACAATTCAAGAATATTTTCTGTTTTCAAATTATAAGATTAACTTAAACAAGACTACAGGCTTCCCTTTGAAATCTTGGGCACTTAAAAGTGATGTACCTGAGTTTGGGTTGTCTTGGTCCACTAAAAGTCTTAAGTATTTGACTTAAAATTTGGCCAGGAATGATCTCCGGTTATGGCAACTTAACCTTGTAGCATTACTGCAGGTGTTGCAGCAGAACCTCTCTCATTGGAAGGCTCTACCCTTGTCCCTTTGGGGCCAAATTAGCCATGTGAAAATGAATATTCTCCCTCATCTTTTTTACCCACTCAACATGTAGAATCTATGGCTGGCCTTTTCCTGGATCAGGAAAGTGCATGCGATCATCTCCAATTTTATTTGGCTGGGTAAACCCCGAGAAGAGCATATCACAAACTGGCTGCTCCCAAGGCCCAGGGTGGTCTTCGACTCCCACATTTTGGAATAAATTACTGGGCAATTCAGGCCAGTAAGTATTTACAATGGCTTACACTGGTGGAGTATCTGGATTCGCTTTCGTATGTGCCTGTTTGGCTTTCCATAGAGCAAGAGTTAATTTCTTCTGTTGGGGTGTCCCCACAGACCCTTATGATTATCAAACCCAGGGATCTTCCTCTCGGTCTGTGCAATTCCCAGATTGAGGTTTCAGTTAAGATACATTCTCAATTATGCTCTTTCCTGAAATATAAACATAACCGAGATATCACTCAACCCCTTGTCTGTAATCCCAATTTTCGAATAGGGGGCAAAACCTCTCCCTGTTTCCTGGCTTCCCCAATTGGCTTCTGAAAAAGCATGTGACTTGTTGTGAGAAGGGGTATGCCTCACTTCAGGTGAGATACTGCAGGTTTATAAGATAGACAAGGCTTTTATCTTTAAGGTCTTTCAACCCCGTCATATATTATTGCACAGTTTTGAGGCTACTTTTGAGAACATAAAAGCTGGAGAGTTTTTGCAATCACTATATAAACTAGCCATTTTGCCACATGCAGTATCTAAGCTATATGCTAGCCTTTATGACAGAGCCTTCCCTACTGTAGATGATGTCTCAGGTTATTGTGCCTCACAATTCCCACAGTTAGAGTTTGACTGTGGCAGGGTATGGAGAGACTGTTATACCTAGGTTACACAAGATCGGTTGTGGTCATGCAGTTTCAGATTCTTAACAATCTGTACCACACACCCGTCAAAGTCTTCAAGATAGGCAGAGCTCCATCCCCCCAGTGTGTGAGGTATCATCAGGCAGAGAGTTCCCCTCTCCACATCTTTTGGGAATGCCCTAAAGTGTCCCCCTTCTGGACACTCATCAGGCAAATGGTGGACCCATTACTCAGTATTGACAGTTACATCTCTCTGGAAGTCTGTCTGCTGGGTGATTACACAGGGGTTGTTGCACGTGAGCACAGATATTATTTGGCTATAATCACCTTATCTGTTAAGAAACTGGTGTTGCACCACTGGCAAGACTCAGAGAGACACTATCTTATATTTAGTAGATGCAAGAGGTACTTTTCAATCTTCATACTGAATGATTGACTGCCAGTATGCACAATCATCTTACATTGTTTGATGAAACCTGGGGCAGATTGCAAGCCCTTTACTCTTTGCAGACCACCTCAATTACCAATATTTAACTAGGCACAATGTTATTTCTAAGTGTATTTCCATTCTGATGCTAGGGGTGGGGGTGCAGGGTGGGTGAGGTGGGTGAAATGGGACTGTGGTTAGCTGCTTATGTGGTGTTATTGTTTATTTCTTTGTTGGTGTTGTACTCACACTGAAAACCAATAAAGCTGACTTCATTTAAAAAAAAAACAACAACAATATGTTCAGGTACACAGACCAGTGCAATCATGCTGCAGAGGAGAGAAGAGTGCACATGTGCCTGCACTGCAGTTGCAGGTCCTGCAACAGAACTGGGCAGAGTGAATTCAGTAGAATATGAAAGGTGATGGGGTATTTTTGATGTATTTCATTAACAAATACTTTTCAAAGTCTGGCTGCTGTTTCTGTATGTTGCAGAACAAATAGATTACTCACCTGTAACCAAAGTTCTAGGAGTGTTATATGTCTCTTTCTTGGGCACTAACCTTTGGTGTCTGCTGTGAAGGTGGACAGACACAGCCAGGCCCTGAGATGTATGGAGATGGCC
This sequence comes from Neoceratodus forsteri, assembly GCA_016271365.2. Taxonomy (NCBI): domain Eukaryota; kingdom Metazoa; phylum Chordata; order Ceratodontiformes; family Ceratodontidae; genus Neoceratodus; species Neoceratodus forsteri. The sequence goes on from CM057453.1 coordinate 269,750,603, forward strand.
ACTGCCATGGCACAGTCGTATGAGTCGCCCGTGTCCAAGGCCATCTGGAGCTGGTGTTTAGCCAGCAATTGACCCTGGTCTCTGATGACCATCACTGCCATTTGCTGATCAGCATTGTGGTGAGGGAGGATTGCACCAAAGACACCAGTCAGTGAGTGACCGAGGCTGGCCATCATCAAGGCACAACTATCCTTATGGAGACCAAGGGATAATGTAGTATTTTAGCAGTGTGGTCAGTCTTGAAGTACTCCTTTTCCAGATGCTCTTCCACATTCCCCTGGTGTTTGGACTTGAGGAACACTGAATCTGTGACCATCCCCTTTGCTGAGTGGTAATCCAATATTCCAGAGAGGGATGCCTTAGGGATTGCGTACTTGGGGACCACATGGAATGAAGGTGCCAGGCAGGATGCTGGATACTGCCAAATGGGTTGTGGCCTATAATAATATCTACCACTTTGCCCTTGCCATTCCATGATTTACTCACTACTGTGAACTATACAGTCAGCTACACTGGTTGTCGCCGAGTAACTATCACTCATTTGTCTTGGGCTGCAAGATAGATAAAATTATCTCTTACTGCCACCCCACCTGCCCTGTCAAAACTCATTCATCTGGCACTACCATCCTATCAGCTCCGATCTGCTGACTACCATTCCCTCCTTGTACCAAAAACTCATACATTGGCAGGTGATGGTGCCTTTGTGGTCTGTGCCCCTAGATTCTGGAATACCCTACCTGCACTCACCCGAAGTACTCCCACCCATCCCTTGCTTAGGAGCTCTCTTTGATCTCGCTTGAAGTCAGCCTCGGCCTGCTACTGTCCCCAGACTATCAAGTATCTCCCTGCTTGAGATGGTCTGCTTTATCCACTCCCATGGCCCCAAGGCCCCTACTCCTCAGATCCATAAATGGTGACCTTTAGCCCTTACTTTCCCATGCTCCTAAGCACTTACCATCCTTATTCATAAACTGGGACAATGGCACTAAGCCACACCTCAATGCAGATGCATTCTTCCACTAATTGTATATTACCCTTTACTGTGTTGATTGTCCTTGCCTCTATGCATTTTCTTATCTGCTCATTATGCATATATATTTTTTTGTTCTCACTGCTCACTGCCTATGTATCACCTTCCTTGTAATATTGTCTTACTGTTTGCCTGCTATTTTGTTCAGACTGTTTACTATGTTTGTTATACCGCTTGTAAAACCTACCTTTATTATCTCCCGGGTCACACCTGAAAATATGCATTCCTTGTCTAGTGTGCTTACCTGGTAAACAAAAGCTATGAAATAAATAAACCTCCAGGGCTGGTCCATAAATAGCATCAGCCACAATGAGGGCAACCCCATGGGGAATTGTCCCAATCTAAAATGACTGTAAGGTGATACTTGACCCTTTTTTTAGACTGGCTTAAGTGGGACAGACATGAACTCTGAGATGAGTTGGAGAACTGCCCCAAAGGACACTGTGTCATGCTCTGTGGTCAGCTCCTCTACCGACACTCTGTTCAGGAGATAAGTCCCAGAGGAGGCATTGGAGTCATGATCTGAGTCATCCAAGGACTTCTTAAAAATAAGCCTTGACCATTTGCCATGGACTTCCAGGTATCTTCTTCCAGGGTAAACCTCACTGACAACCAGCCTGGTAAACTGGTGGTTGAACAGGCCTCTTTGGTTGGAGCATCCACCATTGGCTGTGGTGGTGACTCCACCCAAAGAGGGAGAGAAGCAGATGCAGGGGCCACCTGCATGGTGTGGACTGGCTGGTGTGCCACTGTCATCAGTCAGGTGACCAGAGGTCCAGAAAATACATCCTTATCCCCCTCATGATGACCCACTGTTGCCAGAGGAGGTCATCATAGCACTGTGGCAGATTGCAATGGTGCATCTTCTCACCCAAGGATGAGGAGGTTGAGGAGTGCCAGTGGTGACACATCTTAGCTGAGCAGGATTGAGAGAAGGAATGCCACAATCAGCTCTTGACAGCAACCTCGACAGTTGACCATTCATCAGTGGCAATCCTCCCAGCTAATCCTGGTAAACCACATGTTGGTCCATTTTAAGCTGAATGAACATGGAAAGCTGGACTGCTGGTGGAGGTAATTTCTGACAAGGACCATATGGGGACACTGACCAGACCGTGTCCTCCTGGATGAAGAACTGGAGCATTGTGATCTGCAAGATCAAATCCTTGACCTCATCTAACAACTGGTTGATAAGCTTGAGAAATATCTTGGTGACCAGCTCAATCAGAGTCAGAGCTGCTGACTTGGGAACCAAATCCCTTGATCTGCATTACCTGCCCCTCGACTGAGGTGCACTCAACAGCTGCCAATCAGTCAGAAGAGTTGAGGGACCAAGAAGACCATGATCTTGCCTGGTCCCACAACTGGCAGTGGTGGTGCTTGCAGTTCTTCTCACCATGGTGAGCAGGGTTCTCACCCAGAGTTTGGAGGGCCAAACACATGTCCCAGAATCCTCTTGTGAATGTCTTCTGACACTGGCCCCAGCTGCTAAAAAGTACCAAGACCAAGAAGGTGCCTGCCACAGCCACTGCTGTGTCTGCTTCAAGGGCAGCAAGTTGTTGAGTTGACACAGCCAGAGCTGAAGCCTTCTTGCAGCTCTTAGGGCAGTCCATCAGATCCCATTCTGAAGACCAACCAGTGAGAGCTGGAGCTTCCTGTCCTCGAAGGACTCTGGAAGGATGTTTAAACAAAGGCCACACCAGGCCATGACATATTGCCCTCCCTGGCAGTACAAGCATGTGTCAGGCAGGCTGATGACTGACATCTTCTGCTGACACTGAATACAACATTTGTACCCTGTCTTCTGTTCCTCTATTGTAGACTGATGATGGGAGTCAAAAGAACTGAAGAATAAAGGTAAATAAATCAAAAAAAACTTTGAAGGCACACTAAACCTAAGCAGGAGTTGTGAATTAGGTGATCTGTTCTTCCAGAGGAAAGAAAAGATATGATGTTACGGGGCAGAGTCAGGGGATATACTGCATGGGTGCTAGGAGGAGCTTAGCTTAAAGATGACTGACCAATCAGACCATTTTAGTGGAATGGACAGAGTGTGAGTAGGGAACTATATACAGTACATGACCCTAGAATTCATCTTTTCATTTTTTCGTGTGTGTGTGTGTGTGAGCCTGCCAGCAGCCCATGAGTTAAATCTAAAGCAGAATGCTATGTGAGACACAAAGTCTCTCAGTGTGGAGGTGTGTGTGGTTTATCAATGGGGGTGGGGTTGGCCTTGTGGTGTCACTCTTCCCTGCCTTCTTGTGAGTCATAAAACACTGCAGCTTAGAAAATGATGGCAGAAGGAGACCAAGGGACAATCTAGTCTGCCTATGGATTTCTAAGACTGGTCTCAAGACCTACCCTCCCCGTGGTATTTGCCCATCCCTGTTCAGTTCATTCCCTTGCTCTGTCCCACCCAATCTTGAATGCTGCCACTGACTTAGAGGTGCATGTCAAGTCAACATCCAAGAATCATTGGAACAATTATTGTAAGTCATCATTTTTAGTGTCTGACTTGTAAGTCATCATTGTTAGTGTCTGACTGTGGCTACATCATGAGACTTGTATCTTTCTCTGTCATGCATGTGTTGTTGATCCATACAGAAAAGCAGTTTCTATTAATAAATGCAAGATGCTTGAAAAAGAAAATGGATGCGTTAATACATACCCTTAAAACAGAAAACATTTCTCTGTGCAGTGTAACAGAAACATGGTTCAGCAAGGATGACTGAGGGACAAACATCCAAGCGTGCCAAGTGTTCTGTAGGGACAGAGAAAATAGGAAAGGTGGAGGAGTTGCCTTATATGTCCTCAACAGCAAAAGGGGCTACTGAAATATAGACTCCTAATGAAAACAAATCACAACAAGAGACAATGTGGGTAGAGATAAACACTAACAATTCAAGATTAACAATAGGTGTGTGCTATAGACCTCCAAATCAGAACAAAAAGGAACACAAACATTTTATAGCACAAATAGAAAGAATAGATGTATACGGCAACTGCATGCTGGTTGGTGTCTTTAATTATCCCGGTATATGTTAGGATAAACAGGCAGGATCAACAGCCCAGGAAAAACAGTTCCTGGATATAATATATCCAAAGAACTTGGAGCAGCTGGTCACGGAGCCCACTAGGGATGGTAAAATTCTGGATCTTATATTAACGAACATAAAAGATGGTTTTGAAGAGATAAAAATCATGGAACCATTAGCAGACAGTGACCATGATATGGTCATGGCAGTAATTAACATTAAACATACAACATATGGAGGGAATACAACATTAAAATGTTATAAAAAAGCAGACTACAAAAGTATGAAAAAAATACCTTCAAAAATGGGACTGGTGTGAAGAACTGCAGAAAAAAACATTAGAGGATATGTGGGACTTGATTGAAAATAAAATGGAATATTGTATAACAAATTATGTTCCAGAGATAAGGAAATACAATTCAAAAGGATGAATTCCTAAGTGGTTCACTAAAAATATCAAAAGATCATTAAATAAAAAAAGAAAGCATATAGGAGATATAAAGAAAGAAAAAAAAAAAAACGAAGAAGCAAAAATGATATAGAGAAACTGCTCAAGGGATAGTAAAAAAAAATTATTAAAAAAGCCAAAGCAGAAAATGAAAAAAAAATGGCACATCAACGCTGGATATTAAAAAAGAATTGTATAATCACATTGGTAGCTTAAAAGAAGGACAAAATACCATAGACAGATTGAAGTAGGTGATAACAGGAAAAAATAGCTGATAACCTTAATAAGTATTTTATTAGCATATTTAAAACAAAATACATAAATGGGCAGAGACCTGCCACCCCCCAAAACAAGTACAGAAATCAAAATCATAACGACAAGTGAAATATATGAGAGAATAACAAAGTTAAAGATTAATAAGTCCCCAGGCCCTGATGGAATACATCCCAAATTCCTTTAAGAACTGTCAACAGAAATTGTAGGTTCCATCAGTGTGCTATTTAATAAGTCTTTGCAGGAGGGAAATACATTGCAGGAATGGCGGCTAGCAATTGTGACTCCTATATACAAAAAGGGTGACAGAAATGTTTCAGGAAATTATCAACCGATCGCTCTGACATCTTTGATCAGTAATATCATGGAAGGAATCATCAGAGACTTAATACAATAACACATAGAGGAGAAAGGGCAAACTGATATCTCACAGCATGGTTTCAGTGAGGGAAGATCGTGCTTAGCGAACCTGACGAATTTTTTGAATCAGTAAGTGCAGCATTAGATAAAGGGCTCCCAGTAGACATAATATACCTGGAATATTCAGAAGCATTCAACTCTGTATCACATATAGAAATAATTAACCAACTAGTTAAATGTGACTTTCACCCCAATATAATATCATGGATAGAATCATGGTTGGAAAACAGACTACAGAGAGTCAGTCTACTGGGATACCAGTCTGTCTGGAAAAGAATGACAAGTGGTGTGATGCAAGGGTCAGTTTTGGGACCTCTGCTTTTTAATATCTTAATTAGATTGATGCAAACAACTAAAAAGATATGGATTTGTAAGTATGCCAATGATTCCTAAATAGGTGCCATTATAAATAACAGGGAGGTAGCCTTAGGATTACAACGTGACATAGACAAATTAGGCAAATGGGCCAGGGACAATGGACTGAGTTTAATGTTGAAAAATGTAAGGTCATGCATTTGGGGCATAACATCATCAAGGCCCAATACACACTTAAAGATAAAAATCCTTATGACAACAGAGGTGGAAAAAGATCTAAAGGTAGGTGTCTAGATAAATAAACTCTCATTTGATCATCATATCAGAGAAACAGTAAAAAACGTAAGAAGATTACAGGATGTATTATGAGAAATGTAAGAAGTAGGAATAGCGAGGTGATTATTCCATTATATACAACACTGGTCAGACCTCATTTGGAATACTGTACACCATTTATTACAATACAAAATATTGGGAATATGAAAAAAATTGAACAAATACAGAGAAAAATAGCAAAACAAATCACAACAGTTAAAAACAAGTCATACCAGGAAAGACTGCAAACCTTGGGTCTTTATTCCTTTTATCACAGAAAACTTTTTTGCAGTTAATCTTTTTCTCCTACCTCCCATATGGTGCTCCCTCCTGCCAGGTTGCCCAGCCCTGTCTCCTGCTCGCAGCTCACCTCTCCACTTTTCTCCATGGCTTGCCCCCCATGACAGGGCGGTGGGGATTCCTCAACCCAGCAGAATGGATCTGGTGTGGGGGTTACTGCCAATTGCAGGAGCGGAGCCTGCGGTAACCAGCATTCATCATGCTGATGAGCCATTCTCCGATTTTCTCCCCTTCCTTGAGTGTGGCATGGAGACATCCAATGATGCCGATGGCCGAGCAGTGCACGCTCCTGCATGTGACGTGCTGGGTGTCTGCCCCTCTACCGCTCCCTATATGGAAGCCACTGGATCTGGTCCCCAGCCTCCGCTAGGGGTCAGGCATGCAGCGGACTCCATCCTACCCCTTCCCCAGGAGAGAAGAGCTGTCCTCAGGATGCTCGAGCCTCTCCCTCCCCAGCTGACCCCCGGCAGCCTGCTCGCACTGCAAACACGGGTCGCCGGGGTGGCAGGAGGTAAGGCATGATGCCTCAGCCCTCCACGGTACTGGGCTAGCCTATAGTACAGAAAACAAAGAGGGAACTTATGTTATATATATATATACAAGGTGTATTACAATGAACAAATAAGGATGACAGCTGGACTAAACAAAAAAAAGATAGAAAAAAGGCTAGATCACATGACCAACAATTGAGAGGGGAAACTGTATGAGCAAATAAAAGAAGAGACTGGTTTAACCAGTGGGTAGTGAGTGCCTGCAATGCATTGCCAGTAATAGGTCTTAAAAGTACAACCATGGAAACATTTAAAAAGGAATTATATAAACATATGGCGACAGACAGAATGACTCTCTACTACTGATGTGTGGCAAGTCACTCATAGCTGTGAGTTACATGCTCAATCTGGCTGGCTCCAACTAAGTAACAGGATTAAATATCAAACCTGCCTTCTGTCCAAAAAAGCTCCACTTGGATTATTACCCCCGAACATTGGTTTCCTGCTAAATAAATCCCCTAAGACCCAACACACACATACCTCTGATTCTGACCACCTTCCAGTACCCCACTGTCGGACTGCTCAATACCAGCCATCCTTTCAATACAGAGCTCCTCTGTGGTTTAATAATCTAAGCAACCAACTGAACAGTTTTTCTAGTCTTTCCCAATTTAAACTTACGCTTCGTCAGCATCTCCTAACCAAAAGCACTTGTGATTGTTACACTTAGTTTCCCACCTCTACAGACACCGTCCTATTACTCTTTCACTCTCTGATGCACTTGCTTGGCTTCCTGATCTTTCACCTCTCCTGACAGAACAATTTCCCAGTTTCCCCCAGTCACCTCCTCCCTTAGCCCACCCCCTTCCTTATCCACTGATCTCCCTCTTCCTGGACTTGCCAGGCCCCACGGTCCCCCACTCTCCCTTATCTTTTTCCCCTTCCTCTGCCCTATTTTCCCCTCTTGCACCCCTTCTCTGACCTTAGCATCCTCATCCTCTCACTCTACGATAAGGCCTCTGGCTGCCATATTTTCCTTCTCTATCTGGATTCTGGTCTTCTCATCTCCCCTACCTCTTCCTTACTCTCCCCCTTTCCCTCCCACCCCTGATTAGCAATGTTTCTTCAAATGGACCTTATTGTTTATTATGTTTGCTTGTAACCTTGATTGTGTAACACTATTCCCACATATTTACCAGTTGTCTTGCTGTGTTCTCATGAAACCCTGAATGTTGCCTGTACCTCCCTGCTTTATTGTAACCCTTTCCTTTGATGTGGGACCTTTGTAAATGAGCTGACTCGAGCTCAAAGGTATTTGTAATGTGAGATTTAAATAAATAAATATAAATAAATAAGTCAAATAAGACTAATGCCAACAGACTTGTAAACAACTATGAAACATGAAGATAAGAACAGAATGAAAGAAAGATGCAGGGGAAAGAAGGAGCAGATAATTGTTCCACCATACCAGTTCCACCAAATACAAGTTCTGAAAGCAGTTGTGGCAGAAAGGCTGGTCATGGTAGGACAGGGACTGGTCATGAAGTCATGTTCATGGACTCTGATGACAAGTATTGGGTGTGTGGGTTAGTACAGCCAAAGAAACTGGTGCATTAGTCCGCAGAAATCCACTGATTCAACTTCTAGTACAGTGGAAGCATCCTTCCCTGCTTGTCATTCACTGCATCTGGTTATCAAACCATCCTGAATAATCCTGAATACACCTGTTTCCTTCTGTTCCTTCTTGAAATGCTTCCAGTTCTCCTAATAGGGATATAAATGATCCATCCAGAAATGTAAACTCTCATTCCACACACCCCCAAAAAAATAACTGCTGCTCAATCCCTCAAAGTTGTCTCTCCCTTCTTGTGTCTGATGGTTGTTTAAATAAACTCTGGCTAGAACTGATAGGACTGCAGCCAAGGAAGTTGGGGTAAAAATATTGAAATTCTTTTTTTATATTTTTTACACCAAATTTTCAACATAGCCTTGTTATAACCCTGCCTAATAAGGAAGGGCAGAGACAATCTGCAACTCCTGCCCTAAAGGTGATTTTGCACACGGACGGCAAAATCAACTTTCAGGATACAAAAAGACATTTTGGGCAGGAGCTGAAAAATAACAGCTGTCACATTCATGAGTGCTGTAAAGAAAAGGCTTGTCATAAATTTGGGTAAAGAAATTGAAAATGACTAAAGTTATGTGCCTGCGTTCACAAAATTCAGTGTAGGCTCATAACTTTATTTTTTTATAATATTTTTACACCAAATGTTCAACATAGCCTTCTTATGGCCCCACCTCATGAACAAGGGCAGACCATTTTTTAACTCCTGCCAGAAAAGTGATTTTGTGCAGGAGCTACAAAATCCCATTTTGGGATGTAAAATAACATTTTGACCAGGATTTGAAAAATGACAGCTGTCACACTCATGAGGTGCTGTAAAGATATTGCTATGTTGTAAATTTGGGAGAAAATATTGAAAATTGCCAAAATTATGAGCCTGCAATATAGGCTCAAAACGTTGCAGTTTTTTTCAATATTTTTACACCAAATTTTCAACTTAGCCTTCTTATGGCACCACCTCATGAACAAAGGTGGAGAAAATTTTTAACTCCTGCTTGAAAGGTGATTTTGTGCAGGGACTGGAAAATCACCTTTCAGGACAGATCTGCCTAATGACAAAGCTACTGTTCATGAGGTGGGGTCCCAAAGAAGGCATATTGAAAATTTGGGGCAAAAATATGTAAACATAGTCAAGTTTTGAACCTAAGTTCAAAATCCCATTGAAATACATTGAAACGCATACCTGTTTGTTCAGTTCAACGTCCAGCTTTGAAGAGTGAAGATGTGTCTGCGGTCCAGAAAGGATTATGGAGTTGGACCCCTGATTGCTAAGTAAAGGCTGGAGCAGTGGGGAGGGGTGCTGAGTGGGGGGTCACGTGGGGGAGTCTAGTGGCTTTAAAAGACATTGTTGAAGACCAAGGATTCCTGCACTGGGGATTAGGCACCCTCCCCTGTGTCACCAATACATTTCTTGGGGGGTAGGGAGTGGGGTTGGGGGTGCTGAGAGGGAAGGTCATGTGGGGTATAGTGGAGGGGGCACCCCCCAAAAAGTGGATCAGTAATCATGACACTGGGGAACTGGACATCCCCACTGTCACTGTTATGTTTATGCAGGTGGTATGGGGTGGTGGGTACTGAGATGGGGGTCATTGGGGGATATGTCTAATTTAAAGAAAAAAAGGAAATCAGTGATCATGACATTGGGTGATTGGGCACCCCCAGCTTCATAGTTATGTTTTTTGGGGAGGTGTTGTGTTGTGGGTGCTGAGAGGGAGGGTCGGGTAGGGGATATGTCCAATTTAAAAAAAAAGTTAATCAACGGCCATGGTGGAACACAGCACAGTCCACTGTGACTAAGATGCCACTATACTGCGCATATGCTAGTAGTCGCATATGCACAGTGGAGCGTGGCCTTCATCTTGGACATGGCAGACTGTGCCATGTTCTGCCGTGAGAGTTGAGTTCCTTTTTTGTAAGCTACACAAATCCCCCTCCCTACCCTCCAGCACCCTCCCCCTACTCCACTAAACATAAAAGAGACACTGGGGTGCCTAATCCCTCAGTGTCATGATCCAGATGCCCCGATAATTTTTTGTTGAATTACAAAATAGTGCAGTGCGAATGGCAATGGGAACAATGAGTGGAATGATCTACGGACATGGAGGTGACTGTGGTACCACTCTAACATGTTGTTCAGTCATAAGGAATGCAAGGAATGTTGAGTACTTTTTCTGAAAGCAAGTGGACTGCAGGGCTCCACCAACAGCAGCCCTAAAAAGCATGAGGGAGGGGAGTCAAGCAGTAAGCTTAAATTACATCTTGAGTGTCACGATGCATGTTTTCTTGGCACATAAGAATAATAATCCCATCCTACTGACTGAGCAAGTTAAATCCTAGATCACTAAACACCTACAAATTCAGATCCACCTCACTGACAATTTTTAAACTGCTGAGATTTCATTCAAAGGCTGGGGAGCGTGCTCTTGTAACAACAGTCCCTCTCACATGGGAGACCATTCGGAAGACATTACAGATGACTAACATTATACGAATCACCCAATCCAAGGCATGTTTAAATAGACTACAGCACAGCCATCTTCACTGCTATGGTTGATCCCTCACCTTCTTTGTGCACTTATTGTAACAAATTCTTACAGTCGGTAATTATATGATGCAACCGTATGTAATTACTTATTATTCCTCACTGTTAGTGTCTTTGTATACTGGACGCAATTGTAAAAGAGAGCTTCTGCTCTCACTTTGCCTTCCAATAAACACTGATTGATTCATCAATAAAAACTAATAAAAATGACCACAGATTATATTATTTCATGCCATGCTAAATCGTTTTTTATTCATTTAGCTTTTGTTTATCAGGTAAGTGATTCTCATATATCACATTATATAACATTATCTTCTCATATATAATATCTGCTGACTTGCATATCCTATCCAATGTCATCTGAAGGTACGTCATTCCCCAGTAGCTGAAAAAAAGAGAAATAATCTCACAACTGATGTCCCCTCCTGCCCATCACCACCACCAGTGCACAATACCTAAAGAATAAAACAGAAGCTCTACAATATGGGAGTATTTTACAGATGAGGCTACAAATCCTTTGAAATCACATTTCTAGGCATATAAAAAGTCCAGTTTAAACATTATTATAACTAATAACAATAACAACATAATAGCAGTAGTTACAAAACAATAGAAAGACTCTGGCTTCAGAAAATAACATATGCTCTTCCTTCTCCTCCTAACAAATATAATTTCATTAAACAAAGAAAGATATACTCTGATGTAAGAAAACAGTGCATCATCATCATCATCATCATCCCTCCATCAGAAATCACATTTTTTTTTAATATAAATTGCTAAATAATAATAACTAGAAATTATTATTACAATTAAATAAAAACATGCAGAGGTGGGAAACCTAGATGCTTCTGAGACAGCAGCAAAGGACGTATGAGGAGAGGTTGGCAGACCTGAACAAGTACGTGCTTGAAGCTTAAAGGGAAAGAATGAACATAATTAAAACCTACTAATACCTCTACAGGATATATAAAGGAATAGTAAGGAATTATTGAGATTGAGTGGGTACATAAACACCAAAGGCAACTCCATGAAAGTGTTAGGGGCAGGTTCAGGAGAGAGATAAGAAAGTACTGTTTCATGTAGAAGATGATAGATGGGTGGAAAAGGCTGTCAGAAGAGGTGGTCTGTGTGAAATCAGTGAAAGAATTTAAACAAGGATGGAACAGATACAAAGGCTTACAAAAGACCACACCGAAGTGTACTTAGGTAGGAATGAGCCACTTGACATTTTGTATGCTATGCTGACAGATCCCCAGGATGCACCATGAGACAAGCAACTTGTTCAGTGTATTTTTCTGGTTAATCTCTTCAATAAATAAATAAATAAAATTCTGTGCTTGTAAGCAATAAAAACAGAGATGTTGTCTGTAACAGAAAATGACAAACCCTCTTCAGCATCCTCTGCCTCCCTCCATCATGTATCACTACAGCATGTGGGTGTCTCCACTTCTTCCCTGCCTACACGCTGCACAAATGGTACAGTACAGGTGTTCATCAATAGGAGGTGTTACTGGTGACACCTTGAGTTCATCTGAGTCATTACAGGAACAGCAAACAATATTCATTACATAAGTGACTGAGGTGTTTCAGACATTACTTGCAAATAAATTTGACACAATTAGATTGGGCATACAATACTCATGGCAACAATAAGGTTTTTCAGATATGAAGAAGTGTTTGCCCACCCATGGATGAATGGACAATATCAAAGAGAATCTGTTACATAAACTTATGGGGAGCAGCAAAAACTGCTTGAAGAATCCAACAAGAATATTCACATCCTCCTGGTCATACTTCTCCTCCTCCTGCTCTTCCTCTTCTGGTTACTTCAAATCAAGACAAGATTTTGAGAATTTCAGTTTTTCAGTCTTTCTCAAGCTCAACATATTGCACAAAGGATCACCATGATCTGTTCATTCAGTCATTCACATGCCCAATGAATGGCAGCTGACTAGTTCTATCCCTACACCTCCTGGTGGCAAGTCACCCTTAATTCCTTCCACTGGAACTGGTATCACAGTCTGGTTTGCCACTCCCAACAGTAGTAGCGCAACTCCTCCATCTGATGACACCTACAATAGCTTTCACATTGTCATCACCAATAAGCTCAGCATGATCAGGTGTGTCACTGGAAACACATAACACAGCAAATTGGTATCAGTTAAAGAATGCCTGTGATGGGCAATGTAATGCCCTCTATTTAATAACTTTTCATTTATATGTATTAATGTTTTTACTGTATAACTTTTTATGTGGGTATTATTATTATTACTGTTATTACTATTATAATTTGAAGATCAAATGGGGCCAATTAGCATATAGTAACTGGCATGACTGTATAGCAGAAACACAGATTTCAATAAATCTAGATGTCAACAATGTAGAGTAACTACTACTGTAGCTCACACTTGGTTGTGGTGGTCTTAGTGGGTTTCCAGATTCTGACACAACAGAACAAACAGTAATCCACAGCAGAATCATGCCAGCAGTGTATGCCACACGTAAGCTATAGAAATAATTATTCATTTCACACATCAAAGTATCCTTACCCCCCATTTGTAGTTCCCTTTACCCCATGTCAATTACTACAGTTGAGGCTTATTGTCTGAATTCTTAAAGTTAAACCAAATGTATGGGTCCCAAATTGAAGCCAAACCAAAGTTGCCACTAGCCCACTTGTCTCACCCTTACCCCTGGCAGCTAGCATGTACCCTTCACTCAGCAACAGAGCTGGCCACCATTTCCCCTCAAGTCTCAAATCAAGTGACTGATCACACATTAGTATATTCCATCAAAACGGGTCTTGGTGGATGGCATATCAAATTAACTAATATTCTACAAGACCCATACTGATAGATTGTTTTTCCATTTTATCACTGTGATTACTGGACTTGCTGGAAGATTGCAACCAACCATGGTGTTGGATGTTGACTAAATGTTTGTCCCTGGGGGTGAGTAACTAGTGTTGAGGAAGTTCTCTGGCTAATGTTTGTTGGTTCTGGGGGTTGGGGGTTAGATGATTGGATAAGGTCAATGATAAGAGGTCCGCATGACTACCAGGGAAGAAGCTGATATAAGATTTATTTGCCAACAAGGGCTGGGTAAGGGTGGAGGCCCACCAGACTATCAAGGAAGAAGGTGGCAGCCAGTGAAGATTAGGTAAGAGTGGGGGAGTCCACTTGACTACAAGGAAAGAAGACAGTGTATGATTACTTGGCTGACAGGAACATGGATTGTCTGGGGGCACTGAACACCTCACTACTCAGTGCTCCACATATACTTCATACACAGGCATAAGTCATCATTGGTCAAAGATGGTAAAGACCACATATTGACATGCAAATGTCCTCTTAGGGCCTTGTATGTCTTATTTGGTCATTACTCTTTTGGCATTCAAATATGGCAGCCAGAAGCAAGCGTGTTAACCCATTTGGGATATACTCACCCTCTTTGCTCCTGGCGTCCATATGGCTAGCAGAGGGCTGTGTACTGTGTTTGTCAATTTGCCCAGTGCTACTGTACATAGCCTATATACTGTATTTGCACATGCATTGTATATAGAACATGTACCCAATGCATATACTGTATGAATATACCATATCTCCTAGAGGGTAGTAAGCTAATTAGCTAAACTTTGTGCAGAAGAATCAGCCAACTTTAAAAATCTTGCCTACTATCATTTACATCAAATTAAGATATTGGTCTATTAGAACTTATGTATTTCTGTTGCCTGTCTAATCCTGATGTTATAGTGTACTGTCTGTGACTTAAAAAGCACATTTGTACAGCAATAGATTAATTTCTCAGGTAAATGATTACAATATACAAGCAGCAAGTGCAGATGAAGTCTCTGAGACAAAGAATTTATTTCCCTTCCCATGCCATGGTAGCTATTTAAAAAGTGGAAGGAGGAATAAAAAAGTTTTCTAAATATAGGTTGAATTTTGAATATATGTTAACATTTTAAATTTTTTGAGGCACCTGTAGCCCTTTGTATGTCACTATGAGATGTATGTTTTTCCAAAACTGATGCCAGTCTCTGGAGCAATTACCCTTACTCCAAGGAAAATAAACTGCACATTTAGAAGGTGTAAGCTCAGCAAATGGCTTGTCAGAATGTTTCCCAAAGTAATTAATCAGTTGTTGCACATTAGCAATGCCTGTTTTATATGTTTTCTTTCCCATCACATGTCTGCCTTCCCCAAAGAACTCCAGTACAATCTTAAAGCCAGTTCTGCCTGCTGACAGCACTCAGGGTGTTACCACTGAGACAGATCTCTCCACGTATTCAGCTCTTTCATTTATAAAAATAGATGGGCTTGCTCCTAATAATCAGGTTCTAATTTAATGTTCTTCATCTCCAGTGAAAGTAACTTCACTGAGGAAGCTGGTATTTTAAAAAATGATCCCATAACAGACAACTCTCTTGCTTAACCTTATGACATATAAATTCTAATTTAAAATGCCTTAAAGAACTGTCATTCTTTCCGAAGTGAACTATTTCATTTTTCATAGCCTCCTAATGTATTTCTAAGGAACTTAAGGAAAATCTCACTCTTTCTCCTTGGCAGCTTTGTCATTAGTAACGTTATAATATTAGAGTTTTTCAGCTAGTAGACTCCTTCACCAAGCCAGTGACCATGTTAAATTTGAAGAACAGCAGCACTGTTTTAAGCTGGTTTTATCTCTAGAAAACACTTTTGTAAAGGGTATTTTCCCTTTGTATCACTGCATAATGTACTGCCTAAGTGTATTCAAAAGTAATATTGCACATGATGAAAAGAGGACATTTACATGGTACATTCTGTACTTCCTGTAAGTATTTATTTATTTAAACTTTGGTTACCAGGAAAGGCACACTGTGTCAGAGCTTGTTTCCACGTGTGACCCAGGGAAGCACAGTGACAATGCAAACAGAGGGAGAGAACAGTCAAATCATTATAACAAAGTAAGTGTGTAAAATGGAACAAAAATAGAAGCAAAATCATACAGCCAGATTACACTACAATCATCATATACAAGCAGGGCAGGCAGGTCAACAAAGCAAACTGTGTGTATAAACATTTTCTATAGAACTGTTCTCAATCTGGTTTCACCCCCCAGCCCCATCACTGACATTCTCATGGACAAATTGGTTATCCACCACTTGTCCAGGTGGACAGCCAGCTCTGTCAGTCATACAAGAGCTTGCTAGAAGTGCTGGCATTTTTCTCCTGACATCCTCTTTCTACCTGGGATGCCAGCATGCAATGACATGGTCACGCAATGCATGCATTGGTATACATGCATGGTGGGCATCTCACAGTGACCACACCCGCTTCTGGTGCTCCCAACTCTGCCCTCTACTGGCCTCTACTAGGCAACAGTCACTCTGCTGGAGAAGCAACCCCCCAAAGAAGAACTGTCTCTGGGATGCTTGATCCTTCATCCCCTGTCTGGTCCTTGACAGCTTGTGCTCATTACCAAGTCATCGCAAGCAGTAAAGCTTTCACTGTGCTGACATTCCAGCTTAAACATTGCATCTTATTGACACACCTTTAGAATAAAAAATATTTAATGTTATAGTAATCCAAAAAACAAGTATTATAATCACTTTTTAAGAACATTCATGGAAGATGTGTTTTAAATATTAGTAGTATTGCAATTTGTAAGTGCATTTTATAATACAGAGGCCTAAACAAACAAACTCTAGCCAGAGCCAGTATGCCTGTGGAGAGCTTTTATGACCAGCAAGAGTGATTAACAAAATATACTGTACTCTAGCTGCACAGGAGTCAGCCATAATACTGCAGCGATTACAGTACTGTGCATGCTTGATACACGCACATGTGCAGTTTACCCCAGAGTCAGCCTCGCACAATATGGTGGTGCTTACATAACTACATAAAACAACCCAGTCCCCTCGGGTTACTAGAATCCCATTAGTACAAATCTTAGGCAGATAGGAAAAGGCAGCTGCTGGGGAGCTCATTAAAGGCTTTCTGCATAATGACATCATTGTTTACTCAGTTAGCTTGAGAGAAGGATGATTATGTCATTTAGAACTCTCACAGCAGCCTAACCATTTTAGAGTCAGCTGCTCTCAAGGAGCTTATAATGTTTATCAGTAAGCTCAAGTATGGCAGTCAGAGTGGCAGGAGGTCTGCCATTGGGGCTCTGTCAAAGGGAGCCCTGGTATTTCTCACCCTAGTTTGGTAAAATCTTCAGTTTGCCTGCAGGATTCTTTAGTAAAGATGTTGCAAAATTTTATTTCGATGGCAAAATTGAGGCAAAATCAGTAATTTTGCCTTGCAAAATATTTTGCGAAATTGAGGTGAAATTACGAAATTTCACCCACAATTTCACCTGCATCTCTAGGTACCACTCTGAGTCCCATGTTTTGTAACCACCACTTTTTAAACGCTGTTTTAAATGGATGATACAGTAGAAGC
Organism: Neoceratodus forsteri; assembly: GCA_016271365.2. NCBI lineage: Eukaryota > Metazoa > Chordata > Ceratodontiformes > Ceratodontidae > Neoceratodus > Neoceratodus forsteri. Next base: position 269,767,827 of record CM057453.1, read on the forward strand.
CAATTAAGTGGGATGGCCTGGTGGATAGTGGATCATTTTAAGCAAGCGTCTCTGCAAAATGAAGTTGTTATTTTGCATAATTCTGTGAACACAGATTAAGGCAGCTGACATTATCCACTGCATTATCAACTGCAGAATCAAGTCATGGAAAATTTGGTGCTTCATTGCTTTTGCTTTTGTGTACAGTATTTTTTTTTTGATGCTTGTGCTTTTGTGGTTGTGTATATATATATATATATATATATATATATATATATATATATATATGTATATATTTTTTTATGCTTGTGCTTATTTTCTAAAATGCTTTGTAATGCTTCATGTTATTTCACAGAGATGTGTACACTACAGGGCTATCAGGGTTGTCATCCATTAGGACAGCAGTACTCTCTGTTACGTAAGAGAATTGTGATTCATGCTCGGAAGCTGGTAAGGGGGGTGCAGCAACATTTGCTGTTAAAGCGGACCTAGAGGATGTTGCGCCACTTGATGGCAGGAAGAAATCTGTAATCGTCTGTTGTCATCGCTTAATTGCTGCTTGATGCTGCATCGCACATTCACAAACAAACAGCTGCTGCCAGGTGTCGGTCTGCCCTCATAAGCTGACACCAGCGCATAGCGGCTCTCAACCCATTTATGGCATCCTGGGTACAGTTGGACTCATCTTGGGATTCATCATCTGTTTTCTTACTGTCATCTGTGTCTTCTTTAACACAGATCATATGAGCTCATCATCTGTTGCCCTGCCGACAGTTGGCTCCTGGCAATCCATGTTGACAAATTCTTCAGACTCCACACTGCCTATGCCAGGCAGGATCACAGCATCTTCTAGCACAGAAACAGCATTTACTTTGGCACTTGTCACTAGATCAGACTCAGCACTGCGATTAAAACCAGCCTTACCAAAGCAGTTTTCTATTGTGCTCTGTTTTACTGCCATTCATGCTCTGTGTAGCCTGTAGATTGCATCTACAAGAGTTACTTTTCTTGCAATTTCTGCAGCATGAGCACTCGTACCATTATTAATTGTTTACAGAATCTTGCTAGCTACGTATGATCTTTAGTGACCTTTCAGTATTTTTATGACCCCCATGTCTATAGGCTGCAAGATACTGGTGGTGTTAGGGGGAAAGAAAATAAGTTTAATAAACTTAAGTCTGCACTGTAAGTCATGTGGGTGAGCAGAGCAATTGTCAACAAAGAGCACAGTTTTTCTTCTGTGCCATTTAAGTTCAGCATCCCATGTCAGCAGCCAGTCAATGAAGGTGGCACTAGTCATCCAGGCATTGCTGGATGCTATGTATGTCACTGGCAACAGTTTGACATCCTTAGGAAAGCAACACAGGCATTTGCTTTTGCCAATAACAAGGATCTTTATCTTTTCAGTGCCATCCTGATTCGCACAGCACAGGACAAAGATCCTGTCCTTAGCTTTTTTTCCTCCTATGAGCTCAGATTGCTTGTGAGCATGGCCATGGTCAGGGTACCCTCTGTAAAACAGACCAGTTTCATCTGCATTAAACACATCGACTGGTCTGTACCCTGACAGGATCCATAGAAGGACATCAGTAGCCCAGCTCTGTGCTGCATTAGTGTCTGCGTCCTGCTTCTCCCCATGCTCCAATTTGAAAACAATTTTGTGCCTTAACTTCCACCTTGAGATCCAGCCATGAGTAGCCTCAAAGGTGCTGTGGGACATCTGCTCAGCCAATTCAGTGGTTTTCGTCTTCAGCATGGGGCCAGACACTCTAGCGCCTTTGTCGACAGCCTGGGAGAGCAAAAGAAAGAGGGCATCTTTGACCTCACTGTCATTGCCCTCCCTCTTTCTCTTTCTGTTGGGGTTAGAATTAGCTCTCCACTTGGACAGGATTGCATCCCTGTTTTTGCTAATTCTACCCACCTGACTTTTAGAAATTTTAAAATCGGCTGCAATAGATGACAAGGAGGCAGTAGGATTATTCAATGCCTCAATCACTCTGACACAATTGGCTAAGGTAAGCTCATTCCTTGGTTGGGACATCCTGAGCTTCTCACCTTACAAAGACAACTACAAACTGAAGAATACAGTGTGAAAATGCAGTTCTGTTTTAACAGCTGGTAAAAGCTGCAAAAAAACAATCAGTAAGTGCCAGACAGCAGATTGTAAAGGTCAGATTAATTAGGACACAACAGCACAAAGCTGCTGTCAGGCATCTCTCTAAAGTGGCTTTAGCAATTAGAACAGTGCCAGCTAAGCGATGGATGCATAGTGGGAAACAATATATATAAATTGGTGACTCTGCGGGTGTCTCGCTTAAGCAGTCATCCCGCTTAAGCGCGTCCCATTTAAATGGCTTGTACTGTACATGCTACTTTATTGAGAGCCCTTGCTCCGGCTTGAGAAATTGAGGCCAGTGACCTCCTGATGTAAGCACTAAAACAAGTTTCCATGTACACTAAAATATTTTTGGCTCTGCAGAAATCATCATGTTCTCTTCCTAGTGACTGACAAGTCAGTCTGCATTTGCTTTTTATTTTAATTTCACAGCACTATCCAGAATGAAACCCAGCTACATATTGGGAGAGGTGGCTAGCAAGTTTTGCTGCAGCATGCAGCTCCTCCTAGGGATCACAACAGTTCAGTACTGTAACTTTGCATCTGGTGTCTATTGTTCCCCCTCCCTGGCCAATCACTGGTCAAATTCAAATTAAGATCCCTCCCTCCTCCCCCATTCACCCTGAGCCCTTGCCCTGTATCTTAGTTAAAAAAAAAAATCCCCTCCCATGTTCCTGGTGTCTAGTGCCTTCCCCAGACTGATCACTTGCTGAATTCAAATTAAGAACCCTTCCACTTCCTCCAGTTACCCTGAGCCCCTGCCCCATATCTTAGTAAAAAAAAAAAATCACCTTCCCTGTCTCTGGTGTCTAGTGAATCCCCCACTCCCCCACCCTGTCTTAAGTTAGAGGCTGAGCAAACCTCGCTTCCCTTTGTACCCTGATTGGGCCACTGGCACAGCCCTCCACAGCTGGCATCCCATCTGAGCACTCAGTGAATGACTGCATGCTTGTACAGCCATGTGCAAATTCATTGACAGATTCAGACAGCCAGCGCTCTCACTACTACTGGTAGTATAGCAAGAGTGCTGACTGTCTGAATCTGTCAATGAATGAGCATATGCTTGTACAAGCATGCCCTCATTCATTGAGCACTCAGATGGGCTGCCAGCCATGGAGATAGTGGAGGGCTGTGCTGGTGGCTGACGGGGTACTGGTGGGGTGAGGTAGGCCTGGCATCTGACTTAAGACACAGTGGGGGCTTGGTGTCCACTAGACACCAGGGACAGGAGGTTTATTTTTTTTACTAAGATATGGAGCCAGTGATCAGGGTGACTGGAGGAGGAAGGAGGGTTCTCAACTTGAATTTGGCCGGTGATTGTCTGGGGGGGGCACTAGACACCAGGGACATGGAAGGGGATTTTTTCTTTATTACTAAGATACAGGGCTGGGGCTCAGGGTGACTGGGAGAGGAGGGAGGGTACTTAATTTGAATTTTGCCAGTGATCAGCCAGGGGGGCCACTGGACACCAGGGACATGGGATGGGATTGTTTTATTAATGAAAGATTGGGGGTCGGTGGCGAAATTAAGAAATTTCACCCGCGGGTGGAGAAATTTCACCTGGGAGGTGCAAATGTTGCTGGTTTGTGGGAGAAATTTTGCCCACCCAATGGGTGAAATTTCACATTTCACCTGGCAAAATATTTTGCGTAATGTGCAATTCCACAAAATATTTCACCCAGAGAAATTTTACAATGTTGCACAACACTACTCTGTTGTTTCACTCCAGAGGATGTGAGAGGGAATGCAGTTCTTGTAGATCCATGGGGAAATTCTCTGAAGTTCTTGAAGTTCACAACTGCCTTAAGGAAGAACAATGAGTAGAATCTGACAGCTACCAGAGAAAGAAAGGTGCATTTTGTCCTTTCCATGATTGGGAGGAAGGAACAACTAATCTGTGAGTACAGAATTTGAGACTGTTCTCTGAGGAAGTTGTCTGAGGTGTGTGTGTGTGCTCTATTGTAGATAAGGTTAGATCTCACTGGTTAGGATCCCTTTCACCACAACTGTGCTGAATTTAAAGTTAAAGTTGGGAGTCTTTAGGAATTCATTGAGGACTGGAGACTCATTTGGTGTAACCCTGAAGGAATGGCAGAGGCTGTTTGGGGCAAAGGGTGGTGGAAATGCCATCTGGAGTTTCAGGCAGGGCTAAGTGGTCCTTAATAAAATAAATAATAAAACTTTGTTTATTGAGCACCTTTCGGGTACCAAGGCACTTTACAATCATAACAACAAATTCCATAAAAAGTTGCAATTAAAAATGAGAACAGTTTATAAAAAGCTTGTCTCCACAGGAAGGTCTTAAGTTCCTGCTTAAAGCTGCCCATGGTCGTACACTCCTGAAGCTGATGGGGCAGAGAAATCCAGAGGGTTGGGGCCACAAACATAAAAAGCGAGGGCCCCAGAAGATTTCAAAGTAACCCTTGGAACCTCCAGCAACCCCTCACCAGCCAAACGGAGCTGTTGCACAGGGATGTAAGGAATCAGAAGCTCTTTCAAGTAGTCAGGACCAAGTCCATGTAGGGCTTTGTAGGTCAATAAACCTACCTTAAAGGTGATCCACCACTGAATCGGCAGCCAGTGCAGATCGCACAACACTGGGGTGATATGTGACTTTCTAGACACCCCTGTCAGCAATTGAGCTGCAGCATTCTGCACTAGCTGCAAGCGGCAGATATCAACACCAGGAAGCCCTAAGTAAAGGGAGTTGAAGTAGTTGAGGAGGGAGGTCACGAAGGTGTGGACCAACACAGACAGATCGCTAGACAGAATGAGGTATTTGACCCTGGTGATGTTGCTAAGATGGTAAAAAGCTGACTTAACTACTGTGGACACCTGATAATGAAGGGTCAGCCTGTTTTCAAGCACCACTCCCAGGTCGCGCACCCATTCTGAAGTAAGGATCTGAATGCCCCCTAGAAATAATCCAGAGGGCTGATCAGTCCTCAACCCCTCTATCCTGTGACCCGGGTCCACAACCATAACCTCAGTCTTTCCCCATGTTCAACTTTAACCAGCTTGAATTCATCCAGTCTTGGATTTTGGCAAGGCAGTTATTAAATACTGAGAGAGCACTAACCTGGTTGTGAGCAAAAGACAGATAGAGCTGGGTGTCATCAGCATAGCAGTGAAACCTTAGCTCATACCATCTTACAATGTCTCCAAGGGGTAGCATATACACTGCAAACAACATGGGGACAGTACTGAGCTCTGAGGAACCCCACAAGACAGAGAGAAAGGGTCAGAAGAAAAATTCCCTGACCCTACTCTTTGTTCTACCAGAGAGGAAAGATGAAAACCATCTGAGCACTGTACTTGACAGGCCACAGATGGACCTCAGGTACTTGAGCAGGACCCCATGGTCTACAGTGTCAAAAGCTGAAGAGAGATCAAGGAGTACCAGAATGGAAAGGTTTCTCCGATCTCTCGCCATCAGGAGAGCATCCAAACCAGAGCAGTCTCAGTACTATGTCTGTTACGAAAACCCGACTGGAGTGGTTCATAGATATTATGGATGGTCAAATGGTTCTCCAGCTGGATTGTCACTGCTTTCTCAATAACCTTTCCTATAAAGGGAAGGTTCAAGATAGGTCTGTAGTTAGCAAAAATGTCTGGGTCCAATGAAGCTTTCTTCAGAAGGGGTGTCATCACTGCCTCCTTCAGGGAACTTGGAAACTCACCCGATTCCAAGGAGCACCAAACAATTTGAGCCAGAAATGGGCCGATGGTCTCATAACAACCCAAGATGAGGGAAGTTGGGCCCAGATCTAAACTACAGCATGTAGAGCATATCCCCTGGACAATCTGCATAATATCCTTGAACTCTGGCAGGTCTAAGGTACTCCAGGACGTATGAGGTATCGTGACCAAGAGCTGACCAACCATGTCCCCCATAGAGTGACTCAAGCAGATCTCTGACCTGATGTCAGCCACCTTATTCACAAAGAATTGAGCAAGCTCATCACATTCTTTTTGTGAAAAAGCTCGAGGGAGCTGCAGACAGGCTGGGTTGCACAACCTGTCCACAGTTCGAAAGAGTTGGGTTGGTCGATTCTGAGTGACAGCAATCTCTCTGGACAGGAACTCTGCCTTCTTACAGGAGATCACTGATTGGTAGAACTGATAATGCTCCACCAAACTAAGGCAGTCGGCCTCCAGGGCAGATTTCTGCCAGTAACATTCTAACCTTCATCCCACCCACTGAAACTCCCTCAAGGACCCATCAATCCAAGGGACCCGAGGGTGGAGTGGGAGGGGATGAATGTGGAAAGCAGCTGTCAGGTCTAGGGCTGAGTAAATGGCCTGATTGTAGGCCAGAACTAATGACTCTGGACTCGAGCTGGCAGCAGGAAACTCCAAAGGTGAATCACCTCCGCCAGGTCTTCACGGCACACATCCTGTAAAGGGTGGTAACTGACCATCTCCACAGGGGCAGACCTTTGAAGAGGATACAAAAGTTGAACCTCACGGTGTAGTGATTGGACCAACTGACCGGTTCCACCCCCAAATCAGAGGCTTCAATCCCCAGGAGGAAAACCAAATCCAGAGAGTGACCATGATTATGGGTAGCTGAAGAAACAATCTGTGTGAAGCTCAGCAATGTCATCAGCTAGAGGAAGTGCTGACCAAAAGGTGAGAGTTCATTATCAACCCAGGCATTGTAGTCACCCAGAACCATCAGTCTTGGCTACTCCAATGCCATGTCGGTGGTGAAATCTACACTTCCTGCAGGAATCGCTTTTCATCCCCGGGTGGATGGTAGACGTGAGCTATCCTGCAGTCCACACCAGCTACCACAGAACATTCAAAGGATTCAGCTTCCTCTACTGTTATATCTGTTAATTTCAAGCCTAGTTTGATTTGGTGTTAGTGAAGCTGATTAAATTGGAGACCTGTTTCCTTTGGCAGCAAACATAGTTTGGGGGCTTTGACTTGAATTTTGATTCCTTGTGCTGACTCCATTAGCTGTAAAAGGTTAGTTCATAGTGGGGGAGGGGTGTTAATGGTCTGGCCAGGTCTCACTCAGCCAATTGAGTGGAGGCAGGGCTGAATCAGGTTGAGGTGCTAGCTGCTTTGTCTTCTCAGAAAGAACTGGAAGGGGGCAGGATCAGTTGTGTTCCAGGACAGTAGCTGCTGCTGTTTTCACATGGTTCTTGTGGATATTACTTGGTAGGTTAGTTCTTTTCTTTCTTGCTTCTAAGGGGCTAGCAGGGTATTGTTCTGGGGGATCCTGGATGTTTTCTAAACTGATTTAGTGGCTGTAAGTGGGGCTCTTTTTGTGAATGTTTCACTTTGTAACAGGCTGCGCTGGTAGAGGCCTATTTCTTCTGATTTAAAACCTGTTTGGTGGGATTTGCTTGGAGATGGTTCTTTAGCTGCAGGGCTTGGAGGAGACACAGGGCTGATACACTCTCTTGTCAGGTGTCTGCCCAAGACCCACCTCCCCTCCTCCCTCCCCAGAAGTCTGCAAATTTATAGGGAAGACCTGCCCTGCAATTGAGGAAAAGGCTGCTGGTGCAGCTCATGTAGTTCTAGCCACTGGGGGTTGGATTTAAAGGCCGGGAAAGAGGAGCTTAGGGAGTTGTTCATTTTCCTTACATGCGTTTAATGTGTTGTACTGCGCCTAGTAACAGAGTTACTGGTGTACAGTGGGACTGTCTCTAGGATTAGTGGGTGACCTGATTAGGCAGTAGGGGTATCTTGGAATAGGGGGAACCTGGTGGCTCACCAAGGAAAACTATTTGAAAGGGATGGAACCACACATCATTAGGGGCTGCATCTTTGGGAGGGTGGTGGGTGCACAGGGTGTGGAGCAGCCATGATACTGGACTGGGCTTGGAAGTTTGGTGGTTGCCCAGTGTTCTACCAGCTGGCACAGCTTAGGGAGGAGGTTGCGGGATGAGGAGAAAGCTGGGGAAGGGGGTGGTATGGTTGGGGAAGGGGCTGGAAATCTCCCACAGGGTTGCACCAAGCACTGGGGGTGGGGTATAGGAAAGGAGTGCAGGAGAATACTCAGGGTAACATAGGGACCCTGGCAGAGGGGCCAAAGGACACTACCAAGGAAGCAGGCAGGTAACTGGGGACCCTCACAAAGGGGGACGGGACAACATTCTCAGGAAGTAGGCGGATAGCCAGTGCTGGACAGAAGGAAGCAAGGCAGGGAGGTGGATCAGACCTTATACTTAGTAACCACTTCAATTCTTCTTCTGCTCAAGGATGGGGGATGTAGCCATGACAGAGGTGGTTAGAGACGGAAAGGGTGTGGAGTGGGGGCAGGTGGCAGGGGCCAGATAGCAGGAAGAACAGGGGGGGACCTGGAATGCAGGAGAATGGGGGGAGTAGTAGATCAGAGCAGGGGGAAGAAAGAGGAAAGCGCAAGGAGAAGGACCAGTTGGGAGGAAAGGTAAAGAAGGACCAGAAGTACAAGGATGATTCAGTAAAGAGAGCTGAGGGGTTAGGCCAGGGGAGCACGATGAGCAAGGAGGAACTAAATGGAGACAGGAAGGAAGGGAGGATGAGCCAGGCTAGTTTAGCAGATGGGGGAGAAGGACCAGTTGCGAGCAGTGAGGGGGGAATTAACAAGGTACAGAAGGATACTCAGGAGGAGGAGAGGCATAGGATTGGAGGGGAGGGAGTGGCCATGGTAAATAAGGAACGGGTGGCATGTGGCACCCAGATAGGGGGAGGAACAAGGAGCCAGCTGGTGGGGGGGCGTAGAAAGGATGAGGACATGGAAGGGGGGAAATGGAGGAAAAGGAGTGGTCAGAGTGCTCTGCTGGGGGATTCTATGATCAGAGGGTATCAAATGGGATAGGAGGAGAAGCCTGGCCAGTTAGAACAAGATGCTTCCCTGGACTAATGGTACAGGGCTAAGCATGAGGTATATCAGCTGGCAAAGGACTGTGGGGTTCCCCAGATCACTGGTCCACCTGGGCACAAATGACATTGAGGAACTAGCGAGCTAGAGATACAGGCAAGATTCAGGGAGCTCGCCAGGGTCTGTCATGACATAGGATGCACAGTTTCCTTCTCAGAAATCCTGCCAGTGCCAAGGGCTAGTGGGGAACACAAAAGAAAATTAGGAAATAAACCAGTGGCTCAGGAAGTGGTGTGAGGCCAGAGGGTATGGGTTGATGGGGATTGGGGAGACCTGGGAGGATAAGGAGCTGTATGCTGAGATAGACTACATCTCAATTTGGAGGAGGGAATCCTTAAGTTGAAAATGGAGGAGTTCATTGGTGAAAAGTGGGTTTAAACTTGTGAAGGGGGTGGGATGGGAGAAAAGGCAGTCAAGGGATGCTGATAAAGGAGGGACTCTGTCTCCACCCCTGGGGACCAGGAGGATTGCAGGAAAAGACCAACTGGCAAAGTGCAGACCAGGAGAAAACAGAATCCCTCAAGGAACACAAGCAGGGAAATGAAACTATAGGGAAAGGGTGGAAGGTAGTCCTGCTAAATGCCAGGAGCTTGGGCAATAAAATGCCTGAGCTCCAGGCGATGTTAACTGAGGAGCAGTGGATGTGGCAGCGGTCACTGAGACTTGGGCCACTGCAAGACATGACTGGGACCTGAACCTGGAGGGTTACACTATGTTCAGGAAGGACAGGGGAGGGAAGGGGAGGAGGGGTAGCAATGATAGTAAAAAACTGCATTGGCATAGGGGGAGTTGAGGAGGCGGAGGGAACCGTGGAGGTGATTTTGGGTCACCTTGATAACAAGGGGGGGCAAGAGAGTAAAAATAGGAGTGGTGTATAGACCTGCCCTGGCGGAGGAGCTGGAGGACAGTCTGGTGGCAGATGTTAGAGACACTGCAGACTGGGCAGAGGAAAGGTGGTGGTGTTAGGGGACTTAAACATGCCAGGAACAGACTGGGAGACTATGATATCCTCTGTGACCAGGGAACAGAGGTTGTTGGATGTCTTTCAAGGCGCTTCCTAACTCAGCAGGTGAGGAACCGACCAGGGAGGCACGGGTACTGGATGTGGTCCTGGCAGACAGTGACCAGATTGGGGGCCTGGAGGTAAGGGACCCATTGGTGGGGAGTGACCATGCCACGGTCTGGTTCTGCCTGGACCTAGGAGGGGTAGAAGGCTGCACAAAGACGGAAGTAACCTACTTCAGGGGTGGATTTTAAGGAAATGGGAAGGATCCTTAAGGAGCATTTGGATGGGATTGGGTCAGACATGGACGCTGATAGTAGGTGGGAAATCATCAGGAGAGGGGTGCAGGATGCTACCAGCACCTGTGCAAGAGTAAAGGAAATGCGGTAGGGCCCAAAAACCCTGTTGGTGGACCAGGGGGGTCCAGGAGGTGGTACGGGGAAAGAAAGCAGCCTATAAGAAATTCAAGTGCTCAAGGAGTGAAAGGGATCGAGGTGAGTATGAGCTGTTGGCTAGAAGGGCCACTAGAGTGGTGAGGGCGGCTAAGGCAAGGAAGGAGCAGAACCTGGCCAGAGAAATTAGGAGAGGGAAAAAGGGGTTCTTTAGATACATTGGGGAAAGACGAAGGGTGAAGGGGCAGATTAGCAGGATTAAATCAGGGGAGAGATGGGCACAAGACCCAGAGGAGCAGGCTGAGGTACTAAATGAGTACTTCACCTCAGTTTTCACTGGGGAAAATTGGGATGCTGCATCATGCATGGGAGGAGACAGAGATAATGAGGAGGGGGACCCTTACCAATCGGCAGGTCTGGGGAGAGGGGGGGCATCACTGGCAGGTGGGGGGAGGGCTAAGCAGGGAGAAGAGGTACTGGAAGTGGAAATCACAGCAGAGAGAGTGAGGGAGGCCCTCAGCTCCCTTAAGAAGGAGAAAGCACCGGGGCCGGATAAATTACATCCTAGAGTGCTGAAGGAACTTGCAGATGTCCTGGTGAAACCCCTGGCAGAGCTGTTCACCATCTCTCTGAGGACAGGGTGGGTGCCCCAAGACTGGAAGGTGGCGCATGTAGTGCCTATTCACAAGGGGGGATCAAGGGAGGTGGCAGGGAACTACAGGCCTGTCAGCCTGACATCAGTGGTGGGCAAGGTGATGGAGGGCATTGTCAAGGAGTGGCTAGGGGGCCCTGGATAAGTCAGGAGGTGCCTGGGCGATAGACAGCATGGATTCATCCGGAAATCGTGTCAGACAAACCTGGTGGAGTTCTATGACTGGGTGACAAGTGCCTTGGACCTGGATAGACCAGTGGATGTCCTCTTCTGGACTTCAGCAAGGCATTTGACTCTGTCCTCATGGGGCCTGTTGGATAAACTAGGAGAAATGGGGTGGGAAGCCAGATGATCCGATGGATAGGCAATTGGCTCCAGGACCGGACCCAGAGGGTCGTAGTTGGTGGGATAATCTCTTCCCCAAGGAGGGTCATTAGTGGGGTCCCACAGGGATCAGTCCTTGGGCCCCTTCTGTTCAATGCCTACGTATCTGACATAAGGACAGGAATCAGGACTGAGATGAGTCTCTTTGCAGATGACTCGAAACTGGGGGCAGTGGTGGATGGGGAGGAGGGGAGGGTGGCCCTGCAGGGGGACCTGGAGGCTCTGGAAAGATGGTCTAGAAAGTGGAAGCTGAGGTTTAATGCAGGGAAATGCAAGGTACTCCATCTGGGGCCAGAAACCCAGGCCAAGTATACACCCTGGGGAATACTACAAGTCTCAATGGCTGAGAGGGACCTGGGGTGGTGGTGGATGTCAAGATGAACAACTCTGAGACTTGTAGGAGGGCAGCAGCCAAGGCCAACAGGATGCTGGGATGCATCACTGAGGGGGATCACCTCCAGAGGAGAGTGATACTCCCCTGTATAACTGCTTGGTGAGGCCGCACCTGGAGTACTGCGTGCAGTTTGGAGGCCACACTTAAAGAGGGACATCAACCTCCTGGAGAGGGTCCAGAGGAGGGCAACCAAAATGATTTGGGGCTTGGGGGACAGGACCTATGAGGAGAGGCTCGAAGAGCTAAATATGTACACTTTGGAAGAGAGAAGGGACCGGGGAACATGATAGAGGTCTTCAGGTACATGAAGAGGGTAAATAGGGAGGAACAGTGAGGGTGCTTCAAGGAAAGAGGAAGGGGCCACTAGGGGCATGGGTGGAAGCTGGAGGGGAAGATTCAGGGAGAAAGGAGGAGGTGCTACTTCACTGAGAGGTGGTAGAGCCATGGGATGCACTACCTAGGGGGCTGGTGGAGCAGAGACAGTGGAGGGGTTCAAGAGGGGGTGGGACAGGTACAGGGGAAGGGTTCAGGAAGCAAAATCCAATGCAGCAAGAATTTCCGGAACTGGGAAGGGAGAAGCCAGAGAAGGTGAGGGGGACAGCAAGGTCAGCACCCAGGGTGGGGGCTGACCAAACGAGCAGACACGAAAGACCATTAGGCCTATTCTGTTGGCATTTTGGTATGTTAGTATGTTAGTATGTACTGGTACACCAGTGAGGCCCAACTTGGTCTTAAAACAGACAACAACCCTTCCCGTGGTCTAATCTCGGGTGGTGTATCACCGAGTACTCGACTGGAATTGCTGCCTCCAAAATGGGGCCAACATTTTCATCCAGCCAGGTCTTGGTAATGCAAGCCAGATCAGCTGTTCCAACAAAGTCTGCAATAACATAGATCTGGCATTGCATAGCACTGCCTGGGTTGGATGGAGTTCATGAGCCATCCCAGCTACTTGCCCATCAAAGGAGATGGTGCTCTTGGGTATGGGGACTAGACATGGATTACCACAGTCCAGGCTCCATTTCACCCCAGGGGGTCTTCTTGACTTAACCAACTCTATGCAAGAGGACCACTCCTTTGACTGCCAAAGTCTGCGTCCCCCACCATGCCCACCCCATCCCTCCTATGCACAATACCAAGCACCCAACAGCACTGGTAGATACAAAAAGGCAATGGGGGGAGAATGGGTGGAGGGCATGGAGAGAGGAGGACAAATAATGCAAGACCAGGGAGCTAACAGGCACATACCACAAGCTAATAACTACAACTAAAGCCAAACGCCCCAACAAAATCCTAATTTTATTATAAATAACTACCCTAAATTACAATATACCCAATAGGACTTCTAACTAAAAACCCACCCAAGTTGCACCCTTCTTACTTACAAAAATAATTCAAAAATCATAACCCTACAACACATCAAATAAAAACATCAAACGCAAATAACAAAACTTCCTCACCCCAAAACCCTCTCACAGCTCAGAGGAGGAAACAATTATACTAAACAGACATAAACATAGCATCAATAAAAATAAAATAAAAATAATAAAGTTATAATCAAACAGTATAATAAAAACCCTCAATCACCCACCCCATAACATAAAATATACAAAATGAATTCAAAATATAAGTAACTCCGTCTCAGAGTCCAGCAGAGCGGTTGGGTCAGCTTAAGGAAAACCACTCATAAAGTAAATAATAAAGATCCTTGAAGCTGTTGCTGTAACTTAAATGCAAAGGTGTGGAATAAATCAGACAAAAAAGATAGAAATCTTCAGCCAGTGGTCCCTGGGCACAGACCATGCGCCAGGAGGATTTTCAAGTGTGTGGCACATCCCACAGATTTACACTTTGGAAATGGAAATGTGTGGAAAATGTTCAAAGTGTATGGCACATCCCACAGATAAACACTTTGGAAGAGAGATATAGATGTTTTTGTGGAAAACAGTACTAACTCTTTATTTGAAGTCATAATGCTCTGTTGTGAAATCACAATTTGTTGCCATGAAAGTAACTGTGATGTCATAAGCAGTGCATTATGACTTCAGGTAGAGAGACAGCAACAGAAATAGATGAACTCTTCAGGGGCAAAAATCCTGTTTTCATGAAGATTACCTCAGCAATAAATAATGGGAAGGAGGAATAAAGAACTAATGTGAAATACAAGCTGAACTTTATCTAAATATTATGTTTTGTTAAAGTTCTCCTGAAGGTGTCAGCTGCTCTTTAACTGCATTTTTCCTTGTGTTTTTAATCATTATCATTTACTAATACTAGCACTGACACACACAGATTGTTTTAAAATGAAGCTTCAGTTGGTTTATAGCTTTTCTCAGGGAGTGAACTTTCATGTCAATGAAATTTGACCTTGGGATAGCTTTCTTTTAATGGAACTTATGTTATCTTGTTTAAAATGTCACTTAACTGGCATAGTAATTTGCAAAGCTGAGGCTGTTTAGAAGGGCAATAGGAGTTATACCAAACAAATGTAAATATCTCTAAAAGTATACAAGTTACAAATAATAAACCTTATGGAAGTTGTTCAGGACAAATAGACCTTTCAAATGAGCCTATCCATTTAGCTGCGCTAATTATACTTTTTTTAAACTATGGCCATCTGATTACCTCAAATTTCATTTTTCATAGGAGTTATGCCAAACAAATATAAATATCACTGAAAGTATACATGTTACACATAAACCATCAGTATGAAAGTTGTTCAGGACAACACTACCTTTCCAATGAGCCTATTCATTAAACTGTACTAATTATATTTTTTAAACTATAGCCATCTGATTACCTGCATTTTCATCTTTCTTTACAATTTTCACCTTTTGGATGGTTATATTTAAAAAAATATAATGAATTTAGATTAGTGACTACCCTCTTTTGAAAGGTTGTTTTGTCCTGGACAACTTTCATGTTGGTTGTATTTAGTAACTTCTTTACTTTCCGAGATATTTACATTTGTTTGGCATGATTCCTACTGTGTTTACTCAGAGAGAAAAAAAAATGAGGTTGTTTGGAAGGCCATATTTTACAAAATATAAAGAATTCAGATTAGTGACTACCCTCATGTGAAAGGTGTTTTTGTCCTGAACAACTTTCACACGGGTTGTGTTTGTACACCTTGAATAGTCTTAAAGATATTTAGATTTGTTTGACAGGTATGCACATTTGCTCTCAGAGAAAAGCAGCTAAGAAAGAAGGGAGTATTTTTTAACCACCATAGGGATTTGCAGTTATAGAAAAATACAATGAAAAGTACTAAAACATGTGTTCCATGGAAAGCCCTTTTTTCAAGCTAAAGCAGGATGGCTGTAGGCTCTGCCCACAGCCATAAAAATGGAGAGACAACAAAATAAGTCGATATGGAAATACATATCAAAGATCATACAGAGGTCATAAATCAAAGGCAAGGAGCAAAAAAGAGCTTAAGATCAATGATCACACCAAGGTGCCTCATTTTAGAATGTAAGGGCAAGGCTTTGCCATTTAGAAACTACCTGTTGTTTTATTTCTGTACAGCTGACTTCATTTACAAGTCATTACAATCTTTTTAGTACAAATCAGTTGGATTTAGCAAATATCATACAACTGTTTCCCACCTAGTAAGGGTGACTAATTATTTGCAGCTGTCTTATAATAACGGTGAATGCTCGGGGCTATTTTTGTTGAATGCTGGGGGCTGGTTTTGTAGACCTTTCTATGGCCTTTGAATTGCTGTTTAAGTTGCTTGCCTTGGATTGCATTTGAAAAATTCACAAGTTCAGGGAGTACATGGCAAGACAAGAATTCTACTTGACTTATTAGAAGTTACACTATTTCTAATCCTCAGTGTGGGGGGGGTACTCCTTTAAAGAAATATGTGTTGTGTAAAGGAAACAAATTACATATTTAACACATATTTCCTTAGTAAGTAAGGAAAATTGTAATAGCTTTCAATTTTCTTTTTAAGAATGTGGGCTTTCAACTGTTCCAGTTAAAAAATTAAAAATATAATCTGTTATCAGTTCCAAATGAGACCCAATATTTGACCAGTAAAAAAATTTAAAATTTGCTGCCAAATCATTTAAGTCCTTTTTATAGGCCAAGACTTGTTTGCATTGTAGTTGGGTTGCAGGAGCAAGTCTGAATATATGCAGCAAACTACCTGTTTAAATTTCAAAGTCCTTCTCTTTCTGTACTTTACTGAATTTTGAGGTCTGAAGGTATATTGAAATTTGAAATTTATAACAGATGATAGGGTTCTACTGAAGACTACAGCTAAGATGTTGTGAAGTTTTACTTTAAAGACACATTTCAGACAAAGTTATCAACTTTGTCTTCATTAATTCATTTTCAAATGTTTGCTTTTTCGTAGGAAATTTGCTTATATTAACTTTGCCTGCTAACTTTCCTACAACTTCACCTTTAGGGTAAGTTTGGGTGAAGGTTTCTCAGACTGAGGCCACTGGTAAACAGGTGCCTCAATATCACATGGAAGAGCTTCTGCATGTCATATGATGCAGCTCTTTAGACTCTGTGCTTCACTTTCAGTTATGCAATGTGTGTTAGTGAGAGGTGGAGGTTACCTTACTACTTGATTAGAGCAAGAGAGAGAGAAAGAGATAAAATATACACAACTGTTAGCAGTTTATTTTTATAACATAGGCACACTTATTTTATTCTTTGACTTCGTAGGATTTATTTAATTGTTATTCCTACCTTATTTTCTCTGTATTTCTTTACATACGTCTGCGTCTTGATATCTGTATTTTCCCATTAGTTCTGCTTTTAGATTTTGTTTCTCAGTTAATTTTGCTCTTTTAAATGTACTTCCATTCTATTACCCTTCAGTTTACTTATGGCTTTTCATATTTTTTATTAATCCCAAAAAAAATAATATGAGTGGCTAGAAGAACACTGCGACAAGGACCGCAGTGAGTCACAGACCCAAGGGGAGAGAAAGGAAATGGTGAGTCATGGGCATGGACCCATCCATCTATGGAGGACAGCAAAGGGTGTGGGAGTGAGGGGCAGCTGGAGGGTGATGCAGCAGCCATCCAACAGTACAGCAGCAGCAAGGAAATGCACCTCTGGTTCCCCCAGTTGTCTCAGCTTCACCACTGCAACCACAGTCTGAACTTGCTGTGCCCCCAGTGATACCACTGCTGCAATGGGCTGGTCCTCTTGAGGAGTGGCCATGCCTAAAATCATCCTCCTCTGCTTATTCCTAGAGGTAGCAGCTGAAGGACTCCCTAGTCTGAGAGTTGTTTGAGACTGACCCCGAAGATGATAGTGTTGTCAAGTGCAAATTGTTTGACACCATTGTTTGGCAGGGCAATAGGGGCAGCCACTCTGGCACTGCAGAGCAGCACTCTTACCAGGAGGTCAGGCACCTCTGCCAGTGGGAGGAACACAGGAAGGTAGTGGAAAGGGCTTGTGGTCCTAGTGGTCCTTCTGTGCGATTGGGGGGCATTGCAGTAAGTGACCATGATGTGCCCAGTTGCTGGAGGGGGTGCCTAGGGATCTGGGACCAGCTATTTATTTATTTATTTAGCTTTTGTTAACCAGGTAAGCACACTAGACAAACACATGCCTATTTTCAGGTATGACCCGGGAGAGTACAGGAAATCAAAGAACATACAGAGCACAATTTGAAGCAAGTACGGCAGATACACAGATGTCAGGAGAAGCATAATATACATAGTAAGATATCTCAGGTCACGACAGTAGTCATAGTCAATATGCTAAGGTACAGCATAACTGACACAACGTCACCAGCAATATATATATAGATATATACAAAATTTACACATTTGCAAGATACATGGAATAAATACACTCAAGTATACTGTGCAGAGGACCAGGCTAATCAGGGAGGGTTAAGACAGTCACATACTGATGAGAGCTTCAAGTGGTTCCACAGGGAGATGTGTAGGCCCGTCAAGAACAGTAGCACCTGAGCCCCTGTCAATTAATCCTCAACCACCAACATCCTCCACAACCCAAGCTGAAGTGATGCAAGTGGAGATGGGGACAAAGTTGTGTCCAAGAAAGTAACCCTTCACACTCTGATGGTAAACCAACAACATCTACTGGAGGAAATGGAAGAGCTCTGTTGTGCTGCTGTGGCTGCTCCCTCTGTTTCACCCCATCTGTAGCTATAGAAAGATACTCCTTCTTGTCTCTTCCTCACCTCTGTTTGTTTCTGTAAAAACAAAAACAACAAAAAATAAAATAAAAAATGTCATATTAAAAAAATAAAACTCATTTCCTCTCTATGGGCCAGATATTCAAAGCTTTGTGCCAGGCAAAAAATGTTTGCATGGGTTTAGCGCTGGATTAGCGTGGGTATGCTATATGCAAAAGGCCAAATAGTAAGTGCAAACCGCATTAGTACCGGGCAAACCGTAACGATATGCTAGGGGCAAAGTGAACATGAATACAGGCATAATGAGATATTCAGCGACTAGTGCCGCACTAAGGTGTTTAGCACGACTTAGCATGACCCATAGCATGGTACAAATTAACGCCCAGGAAAAGCTGGTCTTAACCCTGGGCAAACAGCTTTGCACATCATTGTTGCTTTGCACGGTGTTAGCGCGGCATTAGCATGGCTTGCGTGACCCTAACATATGAATATGACACTTAGAAACTGACAGACATGGAGGACACATGCTGCTCACTGATAGCACCACCATGATGCCAACAGCTGCCACAGGTCCCAGCCATGCACAGGCAGTAAGGAGTGATCGGGCCCACAGGGGACATCATGGTAGTGTGGCCATATAGCAGACACCTGTAGACCATACGTCTGTGGTGCCCAACAGATGCCAGCACACACAGACAGCACTGTGATCATGGTGGCCATTGAGGGGAGAGTGTACAGGTGGCCAGACCTCACCACAGCCCAGGTGTGGCCACTAGATTGGGACACAGCACTCAGTGCACATGGGCCAGTAGTGGGAATACCCCACCACCTGTGTGCCTATTGGATCCTACGTGCCCCCCCAGCCACTTACAGCACAACTGTACAGATGCCACAGCACACACAGCCGGCCATGTATAAGTCACTGTGTGCATCCCATGCCACAGTTGCAGCATCTGTGAAGCACACAACAGCGCAACAGTAATGTCCACTGTCAGTAAAAACCTGCAAGTTGAGCCTGTCACTCTGTACAGTGCAGTCAGCATTACTGCTGTACACACCATAGGCAGTGCTGTGTTCCTCACACTACTAGCCCCTTTGCTACTGAAGTATCCGCTGTGCACTGTGGCATGTGACAGTTGCATGCAGCACCACCACCACCTGTGTCTATGCTGTGTTGTCCCCTGGGGTGCAATTTGCTATGCTATGCTGTACTGTTTACATGTAGCCTGCAGCTGTCATCGTGCACTGCCAGACAGACATACAGGTGGAGCTGCGGTCGGACCTGGCCAGCCCCTGTACTTCCAGACTGACCTACAGGTGGCTCTGTGGGACCCTGCAGTAACACTGAGCAAACTGCATGCAAATGCGGGCATAATATGATGCTAATCTGGATGTTTGCCCAGAGCCTACCTAAGTAGGCTCATTTGCATGTCACTTTTGAATATGGCAAAGTTTGGCACAGGCAAACGTGTTTGCACCAGCAAACAGCTTAGCACCGCGCTAATCCTGCACAAATGCGTTAGCACCACGCTAATGGTTCGGGGACTATTGTACTGTTTTGCACACTGTGCTTTCCCATCAGCTGCTCCCTGCAGCTGTACTGGGTCCATGCATTTGCTGGAACACACATTGGCCAAATAAGTCACCTCTAGCTACCTCCACATTTCTGTGCACTGTGTTACTGTTGTGGTCTGCACTTCCTGGTTGCTATATTCAGAGCTGTCTTATTCCAGGGCTAAGTTTGCCCTGCACTCCCAGCCCAGTTTGCCAGGCCTCATTGCCATGCTATATTCAGAAGCTGTTTGCCCAGGCTATTGCTTTTGTATATAGCTTGCTTTGTGCTCTGGGCTAAGTTTGCACACCGGGCAGTGCTAATTTAGCCCAGGGGCAAAGCTTTGAATATCTCGCCCTCTGTCTCTTACTGCTTCACTCATTCCTCTATGTTGATTGCTGTCTGCTGTCTTTCTTTTGAAAAACTTATATATTTTTAAATCCTCTTTCCTGTCTCTTTTTTTTGAAATTCTGCAGGCCATGTCCAAAATCCTTCTGTTATAAAATGGGAATGTAAAATCCTGCATTCTGATTGGTCATTAGCTGTATATTACAAGTGTCTAATGCATGACTAAAAACAAGTTCTGCCAACCTGGGATGTAGGACATCAAACAAATCTTAGAGCCAAACTTTAGAATTAAAAAAACATATATAGACACCATTTCTTTTTCCTTTACTGAGACCTTTCAAATTTCAGTAGCTGAGGTCCCTATTACTAAGCAATAGTGAATTAAGTGATTAAACAGGGCAGGATGTCATATTTTGTATTTAGTGTTTTATTTATTTTTCCTCATTTGTAACTGCTGTCAGATATGAGCTGTGGGTGAGTGGGTGGCTGGCTGCCAAACTCCCCCATCAGTTGCTCCTGTCAGTTGCTCATTTACTTCCTCTCTCCCTAACTGAGGATGCTGACTCAAGTTGAACTTAGTTAAGTAAAAAAGTAATCTAAATAGACTCATACTAAAAAAAAAAGGAAAAATATTTATTCACCCTTCATGGTTTGAATGACCACAGACCACACTACCGCTCAAAGAACCCCTCTCTTTTATGACTCAAAAGTCATCTACTGGTGTACCATGCACAGAATGAGAAATAATTTGTCATGCCTGCCTTTCTCTGAGCTCCTCTCTTAGTGCCATTTTTTGCCAACCTGTTGTCCCAGTATCTGCAAATCTGTGACATCATGCAAAATGAGATACACAGAGCATCCAAAAGGGATCAGTTCACACACACACAGCAAAAACATACTGCTTTTAAAACACAAAATAAAACAAAAGAAGCATTTCGAATGCATGCTAATAGTGTGAGTGTGTGTGTGTGTGTGGGAGGGGGCGACTATAAATTGAAGGTTTTGGTTGTCATGGCTACCATGCCACCAGTATCCATGGCAACCACAGAATTCAACTTACAGCTATGGAGGCTCCAGTAGGATACATCACACAAATGCAGGTTGTGGAATTCTTGGTGGAATACTAAATGGATAAGAGTTCTGACTGTTTAAATATTTCAACATATACATTACATTTTTCAGACATGTAAAATACAGTGCCCCTTTTTGTAGGTGCAATAAGACATTCCAGAGGTGTACATTAGTCACTTCTAATGCACTGCCAGGGTCAGAAGGCACTTGGCCTGCAGACTTATGCTTTACAATGCCCCTGGCCATGCATTAGAAGTGTCTAATGCACACACAGTTCTGTCTTACTGCTTTCTTCTCTCTCATGATTGTACAGATTTTGTTGTTAAACACTGTAGTTTACATATACAATGATATGAAAAGCACAATATGAAAAAATAGTCTAGTTCCAAACTTTTTTTTGTCAGTCCTACAGTTGACATACTGTGTGTCAGTCAGCCTCTCAGACCAAGACCCTTCATATTTAGGCTTGTTAATCACTTTACTGCAAATAAATGTACAAGCAAAACATAAAATTCTCACTTCTTCAAATATTCTCCAGAACCAGACATTTTTAATGTTGCTAATAAAGTGCTGTTGCACTGAGTCAGTCCCTCCACAGCCACTGTTCTTTTCTCTTCTTGAAATTAACTCCAGAAATAGTAATTATTAATGCTGCTCCTATGGTGCTGCTGCTGTGCTGTGTCAGTCACTCGTGGGATCCCTTCACACTTAGTCTTGTTAATAAATACACAATATACAACATTCTGGCTTCCTGAATTTTCTCCAGAACCAGAAATTATCAAAGCTTCTAATAAGATGCTGCTGTGTCTGTAATGTGGCTGCTGCTGTCTTGGACTGAGTCCCTCTAGAACAACTGCTCTTGTCACATCTTGAGAATTTCTGCAGAGCCAAAAAAATTACTATTACTGCTAATATGGAGCTGCTGCACTCTATCAGTCACCCTTTTTGACTGAGTCCCTCCACAGCCACTGTCCTTGTCAGGTTTCTAAATTTTCAAAGGAGCCAGAAATTTTTTATGCTGTTAATATGGTGCAACTGATGTAGTGCTCTGTCAATTGTCCTCTCTGGCAAAGTCCTTCCACAGCCATTGTTCTTGCCACGTCTCAAAATTTTCACAAGAACAAGAAATTAGAAATGCTTTTAATATGGTGGTGCTGCTGCACTGTACCAGTGGCCCTGTTGGACTGAGTTCACTCCACAACCAGTCTGGTTATACTACGAGTAAAGATGTCGCCATCCATTTATTCATGCAATTACCATGATGGACACTAAACAGAGCAGACACTCTGCACTGTGGGACCATTTTCCTCATTTCAGTTTTTTTCTGAGTGCTGGTGGGGGGAGTAGGGCAGTGGGAACCAGAGAGGGATTTGGTGGTGCTAGCTTATGACTTACTCAGTGAGACTCACAGGGGGTGAGGCAGGGGGAGTGTGTTTGATGCACAGTTGGGGGGGAAGGGCAGGGTATTGTTTCTGAACTGACAGACTGTCTGTCTTCAAGCTATAATACTTAACTTTATTACTTTACAATTTGCCAGGGCAGAAGGAGAGAATCGTGCCAGTGGAGGTTGCAAGGGAACATATAACATCTAGAACATTTTTAAGAGGTGGGACAGGGCATAGCTGTGTAGGGGATGGCAATAGGGACACAATTCATGTCATGTTGTGTCAGCCCAAATTTCCATGGCAAGCTATATGGATTGCCTAATTTATCCAAGAATAGGCAATTCGCATAGCTTCACCAGGAGAGCAACTACACAGATTGCAGTCACTGGCAAAATGAAGTTGATAAAATTCATAAATTTTGGTAACTTCACTGAGCATTAATTAATTATACGTCAAGAAGCTAAACATCATATACCTAACTTTTTTAGTTTGACATTGCGTAATGCCAAAGTAAGTATTGTTTAGGTATTTACTAACTTAGGACCCGATATTAAAAGAGCAGCACCCCCACTAAAAAGGATATCAGGTGTGTTAACCTGAATTTCCTCTGGCAGTCCTGGCTGGCCCATATTTAGAAGTCCCAGGAGCACCAACACAAACTTGCAGGGTCAAAGCACCGCTGCAGCTATGGAATGATGGAGTCCCCCAAGAATATCAGTGTAGCAGTATCTTCAGATGTCTGTGGTGGTAAAGAGCCCCAAAAGTGGTACTATTTACCACTGCCAAAAACTACCTTTTAACAGGGTGCCACCCCGATGGCAGGATGGCTGTACTGCAGCTGCCTGCCGCCGATCACTCATACTAGACATGAAAGCACACCCTGGTGTCCAGTGGTCCCTCTAATCTCTTGTTGTAAAATAGTATAGTAATCACTGGTGTCTAGTGCCCCCTCCCCCCAATCTCCTGTTGTAAAATAGTGTAGTGAATCCTTGAGTCTAGTGGTTCTCCCTTAGTCACCCTCACTGTGCCTGAATAGTCCATGCCTGCAATGTGGCTAAAGTAAAAAAAAACAATAAAGATATTGAGAAATGAAATGCTGCTTCTGCTGCTGCTGCTGTTTGGACAAAATGAGAAGCCCTGATTTCTATAAAGACTACTTTCCTGTAAAATACTTGTATATTTGTTGTGAGGTGCCTAGTAGTTCTCCACTCACCTGATCGCCCGATCATGTCCTTGAATAATTCCACCCCTCCCCATCTCCCTATCTCATCCTTGAATAATTCCCTGGTGTCTAGTGGTACAAACCATTTCACCCCTTTGGCCAGCACACATATCATCTTGATAGGGCTACCAGCACAGCCCTCCTCTCATCTCCATGACTTGCCATCATATGAGATGTCAGTGAGCATGTGTACAATAGACAGCAACTGTATGTACACTCACTGAAATCTCATACAGAGGCCAGCTGTGGAAGTGAGTAGAGGGCTGGTCTGGTCACTGTATTAAGATGATATTTGTGCTGGCCAGTGGGTTGAAGGGGTTAACACTAGACACCAGGCAAATATTCAAGGATGTGATTACTGATTGAGAGATCAAGGGGTACCACTAGGCACCAAGGAATTTGTAAGGATATGATCAGGTGATTGGGGGATGGGGGGTAGCACTAGACAATAGGAAATTATACAAGGACATGATGCAGAGATTGGGAGAGGTGGGGTACTTCTAGATATGTCACAAAAAATATAAACATGTATTTTAGAGAAAAGCAGTCTTGTTTTGCAGTTCATTTCTTTATCCTCCTCCTAGGTGGCACACCATCATGCCTGGTCCCCCAGCCCTATCCCCACTCGCAGCTTACCTGCCACTTCCTCCACTGCCTGTCCCAGTGGCGGTGGTGATCCCTCAACCCACCAAAATGGATCTTGTGCAGAAGTTACTGCTAATCATGGGAGCGGGGCCTGTGGGGATCAGTTTTCATTCTGCCATGTCCAGGACACTTTCCTCCTCCTCCATTTTCTCCCCTTAGGAGAAGAGACATGCAATGACGCCCTATGGAGAGGGTACACACACATCCGCATGTGCTCTTCCAAGTGTCTGCCTCCTTTCCTCCCCTCTTCTGAAGCGTCAGTGCACTGTCCCCCAGCCACTGCTAGGGGTCAGTTGAGCACCGACTGCTGGTGACCCCCTCCTGGAGAAGGAGATCAGACCTCAGATGCTTAATCCTTCCCCTCCAAACCCCCAGTGGCCCATGCTTGTTCCTGAACATGGGTCACAGGCATTGCTGGAGGTAAGGTATCCAGTGACTAAGCCCTCAGCGCCACTGGGTCGGCCAGAGAAAAGCAGTCTTAACAGAAATCAAGGCTTCTCATTTTGTCCAAACAGCAGCACTAACATTTTGTTTCTCAGTAACTTTATTGTTTTCTCACTTCAGTCATATTGCAGGCATGTGTTGTTCGGGGAGGAACACTAGACACCAGGGATCACTGTTTTATTTTACACTGGGAGACATTGCAAGGAACACTAAGGGGCTACTGACCCCATGCAAATGAGCCCATAATAGCATGCAAATGGACCCTTAGTGCATTGCATGCCCAATGTGCTTATTTGCAGGTTGTGGCTGAATATTGCCCACAGGAGTCTTGGGGCTTTCCTGTTTTGGACAGTGCTATTCCCTGTGAACTATATACCACCTAGGTTCACATTGGGGCAGTGCAGTTTCAATTAGAGCCACACCAACTCGGTCCAATATTCAGTTAGATCGCATCATCCCCTATACACCCAATATCCAAATGAATATAGCAGCCACCGAGTTGGGCGCTCGCACAAGAGCAGTGCAAATATTTGCACTGCACTTGTGATCCTGTTTGAATATCGGGCCCATAATATTTTCATTTGGGTTCTGTATGGAGCAGTTTTGTGGTGTGGAGCTTCACTGGCCAGGAACCCATATATGATACTTAATCCAGACCCTCTGAAAAAGGCCCCTCACTTTACAACATTGTGGGTCTATATCCAAAGCCAAGAAGATATGTATTTCATAGGTAAGTCAACAGCCTTAGGTGAATGTATACTAGGTTGTGAAAATGAAGCTTACTGGCAGCCCAGAATGTTTCTATGCAACTTCCAAACTGCTTTAAGTAAGCTTTCCTTATTGTTATGCATTAGCCTGGGCTGTCATGTCATGAAATTAAAATTGTTAAAGATACAGTATTTATTTCTCATCATGTTTTTTTCACATCCCAAATACATGACCCACAAACACTCAAATCCCATTATAAGCATGAACCTCTCTCATTTCCCCTTAACATCTTGCAGTAAGGATCCTGCCACATATACAGTACAGTACAGTACAAAAATAAAAGCGTATTTACCAAATACATGCCATCTGACACTTTTGTGTTGTGCAAGCTATTGTATTTAGGTGCCTTCATTGGTTCAATTATTGTATTCATTGTCCATGTATTGTATTGCAGGATAAAACCATTCAGCATTTGTTCTTTTACAATGGTATGTTTTTACAGAGACTTGGGGAAAAGTTTACAGAGTGACATATACAAATAACATAAAAAGAAATGCATTGAATCCAACACAAGTTACACAGTATTTTACTAAACATTGCAAAGTACCCCAATAATACATTTTCAATGGAGGGAAACTAAAAAAATAAGCTTCAGATTGACAATTAGAAAGTAGTGCTGTGTGGAATGCAGAATTCTAAAGGCAGAGTTAGCACAGAATGACCATTCTGCAGGTGAAATTTCCACAGGTATTTTGCTAGTTCTTCTGTGGCATTCTGGCTGCTGTGATTCATAGACTATTATTCAGTGGAACAGCATTTCTTTTGTGGAAAATCATATGCTACCAATTCCACAGAAGATATTGAGATCCATAGAATAAAATTCTGCAGAAATCCACCATTCTTTTTCCAGTGAAATTTGATGGAAATTCAGTGAACATTTGAAAATTCGGTGAAATTCTGTTCGGCCAGAATTTGAGAATTCTGTACAGCACTATTAGAAAGCAATTTGACTGAAATATGAGCCTAGTTATTAGATATTCCAACTGGTGATTTGAATGCATAAAATATATATATTTTGATATTAATTAATTAGGGCACAACCAACAAAGCTTTACATAACCCTAAGAAGATGTGTACAGTGCCTCTGGAGGCCTCTGCACATCTGCAGCTATTTGCACCCCAGCTGAGAAAGGCAAGGCAAATTTTATTTATATAGTGCTCAATCCATCAAGGGCTTTGAGTGCTTTACAAACATTAAACCAAAAGAATAAACTATAAAATATAGGATAAAACTAAAATAACTCAGGTTCCATTAAAAGCTTGATCAAATAAGAAGGTTTTTAATGAGTCTTTGAAGGCTGCTACCAAGCTGGCTGGACAAATATAATATGGGATTGAGTTCCAAATAATAGGCGCTGCCACCCTAAAGGCTCTATCACCTGATGACCATAGCCTTGAGGTGGGGACTACTAGCAGTGCAGCTTTGGTGGAGCAGAGATGACAGAGTGGTTAATAAGGAATCAGGAGCACTTTTAAGTAGTCTAATCCCAGTTCACATAGAGTCTTGTATGTTAACAACCTGATCCTGAAAGTGATGTGTGAACACAAATGCAGCCAGTGCACAGCACACAAATCCAGAGTAATGTGGTCCCTCCATTGAGGAACTCACCAACATCCGAGCTGTGGCATTCTGCACCAGCTACAGTCAACACATCAAACCTCCACATAGCCCAAAGTATTGAGTGTTATAGTAATCCAACATTGTGGTGACAAAAGCATGGATAATCATCACTAGGTCATGCTGTGCTAAGAGCAACCAGATTCTAGCAATATTCCAAAGATGAAAGAAGCCACAGAAACAGATGTCACCTGCTTTTCAAAGGTCATTATGTTGTCTGATATGATCCCCAGATCTCTGACAGCACTCAGTTCTGAAAGGGGCTAACCACCCAAAACAGGGAGGGTAACCACTCCATTGGCAAGCATGCCCTGATGAAAAGGTTTGATGACCATGACTTCTTTTTGTCCAGGTTGAGACATAACCAGTTGGTGGCCATCCAATCATTTATCACAGCCAAACAGCGGCTCCGCACAGAAGATGCAGAAGTATCATCAGGGACACAGAACAGGTAAAATGGTATCATCAGCATAGCAGTGAAACCCTACATTGTATTGCCGTATGATCTCCCCTAGCAGCAGTATATACACAGAGAATAAAATGGGAGTGAGGATTGAGACCTGAGGAACACCACAGGAGCATACAGATGACCCTGAGGTAAATTTATCCAGAACCGCAGGCTGCATTCTCCCAGTCAAAAATGAGCTGAACCAATCAAAACTACACAGGTAGCACCCACATAGTCACTCAGTCGATCGATCAGCACCCCATGATGCACCATGTCAAATGTAGATGAAAGGTTCAAGACCACTAAAATAGTGTATTGCTTTTAATTCCTCACCATGAGGAGATCATGTGTCACCCTGACCAAGGCTGTTTCAGTGCTGTGCCAAAGGTTGAAAACCAGATTGGAGAGGTTCAAAGATAGAAAGACACTCCAAACTGTCTAACAGTTGTTCAACCACTACCTTCTCAATAACCTTCCCGAAAAACGGAAGATTAGAGACTGGCCTGTAGTTCGTGAAAATGTCAGGGTCTAAAAATGTCTTCTTTAGAAGGGACCTCACCACTGCCCTTTTCAGAGCCAAAGGAAAGTTACCCTTCATCAAGCATCCATTCATGATCTCGATGAAAAGCCTATACTTAGCCACATTGGACCTGGCTCCAGTTCACAGTTGGTGGGAAGAAAACTGATGACCACTCGGAGGACCTTTGTCTCCAAAATCAGTCAAAACTCATCCAAGGCAGACAGATCAATGCCTCCACAAGGTTGGCTTCCCCCAGCCCCAGCTAGGGCATGAGGAAAAATAAATACTGGATCTAACAGTGAACGCTTTGTCAGTGAAAAAACACCCACACCCTATGCAACTTTCTGCAAAAATGGACTGCAGACAGGGAGAATTTAACCATCTGTGTAAAATGTGAAAGGGCATAGCTAGATAGCTAGAAACATAGAAACAGAGAAACATGGACTTTGATGGCAGATAAGGACCGCTTGGCCCACCCAGTCTGCTCATTTACCTACCTATTAGATAAGCTGCAGATCCAATTTAAACAACAGCCTACTTCCTCCTACCCCTACTAGAATTGTTTTATGTCTGTCCCATGCATTCTTGAATTCCCCCACTGTTTTTGACCCCATAACCTCCTCAGGAAGGCTGTTCCATGCACCCACCACCCTGTCCATGAAAAAATTCTTCCTCACATTACCCCTGAGCCATCCCCCATGTATCTTCAAATTGTGCCCCCTTGTTCTTGCACATTTCTTTTTCTGAAAGGTGCTACCCTCTTGGTCTTTGTTGATTCCCTTGAGGTACTTAAATGTTTATATCATGACCCCTTCTCCTTCCTTTCCTCCAGGATATACATATTAAGCTCCTTTAATCTCTCTTCAAGGTAATTTTTCGCTGCAGCAATCAATCAAGAAAAAAAAAATATTTTTCTGATTGATTACCAGTTGATATTCAGTGCAATGAAGTCTCATCACCAATCTGTCCTCCATAGATCCATCCAGTGCATCCTGGAGTTTGTGAGGCTCCAGCTTGTGTTTTGGAAGACACTGTATAGTCTCAGCAGAGAAGAAATAGAGCAGGAGACCCCTCACTTGAACTCAGCTACACAATGATCCAACCAGATGATCAAATCAACCTTGACCAAAGTATTGTGAAGTCCGAGTGAGAAGATTAGATCCAATGTTGACCATGTTTATGCATCTCAGAGGTAACTACCTGTGTCAATCCCAGAGAGGCTATTAACTGGAGGAGCACCTGTCCAAAAATGGGATGATTCATCATCAACCCAGGCACTGAAGTCACCAAGTACCATTAACTTAGGGGACTTCAACACCTGTTTGGAGATGAAATTGGCCAGCTCCTTCAGTAGCTCATTCCCACCATCCAGAGGCCAGTAGATGAGAATGATCTTGCCATTGACACCTGAGATGTATCTGGCCATCACACATTCAAAGGATTCAAATGTTCTCACTGGGAGTGCAGTGAGTCCCAGGGTGGATCTAAAACAGATGACCACCCGCCCCCTCTACAATCTCTCCTCAGCAATGCACCGCAGAATACCTGGAAGGGACAGATGCCACTAGCACACGACCAGCATCATCACCACCCAACCAGGTTTCTGTGATGCAGACAAAGTCAGTTGAGGAACTGGCAATGAAATTCTCCATTATCACAGTTTTATTCCTCAGCAACCTTTCATTGCATAGACCAGTCTGAAGGGAATAAGCAGCGCGGGCCGAATGGACTACTTGCTGCCCAATTCAATTTGGCAGAGCCCTGGGGAGGAGAACCAGATATGATGGTCCTCAGTCCTGGTTCCATTGCCTCCATGGGCATCTCCTGGTACGTATCGCCCCAATCCTGCCCTCCTGACCACCATATCTGGGACCTCAACTGCAGTGAGTGCTCCTCCTACATAACATTCCTAGTTTCTGGCAGCCAAAACCTGATCCAGTCCATGATCTACACAAGTGGTTGTACTGGGAGGGGAAAAAAGGGGTGCAGCTTGCATTTTCTGCCATCCATAGCTCAGGCACTGTAGGTGCCTCAAAGTGGGTGTATAAACTGCTCTAAGAGAACACCTGCTGCATGTTTTCAGTGCTCATTGGCCACACTGCCCCATGCAATACAGGACAGAAGGCAGTACACATGGTGGCTACCCCCAGTTCACTGACAAAATAAGGAGGGCTGGGAGGAAAAACACAACTAACTTTTATTTCTAGTTAATGAAACATTTATTTGTACTGGGACATGACTGCCTTTATCCCATTTTCACATCAAGCAGGTTATCCACTCTCCTGTCAGCCCAGGCTTCCTCTTAGATTCTAGAGGCATCTGGTTTAACTTTGCCCCTTCTCCAGGAATGTTCCAGTCCCTGTTCCCTACTCCACACATGCAGGCAGGGGACCAAGAATGGTAGATGCAGCCTAATGTGGACCCATAATCCCAGATTAGAAATTCAACAACATTAGGATATGTTTGCTTGAAAATATAACAATCCTTCTATGAAGTTGAGGGGCCAAGGGTTTGACTAAGCATGGCACTCCTGTCTCACATTCTTTGACCTACCAAAACTTGTGATATAAGTGTTCCTGCCACCCAGAATGGGAGGCTGGAGTAAAATACTACCCAGGGCAATAACTACACATGCACTTTGGAGGCCTATGGGTAATACCTCTGTTCAAGGGAGAACAGTGAAACCCCCTTAAAAGAATATGCTTTTATGACTATGAGCGGTTTGCAACTTTCACTGATATTGATTTTATTTTTTGCTTGTTGTATGCAAGCTGTCTTCTGTTGGAAAACTATGGGTGTTTATCTGTTTGTATTTTTTCCTTTTATCAAGTTGCTAATATCTTTGCTTGCACCTAGGGCCAGATACTCAAAACCTTTTCCATTGAGCAATGTGATTGCACCCTGTTAGCCTGGGGTTTGAGCCAGATCGCAATATTCAAGTGGGCCTGTGGCGCATACTAACAGGGTTAGCACATGTCAAAAAAAAATAATGTATATTGTGGGGACCTGAATACAGGCACAGTGCAACATTGACTGCATTTGCACTGCACAAAAAGGTTAGCACAGGCCACTTTGCTCATCTCAAATACTGCTGAGAAGAAGACTGACTTACTCTGGGCAACTCTAGTGGCTAGCTGAGCAACTGCAGTCAACAAGCATGTTTGTGTTGGGAAAGCACACCTGCTCACTTGTGACTAGTGGCATCCCCAACCCTCTGAACTATGGCCTTGTTAAAATAAAGTAATTCCCTGGTGTCCAGTGGCCAACCCTACTCTTTGATCACCATCTCATATAATGTCCAAACTGTATAGATTCCCTGGAGCCTAGTGGTCCCCTGTGCCCTCTGACTGCCTCCCCCAAGTATGAGAAAATATATTCCCTGGTGTCTAGTGGTCAGCCCACCTTCTGATTGCTGGCTCTGGTATCAAAAAATAACTCCCCGGTACCTAGTGGCACCACCCTTACCCACTGATCCCTGTCTCCATACTCCATCACATATTCATTGGCATCTAGTGGCCCCCACACACCACAGGTACTGACCAGCACAGCCCCCCTCTCAACACTTTGATCGGCAACTGTATGTGATGACAAGGAATGCATGTCATTTGTACTGTAAAGGGAGCATGGGTACTGTCTACAGTAGACAGAACAAGTGCTCCCTTTGCAGTACAGGGAATGTGCTCTCCCTGTCATTGCATATGGCAGTTGGCTAAGGTGGTGAGAGGAGGGCTTTGCCGGTCACCGTATGAGCTCCCACAGCACCAATGAGGCAGGTAAGGACCGGTGGCAGGGTGTGTGGTAACTGCCCACAATGCCAGTGGGCTGGTAGACACCAGGAAAATATGTGATGGTATAGGTGGATGGGGTCAGTAGGTGGGGGGTGCCACTAGATGCCAGGGATTTATTTTTTTTTATACTGGGGCCTGCAACTGGAGAGTGGGAGAGACCACTAGGTACCAGAGAATGTATGTTCTCATGCTGGAGCACTGGAGCAGGTGATCAGAGGGTGGGGGGACCATTAGACACCAGGAAAAGTTTAAGGTTGATATGGGACATTAATCAGAGGGTTGGGAATGCCACTAGAAACCAGAGAACCCTTGATTTTTATGGGTCCAGGCAATCAGGGTGGAGGCAGAGCCAGTAGCAGGGGTGCAAACCTGCCACTGGTTTGCATACAAATGTGCCCATAATGAGTATGCAAATGACCCCTTAGCTCCTTGCATGCCTAGTGGGCTCATTTGCATGGTGCTGTCTGAATATCATGCTGGGAGCTACTGGCACTGTTGAATCTGATGGCATTGAACAGATATGTCCTTATATATAGGTCTCACTTGAGTGATCATATGCAGACCACTAAGATGAATGATATGGTTTCCACACCATTGTCTGTAGTCCGAGGGGTTCCCCAGGGCTCAGTGCTTGGACCCTTATTGTTTTTGATCTACCTACAAGGTTTTGGTAATAATGTTTCAGGCACGGCATACCATCTATATGCTGATGACGCCATATTAATTACCTCAGCTCCAACCCTGTCTGAAGTTCAGACTAGGCTGCAAGTAACATTTAATGGCTTACAAGACTTTTTTACAAGATCACAGCTTAAAATAAACATAGATCAAACAAAAGGTATGGTCTTTGGTATCAACTCTAAATTAAACAAGCATTTGTCAATGCCGAATGTTGTCTTGCTGGCATTGGCATTGGTAGTGCAGGAGTTAGAGAGAGATGCATAATAGGAATGGTAGTAAAGTACTGAACTGATGCCAACCCCACCCTGCAGAGACTGACAGGCATTGGGGTGTGCCTTTGGGTCATCGGCCATAATGCTCATGCCATTTCATCTCCCCCTACCCTGCAGACACCGACAAGTGTCACGGTGTGCCTTGGAGACTTTGGGCCTTACACTCACCCCATTCCATAAGGAAATACACTGATATGGGTGCAGTATAGGAGAATTGGGAGAACTTTGGGGCCGAAGAGTCCAAGGCACACCTTGATGCCTGTCACTGGCTGCAGGGTGGGGGTGGAATGGCTTGAGCATTACAGCTAACAATCCCAAGTCACACCCCTGACGCCTGTCAGTCTCTGCAGGGTGGGCCATTACGGTTGGAAACCCTAACGCTCTGGGCGTTTGTTGCTATTTTCACTCCAAATTTTTAACATGGGCTTTTTGTGACCCCTACCTCATGAACAGTGGCACTAGCCGTTCATTAGTCAAAAGGTGATTCTGCACAGTGACTGTGCCATTTGGCACCACAGGTGTGAAAACACATTTTGGGTAGGATGTGAAAAATAACAGCTGTACTGTTCATGAGAAGGTGTAAAAAAAAATGGCAATGTTGAAAATCTGGAGTGAAAATATGAAACATTGGTGAAGTCACGAATGTGCATAGAAACTGCACAACGCATGCCCATAATGTAATTATTTTGGGGATTTATTTAACCAAGTTTTCAACATTGGAATTTTGGGACCTCTGCTCATGATACAGTGGCACTGTGATTTTGTTAATTTGTACTGAAAAAAAAAACAAATAGTCTTTAATTTAAATTCAGCATACCCTCACAGCAAAAACCACAGAGTCAAAAAGCACTCAATGTTTTACGAGGGAGATTTTTGGCTCTGTGGTTTTTGCTGTGAGGGTTTTTGTTGTGAGGGTATGCCAAATTTAAATTTAAATTTTTATAAATGCATTTGTCTTGGTGTTAGTGTGTGCCAGAGTTTATGTTTTTTGCTTTCAACTGGTACTTTGTGCACCACATACCGAGCAGTGACTCTGTTTTCTTCCATTGTATGAAAATATTAAAAATTGTTGAAGTTAAGAGCGTGCGTGGAAACTGCACAATGCATGCTCATAACACAGTCATTTTCTGGAATTTTTTCACCAAATTTGCAACATAGGTTTTTTGGGACCCCACCACATGAGCAGTGGCACTGTCATTTCATTTCTTGATCCCAAAAGGTGATTCTGTATAGTGACTGTGAAATCACCTTTCAGGACTGAATAACGAGAGGACAGTGCATGTGTTCACGAGGTGGGGTTCCAAGAACCCCATGTTGAATATCTGGAGCCAAATTAAAAAAAAATGGCCAAGATATCCACCTAAGTTGAACATCACCCCCCCCCCCACCGATGCCATTATACAGCTTACCGGCATTTCTTCAATTTGCAGTTCGGCTTTGAAGAGTCCAGACATGTTTCCGCTCCACCAAAGATTGCAGGACCAGACCTCCAGAGGTAAGTATGGGGTGAGGGTTGTGTGTTGGGAAAGTGTGGGGGGCGCAGAAGGTGGGCCCGGGTTGGGAGAGGGGAACGCCATAGACAACAGACCATTTTCTTTTTTCCAGGAACAAAAAAAAAATGGATACTGCACCGTGGACATTTTCTTTTTTACAGCTGAAATAAAACAAATGATCACACTGGGGTGGGCTCCCAGTGCGCCCCATGACTTTTGGGGGGTGATGTTGGCCACACTGGGTGGGCTCCCAGTGTGCCACACAATGGGAGTGGGGTGGTGGGAGGAACATGCTGATGTGGTCAGCTTTCTGTGAGTGGAGTCACACTGGGGTGGGCTCCCAGTGTGCCACACAATGTGGTGGGGTTATGGACATGCCGACACTGGGATTGCACCCCTGATGTTAGCCTTCTTTGGGGATTGTGTTGTTTCTTGAAATGTTTCACCAGGAAAGGCACTTATGAGAGGCGTGTCATCTGTGCTGCTGCATGACGAGCTTGTCTCTGATTGCAGCAGCACATTTCTTACAAGTTGTGTCCACTTTACATAATTCTTGTGTCAGCGCTAACATGCTGGCTAATTGGGGAATGAGGGACGCACCTACTAACGCGTGCCCTGCATTCACCAACACTGACACACCTCTGCATTTCTCCTACTACCACAAGAGGTTGCTTTTGCAAGCACAAGACAACATAAAACTAGTTCTGAACTGAGAATTGTTGATGCAAAAGGAGAGAGGTTGAAGTCTGTGGTGTCTTATAAATTCCTTGGCTACTGACTGGACTTCTCAGGCTCAGCCAATGTGCATGTGGGCAACCTTATAAGAGCAATTGGGAAAAGGGTGATTATATTATATCGAAATAAAAATTGTTTGTGTGGTAACATGATTCAAAAGATTGTTGAGTCCCAGATAGTTCCCCTGTTGGATTATGGTGATGTTCTATATGGTTATTTGAATAACAACAAACTGCATAAATTTGATGTTTTGTATAACCTCCTGGCCAGGTTGATTCTCCAATGCCCTAAGGATACACACCATTGCCAAATGTACAATAGTCTAGGATGGTTGTCTCTGTCAGAGATACGTCAACTTCTTAAATTCATATTGGCATATAAAAGCATTTTAGGTGAAATCCCTACCCATTTGAATGAAAAATTGCAGGTTAGGAAAATCAATGCTTCACGTAGAAAGTCTGCTTATTATGAATTAGTTGTCCCAAAGATAAAATTAAGAAGATTGATATACTTCTTTAGCCATCTGGTTCCCTCATATTGGAACAGTTTACCTCCTAAATTTCGATTGTTGGATGCTAAATTTCTATCTTAACAAGTTGTAAAGCAATGGTTCTTGGACAAGACAGCAAGTCTGGTTAAAGACTGTTGTGGCTGACTTAGATGATAATACTGTATATTGAATACACTAACATAATTTATTGTATTGTATTTTAGTTATATTATTTGTGTAAATTGAAATTTATGTGGAATGTAACTGTTTTCTGCTGAGATTTTGGGTCACCTTTTTAAATGAGTTTTATTCAACGGTCTAACCCTTAATAAAATGAAAATGAATATTCAGTTGGATAGTGCCAGTGCATTATCTGACTGAATATAGCAGCCTCAGGGTCAGGGGCAGTGGGCAAATACAGTGCAAACCTTTGTACTCGCTTTGCCCATTTTCAAATATGTGGCCCCTGGTTTCTTTCTGCATAGCTGAAAATTTAAAAAACTAAATTAAAAAAATAAAAGACAGTTTTTGAGGGACAGGATATTCCAATCTGTATTATTATCTGGGTGTGGAGAAAGTAAAGGCTAGAGACCCCCCACCCACCCCCACCTTATAAGCAGGACATGGCTAAGAGTACCTAGGTAAGGGCATGGAAAATCAGGGTCCCTTCATGCAGAGACCAGAATGGTTCCCCTCTTACACTGGGGCACAGAAATGATCCCTCTATGGGGCAGTAAGCATTGGTCCTGAACAACCAAATTTCATGTAATGTTAACCAGTTTGAAAATGTTGTAATCAGTTCAGACTTTATTCAGTCCTTCCCCAAAATATTTGAATTGGCTGGTAAGAATAAGACACCCTCAGAAGAATTCATAAGAGCTAGATTTTGATGTATGTCCCCATTGCAACCAAACCAGGATGCTGCAGGACCTTCCCCCACATTTCAGGCTTTCCTATCCCTGCACCAAAGGGATGCTTACTAGACCATTTCAATATGAACCTGCATACTTCTGTTTTGCAGACACTTGCATCCAACTTTAGGGGCTCAATTTTCAAAAGAAGAACTATGATGCAAGGTGTCTGCACCAAAAAGGCATGACACAGGTAGCACCTTGCATCATAGTTTATGGCAATCCTAGATTTTGAATGCTCGCTGTGCCAAAATCAGACGCTGTGCTGCAGAGCCTCTCTGCACCACCCTTACATCAAAATCACCCATGTGCCTGGTTGCAAAGGTGGTTGCACCATACTGGGGCTGCACCATCCTCTTTTTTTCCCTATTTCAGAAGCTCCATTGTGGCCACAAGATGGAGCAGCATTTAGATCAGCCAGGAGGTGGTCTAGGGGTCCAGCGCCACTGCCTGGCAGGGTGGCAATTGGGGGAGACCTGGAAGGAGGGGACCAGGGGCTGATGTAGCTCTAGTTCTGCCATGGGGGTTGATGGGGACATGATGGCAGTGGGGCAACATGAGGCACCCAGTGGTGGTGCCCTAAGAGTTGCCACAAAGCAGATCAGGCTGGATGGGGGTGGCATGGCCAGACCATCATTACTCCAGACCTCACAGGTGACAGTAGCCCTGGCACCTGTCCCACAGGAAGCACATACCCCTAAACACAGCAAGTGGCAGTGGCTGCAGGTTGCGGAGTGCAGTTGATGGCTGGGGAGGTGTCCCAAGCACCATGGCATACCCCATTGAACAGAGCCACTGTGTGGCAGCCCAAGAATGCATAAGTACTATTCCAGAGACTGTGGGTCCTCTGAGGCAGGTGCCAGGGCTGCTGTCAACTGTGGGGTCCAGGTCATGATGGTTCAGTTGTGTCCCCTCACCCAGCACAATCCAGCTGTGTGCCAACTCTTAGGGCACCACTGCAAAGTGCCTCCACATGCCCCCCCAACTGCTGCAGTTCCCCTTTTGCCAACATCGCATCCCCCAGGGAAACATCAACCCTCAGCCCCCACCTTCCACGCATAGTTACCCCTCAACTCTGTGGACTGTCTAGAGTCATGTCAGGCATGGGGGTAAAGGATCCCTCCATCAAACCCACAAGTGTGCCCAATGTTTGGTGCAACCTTGTGGCTGCAACAACTCCCAGGTCTGCACTGCAGAGACCCCTATTTTTACAATATGGAGTGCAGAGTCCCTGATACACCTGCAGTTTGCGGCAGTCCTAGATCACCACAGATTGCAACTGTCTAAAGCCTCTATGAAAATTGAGCCCCAGATGTCAGCTACTACAAAGCATTTGCAAGGGATGCAAAATAGGTACTCCAGCTATAAGAAAAATGGCACATCTGACAGACAACATCTTGGTCCACATGAAAATTGGTCTCCTAAGTTCTGAGTTGCATTTCCATGGTGAAATGAAAGGATGCAGTTATTGTTAACATGGTCCATAATAAAATTAGGTCACAAGGTTCAACAAAGTTGCCTTGACTTCCTGGGCACATTTTTATTCCTTTCCTTTTCTATATACTTTCTTTTTAAGGAACTAAATATAGAACGTCATGTTCCCTAAACAAAACTCAGTTTCGTCTCAGTATTAGATGAAGTTTCAGATATGAGTTATTGTAAAGTTTTCTTTTATCCACTTTGGGTGAAACATCAAAGTTTCCTTAAGGTCTATTTTATTGTAAACTGCTCCTGTCAGTTTTAATCAAGAGCCCATTCTTTACTTAATGAAAGAATGATGTAATACAAAATACACTGATGTATCACAAATGATGTTAAAAAAGAGCAAACATTTACCTGTCTGATTTAAAAAAAATACTTATAAAAAACTTGCATCTAGTCCAAGACAAAAAAATCCAGAATATTTAGCACTAATTCTTTTCAACTGTCCAATGTTGAAATCCTAAAAGGATATTTTAATTTTTTTTCTACCAAGAGGAATGAAGCCATCCCTAAACATAGTAAAATATTATTCCCCTTGACAATAGAGCTATATCTAAGACATGAACTATTGCTGTATTAGAAATGAGAGGCAATCAGTATTTTTCATCATCCTAGAATCTCTATAGTACAAAAAAATCCATCAAATATAATGGAATTGGTGTATGCCTGCAAGGCAAAAAGTCCTTTCTTATTTCCAATGTGAAATCTGTTTGAAATGATCAGTTACAGTCCAACTTTCTAAGCACTGGGAAAGTACGACCCCAAATGCTAGTGTTGATCTGCACCACCTTTTCTCATTGGCATGAAATCTTCTGGCAGTGTGCTTCACTTTCCTAAACTAGATATGCCACTGTACGATATTGATCTGTACTTGATGGATACATGATCCTAGTGCCCAGTATCAGCTTTAAAACTTCATAGGACTCTTAAACTTGTTTCATGCACCATAACCAGTTCCAGCTTTTATTATGCACACTGAGAATCCTCTGGATAGAGGACACAATGTGCTTAACTGTATTGCAGATAAAAACATGCAATCTTTCATGCTAACCTCTTCAAACATTAGTATCATGCATGCCTGCATGTGTATATTTTCTAAGCAAGTACACATTTTTATATTTTTAATGAACATAATGTATTTCTTGCACATAAGAGCAGAAGTGAGGATACTGTGTTTATTTTACGTCAGAGAGCGCATTTACTTTATTTGAGCAACACATCACAAACAAAAACAACTGTTTGACATGTTACAGAGTGATTTAAAACAATGCACATCTGGAACTTTATTTGTGGTACCAAAATCAATCTGGGTTCTCAAGGAATAATTAATTAAAATGAATCAATAGATCAAAATCTTTATCCAGGCGAACATCATTGAGCAAAGCTCATTTGCAAGATGGACCTGGTTAAGGCCGGTCAAAATAGAGTTACATACAACAGTGACAATATATCATTTAGGCAAAAAAGAAATACAGAACTCATTTACAGGATGGGCCTGGTTAATACCAGTACATAACAGATTTATATACAACAGTGACAGTACATCATATGACACAAATAATACAAGGTAGGTGCTCAATGCAGTGGCAGAATAAAACAGAATATGAAAACATAAATGAGGTTCAAACATTTTAAACTTTTTTGAGCTGAAACTGAAAACTACTTATGATACTATAATACTAAACATTCTGGCCATGCAGCAAATCAGAGCTTTTTTAGCAGTGTCTTTGATTGAATTTTCCATATTCTCCCCAAACCCACCCATCTCCCATTACATACAGGTACCTCTCCTTTCATGTAGTAGCCCAATTATCCAGATATAACCTCAACTGAACCTGAGTGCCTCATGTACTACTGAAAGGAGGAATAGTGAGCCTGGTGTCGGTACCTCCATATCCTCACACCAAAATGCCACTCTTGAATCAAAGGTGAGGGTACACAGGTGAGACTAAGCTTCCTCACAGAATAGCTCCCATCCCCAGGGGCAGCCATTCCACCAGGAGAAGAAGGAGACCTTCTCCAGAGCAGAGAACACATCCTTCAGACTGCTTTTCTAGCTGCTGTCATAGGTGACTGGGATCACTGGTGGGAAACATGAACCAGCGATTCCCCCAAGTTGAAAGTAGGCACCCTAAATGCTAAGCCATTAGAGTGGCAACCAATCAGAATATTTCATGCCAGTTACATGCAATGTACAAGCAGTCTTAAACTGAACAGTATACATTTTATCCAGTTTCTGAATACAGTTGTGCAGGAGTGTTTTTTTCTGTTTGTCATTTTTAAAACTTAACAAAGTAAATGAAAGTCCTGAAGCAGGGAAGGCTTTTTAATTTTTTTGTGTATTTTAAAGACCTGCACTTTAATGTCCCCAGTATAGATATTAATTTACCTTTAGGTTGTGCAAGAACATGCTTGTTAGTAACATTAAATGGAATGGGAAGTGCAGTAAAATGTCTGCTTAATCAATGTATTGATTAAAATATTGTTTTCATATCTGACTTGACATTCCATGATATGTGTGAAGTGAAACGGTGACTGCTATCTTATAGATACATAGATACATAGACAGTGTCTGCAGATAAGGGCCTATGGCCCACCCAGTCTGCCCATTTGAGCTTGTAAGTTCAGTTTGTTTTCCTAGAAGTTTGTTGTCCCTTACCCCTGACCTCCAGAATTCCTTTATGTCTATCCCATGCATTCTTAAATCCCGTGATTGTTTCAGCCCCCACTACTTCCTCTGGCAACGTGTTCCACTTGTCCACCACCCGTTCTGTGAAGAAATTCTTTCTCATGTTTCCTCTGAATCATCCTCTCTCCCACTTCATCCCATGCCCTCTAGTCCTGGAACATCTTTTTCGCTTAAAAATAGTGTTTTCCTGCACCCTGTTCCTCCCTGTAAGATACTTGTATGTCTCTATCATATCCTCTCTCTCCTCCTCTCTCCAGGGAGTACATGTTCAGTTCCTTCAACCTGTCTTCATAGGACTTGTGATGCAATCCATGTACCATCTTTGTTGCCCTCCTCTGAACCTTCTCTACCCTGTCTATGTCCTTACGTGAGTATGGTCTCCAGAACTGTACACTGTACTCCAGGTGGGGCCTCACTAGTGTCTTGTATGAGCGAAATTATGAGCTCCTTTTCCTGCTGGTGATGCCCCTGCCTATACATCCCAGCATCCTATTTGGCTTTACCTGCTGCCTTGTCACACTGTTTCTCACCTTGAGGTCATCAGAGATGACAACCCCAAGATCCCTTTCCTGCTTGGTGCATGCTATCCTCACCCCCAACTGATATATTGTGCCAGGGTTTTGTGTCCCATATGTATTATCTTGCACTTCTTTGCAATGAATTTCAACTGCCAAACCCTGACCATTCTTCAAGTTTCTGCAGGTCGCTTCTCATTCTGTCTACACCCTCTGGTGTGTCTACTCTGTTACAGAGCTTTGTGTTTATCAGCGAACAACAGGAAATTTGCCTTCTAGGTTCCAAGCGCATGTCAATGATGAAGATGTTGAATAGGACCGGTCCCAGCACTGATCCCTGTGGTACCCCACTGGTCACTCTTCCCTCTGTGGAGTGACAGCCATTTACCACCACCCTCTGTGTCCTCACCCAGCCAGTTACCTACCCACCACACTACTGTCCTGCCCACACCCAAATTCCCCAGTTTGTGCAATAGTCTTCTATGTGGCACAGTGTCAAAGGCCTTGCTGAAGTCCAGATAGGCTATGTCCACTGCCCTCCCTGATCCACCTCCCTAGTCACCCAGTCAAAAATTCAATGAGGTTGGTCTGACATGACCTCCCCTGGTGAAACCATGCTGCCTTGGGTCCTGTAGTCCATTGACAACCAGATGTTCCACCAATCTCTCCTTCAGTAGTGCTTCCATGATCTTCCCCACTACCAAGGTGAGGCTGACTGGTCTGTAGTTCCCTGCTTCCTCTTTGTTCCCACTTTTGTATAAGGGGTCTACATCTGCTGTCCTCCAGTCTTTGGGTACCTCCCCTGTTTCCAGTGATCGGCTAAACAGGATAGCCAGAGGTTCAGCCATCACCTCTCTTAGTTCTTTAAGGACCCTGGGGTGCACCTAATCTGGCCCCATTGCTTTATCAACTCTTATTACTTCCAGTTCCTTTAGGACCCTTTCTCGTGTAAAGGGACTTGTGTCCATTTCTGCACCATTCTCATCCCTTGTACTCCCTTCAGACCCATTACCCTCCTCTTCCTCAGTAAAGACTGAGCAGAAATACCTGTTCAATATGTCAGCTTTACTGTTGTCATCCTCCACGTTGCCCCCATCCTCCCCCTTCAGTCTCACTATCCCTCCCTTTGTCTTTCTTTTTTCACTTATGTACCTGTAAAAGGTTTTGTCCCCTCTACCCACTGATTTTGCAATGTGTTCTTCTGTCTGAGCTTTGGCTTCCTTACTGACCTCCCTGCCTCCTTTGCTTCTCCTGGGTACTTCTCCCTATCCCCTTCTGCCTGTGTCTTTTGTATTGTCTGAATGCAATCTTTTTGGCTTTCACTTTCTTTGCTACCTCTTTGGAAAACCATAATGGTCTCCTCTTCCTTTTCCTCTTGCTAACCTGCTTAATGCATAATTCTGTTGTTCTTGTAATCCCCATTTTAAATACTGCCCACTGTTCCTCAATGCCTGATTCCTGTCCCATTCCCCTTAATGTCTCTTTCAAGTATCTCCCCATCTTCCTAAAGTCTGCCCCCCTAAAATCCAGGATATGTGTTTTTGTGTGGTTTGGTTCTGCTCTTTCTGTGATTTCAAACCACAATGACTGGTGGTCACTGTTTCCCAGGTGCTCCCCCACTGTTACCCCCATCACACTGTCCCTGTTTGTGAGCACAAGGTCCAGTATTGCCTTCTGCCGAGTTGGTTCCATGACCAGTTGCTTGAGGAAGGCACCTGAAGGAGTCAGGATAAATCTGCTCCTAGTTGATGCTGCTGCTGGGATGCTCCAGTCCACGTCTGGAATATTGAAGTCTCCAACCAGTACTACCTCACCCTTGTCTGCCATCCTTTGGATGGCTAGCATCAGCTCCCTATCTGTTTCTTCCTCCTGGGCTGGTGGTCTATAGACCACACCTGTGCGGATGGCTGTCCCCATTTTCCTTTCCAGCTTAACCCTCAGTATCTCTCCCCCATTTTGTTCCTCCTGGATCTCTGTGGCCCTTATGTCATTTTTCACATACAGTGCCACTCCTCCTCCCTTCCTGCCTGCTCTGTCTCTTCTGAATATGTTGTAGCCAGGTATGGCCATCTCCAGTCGTGGTTATCATTACACCAGGTTTCAGTGATAGCCACAATGTCCAGGTCTGACTGTACCATGACAGCCTCAGATCTTCCATCTTGTTGCTAAGACTCCTGGCATTTGCACACATGGCTTTCCATGATTTGACCTCCCTAGACTGTTTCACTGTTCTACTCCAGCCCCTTCCTTGGTTGTCATTTATCCCTGGTTCTCCTTGCTGTCTGCCCTTCTGCTGAATTTTGCCCCTTTTCTGCTTATCCACCTCTTGGGCACTAATCTCCATCTTTTGCACACTGCTTTGTAGAGATAGCCACTCCTCTGGTTCACTGGTTCCACTGCTAGCTGTGGGGGGTGAGCAAGTAGGTACCCTCCTTGCTGGTCTGCCACCCCCCTTTGCTAGTTTAAATGCTTGTCAATGTAGCATTTAAACTTATCATTGAGTGCTTGGATTCCCCTCCAGGATGGATGCAGGCC
Organism: Neoceratodus forsteri; assembly: GCA_016271365.2. NCBI lineage: Eukaryota > Metazoa > Chordata > Ceratodontiformes > Ceratodontidae > Neoceratodus > Neoceratodus forsteri. The sequence continues at coordinate 269,811,372 of CM057453.1, forward strand.
GTCAGGCTTGAACAAACCTCCATCCCTCCAGGTGGGTCCCCAGTCACCAATGAATCCAAACCCTTCCTCACAGCACCAGTTCTTCAACCATGAGTTAAAGTTCCTGGTGCATGCACTCCTATGCTCTCCCTTGCCTCTCACAGGTAGTACTTCTGAGAAAGTGACAGAAGTAGCATTGCTTGAGACCCCCTCCCAGTTTCCTAAACTCTTCCTGAACTTCCTTTGGCTCCCCATTTGCCAGGTCATTGGTACCTGGGTGGATAATGACATCCAGCTCACCCTCCCGTCTTGCCTTCCCAGTGATCCCAGGATCTTCCTTCCATCCCTCCATGCCGTGGCACCTGGTAGGCACCTCACCTCCTGTCCTCCCCTCCTGTGTTCCTACTGGATCCATCTTATGATGGAGTCCCCCCACCAGGATTCCTTCCTCCTCCTCTGGGGTCCTGCTTTCCCCGCTGAGGTCACCTCCTTGGCTAACCTCCACATCCTTTCCTTCCACTTCTCTGGGTGCCTCTATTTGGTTGTCCTCATTTGCCAGTGTGGCATATGAGTTCTTGAGTGGAATAGGATCTGGTATGTGCCTCTGCCTGACTGCTCTAACCCTCCCTGTGCCCACTGTCATCCAAGTGCTCCTCGTTCTCGGCATCCTTTGAGGCAGTTGCATTGGACTGGGTGGTCCCTGGATAGGGGTGATGGTACTCCTGACCCAGTTTACTTCCGCTCTGGGTCTGGCTACCTCATCCCGCAGTCCAGACAGATGCATGCAGATAGGAAGCACCTCAGTGTCCAGAAGGTCTGCCTGAATATGGCTGCCCCACAGCCACTGCATTGCACCACTCCCACATTATACTGCAGTTCCACTACTTGTCTGCTACTGAAGCTCTCCTAGTTCCTTTTTATTAATTTACTGTACTAAAATCCTGCCACTGATCCTCAGATATATTTTTTTTTAAAGAAAAGAAACCAATAAATAAATAAATGAGTCAAAACACTTGTCGTGCTGAGGGTGGGCCTCTTCCCCCTTATGCCCCTCTTACTTCACACCCCTTACTATACCCTGTGTTTAGCTCCTGTCAATCAAATTTAACAGGGCATATAATTAAGAATTGGGGGAAGGGGGGGCGAAAATTTGCAGCAATTAAAGACAGCACAGAATTACATCACCAGAATTACACCACCACTATGTTTTAAATTTTCAACAGCCCAAAAACAATTATAAGTAACCTCTTCGAGGAAGGGAAGTAACTGCAACACAGCTTGTTTTAATTTTTATCTGTTTGCATTGGTGTTTACATTGTGAAAAGGATGGGGAAGGAGCTGGAAGGAGTCAGTGCAGTAGTTGATTACAGTTTCTTTTTGGGCATGAACAGGAGGAATAGGAACTTAAAAGGCAGCTGCTAAGTCTGTCTGAATTGTATTTAAAAGAGGGTAAGGGAAATTGTGAAAAAGAGAAGAATGTTTTGCAATGATGGGGTGGGAGAGTGGAAACTTGGGGGGAGTGTTGGGTATCCTTCATCTGGAAGGGTGGAGGGTCACTGGTGTGTGATGAGAGCAATGGATAGGGTGGTAGGCTGCAACAACTGCGGTGAGCCAATCTTTCTAAAAATTGCATGGAGGTTGGGGGGATGTTTAGTGTGCAACCAAATAGGGAAACTTAAAAAGGACATCAAAGGTCTGCAGGAGGAGCTATTACAGGCAAGGCACACTGCAGGAGGTTATAGTCTAACACTGGAGGGATGAAAGAAGGGAGATGAGGAGGTAGGTCAGTTTGGGATAACAGGGGGGAGGAGAGGGTCAGAAGAAGTGAAGCAGAGATGGGGACCCAGGCCAAGAGGCGGCTTGGGGAACCCAGGTCAAGGGAAAAAAGACAAGAGGAAGGAGGAGAAAGGGACTGATGAGTGGAGAAGGAGAAGTGGCAACAGTCATGGAGTTGAAAGGAGGAAATAGTCTAGTATGAGGAGGGAGGAGGCAGGCATAGCAGAAGGGTCTTCAGAAAATTGGTTTGCAGTACTAGAGGGAAAGGAGGAGGAGGGAAGCGATGAGATTGGAGGAGTAACTGATAGAAGTCCAGATGAAACTGGAGATGGGGGAAGTTCTGCTGGTGGAATTACAACAGGGGCAGAAAGGGGAACTACTGTGCAGGAGGAAGAGAAGGAGCATGGAGCAAGAGGTGGGGAGGAAGGGAAGCAAGTAGATAGGGGACTTAATACTAAGAGGAGTCCAGTGGGGTAGCAAGGGGGAGAGACATAGTCACATTTGGGTGGAGGTCGTGCCGGGAATGACAGCAGAAAGAGTTGGACAATATGTTCTAAAATATGCTTGAAGAGTTAGGGAGAAGCTTAATTTAATTGTACATTTGGGAACAAACGACCTGGCTGACAGGATGGTAGATAGAGTCCAGAGGAGGTTTCAGGAACTAGAACAATTATGTGAGGGGGCAGGAAGATCAGTAACTTTCTGAGATACACTTCCAGTGCCCAGGGCACAGCAAGAAAGCTGAGAATAGTAGAATTTAATGGATGGCTAAGAACCTGGTGTCATGCTAAAGGGTATGGGCTGGTGGGGGTGGGGGTGGGGAGAGACCTGTGAGAACAGTAGTCTCTATGCCAAGGATAGACAACACTTGAGCAAGGAGGGAAAGAAAGTGTTGAAACAGAGGATGGAGGAGTACATAGAGGTAATTGGCAATTTAAACTAGGATTGGGGGTGGCAAGCTGGCAAGTGATATGCAGAGACCGTAGGTTGGGAAGCCATATGAGCTTACTCCCATAACTGTGACAAAGGACAAAGAGCAAGTGCTAGTGGCGATGCTAGTAAAGGAGGGCAGGAGAGGTTTGGAGGAAGGGGTGGAAGGTGGTCACCTTGAATGCTAGGAGTCTCGGAAAGAAAGCTGCAGAGCTACAGACTCTCATGGCAGTGGGGGAGGTGGATATGTCGGCTATCACCAAAACATGGGCCACCCAATACAATGACTGGGACCTGTCGATACCAGGGTACAGGATATTTCTTAGGGATAGAGTGAATGGGAAAGGAGGGAGGTGCCACTATATTTGAGGGAAGGACTGAAGTGTGTATGGGAGAAAGAGGGGGAGGGTAATATGGAGTCACTATGGATGCAAATCCAGGATTCCAAAATTAGGACTCTCAAGATGGAAGTGGTGTACAGGCTGCCCTCTCAGACAGAGGAGTTAGACAGGGAACTAGCAGGACAGATCAGGAGAACCTACGAGAAGGGCAGTGTGGTGATTGTGGGGGACTTCAACATGCCAGAAGTGGACTGGAGTACCTCAACACCCAGAAATAGAAAGGAGCAAGTACTGTTGGATGCCTTCCAGGACAGTTTCCTGATGCAAATTGTCAATGAACCAACAAGGTTAGGGAATACCCTTGACCTCTTGCTGGCAAATGGGGAGTTTGTGAGGGAACTGAGGGTGAAAGAACCGCTGGCGGAGAGTGACCATCACTCAGTATGGTTCACATTAGATATGGGTATGGAAGGAGTGGATTTTGGCACGAGGGTGCAGGACTTCAGGAGTGCCAACTTTTGGGAGGATGGGGGAAGTGGAAAAGGGGTATCTGGCAAGAATTCAGTCTAGTATGGGCACTAACCAGAGGTGGGTGCTCATAAAGCTGGGGATAGTGGAGGCAACCAGAACCTGTAGCAAGGCCCAGAACAAGAAGACTAGGGCAAAGAAACCTAGCTGGGTTAGCAAGGAGGTCATGGAAAAGGTTAAGAGGAAATTAGCTGCCTTTAGGAGGTACAAAAAACAGGAAGGGGGAGGACAGGGAGGAGTACCTGAAGGAACTGAAGGAGGTGACAAGGGCAGTAAGGACAGCCAAGGCATCTAAGGAGCTCAGGCTGGTGCAGGGCATTAAGAAGGTGGAGAAGCATTTCTTCAGGTACATCAGGAGAAAAGGGAGCTGTAAGGACCATATAGTAAGGATTAGGAAGGAGGGGGGTGAGTGGAAGCAGGGGGTGAAAAGGTAGAAAGACTAAACGATTACTTCTGCTCAGTATTTACTAAGGAGAAGGGGGGGTGATATCCAAGGGGGGAGGGAGGGCAGGAATGGAGGGGGAGGGGGTGACACATGTGGAAATCAAGGAGGGCAGGATTCTGGAGGGTTTGAGGGCACTGAGGATGGACAAGGCACCAGGCCCAGATGGCATCCACCCCATGGTACTGAAGGAGCTGGCAGGAGTCCTGGTGGGACTTTTGTCAGACCTATTCAATGCCTCCCTACACTCAGGGTGTATACCTCAGGATTGGAGGATGGCTTCTGTGATGCCTCTCCAAAAACGCGGCCCCAAGGATAAATCGGGGAACTACAGACTGGTGAGTCTCACATCCTTCGTGGGTAAGCTGATGGAGACTATCCTGAAGGAGAGGCTGGTGGCCATCCTCAAGGCCAAAGGGCTACAGGAGAGCAGACAGTATGGCTTTGTAAGTGGCAGATCCTGCCAAACAAACCTGGTGGAGTTCTATGACTGGGTAACTAGGCAATTGGATGGAGGCCATGCAGTGGATGTCCTGTACCTGGACTTGAGTAAGGCATTTGACTCAGTGCCACATGAGAGGCTGGGAAGTAAAAGCAAAGCTGGTGAGATGGGTAGGGAACTGGTTTCAGGGAAGGCAACAGAGGGTGGTGGTGGATGGGGAGCTTTTATCCCCAAGGGTAGTGACGAGCAGTGTTCCACAGGGCTCGGTGTTGAGACCAGTGTTGTCTGGGATATTCATTGCAGACATACAGTATCATTGGGCATCAAGAGAAAGACCAGTCTGTTTGATGATGACACCAAGATGGGAACAGTGATGGACAACCTGGGGGGGGTGGCAGGGGTTGCAGGATGATCTGGAAAAGCTGAAAACCTGGTCAGACACTTGGCAACTGGGGTTCAAAGCCAATAAGTGCAAGGTGCTGCATTTTAGAATGAAAAACCCAAAGAGGAGTTACTAGCTGGGGGGTGCAGCTAGCTGAGACAGAAGAGGAGAAGGATCCGGGGGTGCTCATTATGGGGTCAACGAAGAACTAGGCACAATATAGAAAGGCAGCTGCAAAGGGCAACAAAATGCTGGGTTGCATTGCAAGGGGTATATCCTCTAGGAGGGGGGAGGTGATTCTGCCGCTGTATAGATCAGTAGTTAGACTGCACCTGGAGTAATGCATGCAGTACTGGTGCCCGTATCTGAAGAAGGACATTAAGTTACTGGAGGGGGTGCAGTGCAGGGTGACAAAGATGGTCCAGGGGCTGGGGGACTTACCGTGTGAGAGGAGGCTGAGGGAGTTGAACATGTACTCACTGGAGGAGAGGAGGGACAGGGGGAATGTGATTGAAACCTTCAAGTACATGAAAGGAATAAAAAAAGACAGGTACGGAGGGGTTGGTCAAAGTAAGGGAGGGGATGAAAACCCGGGTCCATGATATGAGACTGGAGGGAGGAAAGTTCAGGAGGGAGATGAGGAGAATTTTTTTACAGAGAGGTTGCTAGCTGGGTGGAATGCATTACTGGCAGAAGTGGTATCCAGTAGAATAGTGGGCTGCTTCAAAAGGGCTGGGACAGGGTGAGGGAGGGTCAATGGAGGGTGGGAGGAGGGGCAGCTGCAGAATAAGGGATGCTAGCTGCACATTCGAGCAGACTTGATAGACCACTAGGCCTTTATCAGCTGGCAAATTTCATATGTTCATATGAACAGTTTTCAAAAGATGGCTAACAATCCATATTTAGTGCATTTGTAAGGATGATTGTGCCCCATGTCAGAGGCAGATTGGACTAACACCCTTAAAAATGGAGGAGGTTGGAGATCCTGTACTCCCATATCAGCCATAGTACTGCTAAATAGCCTTTGATATGTCTCCCTCATTGCAGCAACTAAATCCTTTCAAGGTGGTGGCACACTTTTGCACTGCTGTCATAGACAGCATGCAATCTAATTCATGCCACAGATCCCAGCCCGACAAAGCAGTGGTGCCACTGGCCACTACAGGACCGCACCTCCAAAACCTCCTATTCCAAGTTATGGTAATATGTTTCTTGCGCATGCGCAAGACAACATAAAAAAGGAATAGGGTTGTCCTGGACATGGGAGTCTGTTTGTACTCACATCTGTTACTTGGACACTTCCAGCATTCCTAAACACTGTTCGTATGATAATGGTAATGTGACTTCAGTCTGCCATGGTTCCTTGGGCAACAGCACTGCATGTGTTCATGGCACTGCACCCCTCATGATGTGCAGTGTGCAACTTCAGCAAATATTTTCATAATCTAAACAATGTCTTCACCAACATGAACATCTCTTAGTCTGAATAAACTATTCAGGACTTGGCAGGGGAACACTGAACAAAAGTAAGCTTAAACACTTGCATTTATTTTGCACACTCATACAGTGGTAATGGCCAGGATCTAACCCAGTGTCTCTGGTTACTGCATGACAAAATGGATTAACTGCCATTGAAATTGTCTTCTGTGCTGCAGTAACTATACTGCAATATGTTGTAGTATAGTGTTGCCTTCTAGCTGGCACCACTCTACATTGAAATAATTTATAATGACTTTATATGAGTCCTCAGAGAGCCTCTAATGGATGTAAGAGCATCTCCTTTGATGTTCTTAGGGTACCGTAACTGTTCTCTGTCCCCAAGAATGCACTAGGAGACACTCTTTTACCCAAAGATCAGTCAGTGCTCTGCGCCAGTGGCTCAGTAGGTAGCACACTCATTTCTAGGTCCAGAAAAATCAGAAAATTGTGGGTTTTAGCCCCATACCAGGTACTTGAGGCAATACCCATAATCATTGCTGTGGACCAGTGGGAGGAGGGGTTCTGCTGCACTGGTGAGATACTGTCCTGTGGATGAGACATTGAACTGATTTCCCTTCTGCCTTTTTCTGGACACTGTCCAGGTGCAAGTTAAAGATCCCATGGCACTTATCGAAGAAGAGTAGGGGAGTATCCCCAAGTGTCATGGCCAACATCCCTCTGAAAATAAAACAGGTTCATACAACCCCAGCTGGGGCACCTAGAAACAAGCTATCATACCTTAGTGTGCCTTTGGTGAAATAAATAAAAATTTTCAAATAAACAAGAAACACTCTGAACATTTATATGAACATATCACTCATTATAAAATGGGTAAGAGAAATTAAGACATATGATTGGTCAGATGTGATAATATGACCATGAGTTATTCCAGCATAGCATCATGGGCCAGAAATATGTAAAATTCTGAACCAAGTTTCTTAGTTTTAAAGTTTAAAATTAGGAAAATCATTCTATAATTGCAATAAGGCATTCCAGGATGTGCACAATTGTGTAATTAAGGCTCTTCTTGTGTCCATAAGTTACTCAGTGTTGCCTCACGCCTCACTTCAAGGGATGCCATTATCTTACAATAATACACACTCTGCCATAACTTATTGTTTAATTATAAAAAGGGCAAAAAAAAATCTTAAATGCTGATTGGCTGGAAGGCCTTTCCAGCTGTGTCCTTGTCAGCAGATAACGCTTCAACTGGCACTGCTTGTGCCAACCAAGACGCAGCACACAACTAAATCAATGCATGTGCCACCACTCTCCCACTGCAGCTTGCAGTTCCTGAGGTAGCATTTGTCAGAACAATAGATGCAGCGAGAGAATAGTGGCACCAGCAGACAAACCAGAAAAAGACCACTCAGTGCAGGCAAGGTCTTCCTTTCTGCAGAAGCCCTCAACTTTTAATATCTTAAAATTTTTATTTTATTTAACTCACTGGCCATTTTTTCCCTCTCAGATCCATGTGTCATTCCTGCTGCTCACCATTTCCTGAGTCCTACTCACCATTTCTGGAGTCTCCCCCTCCCCATCTGGCACATACACTGTACTCTTGTGAGCCTCAACAACCAAGAAGTTTGTATGCAGCCCATTACTCCATTACTGTCACCAGAAAACTGAAATAATTTTTTCTAACAGTCATGGTTTGAACACCTTGACCTCGCCCACAAAGCAGGGAACAGGTATCTACGACTATGGTGGCTACTGAGTGATGTGCGGGCTGTCACTCAAGCCTGCTGTTTAATGTAAAAGCAACAAAATAATTTATCTGGTAATGTCAAGATAAATGTTAAAAAAGTAAATAAAAGGACACACACCAAAGGAATGCTTTCAGTATTGGGGGGGGGTCAAGAAACATATTGTTACAGTAAATACCCATGTGGGACATGCTCACTCTCTAAAAAGCCGGGGCTGCATGCACACAATGACAGATGATGCTGTCACTCTTCCTAAAAGCACAAAATACAGGATGAATTTAACAAAAAAGAAACTAATACAAAACAAAATAGCCTATCTCTGCCATTGGTGGTGGTGGTGGGGGGGCTGAACACTGATGAAAGGAGACTATTTTTCAGTATTTCACCTATTAAAACCCTTTTTCATATATGTATTTTAAACATTTTTATTCTTACAATAATTACCTGGGGAAGGGGGCATTTTTATAAGGGCAATAACACAATCTGAGGTGTGGGTTTTCTCCTGATAAAAACAAGTCCAGGTGCATAAGGTACTCGGCACAAGTGCCTCATGCCTCATAACACACCTGGGCGTGCTCTTATCAGGAGATAACCCACACCTCATTGTGTGTTATTGCTTGCATATTTTACAAGTCATGAACAGTTACAACAGTCATTTAGGCACAGAAAGGAGGACAACAGATTGAGGCAAGTAGAGGGAATTAAGGCCTCAGAGAAAGAGAAACATGGAGCAAAAGAAAGAGAGAGAGGCAGTGATAGGACTACAGATGAACATGTGGATATGAAGTGACTTTCTCAATGTCACACATATGTTGAAATTATATGATTTACACTTGGGTTTCTAGGTTCCTAGATCTGTACTTTAACAAGTAAGATAAACTGTGGACTGATAACTATAGAAAATAGCTACTGATGTGTAAAACATTTGTTTTAACTTGTAGCGGATCAAAATAGAAAATCTGCAGCACCAGAGATTACATTAACTAATAACGTTCTTTAGAATTGATTTTGGTGAGCCAAGTAATTTCCATTTAATTCTTGAACATAGCTATCACCAGCTACACTTCTGAGTATTGTTCCACATCCAAAGCATGATAAGATTTAAAGGGTACAAATAACAAAGTCTTAATGAGAGCTGAACAAGGTGATGTTATAAGTTCTGAAGCCAATTGTAAGTTTGCAACCTAAAACTAGTCTTACAAGGTGGCAGCTTACTTCACTAGCAGCCTAAACAAGGTACTCCACTAAAGGCCTTTGGGTAAAATCTGTACAAAAGTCAACATGTTACAGTCAAATTGTCACTGTTTTTACAGACTTCATCTTTTTATGTTGTGGGTGCTTTTTCTGCAAAATGACTCCATTCAGACTGTGGAAATAAAGGGGACAGAACTGGCCCATTTCTAAATATTGAAACAGTGATGTTAGGAGACTTGTGACAGTGCCATACTACCTGCAGCCAACCAGTGGTAATCATTAACTACTAGTACCTGCACAGATGTACTGAAAGGCATGTTGGGGGGGATCAGTTAACAAAATCTTATTACACTATTCAATTTTTATGGAGTTTGGAACACTGCAAGTGTCAGTAGACTGAGTTATCTGTTTGAAACAATAACTTACAGCATCGTGCAAGTTCTGCATCTGATTCTGTTAATTAACATATGTTGTTTATTTGTGAAATGCCATCTGAAAACGAAAGTTGTCATCCGTACGTGCTGGTAAGGTAAGCACACGCACTAAAGCTGATAAAGCCTCTCAGGTACTTTGGGACCTAGTGGTAAACCTTTATTTTTCAAATGATGGACTTAAAAAATAAAATCTCATATAAAAAGAACTCATGTCCCTTTTTCTTTGAAAGGCTAATATATTTGATAGTCTCTGTAAAACTAGTGTGTATGCTATGCAAGCAATAAAACATGATAGGGTGTGCATTAGACAGTTCTAATACATGGCCATGAGTGTAGTAAGCCGACAGCCTTCAGCCCCTGGCCATGCATTAGGTCTGTCTAATGCATATCCTCTGTCTTATTGTGCTTATCACATGGGACTTTGTATTTTGTACACATACAAAAAAATTAAGTTGGGTGACTTGCATATCAAAAAAGTAAATTTGTTTTATAGGTGTTCACTGACCTACGCAGGCAGTATAGTGTTATGCTTGTGCAGCTGTGTTAGTTTGGTTCTGGCCATTCGCACTCTCTATTCCAGAGGAATTACCACCCTGTAGGTGTACAAAGGCAAGGAACTCTCAGAGAGGGTTCCAACCCTAGAGGTGCCACGGGATGATTCCCATGGCTAAAGGTAACTTAGGAAATCCCTAAGGAGAGAGAGTGCTGCCACTGGAGGAGGAGGGGAGGATGGTGGGGCAAAGAAAAAATGCTTCACAATGAGGCTGAAAGGAACTGCTTATATAGCTCAGGAAGTGGGAGTGGCTGGCTGCTTGGCCACTGAACTCCAGGCAAAAGCCTTTCCAATTCACTGACCTATGCAGCTAGTATAGTGTTATGCTTGTGTAACTGTGTTAGTTTGGTTTTTCCCATTCGCACTCTCTATTCCAGAGGAATTACCACCCTGTAGGTGTACGAAGGCAAGGAACCCTAGGAAAGGGCTCTACCCCTAGAGGTGCCACGGGATGATTCCCAAGGCTAAAGGTACCTTAGGAATCCCCAAAAGAAATGTAGTATCATCCCCAAAAGGAGGCAACACGAAGTATATCAGCAAGCAGTAACTGTGACATAGGAGCAGTAACTGTAACATAGTAATGGAGAAGCATAGGTAGTTTGATAATGCAATGAGATGCTCAGTTGGATAACGTAATGAATAACTAGACTTGTGTAGCATGATACTGATAGTTTGTGTTGAGATTAGGGGATCCCTAATGAGAGAGGGAACGGCAGGACATCTTCCACCTTCATCCAACAGCGTAACCTACCTAAAGAAACTAGGAGAAACAACTATGTAGACTAAATTTTATGACCTGAGGCAATGGAGAAGAGAAAAAAAACCCTATAAGGAGGAAATCTCTGGGGAACCAAGGCCTAGGTTGCCTTCCCTCCAACTTGGAATAGTTTAGTTAGTGACGGCTCTGCAGCTGCAATTTGGAAAACCCAATTAAACGGAGGTGGAAAATATTCCAATTTGTAGGAAGGCTCTCACTCAAACCCTCTAACAGGAATGCCATGGAAGATTGCGAGAAAACTCTGCAACAATACATGCATCCAAAGCCCAGGAGGAGAGCAACAACTGCTGAGGCACTCACCTAGCCTACCCACCCTAAATCAAACCAGCTGAACCAGAGGCAGTCATAGGAAGAATGCGGTGAAGGTGCCTCACTAGGAAAACCACTAAGTCAATGGCTAACCGTTATAGTGGAACACTAAAGCCAAAGGAGGTAACTTTTTCCACCCTTCACCGCTAGTCTTAAATTCTACACCAGAAGCTGCTGTCACAAAGCAGGCAGCTAAAGCCAAACCTGGAGCTAGAACATTCAAAGCTATGGGCCACGTGAGAAGGATCCCACCCCAAGCTGGACACGCCGAGATGTGGACTAAATGCAAAGCAAGACTGTCGGCTGCAGGAACCCTGCACCAGAATAGAATGGCTGGCATGCCCCAGAAATTGATTGACAGCTGAAAAGCTGGTGAGCTGAATGAGCACAGCATGCTGAGATCATAATGAGCATCGAGTGCTGAGACCTTGCAAGGTCAAATACAGAGTGAGTGCAGCAGAATCCCAGAGGCTGAAGCCGAGGGATGGCAGTAGGCATGAAGCAATGGTTTGAGTAAGCAAGGAGCAACGGTTACGTAAGCAAGTGTAGACCTGCACGTGTGTCAGTAAGCGGTAGTAGTGATAGGCGGACCTGTATGGAGGTCTGCATAACATACTGTATAGCATTAACAGCACTGAATTAGGGGCCAGCAAGCCAGACATGAATAGCCAAATCAAGGTGACAAATACTCGGAGAATTTTTCGGCAGCAAGGCAATTTTAATATCAAAGCTATATTAACAGCCTCCGCAGGAGCTTAGTTGGCTGACCTCAGAGTTGTAACTGCAATAAAACAGGGAGACAATGCTTGAAAGCAGGTGTAGCCAGGCAGTGCATTGATGCTGCAAGTAGAATGAGAGCAGGAATGAGCAGCACAGCTAGGGTAAGAGTAAACTATGTCAGGTGAAAAGAATTGAGTATGCAACATGGAGCAGTTATGGCTGAGCTGAAGCACACAGATAATGATTGCAGTTGCACTGCAGTAGTTTGAGCATGGTGAGCACAGTGTAAAAACACAAGCACTGGGTACAGTAGTAATTAAAGTAAATAGCAGCAATGGTTACAGTTGTAGGTAACTGAAAGCAGTAGCAGGAGCTCTGAGTAGCAGTATGCTAGGAGCTGAGAAACAAAGCCCCCCCCCCCAAAAAAAGGAAGGAAGCACACATAGCCGAAGGCAAAATACAAACCAGAAGCAGGAAAATAAACACAGAAGCCCAGCAGAGACAACCAGGAGTAGCAAAAAGGAGGGGGGGGGCAGGCCCCAGCCAGCCAGGCATGCCCAAGCAGCTCAGAGGACAAACCAACAGAGCCTTCGGCTGCAAAGAAAAAATGGTCACACTTGAATTAATCTATGCAGTAGTACCCAGAGTAGCCACCATAAGCATGTTGCAGATATTTTTATTTTGTTTTTTAAGTATTGATGTATCGTAGAACCCTGAATACATGTTGAATAATGTTAATAGGTATTGCACTGACGGTGTTGATGACTGGTAACAGTATTGTCCCAGAAAAGTTAAGATTTATTTATTTTCTTTGTAAGATATGTGCCAAGCTGTGTTCTTGTAGAATCTGTGTCACTGTGAACTGTTTCCCATCCACCTGCCCAGATGAACTCCAGAGTCCTAGCATGTCAGACACTGCTCTCAGAGATCAAAGCAGTAGAGCCTGCAGCAGTGTACAATTTGTAGTAGCCATCTATTAGAAAAGAAAAGTAATGTTTTTATTGCCGGTTAGAGTGCATTTAATTCTGCAACTATAATTAGTAAGGAAATCAAGCAAGACACGTCCTGGCATTACTAAATAATGCTTACTCAGCTCGCATATCCTAAATAATCAATTTTACCAACCTTACATACCAGGAAGTGGCATGCTGTATCTTATGTACTCATTTCCCATGTAAGCCTGTTAGACATGCCCCTTTTTCAACGTCCTGATCTTGTACCCGAAAGTAGTAAAAACACCAAAATCACACAAATGTATAGTAACAAAAAACAACCTTAAGCACTTCACCACCATGGATTAATGCAGCAAATAAACAGCAGTCAGGTAAGAGTCGATATATTTATTCCTTATTTCATTCATCTGCTTGTTGGGAATCGACTCATAGCCCTACACATTTCCCTTGGAGCCAACATAGAAACGCAACTGTCTGAATGCTACAAGTAAGAAACATATGCTGCAGCAAACCTATAACATGGGAAAGTGCACATGCTAATAAGGGAGCCAAACCCTTTTTCAGCCCCATATTACAAGTGAATTAACTCATTCCGGAATGGGGGTCTACTACAGAATTAATTCACACCTGGGTGGTTGGAACCACTCAGTCTGCGACCTTGTGGTCAAATTCCCCCTGCAAGGCGTGGAATAATTCTGTAGTAGACCCACACTCTGTCATGGGTTAATCCTTACTAATTTTTGTACTTCAGGACTTTTGTCCTCCTATGGCCTCTGTAGCCATAGTTTTCTATAGTAGTTGTCATGCACCACTCCTGCAATACCCAAAGTTTAGAAGACAAGTTCAGAAGATTTTTAGAAGCATTGGTAGTCCTTCCCAGTACCTGCATTTTTTTTAACTGCATTTTTGTGTGATGGCCATTTGTAAATGTCAGTTTCTGATGGTGCGGGCAGACAAGAAGTAAGTTCCACTCCTTCAGCAAGCATCCTTTAATAGCATCTGGTAGAGGCGTGTGAGTGATAACAACAATGAAAAGTACTGAAGTATTGTGAGATCGATCCTGACCCGGAGTGCTGTGTCATAGACGTACTCAGCAGGTCAGGCCTTCTGCTCCCACAGTACCAACCTCCGAGCACAGTAATGTGAACAGGTGATAGACAGGGTAACCCTCCTGTCTGCTTGTGGGTCCACCTTTGGTCTCAAGTTCTGGGGGGATTCAAACTGTGAACCTTATGCTAGCATACCCAAATGTACAAGCTCAGATAAAATTCTCTTTGGGGGATGCAATATATCTTTCACCTAAGGGCACCTAACCAGGTATCCAAAATGAACCCTACTCTGTAAAAGACCTTAGGTATATTCTTACCTTTTTCCAGTTTAGTAACACCATCAAGCTTTTGAACAGTTTTTAACAGTCTTAACCCTCTATACGTCACATGCAAAAAGAACTTAGAAACACCCAGGCAGTCTCTTTCAAATAAAGATTCTTTACTATAAGATGATAAAAATATGAAACATGTAAACACAGAACATTATATCAAAGAGCATACAATCACTTAAAAGAACAAGGGTAAAGTACAAAACATAAACTTCTACCACACTACAATTAGACTTTTTCTATCTAATGTATTACCTCTGTACGGTGCTTAAGTTAGGTCAGAGATCTTGTTTCTTAAGAGTCCAAAAAGATATGTCAATAAGTTCAAACACAGTATACAGTTTAAAACTGTGTGTTTCCACACCCCTTTTATGATGTCATCTATCGCCTCCTTTTAGAATATAAAAAATATACAAACAATGATTTTCTGCCAGGAGATATATTAAATAATGTGACATCAGCAGGAAAAAGACATTTCCTAAATATGACTCCTTAATTAAGCATTTATCTCTTTGATCTTCTGTGGTTCCTTTTTCCCCCAAGGACATCAAAGGATTTTACAACTTTTAGCACCATAGTGGGTTAACATGTTCTTCCTATCGGTATCATAAAACTTTATGAGCCCTACATCCTGGCAGCTGGGTCAGTTCTAATTAAGAGAGAAAAACAGGAGACCATTAATTAAGTCTCTCCAGTCTTTTAATTACCTGCTGGTTTCAGGTTAATATATTACACATATCATAGAACAATCATAACCAGCTGGCCAAGTATCAGAGTCCTTCCCACATAAACTGAATTTGGTGCTCTATCCCCTGCATGGGATGAGCTCCACAAGTCAATTCACTCCTCATGTAGACACGATAAGCCATCTGTGTTCTGTTTGGTCGCTCTAGCACTATGTAAGATTGTCATGTCATACCCATGCAAGGCAAGACTCCATCTTAATAGTCTACCATTAGTTTTTTCCACTTGGGTCAGCCAAACCAGGGGGTTGTGGTCAGTCTGTACCTGAACATTCTGCCCATATAAGTATGGCTCTAACTTCTTTAGGGCCCACACTATGCAAGACACTCTTTTTCCACAGTAGAGTATGCCTGCTCCCTGGAAAATATCTTTTTACTCAGGTACACTACAGCATGATCTTTCCCTTGGTTGGATGTCTGACTCAGTACTGCCCCAATACCCACATCTGAGGCGTCAGTCTGGACTATAAAGGGTCTGCTATAGTCAGGACTTGTTAACACAGGAGAACTGCATAGTGCCTCCTTCAGTCTGGAAAAGGCTTTTCCACAGTCTGGTTCCCAGGTAATTTTCTTAGGCATCTTTTTCTTTACCAGATCACATGGGGAGCAGCCAGGGCACTGTAATTGGGTACAAATTTCTATAGTACCCTGCTGTCCCTAGAAAACTCCTGACCTGCTTCTTCATTTCTGGTTTGGGCCATGCCTTGATCGTCTCTATTTTTACTTGGTTAGAATGGAGCTGTTCCCGGCCTACAACATGCCCGAGGTATGCCACTTCAACCATGGCCACCTGGCACTTCTCAGCTTTTACAGTGAGCCCGGTCCTCTGTATCCTGCCCAGCACTTCCCTAAATGGTACGGGTGTTCCTCCCAGCTGGCACTAAAGATGGCAATGTCATCCAGGTACGCAACGGCGTACTCCTCAGCATCATTTAACACCTAGTTCACCAACCTTTGGAAAGTGGCTGGGGCATTCTTCATTCCAAAAGGCATTACTTTAAATTCAAATAAGTCTTTCGGAGTGGTGAAGGCCAACATCTCCCTAGCTCTGTCAGTTAACTCTATCTGCCAATACCTCTTTGTCAGGTCAATAGTCGTAAGGTAGGTCACCTCTCCCAACTTGTCCAGAAGTTCATCCATCCGGGGCATCAGGTGGGCATCTGACTTCGTGACTGCATTCAGTCCATGATAGCCCACACAGAAATGAGTAGAACCATCTGGCTTGGGCACAACAACTACGGGTGAGACCCATGGGCTGTGGGATCTCTGGATTACCCCTAAATACATCATTTCCTCCACCTTCCTCCGCATGTCCTTTTGGAATGCCTCTGACACCCAGTATGCTGTGTGCCATATAGATGTCTGTGTCCCTGTCTCCACATCATGCGTTGCTAAGGGGGTTAGTCCAGGCTTGGCGCTAAATAGTGGGGCAAAGTCTGCTAAAACCTCCCTTACTTCCTGGATCTTGTCTTGGCCCAGCTGGGGCAACAATTTAACTGCCTCCACAGAGGACTTACACTTACTTTTTTCCAGCAAGTCCAGAAGGGGCTCTTCTTCATCCATCCCCTCCCCAGGACTACATACTGCAAACACCATGTCAGCCCTATTAGCATATGGCTTCATCATGTTGACATTGTACATCCTTTCTGTCTGTCTTATGTCAGGTAACTCTATGATATAGTTCACGTCATTTACCTTCCTAACTACTTTGTACGGTCCTGCCCACTCAGCCTGCAGCTTGTCTTTCTGGACCGGAATAAAGACCATGACTTCCTGACCCACCGTGTACGAGCCAGCTCTGGCTCTGCAGTCATACCATACTTTTTGTTTCTGTTGGGCAGCTTTCAGGTTGCTCTGGGCTGTCCCCATAAGCTCCTTCATCCTTTCCCTAAACCTAAGGTCGTAATTCACTATGGGAGTTCCCTGGGTGGCATGCTTGCCTTCCCAGTCCTTCCAGATCAAATCTAGGGGCCCCATGTACCCGGTGTCCATATAAGAGCTCAAAAGGGGAAAATCCTATTGACTCTTGGGGCAACTTCATGTATACAAACAACAGGTGGGGAAGATATTTCTCTCAGTTCCTCCCATGCTGTTTAGCAAATGCTTGGAGCATTGACTTCAGGGTACCATTACATCTTTCCACAAGCCCATTGTCTTGTGGGTGATAAGGTGTTGTGTGCCTCTGCACCACCCCACACTTCTTCCACAAACATTTCATCAGGTCCAACATGAAGAAACCCCCTTGATCGGTGATAACCTCCTGCGGAAACCCAACACAGGAGAAAATCCCAAGTACTGTAAGGCATCTGCCACTTTATCTGTCCTCAGTGAGGATAGGGTGACTGCCTCTGGATATCAGGTGGCATAATCCACCACAGTCAGGAGGAACCTCTTCCTGGAGGAGCTGGGGGTATTTAAAAGCCCCACAATATCCATTCTCACCCTCTGGAATGGCTCCTCCACTATGGGCAATGGAATTTGGGGGGCTTGGGTTTTCTTACCGGCCTTCCCTATTTCTTGGCACTGGTGACAAGACCTGCAATACTCCTTCACCTGCTGGGTGAAGTTGGGCCAATAGAAATTCTAGGCCAATCACTGCATAGTGCGTGTGATTTCCAGATGACTGGACAAGGGAATATTGTGTGAAATCTTGAGCAACTGCTTACGGTATCCCTGGGGAATGACAAGCTACCTGTCTATCACCCCTCCTTCTGTCTTCACATCCTGAGTATACATCAGTCCATTTTCCCAATAAACCTTCTGTTTACCATCACCTCCCTGTGCTCCATCGGAGTCTGCCCAAGCCCTCAGCTTCTCTTGACTAGGGTCACTTTTCTGAGCAGCTGCAAACTCCTTACACATGCCCAAGGCATGGAACAGGTCCCCTTCAGTCTCTAAACTAGGGTCCCTAGCACTAGCATCGGGGCACTCAGGATCACTGTCATCCCTAACCCGCTGACAATGGGTCATCCATCTTTCTTTGGAGTAACCCTCCATAGCTGTGTGATTAACTGCTACTGGGGACATTTCAACCCCCTTTTCATTAGTCTCCCTATCAGGAGACACAGGCTGGGGAACCAGCCTCCCAGTGGTTTCTACAATGGCTTCTGTGGGGTCCAGGGAACTACAGTTTTCCTTTGCCACTTGGCTATGTGTCACTGCACACACCATCCCCTGTTTGAGATTGTTGCCAAGGATGACATCAGCTGCTAATGTCTTGGCTACAGCCACCTATTGCACAGTTCCCCCTGTTTCACTCCAGTCTAGGAGAACACTAGCGAGTGGCAATGTTGTCTCCTCACCAGTGAACCCTTGCACAGTCACAAATTCATTGGGTATAAGCTGACCAGGCTCTACCAGATCCCCTTTTACCAGCATCAGGGCTGCCCCTGTGTCCCTTAACCCTTGTGTCTATACACCTTTCACCATGGCTAAGTGCATGTGTTCCCTCATGTTCACAGGCATGCTTTCAGGGACACATAAACATCTCACTTCTTTCTTCACCCCATTCTGCATATTGCTTATCCTTTTGGGACACTGTCTGGCAATATGCCCAGTTTCTTTACAAACCCAACATTCATTTCATTCTCAGAGAAAATCTTTTCTTTGAAACCTGGAGCTCACTGGCTTTGGTGGATGCAGTGAGGGTTTTAGCTGCCCTGAAGGTGTGCTTTCTCTTTCTGTGCTGCCACGCCCACCCCACTCGCTCTCAGAGCAGGTCTGCTCTTGGCATAGCGGTCCGAGAGTTCAGCAGCCTCTTGTATTGTTTTGGGATCTCGGTCCCCCAGCCAGGTTTTCAGCTCTGCTGGGCATACCCCAAAAAACTGATCTAAACAAAATAGCATTTTCAATTTTATCTACAGAGTTTGCTTCAATTCCCTCCCACCACATTTTAAACATTGACGTTGTTTCTTGACTAGCTCCTTGTAGCTCATGTCAGGGCTTCTCCTGAGCTTATGGAATTTAGCTCTGTATGCTTCTGCAGTTAAATCATTTTTTTTTAAAGTTCAGCTTTAAGTTTGCTGTAATCATTACTGTCCTCATTGTCCATTTGACCCAATACATCCCGAGCTTTCCCAGTAAGTAGCGGGGATTGCTAGGAATTTTTGCCTGAATACAAACTTTTTCAAAGGAATTTAAAAAGGCATTCATATCCCCCCCTCTTTAAATTCAGCTATCAATTTCAAATTCAGTTTGTAACCCAGTCCTGTAGTTCCAGTTAAACCCATCCACTTACCTGCTCTGGTGCTGGTGGTTGGAGTCATAGCTTCTCCAGTTCATGTCACCTCTGGCGCTCATGCTCCTCACGGTCTGCCTCTCTCTGTTCTCACTTCTCTTCTCTCTGGCACTCCACCTCCATTCTGTACAACTCAATCTGCAGCCTGATTGCTTCTGGCTCCAGAATGCTGGTGACCTTCCCCTGCTGCTGTGGCCCTTTGCTGGCACTTGCCCTGCTGTTATCCTCACTGGATCTGGACACTGCACTTGTTGCTGGCCCCTCCAGGGTCAAGGTTTGATCCCTTACAGTCACAGTCAGTGACTCGATGTTCTGGGCATCTGCTGCCATCAGGGCATCCATTAGGTTCTGCTTGGTGGCTCTCCCCTCATACAGGACTCCTCTGTCCTCACATAACTGCCTCAAGTAGTCTACAGTGTGCCCACTGTAGTTGGAAGCCATCTTCTTCCCTAACTATGACTACTCTAACTTGCACTTTAAAAAAAAAATAAAACAGGTTCTGTTTCCTTTTTAAAAATAAATCACTGCCTTATTTTGCAAGTGAGCTGTACAGTATTAAGCTAACACACTGAACAGTAAAAGCTTGTGTTACCAAATGTATCCACACTGCTGCCAACTAAATCTGTCACAAACACACTAAGCAGGTCAGGCCCTCTGCTCCCACAGTGCCAAAGTCTGAGCTCAGTAATGTGAACAGGCAACAGACAGGGTAACCCTCCTGTCTGCTTGTGGGTCCAAATCACCTTTGGTGTCAAGTTCTGGGGGGGTTTCAAACTGTGAACCTTATGTTAGCATACCCAAAAGTATAGCCTCAGATAACATTCTCTTTGGGGGATGCAACATATCTTTTGCCTAAGGGCACCTAACCAGGTATCCCAAATATCATAGAACAATCATAACCAGCTGGCCAAGCATCACATGCTGCACCCTTATAGAGGGGACAGTGTAGTTCAGAGTGAGCACCAGCCCCACCTGTAGCAACAGATTATTTTTTTTTGTGATTACATTATTTTTTTAATTCAAGTTTTCATCTCTGTTTTTTTTCAGAGCTGGCAGGCAAGGCTCTGCCCCCTTCAGGGGCTTGTATCCATCCTGTAGCCTGCCTCCCAATCACTTGGATCACAGCCAGGACCATCATGGAGCCTGCCAGATCCATTATTCACCCCATCCCCTGTTGTGGATGCACATACATGCATGGAGGTGCACGCATGCTGTGTTCCCTCAACTCTCTCCCTTCATGCTGCCCTCTGTTTGACACTACCCCAAGGCCTTCACCTGGTGGTAGTCATATGGTGGGGGTGACAACATCCCTCTCCAGTAGAGGAGAGCTTCCTCGTGGAAACTCAGTCCAGCTTCCACCCTCCCCCCAGCTGTCCCTTCATGACCCAGGCTGATTCCTGAACCAGGATGCCAGCATGGCATGTGGTGTGGTGTCCAGAGCCTCAACCCTCAGCACCACTGAGGTAGTCCACGATTACTTCTTTTAAATGGAGTAGCTCATAGTGCATCCCCCGCCCACCTGCTTAGGATTTTTTTTAATGGAATAGCTCAGAGTGTGCCCCAGGCCCACCAGCCCAGTCCATACTGACTGAGCATATATATATATATATATATATATATATATATTCTTATGCAAAAAAATCAGCTTTAATGTATCACTTAGGGTAAAACCACAAAAAGTCAGGAAATGAAATATCTTTAGGCTTGCCACTCCCCCCTCATGGACCCACCAATCATCCCAAGATTGACAGATGACAGGGTGTGTCATTGGGTTTGTGATGCCTAAATGTTTTTCATTTCCTGACTTTTTGTGGTTTAACCCTAAATGATGCATTAATGCAGTTTTTTTGCATAGAATATATTTATATAAATGCTCTTTTTGGCTGTAGACAGACTGAGTATAACAATCTATCTATCTACAGTTCAAAATAGCTGAGCTGGTCATTTCTTCCCAGCAGCAATCACCCTGGACAGGAATTCTACCTTCTTAAGGTTGATTGCCCCCTGAGAATCATTATAATGATTTCTCAGGGCCAGTCTGTCCACCATGGACAGGATCCAATCAATCTTTATTTAGCCAGGTGTCCTCTGCCAACAACACTCCAACTTCCAACTCTGATCTTCATCTCCTTGAAAGCCCCCATCAAGTCATGGGGTTCTCATGTGGGAAAACCTGGGTTGTATACACATCAGTGAGATGGCATCGAGTGCCTTGGTAACAGCACCATTATAGGCTGTCACTACCTCACCCATGTCAATCGCACATGCAGCACTCATGCCAGAAAAATCTGCCACCACCAAAAGTCCTTCTGGGAACAATCCCTTTAAAGGGTGACAGCAGACCATCTCAACGGGGGGGAGGCCTTAAACGAGAACTCCACCATGCAGTGATCAGACAAAATTACCTGATCCATCTTGATGTTGGTCACATCAAGCACCAGCAAGAATACCAATTCCAAGGTGTGGCAGTGTTGGTGGGTCGCAGAGGTAATTATCTGTGTCAGGCCCAGAGATGTCATTGTCTGCAAGAGGTCATAACTGAAAAGCAAGGAGTCATCATCAATCTAGGCATTGAAATCCCCCAGGATTAACCATCTAGGGGACTCCAACACCCTATCAGTGGCAAAGTCTGCTTCCTCCTGCAGGAAATATCTCCCCCATCCCAGAGCATGGTAAATAAGGAGAATCCTGCAACCTGCACCTGGATCCCCATGCACTGCCACACATTCAGACAATGAGGTAGAACCCACTGGGTGCATGGAGAAGTTCAGGCTAGTCAAAAACAGATGACTACTCCCCCACCCTTGCATTCCTTCCTTGGGCAGTGCACCACAGAATATCTGGCAGGAGCCAGCGCCTCCAAAACTGGTCCAGCATCATCCCCCAACCAGGTCTCAGTGATGCAAGCCAGGCTGACTGAAGAGATCAAGTCCTCCATAACAGCGGTCTTCTTCCTCATCGACCTGGCATTGCACAGCACTGCCCAAAGGGGACTAACAGAGACTGCCAACTCTCTAGCTATTTGCCCACATGGTCAGGTGGGAGCTCTGGAGACAGGAACCAAACATGTAGGGCCCCTTTCAAGGCTCCATCTAGCTCCAGGGTGCTTCCTATTCCAAACCAACTCAATATTATTAATCTCTGCTATACTAGCAGCACCCTGCCACACACCCCTCTGTCCCCTTTCAATACCCACCTCCCTGCAACATCTCACTGCAACTGTCAGGAGGGGAAAATTCACAAAGGGGTGGATGTCATGCAGCAGGGATGCAGTATAAGTTGTATGGAGGTGTCTGAGATCTAAACACATCCTTTAGTCTATGCTACTCAATAAATTACAAATTAAAACACTCTCAAAATTACCAAGCAAAATCAAAACTTAGCCTAATCACATACTCACCAAACACACTCTAAATACAAAACCAAAATACCTAATCGCAATCACGTCAGAGCCACACAATAACTAACCCCTCTATCTCCTACCCAAACCTCACCACCCACCAGATAATTTATAAATAAAATATAAACCACATATAATAGAAGACTCAGGTGTTTCAGCAAGAGTGCAAGCAGATGTGCTGTGAAAATAAAGCTCTGCTCCTATTGGAGCTAAAACATGTCCAGCAGTTCTATTTCAGAGTATTGGTGGAGTTATCCTAAAATAACACATTAACTGTCCCAGCAGAAATAATTACTCTTCCACCCAGTACACACTTGGCAGAGGATAAGGGTCCCAAAAGAGAAGAAAGAAGAGCAGTGCTCATACCACTGCCCAACTTAGATGACCAGCAGTTATCATCTGCTGAGTAAGATAAAACTAGCAACTAGAATTCACAGTCAGAAACAGAGTCAGTATAGCAACTCATAACCAAGTTGCAGCAAGAATGGCAAAGTCAAAATTTCTTTCCTTCTGTAATACCATTAAATGAAAACTGCAGTAATAAAATCACCTCTCTCACTGGTGATTAGGATGGAATACACTCCAGACTTCAATGGAACCAAGGAGAAATTTGTCTTCTCTCACCATTTTTCACCTCAGAAGACACATACACCCATGTTGTGGATGTAACAGCAGCTTATAACGAGCAGCAACTGGATGATTTTCAATCAGGGTTTATATGCTTTGCGGCTTGGTGATCCAGTTAACACTGCAGAGGAAAGGAGGTTTGGGTTGTCCCTGGATGAAATGGTACTCCCACTACCGCGCCTCAAGGTTACCCCAAACATTCTTCCTCAAATGACCACTGACACACACCTCCAGCACTTTTCTTCTCAGTCACACCAATACCAGCTCTCATTAGGTGTTTCTTTGATGTTTGTTTTGGTGTTCCTTCAATGTTCTGGTCAACAACTCCAGGCAGCATCGGTTTACAGAGGTGAGATTTCTAAGATTTCTGGCAGCATAACCATCTTTTAAAACTCCTTGCAAAAACTTGGCAAAAGCACAGTCAGCATACACAGCTCAGAAGAAACTCCCTAAAATAAAAGAACACTACCTCCTACATCTTTCTCACTACCCCACCCTACCTAGCAACTTTGCCCTACCTACTACTAACTAAAATAAAATTAAAAAAAATATTCCGGACACAGCAACCATCACTGAATATTTTCTCCCAAAATACTAATGTTTAGAGCAATGAAGGAGCTGCAATAGTCACAAAATCAGCCCCCCCACAGAGCTCTTACAGAAGGCAGGCCAGCCTGTCTGCCATCTTGCCAGTTACAGAGTCCCTTCAGTGATACTACATACTGTGCAGTGTGAATTATATGAATCAAACTGTGTTGATACTGAGACCCCCCCCAAAGTCATTTGCATTATGGCTTCTCTCCACAATTTGTCGCTTGCAAACCTATTGTGAGCGTGGAAAATTGGCTTCTGTAAATACCTGCTTCACCTAAAAATACTGGTTTGCCCATGCAAACTCGGGTTTGTGCCTGAGTAAAAGTCTGAGAAATTGGCATCAGATTTTTTGAGTAACAGACTCTACATTTTCTTTATTATTAACTCCATCCCTTAACCAGGTGAAATTTGAATTGTAATCTGCATCACAGACCTCACAGCTGCTGCTGCTTAGAAAATGTGTAGTCTGGAATGCCAATTGAAATGACTAAAAACACCAGCCAACCAGTCTGGTATGAGACAACAAAAATCAGGAAATAATGAGTCAATCTCATTATGCCCCAGGATGGTCCAGCATGGCTCAACACAACCCACATTGTTGGATATAATTGTTTACTGACAGCCCCAATGTCAAATATGTAAGCCACATACAAACACATTTACAGCATTGTCTCTAACAATACAGCCCTGTATCAATGTGGCACATGACAGTGTGTACCCTACTGCAACCACATGAGTTACACCCCCCACTCCATTGTCACTGTCCAAGATGTGGCTGAAGAAAGATGGACTGCTGATGTGTCTCACAGACCCATTCACACACACTCTCACATGCACTGCAGGCACATACGCATGCACACACACACACTATGTTTCTGCTGCCAAAGAAGTAATACTCTGATTCAGAACTGCAGTCCACTAAATATTGCTACATTTGACCTTCTTGACCCTTCGCATGTCCAATGTTTTATCCAAATATAATCTGACTGTGGTAAACAGAAGAACAGAATATGAAGCGCCGGCCCGCCAGCGCAGCGGTTGGATTTCCGCTCATGACACCAGCAACCTGGGTTCAGGAATGGACCCAGGAGCTGGAGGGCCAGCCGGGGAAGAAGGATTGAGGCACCTTTGGGCTGTTCTACTTCTTCAGGGGGAGGGTTGGGGATAATGTCCAGCATGCGATGACTCCTAGCGGAGGCTGGAAGGAATCACTAGCCAGGTATATAGCAGCCGTAGAGGGGCGGGACAGACTCAGGACATCATTGCACTTCTCTGCCCCTCGGGGACAAAAAAAAAGAGAAACACAGTTCGCGCCCACCTCTATGAAGCCTGTCCCTGCCCTAATCAGCTTTCAGGGCCAGCTCCACGATTCTAGTCCCATGTTCGTGGCACTGAAGCCCTAAGGTGTCGCAACCCCACCCTGAGGGGCCAAGCTGGGGGTGTCTGGAGTCTGGCTACAATGAATGTGGGGGCACTAGGGGTCCAAGACCAGACTGATCCTTGGCGGAGTGGGGGCAACGAAAAATACAGAATTAAAGAAAAAAAAAAAGAAGAACAGAATATCAAAACTGACATGACAGCAGATGAGAGCAAAGAGGCACTTAAATACACATAACTTGTAAATAACATATGACGCAATGCAGCACATGCATTCTGCAATACAAATTTAGTGTGTAAGCAAAATCAGAAACACATAGTGACTATGATAGCAACTTTTTCTTTTAAACTACACATTCAATGAGGAACTGAAGCTTTCAAAATATGAATAAAATATACTCTTTTATGAGTGGTGGGAGGGGTAGGTACAGAGAAGTAGCACCTTGAAAATAAGGTACTACAGAAATATAAATGAGAAAGTACAGCACATAAATACAGTAATTGAAACTGAATAGGAACTTCTTTATTTAATTTAAAATATGATGTACTTGCAATTTCATAAATTCTTATGCCTCAAATAAATATAACAGTCCACAATATGGCTACCAGTGATTGCCACAGAACACATAGCAGCACTCAGATGACAATTACGTATTACCACGATTACTGTTTGATTAAACTCCATTCTGAATTTCTGTGGTTGGGCCAGGCTTTAGGCATCAAGGAATACACAATTCTGTTGTCCTGCTGTTTTGGTCCTCCCGCTGTTTTAGATGTTCCATTGTCCATGGCCCAGTACTTAATACCAACCCCTTCTTCCATCCCCTGCCAAGGATATGCTTTCCCTGCCCCTAGGCATGGGAAATCCAGGCACCGAGCGGTTGGCGCTGCCACTACTGCTGCCTGAGAATCTAAGCTTGGACTCTCCATTAGCAAAGCACAGCATTAACAGCCATTCAATTTGAACATAAGCGCTCTTCGTCGTTGGCTTCCGATTGGTTCCTGCAGTGTGCTTCTGTGTCTGTTCTAAACCAAGCATAAATCTGATTTCAGTGCCAAAATTTGCCAAAAAAGAGCTGTAATTACTTTTCTCCTTCACTGTTAAGACCCTTATCCTTTTGCTTAGAGTGTTACATTTAGGGATACTGTGTGATTACACTACTTTTGAAATTCTATGCTTGCATCAGCTCCCTACACCAGGGGCCGATCATGCCTCCCTATTGAAGTTCCTACTAAGCCTCATCTTATGTCCTCCTTAAATATTACAGAAACACTCTGAACTGGTATGACTGATGTAACATTGAGTACTTACTTGCATTAATTGCATTAATTGTTTTTTACTTGTGTTATTTGGCTCTATTGTAAATTTCTCTATATGCATTGTTCCAATTGACCCGGAGCTAACTAAGTCTATCTTGTAAATAAGCTTGCTCAACGATGTTCGCCTGGATAAATAAAGATTTTGATTGATTGACTAAGGCAGGTATATATATTTATATAGAGGCAGAGAGCAGGATTCAAATAAGGAGAAAGGCATACATAAAAGCAAATCATTGTGCATATAATATGGAGACTTGGAGGGGTAAAATCTTTTAAACTCAATGCAAATAATGGAATATAGTGCTCAGAACAAAAATTAAACTTTGTATTTTTTTTTCATGTTGCTTACTGGTGGCTATGGTTCAGCTGAAATGCTTGTTTCAATTCAAAGATTAGCTCAAAATCATTGGGGCAGAAGTTAGCACAGCAAATAACAGAATGCCATGACCACATGAAAATGACATGGTATCTATTGACAAATCAACCCATTTTTTTACACTTTCAAAAGATGGAAAGTAATGTAGAGAGACAGCATTTGCCGAAGTATTGCTTCATCCAAATACCACACCCCTTTTTAGCATGACGCTTTATAATTGACAGTATTTGAATGTACATGGACTTTCAAAAAAATTAAGTAGCAAACTTAATCTAATGCTCAGAAATTACATTTTACTGTCACAAACCCTAAAGTAAAACTGCTGAGTCAAACTGTGAAAGAATGTCCTGGAACCAATAGTAAGTAACTATTTTAGCAGTAGGAAACCCTTTTGGTCCACGAACAGACTCACTAATTATGTTTGTCCTAAACATGACAGAAATTACTATTAAACTGTTATGATATCTCAAACAGGTATGTTAAAATGAATTGGTCTTTCCCTGACTGTAAAAATACAGTTGCAGTTCAAGCGTGCATCTAAGAGCAATTCAGCATGAGCATTTGATTGACAGCTTCCCACTCGCACGTTACAGCCATGCCGTGCATTGCATCCTAATAACTGGCAGAATGAAAAACTTGGTGGTAAATAAATATATTAAGAATCATAACATTAATGCAAAAACATTTAAACAAACACAAAATAGGATAATGTCCTGACTTTCAAACATTAGGAAAACATGGCTATAAGTAGCTAAATGTCATTGGCTACACTAGCTCTTTAAAAACTTGTGGAAGCAGATTTACATGCAGCATTGTTTCTGTACAATGCCACCTGCTGACACTTTAACTACCCTGTGGATAAAAATTTACATTTCTACTATTTGAAAACAGTAGCACCAAGTAATGTCAAGCCTCAAGCATTAAAACTAGTTGCAACTTAATTAAATTGTGAAATGTTGAATTCCTGTAACTTACAATTTAAGCAACCATTTTCCTCTCTGCTTAGCAGTTTCTATGACTCTTTCATGAAAGTATGCATATACATTTTCAATTATCTAGCTCCAAAGGTGGCTAAGTCATGAGCATAGAAATACTTTTAGAAATGTTCACGTGGAATATTAAATTGTCAGATGTTGAACCCCTATATCATATCCACCCCTTATCCAAATGTCAAGAAATGCAGAGGGCTTTTCTGGCTGTAATGCCCTCCCCCCCAAAAAAATTGGGGGCTTACCTTTGGCCTTTTTTATCCACCGATTCTGCTCCAACTGTGGAGCACCTCCTATTTCTGCCTGCCGGGTCCCCCATTCATGTCCCTAAATCACTGTCACAGCCCGGGTCCATATTTGTGCCAGATATCCCTCCTATTGGTCCCCGTGTGTGCTTGAGCCCATTTTGGGCTTAATTCCTTGTTCACGAGCCACTGGCATTTCTTTGGTGCCACCAGCACTCACTCATATACATCTAGCACCTTTCATCACCTGATCGCTAACTTTACGGTTCATCGGGAGACAGTTTGGTGGTCCCGGTCACTGCTTTGGGCAGTGTGGGGACCTGAGACCTCAGCAAGGGCCAGGAGAGCCCTCTTTGTATTTTAAATAAGGAGCGCTATGAAACATTAGGTTGGGGCTCATTAATATTTATTAGCGTCCATATGAATATTAATAAGAGTGTCTGTCTATATTGGGGGATTAGCTGTTCGGTGATTGCTGCAGGGATAAAATGTGAATAAAGGTAAAATTGAAGCAGCAGCTGCCATGGACACCACAGGGGCTAATGTGTAAGGGAAAATAATTAAAAATAAAATAATTACTCCGGCTGTACCAGAAGACAATGTTGGGACTAAGGGAATCTTCCTGTCTGCTATCTGGGGGCACTTGATTACAGCAGCAGTGACAGGCTGTGGACTGAAGCAAAATGTTAAAGCTGGGCAGCGCTTAGCAGGGCACAAAAGGGTCTATTGGACTGCAGGGAAAGAAAGAGAATTTAATAATAAATTTGGCTGCACCAGGACTTTACATTTGGGATTGTGTAAATCTGCAAGGGGACTGTGTGTTCAGCAGCCATTATAGTGCAGCAACATCCAATCAGAAAGTAAGGATTTCCAGCCAGGATTTATGGGACTTTTGCCACAGCTCATGGGACATAGCAAAGTGCTTATGGGGAATCTGCAGGGACCTGATTTCAGGTCAGTACAGAAGGTTTGCAAGCTCAACCCCTGTATTTACAATACAATTTAGTAAAATTAGAGGGGTGGCTCCTGGTGTGTGACCAAACAGAAACATACAGTAAAGGTACAAGGGCACTACCCAACCCCCCATTTTGCTGCATCAAAGCCTGCACTTTTTTCAAATTAACTCCAATGTTCTCAATTTTCATACTTTTTTGGAGGGGCTCTTGGTTGTCATCATCCAGCTGAACCATAATTAAGCCTGACCACTTCAGCAAAGTGAGCACCTCCATCGGTCAGGTAACAAACATCACATTTTAACTTGCCTTATCAGAGTTGAGATCTCCTTGCTTCCTCTATGTTTTGGAAGAGAGCACTCTCCGGGATTCATTATTTAAAGTGTGCTTTAGCCAATGGAAGGCTCACAGGTGTTTAATAGGGAGCTCAGCAATTTGAAGAAGGCCACGATTCTCCTGGTGTGTGACCAAACAGAAACATACTGTAAAAGTACCAGGGCACTACCCTGGAAGCAAGAAGACCTCAGCTTTGTTAAGACAAGTTAAAAATATGATACTTGTTTTGTGAACCTTTCATTGGCCAAAGCACACTATAAGTATTGAAGCCAGGAGAGTGGTCTCTTCAAAAATATAGAGGAAGCAAGGATACCTCAGCTCTGTTAAGGCAAGTTAAAATGTGATGCTTGTTACCTGACCTCCAAAAAGGTATGAAAAGTAAGAACATTGGAGTTAATTTGAAAAAAGTGCAGGCTTTGATGCAGCAAAATGGGGGGGGGTAGTGCTCTGGTACCTTTACTATATGTACCTGATTTCAGGTGCCAAAACAGGGAGCCTATAGTGCATCAAGTGGAGGTAATGAATATTAATTTATTGGACTGACAGGCAGGATCAGCCAATTAGATTGGGAGCAACAGATAGCTTCAGCCAATTGGGAGCCTCAGAAGGATTCCATAAAAGACAGTGTTTTTGGCTGTGTGAGCAATTTGAACAGGAGCCCCCTCAGTAGTGGGGGCTCAGGTCCTCAGCTAGAGAAATGGGCCTTGTGATCCAGGGCAAGACCCTCCACTGGGGGGGTATTCTTCTATCAAGAGTCAAGTGGCTGCCAGCAGTTAAAGTCACTAGCCTGGGGGTTGTCAGAGGATGTCCTCCAGGGCTAGCTCAAGCCTTTCCACATTGGGGAAAACGTGGGCCAGTAACTTGATAAAGCCAGCTGTGAGAGAGCTGAACCCGACTCAGCATTAAGAGTTCTGACGAATCCAAAAACCTCAAAAGAAGGATCACAATTTCTGCAAGACTCATAAGTGAGTAAATTGCTTTTGCCATGTGCAACTCTGAGAGTTTTTCTGAGAGCAAGGCAGAAGCAGGAAACTACAGACCTGTTAGTTTAACCTCAGTGATAGGGAAAATGATGGAATCACTTCTGAAGGAAAGAATTGTTGAGTATCTAGAGGCCAGAGGGGCACAGGACCCTAGGCAGCATGGATTCACAGCAGGAAGGTCATGCCAGATGAATCTGATAGATTTCTTTGACTGGGTGACCAAAGTAGTAGATCAGGAGGGGCTGTGGACATGGCCTCACCTAGACTTTAGCAAGGCATTTGACACAGTCCCACACAAAAGATTAATATACAAGTTAGCCAGCCTGGGAGTGGGTCCCAAGATGACAGCCTGGGTAAAGAATTGGCTGGAGAATAGGACACAGAGAGTAATAGTAAATGGAGTCCACTCAGAAGAAAGGAAGATTACTAGTGGGGTACCGCAGGGTTCAGTATTAGGACCGGTCCTCTTCAATGTCTTTATAAGTGACATTCCTCTCAAGAACTCATATGCCACACTGGCAAATGAGGACAACCAAATAGAGGTACCCAGAGAAGTGGAAGGAAAGGATGTGGAGGTTAGCCAAGGAGGTGACCTCAGTGGGGAAAGCAGTGGACCCCAGAGGAGGAGGAGGAAGCGAATCCTGGTGGGGGACTCCATCGTAAGCGGGATCCAGCTAGGAACACAGGAGGGAGAGGACAGGGAGGTGAGGTGCCTACCAGGTGCCACGGCATGGAGGGATGGAAGGAAGATATTGGGGATCACTGGGAAGGCAAGATGGGAGGTGAGCTGGATGTCATATCCACCTAATAGACTTGGCAAATGGGGAGCCAAAGTTCAGGAAGAGTTTAGGAAACTGGGAAGGGGTCTCAAGCAAGTAGCTACTTCTGTCACTTTCTCAGAAGTACTACCTGTGAGAGGCAAGGGAGAGCATAGGAGTGCATGCACCAGGAACTTTAACTCATGGTTGAAGAACTGGTGCTGTGAGGAAGGGTTTGGATTCATTGGTGACTGGGGACCCACCTGGAGGGATGGAGGTTTGTTCAAGCCTGACGGCCTGCATCCATCCTGGAGGGGAATCCAAGTACTCAATGATAAGTTTAAATGCTACATTGACAAGCATTTAAACTAGCAAAGGGGGGTGGCAGGCCAGCAAGGAGGGTACCTACTTGCTCACCCCCCACAGCTAGCAGTGGAACCAGTGAACCAGAGGAGTGGCTATCTCTGCAAAGCGGTGTGCAAAAGATGGAGATTAGTGTCCAAAAGGTGGATAAGCAGAAAAGGGGCAAAATTCAGCAGAAGAGCAGACAGCAAGGAGAACCAGGGATAAATGACAACCAAGGAAGGGGCTGAGTAGAACAGTGAAGCAGACTAGGAGGTCAAATCTTGGAAAGCCATGTGTGCAAATGCCAGGAGCCTTAGCAACAAGATGGAAGATCTGAGGCTGTCATGGTACAGTCAGACCTGGACATTAGGCCATCACTGAAACCTGGTGTAATGATAACCATGACTGGGAGATGGCCATACCTGGCTACAACATATTCAGAAGAGACAGAGCAGGCAGGAAGGGAGGAGGAGTGGCACTGTATGTGAAAAATGACATAAGGGCCACAGAGATCCAGGAGGAACAAAATGGGGAGAGATACTGTGGGTTAAGCTAGAAAGGAAAATGGGGCCAGCCATCCGCGACAGGTGTGGTCTATAGACCACCAGCCCAGGAGGAAGAAACAGATAGGGAGCTGATGCTAGCCATCCAAAGGATGGCAGAGAAGGGTGAAGTAGTACTGGTTGGAGACTTCAATATTCCAGACGTGGACTGGAGCATCCCAGCAACAGCATCAACTAGGAGCAGATTTATCCTGGACTCCCTTCAGGGTGCCTTCCTCAAGCAACTGGTCATGGAACCAACTCGACAGATGGCAATACTGGACCTTGTGCTCACAAACAGGGACAGTGTGATGGGGGTAACAGTGAGGGAGCACCTGGGTAACAGTGACCACCAGTCATTGTGGTTTGAAATCACAGAAAGAGCAGAACCAAACCACACAAAAACACGTATCCTGGATTTTAGGGGGGCAGACTTTGGGAAAATGGGGAAATACTTGAAAGAGGCATTAAGGGGAATGGGACAGGAATCAGGGGTTGAGAAACAGTGGGCAGTATTTAAAATGGGGATTATAAGAACAACAGAATTATGCATTAAGCAGGTTAGCAAGAGGAAAAGGAAGAGGAGACCATTATGGTTTTCCAAAGAGGTAGCAAAGAAAGTGAAAGCCAAAAAGATAGCATTCAGGCGATACAAAAGACACAGGCAGAAGGGGATAGGAGAAGTACCAGGAGAAACAAAGGGAGGCAGGAAGTCAGTAAGGGAAGCCAAAGCTCAGACAGAAGAACACATTGCAAAATCAGTGGTTAAAGGGACAAAACCTTTACAGGTACATAAGTGAAAAAAGAAAGACAAAGGAGGAATAGTGAGACTGAAGGGGAGGATGGGAGTCACGTGAGGATGACAACAGTAAAGCTGACATATTGAACAGGTATTTCTGCTCAGTCTTTAATGAGGAAGAGGGGGTAATGGGTCTGAAGGAGCACAAGGGTGAGAATGGTGCAGAAATGGACACAAGTCCCTTTACATGAGAAAGGGTCCTGAAGGAACTGGAAGTAATAAGAGTTGACAAGCAATGGGGCCAGATGGGTGCACCCCAGGGTCCTTAAAGAACTAAGAGAGGTGGTGGCTGAACCTCTGGCTATCCTGTTTAGCCAGTCACTGAAAACAGGGAGGTACCCAAAGACTGGAGGACAGCAGATGTAGTCCCCTTATACAAAAGGGAACAAAGAGGAAGCAGGGAACTACAGACCAGTCAGCCTCACCTCGGTAGTGGGAAAGATCATGGAAGCACTTCTGAAGGAGAGATTGGTGGAACATCTGGTTGTCAATGGACTACAGGACCCAAGGCAGCATGGTTTCACCAGGGGAGGTCATGTCAGACCAATCTCATTGAATTTTTGACTGGGTGACTAGGGAGGTGGATCAGGGAGGGCAGTGGACATGGCCTATCTGGACTTCAGCAAGGCCTTTGACACTGTGCCACATAGAAGACTATTACACAAACTGGGGAATATGGGTGTGGGCAGGACAGTAGTGTGGTGGGTAGGTAACTGGCTGGGTGGCAGGACACAGAGGGTGGTGGTAAATGGCTGTCACCCACAGAGGAAAGAGTGACCAGTGGGGTACCACAGGGATCAGTGCTGGGACCGGTCCTATTCAACATCTTCATCAGTGACATTGCACAGGATCTAGAAGGCAGAATTTCACTGTTCGCTGATGACACAAAGCTCTGTAACAGAGTAGACACACCAGAGGGTGTAGACAGAATGAGAAGGGACCTGCAGAAACTTGAAGAATGGTCAAGGGTTTGGCAGTTGAAATTCAATGCAAAGAAGTGCAAGATAATGCATATGGGGCACAAAACCCTGGCACAATATATCAGTTGGGGGTGAGGATATAGCATGCACCAAGCAGGAAAGGGATCTTGAGGTTGTCATCTCTGATGACCTCAAGGTAGGAAACAGTGTGACAAGGCATCAGGTAAAGCAAATAGGATGCTGGGATGTATAGGCAGGGGCATCACCAGCGGAAAAGGAGGTCATAATTCCGCTATACAAGACACTAGTGAGGCCCCACCTGGAGTACAGTGTACAGTTCTGGAGACCATACCTACGTAAGGACATAAGACAGGGTAGAAGGTTCAGAGGAGGGCAACAAAGATGGTGCATGGATTGCATCACAAGTCCTATGAAGACAGGTTGAAGGAATGAACATGTACTCCTGGAGGAGAGGAGGAGAGAGGGATATGATAGAGACATACAAGTATCTTACAGGGAGAAACAGAGTGCAGGAAAACACTATTTTTAAGCGAAAAAGATGTTCCAGGACTAGAGGGCATGGGATGAAGTTGGAGGGAGGACGATTCAGAGGAAACATGAGAAAGAATTTCTTCACAGAACGGGTGGTGGACAAGTGGAACACCCTGCCAGAGGAAGTGGTGGGGGCTGAAACAATCACGGGATTTAAGAATGCATGGGATAGACATAAAGGAATTCTAGAGGTCATGGGTAAGGGGAAACAGACTTCTAGGAAAACAAACTGAACTTATAAGCTCAAATGGGCAGACTGGGTGGGCCATAGGCCCTTATCTGCCGACACTGTCTATGTATCTATGTATCTATGTACATTGCAGAAGGACTGGAAGGAAAAGTATGTCTCTTTGCAGATGACACAAAGATCTGCAACAGAGTTGATGCACAGGGTGGGGTGGAAAGGATGAGAAGGGACTTGGCAAGGTTAGAGGAATGGTCAAATGTATGGCAGCTTAGATTCAATGCTAAGAAGTGCAAGGTAATGCACCTGGGAAACAAAACCCAGGGAAAAGTACACAATGGGGGTGAGCTACTAACAACAACAAAATGGAAAGGACCTGGGTGAGTCATATCAGATGACCTAAAGGTGGGCAAGCAATGTGAGAGGACAGCAAGGAGGGTTGGGGGATACTGGGATGCATAGGGAGAGGCATCACCAGTAGAAAACAGGAAGTTATTATCCTCTGTGCAGACAGCTGGTGAGACCCCATCTGGAGTACTGTGTGCAGTACTGGAGACCCAATCTGCAAAGACATAGACAGGATGGAAGCTGTCCAGAGGAGGGCAACTAAAATGGTGCAGGGTCTGCACCGGAAGACATATGAAGAGAGACAAAGGGAGCTTAATATGTATAGCCTCGAGGAAAGGAGGGAGAGGGGGGACATGATAGAAACATTGAAGTACCTCAAGGGAATCAACAAAGTCCAAGAGGGTAGCATCTTTCAAAAAAAGAGGTGTGCAAGAACAAGAGTTCACAATTTGAAGATGGGGGGGGCGGCTCAGAGGTAATTTAAGGAAGTATTTTTTCACAGAGAGGGTTGTAGATGCATGGAACTTCCTTCCGGAGGAGGTTGTGGAGTCAAAATCAGTGGTGGAATTCAAGCATGCATGGGACAGTCATAAGGAAATTCTAGGGGGTGGGGGTAGGAAGAAGTAGGCTGCTGGTTAACTAGGAACTGCAGCTTATCCAGTAGGTAGGGAAATGGGCAGACTGGGTGGGCCAAGCGGTCCTTATCTGCCATCAAATTCTATGTTTCTATGTTTCTATGTTTTTAAGGGGCAGTGAAGCCCAAAAGCCTACCAATATTGACTGTCTGTCTGCTCCCTGCATTCACAGCAACGATCAGAGGGTAGACATCTGCCAAGTGACCAGGAAGGGTCCAATTATTGTGCATAAATGTGTCTGATTTGAAAGTGCCTACAGGACTAAAAGGGAGTACTCAGAGCCAGGGCTTCCTAACTTTGCCTGGGAGGTCCAGTATTTTGTCCATGGAAGCTGTAACACCAGTGTGTACCACAAGGGACTGCATGTTGTATTTCAGCTTTGAGAGCTACAGGAACTGGTTGCTGCCAAGTACAATTTTGGTGTTAAAGGAGCCTAGTGAGCTACAGAAACCATTTGCTGCCAAGTGCAAGTTTGGTGTTAAAAGGGCCCAGAAAGCTACAGTAACCAGTTAATTGCCAAGAGCAAGTATTTGCATCGAAAGAGACTATTGCATCTGCTGTTAGCCAGCGAAGTCTGGGGAATGGTAGCGGGCCTTGCCACAAGCCCAGTCAAGTTAAACTATATGAACTGGTAGCAAGCCCAGCCTAAGGCTTGGTCTAGTGTGATAACAAAAGTTGTGCTTTAAGCTTCGGCTTTAATCGACAAGGAAAATGAAAGTTGTCCAAGAGACTGTGTCCTAATATCTGTATGGAAGTCAGAACCTGGGCTCTGGCTGTTCATTGTCCAAAAAGGTTTCTAGCACACACTAACCCTTAAGAAGGGCACAGAAAGATGCAACGTGGACTCTGAGTGATCACATAAACATATTTAATTCCATTCCAAGTGAGAAAAAATAAATCCCACCTGGCATGTTTTGGACTGAAAGAGTCCTTTTTCAAAGGCTCTGGTGGTTCACTCTGCTGTGTGGTGTGTGGGTGCTTGCCCCTAAGATCATTGGAAATGCGCCTGGTTCTAACGTTCTGGCCAACCTTTAAAAGGGTCTATGTCTGCCATGACCAACTGGGACACCTGGAAGAGAAACTGTGACTGAACTATAAATGTGCTGAATGCATAAATGTGCTGAATGTAGTGTATCCAGCCTGCTCATCTAGAATGTGTACTCAGCCCAGAAGAGGAGCACAGGCTACAGAATGTTAAAGACAGTGTTGTTTTCCAACTGCAAGAGCAGAAAGACCCTTGCAGTTGGTATTGGGGGCTGACTGTCAGCTTTCCCAGCATTTTAGCCTTCAGCCCTTCAGGGATAGAGCCCACCTGCTGAAAGCACTTGATCCTGACTTGTCTAAGGCTATGAAGACATCTTACTGTAAATAAGGCAGGATCAGCCCTGTACCACAATAAAAGGGACTTGTAAATAGTTCAAGTTGGGTAAATTCTGCAAGTTGGTGTTAATTGAAGTATTAAGGATGCAACCTAAACTTAATCTTAATTTTCCTAAGGGCCCCAACTAGCTTGCCAATGTACAGCTGTACAGTCCATCGGGCCTGTACCATGATGGAACTATAATTACTGGGTACCCAGGTAGTGTAGGGTTGCGGGCTCTTACACTAAATGGGAAACTGGTACCAGTGTGGGCATTATTGATAAATGTTCTGCCTTAATGCAGCTAGATAGCTAGTCAGGGAACTGACTATTCCAGAGGTTGGTGGGTGGCCACTGTGATTGCAACTGATTTAAAATGTAAACTGTTCATCCTACCCTCAAATCAAAACCAATCTACCTGAATTGTAAACAGCACAACCTCTACTCCATTTTCACCCTTCCTAACCCTCTTCCTGTAAATAAATGTGTTGTTTGTTTTTGTAGATACCTGTGTTGTGAGCATATTATTAGTGGTAAGTCTTTAAATGCAAAACTGTTAAAATGTGGGAAAATGTTTTGTGGGCCATGCTTTGGTTGGCTCTATGGTGCCGTGGGAGGGTGTAGCTTGCTAGAAGGCAGCATCAGCTAAAGATAGACCCACTTAAAGGTAAACTCTGGGTGGAGACACTGTACAATGTACTATCTTAGGTAAGAACCAGTTTAAAGATAATTTTGGGAACCCAGGCCCCTCAAAATACATCCTAGGTAGCAGGGGTAGTAGCCCTAGGAGTAGTGCCACCTAGGGATTACATGGCCATTTCGAAAAAAATACATATGCCAATTTTCAGATTTCTAA
The DNA here is from genome assembly GCA_016271365.2 of Neoceratodus forsteri. NCBI lineage: Eukaryota > Metazoa > Chordata > Ceratodontiformes > Ceratodontidae > Neoceratodus > Neoceratodus forsteri. The sequence continues at coordinate 269,849,175 of CM057453.1, forward strand.
CTATAACACTGACCAGGTTATGACCAATTAAAGAATTGTGGAAAATTTAAATGAATTTCACAGAATCTTGTGCAAATTCATCAAAATCAGACTTTGCTGGTTTCACCCAGCCCTATTAACAATTACTTATAGTTAGAAAATGAAAATAACTTCAAAGGATTTTAAGTTTTTATAAGGGATGCCTCCCTTTCTCATTGTGCCTGATCACCTTTAAAGGAGATAGGGAAATGACACAGTTAAATTGTATTCTGTTTATATGTGAGGGTATCTAGTCTGTTCAATAATCATTGTAGGGAGGGCGTGGCCTGACCAGGCAGAAGATGGCAGCATAGTTCAGAATCTCTGCAGGAATGACTGCAATCTAACCTCATCCAGCCTTCACCAGACCTTTCTTTGGTACCAACTCCTGTGACCATCCTGTAATCTAACTGCCTGACACAGTTTGTAAGTCATTTTTGATACATCATCTATTTATATTCAATTATTCTACACTGTACTGCAACATACTAGGCCTCATACTTCAGCATTATGGCAGATCTCCAAGTACAGCAAAGCTCACTTGCTAGAGTGGAAGTAATGTTTTCTAAACTGATGGCTGAGATTGATGATCTAAAAACCTCCACCCAACAGAATGCGACCACTCTTGAAACTTTTAGCCAGAAAATTGCATTTAATGAGAAAGCAACGGCCTGTAACACCACTACTATTCATGACCTCCAGGCTACTGTCCGCAATCAAGATCAAACTATAAAATCCCTACAAGCCAAAATTGATGATATTGAAAATCTTTATCGTTGCAACACTTTATGATTTTGTGGCTTCACTGAAGGTGTAGAATTAGGAGGCACTACTGCGCTTTTATTACATGTGCTGTCTGCAATGCTTAAACTGCCTCCTGAGCTAATGTTAATCATTGAGCGGTCTCACTGCACTCTGGGTCCCGGGCCAACATCAGACCAGTGACCAAGGCCTATCATTGCTCGCTTCTTGAACTATTCCCACACAGAATTAATACTGAAATGAGCCAGAGAAATGGGGAAACTTCAGTGGCAAGAGTTTAATATTTCCATCTACAGAGACTTTTCAAAAGATTTAACCATCAGAAGGAAGGCTTACAATCCACTTAAACAAATCCTCCACCAAAGAAGCATTAAATTTGCTCTACGTTACCCCGCGACACTACGCTTTTTCTCAGGCTCTTCCTTCAAGGATTTTAAAACCCCTAACGCCTTAGCCAACTATCTAGAGGTCTCTCTCTGCAATCTTATCCTGGGAGGTTTGGCAGCAATTGGCAACCTGAACATAGCTTTGATATTCACATGGAGGGTGGATGACGAGGTACAGGAATGTGGGGAAATTGTTGTAGAACTCGCAGCCTCAAGCAATAATGCCGCAACTGATTTGACCCCAAGGCAATCAACACTGCTGCAAGAGAAGCTTCTGTCGGGGCATTATTCTTCAAGACTTTCATTTTGTTCTAGCAAGGTTTCACCCCAAACACCCCAAGCAGCAGCCTCTCACCTTCAAATTAACCCCTCTATTCCCTTGGGCAATAAGTTTGCTTTCTTGGAGGATGACATGCACTCCTCGCAGGAGGATCTTTCCCAGCAAATTTCAGATGAACATCCCTCTAATTTGGGCCCTGTGCCACAGGGATGTATTTCTGCTTATACTTCACGGGCAGAAGTTGTTGCAAGTTCCCCACTCAAATTTTTAGAGCAGCCCAAAAAGAAACATAGGGCAAAGACCAAAAGCAAGAACATCAATAGTCACAATCCTGCTAATAAATCTAAGGTGTCATGAGCTTATATGGTCAGTAATATGGTTACATTTGCTATATTTTGGTAGGTTTTGCTTCCAGGATACTTAAAGGGAGTGCCAGTACACTTTTTCTGACTAGCCGCCCGCGCTACAGTCTATGCTACCTTGTTGCTTTCGCTCCCAGATGGTGCAGAAAGCAAAGGCTGTACATCGCAGCGAGATTTATTTACTTTTTGTTGCAGTGTTTAAATGAGCAGCTTAAAGGTCTTCAAGGGAACTTTGCTATATCAGCAATGCTTTTCTAACCCATTATTTTAGTGTTAGATCTTATACATTACCTCACTAAAGGCTCTCTGTATCTAGTCTTTTACTGTACAATTTAGCAGTGCATCAGGTTTATAGTCTTTTGGTTGTTCAGCTGCATATCTATAATCTGTATGCATCCTGATTATTGCCTTTTCTTTTTTCATATGTGAATTATTATATATTACAAGGCAACTTACACCTTCCCTCTCATGATGACAGGTTCTTAAGTATTATTGGCAACTACATTTAATCTATCTCCTTTCCTATGCTCCATTAGTCTTACTACCTCCTGTTTACAATATGGAACTATCATTAGCACTCAAAGAGGTGGGCTATGTTTGGTTTACTGTTGCAAAGGATTGTCAATCTACATCTTCCTTATGCTCCTTATTTTACTCGAAGCCTACAGATATTATGAAAATCTACTGCTGTGTGGTCCCCCCTGTTTTGGGACTCACTGGACCTAGTCTTCTAGACATAGTCATCCCATATAACACCTATTTAGGTGATTTTCGAGTAATTGGAGCTGATCTTTACTATGACTATCTCTTCTGTCTACAGTTATCACTGAAGCCTATACCTCTCCACATAATCCCGATTTGCATTTGGCTCAGGGTGTAAGGGCTTAAATTGGCCTCCCCTTTCTTCTTCCCCCCTCACTATTGTATTTATTATGTACTTATTCTGTTGCACTGCAAAGTATACTCAGAGTTGCTCTAATGTGGTAATGATCTACTTTTTTTTTATATATTTGTTCATTTGCATTCCACCTGGCACCCTGAATTCCTTGCGCTATGTCTAGGCTGTATTGGCATCTCGTATATTGTTCTTTAATTTACTGTTATTTAGAGTTGGTATGTTTTGTACTATTACTACTAATGTTTATAAATAAGTTCTGGTGTTTAACTTTATCCTTATACCTTGCCCAGTTAGCTTAGAATTAAGCTGAGGTTATTACCGTCCCCTGCCTTACTTGGTATTATTCCCTTTCAGTTTAGCTTGTCAGGAATACTTACTTTATTATATTTCTGGAATCAGACTTAGGTTTGGGTCGATATTTATAACCAGTCCTCCCTAGTCTCCTCCCTACATCGACGCCTCAGAGTGTGGTGAGAGAGTCTCTTAGCCAGCTGGCTGACTCATATCTCCTCACACCCATAAAATGTTTTCTTTGTTATTTATCTTACTAGAATTGTTGTTGTTAATGACTTTTCTCCTTCCCCATCTCTATTCTAACTTTAATAAGATATTTGTGCTACTCTTGTATCATACATCTCACTTTTTTTGGCTTGAATGTTCCTGCCACTGTCTGCATATACGTAAGCTCTCTATATTGTATTCTAATCATCCTCTGCCTCATTTATTTGTCCCTTCACACTCCAGCGATTATTCCCTTTCTTTAACACTAACAATATGAGTGACACACTTTTATATACATGGAATGTGAAGGGACTTAATTCTCCTTGTAAGTGGAAGCAAATTCTTTCACATCTCAAAAAAACATAAAACACAAAGTGCTTTCCTTCAAGAAACAAAATTATTAGCAGAGGATGTTCATAGACTTAAAAAAGATTGGGTTGGTCAGATCTATGAATCATCCTATACCTAAAAAAAAGAGGAGTTGCTATTCTTATTCATAAGAGTTTCAAATGGTCCCTTGTAAACTCCATTTCCGACACTGATGGCAGATGTGTGATGGTCAAACTGAATACCATCTCTGGTCCTCTTCTGCTTGTTAATGTCTATGGACCCAACTCTGATTCCCTGGAGTTTTTTCATAACTTAGCTCAACAGATTCTATCCTTTAACACTGATATTACACCAGATCTTCTTGGAGGGGGATCTTACCTTAGCTTTAGAAGCCAGCATTGACAGAAGTAGCCCCACTACAGATGCCCACCCTAGAAGTATTAAAGCCCTTTCATTAGTAATGCAAGATGTTGGATTAGCTGATGTATGGTGCCTCCTTCACCCCCGTGATCGAGAATTTACTTTTTACTCCTCTCTACACAAGGCATGTAGTAGAATTGACTACTGGTTAGCCTCTCCTGTTATAATGGAAAAAAACTATTGATTCATCCATCTCTCCCATCATAATCCTGGACCATTCCCCTGTCAAACTGCAACTTTTGTGGGGCCCATTAGCACCTAAATCTTGTTACTGGCAGCTGGACCCTCTCCTTCTCAAGGATCCCAATTTCTTACCCATGATCAAAGCACAAATTCAAGACTTCCTCTTTCACAATACCCCAACCAAATCTTCTATGTCCTCTGTATGGAAAGCTCTTAAAGCTACAGGGAAAATTATCAGTTATGCTGCACATAGGAAAAAAGTAAGGGAACAACAGCTGGCTGACTTAGAAAAATCTCTTAAAGCTAAAGAGAATTTATACTTTTCTTCTAATAAGCACTGTCCTGATTCTCACCTTCATCTTGAAATTCTTCAACTTAGAGTTAAAATTAACCAATTAATTTCTCCTAAAACCGAACTGGCCTTGTTTAAAGTTAAATATAAGTTTTGGGAACACAGCGATAAAAATGGGAAGCTCCTCTCTTACCAGCTCAAAGCACAATAAATGGAACGACACTTAAGCCTAAAAGATGAACAGGGTACGATTCACTCCAACAACCCCTCTATAAATCGTATCATGAAACCTTTTATCAAAAGCTATACTCTAACACAAATCCTCCATCTACTTTACAAATTCAACAGTTCCTTAAATTGTTACATCTTCCTCATCTTTCTACTCTTGAATCAAATTCTTTAGATGAACCCTTTTCACTTCAGGAAATCCAGAAAGCTTTGTCTTCCTTGAAATCCAGCAAATCCCCTGGGAGTGACAGATTCCCTGTCGATTTCTATAAAATGTTTTCCGAAACCTTATGTCCCCTTCTTCTTAATGTTAATCAAGAAACTGCCAATACTGGCAAGCTTCCCCCATCTTGCACTGAAGCAGTCATAACCCTAATCCCTAAGAAAGAAAAAGACTCTACCCACCCCCTAACTTACAGGTCCATCTCTTTATTAAACAAGGATGGGAAGATATTTGCTAAACTACTAACTTCTCAACTTGAATCCTTGATTTACAAGCTAACTTAGTGTTCGCAAGCTGGTTTTATTAAACATAGATCTGGTCCTGATCACCTATGTTCCTTATTTAATTTAATTCACAAAGCCAAATCCCTCAAGACACCAGCTGCAGCCATAGCTATTGATTTCGAGAAGACCTTTGATTCCTTAAACTGGGACTACCTTCATCAAGTTTTATCTTATTTGAGTCTTTCTCATACCTTTTGCTCCTGGATCAAGATATTATATAACTCCCCTGTTACTAAAGTGCTCACTAATTCCACCCTTTCTTCTTACATTCATCTAGCAAGGGGAACTAGACAAGGCTGTTCCCTGTCACCTTCCCTGTTTACTTTAACCATGGAACCCCTGACTGCTTGTTTACGTCAATCTTCTGGCATTATGGGCATACCTCTGAGCAATTCAAGACATGTTTCACTCTCCTACACAGATTACCTCTTAATCTTACTCGAAAACCTGAATGAGGCTAGGCTCCTGTTGGTTGATTTGCTTAATAATATTACTAAAATTTCTTGCCTTGCTTTGAATTATAGCAAATCACAAACTGTGCCCCTTAACGACCACTGTACAGCCTTTATGAACATACCTCTTGGATTCCACTGGTCACCACAGGGTTTAACATATATAGGAATCAAAATTACTAGTAATTTAGGGAAGATATGGGACATTAACTTTAACCCCTTATTCGATAACATCAAAACAATTCTGAACAGATGGAAGCTTCTTAATCTCTCTTTCATGTGGAAAATTGCAGCCATTAAGATGTCCATTTCTCCCAAGATTCTTTACCTCTTTGCCAATATTCCTTTAGTCTTACCATCCTCCTTTTTTGCTAAAATTGATAAATTAATAGGAAAATTTATCTGGGATGGGAAACCACCGAGATTTAACTGCAACAAACTTCGATCACATTGGAAAAAAGGGGGATTCAGACTCCCATGGTTCAAAAGTTACCTCAGGACTTTCCAAATGGCCCAAACCATTAAATGGTTTCAGAAACCCTCCCCTCACTCACCACTATGGGTTGCAATGGAATCTGCATTGTGCCCGGGAGGAGTTCCCACTTCCTTTATTTTTAATCCCATTTCCTCTAAACTAAAATCTCACCTGACTTTATCATCCTCTGTTCTTTACTGGAAACTAACCCACAAATTCCTGAAATCCAATCCAACACCCTGGTTTTATGCCCCCTTATGGGGCAATCCACTGCTCACTCTAGAAGGTCACCCGATGTTCTGTCATACACGGAGGAACAAAGGCATTTTCTTTCTCGGAGATATCTTGGACCAGAATTCACTCACTCTTAGATCATTCTCAGACTTGTAGGTCACATGGAAACTTCCTAAACAGGACTTCTGGAAGTTTTTACAAATGCAGGCAGCTTATAACTCTCTCTCTCTCTAGTTTATTGTATAGGCATACTCTTCTAAACCCATACATCTCACACTGGACTAATTTATCAGTAAAATTAAATAGCTCCATTTACAAAGACATTATTGATAATCTACCTGATCAGTCTATAAAAGCCAAAAATAAATGGTGCACTCTTCTTAACTACAATATTTCAGATGCACAATGGAGTAATTGTTGCTGTATTGCACATAATACCTTTAAAGATGCCCGTAGTTCTTTAATACAAATTAAATCCTACATCTTTGGTATAACCCCCAAAGGTTTGGTAGAACCCCCTCTGTTCTTCAACGAATGGGCCTATTAAATAATAATTATTGCTGGTGCTGCAATTTGGCCAATGGGGATCTACTTCATATCTTGTGGTCTTGTGCTCCCATTAATAAGCTCTGGTATAAAGTCTGTTTACTTGCCAACAGAGTAACAGGACAAAAACTACCTTTTGACCCCAAGCTATTTCTTCTAGGCATCCTTATCCCCAATAGCTCTCTCCTCTCACATGCACATTTTAGATGGCTAAACATACTTTCTCTTCTGGTCAAACGTCTGATTCTTATGAAATGGAAATCAACTCTGGTGCCTTCTCTTTCAGATGTTCTTCAAAGCCTCTTTCAGTATGCCTCCCTAGACCGATTATCTCATTTAACTCATAACCGACTTATTGTATATGACAGATGTTGGCAGGATTACTTCAAGTACAAGGAACCTAGTTCTTCTAGACCCTAATTCTTAGGGATATTTAGCCTTCCTTCTTATTTTTCTCGCAGATTAGGTTTTCTCAAAACTTTTCTGCACAGATTTCTCCTCTTTTTTTCCCTTCTTCCCTGTTTTCTCCCTCTCTCCTTCCCTTCTTTCTTGCCTTTTTCTCTCTTTTTTCTTTCCTTGCACACTTTTCTCTTATCTTCACCTCTCCATTACTGAACATTGTTCGTATTACCACATTTATCACTTTTTGCAATTTACTGAATGCCTTGCCATAGCCTTCCCTAGCATGTATTTCATACATGGTTGCTATTTCTGATCCAATAATACCCTATTGATTGTAACCCTTCTGCTCTCCACTTACATCCTGTCTAGGTTTGTGTTTTATTATCAATACATGTAAATAAAGCTTCTCCAATATGTTTACCCTAAATACTGTGTTTTGCTAAGTGATATTTTATACCTTATATGGAGGATCGTCTTCTATAGTCGAATTTCAATAAAAAAATAAAGTGAAAAAATAATCATTGTAGAATGTCATTTATGATAATAATTTGATGATTTTTTTTGTTTCAGATTGTCAGTATAACGGATCGTTAAATAGATGTCTTGTATTTTTTTTACTTTGTTAGGAGCGAGCTGACACTCTCTGTTAACATCGGAGGCTCCTGATCGAATTTTTAAGCAGCTACTCAAATATTTGTTTTTCATTTATTACAGTTGCAATGGGTGCAGCCTAGCAGACATCTTGCAATAACTGTAGAGAAAAGGGAGCTTGTTGGATACTGAATGGACTTTTAAATAGTGGAGGTGAACAGAAACACTGCATGTCCACCACACTATTTTGTCTGTCAGTACCGGCAGAACATGACACAGTCTGCCATGTCCAAAATGGGCACTGCAGTTTTCTGCACAAGTGCGATGTCTCGTGCATGTGCACTCAAATCTGGCGGCACAGCGGCATAGTCCACTGTATCTAAGATGGCTGCTGGAGCCCAGTGTACATGCACAAGTTGTCGTACAAGTACAGAGAACACTGTCGGCTATCTTGGGCAAAGCTGACTGTGCTGCCATGCTGCCAGAGTTCAGTGCACATGCGCAAGTCATTGCACATGCACAGAAAACTCCAGTGGTCATCTTGGACACAGTGGACAGTGCCGTGTTCTGACAGACCTTGGTTGCAGTCATATTGGCTTTTGCTAGAATTTATTATTGTATGACTGTGACTAGCTGCTGTTCCTTCTTTCAGCACTCTCTGCCTTAATTTTATCATAATAAATACCCTGTCTGGGTGATGTGTATTCTTTGTACACAGTTCCCCATTCTAATTTACAGAGTTTGTACCCCATCTGAATGATGTGGTATCTTTTGACTGTTTCATAGTATAACAAAGCCTACACCATATCTGGGTGGAGTGAGTTTTGTGCTGTAGACTCCCCTCTCTTCTGGGCTTTAGATTGTATTCTTTCTAAGGGAAATAAGGTGGGTGAAGTGTAGCTGTGCATCCTCACACCACTGTACCCTCACTGGTACACTGGGGTTTCTGAGCCCATCCCAACTCCACATTACCCTCCCCACAGGCCATTGCTCACTGATCTTTACTAGGTACAGTGAACCTGCACCAGGGGATCAAGCCTCAAACTGCACTCATGGGGTCCCTCAGTTGAAATCTAGCTCTCTCCATTATGCTTGCCTGAGTGCTTTTGCTGGCTGACATCCTTCCTCCCAATCTTCCGCATAGCAATGCCTCAGCAAGTCTCTCTGACTTCTCTTTATCCAATACACTAATCTTCCAAAATATGAAATTTGTGTTGCCTGCTAACTGTCACTACCTTGTAATTAGGGTCATTTTCAGAGCAACTGTATACCTCCTCAAGCTACAACAGAAGGGTTGTTCTACAGCTCTTCCATCTAGGCTTTGCTTCCTCTCTCTTTTGGCCCTTGCCCTCCTGCTAACTGCTGGAACTATTGAACCCAGTCCTGGACCCCAGTTTGCTGCTCTCTCCAACTTGCTGCTGCCCCTCTGGAAAAACATCAGAGGACTCAGAATTGATCACATTAATATCAGGAGTCTATCCAGAAATCTTTGTGAACTGACTATGTGGGTTAATCACGGCAAGCCTGATTTACTTGGTATCCGTGAAACCTGACTAAAACCTAATATCCTGGATATGTTCTGTGTTTGCCAGGATATAGCCTAATCAGATCTGACTGTACTACATGCAAAAAGGTTGGGGGGGACTCTGATCAAGGATCAGCTTCATGTCAGTGCCTTTAGTTGTCTTACCATCTCCAGAGCACTGACTGAGCTTTGTCATGCATGCCTTATATTGGGAAACACAAAAAAGCTGCACATTCTCTGTGTCTGCATTTCACCCACTGGTAGTCAGCAGGCTCTCCCTCTTCTTATGAGCACAGTGGGGCCGCTTGTCCAAAATAATGAGTTTCGCATAACTGGTGACTTCAATATTGATTGGCTTAGCAATAAAGCATGAAGTGCTGAATTTTACTCTAAATTAATTTCAGCTTCATCAACTTATCACTGCACCCACTAGAAGACCAATAATGGTCAGGGCTCCACACTTATTGACTGGGTAATCTCCCCTAGACATGATAAAATTCTTTACACAGGCATCCTCCCAGCTGATATAAGTGACCACATCCCCCATGTTCTGTGTCTGGCAAGCAAAGCCCCCTAAGGCTCCTTCCAGAGTAATTCACTTCTTGGACATTTATAAGCTTGACTCCTTAACACTCAAACAGGAGGTTGCTTGTACTGGTTGGTCAAGGTTGCAGGGCACAAATGACATAAGCATGGCCCTCTCTGTCTTAAGAGAAATTCTGCTGGATATCCAAAACAAGTACATACCTATGACCTCCAGGTATGTGAGTGTTCTGATTACTAAGGGATTGGATTGTCCCCTACTGACCCTACTTAAACAAAGAGATGCCAACTGGTTCACCTATATGGCCTCCAAGTCTAGCACTGACTGCATTAACTATGGGGTGCTCAGAAAGAAATGTAAAAAAAACCATCACAGCATAAGGTTCAATTTCCAGGGTCCCCCTTATAGGCCTGCCCCTATGGAGATGGTCCAGTATCTCCCTTTAAGGGGTTTGACCCTTGATGGCCTGGCAGCGGTACTTGACCTATCGGGGCTTCTGGGGTTAGCCATGATCTGGACACTTTGGTACAGGATTATAATGATGCTTTGACTGGGGCTCTGGATCTACTTTCTCCTGTCCGTGTTTGTCCCCTCACCCAGCACACTCAGTCCCCCCTGGTTTGATGGGACTTTGAGGGAACTGAGGAAAGTAGAATGAAGAAAGGAGAGTTGCTGGCAGAAACTGGGCCTTGATACAGACAGACTTAGATTGATGTCCCATTATAAGGTCTATCAATCAGCTATCCTGTAGGAAGACAGAGTTCCTGTACAGGGAGATTGCTGCAGCACAGAATTGACCAGCTCAGTTCTTTCGGACTGTGGACAGACTGTGCAATCCAGCCTGTCTGCAGTCTCGGAGAGCATTGTCACAAGAAAAATGTGACGAGTTTGCTCAGCACTTTGCCAGTAAGGTTGTCGACATCAGTTCCGAGATCCATGCAGCTCGCCCCAATTGGGATGGCAGTGGTCGGTAAGAGGTTGCAGTTCCTCTGTCTGTCTGGTCTTACTCCGGCTGGCCAGTGATTGAGGATGTCATGAGGATTATCCAGACTATGCAGCTGACCTGCTGTAGTTTGGAACCAGGCCCAAAGTGTCTCCTCATGGGATGCATTGAGACCATCAGCCCAGTCCTTACTGAGATTGTCTGGTGTTTGTTAGACTCAGGTGTGTTTCCGGACACCATGAAGGATGTGGTGGTGACACCTCTCCTTAAGAAACCTTCTCTCGACTCAGACTGTCTTGCTGTCTACAGACTCATCTCTAACCTTCCCTTTGTGGGTAAGGTTATTGAGAAGGTAGTCTTGCAGCAGCTGGAGCATCACTTGATTATCCATGATATCTACGATCCTCTCCAGTCTGGATTTCGGAAAAGTCATAGTATCGAGATGGCACTTGTTTGGGTTCTCAATGATTTCCTGATAGCGAGAAATTGAAAGAGACGTTCCATCTTGGCTCTTCTTGATCTCTCTGTAGCATTTGACACCGTGGACCATGGTGTGTTGGTAGAATACCTTCGGTTGGTCTGTCGACTGCCAGGTACGGTCCTCAGATGGTTCCATTCTTTCCTCACTGGCAGGTTTCAGAGAGTTTTCTCTGGGGTTTACTCCTCAGACAAGTTCTCCCTGCCATGTGGAGTCCTTCAGGGCTCTGTGCTATCTCCCATGTTGTTTGTGGTGTATATACTGCTGTTAGGAGACATTGTAAGGCAGTATGGGCTGAGTTTTCACTGCTGTGCCAATGATGCTCAGCTCTACCTGTCTATTGTGCCCTATCAGGTGGGAGCAATCTCGAGTTTTAACAACTGCCTTTCTGAGATTGAAGACTGGATGAGTGCCAACTGGCTGAAGTTGAACCCGAATAAAGCTAAGGTTTTGGTTGTGGATCCAGGTCATCAGGTGGAGGTGTCCTCGGTAGGGTGAGCATCTAGGCTATGGCTTAGTGGCTATCAGCTGATGACATCCAAACAGTTGTGAGATCTGGGTGTGGTTCTTGATGATGGACTGACGCTTAAATCTCATGTGTCGTCCATTGTCAAGACTGCCTTTTACCATCTAAGAAACATTGCTCTGATCAAACAACTAGTTCCGCCTGACGACCTTCCAGTTTTGGTCCACGGCTTTGTGACCTCTTACATTGATTACTGTAATTCCCTTTACCTAGGGCTACTGGTGGTTGATATTCATCACTTGCAGCTGGTACAGAATGTGGCAGCTAGGTTGCCATGTCACTCTGGTGCTGCGCGATCTGCATTTGCTGCCCATTCAGTGGTGGATCACCTTCGAGGTCAGCTTGCTGACCTATAAGGCCCTACACGGACAGGGTCCAAGTTATCTGCAAGATCTTCTTTGCCCCAACTGCCCCTTCTGGCCACTTCACTCCACCGACAAGTGATTGCTAGAGATTCCATGGGTACGCTTAATGTCATCTGAGGCCCGAGCATTTGACTTTGTGGCCCTTTCCCTGTGGAATTCTCTACCATGTTGGATAAGACAGTGCCTGATGGTGGAGAGTTTTAAATCTGCATTAAAAACTCACTTGTTTAATCTTTCTTTTCTTGATGCTATTTAAGCATGTTATTTATGTTTTATGGAGATTTTAGCTGGGATTTTACTGTTTATTGTACTATCACTATGATCCTTCGGGGAATAGAGCTATTTTATAAATAAAGATGAATTGAACTGAATTGAAAAAAGCAATACAGCACAATAAAGGCCATCATTTTCATACCTCTACCTGACTCTATGACTGGCAATCCAAACTGCTTCTGGAAAAATATCAAACAGTTCCTGGGCCAATACAGTAATTTCACACCGAAGGATCTAGTTATTGAGGCGGTCAACTGCAATAACTCTGATGCCTTCAACCACAGCTTCTCTGACCTCTTGTCCTTTATTGTTGCTTTCAATCTCCCCTCACACCACATCATCTAGCCCCACTGTAGACAATCTCTGCCCAGGTCACCCCCCCACCTCTACCTTAGAGCAGTACCACATTGTAAAGTGTGTAAACTACTTAAGCAAATCCTGGTAACCAAGCCCGCCGGCTATGATGAAATTAAGTCTAAAATTTTGAGGAATTCTGCTAAGGAACTGGCCTTACCCATTACAAGACTCTTTAACCTGTCCCTTATGACTAACACAGTCCCTGATCTCTGGAAGACATCTCATGTGGTCCCAGTATATAAAAAGGTGACTAAGAACATAAGCACCTGCATCCGGGTCGCACCTGAAAATAGACACTTGGTTATCTAGTGTGCTTACCGGGTTAACAAAAGCAAATAAATAAATAAGCAACTATTGATCTATTGTGATACTGCCAGTACTTGATAAATTACTGGAAAAGCTGGTAGCCTGTCAAAGGACTGAGTACCTTGCTGAATACAACCTCCTGTCACCCACCAGGCACGGATTTAGAAAACACCATAACACCAGTACTACCATCCTACCACTCACCACTAGTATCTCATCTGCCACAGATAGGGGTGAGCTCACAGGTGCTGATTTCATGACCTCACCAAAGCTTTTGATTTGGTGGATAATACTGTATTGTGTGGTAAACTCAGTGCTTTAGGTGTCTCACACATTGCCCTTTTGTGGTTCTACAGCTACCTAGGACATAGATGTCAGCGAGTTACATTTGGCCAATCTCTGTCTGACCCAATTGCTACCATAGTTGGGTTCCACCAAGGATCTCTTTCGGAGCCCCTTCCTTCCCCTCTACACATTAACACTATCCAGACTGGTCTCCAGTACTATGCACCTATACTGTATACTGTTGACCTAGTCCTTTGCATGAGTGATCTCAGCATCATGGACCTAAATTGTTGGCTATCATCTGGCCTAAAATCAGTTTAGATGTGACTTCACAAAAACAGGCTCCTTATGAATGTCTCCAAGACTTAAGTCATGCTGTTTTGAACAGAACCAAGAGTTAAAATGTGCCATACTCCTTTGACAGTCACTGTGGTGAATGGATCCTGCTTTACCTCTGTTTCCTCATATAACTATCTTGTGGCCATGCTTGACAGATCAATGAACTTTTCAGCTCACATCTCTGTAGCCTGTAAGGCAATGAACACTAGGTTGGGACTTTAAAATCAGAGACACCTATAACCCAAAAGCCCTGTTGCCACTGACTGAGGCAGTTTATTACCCCTCTACCCAAACAGGTCTATGGGATGGCTGTATACTTCTCAGCCCTTAAAACTGTTCTCTAGAAGTGAGACATACCATATAATAATATATGCAGGCTTGTGCTTGCCACCAATGGATATACACACCATTACACCTTTTACTTCAAATTTGGCTGGCTTCCCCAGTTGCCTTGCATAAACTTATTTTGGATTGTGTGTTTTTTAATATGGTTACCAAACAGGCCCCTTCATCACTTCACTCACTTTCTATTCTCAATTGCATCTTCTATCCATTAAGGTTCAATGCCACTGGTTCATTAACCATCCCCAAGACTAACTCAACATTAGGAGGACTTTCCTTGTCTAACTGTATTGCAGAACTGTGGAATGCCATCTCAGCCTTGTTCTGGCAGAATTCTTCTAGTCTCATATTCAAGTGTGGATACTGCTCCCTGCTTTCCAAGGCCTCCATCAGTAACTGTAATGCCGTTTCCATAGGGATCTGAAAATTCTCAGTATAGGGTTCATAAGGTGGGGTAATAACAAGGCTATGCTGATAGTTTTGTTGCTGTTTTGATAGAAATGAAAGCACAGGGCACACTGGAAAATACATGTACATATCTATTGAAAATGAAAAAATGTCCCTCGATGTCTGTTGCTATTTTTAAAGCTGTAAATAAAAAAAATCCATCGCCAATCACATCTGTACCCACCATCAGACCTCCAATCATGCACCCACCTCCCCATACCCCCATAATGTACACACAGACCCTCACTCACATGAAGAGGTCACAGGTTCGAGACCCACTCCATCGATGGAAGACATATCTTACTGCCGGAACCGGCGACTGCAAAATGAGAAACTAAGGTAAATGAGAGTCAGTTTATTTCAAAGGGGGCTTCAACTTTTATCCATAACTCAGTCATTTTTAAGGATTTTCACCCCACATTTTCAACATGGCCTTTTGGGGACCCCACCTCATGAAATATATGACTGTCATTAAGCAACTGCTGCCAGAGCCAGCCCAGTAGCACTGAGGGTTGAAGCACTGGATGCTACACCTTGCTCCACGCCGGTGACCCGGGTTCAGGAGCGGACTCAGATCGCTGGTGAGTCAGCCGGGGGGAGACAGGCTTGAGTGTCCGATGACAGCACACTTTCTCTGGGGAGGGTTGCGGCCACAGCCCGAGCACTTGTCTGACTCCAAGCGGAGGCTTAGAGTACTACAAGCCCTGATTGCAGGGAAACAGGTGGCCACTTTACAGTCCAGACATCGGCGCTTATCGCCTTGATGTCAGGAGGCTGTGCACTGTAGGGGAGGGATGAAAAAGAGGAAAGATACCTGCTGGCTCTGGGAAGATGGACTTCCCAGAATGTGGCTCCGATGTGCCCCACTCACCAGGACTGCCATCTCGGCCTGACAAAATGATGGATTATGGGGTGATGGGGCCCTCCTCATCCCCACTTGGGGGGGAAACTGAAGCTCCATGGAGGAGCGAGAGGTGAGTCCTGGTGGGTGTGTGGCAGAAGGATAACTCATTGGCTGTCCTGAAGGGTTGGGGCTAGCAGACAGTAAGGAGGGATAAAGAGTAATTTCAAAAAAAAAAAAAAACTGCTGCCAGATATGTGATTTTGTGGTTGGTTGGCAAAATCACCTTCCCTAGTGAGATTTGTGTAATGACATTCATACTATTCATGAGGTGGGGTCATAAGAAGGTTATGTTGAAATTTGGGATCAAAATTTCAAAAAATGGCTGCATTTTGAGCATCCATCACAATCTTTCTATGCAGGCTCATAACTTTAAAAATTTCAATATTTTCACCCCATATTTTCATCACAGTCTTCTTATTACCCCACCTTATATACAGTATATCACAGCTGTCATTTTTCAAATTTTGGCCAAAATGTGTTTTTGCACCTGTGGTGCAGAATAGCATTGCATTTGTGCAGAATTATATTTTGGTGGGGATTTGAAAATTTTCTGCACTGGGTAACTGTGATGAGATCATAAGAAGTCTATGTTGAAAATATGGGGTCACAATTTAAAAGAATGGAACAATTTTGACTAGTTGTTGCAATTTCACTATGCGTGCTCACAGCTTTGAGAATTGAAAATATTTTGAGTCCAAATTTTGAACATACTGTAGGCTTCCTATTACACCACCTCATATATGACACAGCTGTCATTTTTCTAATCCTGGCCAGAATGTGTTTTTGAACCGGCGCTGCAGAGTGGCATTGTGTTTGTGCGGCATTAAGTTTTTTCTGTGGGGATTGAAAAAATGTATAGACTGGGTACATGAGGTGGGATAATAACATGGCTATGGTGACAGTTTGGTTACTGTTGTCTTATAAGTGGACGTGCAGAGGTCCCTGTGCTTCCACAGCTATATATATATATATATATATATATACATATAACATGGGATTGAAAAAAGAAGCTAATCAATTGGTGAAAGACCAAAAGGTGACCATGCGTATATCAGAGCTCAACCTCACACCTGTAGATTTACCCCCTCCAAAACAATTTTGACATTTTATAAGATAGATAAACCACTCTGAGGTGTGCGGTCGCGCTCTGATATATGCACACCTTGGGCAGTTGAAGCACTTGGCATGTGGCCTCGTGCGTACAATGCACACCGAGGCATGCATATATCAGAGCATGACCGCAATCCTCAGAGTGGTTTATCTATTTTATATATATATATATATATATATATATATATATATATATACACATACTATCTCAAAAAGTAAGGAAATAAATTGCAAAAAACTTCATTAATGCATCAGTTAGGATTAAAGCAACAAAAGTATGGAAATGAGGCATTAGGGTTTCTGATCCTAACACCCCATTCCCAACTCTGCTCAGATCCACAGGCTGGGGGGAGGGGGCTGTCTTGGGGAAGTGAACCCTAACACTCTTCCCATTTCATTACAAAATTAGGTGATATGGCTAGAGCATAGGAGAATGGGGTGAGTGTTTAGACAAGATGGAGGCAGTCCAGAGGATGGCAAATAAAATGGTGTAGGGTCTGCAAGAGAAGCCATACAAGGAGAGACTAAGGGAGCTTAATATGTATACCCTTGAGGAAAGGAGGGAGAGGCAGGACATGATTGAGACTTTTAAGTACCTCAGTGGAATCAACGAAGTCCAAGAGGGTAGCATCTTTCAGAAAAAGACATGTGCAAGATCAAGGGGACACAATTTGAAGATAGAGGAGGGATGGCTCAGAGGCAATGTGAGGAAGTATTTTTTCACAGAGGGGGGTGGATACATGGAACAGCCTTCCTGAGGAGGTTGTGGGGTCTAAAACTGTGGGAGAATTCAAGAATGCATGGGACAGACATAAGGCAATTCTTGTGGTGAGTAGGAAGAAATAGGCTGTTGGTTAACTAGGATCTGCAGCATATCTTGTAGGTAGGGAAATGGGCAGACTAAGTTGGTCAAGCATTCCTTATCTGCCGTCAAAGTCTACTGTATGTTTCTATGTTCCCCTTCCCCCACTTGTGAGTCTGTGAAGGATGGGGAAAGGGGTGTTAGGGTTAGAAACCCTAACGCCACATTTCCTTACTTTTATCGCTTTAACCCTAACTGATGCATTAATGAAGTTTTTTGCAATTTATAGACAGATAGATAGATAGATAGATAGATAGATAGATAGATAGATAGATAGATAGATATAAAATGGGAAGGAAAGAATCTGCGAAAATTGTTATCCCTGGTTAGATAAAATACACCGCATGATCATGCATTATCCCTCAGTAACCACATGCCTCGCACAATGACTACACACTTGCACTTCTTTCCATCCCTCAGAACCTTCTCACTAGCAGCCTAGACAAGATCACTCCACACCTGGAACACAAGCTGCCACATATAGCCTAGTTTTAATATCCATAAGCGTGTAAATATATGCAGCTGTCCCGAACTACTGATCTAGTTCATTAACTAAAACGGTAACCAGGTTGATCCTCAGAAAGACTTATTCAGTTGATCCTGCCATTTTAACATTGTCTGTAGTCTAATCACATTCACTTTTGAGTAACAGTGTAGATTGACCATGCGGTGTTCCTTGCAGTAAAAAAATGCTGGCAGAAGTTTATAATCAGCAAGTTTTTTGCATAAACGTGTGTAATCTCTCTAGTTTCAAACTCAGTATACTTTGTTTTTTCTCATAAACAGTCACAGACTGTACAGTGAGGAGAGCAAGTGAGTGGGTCACTTCACAAGCATAGACACACATGTGAGTGTTGCTATAGGAACCCTTGGTCATGCTTGCATCTACACTAGTTAAGCCACCAACACCCTCTTGCTCCTCTCTGCACAATCAGCAGCTTATTTTAGAGAAAACTAACTGAACTGAGTTTGAAATGAGTGTGTGATCATACTCTGACATACACATGCCTTTTGTGGATGAACACACTCAGCCTGCAGCTAAGTGCATCACAATATACACCAAGATCTGCATTTATCAGAACACGAACACATGCCTGTAGTGCATTATCTGTTACATATATAAAAATACTGCACCAGTATAGTGAGGGTTGAGTAAGATGTTTAATGTTAATCCACAATTTTTGCACCTTAATAACTTTGGCAGCATTTGATTAAATAGCCTAAAGTTTGCATGCACAGTCTGGCTGGCAGGGTCTTGTGATGTGAAAAGTTTTTATGATGCAATCTTGCATGGTTTCTAAGATACAGAGCAGCCACTTTTAAAGAATTATGTTTTTCCTATGCTCAATATATATATTTTTTTAGTTGTTATGTAAAGCCTGGACAGTACAGATTTTTTTCATGAAACTTTCAAGGTTGAAGTGGCCTGAGAAGAGGTGATGCCTTTTGAAGGTTTTGTGAACAAATCTGAAATGGTTCTAGAGTTATAGGTATTTTAAGTTTTTTTCTGAGCATGTTCATTAAGGTTTTTGGAAAACCCTCTGATATAAATGATAAAAAAACATAGTTTGTGAGGGTTTATCATTTGTAACTAATCCATCATGAGAAAAGATATTAATAGTGACAGCCACCATCTTGTTTTTGTTTTCAAAACTAAATGTTTTTTTAAAACCAAACATCTGATCCTAATGAAACAAGATCTGTTTAACTAGATTCTGGTGTTTGTTTTCTTTCTAAAAAAAGCAGAAATATTTTTTCTGGGCATGTCAGAATCCAGGGTGCCCAGCTTAGCTTAGTCCTCAGTAAGTGATCAACTGGAATTTTTTTGACATCTGCAGCTGAAGATGGAGATGTGCTGCCAGGTTGTGTGCCAGCAGTGAGCCAGTGATCTTGATTTCTCCCTCTTATCTGTCTATCTTTTATTTTTTATTTCCTATCACCTCCCAGCCCATCCAGCCCTCATGAATGAATTTATATTATGCAGACTAGGGTGCCCACCCCCAGTACTGCTTTTTCAACATTCTCCCATCCAGGTCACATGCCACTCATGCATAGGTTATCCCATGATTTGGCGGACTCAATAAGAGGAGCCCAATAACAGCGACACATTTCAGCTAACACACAAATGGCGAGGGCACACATCAGCAATTGCCAAAAATGGCAACAAATGCTTTTCCACCTCCCTGAGTAGCTACAACCTTGAAGTTGGATACTTAAGTAAAGGGGATGCAGGCAGAAAAACATTTGTCACCATTCAATGATTGCTGATATGTACCCTTGCTATTTGTGTGTTCACTGAAATGCTGTCACTGTTATTGGGCTCACTCTTTTTGAGTCACCCAAGTCACATAGAACCATCCATAGGTGCCAACACTGGGGTGCCCATGCACAATGTTGCCCTCCATTATAAACCAATTCTGGGGTGTCCACTCTCAAGTGTCAGATCCAATACGAAATAATTCCTGCAAAAAAAATAACAGTCCTTCATTGTCCTAGTTTTTTTAAACCTATAAAGAAGAAAATGTTCCCTCAATGATCTGACCCCGGCAAACCCCCTACCATACCCTGACCCCCAACTCAGTACCTGTAGCGGGGTTGTTGTTCAGGAAAACAAATTTCAGGCAGACATCAAAATCAGTGCATAAAAAATGCCAGGCTGGCATTTATCATTTTATTATTTGTAGCATAAAATGATAATTATTCAGAACAGAAAATAAGAAAATTGTCATTAAGTCAATAACATCAATGCTGACTAGGGTGTAGACACAAGCCTTTTAAACTTAAGGTCTTACGCCTCTCACAATCAGTTCTAGACTGATGCCTTATCTAATAAATCCACCCTAGTGGTAGGCTTATGTATGTTTTTATCAATGACATCACTGTCATGTGACATCAATTCATTTCCAATTTAGTACATTTTTGGGTTTCTTGGCTCACAACTTGCCCCTATACATAGTACAAAAAGTTGCTTTTAAGTCTTATTACTTTCATAACTATTTATTTCCAACATCTTTATTACATACCATAATCCTGGTTAGAAAGTGACTCCAAATGCTTGATTATCTTTTTAATTACTGTAAGCTCCTCCCTCAATCAATAATTAAAGCAGCTAGAATCTGTATAAATATAGGCCTCTAGGGGCTGCTTTTTCCCTATAGCAACAGGTTCATTTCACTGGTGCCTTTCTACAGCACAGGTCAGGCTATAAGACTTTGCATTCTCATTAATGCATACCCTATTTTAGTAAAAAACAAACATGTGAACTTTATACATATCTCTGCAAAGTTATCTTAGTACCCTGAGCAGCATGGTAATTTGATATAGAACGGAAAGGCTCTCTTTCCCAAGGGTCACAGCTGTGGGTTTCAAGCTGTCGGCTTGACTTTTCATTTCAGCCTTTTAATACATTATTTCCTGTTTCAACAGAAGGACTTATCTATTCAGGGCACTTCTGTCCTTTTAAATCCTTAACATTTTCAATAAGCAACAGGACAGCATTTTATACAAATATCAGGTTTTCTGGTAACCCCCGTTACACAATTCTACTGCCTGTTCTTTATGCATTTGCCTTTCAGAGCACTCAGCATTGGCTAAGACTCGGCGTCTGAAAGTGAAAGTGTAATACTGCTCTGAATTGTAACTGCAACACAGCCATTCATTAAGAGATGCAGGCAAGAATCATGCTCATTCTTTACTTCACAGGATCTCTCAAAATATATATATACATATATTTATTTAAATCCCACAGGGTATGTCTACCAGAAGGGGGAACTTTTCTTACAATAAACATTTTAGCCACTTCACGAGTGAACTGCAATGACCAAAGCTGGAATGACAGCTAAGGAGAAAAAACAATGCCTCTCAGCAGTTTACTTGAGAGAGAGAAAACAGGGTGCAGCAAACATGCTCCTGCTTTATTTTACAGGATTCTCTCTTTCTCTCTAGACATCTCTCATTTACTCCAAATCTGGGAACTCTACGGAGGGCATATAACAGTGCCATTAAACATATATGCTGCTCTGTTCCCAGTGGTAGTTTCTTTACTCAGGATTTTAACTCACCCCATTAGCTGGGCCGGCTATTTTTTTCAACAGCTAAAAGCCAGTGACCAGGATTCTTTTAACTCAATAGGAGGACAGAAGAGGGGGTTTCTGAGCAACAGTGCTCAAATAGGAAATGTCCCTTTGCTATGGATAGTCCTGAATGAAAGCAGATTGATTTTTACATTTTACATTGTCAGAGCGGTGGGTAAAGGAAACTATACCCTTCTCTCAAATCAGGGCATATTAGTAATCAAAGCATCAAGAGCTGCTAAAAGCTTCTCAAAGTGGCTTTTGTTTCTTTTATTTTATTCTAGAACCACTGAATTATTAACATGTTTATTCTGCTGCACATGCACTCATGTACCTTCTTCCCCAAGCCTATCAATACAGTGCAGATCTAAATGGGGGGGAGGAGTTAGGACTATCAGAGCCCCTACTCATGACAGGGAGCACCCTGTCACAGTACCCAATACCCCACACCCCCTACACACACACTCAGTCACGTGAACAGGTCAAATGGCATAAGTCCACTCTCAAATGGAAAACACTTCTTGCTGCAGTTATTGTCTACTGCTATATGAGAAAACAAAGACAGTCCATGAAATGCATTTCACTTGGTTTTGAACGTTTATCCATAACTTTGTCATTTTTTTATATTTTTTCACCAAAGTTTCAACATGGCCTTTTTGGGATCCCACCTCATGAACAAGGTAGGATAAATAATGTTCACCCTTTGCAAACTGTGTGAGAGGCCTTTCGGCACCATGCAATTCTGCTTAAAGTTGAACTAGCATAACATTCTGTGGTGATTAGCATATGCAGCCCATGATGCTTTGCATTGTGTGGGCGTGTGTGATTTTGTATTTTCTTGAAACTTGGCTTCCCAGCCAAATGCCCTTTGGGGTAACCCTTGCCTCAGTGTTTGCGCACAGAGGTTCTTTGTCTTTGAAGGTAGAATAAATGTTTCAAATCTGTCCCAAAAGGTGATTTTGTGGCTGCTGTGCAAAATCATCTTTCAGGCGGGAAGTGAAAATGTTCACCTACTACAGTAGGTTCATGAGGTGGGATAATAAAAGACTATGTTGAAAATTTGGTGTAAAAATATGGTAAAATTACCTTCCTATAAGAGAACTTTAAAATATTTCAACGTTCATGCATAACTTACAAATTTTCAATATTTTGACTCCAGGCTTTCAACATACGTATTCTTCTTTTTTTTTCCACACCAGCTCAAAAGTTCAAGTTTCAAGTTTGTTTAGGGTTCAGTCATTGAGCCAAGGGTAATTTACAATGGCATCCTTACACACATTCACACACATAATCAGGAGGACAGGTGTCATTTCTCAGTTCCTGGTGAAAATGTGTTTTTGCAGTTGTAGCACAAAATGACATTTCAGCCAATATTCTATAATATGCCACAATGTCATGCATTTAAGGAGAAGTCATAAAATGACTATCTTTAAAATCTGGGTAAAAATTTCAAAACCAAAAAATTTATTACAAAATGTTGTATATAGTGCTAGCCTTTACCCCAACAGGTAGTGCTTTATGATCTTGTGCCAGTAAGCTGATTTCAGGATGAGCCAGCTGGATTGGTTGAGGCTGAGGGACAGCACTGCCATGCAACATCCCAACCACAGCCTGAGAAAGGAAGGTGCAGGGGGTTCAAGTATCATATAATGAAGAGATATCTTCACTTGGTGTAGGGTCCTGCACCTCTGGGCTCCTGGTTGTCAGAGGGTATTGCAGTTTGGCAGAGAGACGGTGTCTTTTCCCTGCATGACTGTATTCATAGCCACAGGGAAGCAAAGGGCCCAGAGGTCACTGAACTTCTGCAGCCCACCAGACAGCCCCACAAATCTTCAACATCCATTTTCAGATAGAAATGCAGGGCCTGGAAGGGGTCTGCACTTCTGCAGGCAGAAAGACTCTTCCTTTGGTGCAGGGCTCAGCGGGCTCTGTGCTTCTGCCTCTGTTGTTCATACAGGTCCCAAAGGGACCTGCCTGAATAAGGATTCAATTTCACTATCTCAAAAAGAAAGGAAATTCTTTGCAAAATGAAAAAAAAGCTGTGTTAATACACCAGTTAGGGTTTGACTTATGAGAAAAGTAGGGAACTATGACATTAGGGCTTCTAACCCTAACTCCCCAAGCAGTAAAAGGACAATGCCACACAAGCAGTCTAAGACAGTTATCATCAGGTAAGACAAACAGCATACTACTGCTTCCAGATGACACAAACGCAGTAGCGTTGATATGCTCCCTTTGTGAATTTATATCTGTGACTGCATAAGCACAGGCCCACAGGGACCTGTACTTATGCAGCCACATCTGTGTGTGTTTGTTGTACATTGTGTATGAGTATGTGTGGCTGCAGAAAGCCCCATGGTCCCTGCAGCACTGCAGCAGAGGTACACATGCATGTGATGAAAGCTACCTCACTAGACAGCATAATCTGCTACTGCACAGTTCTCTATATGCAGCTGCATAACTGAAAAACTGCTACCTTCTTGAACAGTTTCTAGATCCTCTGCCGAAACCATGATACCCACATTGCAACACTACTTCCAGCTGTGTAACTGCAAGCCCCATGTGGTCTGACCTTCTAGAGCTAGAAGTTGGTATGTATGTATTACATTTGTGGCAGTAGAGGTAAAGGCCACTCAGGGACTTGTGCTTCAATAGACAGAAGTACTGTTTCAATTTTGGTATCATGGATTTTGTGGTGCCTGTGCTTCTGCAGCCAGAGTTTGGTGCGTATGCCTTACACCTTTGACTGCAGAAATGCAGGTTTGTCAGGTGTGTGTCTTTACTACAGTAGGGGCCTGCATTTCTATAGACAAAAGAACTTATAAATTGGATATCATGGATTAGTATCTGTGGCACAGGGGCCAGTGCACGCAGCAGCAGTACTGTGATTTGAGTATCATGGATTTCTATCTGAAGTGACAAGTGGATGTGCATGTCCTGCAGTGTGCATGCCAGAAGTAAAAATCTGCAAAGGTAGCACATCAGTGCTACTACATTTGTGTCACCTGGAAACAGTTGTATGTTTGTCTTACCTGATGATGGCTGTATGTGGTTACTTGAGTGGTCTTGTCCTTTTGCTGCTTGGGTGGGGAGGAGGTTGGAAACCCTAACACCACATTTCCCTGCTTTTGTTGTGTTAATTTAAACCTTAACAGGTACATTAATACAGATTTTTATATTATAGTGGCCCAGTAGCACCACTATATTTAGGGTTGAGAAGGCACTCTAATGTTAAACTCTAATTTTTGAATGTTAATAACTTTGCAACCATGCAACATATTTGCATGAAATCGTGCATGTGCAATCTTGAGGTGTAGATCTTTGGATGTGCCAGATTTTATTCTGGTCAGATGTACATATTTCAAGCTCCAGAAAAAGTCATCTTTCTTTTTAGACTGCCATAGCACCCAGAAAATTTGGAATTTTGGTCTGGATTTTTCAGGGCAGAAAGGGGCTAGCCCACAGATGTACCTTTCTCTGTTTTGGTGAAAAAAATATTAGTCTGTTCCAAAGTTATTAAATTTAAAAATTTTGCATTCTGAGCATGCTCAGTAAGCACTTCAGAATAGCTGTATGAAATGAAAAAAGAATCCTTTTTCATATGGAGGACATCCTTTTTCATGAGGTATTTTTTCATTTGCTGGCATCTTGTTTTCCAAGAAAAAAATTCAAATCCCACAAAGATAACATCCTGCAGAAAGACCAATACATCTATGTGGCTCATCGGGACTCTGTTAGGTGGATTCTGCACTTAACTGTTGGACAAATGACCCCCAAAATGTGTTTTTTAAACATTTGAAATCCTTTTTCATAACTTGCTTCCATTTTTTTTTGTATTAAGTGCAAACAGCAATTTCATCTGAAAAGTTTCATGTGAATTGCCATCTCTGTGATTATTTAATCTTTCCTTGGAGTCTAGAGGCACCCCCACCCTCCAATCATTGTCCCCATAATTATGAAGTTTTTCCCTGGTGTCTAGTGGCACCCTTCGATCACCATCCCCATAATTATAGTATTTTTGCCTGGTGTCTAGTGGACCCCCCCCACACACACACCTCCAGTTGCTATCACCTTTCAGATTGTTTTCTTTCCTTGGTGTCTAGTGGCACCCTCCCACCCTCTGATCACCCTCCCCTGTGAAATAAAGAAAATTTTCAATGTCTTTTTTTAAAGCTGTATAAAAGAAAATGGTCCCTCACCAATCTACCCCTGACATGACCTGTCACTCACCACCACCAGCCTGTACCCCCCACATGTCCCACACACCCTCACTCACCTGAACATGTTGCAGGGTGAAGATTCACTCTCCGATTGGAGACAAGTATTGCTGCTGGAAACACTGTATGAAAAAATAAGGTAAGTGCAGTTCAATGTATTTCAATGAGGTTTTCAACTTTAATGCATAACTTTGCCATTTTTATGTTTGCTTGCACGCATGCACAAGGAACGTCTTGGGAGAATGGGACACTTTGGAGGTGTGCCCCTCCTGTGCAATCCCCTGCTCCGTTGACCAGGCATGGCGGTCCTGCACCAATCGGATGCGGTGCTGTGTATGGCAGCGATTTTCTTCTCTTCAAAGAAAACCACCGCTGTGTGCTGGCAGCTCATCACGCCCCCCCAAATCTTTGGTGCCACGCTGGGAGCCCACCCCAGCATGGCAAACATCCTGCATCATCTGCTGATGGGGGTGCCCAATCCCCCATCAGCTCCACCTCCCCCTAAACAGCTTTCCCTGCTGCCACGCTGGGAGCCCACCCCAGCATGGCAAACATCCCATGTCGTCTGCTGACGGGGGTGCCCAATCCCCCATTGGCTCCACAGCCCTCCAGCCATCCTTCTGCCATGCTGGGAGCCCACCCCAGTGTGGCAAACATCCCACATCATCTTTTTTTTTTTAAAACCTGTAAATTAAAACCGGTCCCACGGTGATTCTCCCTGGCCCCTCCCACAACCCGCACCCACCCACTGAGCACCCTGCCTCCCCACACCCTCACTCCCATACTTACCTCCAGAGCTTACGAACGATCATCGCTGGACCGGGAACACGCCTTGCACTCTTCAAAGGCTACCTGCGAACTGAGGAAATGTCGGTAAGCTGTATAATGGGCTAGATGGGTTTTTTCAACTTTGTTGCATATCTCAGGCATTTTTTTGAATTTTTGCACCAAATTTTCAACATGGGGTTTTTTTGGGACCCCTTCTCATGAATTCTGTCACTGTCATGGCGTTATTCGGGCCCAAAGGGTGATTTTGCAGTCACTGCGTGAAATCACATTTCAGGCCTGATTAATGAAATGACAGTGCCAGCGTTCATAAGGCAGGCTCTCAAAAAGCCGATTTTGAAAATTTGGTGGAAAAATCTAAATACCATTTTCTGGCCGTAGCAGTTCCTCATGAGCTCATAAGTTCACGAATTTTCAATATTTCACTCCAGATTTTCAACATTGCCATTTTACCACACCTTCTTATGAGCAGTACAGCTGTCATTTTTCACATCTCACCCAAAACGTGTTTCCACCCATGTAGCACACAATGGCACAGTTGGTGTTCAAATCAATGTATGGGACACATTAAGAAAATCACAGTGACACTGTTCATGAGCAGAGGTCTTGAAATGGCTATGTTGAAAATTGGTGAAAAATTCCTACAATGACTGTTTTACTTAGGCGCATGCTGCGCAGTTCCTACGCACACCGTGAAGTTTATGAATTTTCATTTTCACTCCAGATTTTCAACATTGCCATTTTACCACACCTCCTTATGAGCAGTGCAGCTGTCATTTTCACATCTCACCCAAAATGTGTTTCCCCCCATGTAGTGCACAATGGCGCAGTCGGTGTTTGAAATCAATGTATGGGACACATTAAGAAAATCACAGTGACACTGTTCATGAGCAGAGATCTTAAAATGGCTATGTTGAAAATTTGGTGAAAAAATTCCTAAAAATGACTTTTACGAGCGTGCGTTGCGCAGTTCCTATGCACGCTCATAGGTTTGCGAATTTTCAATATTTCTACTCCAGATTTTCAACATTGCCATTTTACCACATGTTCTTATGAGTAGTATAGCTGTCATTTTTCACATCTCACCCAAAACGTGTTTCCGCCCATGTAGCGCACAATGGCACAGTCGGTGGCTAAATCAAGTGTGGGACACATTAAGAAAATCACAGTGACACTGTTCATGAGCAGAGGTCTTAAAATGGCTATGTTGAAAATTTGGTGAAAAAATTCCTAAAAATGACTGTTTTATGAGCGTGCATTGTGCAGTTCCTACGTATGCTCGTAAGTTTGTGAATTTTCAATATTTTCATTCCAGATTTTCAACATTGCCATTTTACCACACCTCCTCATGAGCAGTGCAGCAGTTATTTTTCACATCTTGCCCAAAATGTGTTTCCGCCCATGTAGCGCACAATGGCACAGTCGGTGTGTGAACGCAATGTATGGGACACAATAAGAAAATCACAGTGTCACTGTTCAAGAACAGAGATCTTAAAATGGCTATGTTGAAAATTTGGTGAAAAAATTTCCTAAAAATGACTGTTTTATGAGCGTGTGTTGCGCAGTTCCTACGCACGCTCGTAAGTTCGCGAATTTTCAATATTTGCACGCCAATGACTTCCAAGTACCTAAACAGCACATAGAAGCAAGCAACATTCAGCATTGACAAATGCTTGTACTTCTTTGTCACTGATTTTTTTAAGCCATGTCCAAGTGCCAAATACCTGCAAGCGAACGTTCGGCATTGACAAATGCTTGTTGTGTATTGTTACACCAAAGTTTCAACATGGCCTTTTTGAGAACCCACCTCAAGAACAATGGTGGTGGAATTATGCAAATCAAGCCTGAAAGATGATTTCACGACTACTTGACAAAATCACCTTTTGGAAGGGATTTGATCATTTTCACCTCCCTTGTTCATGAGGTGGGGTCATAAAAAGTGTATGTTAAAAATGTTGGTTGAAATATGTAAAAATGGAAAGTTATGCACATCCACTGAAATTTTGCTAAATGTGTTCGTAACTTGGGTCCTTTTTTAAATATTTTGCCCCTACATTTTCAACATAGTCAGTTTTTTAAAATCACCTCATGAAAGTGACAGCTGTCATTTTTCAAATCCTGCCTAAACTGTCTTTTTACACCTCTGGCACAGAATGACATTGCTGTGGCACAACATCATGTTTTGGTGGGGATTTGAACATTTTCAGTACTGGGTATATGAGGTGTGGTAATAAAAATGCTATACTGACAATGCTATTGCTGCTGTCCTACAAATGGAAGCGCAGGGCCCAGATGACTGTGCTTCCACAGCAAAATACATATGCACACCTATGCACTCCCACACACAAATAAGGAAATGATTAACCTATCTCGAAAAGTATGGATGGATGGAATCTCCCACGGGCAAATAAAGATACAGTTATACTATCTCAAAAAGTAAGGAAATTCTTTGCAAGAAACTGCATTATTGCAACATTTATGGTTCAGGCTAAAGCAAAAAAGTAGGGACTCCTGGATAAAAAATCAGAGGTACAGTCTTCCTCTGGGATTTCATCCCTAAAGCTCACTCAATTAAGTGTGTATGTTTCTGCAGTGTATAGAATGGGGTAAGACTTAGGGTTGACAACCCCAAGGAAAACTGCACCTCTGATTTGTTTTAGGTGCGGGGGTGGAATTTTTGGGTTGGAAACCCTAAAGCCACAATTCCTTACTATTTTTGCTTTAGACTGAACACTGAATGTTGCATTAATGCAGCTTTTTTGCAAAGGATATAGATGGATAGACAGACAGACAGACAGACATATAGCCAGACAGATAGATACTATATTATAGTGACACGGTAGTGCCACTATAGTTAAGGTTGGTACAGCACTTCAATGTTAAATTCACAATTTTGCACCTTAATAACTTTGGTGTACTTTGTTGAAATAGCCCAAAATGAGGCATGCACAGTCATTCTGCCATAGTCTTAATATGTGAAAAGTTTTGTGATGGCATCTAGTATGGTTTTTGAGATATGAAGTGGAAAAAAACAGAAAAAAAAACATTTTTCCCATTGGTTAACACTGGATTTTTTGCCATCATCTACAGACCAGATCGAGTTAAAGTTTCCTCTGAAATGTTCAGGGATGATGGGGTCTGTGCCAAGGGTGTGCCTTTGGATAGTTTGGAGAAAAAACATTTTACCATTTTTGATTCATGACAATTTTTGTGATAGCTGCAAGATAGGCAAACAGATGAAAGTAGTTTGAACAGTAAATTTACTGTTGGTGCTCAGAGAAATACTGTTTATTATGTCAGCCATAATCTTTTTCTGACAATTTGCAAAATACTGTTTTACACAACTACTGCATGGTAAGGACAGCACAACACCTGTATTGCTGTCTAAGTGATATGCTTAGTTCCATGTTCGTCTTAAAATGAATATGCCTACATGACAAATGTATGTTTTTTTTTCACTGAAAATCATGTTACCATCACTTGCTAAGTAATTACCGTTCGGTTTGTTAACTGTTAGAACTTTACTGTTTGAACAGTGAATAACCATTTGCACATATTAATAGTTTGAATTTTGCTGTTTGAACCAAAAGTTCCCATTCAGAGTTTTGGTAATCCAATAGTCCTTCCCCCTCTCCTCTGTTCTCCGATCCCCATCCCTGGTAATGTAAATCAAAGCCCTGGAAGCCTAGTGGTCCCTCCCCATCCCCCGTTCTCTGATTGCCATCCACAGTAATATAAAGGAAATCTCTGGTAGTCTAGTGGTTCCTCCCCCTTCCCTGCTCTCTGATCACTGTCCCTGGTAATACAAATCAAATACCTGGTAGTGTAGCGGTCTCTCTCTCCCCTCCCATGTTCTCTTATCGCTGTCCATGGTAATGTAAATCATTTTATTGGTAGTCCAGTGGTCCCTCTCCCTTCCCCCATTGTTCGATCTCTATCCCCCTGCTGAAGTTTATGTCCCTAATGTCTAGTGGCACCCCCCCCAAGTCTGTCTGTCCCTGAAAAAAGAAAATCATCCCTTGATATTTTTTTCCCCCCCGGGAAAAAGGTTCCTCAGTAATCAGCCCCTCACCCCTACCTCCCACTCAGTACCCCCACCCCACACCCCCCAGTACACCCCCACACACCCTCATTCACCTGACTTGGTCCCAGGTTCGAGATCTGCTCTTTCAGTGAAGACACTTCTTCCTGCTGGAACCAGCGATAGCACTATTAGAAACTAAGGTAAATGAGGTTCAGTGTATTTCCATGGGGTTTTCAATGTTTATGCATAACTTAGCCATTTTTTGATATTTTGACCCCAAATTGTCAACATGGCCTTTTGGGGACTTCGCCTCATGAACACTATGACTGTCATTATGCAAACTGTTCCCAAAAGGTAATTTTGTTGTCACTTGGTGAATTCACCTATTTTCCTGAACTTGTTCATGAGATGGGGTCATAAGAAGGATATGTTGAAAATTTGGGTCAAAATATGTAAAATTGGCAGACTTCTGACCATTTGTTGCAATTTTGCTATGCACTCTTTTGTAACTTCAGAAATTTCAAATATTTTTACCTCAAATTTTAAACATAGACTTCTTATTACCCCACCACATGTATAACACAGCTGTCACTTTTCAAATCTTGGTAAAAATGTCCTTTCCCACCTATGGGATGGAATGGCATTGCAGTTATGCAGAATTATGTTTTGGTGAGGATTCAAAAATGTTCAGTGCCGGGTACATGAGGTAGGGTAATCAGATGTCCTATGCTGATGATTTGGTTACTGTTTTCCTATAAATGGAAGCACAGGGCCTTTCCACTGCTGCATACATATATGCATTTATGGAGGGATGGGAGTGCAGAGACCAAAGGACTCTGTGCTCCCTCAGTCAAATGAAGATATGATTACTCTATCTCAAAAACTATACATGGATTAGAGCACAGGGCCAAGATGGCCCTGCGCTCCCATAGGCAAATAAGGCTATAATTACACTATCTCAAAAAGTAAAACAAATCATTGCAAAAAACTATATTAATGCATCAGTTAGGGTTGAAGATAAAGCAAACAATGTAGGGTAATACTGTGGGAGAATTCAAGAATACATGGGACAGACATAAGACAATTCTTGTGGGGATAAGAAGAAATAGGCTGTTGGTTAACTAGGATCTGCAGCTTATCCTGTAGGTAGGGAAATGGGCAGACTAGGTGGGCCAAGTGGTCCTTATCTGCCATTGAAATCTATGTTTCCATATTTCTATAATATGATGTTAGGGGTTTCAACCAATAAAACATCTGACCCACCCTTGAAGCGAATGAGGGGTGTAATCTTCTTTGGGGTGTCCACCCTAACACTCACCCCATTGTATGCACTCATAAAACATACACATCTGTCTCCACCACATCTTAACTTTTCTGTTACTGCAATGGGGTGAGCATTAGGGTTGAGAATCCCAAGAAAGACTACACCCCTCGTTCGCTTCAGGTGTGGGGCAAGTGTTTTAGGGTTGGAAATCCTAAAGTCATATTTCCCTACATTTGTCACTTTATCTTCAACCTTAAATGATGCATTAATGTAGTTTTTGCAATCAATATATATGTTTTAGGTTGAGTAGGCTCTTTAGTGCTAAACCCTAATTTTTGCACTTAAATAACTTCAAACCGTGTAACAGAATTGCATAATATTCTGTATTCGTGGTTTTGTGGGGTATATCTGTCAATGTGCCAAGTTTCATTTCTGTCAAGTATGTGGATTCTGAGATCTGGATAGTGAAAAAGTGAATTTATAGAGAATTTTTGTTCTTTTGTCAAGAGGCATGGCACCCAGATGGTGTGGAATTTGGGTCTGATATTTTCAGGGTAGAGAGGGGCTGGTACACAGATGTGCCTTTTGCTATTTCGGTGAAAAAATATTAATATGTTCTAAAGTGATTACATTTTGAAATTTCACTTCTGAGCATGCTCAGTATGCACTTCAAAATAGCAGGTGACTGGCATAGAACTCCTCTCTCCACCATGGCTGGCCACCCACTAAGCTGTAAATAAATGAATGAACTTGTGCACATACTCATTGACTGACAGCTCAGTCGGTGGCTGGTCGCAGTAGAGAGAGGAGGGCTATGCCAGTCACCTACTTGGATTCAGGATGGGGGTAGAGGAGCAGTGAGACATTACATGCCAGGGTGGGGGGCAGAGGGTGTACTAGATCCAGAGATTGGAAATAGCTTCACCTACTGGGGATCAGGGATAGAGAGAGGGTTCATTAGACCACAAGGGAAATGTTTATTCATATAAACCCTAAGCGGGGGATTATGATAGGGGGGTTACACTGGAGTCTGGACACCAGGGCATATTGATGTCCATGTTGGGTGGGTCATTGGGTAGGGGAAGGGACCGCTAACTACCAGGGAAGTATTTTTTATTTATGGGGTGAGTAATCAGGTGGGAAAAGGGACCACTAGCCACCAGGAATGTTTATTTTACTTATGGGATGAGTGATCAGGTGGAGGTAGGGCGCGCAAGCCACTGGAGAATTTTATTTTTATACCATGCGGGGCTTTGGGGGGGGGAGGCACTGGACACTAAGTAAAGTTTATTTTTTTATTTGCTCACACCTATATCTGAGCAGAACAGGGTGAAATTTTACAAAACAAAATTTGGAAAATTTCTGATCTGCCCCAGGTGGAGGTTTGGAAACTTCTGCAAAAGTTGTGAAATTTTGTGGAAGTTCCGCTAAGGTGGAAATTACAACTTTCACCCACCTCTAGTGTACAGTGTCTGAAATCAGTGTATTTACATAAGGAAATATACAGAAAGAAATGTTCATAAATAAAGCTGCATCAGGTTAGTTTTCAGTTGTGGCAATGAGACTTGTTTATTTTATGTCATATGTGGATATTTGAAGTTTCTCTCCTGAACGATTGATGATACTGATATTAGGATATTTACAAATACTTGAAATATTTTTTTTGGGGGGCAGGTATATGTAAGAGTGTTTACATTTTTTTTTTTTTTTTGCATATTTTTCTCCAAATGGCCAGTTCTGGCTTGGTGGCAGCATACCACCTATCCATAATGCCAACACATCCATACTGGGGATCACACTGCATGGCCATGGGGTTAGGAGTTTGGGGCAGTTGCTTGGTAACTGCATAAGTCCCTCAACCCCATCCCTGAGGATGCTGGCATGATGGACCAAAGTCCAGGCAGGGAGTCATGCAGAAACACAGCTTCCACCAAGCACCTAACAGAGTCCTTCCCTCCTGACACTGCCCGTTAGTTGGGATGGTGCTT
Source organism: Neoceratodus forsteri (assembly GCA_016271365.2). Classification (NCBI taxonomy): domain Eukaryota; kingdom Metazoa; phylum Chordata; order Ceratodontiformes; family Ceratodontidae; genus Neoceratodus; species Neoceratodus forsteri. Next base: position 269,883,000 of record CM057453.1, read on the forward strand.
AACCTTCCCCTGGAAAGAAGAGATGCACCCCAACCTCTATTAGCCCAGGCTCATTCTTTAACCTGGGTCACTGTGTAGCGTGAGGTGTGGTGTCCAGTGCCTCAACCCTAAGTGCCGCCGGGCTAGCTTAACTGTGCTTACTGATTTCAGCAGTTACAGCATTTTGTACCTTTTAACAAGACTTTGGTCATTGACATTATCCAGCAATAGCAGCAAAATCAGCAAATGCCATTTTGCAGAAGCGGCTGAAAGCAGAAGTCACAGCTAAGTGGTTGCCTTTCTTGACAGTTTCATGTTAAACAAGTCTATTTGCCAAATTACAATTGGTTACCACAGAGTCACTTATAAGAGCCTGAGCAATTTTATACGCTCATTCTTATGAACAGGACTTATTGTGCGAGGTTGGTTTTGTGAGAGAACTGTTGGGCATTGTTTATTGATAAAGTGTAGAATAATAAAACACAGTCTGATTTATTTAGTGGGATTGTGCTTATGACCAGTGCGCAGTAAGTATAAGGTGTTAACCTTTGAGAGAATTGTCTGGCATAGTGCTGTAGTCTACCAATGCAGCTAAACATGATCATTGGATCATTGTTATATATTTTACATTTTGTGCAGTAGGTTGCTTTGAACACTATGGAGGCAGACTTGACAAATCAGAGAGTATTCCTTTTGCTAAATACCATTCTCAAAGTATTTTACTTCCACCTCCTCCCCCACACACACACTTGTATTGAAAAATCTCTTAACTACAGCTGCTTTCAATTTCTTGTGAATTCCACAGTTGGAGTAAAATGTCCTAAAACGTAAATTGCTGGATATGCAATATGCTCCATATGGAATCTTGTTTTTCACTTATTTGAGCACCATATGCATGAAAACACCTCAAACCTTATAAAAAAGATTTTAGTCACTTCATTGCAACATTCATAAAAATAAGTGTGTTTTGAATGATATTTACACTGGAGCATTCCAAATGTCTAATGCATATTTCAAACTGCTCTGCTGTACAGTGGTAATGAAAACAAAGAGCTGTATTTATAGTTGTGGACTATAAATTCAATCAGAACTGTGTTTGATACAATCTTTTGCTTGATTTGCATGGAAGCATTTTTAAATACCACATCTATTCTCGTTCTTCCAGCTAATACAGTTTTATTCAAAAGTCAGATTGCTGTCAGTACAATTTGCACAGGAACTGTTCAAACCTCTAATAAGGGTTTTTGTTGAAAGATTTGTCTTTGAAAAGAAAAGCTAATTATCAGTTTGTTATGAATCAAGTTTGAACTACCTTTGAAAGACACTTCCTAAAGAACTGCATGGATTTTATTGAAAAATCCTTGAAGCCATTTGGCCATTTTATGAAATTAAAAAGTTCTATGGTGATTGTTTCCATTTGCTGCCTTTGTGAGTCTAGTATGTAATTAATTAAATTCATTAGCCAATACTACACCTCTAGGTGCTGGATTCAGCCAGTTTGGTGGAGGAGTTGTGATCTGTGACTGTTTGGCCAACACATGCATCTTGCTCATCAGGACCCCATTAGGTGGAGTCTGCACTTTACTATTGTTAAAATAACCCCAAATGTTTTTGTTTTTTTTATATCCTTTTTTGTGACTCACTTCTGTTTTTTTCATATGGCCATATGAAAAAAGAATCTGGGCATAGGGAAAAGGATCCCTTCATAACCCCAATAATAAACAAATAATACTTTCCTGGTGTCTAGTGGCAACCCTCAACATTCTGATCACTGTCCCCACAATTTTTATATATTTCCCTGGTGTCTAGTGGCACCCACACCCTCTAATCACTGTTCCCATAATTTTTATATATTCCCTTGGTGTTTAATTGCACCGCCCACCCTCCAGTCCCTGTCCCCACTGGGCCTCGCACACCCACATGGAAATAAGGATATGATTACACTATCTCAAAAAGTAAGGACATTCTTTGCAGAAAACTACATTACTGCAACAAGGGGGTGAGGGTAGGAATTTGGGATAGAAAACCCCAAAGCCACATTTTCCTACTTTTATCACTGCTGCAGCCTCAATCGTAAATGTTGCACTAACATAGTTTTTTCAAACTATATATATATATATATATATATATATATATATATATATATACAGTATATGTTTGTATCATATTTCACTTATTTCTTAGGTTTCAGTTAATTCAGTGACTTGGATAAGAATAGAATAAGAATAGAAAAATGAAGTTTTCATACACTTTCACCTGTGCAACACAACATGAAGAAGGAATATAACATTATTGATGTTTTAATGATTTCAATGTCAACACTGATTTTATGACAATAAAATTGTTTATGTAAGTGATATATTCTAAAATATGTGTGTTATGCACACTGTTGATGTGTTAATGACTTCAGTGTCAAAACTGATTTTATAACAATAAAATAGTTTGTATAAGTGATATTTTCTAAAATATGCATGATTTTCACTTTTAGTAATGATAAAGTAGTAGGTGATCCAACTTTAGTTTGTTGTTTTAGATAGTAAATCATTTGTTTTGATAGCCCTTTCTTGACTATTTAGCAGTTACAGTAAATGTATTGCTAACATTGAGGAAACAGGGCTAAATATATCTGACAGTGTTGTTGTATAGTAACTAAATTCTGCTTCAAGTGAGTAGCACTTTTCTTTAGACTGGCATTGAAGTTTTGAGTAACTAATTTGAATATTTATGAAGGGAGTAACTATTTGATTGCACATGCTAATTACTGTGCATTTTAATGATCTTTACTAGCACATCTCTGCCTCCCCGATGAAGCTCCTGTGAGTGGCATGCCAAAGCTTTTATGGGCAGCAGTTCTGTATGGAGTTAGGATGACTTCCGTGTTTATGGAAATTTGCCAGCATTAAATCTGTGCAATAAAATATCACATATGTTCTGGTGTATATATTTTTATCAGCATCCTCCCTTTATATGATTCAAATCATTCAAGCAAACTTCTTTTTGGCACTATTGTTCACTTCTGGGTTTGACTGGCCCTGAAATGCACCATGTACCATGCACTTTCACTGCTTTGTACCACCTTGTATTTAGATTGTTACTCTTTTTTTTAATTAATATTGCTTGATTGCCTGCATTACTTTACAGTTACCAGAATCTGCTGAATGTAATATTCTATTATCATGCTCAATTTGTATTGTACTAGTTTGTTCCCTTATCCTGATACACCTCTTTGTCTCCATCTCCTGTCTTCCCCACTGTCTTCCTATCCTCCACCATCACATTCTCTCTCTCTTCCTGTTCATTCTCTTCTCTACCCTCCACTGTCTCCATTCTGCCTCTCTACAGTGCATGGTTTCCTGGGTGCAGCCTCATCCAATCACCCTATCTGCATTTGAAAGACCTCTGATGAGTGCCACTCTCCCTCCATCTCTTCCTGCTCACTCCTGCCATCCCCTGTACCTGCCTCCCACAAAGGTCACTTACAGGTCATCATTATAGTGCTTCTCTGGGTTGCAGGTGCTGTCCAACATAAGTGAAACTCCATGAAAAGGGTTACCAAAGTGTGACATGTGTCCATTTTTTAAAACCCACAGTAAATGCATTTTGTTATTTATTTTTGGATGCTGCTCCTTACTCCTTAAAAAAGGAGCAAGTTGTGAGATAACTACCCTATAGGGACATGAGAAAAAGGGTCTTAAAATTTGCATGTATAACAAGGGACACCAAATAAGTGTGACTCAAGTTTCTATTTTCATAACACACTGTAGAGAACATTTGTTATGCATTTTAAGATGTATGGCCCACCAGTGAATGAGGGCACTTGTAGTGAGATGACTCCCATATAGGCACATGAGAAAAGGCATCTTTATGGTTGCACATGAAACAGGGGACACCAAACACCCATTTAAGTGCAAACAATTTTACTAAAACTTTACTACTCATCACATAGTACATAAAATACAACAAAAACCAGTAGAAAAGTACAATCTATTTATAAGAGCTGTATTAATATGAGCTTTTCGATGATATTCTGTGCAATGTTGCACAAACATATAATGTGCACAGCTGCAATAGCGAACAAAATATTATGGTCATTAAGACAAATCTAGTTAAGTAAAACATTTCTGTGCATTAAGACAAATTAGGTTAACATGTTTTGATTGATTTGGTGTTTTGAATCCCTGACTTTAAAGAGCACCTGGCACCATACTTAATGGTCTTTTGTGAAATCAAGGGTGAATGCAACAGGGTCACCATTTTGTTCTATGTCAGCTTAAAGACCACAAATTTTCTTAAGAAAACCTTGGGGAAAATGAATCATAGACACATTTCTAATTAATATATTTTCCTTGTTTGCCTTGAATATTAGCAGACATGTATATTATGTGTAATTCCCACAAGTATCCCCTTTGTTGAGCTCTAATAAAGTAGATGCTGAGTGAATCCCATTGTTGTCTTAGTTTCATACTTCTCAAGGATTTCCTTCAGTTCTTCTGTCTTGCTTTTTACAGCTGCTATGTCCCCCAGACTTTGTAGGACCATAAAATAGTCTTATCTATTCTAATCTATTATGGTCTTGATGCTGTGGCCATCTAAATATCACATCCTCACATTGGTGAAGAAGCTTAAATAGCACAGCTGTTTTACTAGATCTATGTCCAGGATATGACTGATACAAAATGGTTGAAGAAACAGCATACAGTAAAACTCATTAATTTGTATTTGGCTTTATAATAATATTCTTGTCTTTGCAGGCAGCACATCAGTATTTATGCTGGTTGTAGGAGATACAGCAATGTGCACGTTCTTGGTTTGATCAGTTTGGGAGGCTACCAATTCTGGAGAAGTACCAGGTACTTGATCATTCAGCATGCCAGTGTCATGCTGATCAGCTGGCATATGAATGGCCATGGGATTTGTAGACAGAGTGTAGCTAATGTCACTGGATTGAGAACTGGGTTTTGCAATGTCTGGTGTTAGCATAGGGTGCTCCTCAGTGTGCAGCATGCGAATGGTTATCATTGCTGAAGTGAGCACAGAAAAAGGGGAATTTCTGGGTGTCTTCACCTTCCATGATTCAATGCACCTCATGTTTTCACTTGGTAGATCTCCATTTTGACAGTGTGTGCAGAAACAAAAGTATTTTCTGGAAACAACCAAACCAACCACCACTGACTTAACACTTTGGAATTTGTGGGTCCCTTGTACTGTTTTGATCACTAGTAGAATGTTTCATATGATGTCATCCTTACCAATCGAAAAGAATGTACAAATGAAGTGGCTACATCCATTAGTAGCAGGCTCCCTGCTAAGATTTTTCTTACGGTACCTAAGGATGTCTTTGGCATTTACAATTACTGACTCGTGTATTGCTGCATGGGCTACAAAGGACTTTATGACTGTACTTTCCCATTCTGAGGGGGACTTTTTCATGCCTGGGCCCAATATATGCTCTATCTGTTGTAAATCCATATTCCGAGGGAGCCAGAGAAATTGATTAGACAGCCCACTTTGACTTATATTGGCTTTCACAGCCATCTGTAAAATGTACCTCTTGCTTTATATCACTACTGTGGATATTTTGGAAGTGGGAGTTTGGAATTTTGATGAAATGCCATACAGTAAGATGCTCATATTTTTAGTCACTAGAAATTAGGATGAGCGATTCTGTGGCAGTTCCCCATGTGATTAATTGATTTTACTATTACATAGCAAGCAAATGCACAAGTGCTTTCATTCGTGAGAGGGCTGCCAGCTATGGAGGAGGGCAGGTTGTGCAGGTCACCCATTTAGGGATTTCTCATTATACAAATTTTAGTTGTGAGTACTGGGGAGAGGAGGCTGGGATTGAGATTCTGACAGAGAGTAGGGGTCAGAGTTGGAGTTTGGGGATTTTGGCACAGGGAAGAGGGTGGGAGCTGTTTCTTTTTTTTTTTTTCTTTTTTTTATTTGTCACCCAAATACTCAATATCTTGTCAGAATATTTTGCTGCTGAATACTAAATATTAATCCAAATATTCAGAAAATGTATTTGCACACTCCTAGACAGTATACCTGCCTAATGTTGCATTATGCAAAACCACATTAATTTAGATAAAAAAACAGAATTAGTTGACACATAATGGAGGCCCAAGCACAGGGTGGCTAAAGTGACAAAGACACCAAATGCTAACTAAATTCCACATATTTGTAAAAAAATAACCTATGAAAAAAGAGTAACAAAGACTAAAATATGCTTGCTAGCTTTAATTATAGTACGCAACCAAATCAGTTAATTTTAATGGTGATTTATTTCATTACAACACTCTTTTTAGGTGACAAAGGTAATTGGAACTATGAGCACATGGTGGCTACAGCAGCAAAGACCACAGACACTGATAAATTCCTAATTCTGTTAAAAAATAAAATAGATAAAAAGAGTAACAAAGGCCAAAACACATCACTGACAAATATATTATGCCACCTAATAAATTTATTACAAGGGTGATTCATTTTTGCTAAAAACCTCTTTATGGGTGACAAAGGTAATGAGGACTACAAGTATATGGGAGATAAATAACAATGACCACACATGCTGACAACATTCAAAATATTAAAAAAAATGAAGAAAAAGGTTAAAGTCCTAAAGACTTTGCTAGCTTAAATTTATTGTACTGCCTAACCAGTTTATTTTGAGTGGGATTCATTTTGCTAAAAAAGCTCTTTATGGGCGACAAAGGTATTGCGACTACAAGTACTGTACATGGAGGCTTAAGTAATAAAGACCTCACATGCTGACCAAACTCCACTGGCATAGAAAAGTAGTTAAAAAAACCCAGAACAAAATACCAAAATATACAACAAACACTGACCAGACTCTACATATTCTTTCATATAGAATATCTTTCTCACAGTCATTTTGTTCTGCATTATTTCTAAGCACACTTTCACATTGCTAACAAAAGATTTTTTAATTTTTTATTTATTTATTACATGCTTCAGAAACAAACCTTTGAGCAAGGTGTTCATTTACAAAGGTTCCATGTCAAAGAACATGATCTAACAGAGATTTACCTAACACATCAAAGATGATGACAACAACAATCACAAGCATGAGGTAGTTACAATATTCTCCCAGGAAGCTGGGGTTACAAACTGGTAATTTTCAAAATGCAGCCAAGTAAGGTAGGTGTTGCCAGTCAGGCTGTCTCAGTAAAAGAGGGTGATGGAGGAAAAATAAGGGGGCAAATGAGACTCCCATAGGAGGGGAGTGTGTAAGTGCTGGGTATATTGAGAGGAGGAAAAAGAACTGGAGAGTAATATTAAGGATGGGTAGGGGGAGGGGTGAAGGGGAACAGTAAAGAGCCATATGGTATTGAGTGGACAGTGGCTAGAAGAGGTAACCTTCCAGTGGTACCAATGACAGGGGAATTTAAATACCAAAAATATACAAAATCCATTGCCCCCACGTAAAATACACCAAAAATACAAAGCAATTAACTACACTACTTTAGCAGTAGTTCTGAGTGATTTAAAATACCATTTTCATTGAAAATGAAACAAAAGGCTACCAGTAGTAACAAACAAACAGGGACCACATGGTGTTTGGGGTCTCATTTTATCATTTGCAAAATGAATAAAACACCAATATTCCCATTCACTCACAGAAATACTTTCTAGTAGTTGCCAGTAAACTTTTTAGTTAGAACTTCTGATGGAATTGAAGCTTGGCCCCAAAACAGTCATTTGATTGTTTGTTTTATGTCTGCCCTTGTAACAACCATCTATCTGGCTGCTTGTGTAACATTGACAAGCTGTGTTGGACATCATCTGTTCCTGACAAGTTGAGTCATTGCAGAAAGAGACTCTGTAAATGAAACTTGCATTTTTTATGTTGGCTCGCGCATGCGCAGCCAACATATTACGGTAGTAGCAGATTTGGAGGTGCAGTCACTGTTGGGCGAATGCAGGGCACGCATCCGTAGGTGCGTCCCTCATTCCCTAATGAGGCAGCTGCAGGCACTGACACCAGGCATACGTCAAGTGGCCACCAGATCTAACAAAAGGTCTGCTGCAATCATGCAGTGGCACAATAACACGCCCTCCTGACATGCCTAGTGACAGTGCCTGCAGAGTTCCCCAATGTACTTCTTTTGCCTATGGGGAGCTCTCTCCTGTTGGCGTTATCACCCCATCTCATTTACAATGTATGCTGAGGGGGAGCCCAATCCCCCTCGGCATCTTGTGCCTCTCCCAACAGTCTTTCTTTGCCGACAGGGGACCCAATTCCTGTTTGCTTTAATCCCCCTTCCCCCATTTTGTTTGCTGATGGGGGAACCCACTCCCCATCAGCATAGTGTCCCCACTTTTGTTCTGTGCTGAGGGGGGTTCTCAATCCCCCATCAGCTGCAGCATCCCCCCAAAAACACTTAGGTGGCATGCTGGGTGCCCACCCCAGCGAGCCAAATCCCCTGAAAAACAAAAACTATCCCACAATGTTCCCTTTTTTTTAAAACCATGTAAACAAGAAAACAGTCCCTCGCGGACTCCCTGCCCCCTCCCACAACCCGTGCCCACCCTGTCTCACCACACACACCCTCACCCCATACTTACCTACAGAGTCTGGTGCGACGATCTTCGGTGGACTGGGAACATGTCTGCATTCTTCAAAGCCAACCGCAAACTGAAGAAATGCTAATAAGCTGTATAATGGCATAAATAGGGTTTTTTCAACTTTGGTGCATATCTTGGGCATTTTGGGGAATTTTGACACCAAATTTTCAACATGGGGTTATTGGCACCCCTCGTCATGAATTCAGTCACTGTCATGGCATTATTCAGTCCCCAAAGGTGATTTCGCAGTCACTACATGGAATCACCTTTTGGGACTGATTAATGAAATGACAGTGCCACTGTTCATGAGGGTGCTTCAAAAGCCTATGTTGCAAATTTGGTGAAAAATAAAAAATTAGCTGTTTTACTTTGTTATGCATTGGCGGAGTGTCCATGCACCAGAACTCGTGAATTTGTATTATTTTCACCCAGATTCAAATGGCATTTTTCCACACCTCATCATGAACAGTGCAGCTGTCATTTTGCATATCCTGGCCAAAATGTGTTTTCACACGTCCAGCGCAGAATAGCATGGTCGCTGTACAAAATCAGTTTTTGGGACAGTTTGAGGAAATGACGGTGATACTGTTCATGAGCAGAGGTCCTAAAATGCCTATGTTGAAAATCTGGTGATGAAAGTCCATAACATTACTGTGTTACAAGCGTGCATTGTGCAGTCTCCACGCACCCTTGTAACTTCACAAATTTGTAATATTTTCATGCCAGATTTTCAACACTGCCATTTTTTCACACCTCTTTATGAACAGTACAGCTGCCATTTCCCCATCCTGCCTAAAACGTGTTTTCACACCTGTGGCACTCAATGGCATGGTCACTGTGGGAAATCAACTTTTGGGACAAATTAATAAAATTACAATGCCACTGTTCATGAGGGCAGGTCCCAAAATGCCTATTTTGAAAATGTGGTTAAAAAACTCCCAAAAATAATTGGGCTACGGATGTGTGTTGCATACTTTCTATGCATGCTCATGACTTCACCAATTTTTAAAATTTTCACTCCAGATTTTCACTGTTGCAATTGTTTTACACCTCCCCATGAACAATACAGTTGTCATTTTTCACATACTGCCCAAAATATGTTTTAATCTCTGTGTTGCCAAATGGCATAGCCGCTGTTCAAAACTACCTTTCAGCTAACACACTGATAGTGCTGCTCTTCATGGAGCGGGGTCACAAAAAGCATATGTTGAAAATTTGCTGTGAAAATACCAACACATGCCTATGGCATTAGGGTTTCCAACTGTAACTCCCCACCCTGTAGAGACTGACAGGTGTCAGGTGTGTGACTTGGGATCCTTGGCTGTAATACTCACACCATTCCACCCCCCACCCCCACCCCCACCCTGCAGCCACTGACAGGCATCGAGGTCTGCCTTGGAGTGTTCTGCCCCAAAGTTCACCCCTTTCTCCTATACTGTGCCCACCTCAGCATATTTCCTTATGAAATGGTGTAAGTATAAGGCCCAATGACCACAAAGCACACCACAACATTTGTCAGTGTCTGCAGGGTAGGGTGAGGTAGAATGGCATACGCATTATAGCTGATGACCCAAAGGCACACCCCAATGCCTGTCAGTCTCTGCAGGGTGAAGGTGGTGTTGGCTTCAGTTCAATACTTCACTGCCATTCCTATTATGCTTCTCTAACTCCTGCACTACCAATGCTAATGCCAGTGAAACAACATTCGGCATTGACAAATGCTTGTTATAGCCTGTGATAGCTCGCCCTGCTCTCCCTTTCTTGCCGGTCCTCACCCACATGCAGAGACATCCCTGTGTGGTTGCAGTGTGACAAACACACATCCTGGACACATTAATTACTCAGGGGCAAAGGTCATGTATGGCGATCACACTGTACATGTTCAGAACAAAAACCCAGCTTTGTCCCATTGTGGGAAAGTTAATTAATGTAACATTATCAAGAAAAGGGGAAAATGTTGAAAAAACATTCTTAATTACAAAGAACAAATGTAACACTTAGGGACACAAATGGTTACATTCATCACCATAATTTCAGGGCAATATTTGTGGCAAGAAAATTAAAATAACACCACCAAATGGAACAGCAAAGAAAGACAGGACACATGGCATTATGGCGAAACAGTTTATTAAACAAAAGCACATAAAAATAAATATTACAAAAACCATATTCACTATGTGTTTAGCCATGTCACAAATTAGCCTCCACAAACTACAGCATTTACCACAAAGACATCATATTTTTTTATGGAGAGGAATGCATGGTAGCATTCACTTCATGTTATGCATCAGCTCACATAACATAGTGTTAAATGCCATCACAATGAATTGCTCAGTTTGCCATCCGACTCTTCAATTCCAGCAACAATGGGAAGAACCTCAACCTACTCTTGGCCACTATCTACTGGGACATCAGGGACAACAGCAACGTCTGGCTTTTCAGTGTCAATAAAGATGGACAGCAACTCTTAAAGAGACAGTTCAAAACAGAACACAGGCTTGGCACTCATGTGTTTTTAATTTGCAGGAATGCTACTCTATGATTTGAAAGGGAAAGATGACTAATGCTTATTGCTCAATCATTTCAGTTATGCACATGCACATTCAGAAGCTGTTGAGTGATCAATTTGTTGAGAATGGGGGAGGGTTGCCATGACTTTTACTAATGCTTATTTATTTTTTTAATGTAGAACATTTCGTACTTGGAAATGCATTCTCATGCCCTTTTTTCTTTGATTCATTTTCATTAGTTTAATTCTGACTTTTCATTTAGTTAATAATTTAATATTTTTCATTTCAGAGAAATACTGCTGGCCTGACAGTGCACAGTTATGGGGTTGTGGGCCATGCTGGTGCATGTTACACAACCCCCGTAGGCATGACAGGCAGTAGTGGAGAGTGAATGGGCCAAGCATGTCTAAGACTGAGCAGTCCTAAGTGCCATGTAGTGCACTAGAGAGAGAGAGAGGTGTACTGTGGCAGAGATGTGTCTCATTTATTTATTTATTTATGTATTTATTTATTTGAAAATCAGTATCCAGGAAAGGCACACTGAGCAAAAGTTTATTTCTAGGTGTGACCCAGGGGAAGGGAACAGGAAAATACAATAATGCATAGACAATATTGATATTTGGTACAATTAAAGTGCAATCAAACTACAGTATGGCACAGTAAAAGTGCAAGAAACAGCAGGACAATAAGCAGCAATAATCTATCAAGACAGAGACCAGCACAGGTGACTGATGGCAGTGCAAAGGTAGAAATGTAGGGAGTCTGATACAGGCTGAGGTATAACCCCGGAGGAGGCCCAACATCAAGAAAACTAGGGGCTTCAGCAGGGGAAGGTCAAGGAGAAGGCTGGCAGGAGCCGATGGGGGTACGGAAGGGTGTTAGCTGGCAGCTTATATTAGCTTATATTTAAAGCAGCAGTGCAATGAAAAATATTTTTCCAAAAAAGCTAGTGTCAGTTACAACTAGGAAACACATTAGCATACTTTTCAAATGTACTTGTTTATGTACCTCTTATGCTGTGCAGCATCAATCTTTTTTATTTTTGGGATCCTAACCTTTGCCAGCTCTTCAATGTTTTTCTATGCAAAATGTATTGGTCATATTTTTTCTTGAGAAAAAATAATAAATTAAAATGATTATATTCAAAGTTTGGTGGAATTACAAAGTTGTGCCACCAAATAAAACAGTAATGTGCCTGGAATCTTTCATAATGAAAAAAAAAGGTAGGGTAAAATATTTTGCCTAATTTTGTTGCACTGCTGATTTAAAAATGTAATAAAATGCAGCACAGTTGGTAATTAGTGAGAGCATTATTTTGGAGGGTGACATCGGAGACACTGTAATCTGGGGAGAGAGAGCAACAGACGTGACTGAGTGTTGTAAGATGGTAGTAGGATCACATCACGGCTGACTGAAAGCGGTGCTCAAATTTTCAGTGAGAGTGTTTCCTAGAAATATTTATTTCCTCTTCAGTACCTTAAAAAACTAGGATCGGAGTGTTGGCAGGAAGCAATCACTGTAATTCCAGGCATGTTTATTATTTATTCATCCACGCGAGAAGCAGGCCACCCAGCTTCCTTTTTAAGCATTACTTGGAATGGCACATGGACAGTAGTTCAGGCAAGTGGAAGAAGGCAAACACACCACTTTTTTTCCTACATGACTAGCACGGCCTCACTTTGGCATGCTCTCGTGCTGGACCATCCCCCCCATTTGCCCAGGTGGCAACAGCTTCTGCCGCATATTGCCCATCAGATCCTTAGGTCTGACCTGTCAGGCACACCTGTTGATTCTGACCTGATCCTCAGCAAGGGACTTAACCAGGACATTGGCAAGAGGGGCAAGAATGGTCCATGCTGTGCAACCTGGGGCAGCATTGAGAAGCTTACTTGAGGTCGTCGTCCAGGGCCAGGGAAGCCATTTTCCCAATTTTTATGGTTGCACCCTCCCCCTCCCTTATTGGCTATGCATGCTAATGGCTTGCCTGGGGTGGAGTGCCTGATGGCATGTGGTCACCCACGCTGTCATTGGCAGTACAAGCAGCCACCACCAGAACTTGCAAAAGAGCAACACGACAGCCCCCCCCAACCCACTGGAGGACACCATCCATGAGACACTGTTGAGCCCATTCTGCTGGCTTCTGCTCTTGACATTCAGATCTCATGGCATAACCTGCATTGCAAGCTTGCCAGAGCAACCCCCATCGCTTGGTGCCATGCAGCCAGCTAACACGCCACTTTGAAAAAAAATCACTAATTAAATTATCTCTTTAAATGATTACTGGCACCATCTCCAGGCAGCGTTTTATTGAAACTATCAGCTTTATTACAGCAGTGGTCCAATTTGGCTTATTCAATAATCAGTACTAAAACTGCAGGAACCCTAAGCATCAGTTCTGTAACAGTTTTTGATGGCATGCAGGAGAGTTCCTGCTCCTTATCTGATGCATATGCAGGGTTCCAATAGTTTGTGAGTATTGAATGAGCCTAATCAGAACAATGCTGTGATAAAGCCAATAGACTTTCAGCAAAACAGTTGCTGGAAGTGGTGGCCAGCTGTGCATTAAAGAGATACATTTTTGATTTTTTGAAAGCAGACTGCTGGTGTCTTTGCCTTCCTTCATTTGCCTATAATTTATTCATTTTTTTTAAACCTTGCAAAGGTGCACCCACCTCCTTAAGTCATCCACATCTTTTTTCAGTGTGATTTCTTTAACTTCTTCAGTGTACCTTGGAAAAAATATTCAAAGTCCGATACTCACAGTGCAAGAAGACTTTAATGAAAATGTAAAAGATTTTTCAAACATTAGAACTTCCAGAGCACAGACAGGAACATTTCACATAAAGTGCTAGAGCAGAGCCTTATGTTTCACCACAGCTCTACGTTGTTTCATCAGAGGCATTGTGACTTGCACCAGAATCAGGGTAAGTGGCCAACTCAGTCTGATATTGGTATATTTGACCTTCTGTGTCAAATGCTAAATGTCAGCACTATTTGGGTAATATCCTATTCTTGGATTCCATCTTTATACTGCAGACACGCCAACGCATCCCAACAATTTAAAGGATACAGCATTGGGTTTCATATAGTGCCTTTTATACAAACTGTATCCCAAAGTGCTTAACAATTAAGTTGAGAGAGGTGAGAAAAATGTTCTGTGAGCCATGTGGATATGGTGATTCAAACAGAAATAAGCTAAATAAAAGAACATTTACTGAGAAGTTAACCACAGAAAGATTTAATAACTTGTTCTTAACTTGCTCAGGGGACACAATGAGTAAGCACTGGTTGTGGGATTCATATACCATTTGTGGGGAGACTTCATTATGGCACCACAATTAGGGTGTCACAACAAGGGAAACAGTGACAGGGATGATCTTGATTTTAGATCACCCCATGCTCCGATCTTCTTTGGCGCCAACATAATTTCTGTCCCTTCAGGGCATACCCTCCCCAGAGGAGGTTATATTTAGATTTGGGGGATGCAGGGTGTGAAGCCTTCAAGGGGCTAAGCCCCAAGCAAAACTTGACTATTTCCTGGGACAGTGCTTTGTCACTGTCACTCCCAGGAGGCACAATGCCTGGCGTGGCAATGCCAGGTGGTGAATTGCCTACGCCCTAACTGGCATCAACAAAATGACTGTTGCACCGATATGGGTGAACTGGATTCAAACTTGATATCATGGTTGACACCCCTAAACTCTAATCACTAGGTTAAATTGCCTCTGGCCAAACTGCTATTACCTAGGAGATATGCACTTCCCACAGAAACACTCCTACAGTGACATACATTGTTGCCGACAACAGAGCCAAGCCACTGTAGGGGATGTGCTCGGAACCCGGCAACACTCTCCCCCATCTCGCATCGCCTCCCTGAACCAACTCTGACTTGGAGTTAGTATCTATAAGTACGGGGGGTGCGGGGGACTTGGGGACAAAGCTCCCCAAAGAAAACATAGTACCCTGCTGTGCATGGCTCCCTGCCGATGGCAATTCTTGGTTGAGAGGGAGCCTGGCACTTTGATGCCAGTTGAAGAGTTAGTTGTCGACATGGCATCGTAAAGCCTTGCCCAGGAGGCTTTAACGATCCTAAATATCTTTCTGTGGCACTGGGAGCTATCATAAGTCAAGGGAGCTGAAAAAGTGGCACTGACTCCTGAAATCCAAACATCTTCCGACAATTTTATTTTAATTAAATGTACTTTATTGAGTTTTCAACAAAAAAACAATAAAATAAGTGAATTATTAAACAAACATTAATGTCAACAAACAATGACAAACAAACTTGAACCTAAACAGAAAAAAAAACTGCCACCCTCGATCCCCTTCCCCATGTATGCAGGATTGTCGAGAGCACCCCAGACTAGGGGTAATCAATTAAAAGAAAACAGAAAGCTAGCAAAGGGAACGGATGATGGAGGAATAACAAAATATCTATTTAGTTCTTGATTGGGGCATAAGAAGTAACAAAGTATGTAAAGTCTCCCAACAGGATTTGTAGAGGGGAAACACACAGTATGGTAATAACGAGTAATGGCCTTTTCTTTTTAATATTGACATTGTTTTCCTATTGCGACTCAATCTGCAATCATCTGGTCACCTTCTCCTGCACCCCACACAGTCCTTGGTGGCTTACTTATACAGGGCTAGCATGCAGTGCCAGAAGCAGGGACCCCCAATCTCAGGCTGCTGGGCCTGGATCTAATACCCAGACATGATTCCAATTGGGTCCGTGGGTGTGCTGAGGCACAGCCATCAAGCCGCCATGACTGACCACCATTTTACACCATATTTTTCTCCACTTTTAGGAGTATGGATGAGCACTGACATCCATGCACAATGCACTGACGTTCACCGTACTCCACTTTTTAGATGCACGGCGACTGTAGTGTCCCTGATCTCCTTCGGGAGCCACTGCAGTGTGGTATAAGCCCAGAACCCATCCCAGGGAAAGGAGAGCAGTCTACAGATGCTCAATCCACTCCCTCCCTCCCTGGCTGACCCCCGTTAGTCCGGGCTCATTACCGAACCTGGGTTGCAGGTGTAGCACGAGGTGTGGCATCTAGTGCCTCAACCCTCAGCACCATCGAGCCAGCAATGGCCTTTTATTCTTGAGGGTGGTCAATGTCTCTTGAAGCCACTCAGCTTGAGTGGGCGTAGTAGTATTCGTCCAATGATGAAGTATAATTAATTGTGCAATTGCAGAGACAAGTGCTATGTGACCTCTGCTAGGTCCTGAAAGGTGACCTCTATAGTCACCTATTACACAAATCTCTGGGGTAAAATAGTCATGACGGTCCAGAAGGGGATCTAAACTATTTCTTATATTTTCCTTAAAAAGCTGAATTTTAGTACATTGCCATAACATACGATATAATGTCCCATATTTTTGAGTACCTGTCATGCAAGTAGGATTCGGCTTCTTACCCATTTGGTAAAATTTTATTGGGGACAAATATAAATCATGGAGAATGTAAAATTGTTGTAGTCAGAGATGATCTTGCTTAATATATTTATAAACAACTGCCCATATTTTTTTCCAGTATTCATCCGAATATTCGAGATTCATTACATCTGCCCAGTAAAAAGCTTTGGGAGAGATGTTGTCCCAAAGTTGTTGCGCAATGGCTTTATAATAATTGGAAATTGGATGCAGCTTATGAGCCAACATGGACAGATTCTCAAAAAAAGATCCCACTTGGGAAAGTTCATACTTATGCACAAAGGAAGAAAAAGGAATAAAAAATTGGACTGGGAGTAATTCCTCTAAGGAAGATAAAGAAGTTCCCAGCCAAAAATTAATTGAGTTCATAGTCTTTTTTTCAATTAAAATGTTATGGTTGTTAAATAGCAGCTGCTGGAGATCTTTATTTTATTTATTTATTTAAGTCTCGGAATTAACACATTTTGCCAAAGATTCATTTACAATGACTCCACATCAGAGATAAGTAAAAAAACCTAATGAAAAATTACATGGTATTGTAGACTGATTGGTTACAATAAACAATTGCATTAAAAACAATGAGAGCTATAAAAAAGTGCGAAAGGTGATTACAAAGGTTTCAGGCAACCATGTTTTATAATTGCAATCAAAAAGATGATGTTGTCCAAGCAGTGTTAGGATAGTCTTAACAGGAAAGTATGATAACTGTAGGATCCAGTCAGTAGAAGTAAATGTACGCAGTTGGGGGATGTTGTGGTAGGCAGGTAAGGAAAGTACTGTCATCAGATAGTCCATGGCAACATGAGGAGGGGGAGACTAGGGGTAGGTCCAGGCAGGTTAAGGGGGGAAGTGGAAACAGGAGAAGATTATTAGTATGGTTGAGTTGGCTCGATGCAGGGGTAGTAAGGTGAGGAGAAAAGGGAGAGCTGATTAGGTTAATTCAGGGGGACCGTGTATAGCCGGACCAGCTTATGGGGGGCAGTCACAGCTACTAAGTTTGGAAAGGTGGAGCTGAAGTTTGTTTTTGAATGATTCAATCTTAGATTCAGTCAGAATGCTGGGGGGGGTATCCAGTAGAGTCAGCTGGGTGCTCGAACCATAAATGCCCTCTGGGCTTACGCTGTACAGCAGACAGGAACATGAAAGGTAGGACTGGTTGTGCTACATGTGCAATGAGGCTTTTTGTTTGCCCAAGTGAGGAGCTGCAGTGGAGAGGGGGGATTGCCCGAGGCTGATCTTTTTCACTAACAGGCAAGTTTGGTAATAGATCCTACCATGAAGGTTTAACCAATTTGTTAGAGCATAAAGGTCACAGTTGTGGGTGTATTTATGGGCCCCAGTGACCAGGCGGCACACTTTGTTTAGAGCAGCACTAATCCTTCTAAGAGTGGTGTCAGTGGCGGAGCCATAAATTACGAGACCACAATCGATAATTGAGAGGATGGAACTGGTGACAGCAAGGTGGAGAGTATCTTTGGCCATATTGAGTCTGTGTCTATATAACAGCCCTAGTCTTACATTAACCTCTTTGGAGATAGTATTCACATGCTCAGTGTATGACAAGTTGCTATCTAAAGTTATGCCTATGTATCTGAAATTGTGAAATTGTTCAAGGGGCAGTTAGGGCTGTCAAAGAGCATAACCTTAGTTTTTTTATAATTTATAATTAATCTTTGTTTGGCAAACCAGGCCTCAACTGCCATGAAACATTGTTGCAAGCTACTGGCAAGGGGAAGTGGATCAGGTGGACTAGTGAAAAGCACGGCATCATCCACATATAGGAGCAGGTTGGTAGAACATGCATGGGGAAGGGTGTTCAGGAAGAGGCTAAATAGGAGGGGACACAGAGTAGATCCTTGAGGAACACTTGAGCATACAGGGACACTGATTGATAGTGTATCTTGGATTTTTACCTACTGGGTTCTATCTTCAAGATAGCTTTTAAACCACACTATGACATCTTGTGAAAGACCAAGAGTAGGTAATGAATTACTGTAAGCAGTAGAGAATGGTTTACCATGTTGAAAGCCTTGGTGAAATCAATATATATTGATCCCACAAGGTGTCCACGGTACAGCACTCTATGGACATAGGTAGTATAATCTAGAAGGGCTGTGGTGGTACTGTGGCCCTTACTAAAGTCATGTTGCTCAGGACATTGTATGCCATAAGTGGTAAGATATTCTGTCAACTGGTCAGATTCTATACATTCTAAAGCTTTGAAAAGGGGTGGCAAGATGGAAATTGGGTGGTAGTTCAAGTGTGAGGTCCTATCTCCCCTCTTGTGACCAGATGTCACCAATGCCACTTTCCAAAGCTGGGGGAATTGCCCAAGGCAGAGGGATGGGTTGAGAATCTTGGTGAGAGATGCCAGGACTGCGACAATGGTGAGGAGGAGCAGTTTCAGGTTGAGGGTGTCACTACTAAACCTTGATTTACCGAGTACCCACAGTAGGTATTTCTTTGCTACCATGGAAGTGATAGTCCTGAAGTAGAAATGGTGGGTGTTTGGGTTATATTCACACTATGATCATACAATTCACTGGGTGGGTCATTAAAGATGTTGGGTGGGAGCACCCCACTCAGGTCTGTGAAGGTAGCATTGAAAACTTCAGCTATGACTTTAGGGTCTTGAGTGTTGTGCCATTGACATTGATCAAGGTTGGAAGGGACTTTTTGGGTTAGCCAGTGAGGTTTTTGATGTTTTCCCAGAATGTTTTGCTATTGCCCCATGAACTAGAGAACATACCTTGGAAGTGGGCAGTTTTGGCAATGTGGATTGCTCAGGTACATGTATTCCTAGCAGTCTTTTAGTGCTGCCAGTCGATTGGTTTGCCTGTGGCAAGCGCTACATGCCAGAGGTGGTCACGAGAGGCCATAAGGTTTAAGAGTGGTGTGTTGTGATCCAGAGGCTGCTAACTCCTTCACCTTTCTGTTTTCTGTAGGGGGCAAATATATCACAGGGGATGTTAAAGAGGGTAATGAAGTGCCCCAGGGCAATGTCTACACTAGGGCTGTGTCGATCAGTGACTAATCACATTGAAGGAGGAATGTCTGAAACTGGTCTAGCTGTCCTCTTCTGAGGGCACGCTGATATGAAGGCTGTTTGGGAATTTTGTGGGTCTTATTTGACCAGGGACAGGTGACTGGAGAGTGGTCACTGAGGTAGTCATGTAAGAACATTGTGTCAGTGATCCTCTCTGGGTGGTTATAAAAATTAGATCAATCAAAGTGTGGCTGCCAGTTCTATAGATTGTCCTAGTCGAAGTAGATACCAGCTGGGTGAGGTCAATGGCTGTGGCTGCAGCCTTATAGGGGTCAGCTTCAGGTGCAAGCCAGTTGATGCTGAAGTCACCAAATACAACAGCCACTGTATGATTTGGCAGATTGGTAATGTATTCTAACCGTATTGAAACCATTTGTTATGTCCCGGGAAGGGGGACATAGACAGAAAGGACAGTGAGTGTCTTCCTCTAATTACCTAGGGCTATTTTGACAGCAAGGGCCTGGGCAATATTCCCTGTTTGTATATACAGAAGGGTGTGGCCCATTAGGGAATCTGATAGGTAGATAGCACAACCACCCCCTTTTTTACCAAGCTGGTCCTCTCTGAACAGAGTGTAACCATTGAGGGCAACTGCAGAATCAGGCATCTTTAACATAGAAGAGGTTCAAGTGACAACATAACTGGGCATTGACTTGCACAGATCAGGCAATTGGAGTGTGATGAAGCAGGTGCAGTAGCCAGACCAGGGAAGCGTATAATAAAGAGTGAAGGGGAAAAATAAATTTAGTGGACAGGCCCTCTCAATTGATAGCCAAGCCAGAATATATGTGGAATCTATCAGGTCATCTGTGGAACAGCTTTGTTGACAATATTTAGCTCCATGAAGAGTGAAGTAATATAAAGTAAAATTTGGCAGGTGTAGACCCCCTTGGATATTGGGTCATACTAGCTTGCCACAGGCTCTACCGGCTAGTTTATTTTTCCAAAGAAATCTACTGAGAGTAGTATAAAGTTGTTTAAACCAGGCTAGGGGGAGTACAATGTTCAGCATTACTAGGGGGTACAATATCCTGGGTAAAACATTCATCTTAATAATAGTGACTCTATCTCATAATGTCAGTGGGAAAAAACATAACCTGGATAGGTCCTGTGCTATGGTTTTAAGTAAAGGATTAGTGTCGAGAGATTTTAAGGCAGAGGGGTGGGGAACAAGTTTAATACCTAAATAATTAAAGGATGTAGACTCCCATTGTAATTCAAAGGACTCTAGCAAAGATTTCCTTATGTGTGGAGAAAGGGGGAGGACTACTGATTTAGATATAGCTTATAGGCTGATAAGGTACCAAATTCTTCAATAATTCTAAGGACTTCTGGAATGGACGATGCAGGGTCCACCAAATGTAATAAAATATAATTGGTGTACGTGGAAACCTTAAACTCTTGGAAGCCAATTCAGATGCCCTTAATTTGAGAGGTAGCAGCATAGGGGAAAGGGGACTTCCTTATCTAGTCCCTCTAGTAAGGGGAAATGTGGGTGATAAAACACCATTACAAGTTATTCTTGTTGTAGGAGATGGATATAAAATATGGAGCTGGTGAATGAATGTGTCTGGAAAACCATATTTAAGCAGGAGTGAGATTAGGTAGATCCAGGATACCCAGTCAAATGCTTTCTCTATGTCAAGTGAGACAAAAAACTGTATCGTGTTGGCCTCCCTGGACACAGAGGTTAGGTGATGAATTCTGTGGGGGTGGTTGCTAGATAGTCTGCCAGCCATGAACCCAACCTGTTCTGGACCTATTAAGCACCTCCAGGCATTTCTCAGCCTGACAGACAGGACCTTAGCTAAGATTTCAATGTCAGCATTAATAAGGGAGATGGGTCTGTAGCTGTCAGGTTGAGTCTTGTCCTTACTAGGTTTAGAAATTAGTGTAAGACATGCCTCAAAAAGCAGGGGCCCTCTCAAGTCATTAGAGAACAGGTAGTGAAACAATTGAGTTTGTATGGGGATTACTTTGCATGAAATGCTTTATAAAAATTAACTAAAAAAACATCAGGGCCAGAAGCTTTATCCAGTGACATTTGACGGATAGCCTCCATGACTTCATCTTCTCTAATCTGGCCTCTGAGAATGGTTTGGTGTTCAAATGTAAGCTGTGGAAGATGAATATTTAATAGGAAATCAGACCGTTCAGAGTAAAGTGAGGAGTTTGCCATATCATCAGTGTAGAGAGCTGAGAAAAAGTCTTTAAAGTGCTGTGTCATTTGATATGGATTAATGGAGGTTGGTCCCGATTGGGATCCCAAACTAATTTAATCCAGCAAGAAGCATCTCACTGCTGAAGGCAGAGGGCCAGTAAGCGGCTAGCCTTCTCAACATGTCTTAAGTAAACTGATTTGGTCCTTATTATAGTTTGGCTTTCTCATCTTGCTCTAATAAGTAGTTTGAATATTTGGCTCTTAACAGTGACTGTCGGGTTCTAGTGTTTTACTGTTTTTTTACTAAGAGGTGGGGCAGAGATGTTTTTCAATCTCCCAAATATCTGTCAGCAATTGACTGACATACTGTTCAGTGATCTTTTAAGGGATTGTAGCCAATCTGATAAGTTATCCTCTCCTCACACATTTCAAGGCTCCCCAAAGCTGAGCTATATAAAGAACAAAACCCAAATTTATAGAGTGTTGAAAAAAATTATGTAATTTCTCAAGCAAGGAACTATCTACCAAAAGTTGAGTATTAAGGGACCGAGTACTGATTAGATACAAAATGCAAACATATTGTGGTTAGAAACAACTACAATGGAAAATCCAACTGGTCATAGCAGGGTTCAGCGTAAAAACATTCTCAAAGCTGGAGAAACAAAACACAGAGGTTGATCTCTGTGAGGACAAAGGAACACTCCAATGTAGTTGTGTCAACTCCAGGAGCAGTGGCATGAAAAGCTGATCACATGGGGAAGTCTAAAGATTCATAACTGTCATGTCTGCTGCATAAAAGGAATAAAGCTGAAAAATGTAGAAAATCCATATTAGTACAACTCCCTTGTCATAAGCCAAGCCACAATGTGAGGAATCGGTCCCAATCACTCCATCCCACTCACATATCCAGTTAGGTAAACATGACCAGCAAAGGATGCAGCCAAAAAGTATAGAGGGATTAACATATATCAGATTTGGAATAAGCTTGCATCAGAATGAAATGATCCAGCAGATTAAGGTGATAAGGAACCATATATTAAGCATAAATCTGCTAAGTAAAAATCGAACAAACTGAGCATTGCTGAAAAAGAGAAAATAACAGTAAAAACAAGAAAAGATATTGTTGAGATCGGACAAGTAAACCACTAAATAAAAGACACAGCTGAAGATTCAAGTAGGTCAGATTTTTCTAGATGTATCCCGGGAAGTGGGGAAAAGATCTGGGAACAGTGTAGAGAGCTCCTGAGAAGCTTGAGCTGCTGTATCAAACTGCTTCTTCCCAAGAGGAGTTTGGACTTCCAAGCAGGCTGCATAAAGCATGCTGTACTAAATGTGTGCCACCCACATTCTGGATTGTATTGACCGATATTCTGCTCTGCATTGTTGGACCTGAGCAGTCAAGTCCTGCACAATAAATACCCAATGAGTTTCCCAATGAAGAGTTCAGATTTCTCTAACTTTGTTGAGGATATGAGCCCAATCCAGATATTTAAGCAATATGAAGATGATGGGGCGAGGTCTCTTATTAGGTGCAGGCATAGGGCAGAGTGTACGATGCGCCCTTTTGATTATATAAGATGGTCCATTAGGAGAAGGGCCTGCACTTTTCACACAAAAGTGCTGCATAAAGTCTAAGACATTTACCCATTCATTTCACTCTGGCAGACCTAATAATACTAAATTATTTTGTCTGCTGCAGCTCTCAAAATATTCAATTTTATCTTCCAGTCGGGAGATCTTTTGGTGGAGATTTGTGATGTTGGCTTCATTCTAGTTTGCCAGTCCTCAATCGAACTAATCCTGACTTCAGAATCAGATACCCTTTTTGCCAGTTCTTGCAGGTCAGGTTTAAAAGTTTGGAAATCAGCCGTTAGCGCAAGGATGGCATCTTTACTTGAGCTAAGTTCAAGAAAAAAGCACTCTGTAGTTAGCTCCAAGGAAACAGGTGTAGTAGGTGGTGTAGACAGATCCCATCTTGCCCATTTCGGTTCTAGGTCCCAGCCTTCAGCATCAGGAATCAGTTCTGGAATTTTTTATGGAGAATCTACATTTCAAAAAGTTCATGAATTGCCGACACCACTAACAACCAGGAGCAATTTAAGAAAAATGGGAGTATAAAATATTAAAGAAAGAAAATACATTGATACTATGTAGTCTTATTTTGAAGACCCGGTGGAGCTGAAGAGAAAAAGCTGCCACCTCAATGAGTGTATCACGTAACCCAGGATCCTCTGACAAGCTTAAGAAGCCAAACCTTCCATTCCCTGCTTTTAATCATCTTCATAGTATCTGATACTGAACATACCTTCTCTTCTCCTGATGTTGACATAGGACATTTGCTTAAATGTCAACTTGTGTATTTCCTTTTATATACACTAAAGGCAGACTCTCCCATAGCAGAACCAGTATTGGTCTTGGATGCACTATATGTATTGCACTACCATCTCACCTCCCATTATTGGCACTCTGATGAACTTTTCTTTGCCTCAGATATGGATGGACTGAGGCAGTGAAGAGACAGTCAGTAGCACTCAGGACCCTAAAGAAAATTAAAAGTAGTAGATGGGTGGGTTGGCTTCCTAAAATGGATAAATTTGGGATTAAATCTTATAGGGTTTGGAGTCTTTATGACTTGGACAACTGCAGGACAGAATGTGAGGTGGTGCTGTGTTTTCTAAACTCTTGAGAATGAGGATCATGCCTCACATCTAAAGCAATGGTCTTAGGCGTATATTTAGACTGCTAGGGTAGAAAAGTAGAGGGGAAAACATGTGCGCAGGCACACAACTGTGTTTTTCAGCATGTTTCAACAAAATACAGTTTTTGTGACAAATGTTAGATATCCTGAATATTGACAATATTGGATATCCAAAAATGAAAATTGAATAAATTCACATATTAAGAAATTCACATACCCTTAGCTGATGCGCCAATCCTGCAGCTAGAAGTGTAACTAAACAGTGGTTTCTGCAGAAGATGCAAATACTGATAGATGTGAGTAAGGTGGTAGAAGACTGATACATACACAATGGGCAAACATCATCCCTATCACATGGATAATTAACATATCACCTTTATAGAATGCTCACTTTTCAATGGCTTAATATCCAAGACCACAGATATAATTCAGACCCTTCTTGGAGATACTACAGAATGCTGGCACCATTCTAGAGGTCTATTGTGAATTCTAAGCAAAGACTCATTGTGACTGTTTCAGGTGAATAATCAAATGCAGGAATATACACAAGTTTTCCAATCTATAATTCCTCATGCATACATGTAAAACAACATAACCTAAAGATGATTTACTGTACCTATTCTTAAAATAGTCATTAATCATTGCTACAAATGACAGAATGACAAACAGCTGGAAAGGAGCAGAGAAAAGGGCCGACAGATGGTGAAGGACACCCAACTGAAAAAGGCAAGGGACAAGGAACAGACTGCTAATAAAGAAATGGACAACTGGGAAGAACTATTAGTGTTTAACATCAAAAGACATGTATTCAACCAGCTGGCATCAGCCAGATCCTACTAAATGTTCTTCACTACAGTACATACAGAATAATACATACTGATGTGAAGCAATGATGTAAATCCTAGTTGTGTTTAGATATAGTATTGTTTCCATTAACTGGCAATTTATATGGTTGGAGTCATTCCAGTTTCTACTATGCTTTACAACTGTCATATCAACAGGACACAGTTACACTAGGCCAGTCAGAGGCTAAGAAGAGGGGCTGGCTAATGTTTAAAAGCAGTGGAAAAGCTGTAAACAGTGCAAATGTTTGTGAGAGGTTAAGTGTCAGTCCTACATTTGGGAGGACTGCAAAATCACTTGTGAATCAGGTAAAAAAGCAGTTTATTCAAAAACTGTAACAATTTATTTTTGGGTTGAAAGGCAGGGTTAAAAGATAGGAGTGACAGCTTGTGTAGGTCAAACTCAGTCTGTGACATAATTGGGAGACAACCAATCAGAGGCTGAGAGGTGGCTTAAAGGCAGATGCTGACAAGGATCCTTATGTTTGCGTATCCTGGAGTGTGAGTGAACAGGAGTAGGAGTGCAACACTGGTGTCTGCAGCAGGTGTCTGCAGGAGAAGACTGCAGGATGCAGGGTGCACGGGACTCTGCTGGTGGGCCACACACTGTACATTCCTTCCTTTTCTGCTGCTTCATCATGTAGGGTGAACAATTGTTGCCTCCCTTGGTTTTACAGCAAAGGGGAGGGAAGCAAAGGTGCAGACAGAGGAAAGGATAACCAAAGGGTTAGCTAAAAGGGAAAATATTTTCCTCAGGAATATAAGGGAGAAGAGGAAATCAAAAAGAGGGATAGTGAGGATAAGGAGGGCAGTAGGTGGAGACTGTGCAGAAGAGGATGAAAAAAAAGTAAACATCCTGAACTGGTACTTCTGCTCAGCCTTCACAGTGGAGTTAGGAAGGGATGGACCATCAGGAAACAGCAGGAAGAAAGTGAGGAAAGGTGAACACAAGTCCATTTTCAGTGGAAAGAGTCCTGAAGTGACTTGTAGCTCTGAAAGTGGACAAGACTATGGACCAGTGGGGATACACACAAGGGTACTAAAGGAACTCAGGGAGGTGTTAGTTGCTCCACTGATTGCCTTATTCAACAGAGGTACTAAAGGAACTCAGGGAGGTGTTAGCTTCCCTACTGATGGCCTTATTCAACAGATCACTGGAAACTGGCCTGACTCTGGAGAACAAGGTAAGGGGAGATGTGGCCCTACTCAATAACAGCAGCAGAGAGAGAGGAGGCTAGCCACTAGAGGCCAGTCAGCCTCACATTAGTGGTGTGGAAATTAATGGAAACCCTGTTAAAGGAAGTGCTAGTAGAGTATCTTGAATCTAGTGGGCTACAAGACCAAAGGTAGCATAGATTCATGGGGGATGGAGGTCATGCTACTTGAATCTGATTGATTTCTTTGACTGATTGATCAGAGAAATAGATTAGGGAGGTCAGGGGATGTGACAATTGGGAGATTAAAAAGGCCTTCAACACTGTGCTGCACAGGAGGCTGTTAAAGCAATTGAGTAACCTAGAGGTGGGATCCAACATTGTGAATTAGGTACAAAACTGGTTAATGGATAGGCAATAGAGGGTGGTAGTTAACTGTACTCACTCTAATGAGGGAAGAGTGACCAGCAGGGTGCCACAGGGCTCAGTACTGGGACAGATCCTCTTCAGTGTCTTCAAAAGTGACACTGTAGAAGAACTGGAAGGGAAGGGAAGGTCTACTCTTTTGAAGATGATGCCCACATCTGTAATAGTATGAATGCTCAGCGGGAGGAGGAGAGAATGTGTAGAAACCTTGAGAAACTTGAGGAGTGGTGAAAAGCTTGCAGTTAGGGTTCAATACCAAAAAGTGTAAAATCATGCACCTTGGCACAGGAACTCAGGAGCCAATTATAGGATGAGGGAGATAGTGACAGTCACTAAGCAGGAAAGGGACCTTGGACTTATCATTTTGGATAACCTCAAAATGGTAAAACAATATGACAAAGCAGTGGGTAGTGCCAGTGGAATGCTGGGATGCATAGGGAGTGTAATTTCCAGCAGGCAGATGGAAGTGGTGTTGCTACTGTATTGCTCACTTGTGAGACCCCACATGGAGTACTGTGTCCTGTTTTGGAGGCTGAACCTCAGGAAGAGCATAGACATGGTGGAGGCAGTTCAAAGAAAGGTAACTAAAATCATGCACACATTGCACTGAAAGCCCTATGAGGAGATACTGAGGGATCTCAACATGTACACCCTAGAAGAGAGTCGAGCAAGAAGGGATATGAGACAAAACTACAAGTACTTCACAGAGGTGAACAGGGTGAAGGAGGAGAGTCTTTCAAATGAGAAAAGCCTGAGGACAGGAGGGCATTTGATGAAGCTGGAGAGGGAGGGTGGATTAAGTGGATGTAAGGATGTACTACACTAACACCTGGAATAGGCAGCCAGCAGAAGCAGTTGAAGCAAAAACAGTAGAGGGCTTCAAGCAGGCATTGGATAGCCAAAGGAGAATATTAGTAAATATGCAGGGAGGCTGTAAGGTCGCCAAAGACCAGTTGCATTATGTGGAGAC
This sequence comes from Neoceratodus forsteri, assembly GCA_016271365.2. Lineage (NCBI taxonomy): Eukaryota > Metazoa > Chordata > Ceratodontiformes > Ceratodontidae > Neoceratodus > Neoceratodus forsteri. The sequence continues at coordinate 269,910,818 of CM057453.1, forward strand.
AGACTAGGCAAGGACCATTAGGGCAGACTGGGTGGGCCAATCACTCCTTTTCTGCCAGCAAATTAATTATATGTTTCTATGATGTCCTCCTTACACATGTAAGTACAATTTAGAGTTTTAATTTCTGGTATGTCTTTGGTGAACGTGAAAAATTCACCTCTTATTTTTCCATCTTGCCAGAGAAATTTTTGCTGCCAACTCTGTCACAGATATAATTGAGTCTCTGGCTTTATTTGAGTCATGTGTGCATCTCCATATCTGAGGACTCGAGGACCATTTCCAGCAGTACATCTTGCACTGTGCTTTCTTTTTCCTTAACTCCTATACTTGCAATTTGGTGCAGTCTTTTTGGTTGGTTTCAATGGTTAGACCACACTTGGAGTTCTGCTTGCAATTTTAGAACCCACAACAGAGGAAGGACAAGAAAGGCTAGAGACTGGCCAGAGAAGGCTAGAAAAATGATCCAGGTGCAGCTGGATAAGACCTATAATGAGAGATGGATAGTCTTATCATGTACTCTCTTGAGGGGATGGGAATATGATAGAAAAACATAAACACATACAGGGGTATACAGTAATAGGGTGGATTATCAGAGTTTCTTTAGTTAAGTAATAGCCCAACCACAAGGGGGAACAACCTTAAACTGGAAGGGAGAAAACTGAAAAAGAACATCAGAAAGTATTTCTTCTGGGATGGTGAGTGGGTTCTAGATAGGTGGAACAGTATACTCATTAATGTTATCAGTTCTGTAACTAGCTCAGTCTTTCTTGACCCATGGGACATCTTCAAGAGGAGTTCAAACGTTTGTGCTGCGATCAAAGTTGAGTGGGGTGGTGCTGAGTGCAAACAGGGTAGCCAGCCCAAACAAAATCCGAACAACTTACTCAGCACTCCAAAACCTGTATTATCAGAAAAAATTCCTAGTCTGGGACACAATGCTTAATGCCAAATAGATTTATTCAGTCACACGGACCACAGGTATCCACACACAACAGAAACAAAAGCGCAAAACGCTCCCCAGCGCTTCGACTCACTAATGATTCTTCATCAGGGAGTGATGATTAGTGGTCTAAACATAGCCTTTATATAGTGCATCAATAATTAAGTCAATTACTTAATCTGGTCACACTTAAATTATAGAGCTCATGTTAAACCTGTAATAGATCACTAGATGGAGCTCTTACATCAATTCATTATGTTTAAAACAAACGTAAGTGAAAAAAGAAACAAGCTTCATGAAAAAATAAAATAACACAAATATTCTGATTTGATATCTTAGAATAATAATAAATATAAATTAGGACCTGACCTCCAGCATATCCTAAATGAAGGAGAGAGATTAAATACAAGGCAACCACAGAAATCAAGGCAACCATAAAGTAGGACCTCTCAGAAAGTGAGGACTTAATTTGCTGGAGGGTAGTCCAAGGATTGTAAATTCGCCCTGTAATAAAAAACAAACAAAAAATATGTTGTGTGTGGATACCTGTGGTCCGTGTGACTGAATAAATCTATTTGGCATTAAGCATTGTGTCCCGGACTAGGAATTTTTTCCGATAATATAGGTTTTGGAGGACATCTTCAAGAGGGAGGCAGCAGATAGAAAGAGTTCTGACAGGGCTGAGTAATGTGATGTAGGTATATCATGGCAGACATGACTTATTCATGGGGCAGGATTTTCAAAGTATTTGCCTTGATTACATCTTTTTAATACTGTTTCACCCTTATCTTACAGGTCCATGCAGTTGCTAAATAAACAGCTGAGATCCTAACCCCATTATTTTCCCTTAGAGAGCAGCATTCTAATAAAATATGATGTTTAAAATCATCATGCTTGTCACACTCCCATTGTTCTATAAAGTATTCTGCATTTATTGGCATTATGTTCTCATTGTCTCCTAAGAAAAATTTACATTTCCATGGGTCTACTGGATATACAGTACACATAGCCAATACAGTCAATAAAATATTAACAACACTTTTGTTTGTAGATTTAGGATACTAAGAAATAAAGTACAATATTCCATTTCATTATGCAAATACATAGTACATAATTAAACATACTGCACAAAATAAAAAGCAAAACATATGGCTGATACAAACCTGCACAGCATTTCTCATAGCAAATTTTTGAAACAAAACCAGAAATGCAGTAGGTGGGAGAGGGGAGATTGAAAGGTTGATGGACCTGAAGTGCACGTGTGCCATCTTTTGCTGCACAGTAGTTCAGGTTGAACAATTACACTGTATTTCTGGAGAGGTGGCTTCGTTTGTCCAATTTAACTGCTTGACATTACATTGCTATTTGAGGGGTATTTCTTGTGAGGTAGCTTCATTTGTTTACATTGCTGCTAAATTGTGGCACTACTCCACAGCAGTTCAGGTTGAACAATTGCACCATATTTTTTGAGAGGTGGCTTCATTTATACAATTTAACTGCTTGATGTTACAGTGCTATTTGAGGGGTACTTCTTGTGAGGTACAGTAGCTTCATTTGCTAAAATTGCTGCTAATTTGTGGCAGTACGCTAGTATATCCCTGCTGCCCAAGTTAGGTAACCTTCTTCTTATGTGTGCTACTGATCTTGTACAGTTCTTATTTTCTTGCTTTAATCACTATTTAGTTAGCATTTTGCTATATACAGTACTCTGTTGTTATTAAGCCATATTGTTTAGAATTATCTGGAAAAAGTAATAGTTTGCTAAGCAGCCAATTGGTTTAGAACTAGCACAGTTCATATTTGCAGGAATGCTCAATTACAAATAGGGTAATTTGCTAATGCATCGATAACACTGTCCATATCTCACATCCTACATAGTAGATCTTGCTCACCAACTTGGGGAGATAAGGTCTCGGAGGAGACTTACAGCAAAGAGTGGGATCGCCAAGGCAAGATAGTAACTTCAAGCAAAAGGATGTGAGAGCCTAGAAGCAGGTATAGGTAGGGCAGGAGGAGGGAGGGATGGCAGGGGATCGAGACAGAAGGATTTTGGGGACAGGAAGGAAGGGGAGATTAGCTGGCTGTAATGGATGTGGGGCAGCAGTGGTCCTGGATACAATGTGGAGAGACATGGGCTGCCTAATATGCAGTAATCTTGGGGCAGCTTAAGGCAGAGATAAATTTGTTGAGGTGGGATGTAGAGATAGGGGTGATAGGATGGAGTAAGGAACAATGTAGAAAAAAGCAAGGCAGCACTGCTGAAGGCTGGGGTGGGGGCAATGTTAGGTGGGATTCAAGGGGAGTGCAAAAGGGACTGAAAGTGACAACTCCAAACCAACCAACCAGTACTAGGAAGAACAAATGGCAGGAAGCGAGAAGAAAAGGAAAAGCAGCACAAGTGAATAACGGGGTATGGCAGAAGGGGATATTAGGGTAAGCACAGGAGTCAGGGAGTGAGCTTTAAACAGGTTCTTGCCACTAGCAGGTATAGAGGACCAGGGAGCTCACCAGGAGGATGAGGCACAAACAAACATGTGGGGCAAAGTCAATGTTAAGCAGATGGAAGGGGATAACAGAAAGAGGAGAGAAAGAAGTCAAATCAATATAAAAGGAGCCAAGAGACAGGATGAAAAAGGGGGAGAAAGGAGGATCCAAGGACAGAGGGGCACAATAGTAGGGAACAGGAGGAGCCAGAGAGAATACAGAGGGATGGGGACAAAAGAGAAAGAAGGTGATAAAAAAATGGGATCAGGCAGGAAGATGAGCATGGAGACAGGGAAAAAACACAGTGAGAGCTGACTGGTTCCCAAAAGCTGGAAAGGGGTCAATAAACAGGACTGGGGGAAAGGAGCAATTGATGGTCTTCAGGGACTTTGTAATAAAGGGGGTACACTGGATTAGGAAGGGGGACCCAGATAAAAGATGTGTGGTCATCTGCTTATGGGGAATGGAGTCTGGGAGGGCAGGACCAATAATAAGGGAGGAAATAAGGAGATTGTGGGGGGGGGCACACCTGCTTGTTCTCTTTGGTGCAATTGATTTTGTGGGAAATGAGCTGGGCAAGGTAAAGCAAAGGTTTAGGGATTTAGCAAGGGGCTTCTGCAGGTAGGGGGGTGAGTTTGTTGGCTTTTTTGGAAGTCCTGCCAGTCCCTAGTGCCAGTACTGACAGGAAAAAGAGAATAGAAGAATTTAACAGTTGGCTAAGGATATAGTGCATGATGGAGGGGTTCATCTGCATTGGCAAATGGGGGGGACATGTGGAAGGATGAAGGCTTATATTCAAAAGATAGATTGCATCTAAATGAGGCAGGGTCCAGGGTACTGAGGGACAGCTGCAGGAATACATAACCAAGGATCTGAATTTAAACTAAGAATGGGGATTATGAGGCTAGGGAAGGACAGGAGGATGTAACCAGTGGAAGTTTCATAGGTGGCACTCCCCTACAAATGGGAGCAGGAGTTAAGGAAAGGGGAAGCAGTAAGGAGGGAAGGAACTGCTGAAGGGTGTTATGCATGAATGCCAGGAGTCTGAGCAACAAAATAACAGATTTAGAGGCCACAGTGGCAGGGGAGGATCTGGACCTGCTGGCCATTATGGAGACCTGGTGTACTGAAAACCATTATTGGGAGGTAGCTATCCTGGGCTTTAATCCATTTAGGATGGGCAGGTCAGGTAGGAAGGGAGGGAGGAGTATCCCTATATGTGAGGGACAGTATACAGGCTTCAGTGGTGTGGGAGGAGAAAGGAAAAGTGGAGGTACTATGCATCACACTGGAAAAGTGGTCAGGGGCCGCTATGCATACAGGAGTGATTTATAGGCCTCTAGTGCAGGGGAAAGAAGCAGACAGGGAGCTAATGCAAGTAGTACAAAGGATGGGCTGAAAAGGGGGAACTGTTGCTGGTGGGGAACTTCAATCTCCCAGATGTAGACTGGAGTGTCCCAGCAGCAGCAACAACCAGGAACAGGAACATACTGGACTCCTTACAAGGATCTTCCCTCCAACAAGTTGTATGGGAACCAACTCAAGGGAGGGGGTGATACTGGACCTTGTACTAATCAATGGGGACAGTGTCACTAATGTCATGGTGGGGAACAGTCTAGGGTCCAGCCACCATCACACGGTGCAGTTCAAAATATGAACTGGGGCAGAGAGGAGTCACACAAAGACGAGGGTCATAGACTTCTGGCATGCAGATTTTAATAAAATGAGAGAAATAATCAAGAATGTCTTGGCAGGCATAGAGAAACTGGGAGGGGTTGAGGAGGAGTGGGCAGCAATATGAAGGGGAATTGAAAGAGCTATGGAACTCTGCATAAGACAGGTCAGCAAAGGTAAGAAAAGAAAGAGGCCACTTTGGTTCTCCAGAGAGGTAGCAAGGGCAATATGAGGAAAGACAATAGCCTTTAGGAGGTACAAAGTACACAGAAGGATGAGGACAGAACAAAGTACAAGAAGAAACAAAGGGTGATGGGGCAGGGAGTTAGGAAAGTGAAGGCAGGTACCAGGGAATGGATAGCCAAGTCAGTAAAGACAGGGGATAAGACATTCTTCAAATACATTAGTGAGAAAAGGAAGTCCAAGGCAGGAATAGTGAGACTAGTAGGGAAAGGGGAGCAGGGTCAAGTAGAAGGGGTTTGCCAGAAGGCAGACTTACAGAACAATTACTTCTTTTCAGTTTTCACGGAGGAGGAGGAAGGAAGGAAATGGTCCGATGTATAAAAAGGACACAAAGGGTCAGGAGGTGGACTAGTCCATTCTCAGAGGAAATATTCTTAAAGAACTGTCCAGGTTAAGGGTAGACATGGCAATGATTCCAGATGAAGTTCACCATAAGGTGCTAATCACGCTCAGGGAGGTGCTGGCAGCACCTTTGGCATCACTGTTCACCCTGTCATTGGAAACTGGAGAGGTTCCAAGGGACTAGAGAAGGGTGGATGTGGTGCCTTTCCCATAAGTGGTGGTAGAGAAGAGGCAGGTAATTACCAAATGGTCAGCCTCACCTTGGTAGCAGGAAAGGTAATAGAGTCACTCCTGAAAGACAGAATTGGTGAATACCTTGCAGCCACCAGTCTCTAGGACCATAGGCAACATGGATTTACAGAGGGGAGGTCCTGCCAGAGAAATCTAATCAAGTTTTTTGATTGGATGACAAAGGTGGTGGATAAGGAAGGGGTGGTGGACGTGGCCTATCTGGACTTCAGCAATGCTTTTCACACCGTCCCACACAGAAGGTTGGTGAACAAACTGGGCAGTCTGGGAGTGTGTCCTAAAATAGTAAGATGGGTGGAAAGCTGGTTTAGCAGTAGAAGCCAGAGGGAGGTAGTAGATGGGGCTCAATCAGGGAAGGGAAGGGTGGCAAGTGGGGTGCCACTGGGGTCTGTATTGGGCCTGGTCCTCTTTAATATCCACATTGGTGACATTGTGGAAGGATTGCAATGGAAGGTGTGGTTATTTGCAGATGATGCAAAAATATGCAATAAATTGGGCACACCAGGGTTGTGTGGAAAGGATGAAGGAGGACATTGGGAAGTTGGAGGAGTTGTTGAGAACTTGGCAAATGAGTGTCAATGCAAAACAGTGCAGAATCATGCACACAGGGCATAAAAAACACATGGCCCACATATGAACTGGAGGGGGAAGTAGCCACAGTAACAGGCAGGAGAGGGTCCTGGGTGTTATCATATTGGATGATCTAAAGGTGGTGAAACAGTGCAATAAGGCAGTTTGAAAGGGAAATCATATGTTGGGCTGTATAGGGAGGGGTATAACCAGTACGCAAAGAGAGGTGATACTGCCCCTATATAAATCACTGGTGAGACCTTACCTCAAGTATTGTGTACAGTTCTGGAGTCCTTATCTACAGTACATAAGGATATAGACAGGATGGAGAGGGTATAAAGTAGGGTGACCAAAATGGTACGGGGCCTGCATCAGAAGCCCTTCAAGGAAAGGCTAAGGGCTCATGATTTGTACTCCCTGTAGATCAGGAGAGAGAGAGGGGAGACATGATTGAGACATGCAGATACTTAAAGGAATTAAACAAGGTACAGGAAGGGAACATCTTTCAAAGAAGGAGAGAAGTTTAGAGGGTGGACGCATGGTCTTAGAGGCCCAGACCAGGTATGTGGGGGAGTGATTGCTAATGGCATCGGACAGAGTGCCTGATATGAGTACCCTGTCCTCTCTATTGGTGATTACTCAATCAAGAAGTGTATGGTTTTTGTGTACAAGGGTTGTGCCTGGTGGGGATGGTGATAACTTGGACTAGGTTATGGAGCTTGAGTTGGTTAGAATAATCAGCTTCCTGGGCACTAAGCCAGTCCAGACTGAAATCCCCAAAGATGACAGTGTCCCTGGTGAGGGAGAGGCTTCCCATCCCTTCAAGGTGGGTGGTGAGACCTGCTGGGCATCTTAGAGGGGGGTTATAGCAGCAATCCACATACATCTTTTTTGCTGCACCTATGGTCAGTTCCACTAGTAGCCACTCACTGGGTGAGCTAGGGTCAGAGTGGAAGACGGGGGTAGCAGAGAGAGGCTCACGTATGTAAAGAGCCACCCCACCACCCCTTTTCTTACCAGGCCAGTCATGCCTCAGCAGGGAGTATCCTGGGAGACAATTAGCAGCATCAGGAATATGGGATTTTAGCCAAATTTCGGAGATGCCTAGCACATGTGGCTTGTATACCATTCTCCATGAATCCCAAGAGTGTCCATGTACAACCCTCACCATGTGTCTGGCATAGAAGGAAGCCTACAGAAAAGTCTTCTCCTGCTATTCTCTAGACCCGGAAGGGGGTCCACTCCAGTGAAGGAATACATCGGGCTAACCACGCTATGGCAGTATGAGGGGTGTGAGAAGGTGACAAGGACTGGTGGCATTAAAAACATTTCAAAATAACTTTTTTTTTACCTTTATGAATACACATATATGGTATTTTATTAGTATTTTCATAGGTCACTGATTATTTTCTTCTAAAAAAATGTTTTATAAAAAGTTCTTAGCCTGATCATTAAACTTCACATTTAATTGTTTTTTCTTCCTACTAGCAAGGCTAACTTAGTCTTATTTATATCAATATTCAAATATCATATGTTATTGTCAGTTACTTAAACATACACATTTTTAAATGCTTTTTGCATGTTACTTAAGTGTTTTTTTATTTCTGCAATGTGCTACTCCATTTCTTCTGATATAACATTTTGAGAATTTATATGGTTCCACGGTAGAAATTCCTTGAAGTGTCTCTGCATTTGCAGCTGTAGGCCTTTCACCTAACCAGCTATGCCCACCAGCCTGAACTGGATCCTTGTCAATGGTATGTTGTGGAGGCCTGTCAGCCAACCCTGCCAGGATTTACCCTTTGGGGAAGAAGACTTGGGTTCCTGGATAAAGACTGTGTGTCTGGTCGTGCAACTGGTAGATGTGTTGCAACAGGAAGAGGTAATAAACAGAATAGTCCCCACAAAGGTGTAACTGCTTTGTGCCTGAGCATGAAATGTGGTGATAATTGTTTGTCCTGTAATTTTCAAAAGTTATTCAGAAATGCATAATTTTAATAATCTAAATAAACCATCGTCTGAACAGGACATCTAGACTACACCAACACATTGCTTGTGTTAGTTTCCTTACAAATTGTGGCACTATTCATATCTATTTTTGTAACAATATTACAAAAATAAAAAAATAAAATAAACAGCCCACCACCCTCCTCCCCATCCCAATCCTTAAGAACTCTTTCCTCACTCTCTGCTATAATTCCAATGCCTTCTCCTCCCCAGCAACTAAAATTTCACACACTTTAAAAAAAAAATTTCATGATGGGCAACTGGCACAGCCACCTCCAAAACTAGCCATCATCTTTAGCACTTTTTAAAAAAATATTTCCCCCACTCCTTGCCGGCCTGGTGGCACAGAGGGCTAAGGCACTGGATGCCTTACCTCATGTCACGCCAATGACCCATGTTTGGGAATGAGCACGGGCCATCTGAGGTCATGGGGAGAGGGCGTGGAGCTGGATAGAGCAGCTGAAAGGCAGCTCTCCTCTCTGGGGAGGAAAGGTGGCATCCCTCGGCTCTTGTCTGCCTCACGGTGGAGGCCAGGGGGCAGTACATGCTAGAGGCAGCACCAGGCAGTAGGCTGATGGGTGGGTGGGTGGAAGTGGCCATCACCGGGCCTGTAGTACGCATGCATGCCTCCACGCACATGCGTCTATACTCCTGGGGCCTCAGGATAACTGGGTGGATGAAAGAATGGAGGAGAAAATTCATCCTGCAGCAGGATGATGCCCGACCTTCTGCAGGCACCACTCCCAGGCTGGGCATAAGGCAAGCTCCGGCATTTCTGGGATGTAGGGCTTGGGTCGGGCCAAAGGTGACAGCTGGTGGTTACAGAATAACAGAAATATGTTTCCCACTCCCTAACCATAGCAGCCCCCCTCCTCCCCCAGCACTCAATGTTTCCTTAAAAAAGCAAAGATACCCAACACAGCCTTTTCTCCTCCATGCACCTTCTAATGAATTAAACAGCTCCTACACTTTGTTGTATTGTAAAACTAGCTGATCATGTACAGGCTGCCCCAAAGAAATTATCTACTATTGTGGGTTTTGGAGGACAGATATTGAAAAACAAAATGTGCAGAGTAGGATAAACTTGACATAGTGATCATAATAAAACAACGGACTGAAGTAAGATGAACAGTGTCCTGGAGTCATTGTCAAGAATTCTGTAGTGTTTACAAAGTTTTTACTGTTGTGTGGCCCAGCATGATGCGTGCCTGCATCTTTCCCAATTGTCACCGTATAATGAAATGTCATTTCTGCCCTGTGGGATCCCTCACTAAAGTGGGATATTAAATTTACTCTCAAAGCGATAGTTATTCCTCTTTTATGACTAGATCCAGAAGCAAATGATTTGATACCTTTTATTGGACCAACATAGATAGGTTTCATAGGTAGAGTCAAGCTAACAGACACAAGGTCCTTAGCAGCTTGTCATCCCAGAATTTTAAATTAGAACTGGAGTACCTTATTCTCATAATACCTATCTAGACTATTCTTAAATTTATTCATGTTAGAACTGTTGACAATATTTATTGGAAGATCATTCCATGATGCTTCTACCCTCTGACTGTATCAAAATCTACGTTGGTTCCTGTTCCATTTTCTGCATAAAAGCTGTTTGTTGTGTGTCCTAGAACTGGTCCAATCCATATTATACTGAAAGCCTATCCATGCCATAAGTATGTCATCACCCAGTAGTCTGTAAAGCAGACATAACTCTCCCCTATGCCGCCTGTAGTAGAGGGAGTATAAGTTGAGTGATACCATTCTTTCATTATAAGATCCATTTTTTAAACCGTTCACCAATTTAGTTAATCTATGCTGCACACCTTCCAACAGATTTATATCCTCTCTATTGTGTGGTTGTCAGGCCTGTGCACAGTACTCTAGGTGAGGCCTAACCACAGCATTATACAATGGAAGGAGTACATTTTTATCCCTGCTGGCTATATGTCTGAGAATACAGTTGAGGTTATGATTTGCTTTCTTTATCTGGGTCCTACAATAGGTTTTAAACTTGAGGTCATTAGTAATGGTTATTCCCAAATCTCTTTCCTCATCAGTAACCTCAAGTGGGGTGTTAGATAATTTATAGGATGTCTTTCCATTATTTTTGCCAAAGTACATGACCTTGCATTTGGCAGTATTCAACACTAGTTTGTTACTTACTGTCTATTCCAGTATCTCATCAAGGGCTTCTTGTAATGCTTTCGTATGTTCATGTGAATTTACCAGTACCTATCCTACAATCATCAGCAAACTTGTATAGCCAGATGTTTGGATTGTTCAGTTTCAGTGTGGAAATATAGATGTTAAAAATGCTTGGGCCCAAAACAGAGCCCTGTGGGACCCCGCTAGTAATTGGAGCCCAGCTGGATAAGACCCTATTTATCACCACCCTCTGTTTCCTAGATATCACTGAATCCCACATACCCTGAACATTTTTATTTTCAAAGTCCCTAATCCAACCCCAGTGCAGAAGCATTCCTTTAATACTGGGGAAGTCAGCTTTTTTAAAATTTAGTAGTACCTGTTGGATTTTGGTTTAAGGTCTCACCAATATTAAAGTGAACAGAACTGTGGTCACTACTAACTAGGAGACTTTTAACCTGAACTGTATTCACTGTAATCCCCATATTGGTCAAAATCAGATCCAGTATATTATCCCATCTGGTGCTATCTTGGACTCTTTGTTCTAGTTCCACCTGGTCCATAATATTTAAATACTGCATATCAGTGAAGCTTTTCCCTTGGCCATTCTCCCAATCTATATTAGGCAGGTTCAAATTGCCTGCCAATAGTATTCTGTTGGCCGGGTTCAGATCTCTAATGGCTTTCAATATTGCCATGTCGTCATCCATTGACGTAGACCTTGGCCTATATATCAATCCTAAAATGATTTTTGTATAGGAGCAACTTCACCCATAATAGCTCCAGGGTGCCTGTATCCCAAGGTAGCTCCTCACAATTTAGAGATTCATGTATATACATGGCCACCCCTCCACCTTTTCTGTATCTTCTGGATTTAAAGAACAATTTGTACCCAGCAATATTTTTGTCCCACTGATCATTCTCACTCCACCATGTTTCTGTTACTAAAGCAATATGTATATTATGTGTGTGTAGCATAATTTTAAACTCATTGGCCCAGATATTCAAAAGAGTTGAGCCATGCGCAATAGGGTTGCGCCTGCGCAAGTATGAAAATGCGCCATTCTGCGATATTCAGCAGGAGGCAGTTGCACCCCCCAAATCATGCTGAGCAACAGCGCAATGATAATGAAGGCATGCACAACTGAAGGGGGAGGAACCATGCATAAATGGCGCAGTGCGAGATTCAACAACTTGCGCCATGCGCAATAGGGGAGCAAGCAGAAGTTGCTCCACAGCGGAAATGAGCCAAAATAAAAGGGAGCAAGGGAGAGGCACAAGAACACTACAGGGAAGCCACATGAGAGCAAAATACAGCAGGACACACTGGGCAGCAGGGACACACAGGGCCAGGCAGGAAAGGGCACCTGGAAGCAATAGCCACAGGGGAAGGTGTGGGGAGACATTGCAGAAGGGGGAGGTACACCACACAGTAGTGAGGCAAGCACAGGCAGGTGTTCCGGTGCAGGAAGTAGCAGTGAGGACAGCGGGGGAATACAGTAACAGCTGCCGGGGTGAACACAAGCCAGAGACATGGCCAGTGCCACCTTCCAGATGGAGGCCATTATGAGGGGATGAGAGGGGCAGCAGGCGTAGCCATGGAAGGCCATCGGCAGTATGCCCCAACTGGCAGTACCGGGCCCACCCAGCTCGAGGCTGTACAGTGATCACCGAGATTGTGGGCCAGTACCGCCTGAATCGGGCAATTCTGAGGCAGCTCTGTGAGCTGTGCAGTGATGTGATGCAGGCACCCACATGACGGAGCCATGCCCTGTCAGTGGAGACCAAAGTGACAGCTTGCATGTGCTTGCTCGCCACGCGTACCTTCCAGAGACCAACTGGGGACACCACAGGCATAACCCAGTCGGCCGCATCATGCCACTTCACCCAATTCCTCAGCGCACTGCTGCCACATACTGCGGAGTACATCCATTTCCCCAGCACACCGGTGGAGTGCACAGCAAATGTACAGGAGTTCCACAGGGTAGCACGTATGCCTGGCATGCTAGGGGCAATAGACTTCACCCATGTGGCCATCCACACACCACCTGGCCTCGAAGGGGCCGCATACATCAATCGCAAGGGCTATTCCTGCATCAACTGCCAGGTGGTGTGCGATGCCAGGGGGCACATAATCAATGTCTGTGCCAAGCACCCTGGGGGAGCACACGATGCCTTCATCTGGCACCAGTCAGCACTGTGCCACAGATTCGAGAGTGGGAATATCCCCACTGACCACCTAGTGGGTGAGTATGCAAACCACATGGACAATCATAGGGCCTGGGGGGGCATGGTCAGAGGTGACATGGGTAGTGGCCTACATGGCCCGGGGCAGGGCGATGCTGATCACCAAAATAACCTCCACCCTCTACATGCAGGTGACAGTGGATACCCACTTCGTCCCTGGCTGCTCACACTCTACCGGAGGCCCACGACCCCATAGCAGCAATGCTACAATGAGGCACATGCCACCACACGTAATGTCATCGAGTGGGTGTTCGGGATGCTGAAGGCAAGTTTCCATTGCCTGGACACCTCCGGTGGTGCCCTACAGTACAGCCCCTCACAGGCCTGCAGGCTATTCCTGGCCTGTTGCATCCAGCACAACATGGCCAACGAATGTGGGATAACCGTACAGGTCGAAGAGGGGGACAGCGATGGGGATGATGAGGACGCCGGTGACGATGGTGATGGGCAGCCCCCCCCCGGGCTATGGGACCCCCGACTGCTCTGTCTGGCACAGCTGCACTGGGACATCATCACAGAGGAGCACTTCTGCCAACCCAGATAAGTCATGGGGCCATGTGCAGCCAACAGTGGCTAAGGCACAACCCACAAACACGCATGGACACACACCAGGAGTGCATGCCATCAAGGGAAGTGGCAGGGCATGGAACCACACACACAACCAGGGATGGGTGAGGTCTAACATGCCACTCAGATGGACACACACACACATGCACACACACACAATGCACCAAACATGCACAAACGGTAGGAGGCACACCGACCCAGAATGCCACCCCTAGCCACACACATGTCCACAGACCAGCATGCCCACTGCCTGTCCATGTGTGTGTGTCAGATGCTGAGCACCATTGCACATTGGTGTAGAGCACAATGCAGACATTATCATGCACACACAACTGTGGACAGCAGCCAGGAGGATGTGCAGATGGACTGTGTGTCCGCATGCAGGGCCGGGCACCCACCCATGCACTGCCCACTGGAAGACACAATGCACACAGGGCAGCACCAGACAATAGCTGCGTTGGGAGACAGGTCAGTTATGCAACACAGTGCCCCGGCTGCCACAGATGCGTGGGTGGCCCTGCCGAGACCCGCCAGCACAGACAGGCCGACCACTGGCCTCATGGGGTGGCACCGATGGTCTCCCAGGGGTTCCACTGTGTGAATGCGACCGTGCTCACGCAGGGGTCTGCAGCACACTGAACATGCCTGTGCCAGGCGTGCTCAGGATGCCCACAGCTGAACCTGGTGTCGACAGGGAGGGTGTCGCATGACGCCGGGAATGGGGGATGGACAGTGCACTGCGTGGTGTCTGCGACGCATGGGCACATGACTGTGTGCCCATAGTGGCCATGACATCAGTGAATGCCTGTGTCTGCCTGTCAATGGCAGCGGTCACATCCTCCTGCAACCGGCCCATCCCTGCCAGGATCAGAGCAGTGTCTCTGCTGCAATGCTCCTCTGCCCACTCCAGAGCCACACGCAGTTCATCCACTGATGTCACAAGCCGCATCTGCTGCTGGACTGATGCTTGCAGTAGGTGGGTGTGCTCGTCCAAGAGGTCATCTGCCTCTTTGGCATCCTGTCCCTCAGGGTGTGCATGGCCCTGATGCTCAGCACCCCTTAAGGGTGGGTGCTGCACACCAGGACCAGGTCTGGGCATGTCCACAGGCGGTGCACAGATGCCGCCGCTTGACTCTGTACCCCCAAGCCCATTGGCCAACTGCTGATGATGCCCCTCCGGCTGCCGCTCCCCAGGGCTCAGTGGTGCTGCCGCAGTGGCCGCAACAGTCCCACTGTCCTGAAAACACTCCAGTGCTGCCCCACTGGTGCTGACAGGCACAGGCTGGGACTGTGCTGAAACACAGCCTCCACGGCAGCACCACCCACAGCCATGGCCGCGATGTTACCTGCTGTGTGGTCATCCCATGGCACACACGTGTCACTGCCCATGCCGTTAGCGACATCATCATCGGTGACGGACTCGGCACCGGCCTGAGTCACAGCATGCTGGCATCCGTGGACGCTGGCACGCTGGGACACGGGCAGGGCTTCCTCCACACCTGTTCCAACAACATCAGTGTGGACAGCCAGGTGGGCCCACTGTCGCACTGAGCCACGTATACCTGTGGAGGTGGATGGGCCCTCCTCCATCTCCAGCTGACTGTCCTCAGTGGACAGGCCCACCACCGCTGACCCATGCAGATACTCAGGACCTGTAAGGGAAAACAAAGTCACTTTACTGCATGTGACCTACCCAGCCCCCCTCCATAGACAGACCATAACTTACCATGCAGTGATGGGCTACCACCCATCTGGAAGCCACCACCCAGAACACCCTCAATGGCACAACACTGCATGCTTCCAGCAATCCTCTCCTCCTGTGGGGTCAGATGTACCACCTCCAGGTGTCCCCCACCTGCCACAGCTCTTGCTGCCCCGATAGCAGCCACCTTCTCCTTTATCGTCCTCCTGTCTGTGCCCATCTTCTTCTTGCACTCCTGCATGGAGTGCTGGTGGCTGCCATGCAGGTTCGCAGCACGTGCCACCTCCTCCCATGCAGCAGCACAGGCTTGAGGTGTTCCCTGCCATCCGCTGAGAAGTGGCTCCTGATCCAGGTAGGCCTCAAACAGGGCATTGGTCTCGGCCTTGGTAAAATTAGGCCTCCTCCTCCTCCCACCACTGTGTTCCTCCTCTCCCACAACTTGCTCGGTCATTTTTTAGCCTGTAAGAATGACAGTTGTTACCTGTGACTATGCAGTCCCATGCATGTCCCTAAATCCACAGTCCACACTCCCAAACAGCATGCAACTCACCAATAGACTGCAGTAACTGACTATGGCCAGTGCAGCCCAGTGTTGCACTTTTATAGCGCAAGCCATGCAAATGAGGTGAGGCGCAACTTTAAGTGGCTGCAAATTGCAGTGCTGCGCCATTGCATGGCTGATTAGCTGTTTTGCATATGCCGACTGAATATTGCGCTGTTGCGCTTTGCGCAATTGTGTTGAACGTGCTGAGCCAAGAGAGCAGTTCTGTGACATGCGTAGTACACACCTCACTGCGCATGCCTGGGTTGCTGACGCAGGCATCTGCTGCATTGCTGATGTGCTGTGCATGGGAAGCAATGCAGGGCACGGCCACCGTTATGCCAGTGGTGCTACAGCAATGTTCACCTACATGGCGCTGTAGCACTGGGCCATCATAGGTGCACTGGGGCAACAGCATGGTAAGCCACTACTGGAGGTAGCACACAGGCAGCCAATCATGCTACACGCATTGGGTTCCAATGGCGCTGTGCGTGTCCGTGCGCCAGAGCCCTTTGACCCTATGCCTGACCTTTTCCCCCTAGGTGCCATGCGTCAGGCATGGGTGCATCACTATCGTGCTGTTCAGTAACAACACAATAGGGAATGGCAGCGCTGTACTGCGCAGCATCTGCACGTGGGGAGCCATGCTGCAGAGCACCATTTTTGCAGATCAAGCTAGGAGAATGGTGCGCAGGAGGGCTGCACAATGGAACCAGGTCAAACTGGCCAACCTAGTTTCCATAGTGGAGCCACACCATGGACCACTGTTTGGGGAGGCACCCCTGGACAGGTCCAGGAGCCAGGTGTGGGAGGAGGTGGCCACTGCACTTGAGGAGGCCACTGGAAGGGGGCGGACAGCAGAGCAGTGCCGCCACAGGTATGGCAACCTGCAGCGGAGGGAGCCAGACCTGCTAGCCCACCTGCGGGCACGTGCAAGGAGGGCTACGGTGCCACTGCCAGGTAGGTGTTACATCAACACACTTTTATCTTTCATATGGGTATCACAGTTCTATGTGCCCAGCACATGGGGAGGGACCGTCCGGTGGTGTTATCAGGGTGTGGGATGGGTGGGTCTGGCTGGGTGGGAGGGCACAAACCTGGGGGTAGGGGGGCTTTGCTATGGGATTGTACTGATGTTCCTCTCTCCATGTTTGCACCTCAGGGCCAGAGGAGCTGCGCCTGGCACGTGAGCTGTGGGCAATGAAGAGGACAGGGAGGCAAGGTGGGGCGACGGTCCACAGCGCCCGAAGGACTGGCCCAATGATGGTGAGTGCCATACCTCCATGATTACTATTGCATGCTGTGTAACAGGGTGGGCAGTGGGGCATGGCCACCATCCATTGACACCACTGCCATGCAGGCAACTTGTTACAGTCAGCACTGTCCAGCGGCAATGCATGTCTGGGAGTGCATCGATGGTGGTCCATGCGTGCACCGGGTACATGGCTGTGCCACTGCCTTTGCACCACATAGCCATGTCACTAAACGGTCATGGTGGTGCTGTGTGTGACTTGGCCAGTGGGTGTGTGCAGCATTCCACATGGCTGTATGTGCCTGGGTGGGTAGGTCATGTGGACGTGATCAATGTGGGTGGTCACACACCATCACAGAGGCATGTCCCATGGCCGTATGTCATGCACAGTGGGTGGGCTGTATGGGGCTGTGCATTCACACCTATTGACTGTGCTCCCTTGTCCTAGGTGTCCGCCAGCTGAATGACATCAGGGAGGCATTGCGGGAGATCCTGCATGTGGCGAGGTCATCCTTGGCAATCTTACAGAGGATTGACCAGATTGGGGTCCTCAGGAGGCACCGGCGGAGGAGAAGCTAGAGTGGGGAGCGGGACTCCCGTTGACAGTCCCTCTACCCCTGATATCCCCTACCCCCCTGGACTCACCCTCAAACCCCTCCTTTCCTGTCCCATTTGTCAACCCTTGCCCTTACCCACCCCCACCTTGTTTGTGGCCCTCCCCCCAACTTTGTATATATTATTGTATATAGTTAACTTTTATATTTTGTTTGAATACAGATATTTTGATATGAATACTGTGGTGGTCTCTGATTTGCAGTGGGCTATAGGTGCTCAGCTGCAGTGCTGTGCATGGCATCAGGGCTGGTGCAGTCATGGGTATGTGTGTGTGTCCATGGGGAGGTGACTATGGTGTGGGGGTAGCTATCAGTTAGTGTCTGTGGTGAGTGTGTTGTGCCCTGTGCACTGGATGACTGTGTGCAGTGGTCCATGGTGCATGCTTTGTGTCCATGGTGCCCCTGTCAGCCCGTCCATGGCCTGTGCGCCCTGTGACCTGCATGGTCTGCTGGCATGTCAGTGGTGGCTGTCCATGCAGGGCAGCCACTGTACCCATCACAATGCTGGGTTGCCTCCTGTCACTGGTGTGGTGTATGTCTGCCTTGGGTGACACTATGTCCTCCACAGTTGTTGACCCACCTCCATGCTGTGGCTTGTGTGTGTTGCAGGGGATGTGCACCACTATCTGTGACTTGTACTCCGGGCAAATGCTGGTGGTGTACAGGTCCACAGTGCCTGTGCAGGGTGGCTGGCACTCCTATGCCATGGAGGACTGCAGGTTGTGTGTACACAGTTTACATGGGCCCACGCTGGGGGCTTGGTTGCCCCGCTACTGCATCCCTGTGTTGTTGTGCCCTTGGGTATGGGTGGGTGTCTGTCCATGCAGTGTGTGGCATCCGGTGTGGTGCATGCTTCCATGCACCACTGTGGGTGTCTGCGCTGGCTGTTGTGGCCAGTGCTGGGTCGGGGTGTGTCATTGGGAGAGTGTGCAGGGTGCTGTACCACTGGTGGTGGGGTCTGGGGTATGCCCTGTCCCATGTGGGGTACCTCATATGCTGATGCATGGTTGGTCTCTCAGCAGTACCTCGGGGGGGCTGTGCATGGTGGCACTGTGTATGCTGTCATTGCATCGCTGTGTTCTGCCACCCGCTGATGGGTGCTGGTGGTGGGGCTGCCTTGCATGGTTCTGTGGTGCACAGGGTTGCATTGTCACAGTGGGGGTGGTGGCATGCATAGGGTTTCCTGCAGTGGTGGACGCTGCTCCTGGGCAGGGTGTCTAGGGATCACGGTGCAGGGTGTGCTCTGCATTGGGGGGATGGTGTGGCATGGGGTGGTCAGCCCTCCTTGTGTGCCAGTCACAGCTTGCTGGGGGGTGTGATGGGGCACCATGGCCCGGCTGTGGGTTGGTTGCTTGTCTCCATGGGCCAGTGGTTATTCCAACCTTCCCCCAGTTGTGCAGTGCATGGGGTGTGGGGGGACGATGTCTGTTCTGCTGTGTGTTCCTCTGCCCATCTGTGGCATGGGTTGTGGGCCCCTACCTCCCTGGTTGTGCAGTTGCATTGCCACCCTGCTGTTGGGGGGCATCCCTGGTTGCACTATGGCACCTCTGGACTCCTCAGCTGAACATCCCTTGTTGCGCTATGGCACATCTGATCTGCTCAGCTTCCCCTCCCTAGTTGCGCTATCATGCAGGTGGCGATGATATTCAGTCGTCGGCTGTAGGCGCAGTTTGGCCGGCTCAGTTTTTGAATATCGCGCCTCTTGCACATGGGCACAATGGACTTGCACTTGCTCCTGTTATTGCGCACTTTTTGGGTGCAGTTTGAATATCTGGGCCATTGTGCTTATTTACTAGACTTTTTGTGTTGATAAGGATAACATTCCATTCAGGCACATTGTTTAGGGTTTTTCCTGTAATTGAAGAGTTATTTAAGTTATTAACCTTGTTCCTCCTCGACCAGTTTAAATGGAATTTTGCCTCATCCAGAATTTTTTACTCAATGTTTTGGTACCTGAGAAATTTAAATGCAGGTCGTCATTCTTAAAAAGAACTGATCTACTGAATGTAACTGAGTTGTCCATAAAGCCTATACATTCCATTTTATAAAATTGCCTCAGCCAGCTGTTAATTGGCGTAATCTGCCTATTTTTATGGGAGTAATACCCATACATCAGTAATATACCAGAAATTATGATTTCCACACCAAGCTCTTTTATCCTTCTGACTATATCCTTATATTCTAACTGAATGTCCTCCATCCTACTCCTTGCCACATCATTTGCTCCTACATGCAGGATAACCAATAGATTGACTGTGTTTTCAAGTAGCCTCTCCAATAGAGTAAAGATGTCGTGAAGCCTAGCACCAGGTAGTACACTAACTATTGTGGTTTCTTTTCACTTATTACAGACTTGTGTGTCTATCCCCCTTATGACAGAGTCCTCAATGACTACAATATCCCTGTCATTTGCACTCTGTTTTTTTCCTTGTTCCATGGCTACATGGCAGCTTGGTTCTTTATTTTGAGTAAGATGTTTATCAAAACTCAAGTCCTTACTTACTTCTGACATCTCTGGGGAGACCAATAGTAGGTTTTCATACCTATTGGATATTTTTTTTCCATTTCATAAACTTTATTCATTTTAGATATTTAACAACCTATTGGATATTTTAAGTGATGTATCCAGTATGGGCCCTGACATGCTATTTGCTGCAGTCCCATTATCTGCCCCTTTAAAATCAAGCTCATTATTTGTGTTACATTTTGATGCCTGGATGTTTTCAGCAGGACTTGATTTTTCTGACATCCTATAGCTAATGTCAATTACTGCCTCATCGATAAATTCTTCCAGCCTAGTGATATCTTTATGAGTTTGTAAACTTTGTTCCAGATCCTGAATCTCCCTTAATAGGGCAGCAATTCTTATGCATTTGTTACAGGTAAATTCCTGATTAACAGTTTCTTCTGTAAACATTTTACATTCCCTGCAAGCTTTCTTCCCCTTCCCCTTTTTTGATTTTCCCTGAGCCATTTGATAACAATATAGGGTTTGATGCACTTACCACCACTATTGCTTAAGCCTGCCTCTGATATGGAGGACCTTCCCTGTATGATACTGCCCAGTAGTCTACCAGTGTCCACAGTGGACATAGTAGACATGCAATGCGCGTGTCTCTGCAGGCGTATACGCTGCACACATATGCTTGCCACTCTCATGCTCGCTTCCGCTTGCATGGGAGATCATTTTTAAGGTATCTGGTATGCAGGAAGTCCATCTATGTCACTTCCTGCTACTCACCCCAGCTAAGCAACAGACCATGGGCTGGATATTCAAACTGCGCCATTCTGAGGCGCAAGCCCTTGCGCTGCGCAAAATAGTTGCGCAGGGGTGTGGCCCAGGCGATATTCAAAGGAGTTGCGCTATTGAACAACTCCTTTGAATATCACCCCCCAGCCACAGCCACTGTGCATGGCGCAGTGAAACTTGCGCCACCGCAAGTTGTCAGAGTGGAGCATTCAACTTGCGGTGGCCAAGTACCATTGCGCCATGCGCAAAATCACGATATTCAAAAGGTGACATGCAAATGGGGCCATAATTCATGCAGTGCAGGGGGCCATTTGCATCTGATTATGGCCCCATTTGCATGCCATTAGCATGTAGGTGCACCGATCCCCGAGGACTTGCGCCTGGCCGCCTGCCAGGCAGCAGCCGTCGGGGACCAACGCACCCTGCAGCCCAATCGCGGGCAGCAATGTGGCTCCCCCACCTCCTCCCGTACATCTCCCTGGTGGTCCAGTGGATCGCATAGCGCAATGACCGTATTCAGCTCGACGCTGGCAGAATAAATGAACCTCTCGCCAAACATCTTTAATGCCCGATCGCGGCAGATTGTAATGAACCGCCCAAACATCTTCCTTTGTCGCTGACGCTGGCAGCAATGATCCGTCCCCTCAAATATTTCTGGCTCTTGCCTCACCACCATGAAGCCCCACCACCGCTTCGGCGCCGGCGGGTGCATTATTTCCGCCGTTACTCAACGCCCGCCTGACCGATCGCCTGTAGTGACCGCACCCATTGGTGGCAAGAACCACGGGCATGCAGCTCTACAGTTGCACATGACAGTCCACGATTTGTGAATGAATCATTCACATATCTGGACTGTTCATACAGTGGGGCTGGCTGCATGCCCATTGGTTCTTGCTCTGCACCACTGGGCGGCAGCCCTACCTGGCAGTCAGTCGGCGGGGCGGGGGCGGCAGGCGGGTGGGATGCTGCTGCTCGCTGATGCTGCCGGGCGGAGTGGGGTGGTGGGGCTTCTGTGGGTGGGTGGGTGGGGGACACTAGCCACCAGGAGATGTTTGGGTGGGGGTTGGTCTATTTTACTTTCTGCCCGCGATCGGGCATTACTGTCCACTGGACCACCAGGGAGATGTTCGAGGGGGTTCATTTACATTCTGCCCGCGATCGGGCATTAGGGAGATGTTTGGATGGGGGGTTCATTTACATTCTGCCCACGACCGGCATTAGGAGATGTTTGGGCGGGGTTCATTTACATTCTGCCCGCGATCGGGCATTAGAGATGTTTGAAGGGGGTTGGTTCATTTACTTTCTGCCCGCGATCGGGTATTTCGGTCCACTGGACCACCAGGGATGTGAATGGGAGGGAGCTACATTGATGCCCGCTATCGGCTGGTGGAGGGGAGTACACTATGCCCACGATCGGGCTGGGGGCACAGGGACTGAGTTGGGGGCCAGCCACAGGTGGCAGCTGCTGTGTTGCGCCCTGCAATACAGCAGCTCACCTGTGGGTGGCCCTCTATTTAAGCCTTTTTTTTTGGCTCAAGGTCCTGCAGGCTCAGGTTGGGGGTTGCGCCTGCACAACTCTGCACAGCCTGGCTGAATATCGGGCTGTGCAGTTTATGCATGGTTCCTCCCCCTCCTGTTGAGCATGCATTCATTTGCATTGCGCTGTTGCTCAGCCTGTTTTCAGTTGCGCAACTGCCTCCTGCTGAATATCGCAGAATGGCACAATGTAGGACTTGAGCATGCGCAACCCTGTTGCGCATGGCGCAACCCTTTTGAATATCTGGCCCCAGATGTTTAAAACTGTAAGTTTTATTTAATCACCTCATGCGGTGGTTTAGATGGTTCTTAGAAGCCTTCCCCTTGCTTCACAATCAAGTTTTACTGCCAAAACAGCTCAAACACTGCAGGCTGTGAGTAAGGTAGACCTCCACAGGCCCACAATGCCCCAGGACAAGGAAGTATCCCTTATCTGGTTCCTGTGGCAATGGCCCGAGAATTACCTCCTCTCACCAGAGGAACAATAATACCCTGTTTAAAATAAACAAATACACAATCCAATGTTTTAAAAGTACTGCTGAGAGCAGTACAGCATAAGTGAAGCACAAAAAAGAGCAAAGTGCTCTATATATAAAGCTTCTGAAGAAGGACCTGGTTGGTCCGAAAGCTAAAGCACTTTGACCTTTTTTGTGTAACATCTGTGTTATGTTGGTCCAATAAAAGGTATCGAATCATTTGCTTTGGATCTGTTCTTAAAAGGACCAACCTGGCAACTACGCTATTTGTTTGTCTTTTAAGACTAGTAATTTTTAATCTTCTGTAATCATTAGAAGAAGAATACTGCCTGTAGGAATACTTAATTCTAAGAAGTATTCAGCTGTGATTGTTTTTTTTTAAGAGTAAATTATTACTAAATGAATATTATACACTGATTTTAGAAGTACAAATTGTTGAATACTTTTAAATGATGAATGAAGACTTTTCAATGTTTGTTTTATCCCATACAGAAAAAGAAGGGTAGATTTTCAGTTGTTTTATTCTCAAAGACCCTTCATATTTCAATGCTCATACCATTCAACCATTTGTTTTCCATTGTTTAACTTTACCCTTTATTTTTTGCTCTAAACATCCCTTCAAATACCCTTCAAATGACCCATCGTTTTGAGAAGTTTATTCTGAGCTGTTCATAGTCCATTTTGTTTAATTCTGAAACATTCATTTTCTATCTTTCATTGTCAAGGCTGCTCCCAATATTTATTTTTAATATATGGATTCTTAAAATAATACTATTGAAAAGCATTCAAAAAAATCCTGATAATACTATCACTCCTGGAGTGATAATACCACCTTTCCAGAGTGATAATAGTATCGTTTAGGTGCCGTAATACTATCGTTTGGGACCTAAACGTTAGTATTATCACCAAAGCTGAACTGCGCAGGTGCAAGTCTGTCTTCTATCGTCTTCCAAGTGTGCCTTCCAATTGGACACTTTATGTGTGTGGGTGGGCAGAATGACTCGCAAAACATGGCGGCTGCCGCTCTCGCTTAGGGAGAGAAATGGTCATCGTAGAAGCTGTATTTTTTATGTACCTACTACTCCGTCCCATTTTCCACTGTGTATCTCTCAGTCTTCCATGCGTCCTCTACAGTGGCAATGGATCACGGAGATCACTGCGGACAGCGAAGAAAAGGGGGATGGGGCCACGCTGCCACATTCTGATGCTCCTAGCAACCCTGTCAGCACACGGACCCCTGACTGGATCCACGAAATGGAGGTGAGACAATCTACCTCGGATCCATATATTAAAAAATAACAAATATCTTGGGTGGATCACAAGGTAGTAATCTCATTCGGTTCTGGGACATGGAACCTCTCTCAGCCGCCTCGAGATTCCCTATGTCCCCAGAATTCTCCTCGGGCGGGATTACTGCCTTGTAATCCACACTAAGCTATCTATTATTCTATTTTTGTTTATTTATTTGTACATCAGTTTACAACCTTTGAGCCAGAGGCTCATTTCCAAAGGTACCTCGTCACATTGAGGACAAATAATAACAAAGTCTTTGTTCCTTCAAATACCCTTCAAATGACCCAGCTTGAAGCAATTAAGTATTCTGAACTTTCATTTTTACTTTTTTTTTGTTTGTCTGTTCAGTCTTTCTTTTACTGCTGTTTTCACTTTTACTAAGGATATCAACCAATTGTTCGGTGATAAAAACAAATTGCCAAATCCATGGTTTGCCTGAGATTAGCTGAGGGCAGAAGAAAGGGGATAAGGAATGTGTCCATTATGTATGGGGTAGCATAAAACTAAAGTGATAAATGAGACTGAGGTAGGGGAGAAGAGAGGGAGGGAGGGGATAAAGATAAGGCCAAGATGCAGAACAAATGTTTTTGTTTAGTTTTCACATGGGAAAAGGAGTCCCCATTGCTTGACTGTGCAATCATTCTGACAGGAGCGAGGGAGAGGGGGACGAATGGTGCTCATACACCAAAGAAAGGGTGCTAGATGGTCTGAGAGCAATAAAAATGGAAAACTCTATGTCCAAGATATTAAGTTTGTCCAGGCGCACATCCTAATTTGCCTGTCGAAACTGGGTTTTGTATTGATGTCCTATATTGAAAAGCTCGTTTAGCGAGGGAAAACAGGCTTTGTAACAGGGCAAATTTTGGGTTCTATGTGATAATGGTGAGTGTACATCACTGGAAAAAAAATGGCGATGTACACTCGCGGTGAACACAATGCAGTGACACAGGCTCGCTAAGTATGTGGGAAGCTGCCCCCCCGCACCCTCTCAACTAAAGATTCTCAACTCCAGGGGGCTGCATGTTGGGGGAGGTGAAATTTGTAAAACAAAAAACACTATGCAATGCAAAAAGTTTCTACGCCACCCCAGACCCGAACCCCACACCCTCCCCACCACAGCCAGTCACCCTCCCTACCATGTCACATGGCCAGCTTGGCAGCCTTCCACTGCACAGCCTCCCATATACCTTCCCTCTCCTTCTGTTCCCAAACATGTGGTTCCAGTTGTGGTTCTGGTTGTCTTCCCTGTCACCCTTTGCTACCCTCTCAGGGTAGCCCAAATCACAGGCTCTGAGACTGAGTCACCATAATTGCAGTCGCTCAGTCTCAGTCACCCTCTTCTCTGGATACCCAAACTTTGAAAGGGGGGTTGCAATGCAAATGAAGAGGCAGTGACCTGAATATTTGCACAGTTCAATATTCAAAGTACAGTATTTGCACCACACAAGGATGTTTTGCATGGTCCTCTTACCCAGCACAAATACTGTGGACTTAGACCACAAGTTACTCCTGTGCAAACCAGGTAGTTGGTGGGGGAAGTGAGGCAGCCCCCTCTTTTACTGACAATGTTCAAAAACAACAGTGTCCCTGGTGCCCAGTTGTCCCTCCCCACACCCACACTCATGCCCAGTGGTTAGATACCCATTTTGTGGTGTCCTATGGTCCCTCACCACACCTGATCATCTGCCTGATGTACAAAGTGTCCTTGGTGTCCAGTGGTTCTTCCCCTCACCAGATGTCCTGCCCGAGTAAGACAAAACTGTTGTCCCTTTTATAGTGGTCCATCTCCCCTGTCCAATCCCCATCCTGGGATTGACAACCCCCCCCACATCATGATCATCATCCCACCACTGACTCATGGAATGCTACGTGCCAAGTATCATCCCTTTCACAACACAGCAATGGCCCAGTTCACATTCACTGGTCACCTGCCCCCCCAGTCTGCCCCTTGTTGGTGCTTGTGAATCCTCCCACATGTGGCAGAGACAACAAACACCCCCATCATCTCTGCTACCTGTCTATCGGTGCATTGGTGAATCAACAGCAAGCAGCACAGCCCTCTACACATGAGTTTGGTCACTTACCATCTGACTGAAGCTGAAAGTGTGCTGCTTATTTTTAGGGACAACCCTATAAATAAGCAGTGCACTTCAAAATTCAGTCAGATGGTGGGCAGCCAAGGTGGTGTGTGGTGGGCAGTGTTGCAGTCAATTCACAATGGCACTGATAGACAGGTATGGGAGACCATGGAGAGGGGGTTGTTGTTTTTGTGGGTGAGAGGTGAGGGATCCACTAGCACCAATGAAGGACAGGCTGGGAGGTGGGGATTAGTAAATGTGAATGGGGCAGGGGCAGTGCAATGGGGAGGAATGATACTTAACATACTAACATACTAGTCACCAGCAGAGTAGGCCTAACAGTCTATCAAGTCTGCTCATGCTTCAAAACCCTAGGTGGGTATCGAAGCCATCCTCCTATCCCCTTTCCCAGCTTCTCCCTCCCCCAATCCAAGCCCTCCTGGGATAAGCCATCCTCCATTTTATCCCTTGTCTGTACCTATATCACCCTCTCTTGAACCCCACCACCGTAGCAGCCCATACCAGCTCCCCGGGCAGCGCATTCCACAGTTTCACCACTCTTTCAGTAAAATACCTCTTCCTCCTTCCCCCCTCATCCTTTTATCCTCAAGCTTTCAGTCATGTCCTCTGGTGATTCCACCCTCCTTCAGCCTAAAGATCCCATCATGATTTACCCTATTTATTCCCTTTAGGTACTTGAAGACCTCAGTCATATCCCCCCCCCCGGTCCCTCTTCTCCTCCAGTGAGAACAGACCAAGCTCCTCTAGCATCTCCTCATACGTCATTTCCCCCAAACCCCAGATCATTTTCATTGCTCTCCTCTGAACCCTTTCCAGGAGTTGAATGTCCCTGTCTAAGTGCAGCCTCCAGTACTGCACACAGTACTCAAGCTGTGGTCTAACCAGGCCATTGTACAGCAGCAGAACCATGTCTCTGCTCCTTGAGGTAATCCCCTTGCGATGCAGCCCAGCATCCTATTAGTCTTAACCACAGCCCTCCTGCACTGTTCTGAATTATTCATGTTGACATCTACCAGGAATCCCAGGTCTTTCTCCCCCTCCGTGGCCTGCAACTTGTCCCTTCCCAGGGTGTACCCAAGTTTGAGGTTCCCCCACCCAGGGTGTAGCACCTTGCACTTTGAGGAGATAAAATTTAATTTCCAGGTGCAGGCCCACCTATCCAGTATATCCAGGTCCCCTTGCAGGGCCAACCTCCCTTTCTCCCCCTCAACCACTTCACCCAGCTCAGAGTCATCCTCAAAGAGACTCATTTCACACCCAATATCTTCCCTGATATCGGGAATGTATGCGCTAAAAAGGAGGGGCCCCAGGACTGAGCCCTGAGGCACCCCACTAATGACCCCCCCAGGAGAAGAGACCTCCCCACCAACCAGTACCTCTGAGTGCATCCAGCAAGCCAGTTTCTGATCACTGAGACCAGCAATGGACCTGCCCCCATCCCCCTCAGCTTCTCCAGTAGGCCTTTATGAGGGACCGAGTCAAACACCTTGCTGAAGTCCAGGAACAGTACATCCACCAGCCTCCCCTATCATGTTCTGATGTCACCCATTCATAGAACTCCATAAGGTTAGTTTGACATGATCTACCTGGCACAAACCCATGATGATGACAATCCTGGTATCCCCTCTCCTCCAAACCCCCAATCTTTCCTTTAGTATGCTTTCCATCATTTTTCCAACCACCTGCATTAAACTAATGGGGCTATAGTTTCCAGGCACCTCCTGCGATTCCTCCTTTGTGGATGGGCACAACATGTGCCTCCCTCAAATTCCTAGGCACCCACCCAGTCTCAATCAACATGTTAAAGAGATCTGTCAGAGGTGCAGCCAGAACATCCGCTAGCTCCCACAGAACTCTGGGATGTATGCCATCCAGCCCTGGAGATCTGTCCTTTTTTAGGGACTTTAGGGCTTCCCACACCTGGCCTATAGGGATAGCAATGCTGGTCCCTCCCCCTTTCAGCTGATCCATCCTGACACGGTGCCCCTGAGATATCCCCTCTACATCTTGCTCATCAGGAGGTGCTTCAGCACTCCTGCCTACTGCCCCTTCCAAATCCTTCCACTCCTGCTTAGCAAGTCTCCCAACCCCCTCACTAGTGAACACCGAGGCAAAGTATTCATTTAATACCACTGCCTGTTCCCTAGTACTTTCCACCCACCTCCTGTTTGTCCTCAATCTGCCGAGCTGGCCCTTGCTCTTCCTTCTTTCCCTAATGTACCTGAGGAACCCCTTTTCCCCACCCCATATCCCCTGGGCAAGCCTTTGCTCCTTTCCGGCCTTTGCCTCCCTGACCATCCTGGTGAACTGCCTGACTGCAAGATGGTATTTTTCCCTGTCCCTCCCCCCTTGTTCTTTTGCATGTTCTGTAGGCCACCCACTTTTCCCTTACCGCATCCTGAACATCCTTTGACCACCAGCATAGTTTATGAGACCTCGTCCCCTTGTGCTTTATCCTTGCACAGAACCCAATGGTCTCCTGTAGTCCCCATTTTATGATCTCCTACATACCTTCCACATCCTTCCTTGGTGTTATCCCACTCAAATGCTCCTTCAGAATCTCTCCCATTCCCTTAAAGTCTGCCTCCCTAAAATCCACAGTCATTGTCCTGGAAGTCTCCCCCTCCATCCCCAAATTTAGCTGAAACCAGACCGTGTCATGGTTGCTCCCAGCCAGGGGATCCTCTACCACAAGATCCTGTACCAGGTCCCCATTAACAAGGACCACATCCAGGACCCGCTCCTCCCTTGTTGGTTCCAACACTTGTTGAGTGGAGAACTCTCCACCTGCTATCCCACGAATCAGTGGCATAACAACAATTGTGGGGGCCGGGTTGGGAAACCCAGGATGAGGATCATATGGGGGTGAGG
The DNA here is from genome assembly GCA_016271365.2 of Neoceratodus forsteri. NCBI lineage: Eukaryota > Metazoa > Chordata > Ceratodontiformes > Ceratodontidae > Neoceratodus > Neoceratodus forsteri. The sequence continues at coordinate 269,939,920 of CM057453.1, forward strand.
GACCACTAGACCCAGGACAATAGTTTTTTTCTCACTGTAGCATTGCCTCAGGCATGGGGAGGGACAACTGGACACTAAGGACACTTTGTGTGGTGTGTGATTGGGTGGGAGAAGGGGCCACTGGACACCAGGGAATATTACAAATGTACATCTGACAGGCATTGGGTGGGGGAAGGAATCACTGGACACCAGGGACACTTTGCCCATCTGATGGATGATTGTGTTGGGGAGGGACCACTGGACACCAGGGACACTTTGTGTTTCCATCTGGTGTTTTATAGGGTGGGGGAGGGGCCACTAGACAGCAGGGACACTTAGTTCATTGGGCAGGTAATCAGGTGGACATCAGAGACACTTTGTCCATCAGGAGGAGGATCAGGTGAGGGAAGGGATCACTGCATGTATAAAAATTTGCACATAGGGCATTGGTGCAAGTTGGGGAAGGAACCACTGGACACGCAGGAATAATTATTTAAGCACTGGGCATGGGTGTGGGTGGGGAAAGGGACCACTGGACACCAGAAAATAATTAGTTTATCACAGGGCATGGATGCAGTTTGGGGGGATCACTGAACACCAGGGAATAATTATTTCAACATTGGGCATGGGTGTGGGTGGGGGGGGGGAGACCACAGGACACCAGGGAAAGATTTGTGTTTAAGATTGGGCTGGGAATCAGTGGGGGTGATCACTAGTACCAGGGAAATATTTATTTTTAACATCAGGCCGGCAGTCAGCGGATGGGGGCACTAGCAGCAGGGATAGCTCTCTGGGACCGGGCAATTAGGGGGTGGCTCCATGCAATCCAACCTTGCTCACCATACAAATGAGCCCATAATGGGCATGTAAATGGCCCCTTAGCATCTTGCATGCCCAGTTCACTCATTTGCATAGGTCTGTTTGAATATTGGAAATTTAGCTCAGGTGCAAGCTATTGTGGCACCCTATTTCAGACTTAGTGCTGGGTCAACATGGCCCTAGATTCAGTTGAATAGCACCAGTGCACTATCCATGGAACATATAATCTTTGGGCACTTGGGTGAGTGAAAGGCATAGCGCAAAGTTTTGCACTGTGCTTTGTGTCTCTTGAATATCAGGACCAATGTGTCTGGATGGTGTATATGTTCAGATTCCCTCACTGAGTCAAATACTAAATAAAGCAGTCATTAATTTGTCTTTGAAGACTAATTTTTGTCATTTTTAATTATCTTTAGAAAACAGACTTTTGATTTCCTGGTTTCTGATTGGCTGACACCCCTGTAAGGAGCGTACATTAACTTTCCATAGACGACCAGGAAATGAAAAGTACCAACCGAATTGCCCCTTTACCCATTCTATTATCAGTGTGCCCACCCTGCTAGCTAATTGGCCAAAACCACCCCACAAAATTTGAAATTGACACCATTTTTTTCTCTCGCTTAGCAAAGAGATCCTGCCCACCCCCTCAACAGTGTCTACTTTAGTGCCAACTCCTACAAGTATGCACACACCACCTCTGACCGCAGGGCTCACATTATACAATTGCAGCAAATAAAAGAAAATTCATCTTTTAAAACAAAAAGCAAGCCATCACTCTGATCGGCTTTATATCTCTATGGTCACCAGCGTATTTTTTTCAAACCCACACCATGCGCCACTAAACGACATTCCCCAACAACAACTATTGAGCAGTCTTCTCCCCCTGCCTTGTTGCAATAAGCACAAGTTACAACAAAACTAAACATAAATTACATAAAATAAAGTTTCCACCCTCAGCAAGCACCTCCGCTCTCCAGAAAGCCGGCAAGCCTAGTGAATCCTGTATGCCAGCAGTGCCTTGCCTTCTCTCGAAAGTCCACCTTACTAGAATACTGCCACCACTACTCTGCCTAATTCTATCTCATGCTGTCACATTTTAAACTGTATCCTGCTGAGTGCCCCTGCTCAAAAGCCCACATAGCAATGTACCTCCTTTTTTTCTTCTAGCTTGCTGAATCTCCAATGCACTGAAACCCCTGCACTGAATCATTCATCAGTCAGTTTCCCTCTTCCTTCCTTGACACAGATACTGGTATTTATGCTCCACAGCTGAGCCAATCCCTTCCTGCACTCACAGTATACAACAAAATGCAGTTTTGTAATGGGGAAAACTGTAGAATTATCCTGTCACAAAACTTATGAGAAGGGAAACTGTGAAGTACTGAAACCAAACATAGACACAGTAAACTAATAACAAGTATTTGTCAATGCCAAATGTTTGCTTGCTGGTATCGGCATTGGTACTTCATGAGTCAGACAGATGCATAATAGGAATGGCAATGAAGCATTGAACTAACATCAACCCCTTCCCCACCATGCAGAGACTGACAGGAATTGGGGTGTGCCTTTGGGTCATCAGCCATAATACTCATGCCATTCCACCTCACCCCACCCTGCAGACACTAACAGGTGTCATGGTGCACCTTGGGGTCTTTGGCCCTTACGCTCACCCCATTCCATAAGGAAATAAGCTGAGATGGGTGCAGTATAGGAGACTGGGGTGAACGTTAGGGCTGAAGACCCCTAGGCACACCTCAATGCCTATCAGTGGCTTCAAGGTGGGGGTGGAATGGTTTGAGCATTATGGCTGACGACCCCAAACCACACTTTGGCACCTATCAGTCTGTACAGGGTAGGGCGTTATGGTTGCAAACCCTAATGCCCCAGATGTTTGTTTGAAATCTTCACTCCAAATTTTCAACATGGGCTTTGTGGGACCCCACCTCATAAACAGTGGCACTATCATTTCGCTACTGAATCCCGAAAGGTGATTTTACACAGTGAACGTGCCATTCGGTGCAACAGGTGCGAAAAGACATTTTGGGCAGGATGTGAAAAGTGACATTCTGTACTGTTAATGAGGAGGTGTGAAAAAATGACAATGTGGAAAATCTGGAGTGAAAATATGAAAAAGTGGTGAAGTTATGAGCATGCATAGAAATTGTGTAATGCATGCTCGTAACGTAGTCATTTTTGGGAATTTTTTCACAAACTTTTCCACATGGCCTTTTTGGGACCTCCCCACATGAACAATGGCACTGTGATTTCATTAATCTGTCCCAAAAAATGATTTTGTACAGTGACTGTGCCATTCTGCGCCACAGGTGCAAAAATATGTTTTAGGCAGGATGCAAAAAATGACAGCTGTACTGTTTATAAGAAGGTCTACAAAAATGGCAATGTTGGAAATTTGGAGTGAAAATATTAAAAATTGGTGAAGTTACAAGAGTGCATACAAACTGTACAACACACACTCATAATGCAGTCATGTTTTTGAGTTTTTCACCAAACTTGCAACATGGGCTTTTGGGGACCCCGTCTCATGAACGGCGGTACAATCATTTTGTTAATCAGTCCCAAAAGGTGATTCTATGCAGTGACCAAAAATCTACTTTTGGGACAGAGAAACAAAATTACAGTGCCAGTGTTCATGAGGTGGGGTCCCAAGAACCCTGTGTTGAAAATTTGGGACAAAAACTCTAAAAATTGGCTGAGATATCAACCTAAATTGAAAACCCCTCATTCACTGCCATTATAGGGCTTACAGTAATTTCTTCAGTTCCCAGTTGGTCTTTGAAGAATGCAGATGTGTTCCCAGTCCAGAGAAGATCACTTCTTCAGACCTCCAGAGTTAAGTATAGGTGGGGGAGTGGGGAAGTTGGGGTGTGCAGAGGGAGGGTGCAGGCTGGGGAAGGGGGCTGGTGGGAATGACATGGGACTGTTTTCTTTTTTACAGCTGAAATTTTACAAAATGGATTTCAGCACACTGGGGTGGGCTCCCAGTGTGCCAGACTAATGGGGGGGGATCAATGCTGACCCGGAGATTTGGCACCCCAATGTCAGCTGAGAAAGGGGCATGAGGGGCACATCTGGACACTGGAGGACATCCGTGTCAGAAAGATAAGATACATTTTGGCACACTGAGGTGGGCTCTCAGTGTGCTACAATAGCGGGGGTGCATGGAGACATGGGGATTGGGCATCCCGTTGTTGTCAAAAGATATGTTTGGGCTTGGGGGGCATGCCAACATGGTGACTGGGCACCCCAATGTTTGCTCTGAGCGGAGTGTGTGCTGGGTGGCAGGAGCCGCCAATTATGCAAAGCGGCGGTGTTGCTCATTTATGTATTTCACTGGGAAAGGCCCACTGAGCAAATGAGTTGCTTGTACATCCAACCATGCACATTACTATGCACCGTAATGCACATGGCTGGAATCTGCCTGGTTGCTGGGAAGAAGGGGTGGCAGAGATCTGCTGCTGCAATTATGAAACTGTCCATGACTGGAGTGGCAGATTTCTTTCAGGTCCGGCACTCACTCTGAAACTGCCATCATCGGCAGCTTACCTGTTGATTGGTGGCTGAAGGACACGCCCCTGAAAGCGTTCGCTGGATTGGCCAAAGACTGGCACACATCTGCAATACTGTATTAACCTCAATATGTTTCTTGTGTGCTGCATGCACGAGCAAAATAAAAAGGGGTCTTATATGCACCAGCTCCCTCTAGTGGAAATTCAACCACTCAAAGGACTATTTTATAGAAGCTGCTATTTTTTTATCATTGTTATTAATATTTTGGAACAAGAAAAATAGGCGGCTACAAACACCAATAGCCGGGCCAAAAGCAAGATAAACAGTACTCACAGAATGCTTTTAGGTCGGCACCACATCACTGTCCACTTAGAGAAAACTCCATTTCAGATGTAGATGGATAAAAGCCTTTTAATACAAAGTAGGCAAGCCAGCCAGCAAAGCAAGGTGCATGGTGCCCCTCGCCACAGAGCTGAATGTTTTCACATCACAATTATGCTTTTTCAAGGCTCATTAATAGTTTTACTTCTTTTTCTTAATGAAATCATTATAAAGAAAAAACTACACTGATGCCCATTTTCTAAGCCCAATAATACCCTTCAGAGTGGATGGTATGGGTAATACTGGACCTTCCAGTGGCTATAAGGCCCTCTGCCTGTGGCCTAAGGCCACATTACTCCCCTGGGCAGTCTGGTATTGCCCAATACCGCCCACCCTTATGGGTATTATTGCTTGCTTAATCATTACTAAAAAATATAATCTCTAAGAATAGTAAATTCTAAAAAGTATTCAGTAGGCTACTTGTTTAAGAGTAAATACTTACAAAAATAAAGTTTAGAAATAGAACTGCAATGCTCTTGAAAGTACAATTTTTTTAATACTACTGAATTATAAATGAAGATTACAGTCAGCCAAGTAGTTCACTGATTTGAATTAGCCAGTCAAGGATAGGTACATTGCTATACATTTCAGTTGTACTAAGCAAGGAGGCAGCTAAATCAACTAGCAGCATCAATTAATTTTAGAGAAGGTAAGCAATCATAAAATGTGGGTTTTTACATTAGAAATAATATGACACAAAAAAGGTTGACCATGTCCCTTTAAAAGTCTACTCATTTTCTAGACGTCTACTCAGTCAGTGAACTATATTTTCCAGAACCACTTCCTGTTCCTGCCCAGACTGGACTGTTGCTGTTAGTCTCCATTTTATAGACCAAGTTGGTGTTGCCTGCAGTTAAGATTTACATGTATGAGGTAAGTGCTCTTGTTTACATAGAAAAGTGCATCATTTTAACTCCATGAAATGTTAAATACACTAAGGGGATAATTACTCATGTTTTAAATGACATGCTGTGCTGTTTTAATTGTGAATATGTTGTTGTGAAGAAATGTCCTCTGCTCTGCACTCATGTGGAAAATCCTTTGAAAAGCCTTTAAAATACACAATTTATTTTCAATTAAATTACTCCTTAAAGTGTCTAGTGTTAATTGTGCCTCTAGAGTACTTTTTAGTTGTGGTATTTTTACTGATTTAGTTACTTTAAAGTTGTAATTTCTTGGGGGGGCAGAGTTACAGAGCTGCAGGAAGATATTCAGAATGCTTTTTTTCTGTTTGCATATCCATTCAGTAGCCTATTTATTTATATTTACAGCGAAAGACTTTACAGTTTTTTTTTATCTGTAATCTGGAGTAACCTGCAGATTGATAAAGGAAAAATTATTTACTGTAGCTATTTGAGTGTGTGTGCTTCTTATTGCATTTAATATTTTATTTGATTAAAACATTTGCATGTGTTAATCCATTATATTAAATAGTAATGCTGGGATCAGTGTATTTTTTTTTCTTTAGAGTAATTTTCCTGTTTTCTGAAAAGCATGCCTTTTAACAGATTCTTTGAATCCATGTTGCTGTTTATTTTAAAGGTGCTCATGAATGTATGTTTTGTATGGGAGTGTCTTGCATTTTATTTATACAACGTTGAGAAGTATATGGTCCATGGTTTCAGAAGGGTGATCTGGGGAGGGCAGAGCCTAGTTGCAGGGTAGGTACTGGTCTGGGGGACGTTCTGCTCTGAAGGGGGGTTGGGTCCACCTCCTGGGAAGGGTGATTATCTGGCTGTCCAGCTCCAGGGAGGGTGCTCAACTTGGGGAGGGGGCAGGTCTACGGGATGGGAATGAACACAGGGGGTCCAGCTGCAAAAAAGTTTGTCTGCTGGGGAGGCTGGTCCAGGTATGAAAGAGTGAGCAAGCAACAGGGAGGGTAGCTGGTTGGGTGGGCTAGTTCAGGTATGGAAGTGAGATCCAGCTGTAGGGTGGGTGGTCAGATGGTGAGGCTGGTACAGGGCTTGGGGTGGGTCCAGCTGTAGGTAGAGTGGTTGGCTGGTTTAGTGCTGGTCCAGGGGCTTGGGGAGCAGCTGATGAGATGCGGTCTGTTGGAGTGGAGGTGTGCGGGGTGCTCCAACTGCATGGAGGCTATATGGCATGTACTGTATTTGGAGGCTGGTCCAGATGCAGGGAGGGTGGTCGGCTGGGGAAGAGACTGGTCTAGAGCCTGTGTGGTGCTCTAGCTCCAGTAAGGTTGCTCATCATGGGAGTGGCTAGGGCTAGAAGAGTTGTCCAGCTGCATGGAGGATAGCCTGGTGCCTGGAAGGGTGTTCTAGCAGAGAGGATGGTGGTTGGGGGGCTGATCCTAGCACTGGATTGTGAAGGTGGTGGTCAAACTGGAATTTTTAGGCTATATAACTGAAATTGTCAGGCTATATAATGGGAAACCTTGACTTTTTGGGATGAACACAACTGTCAGTCAGTAGTTCATCCATTAGTGTAAATATTTTCACTCTATAGCCCTCATCTGGCAAGGTTAGTACTGCTGGCTCCACACCGTGCCCTATGCACTCCCATCGTCACAGTGTCATGTGCACTGCTACCACCTCGCTGTTCCACATACACTTCTGCCACTGCACTGTGCCATGTGCACTGCCATCACAGTGCATTTCCACATGCACTGCCAACTCTGCATCATGTGCACTGCAGGCACATATGCATTGCCACCACCTCACTGTTACGCTACCACCACTACACTGTGTCAAGTGCACCACCATCTCTGTGTGGTGCCATGTCTGACTCCATGCTTTGCCACTTGCTCTTCCAACACCACACAGTGACTCATGTATTGTCATCACTGCATTGCCACATACACTGCCACCTCTGTGCCATGTGCACTGTCATCACCACGCAGTGCCACTTGTACAGCCACCAGCTTGCTGTTCTATGTACAATGCCACCACTTACTGTGCCACATGCACTTCTGATGCCTCACTGAGCCATTTGTACTGCTATTAATATTTTGTGCCATGTGCACTGCCAACTTTGCTGGAACTGTACCTGTTGTTGACAATTGCTGGGCCCTAGACTGGAGGCAGGGGCATCTGTGGCATCAGCTATTTTCATCCATTCACCCTTGAAGGCCCAAGTATTTATACATGCCCTGTAGATTAGGTAGTATCCATGGGCAGCAGAATTAAGGCATATTATCAGGGCCCCTACTTTTCTGCTGCACAGTGGGACCAAGTTCTGTGGCAAGACTACCATTTGCCGCAGAACTTCTGTGGCGGTGGTTTGTAATTTCTGCGGAAGTTCTGCGGCACTAACAAACTACCACATCACAGTGTCAGCTTGTCATCCTGACTTCACTTTCATGGCAGTGGTTATAGCAGTCAGGATGGTGGAAACACAGTAACACTAGTTCAAAAAATAACAGACTTATAAAAATAATTTTATGCCTAAAAAGGCAAAAAAATGTCTCTCCCTTAAGGTCCTAGCCTGTTGCATAAATGACATATGCAGAGGGGATCTTATGTGATAAATAAGGTATTTCTATATGCACGCTATCTATCCCACTAATGAGGTTTCCAGTGTCTATCACATATATTTGTATGTGCTTTCTATACCACTCATGAGGTTCCCACTGTGTATCACTTATATATTTCTATGCAATCTGTAACATACATACAAATATGCGTGTGTGTGTGTGTGTGTGTGTGTGTGTGTGTGTGTGTGTGTGGTAAGAGAAAGAGATACTGTATGTGTGTGTGTGTGTGTGTGTGTGTGTGTGTGTTATATATATTTTTTTATTTCCATGAGCTTGCATCCTCATTCATACAGGTCCCATTGGAAATGGAATAGAGGAGTTATTGCAAAACTGATTTTTCATGTCAACCTGCTTTCCCTGACACACTGCGTAACACCATCAGGCCATGACACGCATGTGAACCAATTGCGAGATACAGCTCTCCGGCCCATCACAATGTGTCCACCATGCGACAGAACACTGCACCATAACTTCTCAGGCTCTGAGCAGTGATGTGTTCCACCAATCCTTGTGCTGCCCAGCCAGCTCCCAGAGCTAATCTCTGAACCTGAGTTGCCAGCATGGAAACACAGCATGCTACCCTCTGGCCAAACAGCTGTCCCTGTGCACATTTCTCAATAACTTTTAGGTGATTCTATCAACCATTGACAATATGTAATCAATAACCCTGGCAAAAATGCATACAGTGCAATTATTTAACATGTCTATTCTTTCAACAGGTCTACACATTATATTATTTCACTTTTCTGGGCATAATTACTTTATTTTTCTTAAAAATGTAGACAGTTAAATTCATTTTACCAGTTATTCATTTCAGATAGCATCTCTATACCTTAAAGGCACAAATAGGTTTGTACAAAATGAGGTATTGACTTAACAGGTCTATGCTATTGACTAGGTTTTATTTAAGTTGGCCCTAGTGCAACAATGTAAGACTGAAAATTGTATTAGGCTGTAGTGCAGGTTGAGCAAATATCACCATGCATGATGTGCTGTGCCACCGTCTCTGGCAGTGGGAGCTGTGGTAGATAAGTGACTGTTCATTTCTGTTGCAGAATGCAGCCATTTCATTAGCTGATGTATGATGTTATAGCAATGATAACATCACATTCTGAACATATAGGGGTTTGGATATAAAAGAAGGAAGGAACCAGATTCTATGTATAAACAGAAATATTAATAAAAATCACCAAGAAGAGTGAATTCTGCGGCACCGCAGAAGTTCTGCGGTAGATTGCAAGTTCTGCGCAAAATTCTGCGGCCGCAGAATTATAGGGGCCTTGCATATTATGTTCAAATTATTGAATCAAAATGAAGGCCTACACTTGAAGGCTATGGCCTGGCTAGTCTCCTGACCAGTTCACAATGACACCAAGTTTCAACCGAATTTTAAAGCTGGTTGGGTATGTGTCATTCCCGATGTCATATCCTGAGCCAGTGATCATGGTGGGATTTGAACTAGGGATCACTGCGCTTGTGTGTGCAATATCAATGTTTTCCCTGTGGCTCTTGTACTTCTCTGGAACTCTGTCTGTGTGCTTGCTTTTATTTTTTCCTTATACTGTAATAATCCTTTGTTTCCTTTATTTATGCAGGTCTCAGAGGACATTGACCCTGGTCTGATAGGGCACAGACTACTTACACATCAGATAAGGATTGTTTATGTTTGACCTTCCCTGTTGGTCCCATTTTGTTCTTGAAGCACTGTGGATGCTTTGTGATCCCATGGATGTTCTCTTTTTACAGGTATGATTGGACATCACTCCAAGACATCCCTCCCAGGCTCCCCAGGACCCAGACAAGAGATCTCATATCTATGCTAGTTAGGCAAGTTGTAATGATGCAGCCTCAACTGTGCCTTGCCTGTCTCCTGCACCCTTTGCATTGCCTACACCCATGACCCCCATATCATGTTAATGCATTTGCAGTGGAACATCCGGAATCAAAATGCCAGAACCAGCAGGAATGCAACAAGTAGATTATGGGTGTATTCAGGTTCCCACATGGCATTTCCTAACCCTGCAGGAAGAATTGTTTAGAACTAAAACAGATCTCTCAGTTAAAGGGGCTTTCCTTTACAGTGGCAACATAAATGTGTGGGGACAGCACTGAGTAAGTTATTAAGGATGTAAAGCCTTTGCATCCCTCCCAGATTTAGCTCATCTTCCAAGTTTCAGAAGGGCTGGCATTTCTCAATGATAAAGGCCAGGAGAAGCTGATTTTTCACCATGGTGCAGAGGTAGCCCCTTGAGGTAAAACATGGACTGGGTAGTAGGCAAGCTTTCTCTGTTACCCTTTTGAAAACAGGATGGCATAATGCCAGGAGGCTGAGACATCCACTGGAAGAGGTGCTGTGTGCTGCTCCAGGTGCACTGAGGTGGTTGAGTAGGCTAACATACTGATAGGGACCCACTGTTTATGCTGGAATGCTGCCTTCAAGAGGGATGCAGGCTATTGGCCAAGCCAGGGTTGGCACCTGGGTCAAGGGCAACAACACAGAATTGTTGTCCAGCAGGAAAGAGGCTGGCCTTTGGAGGCAGGATGGGGAAGACTAGAGCTGTTGCAGGCATGCAGGGGCAGATTAGGTAGCATCACAGAGAACAGACTCTGCATAAAGTATGCCAGCTGCATTGGGAGAGGCTGAGGGGACAGGTGCAGCAAGAGAGCAGAGGTATTGTGAGTGAAATATAGGCTGCTGCTGTAGCTCTGACTATGAGGAAAATACAGCAGGAAGTACAAGTGACTGTTGCAACAGCTGGGCAAGGAATGCACACAATTAGTATAATCATTATATTTAATATTGTCCTAGTGTCTATACACACATGCTTTCGCTTTTCAAACAGAGAGCTCCATCCGTGGCCCTTTGGGAGGGAGGTGCGCAAGCAGGTGTCTCATTGTCTTTATCCAGGATTCAAAGCCCACACATCAGTTTTTGCCATCTGCAGGAATTGCAATTCAACCAGTCCACGTAAGAGCTCACAACACACATAATGCTATAGATTAGTAGCTCTTATGGTTCTTATTGCCATCCACAACATGGCACCACACTCAATATACTTGCACCTCCAATAACTGAGGGGCATTGCCATTCTAGTCGTCTTTCTAGTTCTGTGCAATCTGCCATGTGGCAGGGTAGGTTACAATAATAGCTTTTAAAAATGATGTTCTACTCTCACTGCTCACTCATGCTGTTTATTTACAGCAGAGCATGTGCATGTGGCTAGTGTGTCTGACAGCAAGCATAGGATGGCTGGGTGTGAGGGCACACATGGGGGTATAGAATCATAAGATGTGATAGCAGGCATGGTATTATGTGGTCAAGTTGGTGTGACAGCATGCATAGGGGGACATGGAGTTGTGAGTTGTGATAGCGTGCATTGTGGTATAGGTCAGTGAATTTGACAGGGTGTATAGAAACATAGAAACATAGAAGCAGATGGCAGATAAAGACTGCAAGGCCCATCCAGTCTGTCCATTTTATTTCTACCTTATGAATGTGCCATAGGCCTTTACTCTGCCAATGGCCTATTTATTCTTACTCATTGGTATTGCTCCCTTATGCCTATCCCATGCCTGTTTGAAGCCCTGCGCTGTATTCATATCCACCACTTCTTGAGGTAGGCATTTCCATACATACACCACCCTTTCTGTGAAAAGAACTTCCTCACATTACCCCTTAATCGGCCTCCCTCTAATCTCATGCTGTGTCCTCTTGTCCTGCTATTTTTCTTATATTGAAACATGATAGACTCTTTCACCTTGTTAATGCCCTTAAGATGTTTGAATGTTTTGATCATATCATCTTTCTCCCTCCTTTGCTCTAGGGTATACATATTGAGCTCCGTTAATCTGTCCTCCTATGTTTTCTGATGCAGTCCCTGCACCATTTTGGTTGCCCTTTTCTGAACTGCCTCCATTTTGTTAATGTCCTTGTGCAGGTGCGGCCTCCAGTACTGCACACAGTACTCCAGATGGGGCCTAACCTGTGTTTTGTAAAGAGGGATCATTACCTCCCTCTTAAGACTTGTGATACCCCTTCTAATACACCCCAACATCCCTCTAGCCTTACCTACTGCTTTAGTGGTCTGCTTGGATGATTTCAGGTTATCTGTGATGATGATACCCAAGTCTCTTTCTTCCCTTGTGATTGCCAGCAACTCCCCTCCCAACCTATATGTAGCTTCAGGGTTTCTCTTCCCTATGTGCATGATCTTACACTTCGTTGCGTTAAACCCCAGTTGCCACTCTTCAGACCATTTTGCCAGTTTTTCCAGATCTCGTCTCATTCTGCCTACCCCATCTGGATAATCTACTTTGTTGCAGATCTTGGTGTCATTTGCAGACAGGCAAACCTTACCCCCAGTCCATCTGCAATGTCACTGATGAAGATATTGAAAAGGACTGGCCCCAGGACTGATCTCTGAGGTACCCCTCTTGGGACTTGCATCTCTTCTGACTGTATACTGTTTACCACCACTCTCTGTTTTCTGCCCTCCAACTAGTTTGCCACCCAGTTGACCAACTTCTGAACCACACAGAGCCTACCCAGCTTATTAATCAATCTTCTGTATGGAACAGTATTGAAAGCTTTGCTGAAGTCAAGGTAGACAATATCAACTGCACCCCCTTGGTCTACCACTCTGGTTACCCAGTCAAAGTAACCTATGAGATTAGTTTGACAGGACCTTCCTGTTGTAAACCTATGCTGTCTTGAATCCTGTGCTCCTATGGATTCCAGGTGTTGTACTGTCCTTTCCTTAAGGAGTGCTTGTATAATCTTGCCCACTACTGAGGTAAGACTGACTGGTCTGTAGTTCCTTGCCTCCTCCCTGCTTCCACTCTTGTGGAGTGGGATCACACGAGCCCTTCTCCAGTCTTCTGGGACCTCTCCTGTGCTCAGAGACTCACTAAACAGTTTTGCTAATGGCTCTGCTAGTTCCACCCTTAGCTCTTTTAGTACATTGGGATGTATGCCATTGGGTCCTATTGCTTTGTCCACCCTGAGCTTAGTGAGCTCAGGGGACCCCTTCTTTTGTGAAGGGACTTGTGCACACCCTCCCCCGTGTCCATGGTGCTGAGCTGTGGGCCCTGCCTCTATCTTCTTCTCAGTAAATACTGGGGGATGATGGGTGTGATGGTGTATGTGGTCATAGAAACATAGACTTTGATGGCAGATAAGGAACACTTGGCCCATTCAATCTGCCCATTTCCCTACCTATTGGATAAACTGCAGATCCTAGTTAACAAACAGCCTACTTCCTCCTACCCCCCACTAGAATTGCTTTATGTTTGTCATATGCATTTGTGAATTCCCCCACAACATATGTCATTGGGTGTGACAGTGTGAATGGAGGCATGTTGTCAGTTGATGAATGATATAGCATGCCTGAAGGTATGGAATGATGAGCCGTGACAGTGTGCATGTGGTATGGGATTGGTGGGTGTGATGGGAGTATAGGACTGTGAGGTAGGACAGCCTACCTGATGTTATAGGGTCTGTTGGTGTGGCAACTTGCATGGGGATGGTGGATGTGACAGCGTAAGGGGGGATCATGGGGTCATGATCTCTAACAATTCTTGCTCCACCTGCAGCAAAACAAAATGATACCTTGCTAAAGAAAGTCACTTCTCAGCTGAGCTGCTGTGTTAATTCTAATGCAGGGAGATGTCATTGGAGCAACCCATGGTGGCAGTGCCATGATGGACTGAAACTGCACTCCCAGGAAGACCCTTTCCCTTACTTCTAGGAACAGGTAGGATTGGGGCCATTTATGTTATTGTTTTGCCCAGCTAAGGTTACATCCGGCTTGCAGAATGACTTCAACAAGGTCCAGCTCTGGTTTGCAAACCACCAATTATCCCTCAATGTCAAGAAGACAGTCTCCATGATCTTTGGCACAAAGCAGAGACTCTCTAGGCTTCCCTACCTACCTACTTTCTGCACTCTTGACTGGACTTTACTTGAGGACACCTCGTCCTTCAGATACCTTGGGGTTTGGTTAGACCAACACATCAACTTCTCTGGACACATTGATGCCATCCAGAAAAAATTATGCCCGAAGCTTAGTGCCTTGTTCAGGAACCACAGTTGCATCCCTCCTGTGGCTAGGCATGAGCTTGTCCAGAAGATGTTCCTCCCAATTTTTGACTGCTGTGATGTAGTATATGGTGCTGTTCCTAAGTCCTCCCTGACCATATTGGACTCTCTCTTCAACTCCTTCTGCCATTTTGCCCTTGATGCTCCCACTTGCACCTACCACTGTGACCTCTATCGAGCCCTTTCCTTCCCCTTCCTTACAAATAGACACCTCTCACACTGTGCTAAATTCACCACTAAACACTGTCTGGGTGAACTCCCTTCCTACCTCTCCCCCTCATTTGTAACACCCCCTCCTCCTTTCCACTCCCTTAGATCTACCCACACTCTCATGCTAACTGTCCCCCGCTGCTACACCCTCTCTAGCCAGTCTGGGTACTCTCACCATTTCCCTAAAATATGGAACTCTCTACCTCCCCAAATCTGACACTCCTCCTCCTTCTATTCCATCAACACTGCCCTCTCCAACTATTTTGCACCTAACTGTTCCTCTTATGACCCACCTTAATTTCCTTCATCTTGATTCTTACAGTTTGTCCCCCTTCAGAATTTACCCAGTGCTCTATCGACTCTACTGCCTCTACTGACCCTAGCCCCTCATAGGTGCTAGTTCTCATACCTTTCTCCCTTCCCCTAATCTCTCCCCCCTTTTTTCCTAGCCTTCACACTCCCATTGCAGGGTTCTCAGCATCCTGAAAGGGTCCTCTAGTGCCTAGGCTTGCCACCTTTTCTTCTCCCATCTACCTATCCTTGGCCTTCCTGGTCCCCTTGCAGGGTCCCCAGCATCCTGGAGGGTTTCTTGGATCAGGCTTCATCCCCTCCGAGGTGTTCTTTCTCATTCCCTCCCTCTCACTATCCCTCTATAATACAATGCCTAACAGCAGGAGGGTTTACAATGGCCTGAACTTCCCTGCCCCCTTGCAGAGTTCGTCGCATCCTGAAGGGTTCTCTTTTTGGGTCAGGCCTTATTTCCCCTCCTAGGTGTTAACCACACTTACTCTGTCTCTCTCTCTCTCTCTCTCATTCCCCCTCTAATCCCTACTCCAGTCCCCCGTCCTTTTGCAAGGTTCTCTGCATCCTAAAGGGGTCTCTCTGGGACACGACTGTGCACTATGCAGTCATCTTATCCTCTCTCTCCTTCACCCCTTATTTCATGATAGCACTTTATTTTATTTATTTATTTTATTAAACTCTAGGATTACAAATACCTTTGAGCAGGAACTGCTCATTTACAAAGGTTCCACATCAGAAGATGGGGGGCAACATACATACAAAAGTTGTCAAAGATGTACAATCATAACACATATCAAGGTTGGCAATTTTTTTTTTTTTACAGTTACAACACACTTTAGAAATAATAGACATACTAGAGAGCAACTTAAGTAGGCAGTTGGCTGAGGTAACAGGAACAGAATGTATTACCATTGCACTTATTAATTGTTCTCACAAATTACATATGCATGTAACACTGTTTGTAACAGGTACAGCACGACCACTGCCCTTGTCTCTGTCTCTTCCAGCATCAGGGTGGCCATGGGCCAGGGCGAACTCTCTGGGACCATATTCATTGACTTATCCAAGGCCTTTGACCTTGTTGACCGTGCATTACTCTGCTCACAGATGCAGTCCTTAGGCCTGTCCCCCCCCGCCTTGAGTTGGCTGAGAGACTACCTCCAGGGCAGAACACAGCAGACTAAATTCAATAAGGTTCTCTCTGACCCCACTCTGGTGACCTCTGGTGTCCCACAGGGATCAGTTTTGGGGCCCCTTCTCTTTTCCGCATTTGTTAACAACCTCCCTGCTGCTGCTTCCAACTGTAGTGCCACCCTTTATGCAGATGATCTTGTCATCCTTGCACATTCCTGAGACATTGGGGTTCTTAACCTTCAGCTGAGTGAGGCCTTTAAGAATACTCAAGCCTGGGTAACTTCCCACAAGCTGGTCCTCAATCTGAAAAAAACTCAGGCCATGCTCTTTGGGTCAGCAGCCAAGATCAAGGCCTCCCCTGTCCCTCTATGTGTCAGTGGTGTGTATGGCTCGCCCTTCCTAACCACAGTTTCAGTAAAATACCTTGGGGTTACATGACCCCAACTTGACCTGGGAGTCACATCCTAAATGTTTGTAGAACTGTAAACTGCAAACTGGGTTTTGCCTACAGGGCAAGAAAACTTAGCGTCTGCAGCGCTTGGCACTGGCCAGAGGTGTGCTGCTCCCTTCACTAGCTATGGCCTTCTCCTGTTTGCTGGCACCTCGAGGTCCACCTTGCCAGGTGGAACACGACCTATAACAACATCTTTCGCTTTGCCCTGACTGTCCCACGTCTCACCCACCATTGTTAATTATACGACAAACTGAGCTGGCTTTCCCGGGCCAATCACTTGAAATATGGGTTGGGCAGCTTTGTAGGAAAGTTGCCAGAACTGGCACCCCACCGGGGCTTGTGCAGCTTCTCCTGCCTGCTGTATCCTCCTCCGACTTCATCAGGTCTGAGGGTCTGGCGGTGCTCAAAGTTCCATATACTCAAACTCTAATCTGGGATAGGGACTTTGCTACATGTGCTCCAAGGCTATGGAACTCCCTTCCTGACCATGTGCGTTCCTTCCCCTCCCAACTGTGTCTCTGGAATTCCCTGTGGGAGCACTTGAAACTGTCCTCGGTGCATGGGTGTCCCAAGCCGCCCTAACCAGGTCTCCAAACTGGTCCCTTTCTGATCCACTGCCTACTGTCCTTTATAAAATGGGCAAAAAAATCTAAGCCACTGATTGGCTGTTTCAGCTTCCCAGCCGTGTCCTTAATCCATGATATTTTAGCCAACCGGCACTAACGTCTGCCAGTCTGCCCCTTGACAACAACGAATCACTGAGCTGTGCCAAGCAGAAATATAAACACAGCCTGGCACAGCTCAGCGAGCGGAAGCGGGAAATCAGTAGTGCACGCTGACAGCTGCACATAGCCTGTCTCCTTTCAAAGAGGAACACTGTAATAAGCTAACTAAATTAAAAAAAAAAACTACAAAAAAACTGTGACCTGTACTGTTTCAGTTAACAGCAAACCTGAAAACTGTGATGAACATTCACCGCGTGCCATCAGTACGGACTTTTGAAATCTTCAACATCCCCTCCGACTCCTCGGGTCATACACTCGCTGTCCATCATCTTCCCCTCTTCCCCTCTGGCTCTATCAGTACTCAAACACAGTCAATTAAACTAATAGTTATCTGAAAAGTCTAACCTGTACTCTTCCTGCTTCTTAAAACAGCTGCTCACAATCTTTCAGGCACTTGCGATCTAGCGATTACCCCCACGTGCTGAGCCGCTCCTCTACAACTGACAAAACCCAGTTCTGTCCCTCTCCTGCACAATATGTATTTTTTTATGTTTTTAATTTTTTTTACAGCACCACTTTCTGTGTATACTACCTGCACCCACAACCGCGTTCGGAAAAGCGCAATCAAGAAAGCGCTAAATATGGTGGCTGCTGAGGGACGAGTTCAGTCCCACTCCTAACGGCAGTTACTCGGCAATTCTTATCATAATAAAAAAAACGAACAGAAAGAAGCAATAATTGCATGATTTCCTTAATGGGAAACCAGGAGGTCTGTTTACAAAAGATGCAATCGTTCTAAAAAAAAATCAAATTAACTATGGCAGCTGCCTCACAGACAGGCTCTCATTAAATATGACACCTGGCTCACAGACAGGCTTGATCCCCATAAACACTGACAACCACTTGAACATGGAAAAAAAAAGACAGTAAAATAAAACAGTAAAAAACAATACTGGATCTGATAGAACCCACTCACCCGAATGGTCAAAAAACAAGAGAAATGAGAAAATCTTTGTAAAGCAAATGTCCAAAATTTTTATTCAAATATCTTCCAGGTAGAAATTGAACATTTCGGGATATACCCTTCATCAGGACACTGGTCAAGTTTATGTCACATTTTGAGTATCTTATTTCCTCTTATACTCTAACACCAGGTACTATGTTTAACTCCCCCATACAGCCACTGCTGGACGCCAACCTGCTTTCATGTAACTTTATCTTCTAAATCCGTTAAGCCATCACCTTGCTCGCATCATATTGTTTTCCGATTGTTTGAGAGGTAAAACTGGCATCTGATCTGCGGGTGTAAGTCTGGCATTTGGGGGTGGGACAAAGCAGTATGTTTCTTTTAGTTATAATCCCTCTACTTGTCAGCTACACAATGTCAGATGCAGGACACACTAGTAATAGAGGAACTATTTTTTCATGTTACCACTAATAAAAACATTTTTGCAAAAAAAAAATTTTTTCTTTTTTTAAATATTCACTTGAAAGCCCATTTTATAAGCGCAATAACACACTCCGTGGTGTGGTTTATCGCATGATAAGAGCACGCCCAGTGGCATAAGGCACTCGGCGCAAGCGCCTCGTGCCTTAGTACACCCCTGGGCGTGCTCTTATCAGGCGATAAACCACACCCCGTCGTGTGTTATTGCTTGCTTAATCTCTGTGTAGCATGTGATTGATCGCCATCTGCTTATGTATTAAGTGGCCCTGGTAAATAGGGTTCCTCATGCAATGTAATTACCATTGAATGTGTTAGTCTATTTATTCTGTATGTATATGTATATGTATATTAACTATTACTGCTCACTGTATACTATCTATGTTTATCTTGCTCTCTTCTAACTCTGTACATTGCCCCTCTTGTTGTTATATACCTTGTTTGAACCTGTATTTTCATTGTACTCTTCTGGGTCGTACCTGAAAATAGGCATACAGATTGTCTAGTGTACCTACCTGGTCAACAAATGCTAAATAAATAAATGAACTGCCTTAATTAATTGTATGCTATGTTGATCTTTGTAACTGGAATGTAAAATGACTCATCTCTATTGTACCTCTTCCCCAGGTCTCACCGGGAGACAAGCAACATGTTGCTCAGTGTGCCTTCCTGGTGAAACATTGCAAAAAAATAAATAAATAAATTAGCAGCCAGAGGCAGCAAAAAGGAGTGGAGGGGGCAATTTTAAAATAATTCTGTACAGTTGGGTTTAGCTGGGAGGGACATGTAATGCTGGAAGGGGCAATGAAGTGGTGTCCTTCTGGTTTAATGTTCCTGCTGTTTTTTTCTGGCCCTTCAGTCCATCATTGTTTTCATATTTTACTTTATTTTTCTATGCTGCTTGCCATGTGCAGTCTGCCATTTTTACATGGCAGTACTGACTAGAGCCTTATCACAGAAGTAAAGAATACAAGCAAGTACAGTTGAATGCAGCCAGGCCGAGATAAGAGCAGTTTCTGTGCATGAGCGGACGATCACACACCCCTCTGAATGTGCTCAGCCCACGTGCATTGTATACACTACAGTACTGAAATGGTAATTTTTGCAGAGGATGGCCCTTAATATTTATTTTGCTGACATTTTCTTTAATGTAATGATAGATCCAGAAGCAAATGATTTGATACCTTTTAATGGACCAACATAGATGTAACAACAAGAACAAAGTGCTCTAGCTTTCGGACCAACCAGTCCTTCTTCAGAAGCTCATGGCAGTTGTTTAGAAAATACAATACTTATAACAGCTAGATAATGCAGAGAAAAACAGAAAAAAATCCCCATTGGTTTAAAATACTCATTTAAAAAAAAAAACAGAAGATGATGTCAGAGAAGTTAAACAGTACAATACTGCCCTCAGTCCGAATGAACCTTGGAAGTTAAGATGTGCTTGGTGCAACAAACATAAAGAATCCTACTGCACATAAATTTAATTGACATAAGATAACACTGCTGAAGCAGATAACTCCCAAATCAAGCCATGAGTGTCACAGTCAGTATAAGGATGTGATTACTGAAAGGCAACCCCCACCCAGCTTAAAGACAAACTAAGATAGTTATAAGGCTCATGAAATTACAATGTATGCATTAAAGACAAGAATACCAGTAAAGTTGTCTAAAAAACATCAGTGCACACTGTGTGATGTGTAAAACCTAGCTAGACATGTCACCCAGCTGTATTCTCAAGCTAAATAAAAGGCCCAAGAAATTACAAAAACCTCAGGACTATATAAATGATAATATAAATATAAATTGATAATATTAGTGTTAAACAAAAAACTCTAGTAGAGGAACCTCAAAGAATTCAGACCATGCATCCTGATATGTACTGATGTCAATATATACTGAGAATGTAGCAACTACATGTACCACAAGTGTCTAGGGAATCTGAAAAAGAGATAAAAAAGTAATTTATCTCCTCCTGCTCATACAAACAGTTCAACCTAACCAACCCCACATCACAATAATGTGGGTGGGGGAGATCTATAAGCAAGCGAGATGTCTCTCTCTCTCTCCCCCTCCTTTTCTCTCTCTCTCTCTGTCCCCACAGACACACACACACACACACATACACTCTCAATCTCTCTCCTAGTGAACCTATATTAACTTCAGTCACTGTAATTGTTCTCAAAGGAATACAACTTGTAATGAAATTCTGAGTAAATTACTACAATATTAGCCTAATGTAAAAAGATATGTGCAGGACCCCCAAGCAAATGAGATCACACATCCCAATATGTACAGAGTTACAAAAATTATATATAACAGTATAAGATAACACTCCTGTATGTACACTGCAGGCTGGGTAAACTGAATATGGTGCAATGGAATCAATCCCCCACAGGCAAAGATAAAAAGTAAGGAGAAATTTGTTGTGTGTGAAATGAAAATAGTAACACATTATACCTCCATATAGCTAAATAGAGACTTACCTCAATGTGACAGCAAGCCCCACATCTATTATATCACATAACATAACATAACTGAATGTACTTTCAAAGGGCCTCACTTTCTGCCCAACAAAACCACTGGATAACATACTGTTTTGTGGTGAACTAGAGGAGTACTTCCGTAGATTGAGACTTAAAGAATTCTTTCATGGCAGGGAAGAAATCACTGGTAGTGAAGACAGTGCAAACAGCAATAATGTAATGGATAAGAAAAAGGAATCTGATTTTACCCCTCAAGTGGGCGTAACAAAAAACTAGACAATTATATTAATTGTTTCAGCCAACAAGTCAGTGGTCAGATCCTTACCAGGCAAAAACAAACCCATTATAACCTCTCTCCACTGGAGCGGAGAGCTATAGGGACACTGAAATCAAACCACAACATTGTCATCAAAAAGCTGATAAAGGTTCTGCAGTGGTGATTTTAAACAGAAGACTATATTACTGAAGCTAATAGACAGCTAACAGATCTTACATACTACAGAGAACTGGAAGTGACCCCACTACAAGATATAAAGATGAACTATGTGACTTAACTAAAACTTTTCCTGACCATGTCGAAAAACTAGCTCACCTCATTCCTGCTGAACCAAAGCCAGGACATTCTACATGCTGCCTAAAATACATAAACCTGGCAATCCAGGGAGACCCATAGTCTCTGGTAATGGTACCTTGACTGAGGGATCTCAGGGTTTGTAGAGACCATTTGAAACCGCTGGTTATGGAAAGAGACAGTTATATCCAGGACACTACGCACTTGTTGCGTGTACTTTCTGGTTATAAGTTTACCACCTGATACCATTTTAGTGACAATGGATGTAACATCCTCTACACTAATATTCCACACACAGATGGCATTGCAGCATGCCTTAAATACATACGTGAGAAAGGACCTGACCAAAACATCAACCCTGGAGTGGTGGGGAACTTATGGAATTCATTTTGACACATAACAACTTCAACTTCAATGGTAAACATTATGTTCAAACTATGGGAACAGCAATGGGCACCAAAATGGCTCCACAGTATGCTAACCTCTTTATGGCTGACTTGGAGGAGGATTTTTTAAGGCAGTATCCCACAAACCACTGGCTTATTTCCGTTACATTGATGATTTGTTTATCATCTGGACGGAAGGCACAGATGCACTCAAAGATTTTCATCACAAACTTAACAATCTCCACCCTATTATAAAGCTAACTTGGAGTACTCTACCACCAAGGTTAACTTTCTGGACACCACAGTCATCATTAAGGATGGAACCTTACATACATGTATTTACAGGAAGCCAACAGACAGACAGAGATACCTGCACAGGAAAAGTAACCACCTAACCATACAAAAAATCTGTCATATACAGTCAAGCACTTCGTTGTCAACGTATTTGTTCAAATGAGGATGACAGAGATACACATTTGGCTATGTTGAAAAACACCTTTATGGAGCAGGGACACTTTTCCAGGAA
The DNA here is from genome assembly GCA_016271365.2 of Neoceratodus forsteri. Lineage (NCBI taxonomy): Eukaryota > Metazoa > Chordata > Ceratodontiformes > Ceratodontidae > Neoceratodus > Neoceratodus forsteri. The sequence continues at coordinate 269,962,453 of CM057453.1, forward strand.
ATTGACAGGATAACAGAACGGGCAACGCAAGTACCAAGACAACAACTACTTCAATATAAAGAAAGACAGCTACACAAAGAATACCCTTGGTAGTCACATATCATCCAGACCTTGAGCGTCTCATGTAAGATTATTAAAGATCTCCACCCAATATTTAGTGAGGATGACACCCTTAATTGTATTTTACGGAACTCCTACTACTATCTTTTTAAACAACCGCCAAATTTATCCAGCCTAATTATTAGGAGCAAACTTTCACCGGAACAGAATACCATGTCACACAATGGCACACGACCCTGCAATCAACGCCCCTGCAAGACTTGTGGGCTAATTTCTACCTCAGACTGTGTGGTTACATCACAAAACAGACAATTCCAGGTGCATGGGAGTTATACATGCATGTCACGATATGTTGTTTATTTCATTCAGTGCAAGAGATGTCCACAAACAGGTTATGTAGGAGAGACACGCCAACAGCTCCGCACTAGGATGAACTCACACAGGCATACTATTACAGCAAGGAAGACTGAAAAACCAGTGGGGCATCACTTCTCCCAGCCTGACCACTCAGTCTCAGATATGTCAGTAATGGTCTTAAAGGAAATCTCAAAACACACAACAGAGCAGAGCTTTTGAGATTAAACTTATTTTACATCTCAATATGGTAGCAGATGGGATGAACTTGGATATTGGCTTTATGGGACACTACAGAAATTAACATCCACAGACCTTTTCTTCTTCAAGCTGACATATTATAGGACTTCAGCATGTGTGAGATGTGGATGTGTGTGTATGTATGTGTGTGGGTATGCTGTGAGGTATGTGATATAATAGATGTGGGGCTTGCTGTCACATTGAGGTAAGTCTCTATTTAGCTATATGGAGGTATAATGTGTTACTATTTTCATTTCACACACAACAAATTTCTCCTTACTTTTTATCTTTGCCTGTGTGGGGGATTGATTCCAATGCACCATATTCAGTTTACCCAGCCTGCTAGTGTACATACAGGAGTGTTATCTTATACTGTTATATATAATTTTGTAACTCTGTACATATTGGGATGTGTGATCTCATTTGCTTGGGGTCCTGCACATATCTTTTACATTAGGCTAATATTGTAGTAATTTACTCAAATTTCATTACAAGTTGTATTCCTTTGGGAACAATTACAGTGACTGAAGTTAATATAGGTTCACTAGGAGAGAGATTGAGAGTGTAGTGTGTGTGTGTGTGTGTGTCTGTGGGGACAGAGAGAGAGAGAAAAGGAGGGGAGAGAGAGAGAGACAACATCTCGTTTAAGCTATATATCTCCCCACCCACATTATTGTGATGTGGGTGGGTTAGGTTGTACTGTTTGTATGAGCAGGAGGAGATAAATTACTTTTTATCTCTTTTCAGATTCCCTAGACACTTGTGGTACATGTAGTTGCTACATTCTCAGTATATATTGACATCAGTACATATCAGGATGCATGGTCTGAATTCTTTGAGGTTCCTCTACTAGAGTTTTTGTTTAACAATAATGTTATCAATTTATATTTATATTATCATTTATATAGTCCTGAGGTTTTGTAATTTCTTGGGCCTTTTATTTAGCTTGAGAATACAGCTGGGTGACATGTCTAGCTAGGTTTTACACATCACACAAGTGTGCACTGATGTTTTAAACAACTTTACTGGTATTCTTGTCTTTAATGCATACATTGTAATTTCATGAGCCCTATAACTATCTTAGTTTGTCTTTAAGCTGGTGGGGTTGCTTTTCAGTAATCACATCCTTATACTGACTGTGACACTCATGGCTTGATTTGGGAGTTATCTGCTTCAGTAGTGTTATCTTATGTCAATTAAATTTATGTGCAGTAGGATTCTTTATGTTTGTTGCACCAAGCAATATCTTAACCCAAGGTTCATTCGGACTGAGGGCAGTATTGTACTGTTTAACTTCTCTGACATCATCTTCTGTTTTTTTTTTGTTTTTGTTTTTTAAATGAGTATTTTAAACCAATGGGGATTTTTTTCTGTTTTTCTCTGCATTATCTAGCTGTTATAAGTATTGTATTTTCTAAACAACTGCCATGAGCTTCTGAAGAAGGACTGGTTGGTCCGAAAGCTAGAGCACTTTGTTCTTGTTGTTACATCTATGTTGGTCCATTAAAAGGTATCAAATCATTTGCTTCTGGATCTATTCTTGCAAGGACCAATACGGCAACTACTAAATCAAGATTTTAATGTAATGAGTTTTAGTAAGTGGGTTGTTGTGTGCTTTTTTGATTGTGGGTGTCATTTTCCATGCTGTTTTCCAAATGCAGTTTACCAAAATGAAACAGCATATAGTATTCTGCATGCTATTTTGGTCATCTTGTGTACTCTATTGAGTTAATGTATTTATTTTGGTGTTGTGATTGTTGAAAGTTTATAAGATAATCACTGCTGCATTTTGTGCGGTGTTAGTGTGTTTTGTGGGACATGAAGAAAAAAACCAGTAAGGTAATGAAGAGACTGGCAAATGGATGCAGCTTGGTGAGTAGGTAAATGGGGGAAGGACAATTTTGCAGAAGGCAGCTGCATTGTGCAGTTTTGTGGGGCTTATTGGGGTAGGGGAGTGAGTACAGTTTCTGCCAGATGGGAAAAAATGATAGAGTTAAGTTAAACTTAACTGAATCAGGTTAGGCAAACAGGTGCAGCTGGGAGGGAAAACATTTTCAAAAAAATGGAACGTGTTCTGGGGACTATGCAGCTGGGATGAGGGAAGGGGGAACTGGGCAGCTGGTAAGTTGGTATCTGAGAAACAGAATGGTGTCCATGTACCTGTGAGGAAAAAAACACTGCAGGGGGACTAGGGTGAAAGCATTTTCCAGTGGGAGGGTATTGGGGCATGCTGTAAACACTTCATTTTTGTAGATCTCACTTTTTTCTTTCATACCAACTGGCATATGTCTATTCACCCAGTAATTACTCACCACTGCTGCAGGCTTTAGGCCTGCCGCATAGCACTGGAAAAATATTTTAAATGAGATGGAGCAGAGGGGAAGTTTGGGGGCACATTAAGGTGCCAGGTAAAGCTGGTGACAGCTGCCCTGGCAAAGGGGGGATCCAGTAGTGCCAAATTCCATCAGAGCCTTGCCTGTACCGTGATGTGCTGGGGCTTGATACTATCACCTCCAGTAGTCCACTCTGTCCTAATAGGGATAGATGCAGGATTCAGGGGCCCTATTACTAGAGTGGTAGCTTTAATTTTCCCCTAAGACTGCTGAAAGTTACTGAAAAAGGAATTGAAAAATGTCCCTATGGACTCTTGCTACTTAGAAGTTAGAGATCCCCTGCTTATAATCTATGCTAGTTAAGAAAGCTGTAACTGTGCAGTGACTATAACACAGCCAACTCATAATTGCATAGCTTTTGAAGAATGGATAGATTAGAAAAAATAGTAACAGTCCTCCTCTGCCACCTTCGCTGTTCAAGGGGAGCCTACCCCTGACGACCCTTATTCTCCACCATATAACCTGATGTTTTCAGACATTATGCTCCACCTCGAGAAAACGTTTAGTTTCCAGGGTACTGAGCAGGATGCTTCTAGAAAGAAACTGGTCCAGTATCTGGGGGTGCCAGAATGCTCCACTCTGGTTGTCCCCTCTTTGGTGGATGCCTTTGAGGAGGCTATCATAGCTGCCTAGAAGCAACCTTTCAAGATTCCGTCCAACTCCCAGAAGGCTGATAGACTGTATCAAGCTCTGGTGGATCACCGCTATTTCATGTCTCTGCCTCAGGCGGACTAGGTGGTGATCAGTGACGCTCATGATAAGTCCTCTAGGCCTCAACACATGAGTGCTCTGCCCCCAGGTATGGAATCAAAGAAATTAGATGCCATAAGAAAACAGGTATTTTTCTCATCCACCTTATCCCGCCATATACATTATTACATGGGACACCTCCTGAAATACAAGGAAGAAATTCTAAGGCCTCCCAGGCAACAGTCCAGTCCCTCCCTGCTGGTTCTACCTGGGAGGTGCTGACGTGAAACTGTCTATTGTGGCAACAGTAGGCCGCCACCCACTGAGGGCCACTTATGATGCCGTGGATACTACCACTCATACATTCTCAGCTGGTGTCTGTCTCAGACGTCACACCTGGCTCAGAGTGTCGGGATTTTCCCAGGACATATAACACTCAGTCTTGAATGCCCCATTTAAAGGAGTTCATCTGTTTGGTCCGCAGACCCAGGAAGACAAGGGACAATCTCATGCAAGGCATGCCATTCCGATCTCCTGTCCCGAGTCTCATTCTGACTACAGACGTCTCCTTGACAGGCTGGGGTACTCATCTCCTAAACTACAGGTCACAAGGATTCATTCACATATCTGGAATGTGTAGTATGGTATGGGCTACATGCCCATTGGCTCATGCTGTGAACCAATGGGCGTACAGCCCTACTGACGGTGTCAGTCGGCAGGCGGCAGGCGGGTGGGGTGCTGCTGCCAGCCGACTGACCGGGGGGAGCGGGCGGTGGGGATCAGTGGGGGGGTGGGGAGGGGAGTACCGCTAGACCACCAGGGATATTGGACTTATTGATATTTATATAGAGATGCCCGCGATCGGGCAGATAGTGTTCCTCTGGCCCAGCAGGAGATTGGACTTATTCTTTATTTTTATAAATACAGATGCCCGCGATCGGGCAGATAGCGGTCCACTGGACCACCAGGGAGATTGGACAGAATAGTTATTTTTATAAATACAGATGCCCACAATTGGGTAGATAGCGGTCCACTGGACCACTAGGGAGATTGGACTTATTCATGATTTTTATAAATACAGATGTCCGCGATTGGGCAGATAGCGGTCCACTGGACCACCAGGGAGAATGGACTTATTCTTTGTTCATGTATACAGATGCCCATGATTGGGAAGATAGTGGTCCACTGCACCTCCAGGGAGATTGGACAGAATGGTTATTTTTATAAATACAAATGCCCGCGATCGGGCAGATAGTGTTCCACTAGCCCAGCAGGGAGATTGGACTTATTCTTTATTTTTATAAATACAGATGCCCGCGATCGGGCAGATAGCAGTCCACTGGACCACCAGGGAGATTGGACTTATTCTTTATTCATGTATACAGATGCCCATGATCGGGCAGATAGCGGTCCAGTGGACCACCAGGGAGATTGGACAGAATAGTTATTTTTATAAATACAGATGCCCGCGATTGGGCAGATAGCGGTCCACTGGCGCACCAGGGAGATTGGACAGAATAGTTATTTTTATAAATACAGATGCCCGCTATCGGGCAGATAGCGGTGCACTGGACCACCAGGGAGATTGGACTTATTCTTTATTTTTATAAATAAGATGCGCACGATCGGGCAGATAGCGGTCCACTGGACCACGAGCGAGATTCTACAGAATAGTTATTTTTATAAATACAGATGCCCGCGATTGGGCAGATAGCGGTGCACTGGACCACCAGGGAGATTGGACTTATTCTTTATTTTTATAAATAAGATGTGCACGATCGGGCAGATAGCGGTCCACTGGACCACCAGTGAGATTCGACAGAATAGTTATTTTTATAAATACAAATTCCCGCTTGGGCAGTCAGTGGTCCACTGGACCACAAGGGATATAGGATGGAATTCTTCTTTTCTTTTCTACAGATGCCTGTGATCAGGCATGGGGGGGCGCCACCAGGTGCAGACAGAGCTCAGGTGGCCACCTACAGGTGGCAGCTGCAGTGTTGTGCCCTGCAATGTGACTGGCTCACCTGTGGGTGGCCATCAGTTGTTCCTTTTTTTGGTTCAACTTTGTGCTGGCGCGGGTAGGGTTGCACATGCATGGCTCTGCACATCCCGGGCTGAATATCGGGCTGTGCAAGTATGCATGGGCATACTCCCCCACCTGTGCCTGCGCCCATTACTGATGCAGCTCCGGCGCATCAGGATTTAATACGTGCACTTTTCCCTTTTGAATATCGTGCTGCGGCGCATCAGTGGGTTGCACATGGTGCAACAGTGTTGCGCCATGCACAACCCTTTTGAATATCTGGGCCTGAGTGTGCAGAGTGAATATTTAGCAGTAAACACATAATGCATTTTGAATTAGAATGTAAAGTTTCCTTGTGAACAAAGATCTTTTTCATGGGGTATCTCACTCATCTGTTCACATCATAGGAACTTCACCGTATGTGAAGCAGGAGCCACATGTAAGATTTTCAGCAGTACCAATTGGGTCTCTCTACAACTTTGCAAGGAATGCAGGAAATCAAATCAGTTATTTTGTTTATTTGCGCTAGCTATGTAGGACATTCCAGGCTGGCCTGCCACCCAGATTGTCTGTTGCACCTGTCACTGCCTGGGACTCATTCCTAATGTGTGACCAATGACTGACATACCCTCAGGGGTCTCAGACGATGACATTTGTGCATCTGCCACCTGAAGTACTGTCCTTACTTTTAGAAAGCACTACAATCTGAACATTGCCTCTAGGGCCCATGCAGCATTTGTCAGACCAGGGTGATGCAGGGCTTCCTTTTTTAGGTTTATGGCTGGCCCACCACGCAGAAGGTCAGTTGCACCTGTCAGTGCTTAACACCATATGCTGGGTGCACCAGACCCCTTTTTTGGGACTCCTGTCTAGAACTGCAAGGACCTCCTTGTGAATGAACTTGCTCAATGGAGTTTTCCTACAATAAACCTGAACTTGAACTGGCTGTAGTGTATCCACCATTCTAGCCAGGCATAGGAACCTCTCTCTCTTCTGCTCACCATGGTTAGGGATGTGTTCTCTTTTTGTGTGCATAAGAAAGAATGAGGAGGGAGCAGGGCTGCTCACACCTTTTAGAGGGTTGATGACCTCAGCAGACTTTTTCCCAGTTGGTACTGCTGAAAATATTACATGTGGATCCTGCTTCATAGACTGTTAAGTTCCCACACTGTGACCTGATGACTTAGATCACCTCAAAGATCTACTGTTAAGTTTGTACGTAACTGTTCTTTTTTGCACTTGGTTGCTTTATGCACATGTAAGTTTAGATCAGAGATCGAATGTAATGGTACTAAACATTCAAAGTTTTGAATAAGAATAGAGAACAGAGACAACTGCAAAAATGTAGAGAAAGCTTTATTTTTATTTATTTATTTTTCTGGCAGGGGCTGCTTTAGGGTTATTGGGATTGCTTGACATGACAGGAGGGGATATGTTTTAAAGTCTTGAGGTATGGGTAAGATGGGCACTATCATCATGTGAGACTGTTTTGTTAACAAAATGTAAGTAATATATAATACAGAATTCTTGTTTCAGTCCACTGATTCTAGTAATTGATAATGGTGACATTACATATGTTGATTTATAAAATGAACATGGTCAGTTATGGTCCATCGCTCACATACATCCTTTCTAAGGATGTATAATGGACATGAAATAAAGGAATGTGTTTAATTTTTTGAAAGATGATGCACATGTCACTTATTGTCATTTAGTTTATGGGAACAACTACATCGTTGACTTTGGTCAACACTAACTGAAACTTTCATACATGAATGCTATTGGACATTTGGAAACCCTAAAGACATCACCCACCCTTAGGCTATGGTCATATATAGCACAAGATAGAGCTTCAAAACACAAAGTAGAGCTACAAAGCAGTTACACATAGCCATATACTGTTTTTGAGGTAGAGAAGTATGGTATTCCCAGGTAGTTTAGTGGACCCCCCTCCCTCCTGATTCCCCAATCATGGTAAAGCACCCTAAATTAATTCCCGGGTGATCCAGTGGCACCCCCACCCTCCCACCACACAGGACCCTTGCCACCCCACCCCCGTCATTGGAGGTGGCTGCAATCCACCCGCATACCACCCGGCTACCCGCTGAATGGCTGGTACAGTATGGGCTGTAAGCCCATTGGTCCATAGTGTAGACCAATGGGCTTGCAGGGCATACTGTACTAGACATTCCCAAATACATGAATGAAGTCATTCGGGGTGGGCGAGGGGTCCTGTGTGGGTGTGAGGGGTGGGGGTGCCACTGGATCACCAGGGAAGTAATTTAGGGTGCTTTACTGTGACCGGGGACTCAGGAGGGAGGGGGGTCCACTAGATGAATAGGGAATAATTTAATATACATTTACTGCTGCGATCGGGGAATTGGGAGGGAGGGGGTCCACTAGACTATCAGGGAATGCTTTATTAGACATTTACCTCGACCGGGGAATCAGAAATGAGGGAGGTCCACTAGATTACCAGGGAATGATTTATTAGACATTTACCTCAATTGCAGCTACAGGGTGGAGGATGCCCTGGGACCTCCACTGTGCACATGTCATGCTGTGCAGGGCGCCAGGCACAATTCACTGGGCTGCCCTGTGCAAGGCATGGAAATGGGGTCATAATGACATGCTAATGGCCCCATTTGTGCCTTGCATATATTATGGCCTCATTTGCATGCCCTCTGCTGAATATCATGGGTGATGCACCCAGTGCAACTGCATTTGCCCTGGTGCATCCCCATGCTCCCTATCTGTGCCTTGTGCCTGTGCAGTGCCACTGCGCTGTGCGCTGTCAGTGCCATATTTAACTGTGATGCACCATGGTGCATCACCATTGAATATCACCTGGTCTTGGCCCCAGCACATCCCTGTTGTGCTGCACCCCTGCCAAGTGCAGTCTGGGCCAATATATACAATTTATGCAGTAAATATATTTATCAATATATTTAGTGATAATATTTTAGACGAACAATCACATCTACAATATATTTATGGCATCAGTCACATTGTATGTGGCATATATTGACAAATACATTACATGACTATAAAAATGCATAAATAATATATCTGCACCATATTGATAAATACATTAATATGTTTTGCGTATATTAACAGTCTGATCAAATGTGTCTAAAATGCATTTGAAAAAAGCAGTGTCCATTTTGAAATACATGTTGTGTGCATTTATACATGAAATAGATATATTAATAAATATATTCATATATATATATATATATATATATGTATATATCCAGTGTATGAGCAGATATACATTTACATTGCAAAATACATTTAAAATACATGGTGAATAATTTTGGTAATGCATTTAAAATGCACTGTGCTTATAGATGGTACAAATAAATGTGACAAATATATTTATGAAATATTAGAGATATATTAATCATTTATATTAAATATACTTCTACAGAACAAATGGCATTAGAATAATTACAAATTAATACATTTATAGATATATTAGGAATATATTGTTAAACTATATTTACATGCTTTATTTCAGTATATTTCAATTTTCTTCAATATATTTTAAAATACACTGAAGTGACAATAACATGCATATTTCTCATGCATTGCAATATATTTGAAAATTCAGAAATATATTTGGATATACTTAATTTCCAATACATTACAATATATAGTGTTAGTAATATATTTGAAAATATATTCCATTTTCATAAGGGCCCCATCCATAAAACTAAAAAAAAACAACTTATCTCAGAAGCCCTTATCTGCAATGACAGTCTAGAGCAAAAGTTACGGTTTTAAAACTGCAAAGCAGGAAACCACTCTGTACGGTGACATCTAAGGGACATGCTCATTCCCAGTCAAGTGGGACGCTGGCCGCAAATGAAATAAATTACCACCACAAGGCTGCATTAATGATAGAAAGTTAAAACAAAAAATTAAAAAAAAATAAATAAAATGACCGAACAAAATGTTTTTCATATGTCTCAAGGAGAGGGGAGTTGAGGGAAGGGGAGTCTGGGGAAGAAATGAGACATGCAAGTGCATTGAAACATGGCACTGTGACAGAAACACCCATAGTGTAGGACATCCTGAAATAAAATTAAAAAAAAACCTAAAATTAAAAGCCTGCTAACAGTTTATTTCTCTGTTTTGTGTGTGTGTGTGTGTGTGGGGGGGGCACAGAGACAAACACTCATCAGATCCCTTAAAAACATTATGTATGTCTGCATTGAAGGGAACTATGTTCTTCAAACCTAAAATAAAAACTGAAACAAAAGGATAAATACATTACTTTTTACTTCTAAATCTGCACTAACTTAAACTGTATTTTGGGCATTCTGCCCATTTTGTAAGTGGAATAATGCAGTTCAAGGTGTGGTTCAGGGGCTGATAACAGCACTTCCCAGGTGCTAAAGGCACTCAGTGTAAATGCCTCATGCTTCATTACACACCTGGGGCATGCTCTTATGAACCCATAAACCACACCTCATCAAATCTTATTTCTTACATACTGTACCATATTAACAGCAGTTATGAATGTGAATAATAAATACTGTGATACATACATGTAATGTGACTTGAGCAATGAACATCACAAAGACTATGCCTGCAGATCAATGGGTGGGAACTACCAACCACCCCCCTCCCCTTACTGAGCTATGTAGCCCCTTCACTGCCAAGAAAATTTTGCTAGAAATATTTCTTTAAATATAGGTGCATAAAGTGTCTACACTTCTCAATTTCTTCCTATACACTGCATAGGGAACCTGCTTCATTCTTTATCCTGCATTGCTATCTTGTGGCCATTGTTTTACTCCCATTTAAAAGAAAGACACACTGATTATAAATGTTTAGAACATGGCCAAAATTGATTATGTCAACTGATTGGCTGAGACATTCATTTAGGTGGATATCTGTCAGACAACAATGCCCACCTAAAACAAGTGCCAGTCCAAGGTGCCCCATCACAAAAAATATCCCTGTGATGTGCATCGTCGAGCGGTAATCACGAGCACTTGTGAAGCATACTGCTCAGCAGACAGTGGGAGATTCAAAACTGGAACAGACAAGTTGGCAAAATTTAACAAAATGTTTCAGCCAGTCAATTTTCTGCTCGTAACCAGTAAAGGTCTCAAAAAACTGCTAAGATACCAACAAGACATTACATTTTAAGAACTGCCACCCAAGAAAAACAAAAATGGAGGCCACCGCAACTCCTCACAGCTCAAAAGACAACCAGGAAGTGGAGGAAACCAGCAAAGCTATGGAACCAAGACAGGCACCGGGACCAAAACTGGACACTCACCAGGATGACAAAAGAAGCAGTGCCACAGAAGAAAAGTCCCAGGTCAGTAAAACACTTTCGATATTCAGATCCAGATCTTGAACAGCTTCATAGTTCCATCAGGCACCCACTAGGTATCCCACTACAACCCGAAAGGCAGAGAGAGAGAAAGAGAGAGAGAGAGAAAAACATAGAAACATAGAATTTGACAGCAGATAAGGACCGCTTGGCCCACCTAGTCTGCCCATTTTCCTACCTAACAGATAAGCTGCAGATCCTAGTTAACCAACAGCTTACTTCCTCCTACCCCCACTAGGACTGCCTTATGTCTGTCCCATGCATTCCTGAATTCCCCCACTGTTCTTGACTCCACGACCTCCTCAAGGAGGCTGTTCCATCATCCACCCCTCTGTGAAAAAATACTTTTCACATTACCTCTGAGCTGTCCACCCCATCTTCAGATTGTGCCCCCTTGTTCTTGCACATCTCTTTTTCTGAAAGATGCTACCCTCTTGGACTTTGTTGATTCCCTTGAGGTACTTGAAAACTTCTATCATGTCCCCTCTCTCCCTTCTTTCCTCAAGGGTATACATATTAAGCTCCTTTAGTCTTTCTTCGTATGTCTTCTGGTGCAGACCCTGCAGCATTTTGGTTGCCCTCCTCTAGACAGCCTCCACTCTGTCTATGTCTTTGCGGAGATGGGGTCTCCAGAACTGCACACAGTACTCCAGATGGGGGTCTCACCAACTGTCTGTACAGAGGGATAACAACTTCCTGTTTTCTACTATTGATGCCTCTTCCTATGCATCCCAGTATCCCCCCAGCCTTCCTTACTGCCTTCTCACATTGCTTGCCCACCTTTGGGTCATCTGATATAATTACCCCAGGTCCTTTCCATTTTACTGTTGTCAGTATCTCACCCCCATTGTGTACTCTTCCCCTGGGTTTTTGTTTCCCATGTGCATTACCTTGCACTTCTTTGTATTGAATCTGAGCTGCCATACATTTGACCATTCCTCCAACCTTGCCAAGTCCCTTCTCATACTTTCCACTCCATCTTGTGTATCAACCCTGTTGCAGATCTTTGTGTCATCTGCAAAGAGACATACTTTTCCTTCCAGTTCCTCTGCCATGTCACTTATAAAGACATTAAAAAGGAACGGTCCCAGTACTGAACCCTGTGGTACCCCGCTAGTAACCCTCCTTTCTTCACTGTGTACTCCATTTACTACTACCCTTTGTATCCTGTTGTCTAGCCATTTCTTTATCCAGGCTACCACCTTGGGTCCCACTCCAAGGCTGGCTAACTTGTGTATTAATATTTTGTGTGGGACTGTATCAAATGCCTTGCTAAAATCTAGGTAGGCCATGTCCATAGCCCCTGCCTGAGAGAGTTAAAAAAAAATAATGCCAGATTATTTCTACATGAATTGGAAGCAACTGGAGCAGGACACACTATTCTCCACAAAATAAAGTGACTTTACCACCTCAGGTGTTTAAATGAGTTTTTTTCATCTAGGGACTATTTTTTGTGCTACAGTTTAAAATGTTAAATGAAAAATAATCTATTTGTCTGCATACTTTAAAATATGTGTCAGTCTGTTCTTTATGCCTTATGCCATTTTCTATGTGCAATAATACTCTCCAGGGTGGGCGGTATAGGCTATACCCACCCTTATAGGGGCTAAAAAGCCCACTGCCTGCGGCCACAGGCCTCATTATACCCCTGGGCGATCGGGTATAGTCTAGTACTGCCCATCCTGTTGGATATTATTGCTTGCATATATGCTTTACTTATCTAATCTGTTTCTGTTTCACAGGGTTTCTGACATGTCATTATGCTCATTTTATATGATGTCCCATGGATGCACAGCAACTGATATTGCATTCAAAGGTGCCAAAATGAGTCAGAAATGTCAAAATAAAGTTCAGAATGTACAGTGTACATACAGTTGAACTAATGGGGTTAAGTCAGCTTCCTTCAACACTGGAAGCACTGTTTCTTTACTTCAGCCAAAGGCTCTTGGTCTCTGCCCCCCCCTTCCCCATGTTTGCCTGACACTTCCCTTTGTGTTTTGGGGTTTTCAGTTTGGTTTGTGTGTTCAGTGGCATTCTGGGTTATTGTTTTGTTTGTTTCTACCTTTTCTGTCTGCAGCTTGTTCTTACTTTTTTCTTTTAGTTAGCTACTAATGCTTCACTCCAATCCTCATGTAACGCCTGTGTTTACTTCTATGTTAGTTCTTGGTGTGTTAACTAGTTCCCACAGTATGTCATACCCATGTCATTCTGCTGTTTTTGCTTGTTCTGTCTGGCATTTCCATTTTGCTGTTCATACCAGGTCACTTGCAAACTTTCAGTTTCAGTGCATTCCTTTTCAATTGCTTTCACTTGACTTTCTAGGAAGGCGGCTGCTCCCAGTTCTGATTTGTCATTTAAGTTATGTTTTCTCTGCTAGTCTGCTCAGCATTTATCATACTAATCTTAGTGTGTATACATTTTCCAGCCTTTTCTGCTTAGGCTGGGTTTTACATTTAATTTTGACCTTTGGTGTACATTCACATTTCAGTTCCTTTTCATTTATTGTATTTTCCATCTACATCAGTCATTCCATTCAGCTGTCTTTTTTCAGTCAAAATCTTGCCCTCAGGGTCTGCCCTCTGGGTAAACAGCTTACTCCCCTTGAAGTCACTTCTTAAGGGAGAGTTCCTCATCTCAAGGGGAGATCCTTCTCTGTTGGCCACTTATCTCTTGAGGCATTTCCCAGTAGTCCCACGACTAGTTAGTTTATTGTTGGTTGGTTAACAAACTCTTGCAACATTTACAGATTAAGAAAAATACATTAGAATCATATTACCTAGTAAACATATTTTAAAATGTACACTACTGCCAAAAATATAATGTCTTCCATACATCCAATAAATAGGTTAGATAAAATGCTGATAGCAGTCAATCCTATAATGTATGCACTGATAGTTAAGAATTATTAGTTTAACTAATTTCATACAATTTATTTCACTCACTTAGGTTACTCAGACTATAGAGAATTTCTGAATTAAGATGACTAATTTCAGTACTTCCTAAGGCACAACTTGCCAAGGGAGCCCCAAGGAGTAGCCTGCCAGTCTGACTACCACATGCCTCATTCAGTGGATTATCAGATAGGCCCAGCAGATGGCAGTATCAATTATAGAAGTGTGAGCTCCTGACCGAGAACCGACCTTGTTGCTTAGAGCTATTCTATCCCAATATGAGGTAACATGTCACTGTCATATCATCCAAAGTGGGCCAACCTATACTGGCTGGCTAGGACCTAGCACTAAAGGAGCCTAATAGGAATACCCTGCAGTGCAAACTGACCCATATTCCTTCAATGGCCCCACGAGCAAGCACAATCTACCAGACTGTACGTCAGGCCACAAATGTAGGGTGACTGAACTGGACATGTAATTACACACTGACACATTTTCCTTCATGTCCATACTCAGAGTTCAGTACTGGGCTCCATAACATAATTCAATTATGCCTCACTTCTGTAGCTCACTAACATCCATTTCCCAAATGAAATTGGCATTGCCAGTTTGGAAAAAGCCCCTGAGGGATCTGGGCTATCACTCCAAACTCACCAACAAATACCGCCATACCGAGAGGTTCAGAAAAAGTCACCTAAGCAAGAACATCAAGTAAACTACAATAAATATGCCCTTCTATATGATATAACTCATGTGGTTATGAAGGATGAAATTTATGATTATTCAAATACATAACATTTTATTAACCTAGGGACTGAATGCTCATACACCTCCTTGTAAGGAGGGCTAAAATATCCTTTGAATTATTATCTTGTCTCACTAGATCCAATGTCCAAGCAGTAATGCACACATAAGGTAAAAAACCTACATTCAAAAGACATTCCCCATAATCATCACACCCAGGCAATAAAAATAGTTTCTGATTCTCTTTGGAAAGGGTCTGAGACACATTATTTCTTGCACTAATTGAGGGCTCCACCAAATAATACCATCAGATATTGGGCCAACAAGAACTTCAATAAGTATGTCTTCTACACCCTTACTATTGGCAAAATTCAGACCCACTACACATACTAGCTCCCTCTAAGGGAAAACATTCCTTTAGGTCACAATAAGCCAATTGAGTCCCTTTGCACCAGAATAGTAATTAGGAGCCTTAATCTGATGCTCAGTTGTTAACCCTGTGCTAATTATTATATGGTCCTGTCCTGGTTTGTGTTTACACATCATGTGCTGTATGACTCCTCCAAGATTCAATCACACTTAGAATTCCTTACCCAGGACCATGAAAACTAAACCTGGGATTCCCTTCTGTGCATGGCCACTAATCAAAGGAGTCACAACTATATGTCAATCACTCCTATCAAGTAGGAATTTTGTCACAGCCAAAGACATGGTCAGATATTTCCTGAAATTTCTGTGATATTTCTAGAGAAATCTCCTGCTTTCTGCATTTCCACAGTAGGGGCAGCAGAGGGAAATGTTTTAGAAATTTTGCACAATATATCTGGAAATATCTGACCATGTCTGGGGCTACTACTGTAAATTAAATAAGATCCCTATTCATACAAGATTAGTCTCCCAATTACCAGTTTCACCACCAATACCCCTGAAATTATTGTGCTGTTTGAATATAGAATTCCTCATAAAGAAATACTCAAGTATAATCTGCAGGAATGTCTTTTTAAGTTAAGTACGGAGAACTGTCTGCCTCACTGCCTGCAGAACCTGTAAAATCTCCACAAAAATAGTAAAAAATGAAACATAAAAGTATGAAGTGAGTTTCTGCTGTTTAGAAGCATGAGTCATTATAGCTGAAAAAGATATGTACCTGTTCAAAACTTAGGTGAGCCAATAAACATTACTGGAGTAAACATTTCTTAACACAGACATAACAAAGTTCCTATACATTAATGAAAATTATATGCACAGATATAAAATGCTAATATTTGTCAACACCCAAGACTTTAGTTAGTTCATAACAAAACTCAACCTCTTCTGCTTCCAGACTTCAAAAGTTCCAGGACCTCAAGGTTGGCATTTTTATAATTATAGCAAATGCTTTCTCTATTTAGCATCCGTATGTATAATATTATTAAATAATAGGGTCTTTACCTGCAGGTAGAAATTTGCTTTCTAATGACTCACCAAAGGTTGCCCTTACCTATTAAGTTTCATATTCTTTTTTACCGGCTATAGAGTCACTATTTTTTTTTGTGCGTGAACATGTCCCAATCTCCCTGCTGTGGGAGTCCATTAATCACTCATTTATCCTTTCCATCACTATTCCCTCTGAAAGCCAATCAATTTTATATTACTTTCCTCCAGGAAAGAGTCACAAATGTTCCATAATCCCAGAGTTCTAACTTCTTCAGCCTCCCTTCTCAGGCTCTGGCAGCATATGACCCTGTTAAAGTCAAACAGAGAGAAGCACTCCTCTAAACCCAGTAACTTCAGGATAAATATACGAGCCACAAGCAACCCCCAGTCCTGAGGCAATGCTAGTATACCTTTTTAAAGTGCATTGCAGACTTATCGGCACTTGATAGTGCCACTATATGGTAATTCCAGTCACCCTCCTTTCTTCTCCAAAACCGAATCCCAGGACCAAACTTAAGTAAAAAATCTATTAGCAGTCTGCTTAGCAAAACCTCAGATAAAAAGCAACCAATCCATCTCCAAACTCTGAATGCCAACTACTTCTGCTATGCAGGAATGTTATAACTCTGAAGTTAATTTTACAAAAGTTATATCCTGGTTAGCAAAGAACCATTTGCCTGCAGTGCCATACATAGGTAACATTTATCTTTAAAATAAGAACAGTACCTTACAAACTTAAAATTTCCATAGCTGTGGGATGGAGCTGAGCAGCTTGTGGCCATTTTGCTGTTCTGCCCCCCCCCCAGGAAAAGAGTTGATACCAACTCACTATCACTGACTAGTAAGTTCCAGCACTCCATGGGAAGCTTTAGCCATGCAGAGGTTTGATCAACAGCACCTCAAGGTGTAGTATTTAAGACTTGGCTGCCAGAGGGTGGGGCCCTATGCCCACAGAGGCTCCTTTTACCATGCAGACAAAATCAGCAGCTACCTCTTTATTTAATATATATTTTATTTAGAAGATGCATAATACATACATAAGTAAAAACAACAACAGCATTTTTTGGGGGGAAAGAAAAATTTAAACAAAAGTGATCAACATGGTTCTCTAATTACATTAATTCAGTTTTAAACATCTAATCACTCTAATGCAAGTAAATGTTTAAAAACTGAATTAATATGATGAAACCATCAATCACTCATTAATATTATTTCCCCAAAATGCTGTTGTTTTGTTCATGTATGTATTATGGATGTTCTAAATAAAAATATATATACTAAGAGGTAGTTGCTGATTTTGGCTGCATGGTAAAAGGAACTCCTGCAGGCTTAGGGCCCCACCCTCTGTCAGCCAAGTCTTAAATACCACACCATGAGGTGCTACCGATTGAAGGTCTGCATGGCTAAAGTTTCCTCAGGAGTGTTGGAATTTATTAGTCGGCAGACAAAATCAGCAGCTACTACTTTTTTTATATTTTTTTTTATTTAGAAGATGCATAATACATATATAGATAGAAGCAACAGCAGCATTTTCTTGGGGAAAGACAAATTTAAATGAACGTGATCAGCATGGTTCTCTAATTACATTAATTCAGTTTTAAACATTTACTCACTCTACTGCATTGACTGTCTAACAAAAGTATATCAAATGAACAAAGGAAACAAAGGAAAAGGAAAAAAGATTTATGATTCATTCCTTATTTAAACTGACTTTGTCACCTCTTAAATGACATATTTAATGAGCGGGAATCAATAATTATAATGTATTCCATTTTCAATTAAAGTAATCTCTGATGATAAGAAAATAATGAAAGGTTACAAAGTGCAAAGACAGGGACATTTAAGCCCATTATTCATTAGTATTGACTGGAATATGCTCTGTAATCTTAATGTCATCTTCCTGCTTATCCGCAGAACTAAGCTAGGACAGTAATCAAATGTTTTTTTTTCAAAGAATACTCTACTTTTATTAGGATCTTCAAACTAGAACATCTTTCCTTGAAAGGAAACTCTTAAGATTGCTGGAAACATGACAGAAGCAAGGACCCCAGCATCTGAAAATTCAGATTTCATTACCAACAGTCTCCTCCATTTTTGATTTGTCAAACTGAACATCTGGATATAGGTGGAATCTTTAACCTTCTTAAAACATTTGTTTCATATTCCATGCAAGTTGTTGGATCCTGTTTCTCTCCATTAAGGATGAAAAAGTTAAAATTATTACTGGAGTGTATTTATTAATTTTTTATTTATTTAGTTTTTGTTGACCGGGTAAGTGCACTAGACAAATCCTGCCTATTTTCAGGCATGACCCGGAGGAGGGGGATACAGATGAATGCCAACTGACATTGAACCAGATTAAGCTGTAGGTGGTATTTCTTTAGTGAATGAGGGAAATTTGGCCAGGGCACCAGGGAAATTCCCCTACTCTTTTCGATAAGTGCCATGGGATCTTTAACATCCACCTGAACTACCACCAATCCAGGCAGATGGGACCTCGGTTTAACGTCTCATCCAAAAGACGGCACCTCAGAAGTGCAGCACCCCTCTCATGCTGCACTACAGTGTCAGTACTGGGATATTAACCCAAGTGCCAGATGTCAGAACTGAACCCACAGCCCTCTAATCTCCTGGCCTCAGAGGCGAGTGTGCTACCTAGTGAGCCACTGACACTGCATGTATGTCCTGGCAGTACCCACTATTAACAAAATGGTCCATCGGAGGCTTGTCTCTTTCTCGATTTGACTTGATAGACTAATTCTAACGAGATAGGATCTTGTAGAGAAAAAACAGTTTGTGCAACTTTAACACAGAAATCTTGAAGTTCCACTGCAACTGATAAGACTGGAGATAATGCAATTAGCTGTAGATTTCTCGATGGTATAGTCTTTCAGTCTTATCATTCAATGCTATTTGCTTTTGGAGTAAAACTGTGGTAGCAGCCTCCGTAGTTAACACTCTCTGATTGAGAGTCATGTTGGCATTCTATCCCACTTCCACTCTTTTTTCCAAGGCTTCCTGCTTCATTTCAATTACAGAGACTTGACTGGAAAAGCCAAGTATTTTGTCTTTTAATTCCTTCATGGCAGTACAAGCCTCTTGTTGAAAATCAGTAATAAGGCTAAAAAGAGTTGTCAGCGTCACCTTTTGTTCTTTATTTTCCTTTTGTTCCATTTCTCTTGCTCCAGTATCTACTACAGGACATTGTAACGTGGGTGACCTAGCAGCCATGGAACCTCCCTGAGCTTGACCCTGGGTTGCATTACCTGCCATTGTCAACTCTAAGTAACATTGAATATCATCTGATAAAGACTTGGTAGTAATTTTCTTGCATCGTAAATAGGATTTGCTAGCCTCCATAAGAAATATGGAGAATAAGAATTATTTCCACAAGTTGCTGAATAGTAAAAAAAGCTAATTTGGGATCTAAACTGCAAGTGCTCAGTAAAAGATGTGCAGCACATCTGAATACTGGAAGTCTGCCCCTAAACATCAGCAGCTACATCTAAACGTTATTCTCCCTGTGATCACCTAAGATCCCTCTAGTCTCATTATGTAGTCACTTCCTTTAGTTTCCATTTAAGGATTGGACTCCTCATGGTCTTAAGGCTGATGATAGCCATTCAGTGGTCGCTACGTTCCTTATTCCATGCTTTGATGAGTGGGACTCCTTCACAGGGAGCTTCCTTCAGCTACAGAAATTGACTTGCATCACCCCTTGCATTGTCCCATTAGAAGGATAGAGACAGAGTTATCCCTTCAACATCTTTGTTCCCTGAATGAATTTTAAGCTCAAAATTAGCATTCTGAGCTGTCAGAATAATAAATGCCCATGCCAGAAGAGATGGCAGCCAAGACCACAGACCTCCACAGATTTCCTCCACAGGTTTTTTTTTTCTCCTGAATGCCAAAGGCCATAATGCAGTATATGTATTTAAATTCAGTGTTTATGCTAGTTGTATGTATCTGCTGTGAGCTGGGGTTTGATGATGGCTCACTATCCTTCAATTCTGCCATTCCATTTCTCCTTACAGAATTCACACCTCTGTCTTCTATCAGTTACCAGATGCTGTCAGTCCCTGGTCCAGTCTATGTTATGAATCATCATCAGCTGCTGTCAGTCAGTACTCCACTCAATCTCTATGTTTATCACTGGCTGTGCAGTACATTTGGGCTCCTTCTTAAGGTACCTTTAGCCTAGGCACCTCTAGCATTATGTGTGTGCAATATTGCAGAGAGTTTAAAGGCAGTTGAATAAATGTGTTGTTTGATTGTTATACTTGGATGCTTCAGTGATTTGCAACACATTTATTCAACTGCCTTTAGACTTTCTGCAAAATTGCACAAGAATAATGCCTCACTAAGCTGTATATGCCTATTGAACACAATGGCTATTCCTGCAGTTCATTGTGTGTGTGTGGGGGGGGATGCCACATCCCACTTCCTGAGCTATTTAAGCCACTTCCTCCAACCCCATTCAGAAGCACTGTTTCTTTGCTCTGCCATCCTCTTCTCCTCTTCCTCCAGTGGGGTGTCTCTATCCTTTAGATGCCTTTAGCCTAAGTGACTTATGTTCCCATGACACCTCTAGAGGTGGAACCCTCCTTAAGATAGTTCCTTTGCCTGCAGAGTACCCCTACAGGGTTGTAGTCCCCCATTGGACAGAGACTGTGAATAGCCAAAATGTCCATGTATAACAGTCAAACACATTCATTCAACTGCCCTCTGACTATCAACAGTGTTGCGCAAGCCTAACTCCTCACTAAGTTCTGAACTCCCACTGAACTAGTTCAGTGGATACAATGAATAAATCAAGTGAATCACTCAATCAAGATAAGCACGCAGAGCTATCCATTAAGTTTCCCCAGTACTTAGCTTTAAATAGGGAGTTAGAAGAGGGAGCATGGTACATTAGAAAGGATTCTCAGAAGCTGGGAGCCACAATGGAAATTTCCTGACCCATCAGAGTAGAAATGTGAGGTTCATCAAGAAGTATCTGAGCAGCAGACCTTAATTTTGTGGGGGCAGTGTTTCTGGTCTTAGGAACTCAACTAGAGGAGAAGACACTTATTGCAAGAATTTATCAGACAGAAATAAACATAACCATGATATGGGGGTCGGGAAGAACTACCTAGGTTTTGTTGTAAAGAGCTGTGATGAGATCTGAAAGGAGCCAGCAATGCAAGTTGACAAATATTACAGTAAACCATGTTCATTCTTGCTGTATTTTAAGTGGAGACTTGAGAAAAAAATGGAAAAAGAATACATAGAAACAACAGAAACATAGAATTTGATGGCAAATAAGGACTGCTTGGCCCATTCAGTCTGCCCACTTATCCCTACCTACACTACTACTTCAGACTAGACCCAATCTACAGCTCTTTCTCCCCCCCCTTTCTTTCCACTATGATTCCCCTTGTACTTATCCCATGCATTCTTGAACTCCACCACTGTTTTCACCCCCACCACATCTGCTGGAATGCTGTTCCAGGCATAAGCCACTCTTTCCGTGAAGAAGTACTTCATCACATCTCTCCTGAATATACACTCCTCCAGCTTCATAGCATGTCCCCTTGTTCTAGAACACATTTTCTTTTGAAACATACTTCCCTCCTGTACCTTATTTAACCTGTGAGGTATTTAAAGGTGTGAGCAAAGATAGCTGACCCAAATGGCTGGGCATGCTGGGATACAAATAAGGCAGCAAAGAACACAAAAATCCCTGCACCATCCACCACCTCAAATAAAGCACATACAGATAAAAATAGACATAAATGCTAGTTAATTCATAAAGTGCCATAAAACCACAAATCTCACAACAGAGGATGCCAGTAGGGAACACCCAGCACTAAACTCCAACCAGTTTCACTGAGGGCATCATCAGGGAGAGTCTCAGCACTGATCCCTGAGGCACCCTGCTGGTCATCCTGCCTTCCTTGGAATGAACGCTGTTTCCCACCCCCTCTCACCATTCCCCTAGCCAATTTCTTATCCAGTTTAACACCTTTGGACCCACTCCTAAGCTTCCCAGATTGCTTACTAGTCTCCTGTGTGGAATGGTGTGGAAAGCCTTAGTGAAATCTGGGTAGGCCATGTCTGCCACTCTACCCTGAATTAAATATTTTGTCAACCAGTCAAAGAAATGTATCAGATTCATTTAACATGATCTCCACCCTTTGAACCCATGCTGTCTCATGTCTTGTAACCCACATAATTCAAGATATTCCACAATCCTTTCCTTCAGCAGTGATTTTATTAACTTTCCCACCACTGGTGTCAGGCTGACTGGCTTATAATTTCCAGTCTTCTCCCTGCTACCACTTTTGTGAAGTGGGACTACATTTGCCCTCCTCCAGTACTCCAGAACCACTACTGTTTCCAGTGTGCTGTTAAATAGAACTGTCAGAGGTCAATAGTCTATCAAAGGAAGTAACTTACTCATTGCAATGGTATGGTAAATGTTTGTAATCCTGACATTTTTGAGTTTGTCAGTGGCTTGTAGTTTCTGTTTTTTACGTGCAAAGAACTTATTTGAACTGGTCACATCAATTCAGACTAGTTTCTATTGTCTCCATGGCTCATAGCCAGGCAGGGTGCATCTGACTGGCCCAGCCATTTGTTTATTGTAAATTCTAACCTTGAGTCATCTTGAGTCACTTAAAACACTCCTTCGTGAGCATGACTGGTCACCAATTGATATAGCCCCCGATGTAGACACAGCACTTGAAAACTTTATCACCTGTTTCAACTCAGCCTGCAATGTTCATGCTCCATTCAAGAAGTGTAAGGTCAAGGGTGTCAATAACCCATGGATGACACTAGGCCTCCTTACACAAATGAAATCTCGAGACCAGCTCTGGTATTGTGCTATGGCTACTGGCACCCAGACTGATATCCAGGCCTACAAAACAGCAAGGAATGCATGTACCAGAGCAATCCGCCATGAGAAGGCTAACTATTACAGGAAAGCCTTAGCCAGCACCTGGCATGACGGGAGTAAATTCTGGTGTAACCTTGCTGAAGTGACTGGAAAGGATCCCAAAACAACACCCACAATGTTGAACATAGATGGTACCATCACTCTTGACTATGTAATCATTGCCAACGCATATAACACCACTTTTGCTGACCTTAGTCATGTGCTACCCCCTAACTTTTTTGATCCCACCACAGTCAACCCAGTTGCTGTTAGTTCAGGTTTGCCACCAGGGCACCCTCCTTTCCATTTCAAAGCAATCCCGGAAAGACTAGCTAAAAAACACATTCTTAAAGTACTTGGAAAGTCTAGGGTCAGTGGCGATTCACTGGATATGAAACTTCTCACCCTCACCATTGACGAGGTCCTCCTCCCACTAATAAAAATCCTCAACCATTCCCTCATGCTCTCCCTGTTCCCCCAAAAGTGGAAACTGGCAGTGGTGACTCCAGTCCATAAAAGTGGTGACAAGACTCTCTCACGAACAACTACAGGCCTATATCCATCCTCCCTCCTCTATCCAAAGCCTTGGAATGGATAGTGGCTGATCAGCTCACGGCGCACCTTGTAAAATACAGCCTACAATGTCCCCAGCAGCATGGCTTCTGCAAAGGACACAGCACTACCACAGCACTCCTTGAATTCACCACACATATCCATCATTCACTTGATCAGGGCCAGTTGGTCGGCGCCTCTTTTATTGACCTGACTAAGGCATTTGACACTGTCAATCACTCCATTCTCCTCAAACAATTATCCCTCCTTGGTCTTTCAAGTGAAACTGTCCTCTGGTTTCAAAGCTACCTCAGTAACCGTATCCAACAGGTCAGGATTGGTGAATTCCTCTTGTCATCCCTACCAATCCACTCTGGAGTACCCCAAGGTTCTATCCTGGGTCCCTTGATATTCAGCATATTCCTGAACAATCTTCCTGCCTCCTGCCATGACAGAATGCTACTGTATGCAGATGATGCAGTAATCTTCACTTGCCACACTGACCCCACCTCTCTTTAGTCTCAACTACAGAACAGTTTCACAGAAGTGGAAGACTGGTTTTGCTCACATAAACTCATCCTTAACCACAAAAAAACAAAACAACGTTGTTCCATGGAACCCACAACAAGTACAAGGACCATGAGCTCATAATTAACAACCACGAAGGTGTCACTCTTGAGCAGGTGGATATGTTTAAATATCTGGGCCTGACCCTTGACTGCTCTCTCTCTCGTATACCATACACATTGACAATATCGCTAAAACTGTGAACTCCCGTATAGGGCTACTATACAAGCATAAACATTGCCTAACAGCTGAAGCCTTGAACCTCGCTCTCCAGAGCTCTGTTATCTCAACTATTGACTATGGGCTTGTTTTCTATGGGTCTGCTACTGATACTGCACTCTGGCGCATAGCTGTAGCCCTTAATAAGGCACGTAGATTCCTTATTTCAGCTGCCCGCCTTTCTCACACATGTGACATTTATGAGCAGGCTAACTGGCTCCAGCTATCCAGCAGGCTAAAGTACCAGACCTGCATCCTAGCTAAAAAGACATCACTGGGCCTTATGCCTCCTGAAGTCCAATCAATATTGACCCTGCACCATGTCCGCCACCTAACTAGAAGATCGGACATTCTAACCTTTACAATATCTTGCTGTCGGACCTCTCAAGCTCAGCGTTCTTACCTTGTAAGAGCCTCCACCTGGTTCAACTTACTACCTACAGAAATGTCCAACATTGCCACGATTGGTGCTTTTAAGTGTAAACTGCGTCAACACCTCATGGCTAGTGCCTTCTGTGATTGCTTCTTATAATCCCCTCCAGACATACTACCCTCAAGCATCCCGCATCACTGCCTCAGCTCCTCCTGCTCTCCTACCCCCCATTACTGGGTATAGGATGAACCTGTCTCCTTTTCTTTTTCATGCCCCCCTTTCCTCCTCCCTTGCTGTTTCCCATCTACCACATACCCAACGCAATGCCCTCCCCATTTCTCCCCTCTTCCCTCTCCCCTCTCTCTCTCTCCCATACCACCCCCTCACCACCACTCTTCTTTCTCTTTTCCCACTAACCCACTCCTAACAAAGCTTCACTGAGCCACCTGTGACTTGTACTGTATAATTAACTCACAACACAATTCCTTGACAATGCCTTTGGCTGCTATTATTGTAACCTTATTTGTCTTTTTTTTTTGTAAGTTCCATTGTAATGATCATGTTATGTTTTGTACCTTATTGTCCTTATTGCTTTGACGTGGAACCTTTGTAAAAGAGCCCTCAGCTCAAAGGTGTCATCTGAAATACAAATAAATAAAAATAAATAAATAACCTCTTTTAATCAAAGGGCTCAGTCATTTGTTAATACCCAAAACATAGATCAAAGAGGCTCAGCTATTCTCACCCAGATGGATGTCCTCAAGTCTGGGACAACAAATGTGAAAGAAAATGCAATTCCAGTTCCCCACATACTTCCCACCACAACTAACATATTTTACAGAGAAATAGATAATAAAAAAAAGATTCATTGCATTGTTTTCACAGTACCATATCTGTTACCTATAATTTTTATATAATACATGAATGTGACCCACATCCCGTTATGAAAACCATCTTTTATTTCCCCATACACAACTTCCCTGAAGGTAATATATGATGGCAATTTAAAGAACTAGTGCACTGTCTAAAACTAATTTTTGATTTTAAAAGCAGCCAACCATTACCTTTTATATCTGAGGTGCTTTTTCTTTTCCCTTTGTTTAATTAGAAGTATGTTTACCTGGTGTTAGTAGGTGTGATGTGTGAAACAGCACTCTGCCTGGCAGCTGACATATCTAGCTCTACTGCCTCCCACAACATCATCAGCATTCTGACATCACTGACTGTGACATCACTGCTGCTTGGGAACAGCCATTCAGTGACTGCCAAGTCATTCACCTGTGATGTCACTGCCAGTGAGATCACATAGCTGATGATGTAATGGGAGGACAAGAGATAGATATGTCAGCTGCCAGGCTAAGAGCTATTCTACACATCCAGCACAATATTATCACATAGAAAACTTCATAATCAGCAAAAGCAAAGGGAAAGTACTTCAGAAATAAAAAGTTACAACTGACTACTTCCTAAAATGTCTATTATTTTTTTCTGTCTGCCTGTTTTGGCTCCACTAGCTCTTTATCTGAAATACCACATCAATAAAACTCAAACAGTACAACTAAAAACCTTACCAAAAACATAAAAATTCCACACAAAAATATAAAACACCTACTTCCAATCAACATCAATCAACTAAAACAATTAACCAATCAACCACTATAAAACACCCACAAGACCCAAATCAATTTAGATTAGTTACAAACTGGAAGCAAAATTACTGAAAGCTACACTGATCAAGAACACTTGGAATTAATACAACATTAAGAAAATAAAAATACAATTAAAAAAAACTTCTATGACAAAATAATTAAACCCTACCTTGCAAACCACAGAGAAAAGAGTGACCTACTAGACATTCCACCAAAGGAACTAGACAAACTACTGGTAAATTTCATCTTTACAAACACAAAAAAAAACAGATGGCTCAGACTATGAACCAGGGACCATATGAGGAATTCTGGGAAGCTTGAACTGATATTTCGTAAGAGAAAATTACCTATACAGCATTTACCATCACAAAAGCACAATATTTACAGAAACCATTAAGACAATGAATGCTAAGCAAAAATATTTTAAAAAAGAAGGCAAAGGAAACAGACTTAACAAAGCCAGACCACTAACCAATACAGAAATTGGCATGCTGTACAACACAGGAACCACATGACTTCACTCACCAACTGCTCTACTAAATATTCTCTTCTTCAATATTGGAGTACATTTTGCATTACGAACAACAGAACACCATTACCTAAAATGGGGTGATATACAGCTAAAAAAAGATGTGGCAGGACACAAATACTTCGAATACACAGAATAACGGACCAAAACCAGAACCAGATTCAACCCACAAGACATCAGAGCAATAAAACCCAAAATGTACCAAAACATAAAAAATCCAGAACGCGATCCAATTACAGCTTATGAAAAATATGCCAAAAACAGACCAGAAGCAATGAACAACACCAACGCTCCATTCTACCTAACAGTAAATGTGAACTACATCCCACAGTCCCTCTGGTTCAGAAACATGAAAATAAGTGAAAAACTATTGAACACAATGAAAACGATAAAACAATCTGCAGGACATCCAGACAACAAAGCAATAACCAATCAGTGTACAAGAAAATACCAATTCAAATGCTAATTGATTACAACCTCCCACCAACTGAAATTTCATAATTCATTTAAATTGAAACCTGCCTGTGTAAAGTAAGGAAAAAAATATAGATCTGTGTTCTAAGTTAGAGTGCTAAGTGTTTGCAGCTCCTTTCTGAATCTGTGAAACCCTAAGCCCCCCCACTGAGCCAGCTCTCTTTGGTGCCCTATTTCTCCAGGGCTATAGTTCTGCTAATTCTCCCCAAACCCCATGCCTCTCACTGTCTTCTAAATTTTCAACCCCTACCTCCCCCACCCCTCCACTGATTAAATACCTCTCTGCCCGCTGTCTTCCCGACCCCACCCTCCACCAGCCTCCTGCAGCCTTCTGTTGGCTCCCCTCTACTCTAGAATTCCCATTCTCTCTGTTTCACCTCCTAGGCCTATTGGCCATTTGCCCTCCTAGGGGCCAATCAACACATTTGTCCCAGCCAATCTCAGGCTCCTTTCTCCTCATAATTACCTCCTTGTCTGAGAAGCTGCTACAAAATCCCAGCACCAAGTCCACTGTGGCTAGCGTTTTACCTCTACTCAGTTGTCTGTTCTCCTGCCTCCCACCCCTCCTCTCCACCATGCCGCCTACCTTTCCCATGCCCCCTCCCCCTTCTTGGCTCATATTGTAACTCCTCCTTGCCCCTCCAACCCTGCACTCTCTCTCCTACCTACTCCTACTTGGGCACACTCCACTATACGTCCCGCACCTTTCCTAATCAGGCCCTCTCCCTCCTGGACTCTCCTGCACCTACTTGCTTCTTGGCCCACCCCTGTTACCCACACAAATGTCCATCCTTTCCCCCACTCATGGCGGGGCTCTTCCATTCCAAGCTACATCTGTATACTAACCCAACACCTATCCTTCACTCTCCTCCTTCTTGTAGCGGGAGACATGCATCCAAATCCGGGACCCTCGACCACCACATCCTCACCAACCTCAGCCGGCACCCCCACCCCACATCCTATCCCCTCCCAACTTCCAGGTTACCCCCTCCACAAAGGCCTCCATCTCCTTCACCTAAATATTCATAGCTTACCACTTAAAATTGACCAGCTACAAGTTCTCGCTGCCCTACATGCCCCTGATGTCCTCATCCTCCCTGAAACTTGGCTTAACAAAAACATTCCTGACTCCTCAGTCACAATCCCTGGTTACATGATGGCCCACCAGGACATGGCCATGAGATGTGGCAGCTTAGCCTTCTTCATAAGTTCGGACATACACTAAGAAATAATCTTATCTAAAACTGAACCTAAAGAGTACAAATTCTTGCTGCTCCAGCTCACACTACCTTTCTCGCTGCCCATATTCATTGCCGGAATCTACTGCGGACCAGGCACTCCTGCCACAACTGTTACTGACCTTCTGACACAAATCAGTTCACGAGCACCCACCAGGATATTTTATGCTATGGGTGACCTTAACCTAAACTGGTTTGCCCCAGCCCTCAACAAAACCCAGTCGGATGTTGCTGCCCTCAATTTAACCCAACTCATCACTGAGCCCACCTGCCTGAACCTTAAATCAGGTAACCACTCCCTTATCGACTGGGCTCTGACCTCCCATCCTCACAGAGTCATCCAAACAGGCCTACTCCCTGACTCTATGAGTGACCACCATGTCATCTACCTTGTTCGCAAAATCTACCATCTCAAATCCCCCCTAAGTTCTTAGTCCAACAGTTGTTCAAATCCCTAAACCTCACTCCCCTCCTAAATGACCTTGTCCTAGCTAACTGGCTCCCCTCCAACCTAATAGATGACACCCTACTTCACTTCAAAAACACATTCCTTAAGATATGGGATTCCCACGCCCTGCTATGACATACTAGGGTATGCGGTACCCACCTGCCTTGGATCTCCCAAGAGCTCACATCTTGTATGAACACCCATGACTCAGCATGGTGAGCCTTCCCTCAAAGCTTCAGTCCTACCTCAGGACCTCTCCCACTACCTGTATCTGCTCAACATGTGCACTAGAGCAACTCAGCTAGCTAAAGCAGAGTACTTTAGATCCCCCTTCCAATCTAACCTTAATAGCCCCTCCAAATTCTGGAAGGTCATACACTCCCTCTTCTCACCCCCAGCGGCCAAGCCCTCACCTCTCCTTAGTGTAAACAACTCCACAATATCAGATCCTATCTGAGTCGCTGCTGAGTTTAACTTATATTTCTCCACCTGCGCCTCCTCGCTCCTTTCCTCTTTACCCCCTTGTCACCATCTCTGCCACCTACAGGGCAAAAACTACCTCACAATACAGGTATTTTCTCCTTCAGGGAAATCTCTCCTGATGAAGCTCTAGAAGCCCTTCTAACATTAAGCCCCTCAAATGGGAATTCCCCAGATGGTCTAGACCCCAAACTTCTGTTACTCTCCGCCTCTGCCATAGCCACCCCCATTGCCTACCTCCTAAATCTATCCTTTGCCACTGCATCTGTCCCTCTGTCCTGGAAGCATGCCATTGTCATCCCTCTCCACAAAGGAGGTGCCTCCTCCTTCACCTCAAACTATCGGCCAATCTCTCTCCTCCCAGCTCTGGTGAAGCTGCATGAACACTTAGTGCTTAGCCAGCTAACCTCCTATCTTGCCGACTCAAATTTCTTCACACACTACCAGTCCGGATTCCGTAAAGATCACTCCACTGCCTCCTCTTTACTAAGGCTCACTGACACCATCCAGTCTGTAATGGATAAAGGTTTCATCACCTCTGCCATTTTCATCAATCTGGCCAAGGTCTTCGATACAGTCTCCCACACTCTGTTACTACCTAGCCTCTCTGACTCTGGCCTCTCCACATCTACTACTGCCTGGTTCAGTGCCTATCTTACAGACTGCACTCAATCTGTCAGGATTGCAGATGCCATATCCCTCCCCTCCCCTCCCTCCCTCCCATGTCCACTGGTGTCCCCCTAGGATCAGTGCTTGGGCCTATCCTATTCTCTATTTTTCTAAACAACCTGCCCCAAACTTGTTCTGCCTCCTCAATCCACATGTATGCTGATGATATTGTCCTATTTTCTTCTGGCTCCTCCTCAGCCTCAGTTGCCTCTACCCTCCAGGTGGATTTTAATAAAGTCCAGCTCTGGTTCAACTCTCACCAGTTCTCTCTAAATGCTAAAAAAACTGTAACTATGACTTTTGGTACATTCCAAAGACTAGCCAGGCTCCCTTCCCTCCCACTTTTCCACACCCTTAATGGGTCAGAGCTGGAGGACATCAGCTCCTTCCAGTATCTTGGAGTTTGGCTTGACCGCCACCTCACCTTTGCATTCCATGCTGACTCTAAACTAACAAAACTCCGCCTCAGGCTTGGAGCTTTATATCGGAACTGTTCTAGCCTCCCCTATCTCATCCATCATGAGCTTATCCAGAAGGTGATACTTCCCTCCTTCAATTATTGTGATATTGTTTACAGTGCCACCCTCAAGTCAGTTTTATTCAAACTGGATACCTTTTTTAATGCTTTCTGCCGGTTCACTCTTGACGCTGCTCCTCGCACCCACCGCTGCAAGCTATACCACTCCCTTGCTCTCCCCTCCCTTGAGAACCACCACCTAATACACTGTGCCAAGCTTATCTCGAAGGACTGGTTTGGTACCCTCCCAGTGTATCTGACCTCCGTACTATCCCCCCTTCTGGCACCCACCTATGCTCTGAGGTCCCTAGACTCCCAGCTCCTGTTAGTCCCCAGATGTCAGACCCAAACTTGCCAGGCTGCCTTCTCTCACTGCTTCCCTCAACTCTGGAACTCTTTCCCCTCTGAAATTTGCCACTCTTCCTCTATCCGTTCACTGTCCTATGCCCTTGACTACCACTGCTCAGTAAACTGCTCCTGCAGCTAACTCTCCAATCTTTCTACCTCAGAGACTCCTATATTTCTTCTCCCAGTAGGCCCAATGGTGCTACTTCACTAACCACACCCAACTACTGCACTTGTTCCCAACTTTTGAGCTAGCTAGCTTGCACTTACCCCATCTCATTATATACCACAACCCAATACCTTAGCAGGATTTCCTCATTGTAACTGTTACTCTTGACTATTAGGGTATATGTATTAATCCACACTCGCCTATTCCTGTCAAACATATGCAGCTGTATTATCTAATTATATGTTTTCAAGGTATAAAGCATGACTTCCCCATGTAATTGCTACTATACTATAAGTAAGGGTAAATTGTCATCAACGCCCAACTATTTCTGTCAAATGTTTTCAACTGTATTGTAATTGTATGTATATATGTCAGGATCTGGCCTACCCTTGTCCTCTTCCCCACTGTACCCCACCCCCCAGGTCACACCGTGAGACGAGCAGTTCTTGCTCAGTGTGCTTTTCCTGGTGAAACAATTTCAATAAATAAATAAATGCTTCTAACTCTAGAAACATCCAAACATGCTGTAACAAAGCATACTGCTGCTTAAGGGAGGACCATGGCTAAAACATTGAACTTTGAACATCCTGAGCTGCAGTTGGAATCAACATTGGAAAGTGAAATAGCCAATCAAACTAACAGACCTGAAGAAATGTCCAATAAAATGTCCAGAATGCCAACTTCAAATGAAAGCTTCCATGTCCTTCCAGAATACATACGCAAATATGCCAGTCCCAGCAGCATGCATATGTAATAACGTCATGTGGGATGATCTCAGTCAACAGCAAGTATATCTACCACAGCATGCAAAAGAAAATACCACCTCCAATTTACATAGACATGAATGAAAGCAAGGGAATCCCTTCTCCAGCTTATGTAAACATAAATGCAAGTGATACAAGTTGCATTTCCAACCCTCGGAACTCAGGAAACTGTGGCACATCAAAAGAACTGGCGCACCATTACAGTACAAGTCACATTGGCAAATAAGGTTGCTGAGTTCCAGGTGATGGTAGAGAAAGGGGAAGTGGATATAGCAGGATCAGTGAAACTTGGCCACCCACTACCATGACTGGGACCTCACGATCCCTGGATACAAGGTGTACTGGAAAGACAGACAGGGAGAGAAAGGAGGAGGGGTAGTTCTCTATGTGAGGGAAGGGATACTATGTACCAGGGAGGAGGAGGAAGATGGTAAGTCAGAAGCCTTATGGGTACAACTCCAAAGCTCCAGGGAAGGAAGGTTAGATTGGGGGCGGTGTATAGGCCTCCTTCACAGAGTGAGGAAACTGATAGGGAGTTGGGGGAACAAATATGGAAGGTAAGCAAAAGAGAGAGCATTGTCATAGTGGATCAGTAGCGGATCTGGGGGGGAGGCAGTTGGTGCGGCCACACCCCCCATTAGATTCCTGTCTGTAAAAAATTGTATATAATTATCACTACACCACACAGCCCCCAGCAAGTCTGCACTGACTCACTGCACACACACACACCAACATAAATGCTGCGCTGGCACCAGGCCGTCTGCACTAAATGTCAACTCTGAACTCTGTGAGAACTAAGTGTCACTGTCAGTGTCAAGTGAGATGAGCAGAGTGACACAACTTGGGTTTTCTGTGGAGATTTGGATCCGACTAAGGAAGCTGGTCATTTGGGAGGGGGTCAGGGCCAAGCCCAATCAGAGTCATTCCTGAGGCCTAGAGTAGCAAATCAGCTTGCAATTGGTTTAGTGAGACAACTGCTCAGTCAATCACAAGAAAGAACTACGTCACCGGTATCTGAGGCGATGCACAGTGAGCATTGTCGGCTCTCCCTCGTCAGCACTGTTTCGGCAGGAGAAATAAGGTTGTGTTGTGTCTCCACTCCGGCACTCCAACTCCATCCATCTCACTGAATTTAGCAGCGTGCAGCTGTCAGTAGTAGCAATTCAGCAAGTGAGTGAGCTGCAGCCTGTGAGTAACTGTCTAAGCAGCAGTCTCGGTTGGAGGATTGTTTGTTTGCCTGGGCTGGGAATATTTGGATTGTCCTCCTCTTGTCACCCCCATCACATCATCATCGTTGACAGCCTGTCAGTCTAAGGTGTCTTGGTGGTGGTCTGTTTTTTGTGGGACTCGGTAGGGTAGTCGGCTGCTCGGCTCTGCCCCCCTCTCTCTCTCTCTCTCTCTCTCTCTCTCAGTCAGAGGCTCAGAATTATTTTTTCAGTCCACTTCAAGGGACTGACTGTCTGAGAGAACAGACAAGAATAGACACACAAGCACAACAAAGCAAGCCAAAAGAATGGACTGGACACCAGTGTATAGTAGAGGTAGGTGGCCTGGGTTATTTTATTTAATGCATAATGAAGAAGTGAATGTCTCAGTTTAATACCACCTACACTGGCTACTGCTGATTGAGAGGAACTGCTTCTTGGACAGGAAGGCAAGGATCACTTCACTGAACAGGACTACAGACTGCATATATTCAGAGCAGCAGATGGGGCTAATCATTAGTAGCATTCTGTTAAAAAAATATAACATAGAAAAAAATATGACAAGCAATTCAGCAGCAAGAAAAGAAATAAAATACCTACATTGCAACATTTCCATCACCAATTCCTCCATGAATAAAATGAAGAATGGAGGAATTGATACCGATGATTACTGAATAGGCCTGACTCCATCTGACAAAATAAATACAATTTGTAGCCTATCTGCTGCTACTACTATTGCAGTCTACAAAGTAGCAGCAGAGGTGTTTAAAAACTTGTATTCATTTTGTCATCTGGCCAGACCTATTCACTGATCAGTAAGCAGTTCATGTGACATGTCATTAATTCATGGAATTTATTGGATGGAAATATAGGTATTTTCTTTCTTTGCTGCTGCTTCTTGCATTGTCATATTCTATGTCATATTTATTTATGGAATGCTAATTATCCCCTTCTGACCATTTAAACCCCATCTCATGTGTGACTGTGAGTGTCCAGTAAGTAATGGGCCCCCTCAAATTTACTTCCCTTTCCCCGCCCTCATCCCCCTCACTGTCTGCATTCATGCTCAAGTCCTCTTCCTCACTGTCTGTAACTCAGGGCCTCGTAGAAACATAAAATTTAATGGTAGATAAAGACCGCATGGCCCACCTAGTCTGCCCATTTCTCCTACCTAATGGATAAGCTGCAGATCCTAGTTAACCAACAGACTACTTCCTCCTACCCCCCCACTACAATTGACTTATGTCTGTCCCATGCATTCTTGAATTTCCCCACTGTTTTTGACTCCACAACCTCCTCAAGAAGGCTGTTCCATGCATCCACAACCCTCTCTGTGAAAAAAATATCTTCAGTTGTGCTCCCTTGTTCTTGCACATCTATTTTTCTGAAAGATGCTACCCTCTTGGACTTTGTTGATTCCTTTGAGGTACTTGAAAGTTTCTATCATATCCCCCTTTCTCTCCTTTCCTCAATGGTATACATATTAAGCTCCTTTAGTCTCTCTTCATATATCTGCTGGTGCAGACCCTGCACCATTTTGGTTGCCCTCTGAACAGCCTCCACCCTGTCTATGTCTTTGCGGAGATGGGATCTCCAGAACTGGATGCAGTACTCCAGATGGGGTCTCACCAACTGTCTGTACAGAGGGATAACAACTTCCTGTTTTCTGCTGGTGATGCCTTTCCCTATGCATCCCAATATCCCCCCAGCTCTACTTACTGCCTTCTCACATTGCTTGCCTACATTATGGTCATCTGATATGATCACCCCCAGGTCTTTTTCCATTTTTGTTGTTGTTAGTACCCCCCCCAGCCCTCCTTACTGCCTTCTCACATTGCTTGCCCACCTTTAGGTTATCAGGGCTGGCTTTAGCACCGTGCCAGCCATGCCCCAGCATGTTGGGGGCCTGCCTCAACTGCTGCTGCAAAAAGCAAGCTGCTACAACATTTTTTTATTCATTTATATATTTGTTTAGAAATAACGCTGCCTGCACTGTGCACAACATATTCCCACTGTCTTTGACGGTTAGCTCCCACTTTCAGGCGCCCCATGAATCGCTAGGTAGCTCAGGATCCATTCATATTAAAAATCTTCATTCGGATTGAACTGTTAAGAAGAGAAGAACAGAAGATCTGCTAGATGGAGGCGGTGGTGGTTAGCAGCGATTAAAGTGACAGTCTTTACAGTTAGAGTCACGGAATCATTATCAAAGATTAGAAGAACACAGACACACCTTAAAGTAAGTGCTTGCTGCCTGCTCCATTTGCCAACTTTTGTTTTTGTGCCAACAAAATGGACTGACAGCAGCTGAAATTATCCCTGTGAATCGGACTGCTCATTGCCCAGGATCGCCTCAAATGGCTTAGTACTTACTGAGTGGTCTATTAACAAAGTTTTTCATTTGAAGTCAAGTGATGTGGTTAACTTCAAATGAAAACTTTGTTAGACAGACCACTCAGTAAGTACTAAGTCATTTAGACGATCCCGGGTGATAAGTGGTCTGATTCATTCACAAGTGACACACAATCATCAGGACTCCAGGCTGTACTATGTTTCACTCTTCACACCTCAGAAAAGGTTTAATAATTTAACTTGCCTCCAAATTGGATTAGCTGAGGTGTGAGAGAATGGTTGTCCTCCTGCGATGTCCCTGGGTCTGACTGAGTGGGCCTTGGAGGCAGGAGGTTATTAGTCACAGTCTCACAGAAGTAAATTAAGTTAAAAAATAATAACATACATCTAGACCTACAACTATACTTGTGAGTTTCCTGTGTCCTTACTCATTTGATTGTCCCATATTGTGTAGTAACCCCTCTGTCTGCCTGGCCTGCTCATCATGTGAACTAACAATGCAAGCAACTTAGTTTTAATATGAAAGAGGCCACTGTCTGTCTAAAATGGAATGTCAGACAGTGGCATGTCACTGAAGAAATGTAAAACTGCCACTGGACACAGTACAACTTTTTTTTCTTGCTAGTATATTATATTCCATTTTAGACAGACAGTGGCCCCTTTCATATTAAAACTAAGTTGCTTGCATTATTATTATCATTGCACATGATGAGCATGCAGACAGACAGGTCACTTTTTTTCCTTGCTGGAGTAGATTCCATTTTAGACAGTGACCTTTTTGAATTTAATTGCACATGATGAGGCAGAGGTAGGCAGGCAGAGAGGTTACTACACAGTATGGTACAGATAAAGGAATAAAGACAGCCAGGCTGTAATGTCATGCCACTAGGCACTAGCTCTGACGATATTTGTAAGACAGTGCTATTAAAAAAAAGTAGTAATATGGTGCCCAGTGGCAGTGCATATTGTATTCCTCCAGTGGCATGCCCCTGTCTGACATTCCTGTAAGTCAGACAGAAGCATGCTGCTGGGGGAATACAATGTGCAGTGCCACTGGGCACCATATTATAATTTTTTTAATAGCACTCTCTTACAGTTACAGATATCATCAGAGGTAGTGCCCAGTGACATGATATTACAGCCTGTCCTTACTCCTTTCTCTGACCCATACTGTATAGTAACCTCTCTGTCTGCCTGCCTCTGCCTCATGATCATCATGTACAATAATAATAATTCAGCTTAGTTTTACTACATAAAGGGGTAAGGGCCACTCTCTAAAATGGAATATATACTAGCAAGAAAAAAAAACTGACACAGTGCCCAGTGGCAGTGCACATTGCATTTCTCCAGTGGCATGCCCTTGTCTGACATTCAGGAATGTCAGAGAGGGGCATGCCTGATGCCACTGGAGGAGTGCAATGTGCACTGTCACTGGGCATTGTGTCACTTTTTTTTCTTGCTGGCATATATTCTATTTTAGACAGTGGCCCTTTTCATAGTAAAACTAAGTTGAATTATTATTATTGCACATGATGAGGCAGATGCAGACAGATAGGTTACTACACAGTATGGGACAGAGAAAGGAGTGAGGACAGGCTGTAATGTCATGTCATTAGGCACTAGCTCTGATAATATTTGTAAAAGAGGGATATTTAAAAAAAATAAAAGTAATACGGTGCCCAGTGGCAGTGCACATGGTATTCCTCCAGTGGCATGCCCCGTCTGACATTCCTGTAAGTCAGACAGGGGCATGCCACTGGAGGAATACAATGTGCGATGCCACTGGGCGCCGTATTATTATTTTTTTTTAATATCACTCTCTTACAATTAATTACCACTGAGGTCAAACTGACAGGTCTGTAGTTTCCTGCCTCTGTCTTGCTCCCACTTTTGTGAAGGGGAATCACATCTGCCCTCATCCAGTCCTCAGGTACCGCACCATACTAACATGATTTGTTAAAAAGGGCAGTCAATTGTGTTACTAGTTCTCCCCTTAGTTCTTTTAGAATTCTGGGGTGAATCCCATCAGGCCCCTTTGCTTTGTCCACCTTCAGTTTTAAGAGTTCTTTCATAACCCTTTCTTCTGTGAAAGGACTAATATCGACCCCCCTATCCATAGTGTTTCTATTGACTGGATTAGGTATTTCTACCCCTCTTCCTTTGTGAATACTGAGCAGAAGTATTCATTAAGTATCCCTGCTTTTTCACTGCCCCCTCCTGCCCACCCACCGTCCTCTTTATTCAGCCTCAGGATTCCTTTCCTTGTTTTTATTTGCTCCCTAATGTACCTATAAAAGGTTTTATCCTCCTTTTTAACCGAGGTGGCCATCTTTTCCTCAGTTTGGGCCTTTGCTATTTTGACTGCCTTCCCCGCTTCCTTCTTCTTTACCTGCTACTGGAGTAATTTATATCACTGAACATAAAGTCACTGGAAGTTAGCAAGTTCTTATGTCTTGTAATATTCTGTGATATTCTTTCTGTGGGGGTGCTCCAACCCCCCACAACCCCCTGGGTGCACCAATAAAGTTGTATTTTTTTACCCAGGGGGAGGTGTGGGGAGCAGAGCACCACCACAGAAAGAATAATATCAGTGAAAATTACAAAACATAATAACTTTCTATAGATGTTCAATCACTGATACATTTAACAATTTACTGGAGCACATTGCAATGTACCAGGCTGCCAAACAGGCAGAGGAGAACAAGGAAAATGAGAATCCTTAATAATTTAACTGTCTAAAACAGAAACAGTGGTCTAAGGCTCTGAGCTGCAAATCTGGTGACATCCAGCAGACCAGACCTGGGTTTGAATCCCACAGCTTCCACTTGCATACTGTGTGACCCTGAGCAAGTCACTTAACCTCCTTGTGCTCCCAGGTCGCTCCTTTAAAAAAGTTTTCAGCTTAATGTGCTATACCTGGTTAAACAACTAAATAAATAAAATAAAATAAATAAATAAGAAACACTAAAAATGAAACACTGAACTTGTTATTGCTAAACACCTCTTTGTGATTGTTGTTACAATATAGAGGATAATGTACGGTCTTTTGGTTAATAACCACATTGTAAACGAGTGAGAGATGGATCAAGCATTGACAGGGAGCTTATCGGAACACTGGGACTGGGACTTTACTTTGAAATTTTATTTTCGGCAACAAAACACTGCAGGCTTGCTGCCCTATTTAACGGGTGGCCTGCAGCAGCACCAGAGAGTGAAAGAGGGATTGAGCAGTGAGAGGGAGCTCAATGGAGCTCGGGGACTGACATATATTTTCTCCTCCCACCCAACCCACACCGCCAACCTGTCATAACAATGGCATAACAAGGTTGTAATCTGTTTGATTTCAGTTAATAATAAGCGCTCCCCTGACATTATAGAGAAAATAGTGATGGAGTCGGGTGGGGTGTGCTTGTAAAAAAATGTGTTCACTGGTGCGCAACTGAAGGCAGCATGAGCACGCCCACTGCATAATTACATCTCCTAGTGTGTGGAGTTTCCAGAAAAGCACACAATCTATCCAATGTCCTCCACAAATGCAATAAGGAAACGTGGGAGGATCTGGGTGAATAGAGCTGAGAACTGGGGGAACAGTGCTGACAGCATCCTGAAAGATGGGGGAGGTGGTTGGGGCATCTGAAATATAGGGGTGCTAGCTGCATACTCAAGCAGACTTTGATAGACCATGAGGTCTGTTTCTGCTGGCAGTTTCATATGTTCATAAACGAGAAGACTGGATGGACCATTAACTCTTGTTCTGTGATCAGGTCAGATTCTATGTTAAAAGGTAAAACAAAACCGCCACCAGTGATGGTGTGGCCTAGGCATTATTTAAAGAATGCTTCCCAGTCCTGAAGATGCTTGAGTAAGTAAAACTGGTCAAGGTCAGCCTTCCTGCCTAAGCTGATGACATTCTTTAAATAAAGCTTTTTCCACACTATCACTGGTGCTGGTTTTGTTTTACCTTTTGGACTTGTTTTCCTGGCACAGTGGTGCAGTTTTTGCAGTACTTGCTACTGCCCCTCAGATTCTATGTGTTTCTATACATGAGAACATTCTCCTGGGGAAAGGTGTCCATGCTAGTGTTGCTCTTATATTATAATTAGATAAAATA
The DNA here is from genome assembly GCA_016271365.2 of Neoceratodus forsteri. Classification (NCBI taxonomy): domain Eukaryota; kingdom Metazoa; phylum Chordata; order Ceratodontiformes; family Ceratodontidae; genus Neoceratodus; species Neoceratodus forsteri. The sequence continues at coordinate 270,002,197 of CM057453.1, forward strand.
ATGTATATATTTTTTATTTGAACTCCATTCTCTCTGTCTCTTCTTAATTTGCAGTGTATAGTAAGTGAGAGTCATGTATTATGAATCATATCTATAATCTGTCTCTGTGTATATTGTGCTGCCTGCATTGCTACAGTGTCATGTGTAGTGGGTCAATGTGTCTCATGTAGGAGTGCAGCAGACTAGAGTGCTGATCCTGGCTGCTCTCTCTGCTGCCTGCCCTAGAGTTGAATGACCCTTGGTAAATTCCACTTCTGGCATATCCAGACCAGGGGACCATTCAGCCCAGACCTTATGCAAAGTAACATTTTGTAACTGTATAATGTACTTTATGTCACTCTCAGCTGCAGAGTTCTATAATGGATCATGGATGCATTGTGCCTACAATGGAAGAACTGAGAAAGGGACATAAAGTACATCATATACAATTTTAAAATGGTATTGTGATGTGTGTGCGTGTGTGTGTGTGTGTGTGTGTGTGTGTGTGTGTGTGTGTGTGAGACAAATGCCCACTAGGATAACTGAAAAGCAAATATAGCTGAATCAGTAACCGAAATGTAACGCATATTTATGGATTGTCTTTTACAAGCGGAAATGACATTCTGCAGTGCACATTTCCTTTAATGTGCTTTTAATCATCGTGATTACCATAACCTGGCTGAGTTGGGAGGGTGGGGCAGTTTGTAGTTTATATGTTGTCTGGGTGGGGCCCGGGAGGGGTGGTTCAATGTCAAAAGGGTAAACGAATAATGGTGACATGTCACAACGGCAAAGAAACCCACAGGGCGAACACTTTTCAAAAAGTGTTTACACGTGGGGGACTTTGCCCTCCCACACCACCTTTATTTTGATTCCTACTCTTGGGGGGTGCAACCCGGGGATGGGGGCAAAACCAAGGTCTCTGTAATGTGTTGGCACCATTGTTACTTCGCCCTTTTGATAGTTTGACATTCTTGGTTTACCCTTTTTTGGTGGTCCCGGGGGGTGGGTTGTTAAGCTTAACATTATCTGGGATCAGCAGATCTCTTGTTTGGGAAAGGGAAGATGCTTGAAATGCAAATTTCAATAACTTCTTTAAATGGACTGGTGTTTAGCTGGCTGACTTTGAGGGGTGGCTAAGCTTTGTATATTTAAACAATAAGGCATTACCAGGGGTTAGATTAGCAGTCTATTAATCACTCTCTAGGGGTGTGATGTGCCCCTAACCTAGGGGGTGATTAAGTGACTGTTAATCTAACTCCTGGGAGTGTCTTATTGCTATTATAAAACATTCAAAAAGAAAAATGTTAAAAGTAAATGTTTTGAATGTTTTCCTCATTTAGAAGGAGATTTTTAATAAAATAGTTCTTCCACCAACAGTTTGAGAATGCTGGTCAAAATCAGAATGAATCATGCCAATCATTCAGTAGTGCTAGAGTATGGAATGTTGAGAGGAAGAATCCATGTGTCATTGTGATCATGCTGTACATGACACAACATGGATTAATGTAAAGGTGTTAGAATCCTAATAGCCAATCAGACTGCATCATTTCTGAGACTGTTTTTATAATGTGTGCTGGTTGGGGCGGGTGCTGCATGCTGGTGTGATGTGGCCTGCATTGGCAGTGCTTCAGTGGTCTTCAAGTTTGAATACTCGTGTCAATCGGTCACTTTTCCTTATGTCTCCACTACTACCACAGCTCTCAAATCTTTCTTTCTTGCCATCCATCAGTGCTCATCCTCTTGGCTGTAAAGTCAGCAGGCAAGTGTGAAGGCCAGGTCGCCAAGGAATATAGTAGGCTGTGCTGTGCACAAACATCTTGAGGGAGTCATCTGAGATCACCACATGATCTACTAGTCTGGTCTGCTGAGTTGACGACCTCCTCCCCTGAACAGTAGGAGTCAAAGCATGTGGAGACCAACCTCAAAGGGCTGAGGCTTTCTGAACTGGGGATCATCATCACTTACTGAGGTACTGCACCTTAAAGAAAAAAGATGATAGCAGTCCTACATTTTTTTTTGTGTGTGTGTGTGCATAAATGTGATATGGAATGGCTGGCTTTACTTATGTATATGTAACACTCTTTGACTCTTAGCCAGTTTGCCAGGGGGTGTGCAGCTGGTCACCAGCTTGTCTATCAGTGGTCAGGCCCTACAGTCATTGGGCCCCCTGACATGTTGCTGAGTGGCTCACTGACATGCTGGCCCTGCTAGTGGTGATGGCCTTTTTACTGATCGATTAAGGATTGGAAGGTCTGCTAGACACAGTTAGTGGAGTGTGGAGACCAAAGGGGATGAGTGTGAGAGAGTGGAGAGTGAGAGTTGTTATTTGAGGTTTGTAGATGTACATGTACTGATTTTCCATTTCTTTATTTGCATAGGGTGTGTGTTGTGAAACAATGTCTCCTCCTCCTAACAAGCAGATGCCACAGGCAACACTAAGCTTTGCAGTGAAGCAGCATGGTAAGCCTTCTCTACCAAGATCACAAGATGAGCCTTCAACATCTACACCTACTCCATAGTCTGTACCAAGACCACAAGATGAGCCTTCAACTTCAACACATGCAACTGGATTGTCTGCTGTGGTTATTCCTTTGACTTTCTCAGCAACTGCGGCTTCACAACAGATAATACCAGTGTTACCTAACTCATCAGTACTTTTTCAGCTTCAGTGTTAGCGCAACACTTGAACAAATCTAGTCCAGTATCAACACCTGGTCTGCTGGCACTTCTTCGAGGGACATTGGACTGTACAAAGACAAAAGGCTTAATGACCAAGAACACAGAGATATTTTGCTGCACACCTGGGTGCCACATTGCAGATATGTCATGCCATACTACATCAAAACTATTAAAGAGAGTAACACTGAAAAACAATATCTTCTTCATGAACTTCTGCAAAAGTATGAATGGGCAGCTTATTCAAATGTACAGAAAGGAGTTTTTAGCAAGTTCTGTGTTCTTTTTGGGCAACAAGAAGGTGGCCATGGTTTACAAAAATTGGGGGCACTGGTGAAAAAGCCTTTGCTAAACTTCAATAAAGAGCTGGAGATACTCTCTGCGCACAATAAAACAGACTATCATCAGAAGACAACAGATTTGGTGAGGAATTTCCTGGCAAGCACTAATAAGGGATAAGACATCTGTACTCAACTAAGTCACATCCTCTGCAATGAGATTGCATGAAACAGCAATGTTCTGTACAAGATTTTATGAGCAGTACTTGTTCTGGGCGCAGTGTAGCACCATTCCGTGGTCACAGTGATGATGGTCCTATCTTTAAAACTGACCCAACTCAAAATGATGGACTTTTATAGGAGCTAATCCATGCATTTGTTGACATTAGTGACAATGATTTGGAGAACCACCTAAAATTTGGACAAAGAAATGCTCAGTATACTTGCAAAACAATTCAGAATGAACTGATTGAGATCATTGGCCAGCAAATACATGAAAAAATTGTACAACGCATCAACAGTGCAAAGTTTCTTAGTGTGATTGCTGATGAGACAACAGATAATGGGAAGAAAGAGCAAATGACCCTCTGTGTTAGGTATTGGCCTAATAATAAGACGTTCTCAGATTTATCAAAATAAATGACTTGACTGGCAGAGGCATAGCAGACAGCATATTACTTCAGCTACGAAATGCAGGAGTAGATCTCACTGGATTGGTTGGTTTGGGATTTGATGGAGCCAATGCAATGAGTGGGGCTTTCTCTGGAGCTCAGGCTGTTATTCGTAGGGAGTAGTCAGTTGCACTATATACCCACTGTGCAAGTCACTGTCTAAACTTGGTTATAAGTAAATCCAGTGAGGTTCCTGCTATTCACAACTGTTGGGGTACAATTGCAAAGACAACAACCTTTATTAATAGCTCTGCTAAAAGAGTGACATGTCTAAAGCATCATATCAAGACTGCTTTTGATGACACAGCAAGTAAATGTCTCCGCACATTCACAGATACTCGATGAGTTGATCGACATGATGCTGTCCTTATTTTCCACAAACTGTACCCATATATCTTGGAGTCTCTAGAGGAGATTAATGGCCGGAACACACCAGGAGTTGCCAATATGCTACTTCATAGTTTGCAAAATACTGAGTTTATCCTGGCACTTAATTTTCTTGAAGCTGTGTTGCGTGAGACAAAAAGCATCAGCACCGGATTGCAGCTTACTGCCACTGATTTGCTTGTGGCCAACAAGTATATTGAAAATGTGAAAGACATCTTTCAAGAATGGTGTTGCAGTGAAGATGAGTTTTAGAAGCTCTTTAGAAAAGCAGAACAAATGGGAAGAGATGTTGGCATTGCCCTTTCCATGCCATGGACTGTCAACCACCAAAAAAAAAAAAAGATAATATTCCATCTGACTCTGTAGAACAATATGATAAACGTTCACTCTTTAACCCTTTTTTGGATGCTTTAATAATGCAGCTAAATGACAGGTTTGGGGATCTCAGTGACATTGGCAGTGGTTTCATTGCTTTGCTTCCTATGTATTTCAAGAAATACTGTTTTGAGGAACTAGCAAAATCAGTGACACATTTTTTGCCATATCTAGGTGAAGATGAGGACCAAGTCTACACAGAGTATCAGCAGTGGAGGAGGCATTGGCAAGGAAAGGATACCACACCCAGTACTGTTATGGAAACTCTGGATCCGCATGACCCAATGTTCTTCTGCAATATCCACACAGTGGTAAAGATCTTTGCCACTCTGCCAGTGACATCAGCTACTGGTGAATGTTCTTTTTCCACTCTTGCTTATTCGAAGAGCTGTCAATGTGTCACAATGACTGAGGACCATTTAAATGGTCTAGCATTGATGTTTATTCATCGAGAGTTGACCAATGACATAAATAGTGTAATTGAAAACATAATGGATCGCTTTGCAAGGCAGACTGGAGGTCGACGATTATTACTTGCATAAAGCCACTGTCGAAGTGCAAAATCTATAATAAATGTTTAGAATGTGATGGGGGGAAGGGAGATGCTGTCTTGCCTATAATAGCAATCTGATATTTTAAATGTTATTACATGTTTCCTTCCAAAGTTGTATATGTTTTGCACAGTTAGCACCTTTTGTGTTTATTAAAGAGTCGTGGCGAGTGTACCCAAGGTCAAATGGTTTGACTGAAAATGCATCATACATTTCACAAGGTCCCTGTTTGTTACTGTTACATATTCCATTTATGCACTAGGGATCCTTTACAGTAGTGCAAGGAATTTTGTTTAATATTGTTTATTTAACTTATAATGTTAACTTACATGGAGATGTTGTGTTTTCAGCAGTGTAGTTCCACTTAGCATTTTGGTTTTAAAACTATGTATACTCTAACTATACATTAAAAAAGTTCCAACTTTACATTAAAGAACATAATGAAAGTTTGCAGAAATGTATTATGGTTCTGTGGAATAGTAGGTACTTGTGTTATGATGCTCTCTGCTGTGTTAAAAACATTTAAATATAAAAGTTTGACTCATAATTCTTTTGTTTTGGCTTTTTATTGAGGGGGTTGTAAAAAGGAATAAAAAATTGAATATTCTGCTTTTTTGGCTGGAAAGTCTAAAACGTATCTATAAATAAAACAAGACTCATTTAGTAAATATTTTTTGCTGAATAACGGATGCTCAGATTACCATGCTAAATTTGCATTGAAAGTTATTTACATATGATTCCAAATATGGTTAGTACTGCTACTGAGGCTGAACATTCTAAATGAGCTCAGAGAGAATTTGCATATCAAACTCCACCCCAGGAACCGCCTACTGCTCCGCTAATTTGCATATCAAGCTCTGCCCCAAGACCCGCCTTCTGTACCCCCCATTCCAAAATCCTAGATCCGCTACTGTAGTAGATGACTTCAATCTGCCTGGGGTGAGCTGGAGCACCACAGCTGCCTCAAATGCAAGAGAATAGGAAATACTGGAGGCTATCCAGGACAGTTACCTAGTGCAGGGTGTGATGGAGCCTACCAGAGAGGGTAACATCCTGGATCTTTTGTTGGCTAGCGGAGACTAGGTCCAGGATGTAGTTGTGCAGGACCCTCTAGCAGGTAGTAGTCACCGCACAGAGTGGTTCTTCCTTCACACAGGATAGGAAGCAGCCAGGACCAGGACAGGAGTGGTAGATTTCAGGAAGGCAGATTTCACTAGGATGGCATGCATCCTGGAAGGGGCATCTTGTTGCAGTCCACCCGGGGATGGATGCAGAACAGAAATGGTTCATCATAAGGAAGGGAATAAAGGAGGCAACTAACACATTTGCCAAGACCCAGAGCAAACAATCCAGATCTAAAAAAACAAGCTGGCTTAGCAGGGAGGTGGCAGACAAGGTGAGGGAGAAGAGGCTGGCCTTCAACAGGTACAAGAGAACTGGGTGGGTGGAGGACAAGGGGGAGTTCACAAAGAAATCCAGGGAGGTTACTAAGGTAGTCAGGGCAGCTAAAGCTGCAAAGGTGCTAAGATTGGTGCAGGTGATCAGGGAGGAGGAAAAGGATTTCTTCAAGTACATAAGAGAGAAGAGGAGCTATAAGAAGGAGATTGTCCAGATCAAGAGGGTCAGGGGTGGGCAGAAAATGGGGAGGACAAGGGAGAAGCTCTCAAGTACTTTTGTTCTATGTTCACTAAAGAAAAATATGGGCTGATACTACAAGGGAAAGGAGGGACAGGCAAGGGAGGGGCAGAGGTGATGGATGGGGTCATCCAGGTGGATAGAGTTCTAAAAGAACTGAAAGCCCTCAATTTGAACAAAGCCCCAGGACCAGACAGAGTACATCCAAGAGTCCTGAAGGAGTTGGCAGAGGTACTGGTGGGCCCACTGGCAGACCTGTTTATCACCTCACTGGAAACAGAGTGCTTACACATGGCCCATGTGGCGCCCCTCCACAAGAGTGGACCTACTCTAAGGATGAACTGGATAACTATAGACCAGTAAGCTTGACTTCCATTGTGGGGTGGTTGATGGAGACCATTCTTAAGGAGAGATTGATAATCTTTCTGGATGATAAATGGTCTCCAGAATGAAAGGCAGCATGGGTTTGTCTTAGGTAGATCATGTTAGACTAACCTAATCAACTTCTTAGATTGGGTCACAAGGACAGTTGACCAGGGCCATGCTGTGGATGTCCTGAACCTGGACTTCAGCAAGGCCTTCAATTCAGTGCCCCACCGGAGGTTGCTGGGCAAGCTGAGGAACCTGGGGGCAAGGGAGAAACTATTGGTATGGATTACTAGCTGGCTGCAGAACAGGCAGCAGATTGTGATGGGGAGGGGGGAAGATCCAAACCAAGGCCTGTAACCAATGGGGTACCACAGGGTTCGGTGCTAGGCCCCATTTTATTTAACATGTTTATTGGGGACATAGCAGATGGGATCAAGAGTAAGATCAGCCTGTTCACTGATGATACAAAGACATTTGTGTCATTGGGTAGTAAGGAAGGGAGGCAAGAACTCAGGGAAAATCTGGCAAAGCTCGAGCACTGGTCAGGAGTGCGGCAGCTCAAGTTAAATACTAAGAAGTGGAAGGTCATGCACCTCAGAACCAGAAACCCTAAGATCACCTACTGGCTGGGGGGAGTGCAGATATCTATCACTGAGGAACAGAAAGACCTAGGGGTACTAGTCATAGGAGAAATGAAGGGATTGGCACAGTGCTGGAGGGTAGCAGCAAGGATCAATTGAATGCTGGGGTGCATAGCCAGGGGAATCACCTCTAGCAGGGAAGAAGTCATCTTGCCACTGTACAGATCATGGGTAAGACCACACTTGGAGTTCAGTGTGCAGTTCTGGTTCCCATACAATACCTGAAAAAGGACATCAAATTACTGGAGGGGGTGCAGCATAGGGCAACAAAGATGATCCAAGGCCTGGGAGATAGACCCTATGAGGGGAGATTGAGTAAGCTCAACATGTATTCTCTAGAGGATAAAAGGGAAGGGGGGGCATAATAGAGATATTCAAATAAGTAAAAGGCATAAACAGGGTTAAGATAGAGGGATTGTTCTGCTTAAATGTGGGGAGGGTCATGAGAGGGCATTGTCTGAATTTAGAAGAGGGAAGATTCAGGAGGGAAATGAGGAGCCATCACTTTACAGAAAGGGTGGCAGATGGTTGGAACAAACTATCAGAAGAGTTGATCATGTTGAGGACAGTGGATAGTTTTAAAAGAGGGTGGGACAGAGTTAAAGGGATGGTACGTACAGATAAGAACTGAGGCAGGACTAAGGATGGGGATGAAGGTTTGGGAATGGGGGGCAGCTGCAGTAAAAGGATACAGCAAGCTGCACACTCGGGCAGACTTGATAGACCTCTAGGCCTTTTCCTGCTTTTTCATGTTCATATTAAACTGCTTATCCAACTCACTGTTTAAGCATTTTCCAATGAGTTGTCTAATGTGTACAGTGTTCAGTTCAATGAATTGTTAAATGTTTCAGCCGGTCCAGTGGCGCTGAGGGTTGAGGCACTGGACGCCACACCTTGCACCACGCCGGTGACCTGGGTTCGGGAATGAGCCCAAGTCATCGGGGGCTGGCAGGGGAGGACTAGAATCGAGCATCCGTTGACTGCTCTCCTAGTCCTGGGGTGGGTTGGGGAACACCATCGCACAGCAGTGACCTCTGGGGATGCCTGGAGGTACTGCCAGCGTGATGGCAGCTGGGGGGGAATGCAGCGGACTTCAACACGCTGTGCCTGATGTCATTGCACATCCACATCCTGAGGTACAAAAAATTGGAGGAAAAATGGCTGGGCGTGACCATACAGCTTGATGGCTGTGCCCTGCACTGCCCATAGGACTTGCAAGGAGTCCCGTCGGGGAGGATCCAGGGCTGTCCTAGCTAGGAGTGGCAGAGGGGGCCCTCCGGTGGGACAGCATGACGGCCGTCCCAGACCCTTCTAGATGCAGTATGAGCCACCCAGCTCTCTGGGTGGGCAGGGCCGGCAGCTGGATGCCTCAAGCCGGTCTCGCCGCAGAAAGGCGACAAATATGGAAGTGATAAAAATAAAAATTTCATAATGGTTTTTAACTAGCTGATTTTCAGTTTCAGCTTACTTTTGAGGTGGCTGCTTAAGAGTTTCATTTTGGTTTCAGAGGTACAGTACTGTGTTCTGTACTGTGTAGAATACAGTGCAGTAGTAACTGGTTTTCCACTTTAATGAGTGAGGTACAACATTACAGTACAGTAGATTGTCAGCATGTAAAATCTTAATTTATACAGTACTGTATCTTTCCTGGTGCCATATTGTATTTATCCATTTGTGATGTGTTTAACATTCATTTTTAAATTACCCATCCTGAAAGCCTGCTGAATGATACTCCAACATGTCTATTAATATAAAGCAGTAGTGTATGATGATTGAGGTGCTACGTTGTGCACTCATTCATGAACAAGTTTGTCTTGTGTTAAATAAGTAGTGCTTGAGTTAATGCAGACTTTACTGAACTCAGCAAAGTTAATTCTGGTTGAAAAAGATCACTGTAGCATGTTTAATTTACAGTACTGTTTGAAACTTGAAGCTGTGACTCTGGGCATGCACATCATTGTTATATGTGCCGTAATGGCTCGAAGTGACAATGTCCTGAATATTAATTGTATAAAATCCTAAATCCATTTTGAACCACAGATTTAAGTTTGTCATCCATTTCCAAAACATTCCAATATTTTCTTAGTACTTCCTGGACCAAATGTGTCTGTAGGGAATAAGTAAGCAGTGATGTAATTCAGTCTCATGTTATCATGTGATACACTTCTATCCATCTTGTATGAGAATAATTCATCTCTTGGTTTACATACAGCCAAGGTTTTAGCCCTCTAAATGACATCTTCGGGATAGTCTCTGCTTCTAAGTCCATCTCTGAAGCTCTTGGGGAGGGTCCCTGTCATCTTGAATGCTCTAATCCATGTTCGTGGCCACATTTCTAGCTGTATTATAGCCACTAGGAGCACACACCATAGTTCACAACAAATCCAAAGCACAAAGGTGTCTCTCAGGCGTACATGATGCAACTCAAAAAGGTGAATCGATGTAATTGCTTAGAATGAGGCACTTCATATACTCTTAAATAGTCCAAACTGATTAACATTTTCCAAGTTTTAATAAAAAAAAGCTAAAAATTCAGCCAGTGACAACAAAGCAGACATCTCCCATACAACGATCAACAGTTTTATGCTCCAAGAGCTTGATCAAGACTAAATTCACCCAAGCACCCAACACTCATATATGCACACTAATTAAACATACACCAGTGTATAACATTGATGGTGCTTGCATGAACAACATTAAACTAGCACATCTAAATAATAAAAAATAAGTAATGAAGTGCAAGGAGAAAGGAAGGGGTAGAGGAAAGGGAAAGATCAATGCTGATCAGTAGCCCTCTATATTAAATAATCAATGCAAGTATAAACTCCTGTCAATTCCTAATAATATATGCATTAACATTCCTTAAAAGCTGACATCATAGGGGCACAGTCATGCACCTGTAGTTAGGGTTGAGTAGCTTGTTTAAGGTTAAACCTCAAATTTTACACTTTAGCAACTTTGCAACCGGTCAGTGGATTTGCACAAACTTTAGCATGCACTGTCCTATGGCGTACAACTCTTGATGTGGCAAGTTCCATTCTGATTGGATTTGTGGATTCTGAGATCCAGATATTATAAAACCTTAAAAGTCACCACTTTTAAATTTTTCCTCATTGCCTTGTACCCAGATAGTGTGGAATTTTGGTGTGAATTTTTAAGGTGGATACAGCCTGAGTAACAGAACTGCTATGCATTTGTTTGGTGAAAAAATATTGATCTTTTGCAAAGTTATTCCATTTTTAAGTTCTTGACATTTTCAATGGGAAGGTCACTCTCCACGATAGAGGGATAAAGTTTGACAAAGAATTTGACCTTTTCTGCAAGGAGCCGATCTTTTTCTGCGGGAAAAAAATTCAGGTTTTGTGAGTCACCATCGTGCTTTCTGTTTTTTCATAGAGCAAACTGTCATAACGCTGTCCAGGAATGTCTTTTACAGACATCCAAACATGTGTCTTGGTCACCGGGAGATGATGAGTTTCACTTAGTATTTTTTTATAACTCCCATTGTCTCCTGTTTTACCTCTTGCTAAGTTCCTTTTTTGTGATTCCTTTTTCATCATCATGAAAAATGAAATCAGCAGGCAAAAAAGGATTTTTTAAATATCTATATCCCTGGAGTCTAGTAGAAACCCCACCCTCCGATCTCCCTCCCTGTTATTTTTATGTTATTTCCTGGTGGTTAGTATTATCCCCCCACCTTCTGATCACTATCTTGTAATTTTTTGGTATTCCCTTATATCTAGTGGCACCCCCTGCCTCTGATCACCATTCCTAATTTCCCTAGTGTCCAGTGGCACCCCTACCTGCTGATCACCATTCTGTTAGGCACTTTTATATTCACTGGTGTCTAGTGGTACCCTCACCCTTCCATTGAAGAAAAAAACCTGAAATAAAGAAAATGGTTTTGCAATGATTTTTTTTAAACCTGTAAAAAATAAAAAAAAGGCCCCCACCAATCAGCCACTCACCTTCCACTCTGCGTCAACCACCCCACACCCCAAAGTACACCCACACACACCCTCACTCACCAGAACAAATCCAAGGTTCAAATTCCACTCTCCGATCCAAGACATATTATGATACTGGAACCGGTGACTGCAATATGAAAAATGAAGGTAAATGTGGTTTAATGTATTTCAATAGGGGTTACAACTGCTGTTATGCCTCTAGTAGACTAGTGGTCCCCTCCCTCCCCTGTTTTCATGTCACTGTCCAGATGCTGCCAGTTATGTCCATGGTAGTCTAGTGGTACCTTCCCCCTACCTTGTTCTCCAATCACCCTAGGTGTTGTTGGTTTTGTACCTGTTCTCCAGATGCTTCCAATTATGTCTGTGGTTGTCTGGTGGTCCTTCCACCCTCCCTTGTCCTCCAATCTTCATCTTGGTGCTGCCAGGTATGTACCTGGTAGTCTAGTGGTCCCTCCCCTTCCCCTCTTTTCCCATCACTGTCTAGGTGCTGCCAGTTATATCCCTGGTAGTCTAGTAATCCCTCCCACCTCACTTGTTTTCCAATCACTGTAGGTGCTGCTGGTTATGTCCCTGGTAACCCAGTAGTTCTTCCCCCTCCCCTGTTCTTCAGGTGCTGCTGGTTTATTCCCTGGTAGTCTAGTGGTCCCTCCCCTGTCCTCTGATCACCATCTGGTGCTGCCATTTGTCCCTGGTGTCTAGTGGCACCCCTCACACACCTTCCATGTCTGGTGCCTGAAATAAGGAAAGCCATTCTTTGTTTTTTTTTCCTGCAAAAAAAAGAAAACAGTGTCTGCAGATCAGCACCACACACCCTCACTCACCTGAGCAGGTCCCAGGTTTGAGATCCAATCTCTGATTGAAGACACTGAAACCAGCCACTGCAATATGAGAAACTAAAGTAAATGCAATTCAATATATTTCAATGGGGATTTCAACATTTATGTGTAACTTAGCCACTTGTTTAGATTTTGACCCCAGACTTTCAATTTGGTCTTTTCAGGACTCCCACCTCATGAACAATATGATATTCATTTTGCAACTCTTACCAGAAAGGTGATTTCAAGGTCTGTTGGCAAAATAACCTTTTGGGCAAGATCTGACAATTGTTCCTGACCTTGTTCATGAGGTGGGGTCATAAGAAGGCTATGTCAAAAAGTTTGGGTCAGAATTATTAAAAATGACAAAGTTATGGCCATCCATTGCAATTTATCTATGCACACTCATAACTTTGGAAATTTCAAATATTTTGGCACAAGATTTTCAACATAGCCTTCTTATTACACCACCTCATGTATGTCACAGCTGCCATTTTTCAAATCCTGGCCAAAATGTGTTTTTGCACATGTGGTGTGGAATGGCATTGCAGTTGCACTGAATTATGTTTTGGAAGGTATTCAAAAATTTTCTGTACTGGGTACATGCGTTTCGGTAAAAAGATGGCTATGATAATGATTTGGTCACTGTTGTCCTATAAATGGAAGTGCAGAACCCAGAGGGCCCTCTGCTTCCACAACCACATACATATATGCATCTATGGAAGTATGGGAGTGCAGGGCAGGGTCCAAAGGAAGGAAATCATTTGCAAAAAATGTTGTTAATGCTGCAGTTATGGTCAAAGTGACTGACAAAAGTTGTGAAATGAGTCATTAGGGTTTCCCTAACACCCCACCCTCCCAAACTAGGCAGGAGAATAGGTGTGGGATGTGCTTTAGGCTTCTCAAGCCTAATTGCTCGCCCCATACTCATAGAGTCTGCAGATCTGACCTTATTTACAGATGGAATGGAGTGAGTGTTAGGCTTGAGAAGCCCGAGGCACACCCCACACCTGCTCTTCTGCCTGGTTTGGAATGGTGGGATGTTAGGGAAATCATAACACCTCATTTCCCAACTTTTGTCAATTTGACCATTACTAGAGCATTAACAAAGTTTTTTGCAACTTATATAAAGTATAAATGTAAGGGCACAGACAAACAGGGAGGTGAGGGGAAAGGGGGAGGGGAGAGTGCATTAAAAACAACAACACAATTTGGTAGACTACTATATGCCCATATAAGCCCTTAGCGAAGGGCGTATATGGGCATATAGTAGGCTACTGAATTGTACTGTTGTTTTTAATGCTCTCTCCCCTACCCCTCTCCCTTACTTAACTGTTTTTCTGTGCCCTTATGTTTATAGTTTATACATGTGCTGGTTTAATATTGATCACATAAGCACCATCAATGTTATGCAACTGTGCATGTTTAATTAGTGTGCACATATACGAGTGTTGGGTGCCTGGTTAATTTAGTCTTGATAAAGCACTTGGAGCACAACACTTTTTAATGTTTTATGGGAGAGGTCTGCTATGCTGTCACTGGCTGAATGTTTAGCGTTTTTTTTTTTCCTTAAAGCTTGGAAAATTGTAATCAGCATGGATTATTTAAGAATATGTGAAGTGCCCCATTCTAAACTATTGCATTGATTCACCTTTTTGGGTTGCACCACGTACACTTGAGAGACACCTTTGTGCTTTGGATTTGTTGTGAACTCTGGTGTGTGCTCCAAGTGGCTCTAATATGGCTAGAAATGTGGCTGCAAAAGTTGATTACAGTATTCAAGAAGACAGGGACCCTCCCCAAGGATTAAGCACATCTACGTTCGTGGATTCTTTGCTCTACAAGGAAGGTGAGCAGAATCTATTTTTATTAAAAGACAGAGACAAAACCACAAATTAGTGCATATGCCTAGGAGAAGAGCATGTTGAGAGCAGAATGCAAGTTAATGAGCTTAGCATAAAACAAGGTTTTTTTAAAAATACTGGAAATGACAGCTGTAAAAACCCGATGGCTACTTTCACAAAGAGTTAATTTACAGGCTTACAGTGTTTGGATGTGAAAAGAGTTCCACAAGGACTAAGATTGATTAAGCACCTTTTAATTGATAAAGAGCTGCATTACATAACAAATGGCAGAAGTATACAATTGATGCATCAAGTGGCTTGCTTAAATTAGTATTAGAGGATGCAGTGGAAGTTGAGGCACAAGTTAAATCTGAGCTTATTGAATCTGAAGAATTGGCTGCTAGCTTTAACAAATGTCTGGAGTACACACAGTACAGAAAGATTTTAATGGAGACCATCCAAAAACAAGGTGCCAGAATTAAGAGAATTAAAGAGAATACATTTGAAAGAGACATAATTGATTATGAAACAGGGAGAATATATGATTGAACCAAAAAGAAGGGGTAACAGGAGCCATGGTCTGTATTAAAAAGAATCATGATGGCCAGCCCAGTGGCACTGAGGGTTAAGTCCCTGAATGCCACACCTCACTCCACGCTGGCAACCTGGGTTCAGGAATGGATTTGGGTCTCCAGGGGTCGGCAGGGGCAGAGAGGGATTGAGTGTCTGTGGACTGCTCTCCCTCTCCGGGGGTGGAGGGTTCTCAGTTGTCATTGCACTAGTGACCTCTGGTGGAGGCTGGGGGTTGTGTGCATGCACTGTACAGCAGGGTGTGTGTGCTTGGGGCATGGTGCTGGGTGGGAGCATGTGCGGATGCATGCGTGCTCCCTCCATTGGTGTCATTGCATGTCCCAGCACACGTCAGGTTGAATAGGGTAAAACTAGTGGCGCTCGGTCATGGTGGCTTGATGGCCATTCAAGGGACTGCAGGGAACTGGGAGCATCACCACACAATACTGGATCCTGTGTCGGTGGGGAGTATAGGGGGACTCCCTGCCGCCCCACCTTGGGGGCAAGCTCAGGGGGTAGACGGTGGTGGGAGCTTCATTAGGAGCCAGGCAGAACCAGACAGTGGCTGGAGGTGGACAGATGCTGGGACATGAATGCAGACCTGAGGCCACACAAGGTAAAAAGCATTATCTAAAAAAAAAAGAATCATGATAGAAAATACAGACATATACACAAGTGGCAGTGGAAGTGAAACAGAGGGCATTAATGCACGTTTCTTAGACAAAATGGATGATTCTGCCAATCCATCCACACATACAGGAATAATAATGTACAGACACTTCCTTAGGATGAGTCCACTTATAAGCTAGTTCAAGCAAGTGGGAGATGGATAAAGTGAGGAGGTAAGAAAAGGAGACAGGGGAGAAGAACAAGAGTCACCTACTGAGTATTACCAAAAGGAAGCCAGGGGAAACAAGTACAATGGGGCAAAAAGAAATACATAAGACTGGGCAGGTGAAGAAATTAATTACAGAACATGGATTTAATGTGGTGAATATTTCCTCATACCAGCTTTCAAATATAGAGAATCAGGTATGATCTAAGGGGTTGAATTTCATTCCAATGAATCACATTTCAGAGTTTGACAACGTTGTAGATTTGCAAAAGTTTACCCGATCTTTGAATGTATAATACATGTTTTCTAAGGTGTATGATGTACATAGTGATATACCATTTAATTTGGAACAAATAGAATCAATTACAAAATGACATCAACTCCATTGCTGCTTGGACAGCTAAGTGGGATATGAAACTGAATACTGGTAAATGTCATATTTTACACATAGCAAGCCAAAAACCAATCATATAATATTACTCTAAATGATGACATCATCCCAAACAAAACTTCTGAAAAGGATCTAGGCATTACCATCAATAATAAATTAGTGTTCAATCAACACTGTACCTCCATAGTAGCCAAAGCATATAGATCTTTAATGGCAATAAAAAGAAATATTAAAAGTAGAACAACTGAAGTTTTGTTGCCTCTATATCTGTCCTACGTCAGTCCACTGATGGATTATGGTAGCTACTTGTGGAATCCTTATACCAAGACAGAAATGAAAAAGTCAGAAAGAGTTCAGCTTAGATTTAACAAATAAATTAAAACCCTTGAAAACTGCACTTATAATGAGTGGTTAAATAACTT
Organism: Neoceratodus forsteri; assembly: GCA_016271365.2. NCBI lineage: Eukaryota > Metazoa > Chordata > Ceratodontiformes > Ceratodontidae > Neoceratodus > Neoceratodus forsteri. The sequence goes on from CM057453.1 coordinate 270,018,607, forward strand.
GGATCTACATAGCCTGGAATTAAGAAGCCAATGTGGTGACACACTTTTCTACTATAATATAATGAATGACCCATTGCTAATGACCGACCTGAATATTGAATACAAATCTGATCAACTGGGTGTAAGGGGACACCCACTACAAGTAAAATTTAACAAGTTCAGAACAAATAAAAGAAAATTCTTTTACACAGTACGATCAGTTAACTTGTGGAATAGACTCCCGGAGGAAGTGATAATAAGTTCAAATAAAGAAACTTTTAAAAGAAATCTAGAAAAACACATAGCCACTGGAGGAAACATGAATTATTACAAATTGTCCTGAAGGAGCTGTTTTGGGGCTTCGTCCTTATTTGCTCCTCAAATTCTAAGTGATTCTAAGTGAGGTGGGAAATGTGAACACTAGAAACCTGATCAGGAAATTTGCGTTCATACCACAGAATATACCAGTGGTGGCAGTACTTGAAAAACTTGTTGAAAATGAAATTAGAACAATTTGTGCACAAAACATATGCCTTCTTTTCTTAATTGCAGAAAGGAAGAAAAAGATGCCCTCAATGGGTTAAGAAACAACAAGAATATAATCATAAAACAGGCTGACAAGGGGGCTACTATGGTAGTGATGGACTATATGCAATACGAAAAAGAGGTATACAGGCAGTTAGCTGACACAAGATTTTACCAACCATTAAACATGGACCCCACAAGAAAATTCAAAATGGACATTGATGTCTACCTTTATGACTGTTTATGTAACAATGCTATTTCACAAAAGTTTTTGAAAGTACAGAAACAAATTAAACATGTTTCATATTGTTTGCCCAAAATTCACAAGGAATTTTGGAATTCACCTTGCAGACCCATAGTAGCCATCATTGGGTCTTGAACAGAACCACTTGCAAGTTTGTGAATCAATATATAAAAACATTGGCACAATCAATTAATTCATATATTAAAGACACCACACAGACGTTACAGCTTTTGGATGATTTATATATAAAAGATCATTGGTGGCTATTTACTTTAAAAGTTGCTTCTTTGTACACAAACATCCCTCATATAGAAGGATTGGAAACGTTATGGACCACTTTGTACTCACAATCCAATTTTTCATCAAGCTTTATTGAATTTATTCTGACCGTTACTGAAATAGTTTTACATTACAATGTGTTCTACTTTAATGACAAACTGTATTTACAAATCAAATGTATGGCAATGGGTGCAGCTGTTGCACCTAATTATGTGAATATCTATCTGGGAGTATAGAAAAGTGAATTCATATTGTCATCTGAAATTAATCACTTCTATGAAAACAAATAGATTTATATAAATGTTACATAGATGATTTATTCCTCATTTAGAGAGGTACCAATGCAGAACTTTGATGATTTTATAAGATATCTAGAGAACAGTAATAGGAATTTGAGATTTACAGTACAAGCAGATTTATGGGTTATTAATTTATTTGGACATTTACATAAAAAAACAGGATTATCAGATTACAAAATATTTATTTCATAAAGAAACTGACCACAACTCCCTATTGCATTTTAATAGTTTCCACCCATTACATACTAAATCAAACATCCCAAAGAGCCAATATTACCAGATTAAAAGAAACTGTGGCAATGAAGCAATATTTAATATAAGAACTTTGAAGCTGGATACTAGATTTAGAAGCAGAGGCCTGCTAAAACCTTGGCAATAGGTTAACCAAGAGATGAATTACTCTCATACAAGATAGATAGTAGCGTAGTGCATGATAACATGAGTTTGAATGACATGACTGCTTACTACCCACAAACACATTTGGTCCAGGAAGTATTAAGAAAACACTGACATGTTTTGGAAATGGATGACAAACTTAAATATGTGGTTCAGAATCAATTTAGGATGGTGTATAAAAGGGATAGCACTATTTGGGACTTGTAACATGGTGTGAAAAACACAACCGAAATACAGCAGTGAGATAGGTGGAAAGATGACATGTGGTACAACAGAAACCATGGTTTAATACCATGGTAGATCATGGTTGGGAGCGGGGGTGCGCAAAAAGAATTAGACCACGGTTCCAAAGCTCGAGGAGCTGAACAGTGGTGGTGCGGACTAGCACAGTGAACACGAAACGCAGTGCTGGGTCACCCTCTAGTAGCAAGCAGGAAAAAGCGGCAGAGCAGGGACAGGCTGGTAGACACAGCGCAAGTAAAGAGCAGGACGATAAGTGGGTGCAGTGAGAAAAATACGTGTAGGACATAGAGGAGAGAGAGTAGTGTGTCTTACGGCAGCAGTCGGCAGAACCGCAGACAATCACAGTGGTAGTGTACAGACGGGCAGCACCAGCTGCCTTTAATCGTTGAACCAGTGTCAGTTGTATAGCAAGTGTGTCCATGTAGTAGCTCCTCTGCGTAGTGGATCGGAACATGTAAATGGGCAGGAATACCCAGAGTGCAGCAGCAAACAGCCGTAAACTGTGTCAAAATCAAGCTGAAATGAACATGGAAAGACACAGAGAAAGAGAAGTGGGCACACTGAGGAATGTGACTTTCCGGGCTGGATATGTAATGCAGGTGTAGTATAGGAGCAGAGAACCACATTACTATATTAATAGATACCAAATTGTGGACATGCACACTCACGTTGTGAAGTGAGCAGAATGTTATAGAGACCGTAGTGAGAGGCACAAAACTGCTATTTTAAGACATCTTTGTCACTCATAATATTAATCTGTAATACTAATCATAAAGACTAACCTAGTACAGTGCTAGCCATGTTACAAGCGGATTAACCCACTCGAAAGCATGGGTCTACTGTGGAATTAATCCATGGCTGGTTGGTTGGACCCACTCAGCCTTTGGCCTCGTGGTCCAACCCCCCCCAAACCATGGATTAATTCCACAGTAGACCCATGCTTTCTCGTGGGTTAATCCTTACATATTCACTTCATGCTATTATGGCACATATAACAATAACAGAAAGGACCAGAGAAATTTGAACGGTACACATCCTTGTAGAAACTGTTCCTGTTACAATGTAATCAAAAAAGGAAGAACATTCACCAGTTACAATACAAGGTGAGTTTATGAGATTAGACACTTTTGTATTGTGCAGTACAAAATCAATGATTTATGTGGCAACATGTTGTAATGCATTCTACACAGGAAAAAACAACTAGACTTTTCCAGCATAGAATCAGCGCACTTTTAAGGTTGAGCAACGAAAAAGATAATTCTAATCTACTTGCCCAGCATGTTATTAAAACAGACAATTTACAATCTTTTATTTTTCCAGTGCTAAAAAAAGTGACATTGGACCCCATGGGGGAGATTTGGACACCAAACTTTTTAAAAGGGAATGTTTCTGGCAGTATTCATTGGGGTCCTTAAAAAATCCAGATTTGAATGATCATTTTTAATTGTCCCCTTTTCTGGATGATTAATATTGTAAACATCATTCTATATTTATAGTGACTAATTGCCTAGTGTGTAGTTCTGCTTTAGTTCCAAATAGTGTATTTAAACTATTTCACTTTGATGGTAATCAGACATGTGTTGGCCCCTTATGTCTGTGCACTGTTTTTTATAGTTTAACTGTTAGCCTTTTTAAAAAAAAATACAAATGCACATATTATCTACAAATGCTAAGGGCTAATATGGGCATATAGTAGACTACCAAATTTTATTGTTGTTTTTAACATTCTCTCTCCCTTCCAATTTTCCCCTCCTCACCTCCCTCTTTGTCTGTGCCCTTATGTTTACAGTTTATACTGTATGTCAGTTCTACAGGAATATTAATGCATATATTATTAGGAATTGACTGAAGCTGATACCTGCATTGATTATTTAAATGGAAGGTGCCATATCTGTGGGTCTAACATTATGTCTACCCAAGGCAGACATCTTCATTTGTACCTAATGTTAAGCTCCGTGGCAAACACATAAACTTTAAATAGCAAACTTCCAATTTTTGTTTGGTGTATATGTGTGTGTGTGTGTGTGTGTGTGTGTGTGTGTGCCATTTTTTCCCACAATGCCTGTGGTACCCAGAGTTCTATCCTCCCAGTCATGTGAAGAGGGAAGTTGGAGAATTGAGCTCAAGGCAGCCAGGACCACTCGCAGCACAGGATATGCAAGTTAGTGGGATACTGTGGGAGATGAAATACAAATGCTTCTCACAGTTCAAAATCAGTGACACATTTCTGAAATGAAAGTTTTATGTTTCTTGTTTGGCAAGGACAATCACTGTGGAGTCGCTAAGGTAAAAAAATTGATCTATCACCCATTTTTTGGTGTAGCTCATTGACAAAGATGAACTCTGTAACCTGAGACACAAAGTAATAGCACCAACTAGAAGAAATGTGGCTGAATGGACAGGTTAACTCTGGAGGGAAGCAACACCAAAAATAAGAAGTGAATCAGCTTTTTTGGTTCAGCGACTGTACACCGATTGTCCTTGTCAAACAAAAAATGCAACACTTTGACTTAAAAAATACACGGGGATGCTGTGAGAGACTGCAACATCCTGAGCTTTTTTCCCCAGATCAATCAATGTTATTACTGCATTCCTCCTCCCTCTTTCCCCCAATCTTTACCTTTTCCTTTTTCTACCTCCCCCCCCAACCCCTCCTCCAGGGGTTTTGTTTTTATTTTTATAAGTGTTGATATAATATAGAGCATTACTTTTAGGCCACTTTAAGATTGTGTTTTGATTGGTTGCTTCTTTATACACCTTTTTTAGTGCACAATTGTATGGAATGCAAGTAATTCTTGTTCCTATGCAGTTTGGTCAACATGGTATCATTTGATTATTAGTCTCAACTTGCAAGGATATTCGCTATGTTAATATTTACATTACTGAGCAGCTAGTAATATGTTTATCAGGACAGCAACTGCACATCTATTTACAAATCAGGAGGTGTTGGTTAAACATTTTCTAGATAAGAATGAGTATTAATTCTTCATATAGTGAAAACATTGACAGCTGAATTCTGGATCATTGTCACTTTAATTTTGCACTTTAAATTAAGGGCTTCCTGACTGGTGGTACACTCTGATGATGACCTAAACATACGTTGACACATAAGCACTCCACCAGGAAGTCACCCACAGCAGGTTGTTTCAGTCAGCTCTGCCTTGCACCAGCTTTTTTCTGCTTGTAGTACTTTTAGTACTTCTCTAGTCCTAATAGTGAGTGCCATTTACATTCATCTCCAGTAGCATCAAGCTTTGGGGTTTCAGTCGGTGATCTAACCTCTTTTGCTTGCCCACGAATGTTTTAGCATGAGCACCATGGGATACATATGAGCCAAAGCTGTAAGTGTGAGATATGCTGTACTGAATTTGAACTGACCCTGCAAATGAGGTGGTGAGCTGCACTGTTTTTATCATATGTATTTACAGTATTTGGTTGCTGGATTTTGAACAGTCTTTTCTACATGGACAATAAAGTTTTTTTTGTTATAAACATTAGACCCGTTGTCTCCAATGCTTATTATAGTGCTGTCCCCAAATCAACAGATGTTCATTTGTTGTGCATTTTTCACATGGCTTTTCAGCTCCGAGGTTTAATTTCTGTGCACTTCCCTGTTGAAGAAAAATTGGTTTCAGCCTTCCCACCCTGCTTTTAAGGGTGTGTGTGTGTATGTTGTTCAGACAAAGAAAAGTGCTGCCATGTCCTTACTCCTTACCTGAATCCATAGAAGTGTGTGAGAGTACAACGTTTTGAGCTTACCTTGAAGCTCCTGGTGTTGCACTGTAACCAGGAATCCCTCAGCAATCACTCAGTCCCTGTCTTCCAATAAATGCAAGATGAGGAAGGAGAGGCATAAGGGCATGAGTACATGGGAGAGGAGGAGCAGAGTTCAACTTTGTTGGTGAGTGATGCCAAAAATAGGAAATTGATCACTTTTTTAGCTGAGCTACTGCTCCATTGTCCTTGCCAAACCAAAAACACAAAACTTTGATTTCAGAAATACATGGGGATGCTGTGGGAGATGCTTGTATTTTGTCCTTCACAGTGTCCCACTAACTGCACTGCAAGCGGTTCTGGCTGCCCTGAGCTTTATTCTCCAATTCGCCTCTTCATGTCACTGGGAGAATAGAACTCTGGGTACCACAGGCATTGTGGGAAAAAATGGCACATGCACCAAACAAAAATTGGGAATTTAATATTGAAAGTTTATGTATTTAGTGAGGAACTTAAAATTAGGTCAATATGAAGATCTTTGTGTTGGGAACCCAAAACGCAGTGATGTTAGACCCACAGAGATGGCACCTACCCTTTAATATAGAGGGCTATTGACTTGCATTGATCTTTCCCTTTCATCTACCCCTCCCTTTCTCCTTACTTTTCATTATTTATTTATTATTATTTAGATGTGCTGATTTAATGTTGATCATGCATGCACCATCAATGCTATACACCTGTGAATGAATAATTAATGTGCACATATAAGAGTGTTGGGTACCTGGGTGACTTTATTCATGATAAAGCACTTGGAGCACAATACTGTTGACTGTTTTATGGGAGAAGTCTGCTTTGCTGCCAGCGGCTGAAATTTTAGCATTTATTCATTAAAGCTTGAAAAATTTTAATCAGCATGGATTATTTAAGAGTATGTGAAGTGTCCCATTCAAAGCAGTTACATTCTCTTTTTTGGGTTGCTCCACGTACACTTGGGAGCAGCCTTTGTGCTGTGGAAGGGCCACATAATGTCATATTGGGTGGCATGGCTAGCAAGTCACTAACCCATTTGTGACCAGTCCTATATCATGCTGGTGCACCTATGCAAAACATCTGACAGTGCCTTGCACATAGGCATACTGGCATACTAGTACATTTAGAAAGGAGGTAACTAGCCTTTAGTGTGGCACTCAGTGCTGCCTCTCTCAACCAGGAATTATACCCGGCATCACTTCCCCACCTCCCAAACAACCCGCCAACAGGTATATTAGTTTCCCTGTTTTCCAGTGGTCCCTACTGCTCAGAACACACCACAGAAAGTTGTCCTTATTGTCCCTGGTGTCCAGTGGTCTTCCTTACCCCCAATCACCCTGCTGACAGTTGTCGTTATTATCTCTGGTGTCCAGTGGTCCTACCTACCCCCAATCACCCTGCTGCCAGTTGTCTAAATTCCTTGGTGTCCAGTGGTCCTTCCACACCATATGTAAAAAGTCTCCCATTCCAGCCACCCAGTCCACATTGCTACTACATCTACCCTTGCCCCCACCACCATCGTATGTTGCTCCTGCCAATGACTAACACATACCCTCTGCTCAACTCTGTGGCTGGATGCCAGCTGACAGTAATGATTGTGTGCTTACTGTAGAAACAGCTGTTTTTACAGTAGGCATGTGACTGCAAAGTGTCAGTTGGTGATTGCCAATGAAGCTGAGTGGAGGGTCTGTGACAGTTGCTGTCGGGGGGGCAATATACTGTAGGCAGGAGGCCATGGGGGTGGTAATGGTGGGGACTGGGTAGGCAGGGTTGGGACTGTGTATGTACATGAGGAACCACTGGACACTAGGGAAATTGAGACAACTGCCATGGGATAAGCAGGGGACCAATGGACACCAGGGATAATAAGGACAACTGTTAGTGGAGTGATTGCGGCAGGGGAGGACCACTGGACACCAGGAAAGTTCACTGCAGATACAGGTGAGGGTCAGGGTACACTAGACCACCAGGTACAGTCTCCAGGCAGCACTGACAGGTGCTAGGGGAAGGAGCAGACACAGTTGCTTGTAATGATGACCTAATGGGATGCAAATCACCCCATTGAACCTTGCTGTTGCTATGGGGCCATTTGCATGTTAGGGTATGAATATGGTAGATTGCTCCAGTGGAACAATTGTCATTAGAGGGCACTAACAGTCCCATTGCTCCTGCAATCCCTAAAGCACCCTATTGGCATCATACCTCCTGTGGCCAGTAGGAGGCAGGGGTTTGGGATTGCAATCAGGATAGAGCCCAGGAATTTTTCAATATACTTATGGTTTGCTGCAGGCACTAATTTGGTCCTGGAGTAAACATATAGTGGGCCTAAACCAGGACCTTTGAATATCCTGGCCACAGAGTATTTAGGACATGACCACAATCACCTGACTTCCACTTGAAGAAGTGGTAGCTCATATTTTAATCTGTATCTGAAATATTATTAATCCTGATCCTAGTCTCCTTTTAACTTCAAAGTTCTCAATAAATAAGTCAACTTGCAAACCTAATGGGGAATGGAGTTCAATAGAAAGTGATGCACTGAAGAAACTAGTGAAGGTTCCTGTAAGAAACAACATACCTATTTAAACTTTGATATGCTTTTAACTGAAATCACAGGGCAACTGCAACATGGGAAACAAATACTGTACATGTAACATATTTCTTGAATTCCACAAGGTCCTACTAGACAGCAATGATTTTTAACTAAAGATAGAGGGAGAAATATGTCATTTATCCTTGCAACTAAGTCCCCGAAATGCACTTTCTTTGTTACTTGTTAATCTCTCAGGCAACAGGGGACTTAACGCTACACTTCCTGTTGGAAGTTACTAGTGCTTGCCAACTTGCTTTTAGGCAGACAGCGTGGTGGGTCCCATCTTCTCACCATATGTTAGATGTCCCAGTTGCTTATTTGATGTCATGAGTAGCAGCATGGGACCCAGCCCTCCTCTCCTCAGTTATTTTGTATGGTAGCTTGCAAACTTGGATTTATGCCTTGCATTATGAGGACCAGCCCTCCTCACATCCTTTTTGGGAGGGTTGCTAATTTGCTGGGCTTTATAATTGTCCCATTTAGATGTCAAATGAGTGCCATCTAGTTACATGGCATTCTAGTACTCCTCAAAAACACTAGCAAGGAACTTCTGTTCTTTCCCATTGCTTTTATCTTTCTGTCCGTGTTTATAAGCCACATCTGAGTAGATACAAACCATTTATACTTACTTTAAATCCAAGACCCTGAAAGATACTTTCATTTATATTCAAAGGTACAAAGTGTGTGGGTCACACCCAAGAATTGCAGTGCCACGGCTGATAAAAGTAATAGTCAAAAAGGCAAGGAAGCCGGCATCTGCAGGAACACAGAATGCAGCTTAAGTAGCTCTGTACTCACAATGCTGTTAACTTCCAGGGAGAAATGCTGTCCAGATCAGAACTTCACTTTAAAACATAGCTTTTATTGATCCATGTATAAAATCGTCTGTGTAAATACATAACACTCCTGGATGCAGCATAAATAGAACTCCACCACCTGTTTCACACACCTGTCACCAACGCGCTTCATTCAAAACTGAGCTTTTGCAAAGGCTGACAGACTCCCCTAGAGGTGCAACTTATAAATGCTCCCACTTAAAGATACAGTACACTTCAATCAATCAATCAATCAATCAATCAAAATCTTTATTTATTCAGGTGGACATCATTGAGCAAAGCTCATTTACAAGATGGACCTGATAGGTCGAGGAACAACATGAAGGTACAATAACAGACTTATGCAAAAACACTTTTAAATAAGCAGATACAATAATAAAATAGAACAATAATGCAGACATAATTACAAGCAATGTATCCAGAGATTGCAGGCTCCAGGGCAGACTAAATCAGACAGTTATGACTGAAAAATGATTTAGTTGTTGAAGGTGTTGAAAGCAACCTCTGAAAAAAAAGAAATGGAGGGGCTGGTGGGAGTTTTTGGATAGGAACTAAATCAACTAGTAGTGAGTGAATGGGGTAGAGGTAATTGCCAGGGGTAGCAGAGGAGGTTTTTTTGGGGGGTAAAGGATGTGATTGGACTAGGCCTTGTGAAAGCAATTGCATTTCTCTGGGAAGAGACTTGTGTATAGCTTTTTAAAGGATGTTATAGGTATGAAGGTGGTCAGCTTTAGGGTCTTCTGCAGAGAATTCCAAGCCAATGCTAGAGAATAACTGATTGCAGATCTCCCATGTTGGGTGCAGGCTTTGGGTAGCTTCAAAATGATGAAATTGTTGCTTCTTAGGGCATATGACCTAGCTGTGGCCAGTGTAAAGCAATCGAAAATATAGGATGGAAGTTTGTTCGACAGAGCTTTTTAAATCCATAATGCAGCATTTTTGTTCCTTCTGAGGTGTAAGGATGTCCAACCAACTGCAGCATAGAGTGAGCAATGATGAGTGTTGAAAGGAAGATCTGTGATGAATCTTAGAGCTCTATGATACAAGGTATCCAGTTTACTTAAGTAGGAAATAGTTCAGTGGCCATATAAGAAATCTGCATAGTCGATAAGTGATAGAAATGAGGCCTGGATTAGCCTCTGTTTTGACTCTCTGGTTAAGTAATGCTTGATTCTGAAGAAAAGGCCAAGCCTCTGACAGAGTTTTTTCAGGAGTTCCTCAATATGCTGAGTATAATCAAGTCTGTTGTCAATCCAAACCCCTAAATATTTGAATTTGTCAACATAGTCAAGGCTTTCTCAAGGATGGTGGATAATTGGGAAGAATGCTTGGTGAGAAAGTGTTATTATATATATTGGTGGAGAAGAGCATAGCTTTGTCTTCTTTGCATTTAGGAGGAGTATTTTTTCAAATAGTTGATATTGCAACAGGGAGAACTCTGATTGCAGTATTTCACAGGCCTTTGTAGGTGATGGGTTACTGACATATAAGACAGTGTCATCTGCAAAGAGGTGAACATTGGCTTTGGTGAGGTTAGAATCAATGTTGTTAATGTAAATGGCAAAAAGAATAGGGCCCAGGATAGATCCTTGAGGTACTCCTCTTAGGAGTGGTTTTGATGAGGATAGGTCACCTTCATTTTTCACCTGCTGCATTCTGTCAGTGAGGTAACATCTGAACCACTTAAGAGAGGTTGGATCTAGGCCTATGGAGTGTAGTGAAGAGATTAGCAGCTCATGATCCACTGTATCGAAGGCTTTGCTTAGATCCAGAAATACAGCACAGACGCTGTTCTTTTTGTCTAGTTCAGTTTTCCAGTCGTTTGTAACTTTGCAATTCACTTTACTTTTTTCCCCCTCGAGCCACCTGCCGCCTTCTCATCCATTCGTTCACGGCTCACCGGCTTCTGTCCCCAAATCGGCCACCCCGATACCCATTAGCTTCCCCCATGGTGGGGCCCGCTACACGGGGTAGTCCCGGCACATAGTTTTAGGTCGGGGTCAGCCTGGGGACATATCGGAAGCCGCGGTGGGCTTCATTAACGGCAGCAGGCACTCAGCTGTTTTTCCAGTTTTCTGTGGAGGCAGGGCCATGCTCCTTGATGCCTCACGTCACCATCCGCCCCGCCTCCCAGGAACACGTGAGCGTCGGATGCTTGGGCACACCCCAGCCTCCGCCAGGGTCCCCAGTGCACCGATCACTGCCCACCCCCTCCCGGTGGAGAGCTGCCCTATGGGCATCAATCCTACTCCCCGGCCCGACCCTCCGACGACTCGGGTCCATTCCGAACCGGGTCGCTGGCGCCGCAAAGCGGAAATCCCACCCGCGCCAGAGGGCTTAGGCCGCTTTGTAACTTTAAGTAGTGCAGAAGTGGTGCGAGTGTTTGGTCCTAAACCCAGATTGAGCAGGGTTTAGGAGATTATTAACATCGAGGCAGTCTCTTAATTGGATGCTCACTAATTTTTCTAGCATTTTGGAAAGCACTGGTAGGATGGATATGGGTCTATAATTGTTGAGGTCCATGGGGTTCCCTGATTTTAGGAGGGGAAACACTTGTGCTGTCTTCCACAGTGAAGGAATAGAACCAGAGGATAAAGATAGATTAAAAAGATGTGTTAATGGAACTGCAAGCACATGTATTGCAATTTTTAGAAAATAGGGGTCCAGAGAGTCTGCACCTGCACTTTTATTAATGTCCAAATTCAGCAATAGGGCCTCTACTTGCTTCAGTAAAATTGGCTTGAATGAGAATGAAGAATTAGCTTTCTGAGCCTCAATAGACTGGAATTTAAGTTGTGATCGCAGTAGATTAGCTGGAGAGGAATCAAAAGCAAGGCCAGCCGTAGTGAAATGATTGTTGAATGCAGCTAGTACTTCTCGCTTGTCAGAGATAGCAACTTTATTAAGGTGCACTTGAGATGGCAGAGAAGTGCTAGAATCCTGCCCTAAGATCCCCTTGATGGTGCCCCAGAATCTAGCTGGGTTGAGGTAAGAGGCATCAAGTTCAGCTGTATAGAAGGCAGCCTTGGCATCCCTCACTTTTTTGGTACAGCTATTTCTGGCTTTTCTGAACAGCAGCCAGTCATTTGGTTCCTTGGTCTTCCTTGCCATTCTCCATAGCTTATCTCTTTCAAGCAGTGCAGATTTAAGATCGGCTGAAAACCAGAGGCAAGATTTGATTTTTATTCTAACACTAGTGATTGGTGCATGAGTATTGAGAGCACCTATGATTATGCTGTTTAACACCTGAAGAGCTATTTCCACCAAGTATGTAAGGTAGAACTCTTACATACATGTATTAAAATAGAGTTCTTAGTATAGTAGAAACAGTGTATACTAATGTGTGAGACAAAATAAATAAATAAAGGTTAAAAAAATGGTAGTGGTGCAAAAACCAACTGTTTTTTTATTTGTAAAGCACTCACTATCCATTAAAATAAAAATAGCACACGTTAAAAGTCCTTAGCCAGATCAATTTTAGCTCAAGAAGTTGATCTTAAGGTGCCGACAATTTCCTGTCCGAGCAGTGAGCTACCATCCCATATGGATAAGTCACACGCAGAGCCTGCAGGTAAAACAGAGCACAAGAAAAATCTGTGACAGAGAAACAACTTGAAGTATGTATGCCCCTCCCCCACGAAAGAGAAATAACATGACAGCAGCATATTCAGAACATCAGCATAATATAATAACACAGTCAATCACAAATCATACATATGTTAATTTTTGCAGGAATGAGCTAATGTCTATTTTATCATTAAGGCCTTTATTCTCCATGGCACAGAATGAAAACATCCAATATTGTCCCCTTTTCATCAACAGGTTGTTATAATCACCTCTTTTTTTAAGAGGAATGGATTTTTCAATACTCCAAAATTTTAATTTACATTTTGAAGGATCCCTGCTCTTCAAAACATGGATTGCTAGGACATTTTTTATGCCACCTCCTTCTATTGCCCTTAAATATTCCCCTATTCTAGATTTAAAGCTTCTCTTCATTTTCCCAATGTAGAAACAACCACAGTCACATTTGGCTAGATGAATAACCCCACATTTAAAGCAGGTAATAAAGCCCCTCACTGAAGCATTTCAACCCGTTACTGGGCTGAGGAAGTTGTCAGCCACAGTGACTGAGGGACAAAATTTGCAGTTGCCACATCAGTAGCAACCACTTTGGAGCCATGTTTTTGGGGTGTCCTTACTAGGCTGCACTGTATGGACTAAACTGTCCCTCAGATTTTTACCTCTTCTGTACATCATTCTAGGACTGTCTAAATTTAAAGCCCTCATCCATCTGAACAAAATGCCAATGTTTTCTCAGAAGCTCAGAAACTGTTTTGGATTTGGGGTTAAAGGTGGATACAAAGGACACTTGTGGGTCAGTTTCCCATGCCCTGTTTTTTTAAACCAATAGGCTGTCTCTAGGTATTAAATCTACCTCTCCTGTGCCTTGGTTATGATATCCATACGGTAACCTCTATCCTTGACTTTCTCCTCTAACTAGTCTGCTCTTTCCATGTATCCATTTTCTGATCCACAGCTTCTTTTTATGCAAAAAACTGACCATTGTGGATGGCACAGATCACATGATGGGGGTGGCTACTTGATGCCAGCAGTAAGGTGTTTCTGTCAGTGTGTTTACGATAAAAGTCAGCATTAATACCCCCTTCCCCATTCTTTTTCACCATCAAATCTAGGTAGTTTTACTGAAGCTCATACTAAATCTGAAGTTTTCATTGGTTCCCTCCAGGAACCTGACAAATTCAAATAGCTCTTCTTCACTGCCTTTCCAAATGAGGAAGACATTGTCAATAAAATGTCTCCAGTGATCAATCTTGTCCAACTATGGGTTGACCTCCTCGTTTCTGATGATGTCATCCTCCCACTTGCCCATAAAAAGATTAATGTAATTAGGCACAGAACTTGAGCCTATTGCAGTACCCTTTTTTAAAGAAAAAAAGTATTTTTCGTTTGTGAAAATATTGAATTCCAGCACAAATCTAGACAATTGTATGAGTACTTCAGTGGGCGGATCCATACATTCCCTTTTATTAAGGAAATGTTCCATTGTTTTCAAGCTCTCAGAATGTGGTATATTTGAATACAACAAATTAACATCGAGAGTAACCAAGAGACTGTTATGGTCAATCACAATATCATCCAGAGCACATAAAATCTCTCCTATCTTTAATGTAAAAGGGAAGTCCTTTAGCCAGCTCTCCTAAGTGATGGTCCACAGACTTTACCAGTGGTTCTGTGGGCAAATTTATTTCTGACACTAAAAGTCTTCGGGGGGGGGGGGCTAACCATGTCTTTGTGGATTTTTCATTGGCAGTAGAAGGCTGCCCTCACAGGATCCTTCACAGTGAGGTATACAATAACCTGTGTTGGCTGCCAGTTTTTCTCCTTTGCACTATTTAAATAGGTGTCAATATTTTTCTTAAAAGACATGGTTTTGTCCCAAGGAAGTTTTTCATAATATTCAGTATCCCCGAGTTGTCTAAGAACTTCTGGCTCATATTTATCTCTGTCCTGGATGACAACTGTCCCACCCTTGTCCGCTTTATTGTAATGTCTGCATTTTCCCCCAGCATTTTCATTGCTTGTCTTTCTACATTACTTAAACTAGAGAACACCCTGCCACTAGGCATATCTCCCAGTTCCCTTATATCATCGTTAAAGCATTTGAGGAATGTTTGCAGAGCTGCAGACAGGGGTGGGCAAAACTTAGAGCCAAGTTTGAATCTATCAATAACAGGCATATTTTCATCCACATTTGAGCTGTTAACTCTATTCATACCATTTATATTATTCTCTTGTTTCAAGGACAATGATTTAAGACTAAAGTTACATACCATCTTGTTGAGATCAATTATAGTCCCAAATGTGTCAAATCTGTTAGGGGGGTAAATAAAAGTTCTTGTTTAAGTAGAGAGATTTCAATGTCACTTAGGGCATAGCTGGAAATGTTCATTACATTTAATTGAAGTTTTTCTTCCCTCTCCAACAATCCCTTTGCCTCCACTGTCTGCCTCTGGCTCCTCTCCCTCTGGTGCCTGCATTTCCTTCCTCCACGTCGGGTCCGTTTTCTGTCTTAAAGTTGAACTTGTTCATTCTCTCTCTGCACCGTGGTACCATGAATGTCCGAGGAGGGGTGTCTACCTCCTCCTCCGCCTCTAAAAACACTTCCCTTTCTGATTCAGCACTCTCTTCACCACTGGCATCTGTACCATAGTCCAAAACTCTGGCGCTGATTTTCAGAATTGATTTTGCTTCAGTGGCTTGTTGATTCTGATTCAGTTTCTGCCAATTAAAGACTGTCCCATTCTGGTAGTCTCTGGCGTCTCTAGCAAACTTAGTGTGCTTAATAGCCTTGATTTTTTTTCCTGATACCTCCTGAGGTCATCAATTAGGTTGTCTTGTAATTGTTCAAACTGTGCTGCATTGTGTAATTTGTTAATGGCTGCTTCTTTCCTGGTCAGTTTTTCCATGACCTCTGCCTGTATTGTTGAATTTTCCTTAATAATCAGCTCTAAGTATTCCTGGCTCACCCGGTGGCCAATGTCCCGCCACTTTTCAACAAAGCCAGTCCTGTTTTGCCCACTCATAGCACTTTTTTAGGATCCTAAGGCCTCTCGGGACACACAGTGTATTTGGAACAAATTGACTCCTACACCGTTCCCACTTTTGACTTTCAGAACAATATCTCCTACACTAAAAATGTTCTCCTGCAATACTTGCATAGATACCTTGTTGAATGGCAACAGGCAGAAATGAAGCATGGCAGGTGCAGCATGGTGGAGAGCAATTCTCACGTAAGGATCTTGTGTTAAGGATACAGTAGCAGACCAGAGAAATAGTGACTTATTGAATGTAGAAACAACTGGAGCAGTGGGCCCCCTAAACATGTGGCAAGCATTTACGCAGTTTGAAAGAACAGAAACTTAAAAGTTTACAATGGGAGGAAATCAGCTTAAGAGCCTACCTTGAAATGGACCATGTCCTGAGAGGCCTTAGGATCCTAAAAAGTCCTGATGGAGATCCATTCATCTCACCACCCCATATCCTACTGCCTCACTGCTGTCCACAAAGGCCAGACCCGGATGCCGTCTGGCTGGATGCTTTCTCTCTTTTCTGAATGCACCTCTGGGGTCAGGACCAGTGTGGTTCCTACTGTTACAGTTGAGGGTTATAGTACTGATACCTCTCCCTCTTTATGCCCACCCTCCTGCACTTTTGTTCTGGTAATGCTCCTTCAGTCCAAGTATGTGTTACCTGCTCCTCCACACTTGGCTCTGGAGGGCTTATCCCTCTCTTTGTTCCAGAGTCACCTTTATGATGATTGGCATCTTACTGCCAACCTGGGTGTCTCATGCCATGTCTCTTTCTTTCCAGAACATGTGCCATGTCTCTCTCTGAGGGGACTGCATTGAGTTGGACCTTGTTGTAATGTCCTCTTCCATACATACTGGACTATTTACTCCCACTTTCAGTGTTTGGGGTTCCCTTTGTCACCAAACTTTTGCCTTTCTTTCCCTGATGGGAGAAAAGGCTCTGACTCCACTGGGTATTTATGACTGTTCTTAAGGGACATTCTTCCCCTTGCACCCTGGTAGGATTCCACCTACCTCTGGGGGTTCTCAATTAAGTCCTAGACTGAATGATGATTGGTCCCTTTTGGGCCCATGGTTCCATGAGGCCTGTACTACCTATCTTGGAACCATTTACTCTGCATTGCAGTTTTGTTGGCTGGACGCATTGCTGCATTCTAATCTCTGTGCATACAGGTCCCTATCTGTCTTTCCTAAAGAAAGGATGTCCTTCTGTGACCCGTCCCTACCTTTTTCACTAAGGTGGTCTCAGTTGTTTCTGTGTATCAATAACCATTCAGTTACCAGTCCCTTATATGGGGCATGAGGCTCCTGAGTCTGCTCTAATTTGCATTTTGATTGTTCACGTCCCTTTCATTCTTAATGAATGAGGCCACAGCACACAACAGCACCACTTTTTGTTTCATATTCCCTGGAGAGTGAATGGGAAATGCCCTATTTCGGTACAGGGTCTGTTCAAACTTAGGAGGCCACCTACATTGCTTTCTTTGTTATAACAAAAATTACATATATACTGCCACTCTCAGCTGTGGTCAAGACTCACTCCACATGAGCATTGGCTACTGCCACAGCAGGTTTACAGACAGTGCTGTACTGGGGAATATGTCTCCTACTTCCGAGATCGGCCCCTCCCCTATACATTACCATTGACGGGATTGGCTTTTTACACGAGGACTACCTTTAGATGTACAGCCCTCGAAGGTCTGCTTTCACACAGACAGACTTGCCCGCTGCCCTGCTTTACACATAACTGCTTGGGAATCTTCCTATGTGTATGATCTGCTTCAAAAGATTGTCTCAAAAAAGATAGTACAGTTGCATAAGAACTTGCTGTAACAGTAGATATTCAAGAGTATCTCTTGCAGCAGGTCATGCAGCCCCTCCCTCTGTTCCCCTTTTTCCTGTCTACACTAGGGGTTGAGTTTGTCTTTACTTTCCAACTCCTGTATATTTCTATATACTGTATATAGATATGTATACTTCTGTATATTTATTGTGGTTATATCCAAAACACATGATTTTTTATATATATTTCTTCTCAGTTCCCTCGGCGACATCATGATCAGGTAGCTAATGAGGACAACAACTGAGGAGTATCAGGACTACCCTCTCTTTTATAGTGCACTGATCTGATCTTGTGGTGCATAAGGGGGTGGTCCCAGGTACGACTGCTAAGAAGTCTTCCAGAAACAAGTGCCTCCGGCAGAAGGTTCCCACGTGTTAGGACCTGCTGCAAGAGATACCATCGAAGATCTACTGTTACAGTAAGTTCTTATGCAACCAAACTATATTTTTGTATACACATACAAACCCTGTAACCATGTGCCATCACTGTAATCTGCTTCATTTGTGCAATATTGAAGTACACCTGCAACTTCTCAAGCACAATGTTTGTAAGTTGTAACTCCCCTAATGCTTGTAATGATACTTATCTTGACTCTAGATTCTTTGAAAATAGACACTGCCTAAACGCTCTTGTGTGTAATAAATAAATAAAAAATATTAAAAAAATTGCCTCCACTGAGTTATGCAGAGAATGTTCCCATGCTTTTCCAAATGAGAAATCCAAAAATAGATGCACTCCATGTATTTTTTTTTGAAAAGTGGAAGGGATTGTGCTGTTGGCTCCATGGAGCCCTAATACAATCCCTTCCCTTCCCTTTACTTCCCGAAACACTAGAAGGAGTACCCTGGTCTTTTTGTGAAGTAAGGCTGCTCTTCGTTTGTTTTGGAAAAAACGAGATTAGTTCTCTTTAAGGTGGCTTCAGCAGCTGGGTTCAAGACAAAGGGATTTTATATTGGGATTGTGGGGTTCAGCAGCTGGGTGGAAGACAGATGAATATTGGGATGGGGGTTAGCAGCCTGGGGAGGGAGAGTAAGATAACATCCTGCTGCTTTCTATAGAAGTTGCAATGCTGAGAGCCTGGAGGCAGAGTGAACAAGAGGGCAATGACAAACACTTGACAGTGGTACTTTTCAACACTTTTATTTGAAAAGATTTATTTTGTTACCAATTGATCTTAACAATGAGAAAATGCATTTTATGTTACAGATGATCTTGATTATAAAATGAATCCACACGTGGGTCCATAGGGGACCATAATGGCCTGGAGTTTCTGTTTGATGCAGATTAGCAGCATGGAAACCTGGTACTGTTTAAAAAAAGAGAGAGAGAGAGAGAAAGAAACACTCCATAAATCTTCTGTATATTGTGTACATTGAGTGCACTGGAAAGAGCAGTGCTTGCATACAGTGCATGCATATGTTCTGTACCAGTACAATTTGTTTTCAGTGCTCATTTATGTATAGGGACTCATTGAAATTACATTGCATAAAAACTGTGGGAAGCCTGTGTGGGCAATAACACATGTCAGGGTGTTCATTTTTTTTGAGATATACAGTACTCTACTCCAGGGTGTGCTGAGGTAGGAGGCTGCATATCCAACACATACCAGAGTGCCTTTTTCTCCCCAAAAATGCAGCACAATGGAGTGTGTTATTGCCCTCTTAGGATTACTGGTTAGGTACTGTGCACTGATGCACAGATTTTTCTGAAGTTTCAAAACCCTTAATTCTGTACATGAGTGATACCACAGGTAATTTAGTACAACTCGTGTGTATTATTACATGCATATTGTTGGATTTCCCTCATGCATAATCAAGGTTTAGCTGATTCACAAACTTTAAAGAGCTACTGACATGTTCTGTCATGTGGGGTAGGCAACTCACATCCAGTAGCTGCCTGCCCCAGGACCCAAAGTAGCCATAGTTTTATATTTTTTTGTCCAAGTATTAAATATATATTTACCTTAATAGAAGTGTGGTAGCACTTCCTTGTTTTTTCAAAGCTGCCAACAGCCCAGTACACCCCGGCCCAGAAAACTGCATTTTGCTGAAGCAAAGTAGGGAAGAAGCTGCAGATCTAGACAGCATTATACTGCTATCAGGAGCAGCGGCAACCTTTAGGTGTAACTTCTGCTTAAGACAAGCAACTGTACATCTGAGGTAATGAGAATGTGGCACTGGGATGGTGGTGCTTTCCAAATCAAGTTCAATCAAGGCATAGGGTGGAAGCACTCACTACTCAGAATGAAGCAATGTCCAAACTTGTGTTATCACTGATGAATCACAGTTTATTCACATCCAAAAACCAAAACCAGCCAGATCGAGCAGTGCAGATGGCACTGCTTACACCATGTTTATGTTTCACTCAGTAACTGGCCTTCCTCAGAGCTCTGAGGAAGCCCAGCTAATGGGTGAAACGTAAGCACGGTGGGAGCAGTGCCTTCTGCACTGCTCAGTTTGACTGTTTTTGGTGTTTGGATGTGAATAAACTGATTCATCAGTGATAACACATGTTTCGACATTGCTTCCTTGTGAGCGGTGAGTGCTTACACCTTATGCCTTGAAGCAACTGTACATGTTAAGGTGGAGTAGAACATGTGATTCTAATTTTTTAAGATAGATTCAAACTGCTGTCTACAAATGTACATGGAAAGGTATCAAGTTGTTATTGTTTTTATCTAGTGTGCCTATTTAACTCTTGCTAGCCAGCCCCATTAGTCCTGAACACTAACCAGCCCCATCCCCCACCTATCGTGGGACTTACCTCTGACTCCTACTGACATTTAGGCCTACAACACAGGATGGTACCAGGTGGAATGGGCTCTATCCCAGACAAAGACTCATTTCTTGGTTCTGGGGTGTGCCTCAATCAGATGTGTGGCACCTGCAGTGAGGGATGGATGTCCTCCTGCAGCTTACCTGCACCAGCCAGACTCCCAGTTTGTAGTTGTACCACTGTGCCAATGAGCTATTTAAGAATGAGTTATTCTTAACTAATAACTATGCATTACTATGTGGTGTATAGTTAGTTATCAGCTAATGCTCAACAAGTTGAGTATTGGTTGTAAATAAATTTATTACATAAGCTCAACTAGTAATTAATGACTGCCAAATTAATACTCAATTCATGGGAATTAGTTAATTTCTAATTAGGAAACTGATCAATAAATAACTAACTGCTGAAACTGTTAAGAATTAGTTAGCAGTCAGCTGAACTAGAAGGGCTTAGCAACTAAATCATTTGCATGTGAAAATCTCAACCAAAGCAAAACTGAAGATTAGTTGAATATGTACTAATTGTTAATGATTTGAGGCAGTTGAGCATTAGGCCTATTTTCTGTATGGGTACTTAGCTGCATTCTGTGTTCCTGCAGGTGCCGGCCTCCTTGTCTTTTAGAACATTCATTTATATGTTTAAGTTTATTGCTATGTAAATTAGGCATTATGAGATCTGTCCAGTCCTCATCCTATTTGCTGTGACAGTCACTTGCCAATTTTCTGTTAGGCATGCAGCATGAGATGCATCCTTCTCACCATATGTTAGCTGTTATAATTGCTTTCTTGGTGTCATAAGTAGCATCGGTGCCAGACCCCATAGCTGTTAGATATTATTGGTGGGTTGCTTGCCAACTTGCATTATGTCTACCAGCATTGAGATCAGATCTCCTCTTGTTTGTGTCAGAGTTACTTATTTTCTGCATTTATTTGTTTTGCCATGTTCGAGGTAACTTAGTGCCACCTAATATAACTAGACTGCATATCAATAACCTTTCAAATACCACCAAGGAACTACTGTTCATCTTTGCCATCACATTTATGTTTATGTCACCATTTGCTGAAATTATAGTTGGTGTGGTTGACATATTTAGTTCACACTGTAAACAGCAATTCTATGAATTTCAGGTTGCAAATGGCTATTAAACAATATACTGCCTATGTTTATTACGGTATCAAAATATAGTGGGACAATTAACCTGTTAAAATCTTCTGGAACTTTAAGCTTTCCTGAAGATATTAAGAAGAACATGAGTTAATGAAACGTGCAGTACTGTATTCAACTTGCCTTACTACTGTTGAAGCATATCAAGTAGATTGAAATACAGTTGACTGAAACAAATCAGTAGTTACAGAAGAGATTGCCATTAATGTAAATCTGACTAATGTTTCCAACTTTTTAGATGCCTAGACAGGTTTTCGGGAAAGTCTGTTGACTGATAAGAATACTTCTCTAACAGTGTTTAATATTATAGTATTCCTTACTTGACTGTAACTGATATTGGTGTTTTACAAGGGTCTTCCTCAAGTCACTTTTTCCTGCTCCTCCATTATACATGCTGATGCACTGATACATAAAGGATAATGTATGGTCTTTGGTTAATATCCACACTGTAAACACTTCAAGAGGTTGCCATAACATCACCATAAACCTCGAGAGTGCAGATTGAGAGGTTTTCGGATGTCATGCCAACTTCAAGAAGTGTTGTTAACCAAAGACCACACATTATATTTTATAGTGTATGGGCTACCAAGATTGTGTAATCACGGATTGAATTACTTTGCTTTGCTGAATTACTTTATAGAACATTAATTGTTGTGAGCATTCCATTTTGTTATACCATTGATATGACATACTCAAGAAGGATTAACAACAGAATGATGTCATAACAATGGCATAAAATATACAATAATGAATGGGGGAAGTGTACTTAATGAGAATTTAATGGTTGCCTGAGGTGTGGGATGTTACATAAACCCCAAGGGTGAAGCCCGAGGGGTTTAGTAAAGCATCCCACACTGAGGGCGACCATTAAATTCGAGTTCGTCACTTCTCCATTTGTTATGAAATATAATTGCCGGTTAGCAATTTTTTTTTTTTTTAGCATTTAGATTTAGCTCGCTGTTGTAAGCAGTGCTTACTGCATTTCAACACCTCGGAGCTCTTCCCACTGCCACTTGTTCAGTGCAGCTGTTGAATGGCAGGATTAGCCAAATAAAATTTGTAGCTGTTTGAGGATAAAGCGATGAGCACTAAAAAAACAAACAAATGGACAAACAGAAAAACCAATGAAGTCGGTTGGTCTGGTGTGGCGGCTCCTTGCTACACAGAAGAATGAGCCACCATGTTTTTGAAAATGTTTAGCCCACCCAGCAGTAGGTGAACAGCCAATGAGGGAGTGGCTGTTTCTGAATGACTTGGCTCATGTTTGCCGTTATAACCTGTGGGTTATAACTGCAAAGTATAACTCAGTCAGGCAATGGGAAAAATTGCTGACCAGTTATTATAAGGTTGTAATCTGCTTAATTTCAGTTAATAATAAGGGCTCCCCATACATTATTGTATTATAACTCACATTTCTTGCCTAAATGAAATAATCATTTGAACTCTGACTTCCTCAAGTTTCAGTCCTGGTTCCTTAAAAATGAATTGATCTTAAACAGCATGATTCAATCCATGCTTTTTTGTTTCCAGTCCTAGACTCTGAGTCAACTCCAATCACTTGACTGTTCCTTGCATTGATGGGTTCTGAATGGGAAAAGTTACTCACTTTAACTTCTTAGCAATCATTTTAGATACAATGTTGGATTTTTCACTCCATATTTCTAACATTTACAAATCTGTTAGGTACAGGTAGGCCTTGCTTACAGAGTTCACTATAAGCTTACTCATAAGGCTCAGTTGGTGTTTGCAAAAGGTATCCAGCTGCCTAGCATTGCCTATGATTTGCAATCCTTTTTTAGAACCGTACCTCTAAAGGTAACTTGCACACTGCCACTGAAGGTAAGATAACTTGTCTGAGTGGGTATCACATATAATAATATTCTTTGCAAAATATTTTGTTAAAGCAAAAGTTAGGGTTCAACTTAATGCCACAAACATAGGGAAATGTGGTGTTAGGGATTCAAACCCTAACTCCCCACCACCACCACCAGTCCCCCAAGCAGTAAAAGGAAAAATAAAACATTAGGGTTTTGAGTTTCCAGAGTCTTGGCAAATCAGTTGTGGGGTCTTTCTTGGGTTTGTTAACCCTAATGCCCACCACATCTCCTCATGAGCATGCAAACAAGGTCAAGGTCAGATGTGATCTCTTTTCTTTACACAAGGCCAGCAGAAGACAGCTACAAATCCTGTTGGTGACATGTGGTGAGACAAACGTCTTTACCTTTGAAGAGTGTATAACTAAGATGCACTGTCTTGGAGCTGTATCTTGTGCTTCAGACAGGACACCATGGGCTGGGGTAGGGGTGAGCATAATTGATGAAAACCCCAAGGAAGACTGTACCACTGATTCAACAAGAATCTGGAGACCCAAAACCTTATTTTATTTGTTTTGCTGCTTGGGAAATATCACATATAATAATATTCTTAGCAAACAACTTTGTTAATGCACCAGTTAGGCTCAACATAATGCCACAGACATAGTGAAATGTGGTGTTGGGACATTATGTGGTGTGTATCAGTATGAGGCACTGGCTTGGAGCTGTATCTTGTGCTTTGGACAGGAAACTACAGGCTGAGAGAGGGGAGAGCAGTGGGGTTGACAACCCCAAGAAATACCTCATCATGGTTTCACCAAGACTCCAGAGAACCAACACCTTAGTGTTCTTTCCATTTTGATGTTTGGTGGGTGAGGGTGGGGAGATGGATTGTTAACCCTAACATCTCATTTCGCTATGTTTGTGTCACTATGCTGAACCCTTAGTGATGCATTAACAGAGTGTTTATACAAAGAATTTCCAAATTTGAAACACAAAACTAAAAGTGATAGACCACAAGTATATTTCATGTCCAGCAACCAATTTTTCATTCACAATTAGGCTTACCACTTAAAGGCAGGTCAGGTTGTCTCATGGCCCCTGCCAAAAAGAGACAAAAGGAAAGGGGTAGGGAGAGGGGGAGAGGAGGGGAACTGGTGACATCAGCAGTGAGGTTAGCTAGTGTCATCTGATGAGCTGGGGCGAGGGCTAAGGCCATTTACCAGGGGTGGAGATAGCAGGAGTCCTAATCTGGGGTCCTTAGGGGGTGTATCAGGACTGTCTGACCTGAGCTAGCCCACTTCTTGCTGAGATATTCTGAGAATCCTTAGAGCTCAGTACATCATCTGGCAAACTAAGGTAAAGCACAAAGCATGGGGCTGCTAGGCCTTGACAGGACATGTGGCCCTGTGGATTAGCTGAGTAGATGTTTGGTTTAATATAGGGCTAGGTGGTTCCTAAGGACAGAGCCTAATCATAAGGATATTGGTGCAGCTATCTTACTGTTGGGAACGTTTTGTTGAGCGCTGCTAGTAAAAATGTTTTATGTGGTGGGCTGAGGCCTGGTAGAACAGTTGAGTGCTGCATTCTAAATTGTTCATTTGGCTAGAACTGTGATGGAGCTGTGAACAGAGATCAGAGTTTGTGGCAGGCATACAGGTCATTTTGTAGGCTGTCGGAGAGAAAAGGATGCCAAAAAAGAGAGACATTTCATTTTAAAAGTGAAGTGCAGTGAACAGAAGCAATACACACTGTTTGGGGAGTCGTTTGGGCCAGGTAATCTAGTGCCTGCAGTAGAGTCGGGAGGCAGGAGGTGACTGCAAAGAAGCAGAAGCCTGAAGGGGTGATGCAGATAGTAAGGGGGCTGCTCCGATTAGCAGGTATGATTGGCGAAAAAGAAAGGGCACCAGAAGCACAGTTATTGTTTCAGGAAGCAGCTGAAGAAGACACATTTGTGGAGTGTAATGGGTTCAGAGGGCTCATGACACATGCTTGGGAATGCAGCAGGGCCGAGTAGGCAGGCCACGTGGTGACCAGTGACATTTTGGATGGAACGACCGGTGGAGGTGCAGGCCACACGGGGGCCTGGGGATGCCAGTCCCCAGCAGGTCATGAAGAGGGGGTATGGATCCTCAAGGCCATGTGGGTGGTTTGGCATCCCAGGGGGAAGTGAAGACCAGGGTGCCGGGTGAATTAGTGGTGTTTTGGCAATAATGGTGGGAGTTGCCCACAGGTATCAGACCTGGTTCAACCACAGGAGGGCCACATTGTGTGGGGGCAGCATTGGAGAGGTTTTGGGTGCTACAGCAGTGAGGGCCTGTGTGGGCCAGCATGGGGGGCACACAAAAGCAAAGGCACTGGGGGTAAAATAGAAACAGGACTAGCAGTCACTGGTTGCGGTACCACAAGGCGGGGTTGGGGGGAACTGAGAAGGGGGCCATGCAGCCTGAGCAACAGTCGAGAGCGTGGTCATGGGCAGCAAAAGATGCGGGACAGGAGCAATGTCTGGAAACAGAGGGCTGCATTTTGGGTGCATTGAGAGGCAGCTACAGGAGCTCTTTGTTAGTTGGGCAGCATGGCAGAAGGCCTTGGAGCACTGGGCTACAGAGCAGGCCCGCGGCCTGAAGAGGAGTTTTTTTTGGTGCCTATGGGCAGGCGGGGCCTATTCTTGTGGTTTGGTTACCAGGATTTCTTTGCTGGCAAGTCAGGAGGCAGAGTGAGCATAGATGGCCCAGGCAGTTGGGTGGGGATATACGATGATGGATGGGGCCACCAGTGGAAAGGGGGGCTACCAGCCCAGGCATGGCAGGGGGCCCATAGAGCAGAATCAGTGAGTCTGGGCAAGGACTGAAACTGTGGGCCTGCTGGATGGAGCTGGGAGCAGTCACTCAAGTTGGATTTATGGTGTCCTGAGGGCAGTTGTACCATGATGGGAAGGAACAAAGAATATGGGGAGAAAAAGGTTGGGGAAAAGCCAGGCATTGTGGGGGGGCTTGGGCAAGAAGGAATGGTACTGCTTTATACCACTTCTCTGATGAGGCCGGGGGCAGGCGGTCATTCCAACCAACAGATAGAGGTGGCGAGCAGGTGGGGGCACCAACTAGCAATGGGTCTCGGTTCTAGTACAGTAGCTCGCCATGGAAGTAGGTGACAGGAGGTGTGCCTCACTGTACCGCATCTCCACAGGGAATGAGGGGCAGGGGGCTGGATCCAGCCATACAGGCTTGCAGTAAGGGCAGGGGAACCTTCCAGGCAGCTGGGGCAGCAGAGGCCTACTAAGCTAGGCATGGGGCACTCATGGTGTTTGCTTTTTCCTGTCTGTAGTATCACAACACATGACAATTGCACCCAGGAGGACCCCAATTTCCAGCAAAAAGAAGATGGAGGAGGCAGCAAAACTGATGAGCTGGATAACTGAGTTGGTGGTGGCTGCCAAGTGGAGAGAGGCAGAGGAAGAGGTGCTGAAGTAGCTGAAGGAGTGGGATGAACACCTGGGAAGGGGGAGGACTGAGAAGAGACCCAGATAGGTTGGACCAAGCCCAGCACCCCCAGGCTCAGGTGCCTGATCCAGAGCCAAAGAAGGCGGGTCCAGATGGGGGTAAGGATGGAATAGACATCTCCAATGAAGGTGACCTCAAAAAGTATTTGGAGGGGCTTTTGGGTGATATGGGTGATACAGGGATAAAGAAGATGGAGCAGGCCTTGAAGGCCATAAAAGGGAATAAGGAAAAAGGGGGGATTGGGGGGCAAACCTGAGGGCAAGAAGTTGTATGATGGACCCCAGGTTTTCCGTTGGGGGACCAAGTGCTGGCCTCGCTTAAGAAAAGATTTGGAAGAAGGAGTATGTGGACATCTTCGGCCTGGTGGACGAAGACACAGCCACAAAATACGAGCAGAAGGAATCGGTGGAGAAGTCTGAGATGGCAGTAGCCCTGGCCGTTGTGGGCCACAAGGTGTAGGAGGTGAAGTACAAGGGTAAGACCATTGATAATTGGCAAGTGGGTTTATCACCTACAGTGCTTTGGTGCTGGAGAAGCAGCCAGACCTGGCCATTTTGCTGCTGACACATACAGTGATCATCAGTGATGCCTACAAAGCCAGAATAGGATACAGGTGGCTGAAATATGATGAGGCTTTCCAGAAGTGGATGGAAGCAAAAGGAGATTTGAGGTGGGACTGCACCCACTCAGAGCTTTGGGTGAGGACCCTGTCTGGGCAGGGGAGTGGGACAGGTGGGGAGCAGGGGAAGAAAAGCCCTGTAGTCCCAGGGGTCAAGACTTGTTGGGGGTTTAATAAGGCATCCTGCCCCTGGGCAAATTGCAAATTCAGGCATGTATGTTCAAGGTGTGAGGAAGGGCATCCGGCATCTAGCTGCAGACAAGGAGGTGATAAGGGCAGCCAGGGTGTAGGGCAGTATCAGGAACAGCCTTTTCATGGGGGCAGGGAGGGGGTCCAGGCAGATGATGGGGGAAACACAGCAGGGGTGGTTATAATCCCAATTATGGGTGGAACTAGGAAAGACAGAGGGAAGGGGTGGTGGGGATATGCACTAGCAGACATGCCCATTGCCCTAGAAGTGGTGGAGGCATGGGCATGGGACTACCCGAATTCTAAGGGGGCAGAACTGCTTTGGAAGGAATTCTGGAACAGTTTTCCACTTGGTTTTCAAGGGGTGCAGGCAGAAATGAGGGCCAAGAACCTTGGGTCAGTCAGAGGGAAGGAGGAAGTGGTGTGGGTGAAGATACAGAAGGAGGTTAAAGCAGGGCGGTTGGAGGAGTCTGGTAATCCCACCTTGCCAAAACTTCAGGGTGTCACCATTGGCGGTGGTGTCCAAGAAACAGAGGGGGGGATTTTCAATTGATCCACCACCTATAGTACCCTGAGGGGAAGTCAGTGAACGAAGGTATCCCCGAACACCTCAGGGCAGTATCCTATGCCTCACTGGAACAGGTGGTGATGCTGATCAAGGCAGTGCGGGGGGCTTGCTAGCAAAGACTGACATCAAGTCTGCATTCTGGCTGCTGCCAGTCAGCCTGGCAGATTGGGACCTGTTGGGTTTCCAGTTTGAGGGCTGTCTCTATTTTGACAAATCAATGCCAATGGGCTGCTCTGTGGCCTGTTTGACTTTTGAGGCATTCAGTTCCTGGGTGCAGTGGGTATTCAGGGCAAGATATGGTCACAAGAGGGTGGTATACTATCTGGATAACTTCCTCCTCATAGGGGAGAGCTGAATGAAAGCACGGGCAAGGTTGGAGGATTTCAAATGGATGTGCAAGCAGATAGGAATCCCTTTGGCACAGGGGAAAACAGAGATTCTGGCATGCAGGCTGGAATTTTTGGGAATAGAGGTGGACATGGAGCAAGGATGCTTCTGCCTACCCTGGGACTAGGTATCTTGGCTCAGGGGGCTGCTGGCACAGGTGACAGGGAGAAGGAGGGTGCCACTGGTACAATTACAGCAAGTGCTGGGGCACCTTAAATTTGTCTGCAAGGCCATTAGTCCTGGCAGGGCATTTACCAGGAGGTTGGGAAGGGCTACAGGTAAGGCAAAGCAGCTGCATTATTGGGTGGATTTTACAAAGGGGGTCCAGGAGGACTTTAAGGTATGGGAGGAGTTTTTGGAAAACTACAATGGGTAACATTCTGGCAAGACTAGTGGGAATGCAACACAGATCTGGAATTGTACACCGATGCCTCAGGTGTACTCGGAATGGGAGCATATTTTAAGGGGCAGTGAATGTCAGAGGCATGGCCAGCACAGTGGGCTACATACAGCATATTGAAGGACATCACTTTTCTGGAAATATTTCCAGTTTGGGTGGCCTTGGAGGTATGGGCGGACAGAATGAGGGGAACGCACATCCTCTTCTGGTGTGATAATAAAGGGGTGGTGGAGGCCATTAACAGGCAGGGAGGGAGTATGGAGATGGTTGGCAGGATTCTGTGGTGCATGGTGCTGCTGGGGCTGCAACTGAATCTGTCTTTTAAAGAGCAGCATATTGAAGGGATCAAGAATGAAGTAGCTCACAGTCTTTCCCATTTACAACTCAGAAGGTTTCGAGAAATGGTGCCACATGCAGCAACACACAGGACCAGGGTCTTGGACCAGCTGTGGGAGATTTGAGGGATACAGCCAGGGCACTGTACCAGGGAGCCTGGTCAGCCAACCCCTGAGGGTCTATGAAGGTGGGTGGGCAAGCTTCCAGGAGTTCAGGAGGAGACATGGATGGGATAGGGATGAGCCAGTCTGGGATGAGCAGGTGAAACAGTTCATAGTAGAGAAGTGGGAAGAGGGGATGGCCTACATGACAATGGTGGATAAGCTGGCAGGCATTAGCTGGGTTTCCCTGAACAAGGGGTGGCTGGATGCCATGGCTGGCAGGACAGTCAAGAGGATGGTCACAGGGTGGCAGAGGGGCAAGGGAATTAGGAAGGATTGGAGTTGTCCCATTAGGGGCAGCTGCTGGATAGAGTGTTGGGGTGATGCAGCAAGTGTACACCTCAGTGCAGGAGGCCTGTTTGTTCAGGGTAGTCTTTGCGGTCATGGCAGCGGGTGCCTTCTGGGAGGAGGAGGAGGTGGCCCCATGCAAGGCAGCAGCTGGCTTGGTGGTGCAACATGAGAGTATGGTTTGGGGGGAGGACAGTTTGGTCATTAATCTGGCCAGGTTCAAAACAGACCAGGGTGGGAGAAGGACCTCGGTGATGTTGTTATGGCAGCAGCAGGCCTTAAGCTGTGCAGTGGCCACCCTGGAAGTATACGAGCAGACCCAGGGAGTGGTCAGGAGGTTTGTTCTGCCATGTGGATGGCTCCTCGGTCACTGGTTTTCCAGTAGGGGCAGTGCTCAAGAAGGTCTTAGCATTTATAGAGGAAGACTAAGGGACTTGGCCCCCCCACTCCTTCCTCATTGGGGCAGCCTCAGAGGCAGCTGAAAGGGAGCTTTGGTGGAAGATTTAAAAAGGGTTGGGCACAGTAGGTCCAATTGTTATAAGAGATATGTCAGGTGTTGATGCCCAACAACTC
Organism: Neoceratodus forsteri; assembly: GCA_016271365.2. NCBI lineage: Eukaryota > Metazoa > Chordata > Ceratodontiformes > Ceratodontidae > Neoceratodus > Neoceratodus forsteri. The sequence goes on from CM057453.1 coordinate 270,048,976, forward strand.
ACACTAGTTTTGCTTCAGTGACAGGTTCCAAATGGAGAATATGGATAGTGGGGCATTCCTTCGTCTATTGGGTGGAAAGGTTTGTGGCCACCATGGACAGAAGGACACAGTTATGTACCAATGTGGAACACACAAGGGTGCATTGGAAGGGCATCAGGGCATGAGGTGGGCCCAGCTACTGCCCCTTCTGGAGAAGTTAAGGTACAACGGGTCAGACTGGATTGTATCATCATCGTCCATCTTGGGGACAATGACTTGGGTGGATTATCATGGGGGGTGCTGGGGCAGATCATAACAGCCAATTTAGAGAGGGTAAAGGGGTGGTGGCTGAGCATGATCATTAGCTGGTCTGAGATCACATCCCGGAGGGTGTGGCGGGAAGCCAAGGATGTCAAGTTGATTGAAAAAGTGAGGAAGCACCTGAACAGGAGGGTGGTGAGGGCAGTGATTGAGATGGGGGGGTGCACATCCAACACAAGGACATTTCCTTTGACCAGGCAGATATATACCGGTCCGATGGGGTGCCTCTGTCAGAATTTGGAATGTGCTTGTTCCTAAGGCCAATACTGTGGGTGAGCCAGTGGGAGAGATATCTAAGAGGGGTTTTAGGTTTTAGCCCACAAGGGGGGAGCCCCATTGTCCTTTGCAAGCTGGAGGTGGGGCAGTGAAAGAATGAAGAGGGGAAGCGGGAGAATGGGGGCAGGAAATGGTGGGTAGGCAGCATGGGCTGGGTACAAGGAACCCAGGCATGGTATTAATGTGGGGAAGGGGGGATAGGTCTAGGTGCCAGATTCACAGGATTTGGGCCTGGAGAGGTGAGGCCCGGGGAAAGGTTGAACCGGCCTGGTTCTGTTGATGGAGGAGGGGGCTGGATTAAGAGTGTCCAGATCCTGAAGCACAGAAAATGAGAGGCATCAGGAATGAAGAAAAGGCCAGAGTGAAGAAGAGATGATGTGACATATTATGTTGTATTGTGATTAAATTGTGATAAGGAGAGATGTAAATATTATCTTCGTGCCAAATAAATATTTGCTGGCGAGCAGCCAAAAATCTAGAAAGTCGAGTGGACTTATTTCTGGGAGGGGATCAAGGGACAGTTAGGATTGACACTTAAAGGCAGGCCAGGTTGTCTTATGGCCCCTGACAGAAAGAGACAAAAGGAAAGAGGGAGGGGGACAGGTAACTTCAGCAGTGAGGTTAGCTAGTGTCATCTGACAAGGTGGAGCTAGGGCTAAGGCCATTGGCAAGGGGGTGTGGCTAGCAGAGGTCCTAATCTGGGGTCCTTAGAGGGTATATCAGGGCTGTCCACCCTGAACTAGCTATCTTCATGCTGAGATATTCCCCACCCACTCACCCTTGTAAGGTAGGTTCTGGGATGCAATAGTTGGCACACTGATAATGGAGGCAGGGCTATGAATAATGTCCTGCTGACCCTGGACATGTGGCAGTGAAATGGTGTTGTGGGGGGCAGCAGATGATTCCAGAGGCTGGAAACAGCCTTAGTGGGGGGCAGCAGTGCCCAGCTAGAGAAGGGTAAAGTGGGGCAGTGGGGAAGAATGAAGATGGGGAGCAGAGGGTAACATGGGGGCAGGAAAGGGGAGGGTAGGCAGCATGGGCTGGGTACAGAGAACAGAGCATGGTAATGTGGAGGGATAGGTCTAGGCACCAGATTCACAGGGTCTGGGCCTGGAGGGGTGAGGCCCGGGGAGAGGTTGAACCAGCTTGGGTCTGGTGATGGAGGAGGGGGCTGGATTAAGAGTGTCCGGACCCTGAAGCACAGAAAATGAAAGGCATCAGGAATGAAGAAAAGGCTGGAGTGAAGAAGAGATCATGTGACATATTATGTTGTATTGTGACTGAATTGCGATAAGGAGGGATGTAAGTATAATTTTTGTGCCAAATAAATATTTGCCGGCGAGCAGCCAAAAATCTAGAAAGTTGTTGAGTGGAGATATTTCTGGGAGGGGATCAAGGGACAATGATAAATTATGACCTGCACTGAAATTTCATATCAAGTGACCAATTTTTTGCCATGACACAGAAAATTATGATGTGCAATCAAATGTCATGGCGAAAAACCAATTTAAGTCATGAAGCCAAAAACTATGATGCACAACCAGATTTTAAGTCGTGCAACCAATTTTTGCTATGAAACAAAAAATAATGGTGCACAATCAAATTTCATACTGAGAACACAGTTTTCTGCTGCAAAACAAAAAATGATGCTGCACAATCAAATTTCATGTTCCGCATTCAATTTAAGTCATGCAATGCAAAATTTTATTCCCAATGCAGTTTCTTGTTGAAATAACAGTTTGGGCCTCACAACGAAAAAAATTATGATCCACACTGAACATGTAATGTCCTGAAACCATTTTGAGTTACACAACAGGAAATTGTGATCCTAAATAAAATGTTATATTAAGCAACTCATTTCTGATTCACAAGTACAAATTATGATCCAGAACCAAAATGTGTTTCCAACACACTTTTTGTGAATTGCAATTCAAAAATAGTTTTGCATGTCGAATTTAGTTTTGCTGTTCTCACCATGCAAAACTAAAAAGTGATAGATCACAATCAAATGTTATGTCCAGTAACCAGTTTGTCATGCACAATGATACATTATGATTCACACTAACATTTCATATTGAGCTACCATTTGTTTTTACTGCAAAACAGAACATTATAATGCACAATAAAATTATATGGCGAGAAACTTACTGAAGTTGAAAAAATTAAAATGCTGATGTGCAATAAAATTTCAAGTTGAGCAAACAATTTTTGATGCAAAATGAAAAATTATGATCCTCAATCAAATTCATGCAAGGAAAACGATTTTCTGCTACTGTGCAATCAAATGTTATGCCACACATCAAATTTCCGTTTCACAAGTGCAAGTTATAATCCAGAGCCAAAATGTTTTTCCAACAGACTTTTTTTTTTTAGAATTGCAATTAAAAAAATACTTTTGCAAGCCAAATTTAATTTTTCAAGACCTTAATGGTGTGGCACAGAGAAGTGAGTAACTATTCAAAAAATGGGTAAATCATTAACATGGCCAGTGGAATTATGTACAAATATATTTATAATCATGATTGACTAAAACAAGCCTGAGAATCTGAACCAGCATGTTCTAATGAGGCAAATTCATGTTTTTTTTTAATTATGGCTGCTGTAATAAAAGTTTGAATTAGTATTTTGTTACCGAGGCAAAAAACAAGATGATGGCTCTCCCAAAACAAATATTTTTGTGTGTTTTTGTGAGTTCAGTGTCTTATGAAACTTAAAACAGTATGGCAACACTAAATGGCAAATCCTATTGAGCATGCTCAGGACAGAAAAACAATCAAAATGTTAAATCCTTTTAAGTCTGGAACTGCTTAATGTTTTTTTCACAAAATCTTTTAAAGGCACTACCTTGACACAGCATGCTTCTTCCCTGAAAGTTTTGAAAAAAATAATTTCCATGTAGGCTGTATGAGAGAACAAACTCAAATCCCATGTTAAGAATATGAACAAAAATTTACAACTGCAGGAAAACAACATAAGCAGATCTCAGAGACTGTTCAAGCTGCCATCACAAAACTTTCTATAGATTTAGACTATGCCTCTTAGACAACACATGCACAACTTCTGCTAATTTTGTCAAATACTGCCAAGGTGATTAAGGTGAAAAGTTAGGGGTTTAACATAGAGGGCCTGATTTTAAAAGGACTTTAGAAAGATGCAAGGGATTGCATTCAAGAGTTTAATGCATGGGTTCACTTGTGGCAAACTTTGCATCAAGTGCAATTTTGCAATGAAGCTCACCACAAACCCCTGATACAAGTCCCTTGTGCCAAACATAGCAAGTTAGACCAGTTCCTCCCTGGACTAACTTTGCACAATCAGGAGAGCCATGTTACAGGGCTTGCACCAAAGCTGTGGCGCAAGCTGCCGTAAAGTGAGCAAAATGTTGCATCTGTGCCAGCCCTTGTAAAATCAGGCTGTGTTGCATCAAAAGGGTTTGGTACAGCTGCACCAAACACTGCAGTTGATGAAGGCTTGATGCAAGTCCTGTGTCAGCCTTCTAATATTGGACCCAGAACCTCTTTCTCAACCCTAACTATAGGGATGCTACTGCTCTACCATAATCAGTCTTTTTACTGTTGTCACTAATCATTTCAGTAACCACTCTCTGCTATATTCTTGTCTTGGTTTACTTTCCTCTGCTGCTAGGTGCTTTTTTTGTCATTTGATGCTTTATTTATAACTTTCTGAAATACAAATTCCTGATTCACTGACTTACCTACTTTGTTTCCCTTTGTACATGTATTGTTACAGATCTAGTGAGGAATCATTATTTGTTCTAAAGTGTCCTTCTGATATGGAGCAGATAACCTTTCCCTCCTTTGCACCTATGGCCTGGAACTCTCTTCAGCTGGGGCTGCACAGCGTCATCTTCCATCAGCATTTCCAATGTGAATTACTGTATATATATAGAATAATATATGGGGTGGTGTGTGTGTTACGATAATTTAATTCACATTAAAGGTGTGTGATGTCACATAAACCCCAAGATAAAAGCTTGAGGAGTTTATTCAAGCATCACACACTGAGGGTGTGAAATTAATTTGAGTAATCACACCACCCCATATTTTATTTGATATGATTATATGAATCCCATGCCCCCGTGTTAGTCATGCTGGTTTCTTAGATTTATGATCTGATAGTGAGACTGACAGAGAGGAGGAGTAGGACAGGAAGGTCAACTGGCCCTGGTCTCAAATGGCACCAGCAGTAAATGTATATATATATATATTTTTGTAAATACTAGAAATAAATGTAAGCTGGATTCAGACATCATGGGCCATCATGAAAATGGCACAACACAGTATGCCATTCTATGAGTTATACTGGTTGCAAGTGAGTAAAGTAATTAAACAAATATATAGACAAGCTACTTTTATTTCAGGTAGCCAGTGGGTTACTGAGGTTAGTTTTTATATAAAGTTGTTTGTATTGTTTACAGTGATGTTTTTCTAAGCTGAAAAAACAAAACCTCACTGAATGCAGCTCTCAAGACTGTCTCGAGACTGCAGCTTCTGTTCAGTGAGTGAGTAGGTGTTTGCCATAATAACCTTCTGTTTATTATGGCAAATAATAACTGCCCATCTCCCTTGAAAAAATTCTTGGCCAGTTACTATATAAACAAATCGGTTAACATTTAATGCTTGTACTTGCACATACTGTAAATTATATCACTCACTCATGTGTGTTATTCCTCTACAACTGATGCATCCCTGTTGCTTGTTAAGTTATGCAAATGTACAGTTCAATGCTTAGATCTGAAGAGCATTGATATTTAATGCTTCATATACTTCAAGTTGCATTTATAAATTATTGTATCTCTGTTTCTTGTTTAATGATGCCAATTTACAATTCCTGATTTTGTGCCTTTGGTCTGTATTGTGCTTGGTGTAATCCTCAATCCCACATTTGTTCTGAATTTGTACTCTCCTTGGTCATGCCTGAAAATAGACATTGTATATGTAACAAACTTTTCAGGTTAAAAATAAATAAATAAATAAATAAATCATAAATAATATAACTTTTCACTAATAAAGATTTCTATATTTTATAAAAAAGAAATGCTTATGGAACTGTGTTATGAAATTTGTTTACACTCCCGAGGTTTGTAATGGCACATGAACCTCAAGGTCAAAGCTCGAGATGTTAATGCTATCATCACAGACCGACTGTGTGTAAACAACGCATAGGCACACAGTTGCATATGTTTTATTTTTTTATATTTAATGGTGCTAGGTGTTTGTAGCCAACAAGCAAAGACTTTGATCACATAACTAGGCAACATAGAGTTTTCTTTTTCACAAATGAAAGTTTTTAAGTACTGTTGCATTCATAGAACTTCATCATGACAAGCAGCTGCTGATTTCCTTACAGAAAACAAATTATCATTAAAGAGAACTCACAAAAACTACAACTTTAAAATTTCTGTTTTATCAAATCAGTTCATATTTGTTAAAAATATCCATTCTAGCATATCAGTTCAGCTTTTCATTGTCCTTTCACCAAGGGTTTCCTTGGAAACCCGAAAGCATCCCTGTCAACCATCTCATTAGCAAGCACAGCTTTGTGGGAGGTCATGACTGTGGCTCCCTGCTTTAAAGAAGTGTGCAGCATGAGTGTTTCAAAAGACATAATAACCAGTTATTACAGTGTTTGCTAGATCTTATGGCTTTTGACACCAATGAAAAAAGTTTGATAAAGGGGGTCACCAGTAATTATATGATGAACTACTTATCATATAAATAAATTTAAAGCACTATGGAGGACATTTCTGGACATTTAATTAGTCATTGTATCAAATGATACCTGACAATTTAAGTACTAAAATATCCATTTCTGATATTGTCTTTTGTAAACATTTTCGAAGTTCAATATACAATAAAGAGTCAGAAACCATATGCAGCCAATTGCAGCCAAAACAGATTTATGTCTACATACAGACATTGATAATTGAGTTTCAACTTTTTTAATTGATGGAAGGCATGTTCACCAGGGCACTGGTTATATTTTCCTTCTCTTTCTTCCCATTCTGACTTATCGGATGACAAAAAGATGCCTCAAAAGAGGTATTTGCCTATTAACTGGGAAAACTGACCCAGGTGCAGAAAGTTACACTTGGGACAGATGCTGTGCTTTGCATGACTTGCATAAAGAATACTGGATAAGCAACTATGCACAACCAGTGTGTTCTGCTACAGAGGAGTTCTGATTTACTCTGACCCTGAGAGCAAAAGCTCCAGAGGTCCATGGGAATCAGAACCCTGAGGTGGTAGAACACAGTGGCTGAGCACAGAGCTGTTCATCCAGTATTTTTATAGTGAATAGTGCCCCCCAAATAAATTCATACTATTTTATCACTTTTCTATCCAAAAAATATATTGTTTGCTGCTGAATTTTATTGCAGGGATCAGGGCTAGTTGCTAAACTTAGTGGTGTGGATGTTAGGGATCAGACATTTGTACGTGCACAGTATAGTATTTCATTGGTTGTAAATCACGTTTGGGAAGGATTTGTAAAAAAGAAAACATGGCATCTGAACTTTTCACTTAGCAAGATGACGATTATCAAAAGGAATGGCTTTTAATTTTGTGAGTTGATTTAAATATCTGGTTGATCCTGCATCTTCAGGATTTGTTTGTGTGATTGTACCACTGCTGCAAGTTTCTGTCTGGTTGATCCTGCAGTTTCTGTTGCCTCAGTTAAACTGTGGCTCATTCACTTTCCAACTCAGCTGGAATGCTCTTGTACCACGGAAGGGTACAATCCTGTTTCATGCTGTTTGAACTGTGGTACAACAGCATTTCAGCCGAGACAGAAATTGGGTTGGAACAATGTTCCACCATACACTATAAGCAGTTAAGGGCCTCTTTCTTGGATTGCAAACCAGTAACAAGAGGACAGAAATGAAGTTAACACTAGGCTATGCAAACTGGAAGATGAAAAAGAGATATGATTAGAAAAACATTAAAAATGAAGGGAAAAAAGTTATATGAGATTCCAGAAAATGACAAAACATTTTTCTGGCATTAAAAATAAAGAATAAAAGCCAAAATGTGCTCTAGAATAGAAATCAGAACACAGTGAAGAGGAACAAATAAACATATGTGGTCAGAATACAGAACCAGAGGAACAGGAGACTGAAACTCCTCTGGCTGTGGCTCAAATGACTTGGAAATAGCATAAGGCTGCACAAAAAGACACCTTGAAAAAAAGAAAGTGTAGTAAGTTAAGCAGGCTACCCTGGGCCACAGGATGATTGTCATTCAGTGACAGCCAGAGGACAGCTATTGTAAAGTGAGTCAAGTCAGGAGATGGACATGGGGATGAAGATGGAGGAATCAGCTAAGTCAAACATGGGATGAAAGAAACACTGGTCTTGAGGTACAGAGTATAGTCATTTAACAGATAAGGACATCAGAAAAAAGAAACCCATGAGGAACGACAGGCAAAACTAGGAAAGTTCCCTGGACGTATCAAATCTAGATCAGAGGGAGAAGTGCAGTGTTTAGAAGAATGATGATAGAAGTCGTAAGACAGTGGTCCAGCACCAGACAATGGATGGTATGCTGTGAGAAAACAGAGACTGAAAAGGTGGTGCACCCATGTCCACAACAGACAGGCAAGATATAAAGCAAGTGCAAGGTCCAGGCCATTGATTAAAGAGAAGGATGCCTAAACTGGGCCCAGGACATGGAGCAGGCCCTCAGAACCTCGCTCCTAGAAGTCAAACGGGAGCAAGTTATCACTGAAAAAACAAGGGCTAACTACAAAACCAGGATCCACATCCCTAGACTGGGCACTGGTGTCTCACCCCGCTAACATTCTGGCTGCTGGCATCATGGCAGATGCCTTAAGTAAACACTCACCTATCTTCTGTATTTGGAAGTATAGGTCGCCCTGAGTTCCTCCGAGGATAATTACCACTAGAGACTACTCCAAATTCTCTGCGGCTGCCTTCAACAAATACCTTGGCAACCTGGACTGGAGCCCTATTCGGCTCCTCCCAACCCTGGATGAAGCCCTGGAGTACTTCCAGAACTCCTTCATCTCAGCAGCAAACCTGTTTGCCCCATTTAGAAAACTCTGGGCCAAAGGCAGCTGCCACAAATGGATCACCCGAGAGCTCAAATCTCTGATGGTGTGTCGCAACAAGTCTTGGAAAAAATACAAAAACTCCACCCTGCCTGTGGACTTAGTCTCCTACAAAACCTTAAGGAACCAGTGCAAACAAACCACAAAGAGGGCAAAAAGAGATTATGTGTAACACAACCAGCAAACTCACCCTGTCGACCCTAAGTCCTTCTGGTCCCACATCAATGACCTTATAAAAGGCAACGGCAAACCCACCTTAGGACCTATAGAGGTCAATGGCCAGATGCTGGATAGCTGTCTTGACATTGCATCTGCCTTCAACGGGCACTTCATTAACCTTGAAGGCTACAAAACCAGTCTCCCATCCCCCTCCTACGAGCCCTTGGGGCAGGTAGCATCTTTCCCCTCCTGGCCGCTCTTTCACTTGAGATTAGTCAAGGTCAAGGACGTGCTCCCCCTCCTCAAAACCATCAAAACCAATGGAGCTGGCAGCCCTGATGAACTCAACCCAAGGCTGCTAAAGGCTGCTGTACCTGCCATAGTGTTACCTGTTACTTGGCTTATCAACAGATCCCTTCTCAGTGGATCCATACCCCATAACTGGAAGCTGGCCTATATGGTCCCATCTGCAAGGGAGGGCCCAGAAAGCCCATTGGCAATTACAAACCAGTCTCACTTCTCTGTGCCCTGGCCAAAACACAGGAAAGGTTAGTCTACAGCCAACTCTGTGACTACCTTGAGACCAACCAACTGCTATTCCCTACTCAACATGGCTTTAGGAGGAATCATGGAACCCATACTGCCCTTATCAAATCTCAGTGGATGTAGTAGGTGCTATGGATAAAGGCTTCCCCACTGAGGCAATGTTTATTGATCTGTCCAAGGCTTTCGACCTGGTCGATCACAAGCTCCTCCTAGCTTAGCTGGCCTGTATTGGCCTTGACCAGCATTCTTTGACCTGATTTGACAGCTACCTCCTTGGCCACTCCCAGAGTGTCAGTTGGAAAAATGTTTTATCTGACCTGCTCCCCCTGCATGTGGGGGTGCCCCAAGGTTCCATACTGGGCCCCTTCCTCTTCTTCCTATTTGTCAATGATCTGAGCAACCACTGCAGGGACTCCGTGGTCATCCACTATGCAGATGATGCTGTAATTTACATATACTTGCACAACCCCACTAACCTGGGACCACAGCTCCAGGCTGACTTCACTGGGCTGGAGGCCTGGCTCACCGAGAACAGGCTGGTCCTAAACATTAACAAGACCAAGACCATGGTTCTTGGACAAAGAACCCTAGCCTTAACAGGAGTTCCCTACTCACACTGACCTCCACATCTGGGGGCAGCATAGAGGTGGTGAGCTCCCTCAAATACCTTGGGCTAACTCTGGACCAGGGCTTTACCCTAAATGCTCACATGGATCAGATAACTAAAATAGTGCATCACAAACTTGACTTGCTGTACTGACTGAATGACCAGCTCATTCCCGAGGTCAGGAATTCCATCGCCAACAGCATTCTCCTCCCAGCCCTGACCTTTGCTGCCCCTGTCTTACAGGGAATGGCAAAACAAGAGCTCTCCAGTCTTTAAGTTCTATACAACAAGATAGCCTGATTTGCCTCTCGGTCTCACAAATGGTGTCACCACTGCAAAGCTTTTGCTTCCCTACACTTGCCTTCCCTAGATGGTTGCCTTCAGTACTCTGTGCTGTGTAATGCATACAAGCTAAGAAGCAGCCATTCCCCTCCCCCTGAGCCTCAGGGCAAAACATCCTGGATGTACCAAGGGTGTGGACCACGGCTGGTGGCAAGTCCTTCGCCACTGCCGCCCAAGTCCTCTGGAACAAACTCCCTCCCCACCTCCAGGATGCCCCCTCCCTTGAATTATTCAGGACAGGACTCCATGCTCACTTACTAGATGCCAGAGTCTGCTCCTGCCAGTGAGTGCAACCCCACTCTGCGTAGGTACCCGAGCAATAATCTTCTCAGTACTTGCCAATGGTCCCATCCTCTTCCCCTCACATTAACAGCTGCCCACCTAAAATTGCTAATTTGCCCCTCCTCCCCCTACGCTAGCCAGAACCAATCCTATTATTTCCCCCTACTCAGGATTATTCTGCCCACCTTATACCCTGTATCCTTCTTCCTGTTTATTTACCCTCACCTACTGTATTGTAACAAACTCCACTGGTGGTCTGGCCATGTTGTAACCTGAATGGCTCAGCCCTCTGTGGCCTCATGTCACCCTAATGTGTTATGTACTAAGTACTCTGTTGTATTTAAGTTCTATGTTCCATGTACGCTGCTGTAATTTCTCTCCTTCTTGTAACTAATTCCGAGTTGCTCCTGAAAAAGGGACCTCCGGGGCTCAGTGGGCCTACCCGGTCATCAAAATTGAATAAATAAATAAAATAAATAAGGATGCAGCTCATGGTGAGTTACATAGAAACATAAAACTTGCAGGCAGATAAGGACCACTTGGCCCATCTAGTCTGCCCATTTTCCCTACTTACAATATCACCATATATCCTGCTTATCTCTGGCCTATTCTCCCCCCACCTTCCTTTCTCCTAAGATTCCCTTATGCCTATCCCATGCATTTTTGAACCCCACTCTTTTTGCCCCAACCACCTCTGCCAGAAGGCTGTTCCAGGAATCCACTACTCTTTCTGTGAAAAAGTACTTCCTCACATGTATCCTGAATCTACCCCCTCCAGCTTCATAGCATGCCCCCTTGTTCTTGAGAACCTTTGTTTCTGGAAAAATACTGCCATCTTCTATCTTGCTTATCCCTGTGAGGTATTTAAAGGTCTTGGTTGTACCCCCCCTTCTCCCTCCTGTCTTCCAGGGTGTACATATTTAGGTCCTTTAGTCTTTCCTCATAGGGCTTCTGATGCAAACCCTGCTCCATTTTAGTTGCCCTGTTCTGGACTGCTTCCATTCTATGTCCTTCCTGAGATGTGGTCTCCAGAACTGGATACAATAGTCTAGGTCAGGTCTTACCAACGATTTATACAGAGGCAGCACCACCTCCCTGTTTCTGCTGGTGATACCCATCCATATTTATTTATTTATTTAAAGATTGTTAGCTTGGAAAGTCACATTGAACCAAGGCTCATTTCCAGGTGTGACCCAGGGAAGATGGGGGAGCAGGAGTTTACAATAATAAAAAAAACAATTTCATAAGAGATACAAAACACAGTATATGGCAGTACAATAAAACATAGTAGTGCCTAACAATTTTCCTCATGAGCTACATCAGAAATACAGAGTGATAATGTGTGAAGCATAATAATTAGTTTGACATAAACAGACAGATTACAATATAGCAGTGTAAGGTGTGATATAGTAAGGTGGAAACTCCATCTAGAAAATAGTCTCTAAAATTAAAGTAGTAGAGGAAATATGGTGCACATGGCCTGAGGAACAGCAGAAGGAGGTTACTGGAGGTGGTCTAAGCAGATGCCTTAGGGCTGGAAAGGTGGGGTGAGGCGAAAAGAAGAGGGAAGTTTGTTCCAGAGGGATGCGAGGCTAAAGGAGAAAGCTTGTTGGCCTGTTGAAATGTGTGCACAGGGGATGCAGAATGTATGGGAGAGACAGGATTGGATGGGGTGGGGGGTGGTATAGGAGACGAGTGAGGAAAGGAAAGATGGGAGGGAACTGAACCAGAATTTTGAAATGAAAGTGAGGCTATGAGCCAATCATCTCTGCTGAAGGGAAGACAGACAGAGGAAGGAGTAGAGCTCTCAATGGTGAGTGAGTGAAGGGGAATTAGAGGCAAAACAACAGAAGTTGTTAAAAAGAATGTCAGGCTTTGCAAGGGAAGAGGTAGGTGCTGAGCTGTAGATGATGTCGGCATAATTGAATATGGGGAGAATCCATTTAGTAATAAGTTCACGATGACTGGGAGGGAGAGACTGTCCTTGTATCTGTAGAGCTGACCTAGTTTTGGGTGAAGTTTTGAGTGCATAGCAGTGATGTGGGATGAGAAATCTAAGAATGGGTCAAGCCAGACACATAGGTATTTGTAGCTAGGAACCACTTCTAGGGGTGTGCCTGTGAGTGAAGTGAAGACTGGAGGAGGAGATAGTCCGGCTAGTTTTTGCCTTGAGCAGAAAGTTGTGACAACTGTTTTTTTTGGTGATCATTTTAAGCTGTTGATCCTGGAACCAGTTTGTAACTGCATGGAAATCTTGTTGACAACAGAAGCAGTGGGATCGGATTGGTAGATGACAGTGTCATCGGCGTACATATGTATGTGGGAATGGGAGCAGACTGAAGGGAGATCATTAATAAAGAGAAAAAAAGAGGACAGGTCAAAGGAAAGAACCCTGGAGAACACCAGATAGGATAGGTGGAGGGAAGAGAGGACATTACTAACTTGTACAGCCTGCTGCCTGCCAGTTAGATAGTAGTTTAACCAATTTACTACTATGGGAGACAGTCCAGCAGCCTGGAGTTTGTTTATGATGAGGGAGTGCAAGACGGAGTTGAAAGCTTTTGCGGGGTCAATGAGTATTGTGGAGGTAAAGTGACCTATAACAATAGCAGAGAGTATGGAATCAGTGAAGTGTAGTAGGGAGAAAGTGGTGGAGTGAGATGTTCTGAACCCTGATTGGACAGGGGAGAGGGTGTTTGTGGATGTGAGGAAATCATTTAGTCTTAAGTGTGCACTGGATTCTTGGATTTTGTCTAAGGAGGGGAGTAGGAAGATGGACCAGTAGTTTCCTTGGGAGGTGGTATTGTCACCCTTGTGGAGGGTAATCATTGTGGCACATTTCCAGGACATAGGGACTGAGGATAAGGAGCAAGAAAGTTTTAGAAGGTATGTAAGGGGGACCACAATGGAGGGGGCAGAGATTCTGAGGAGTCTTGGGTGAAGGCCATCAGGGTTGGACTTGGTTCGGCTTAGGGACATAATAGCCCAATAGACTTCAAGTTGGGAAACAGGGGAGAAGTGGAAGTCATTTGGCTGGGGGGGGCTTGTGTTTTGGGTAGTTGGAGGGTCATTGGGGAATGTGCAGGTAGTGAAATATTTATTTAGGAGATCAGTGACTGTTGATGGTTCAGAGTAGTGGACTCCTGACTCCTGAAGGGCAGGTGAGGAGAGTTGGGGGGGGTAGGAGTGAATGTAGATCATTCCAGAAGAAGGAGGTAGAGCGAGAAGATGATTGAAGCTGTGATTTAAAAATGTTTGCTTTGGCTAGGCGGACAGCCTTAGTACAACTATTTCAAAGAGCCCTCTAGTGTTGGAGATCAGTAGGGGACTGGGAGGCTTTGAATCAAGCCTAGGCATGGTCACAAGATTTGCACAGTGATAGTAGATTGGGGTGATCCAAGGAACATTTAACTCTAATTGTTCTTTTTGGGGGGGCATGGATATTCCATGTTTTAAGGAAGGTGTTGGTGAAATGTGTAAGGGCAGAGTCAATGTTGGTGGAGGAGAAAATTGGGACCAATCAGCTGAGGCAAGCTTGCAAAGTAGGATATTGATAGTGCTCCAAGAGGACAGTGCCAAATATATTTTGGGGGGTATGAGTGGTGACCAGATTTTCTTAATGCAGAAAGTGAGACGATTGTCACTAAACACATCTGGGAAGTTGCCAGCAGTGATTATTCAATGGTGGTGGGATGGGAGATTCAAATCCAGTAGTGAGTGGTTCTGGGAGCAAAGGTTTACATGGATAGGTGCTGTGATCAGGATATGCTTTTACCACAGTGACTTAATTTTATCGCAGCACTTACAGTGCTACAACAAGGTGAGAGTGACTGGACAGCAATCTTGATTTTAGATTGCCCCTCACTTATGTTGCCCTTTGCAGCCACAGCATTTCTCATGCCCTTCAGGGCATGCCTGCCCCAGAGGAGGTATGTTTAGCTATGGGAGCTGCAGGGTGCATAGGGGGATGCCGGGGGGCAAAGCCACCCGCAAAAAAAGTCTGTTTCCCAGGATGGTGCTTTGGCGCTGCAGTCCCAGGAGCCACAATTCCTGGCACTGCAATGCCAGGTGACAGAAAGGCTTCATCTATATCAGTGTCAACAACATTCTTGATGCTCAGATATGGGTGAACCATGATCAGTTGGGTCAGGTTCAAGGATTCTATGCTTAGAATGGAACTAGTATTTGAGGGGGAAAGCCATTCCAAATTTAAGCCACCTAGCAGAATAAGTTCACCTGGGGTAGCATGAATGGCAATTGAGGTGATACAGGAGATGAGGGAAGACAGAGAGAGCCTGGGGAAGGCATAGAGGACCCCTATGAATAGGGGAGCTGAGGAAGGAAGGGAGAATTTAGCTGGAAGGAGTTCATGGGAAGATGGAATGGATCTGCAGTAGTTAATGGGGCAAAAGAGGGATTTGCAGATATAGAAGGTGACACCGCCTCCCTGTTTTCCACAATCCCGGTGGGAGAGGGTATATTCAAGATGTGCCAGCTGACTGTCTGGGATCTTTGAGGACAGCCATGTGTCAGAGATGCATAGGATATCTGGGGTGTGCGGTGTTACCCACACTTTTATGTTGTCAAGCTTTGGTAGGAAGCTTCTGGTGTTTGTGTGGAAAATCCTCAGACCTTTGGGGAGAGTGGGGGGTGAAGGGGGCAGGAGGACCTGGGTTTAGTTCAATATATACTGAGAGGAGTAGTAGTGGGAAGAAAAGGGGATGGAAGAAAGCCATTTACATTTAGTTTGGAGTGGTGTTGGGTAGGGAAATAAGGAGAGAAGTAAGATGTTAAGCAGTGAGTGGCCTCATGGTTTAATAGGGTGGAGCTTAACAGCCCTGGGTGAATGGCTAGAGGTAGAAGAAAGGGGGTGGTTGGAGAGGGAAGATGGTGGAAAGAAGTGTGATGCAGGTATTGGGATGGGAGAAAGTTGGGGGGCATTTGGTGTGTGAGGTGATAAGGAAGGGAGTGTGGGCTGCATGAGTAGTAATGCAAGGAGGGTAGGAAGGATGTAGGTTGGAGAAAATATTGGGGGGGAGATGGTGTGACTAGAGGAGAAAGAGAGTTGCAAGAAATATGGTGGGCAGGCTGGAAGGTACAGTGCTGGGATACAGTGAGGAGATATGAGTTGAGAAGCTTATGTATTGGAGTGGAAGGAGGAAGGGAGGGAATGAATTGCATGTACTGTGGGATAGGAGAGGATGATTGAGCTGCAGCTGAGGGAATGAGGAAGCTGCTTCTTAGAGCAAAACCCGGTGTTTGAGTAGGGACAAGTTGGAGATAGAAGATACAGTGGGACAGGAGCATTTTGGTGATGTGGGTGGTGGTTTAAATAGATTGAATTATTGGTGAATGTGGTGATGAGGGAAAAGGGGTGGGAGAAATATGAATAAAACCCGACTGCTGAACCCAGATGGGAGTGGAGGAGGGTGGGTGGGAACTACCCCTGTGCTCTGAGAAGTGGGAAACAATCAACTGCATTTCTCCGACAGTAAAGGGCTACCACAAGCCAAGCCCGAATGAGTGATAGAGGCTTGCAAAAGGGCACTGGACACTGAAGTGGCATAGTCCTGGAGAAGTACCTGGCTGTGAATTGCTGGGCTCCTTTGTTCACGGGAGCATGGAGGGAAGGGCTGCAGGACAGCAAGAGTCCTCATGGCCCAGGGGCTGATGTGGAAGAGAACTGTTTGCTGCAGAGGCAAAAGGAAAAAAGTCAAGGGGCATGAGCCAAAAGTGCAAGCTGCTTTCTATGAGGTAAGAAGGGGGTAGGGTGTAATAGGATTTTGGGGGTGAAGGCTGGTAGAGAAAACACTGCTGTTGTTTGTGAATTGAGTGTGTACCTGTGGGGATGGACCAAGTTGGATCCAGGACAGGGAGTGGACCTTAGGTGGGACAGAACATGAAGAGAAAAGCAAGTAATGTTACCTCTAGCTATAGTAGACAGTGCGAGATGAGAGCTGTGCTGTCTCAGTTAGGGAATAGCATTACAAATGGACAAGGGAGCCCAAACCCCTACAGAGATAGTGCAGGTGGAATAAGCTGGAAATAGAGGTAAGTTAGAGGTGAGGGGGCAGAAAGAAAGATGGAGTACAATAATATCTGATATGGTCACTGGCTGTATGGTACTTATACAGGCACTACCTGCTCACTAAAACAACTTTAACAGCAGCACGTGGTGCAACAGAAGCTGAGCACCAACAGATGTCTACTGAGCCAAAAACAGGCTACAGGCTCAGCCAGGACACTAAAAGCTAATCTAACAGCAGCAAATAGAGCAGCTGGAGCCATGGAATAGACTTATACAGTTATAGGCTGAACAACAGGTAATTCAGACACAGCTGGGTAATGGTTTTCTAGTTAAAATAAAAAGCAGCACTTGGGCATAAATTATGAAATGAAGGCTGGGTTAGCAGTCTTGTAAAGGGCCATTGAGCAAAACATGCTGTTTCATAGGTGCGCAGCTAAAACAATCAGAAATAGGAGGGCAGGTCATGCAGTAGCCCAGGTGGAGAATCAGGGTTCGACAAATCCCATAGCCCAATGTCCCGGGCTACTGGATTTAAGGCAGGAACAAGCAGTTGGTGCCAGGGGTACTTGTCCACAGACAAGTACTGTTTTAAACAACAACAAAAACTGATTTTCTAATGCAGTGCCAGGTTCCTCCAATAGGGAGCTCACTGGCAACATCCGAGTCAGGCCATCATGTGACCCATGCAGCCACACATGATCTTCAGCAGGGGGAGAGCGAGTAGTGTGAAGGGAGTACCTGCTGGGAGTGAGCCATGGCCATGAGGAACTTGAGGTGGAGCCAGTCATCAGAATGGCAGATATGCCATCCAGTCAAAGAAGATCTGGCTGTTCTGGTAAGGGACCTATTCACTATCACTGGCAGCAGTAGTAAGACTTGGGGGTAATCGTAGGTGTGCTGAGTGCTCTCACTTTCTCATCTGATTTCGAGGACAAAGGACGTGTGTGCCTCTAAGCTGATCATGCAAAGGGCTAGATGTTGTTAGAAGTTTGGAGTCAGGGACCACGGAAATCACTGTCCACCACACTTGCTGTTGCATTGCCTGGGCTGCCAATAATTTTTATAGAAAATACATTTTGGAGCTGCTGGTGCAAAAAGGGGAGATTGGGGAGAGGGACAAGTATAATTAGGGAGGGTGACTTGAGTGGTGTTGGTGAGCTGGGGGAGCCCAGGGAGGGGAAGGGCGGGAAGCGAATAGGACTCACGATGAGTTATTTTGAATAAATCCCGACTGCAAGAATTTTGCTAAAAAAACAACAAACAAAGGTGATTGTTGGATCAGGAGGGGAGTGGGACCGTGTGTGTGGTGTGGGAAATAAATAATGTGATGAATCACGATTGCTGCACTAAGGGGAGAAGAATAAGAGCTGAAGTAAAACCATAATACAACTGTGAGGCTGAGCATATATAAGATGGAAATGGGTGTCTAACCTACCTAGAACAAAAAATTATACATTTTCATACTGTTAACCTATTAGTATTTAATTATCCTACCAAGTGCATACAGCCAGTTTTTCTTTACTTTCTAATAATCTTTCTTAAAAATGTATCTATTTTTAACTGGACTACCAACTCAAGCACGAGGACTAGTACTTTAAGTCAAGCCACTTGTCCTGGACAAGCAGTGAATTTTAAAATTTGTAGAACCCTGTGGAGAATACCCCAGCATTTCAGCCAAAAATGAGTAAGGAGACAATAATTGGGCATGTGAACATAGCTAACACACACAATGTCATATAAAAATCCTAAACCACTCCTGGGCGCTGAGAAATGGGAAAAGATCAACTGCATTTCATCGACAGTAAAGTGCTATTATGAGTCAAGCCCAAACAAGTGATAGGGGCTTCCAAAATGGCATTGGATGCTGAAGTGGAGTGGTCCTGGAGAATTACTTGGTGGTGATTTTCTGGGCTTCTTTTTCTGTGGGAGCCTGGAGGGAAGGGCTGCAGGAGAGCAGGAGCCCTCATGACCCAGGGGCTGATGTGAAAGAGAATGGTCACTGGAAGTGATTTGCTGGGTTGTTTTGTCAGCAGAATCCCACTAGCCCACACAACTGGCTTGTCGCACATCCTGAACACCATTAGGTCATCTGAAATGATCACCCCCAGATCTCTTTCCTGCTTGGTGCATGTCAGTATCACCACCACATGTTGTACTCGGCCCCTAGGATTCAGTGCCCCAGGTGCATTATTTTTCAGTTTTTCACATTGAAACCCAGCTGCCATACCCTTAACCTTTCCTCATGTTTTCTCAGGTTTGCGACTCATCCTGTTCACCCCTCCTGAAGTGTTCTCTCTATTGCAGAGTTTTGTGTCATCCAGAAAGATGTAGACCTTCCCTTCTAACTCCTCTGCAATGTCATTTACTGTATAATGTCTTTAAAAAGGACTGTTCACAGCACTGATCCCTGAGCCCCCCCCCCCTGGTCACTCTGACTTCCTCGGAGTGAACTCCATTGACAACCACCTTCTGCCACTTATTCCTTAACTAATTTCTTACCAAGCTTACCACCTTTAGATTCATTCTGAAGTTACTCAGCTTGCTTACTATTCTCCCATATGGAATTGTGTAGAATGCTTTATTAAAATCTAGGTAGGCTAACTCCACTGCTCCACCCTGATTTAATTCCCTGGTCTCCAAGTTAAGTCCAAGTCAAAGAACTCTAACAGAGTCATTTGACATGACCTCCTCACTTTGAACCCATACTGCCTTGGGTCTTGTAACCCACTGGATTCAATATATTATACAATACTTTCTTTCAGCAATGATTCCCTCTGCCCTCTTCCACTCCTCTGGGACCACTCCTGTTTCCAATGAGCTATTAAATAGGACCATCAAAGGTGCAGCCAGTACCTTGCTTAGCTCCTTTAATACCCTTGGGTGGACCCCATCTTGCCCCATTGCTTTGTCACTTTCAGATTTGCAAGTCCCATCAGGACTCTCTTCTCTATTAACAGACTAGTGTCCATCTCCCTCCAATGCTCCTGTTACATTTTTGTGGCCCCTCCCCATCTCTTTCCTCTGTTAACAGAACAAAAGTATTTGATCAGAATGTCTGTCTTCCTGCTCCATTTTTATCTTTACAGTCCCACCTTTCTTCCTTGTTTTGATAACATGCCTAAAAAGTGTTCCCTTTTGTTACTGCTTTGGCTATTCTAGCTTTTACACTTTTGCACTCCTTACTTCTCTCCTAGCTTCCCTCTGTTTCCCTTGATATGTGTTCCTATCCTTTACCCTCTGCAGCTCCATGTACCTTCTGATTGCTGCCTTCTTAGCATTTACCTTTCTGCCACCTCTTTTGAGAACCACTGCAGTCTCTTTCTCCACTTGCTTTTGCTCACCCAATTGATGCAAAGGTTGGCCCTTTTTAGTTTCCCCCACTGTTTCTCCACCCCACCCAGGTCATACCCCCTGCCAGGTCATTCCTGAGGCATTCACCCATTTTTAAAAAATAATCTGACCTCCTGAAGCCCAGATCCCTCACTTTTGTGAGGTTTGATTCCACAGCCTTCCATATATTGAACTGCACTGTACAGTGATTCCTGGTCTCCTGGTGACCCCCCACCTTGACATCTGCGACACTGTCCCTGTTGGTGATTACCAGGTTCAGTATTGCCCCATCATGAGTGGGTTCACTGACTAGTTACCTGAAGAATGTCCCCTGCATCAAGTCTGGGAAGCTGGGTGGTTCCAGTTTGGCAGATGGCAGCACCTCCTTCTTTTCTTGAATCTTACCAATGGCTTCCATCAGTACCTAATCTAACTCCTTCCCATGTGCTGAAGGTCTGTATATCACACCAATGTGAATAGAGGCTCAATTCCCCATCTCTAGGGTGCTTCTAAGTACATCTGTGCTCCCATATTACCTGTATCCCCATTGCTTTTATAACCTCCCTCACATAAAGTACCACACCCCTCCTTTCGTTCCCACCCTGTCCTTCCTGAACAGAGTGTAGCCTGTTATGGCCATGTCCCAGTCATGATTTTCAGTGCACCATGACTCAGTAATGGTTGCAAAATGGAAGAAAAGTTGAAGATGGGAGGCAAAAAATTGAAAAACCTTAAGCTGGGATTTTGGGTTTTGGAGTTTGTGGAGAAAGCAGGTTGTGCTGCTTTTGCTCTGATTGTTCGTTATGCTTTTTCCCTTTGTTACTTTGTTTATTTTGTTTATTCCATAATTTTTTGTCATTATTTTATTTTCATAATTAGTTTATATCATAAATTTAGCTTCATGTGTTGTTTATATCTTTGACATTTAAGTCAGGAGTTGGTAAACCCCTTGTGGTGTGTGTTTTGCAACATATCGTTTATTCGTTTTTCTCCTACTTCTTATTTTTTTTTTTTTACTTTTTTGTTTACTTTTTTTTTACTCAGGGCTAGCTTAGGTTTCATAAGTTAGTTTAACATTTTTTTTCTGTTAGTAACATCCAGCTTTGCACTTATTAAAACTTGTGCTAAGAGAGGAGTTCTGAACTCATGTATTATTGTGGACTTCTAGATGTTAGGGTAATTTAATTATAGCCCTAAGACATACAAACATACAGACATACTAAAGAGTCAGCAGAAAAAAGGCCCAAATGGTCTGCCAAGTCTTCTCATTAGTAATGCAGTGTCATTGGCTTACACCATTGACACTGCTCCATCCCCATCCTCCCTTCCTTCATAACTCTCCTCCTAGGGTCCCATGGTTTCCCTTTATGCCTATCCCAGGCCCTTTTAAAGCGTCCTACCATCTTCACTGAGGCCACTTCTCCTGGCAGTGCATTCCATCTGTGCACCTCCATCTCCATGATAAAATGCTTCCTAACATCTCTCCTAAACCCCCCCTCATCAAATTCAAACTGTGCCCCATCATGGATCTGTTGTCACTCAGCTTGAAGAGACCTTTCCAATCCACTATATGTATTCCCTTCAGGTACTTAAAGGTCTCAATCATATCCTCCATCTCTTTCATCTCCTCCAGGGAGTACATTCTCAGGGCTCACAGCCTTTCCTCATAAGACTTTTCTGTTTTCCCCCTATCATCTTGGTTGACCTCCTTTGGACCTTGTCTAACAAGCTGGTGTCCCTCTTATTTAACTATATATTTATTTATTTATTTGAGTTTTGGTAACCGATGTAAGTCCATCCAGAAATACAGTCCCTTTTTCAGGGTTGACCCGGGGAAGAACCAAGCAGATACAGTATGGTACAGTGAGACAATCCAGTACAGTACATACAGGTCAAGCAGATATACATAGTTAAGTATTATATGTCAGCAATTTTTTCCATTGTCTGACTGAGTTATAATTTGCCGTTATAACCCGTGGGTTATAATGGCAAACACACTCCATGTCAGTTAAACAAGAGCCGCATCCTGATTGGCTCTTTATTCCTCCTGGGTGGGCTTACTAGTTATAGAAACATGGCGACTCCTCCATCCCCGCTTAGAGAGGAGCCGCCACACCGAGAGCACATGTAACTTTTTTTTGTTTTAAACAATTGTTTTCTCCCTTATTGTATCTGGCTGATCCCACCATTCAAAACCTACACTGGGCATTTCAGAGCTTCACCAGAGAAAAACTGCCACTGGGAATGCCTTGGACGTGATTCAGAGGTAATCGCCATCAGAAGGGGACAGATCAGAATCCAAATAAATAAAAAATGCTGAAACAAAAACAAACAAAAAAACAAAAACACAAAAGGAAAGACTGTCAGAAAGAGAGCGAGGAGTGTGTGTGTGTGTGTGTGTGTGTGTGTGAAACTAGTACGAGTAGTGTGGCAAAAAATTGCTGAACAGCAATTATAAAAAATAAAAGCTGGGGAAGCCTACTAAAACTTGAATTTAATGGTTGCCCTCAGTGTAAGATGCTTTAATAAACCCCTCGGGCTTCGCCTTTGGGGTTTATGTAGCATCCTGCACCTGAGGCAACCATTAAATTCTCTTTAAGCACACTTCCCCATCCATTATTCTATACAGCATATAATATAGTAAATAATACAGAAAATGAAGATGAAAAATTATATACATTAAAAGTACAGGCAAAAAAAGGTATTAGCCATCATTACTGTGTACAAAGGTGCACAGTAAGATACATTAGAGTTCATGGTGGTCTCACCAAAGCCATGCACAGGGGAATTAGGACTGCACTCTGCCTACTGCTGAATTTCCTGGCTGCACAGTACACCTCAGCATCCTGTTCACCTTCACTGCCACCTTCTTACATTGTGTGGAGTGTTTTAGATCACTGGTGATCATCATCCTCAGATCCTTTTCTTCCTCCGATGCAGCTGCCTGGACTCCCCCCCAGGTAATTCTCAGTCCTAGGATTTCTGGCCCCAGTGTGCATCACTTTGCATTTCTTGGCATTGAAGCCAAGTTGCCAGATCCCTGACAATCTCTGAAGTTTCCTGAGCCCACCCATAGGTAATGTATCCCTTCGACTGTATCTACCCTCTCACAGAGTTTGCTGTCATCAGCAAACAGGCACTTCTTGCGCTTTATACCGTACCCAATGTCATTTATGAAGACATGGAACATTGGACAAATCACCGATCCTTGATTGACCCTACTGATTACCTCCTTGGAACTGGTTAACTCACCCCTGACCATCACCCTCTGGGATCTGTCACTTAGCCAGTTGCCTATCGACCTTGTCAGTTTCTCCCTGACCCCCAGATCCTTCAGTTTGTGTATTACTCTCTTATGCAGCACTGAATCGAAGGCCTTGCTAGTGTCCAGGTGAATGATGTCTTCTGCTTTGCCCTCATCCACCTCAATGGTGAGCCAGTCAAAAAAATTCAGTCAGGTTCATCTGACAGGATCTTCCTTCCACAAACTTATACTGCCTCTCATCCTGGAGACTATTCTCCAATATGTATCTTAGCAACCTCTCCTTGAGTATGGTCTCCATGAGTTTGAACATGTTTAAAGTCATGTTTGCTGACCTGTAGTTCCCCTGATCATGCCAGAGCCCACTCTTGTGGTAAGGGACCATATGTGCTATTTTCTAGTCCTGTGGCACCAATCCCATCTCCAGGGATGCATTAAAGAGGTCCATCCCGTAAGCTCTTCTGCTAGCACCTTCAGTATCCTTGGATGTATGTTATCAGGTCCTGAGGACTTGTCTACCTTCAATGCCAGCAGTCCTTCCCTTACTCTGTCTACCTCTATAACCACGTATGTGGCCCCCTTCCCCCTTTGGAACTGGCCCATATTTTCCTCTAGTAAAGACAGAGCAGTAGTACTTGTTCAGTACCTCCACCTTGCTCACTTCCTCCTCCACCCATCCATGCCCCTTCCTCAGCTTAACTACCCCATCCTTCCTGTCCCTCTTCTCACTTATATAGTGAAAAAATTCCTTCTCCCCAATCTTAATCCCTTCTGATAGTTGCAGTTTTTTCTGTGTTTTTGCTTGCTGCACCACCTTGTCTTCCATTTTAGCTAGCCTCAGGCATTCTTCCTTATCTGCTTCACTCACATTCCTCTTATATGTCTTGTAGGCCACTCTCTTGTCCCTCACCACCATAGAAACCTCAGAGTTGAACCAGATGGGTGATTTCATCCCCAAATTTCTCCCTAAGCCTAACACAGTCCATAGCGGCTGCTAGTGTTGCATCCCTGATGATGGCCCATTGCCTTCCAGTTGCTTCCTTATCACCTCCCCCATTTTCTGGAAATCTGCACTCCTGAAGTCCAGGGTCCTAGTCTTGGTGTATAATCTTTCCCTTACAGTGTCCAAACTAAACCACACATTGCTGTGGTCACTACATCTCAGTGATTCCTTGACCAATTTCTCATGTGTGAGCTCCCTATTTGTTAGCACTAGATCAAGGATTGCCAACTCCCTGGTGGGCTCCTTAACTTCCTGGTCATAAATCTTCTTTGAATCACTTTGAGGATCCTTTGACTCTTGGCACAAGGCATGGTTAATTATATCATGCCAATTTTAGATTATAGATATGGTTATATTTTAGGGGTTAAAGTTACAAGCCCTTCATTTAAGGCATTTGTTTGAAACGTTTATACCCCCCTCAAGAACACTAGAAGCTATTCACCTAATATTTGGGATTTCCCAACAAGTGTCTTGGAGGATATTACTGTCACATATCATAACCATAAAGTTATAATAACTGAAGTCTTTAATTCAAGAGTTGGATGTCTTGTGAATACAAGTTTTGAAGAGGAGACAGAAAGTCTGGAGGACCACATTTATATAATTGATATTATTAGAGTGAATACTTTGAGAGCTTTTAAAGAAAAAAACAGTACTATTGTTATGGGAAAATTCTGAGAAAACATGTACAAAGATAATTATGTTTATTAAATGGGAGAAAAATAGGAGACAAGATGGGAGAAGATACCATGTTGGGACCAAATGGGACAATTACTATGGTTTAGTTTGGATCAACTTAAATATGTTTGGTAGGACTGTGGACATGGAAATAATGGAGAGACTAGAAGCAGAACTTTACTCCATATTTATTAAGTCTGAAATTGTGCCCTCAATTATAAAGGCTCCAAACTGTAATCTAAATAATGTGGACATATACAATCAAAAAAGAATAGTATGGGCACACACTCCATATGAAGATCTACAACTTCTTTAACTTCTTCACTTTCTTTGTTAACTAGGTAATGACTTTTGGAAAACTCTTTCTTGTATTATACTATGGAACAATTTGACAAATTAAGTGAGATTATCCACAGCTCCCTATATAAATTGTATAAAGTTGCTGAGGCTAAGAAAATATGGTTGAACAAAAAGTACAGGGCTGAGAAAAGGACTTTAAATCAAATTTATAAGGCAGGTCAAACATAATTCAACCAAACAAGATATGCAATTATTAAATCAAAGATGGAAGACATGCAGTATATGAACAATCTTGAGGAAGAAAAAAAGACATTTCAATTTAATCTTTGGAATAAATTGAAACATACAGTGTTAAATAAAGACCCAAATGATTTTGATCTCTAGTAGAACAGTTGCAGCAATAGATAAATTCAGATATGTCCCAATATTTCATAATACATACGAAGAGATTCTCTCTGGTGGCCCACAATAGTACTGCATGCATGCAGGCAGGGAATTTCTACAGATATCACAGAAATGTCAGGAAAATTTGGCCATGTCATTGACTGCAGCTGTAGGAATGTTGAGAATTTAACATTCACACACAAATTGTGGTGAATTTGCCCTTTATGTACTACAAAATTAGCTACAGTTGTGCATGTGGTTAGTAAACAAATTGATGCAATTTACTATTTGCTGCAAATGTTTGATGTGAATGACACCAATCTGCATAGAAAAATTCACTGCAAGGTACTGCATGCGTAGTGCAGCCAATTGTGCAGTAAAATTTGTGCAATTACATGAATTTTACTATGCAAATTTCTGCACTACATTATGTACTTTATGAATTGCAGAGTTTTTTTCACTTGGCCCATGGCTATCTAGTAGCTAAAGGGTGTGATAAACACTCCCCCATGTTGGAAGATCAAATCCAAAATCTTGTCTGGGAAAATCAAGTTTCAGAATCAGAATTTAGTGCTGTGGAAGAAAATGAAGATGATGTGGAAGTGGTTATTAGCAATTTTGTTAAAAATAATGGTAACCCTCTTTCTCTATATTTTTCAAATGAAAATGTATATAATGCTATCCTGGCAACTACTTTAACTATACCAAAGCACCTGGTTAAGAAAAAAATGTACTACATATATTTAAAGAATTGCATCTCATTGGTGGGTCATTGTTTTTCATTAAATTTTCAGTATAATATTTCAAAGAAGAGGGATGCCCTCCATATGATCTGGTAACATTATTTTTTCAATATAAGATGGGTTATATTTATTTCAGATTGTAACTGGGTAATGAAATTGCCTTTCTCAGATTCTTGTTGGAACTCCACAAAAGAAAGAGGCGACAGACAAGTGGTGTCCAGATAATAAATGTAATTCATTACTGGTAAATAAGAATTATACAGGCTTACAACCAACAGTGTAATCACTGGGAGAGTATCCAGTTTCCTTACCTAAAGGCATAGTCAAGTCTCTCTCAGAGAAAATACGTGGTGCAAGGGGTCTTATACCCTGACAATAACCATGACAACAATAAAAGAAGATACATAAAAAGTAAGTAATAGGCTTAAAAAAGGTAGTGTCAGTAGCCATCCTAACTAGCATAAGAAGTTGCTTAACTAGCAGAAGATAAAGCGAACAATAAGGTCTGTGATGCTTCCAAGGCCACATGCAGTTACAGTTGTACACAAGCACTAAAGATGACACTCTTGCCTAACTAATAATTATACAACAAAAATATAATGGAAAATATCTCCCAGTGGTGCAATATATTGTGAGAATATAGTGAAGCATAATATACATTGCAAAAGTACAGTAGAACTCAGATCCTGACACTTATGCTTATACGATAAGTGTCTGTGCCCTAAAATTAGTACATATACCTACATATGTGTTGCTGTCCATGAGGTGGGGGTACAATCAGGGGGTGCTGATCCATGGATTACATTCCCCCTTGTTGCCTCTAAAGGGCCACAATCTTAGGTAAGTAGTGGGATGCAGATAGTGTTTACAAGCCCGAGGCACGAGCCTTGTAAAGGAACTCGAGTTGTTCTTGGTGTTGTCATAGAGTACGTCACAGACAGCAAAGGGTTAGTATCAGAAAAACAATAAAAAATGCTTGAATAATAACAAAAGCCTTAAAAGTAAATTCTAACCTGGCATTGGATAGAGCAGTACTTAAATCACCATCATGAATAAGAGCATTAAGGGCATCGCCAGTTTGAGAAATATTATTACTGAATTAAATTAAATGTGAATCCTTTCTAGCTAAAAGAGATGTGAAAGAAAGTGTCAAAGGGTCAATGTGCACATTAAACATGGGCAAATATTGAAACACGGCAAGCAAGTATTGCAGATCGGTATCAATAACATCTGGTTCCGAAAGAGGAACAGGAGTTACGACAGTGTGACCTATCACTGTTTTCTGCTGTGAAGTAAAACTGAAGTTAGGCATTACAATAACACAAGAATTTTGACCATAAGCAAAGGTTTTGTGATTTGTCACTACACAATACTGCCCATTGGAATTATAGGTAACACATACAGTTGGTACCCTCCATCACTGTACATGTATCGGACAGGAGAAAGACTGGTTGGTGAGCCGTGAAGTGAAGCGATGTACCTCTTCTAGGTAGCTTCAGGTTTTAGCTGTTTTGGCATCAGGTGCAGAAGATGCAGCTCATGCAGATTTGGACTCGTCATCCTCATCATCATCAGTAAGGTTCCATGGCAGTTCATCACCCAAGGTAAAGGCCCAGTCAAGGTGTTATGGGGAATATCCACACACTGGTTTCACAATATTGAAGACATCACAGTGGCACAGATAGCAATATCCTTTCTTGGCAGAACAGTTTGTGTGGGGTGCCACCCAGGCTTGTAGCACAGAATGATAAACAAGTAATGAGGGCAATTCCATTATTTCATGATAGATGTCCTTATCAAGAGGTCTGGTGTAATTAATGGCAGGCAGTTTATCAAAAACAGATGTTATAGGATCAAAGCGGGATAGTGACACAGTGAACATGGCAAACATGTTGCTATGGATAGAACAAGTCTTAGTAAAGTAGCAAGGGGCTTGGTTTGGATATCTGGAGACATACCCAAGGTTTCTGGCTGTGGACATAGAAATATTAACATTGTTTGCTAAACAAATAGTAATACAACCGTTAGATTTGCAATGAGGGCAATACCATTTACCCATTCAGCTGTCATGGATGAGTTCTGGAATTCATCCTGTTTCCAAGTCCTTGAAGAGATTGTTAACAGTGGAAGTTACATACAAGCCATAAGTGGAGCATAAAAGTTCATGTGCAATATATTCCTTGTCTGCTTCCTTATTATTTTGAAAAATCAGTTCATTAATCTTATCTTTGGTATCATTGAACCCTTAGGCAATTTCCTGCATGTTATATATGGTGAAACATTCTTTCTTACTTAAACTATCTACACCAAGTAACAGTGGGGGGTAGGATATCATTCTTAACAGCTGACTGAAAATTAAGAGTTTGTGCTTTAATAGCAGCTATGTCTGCTCTACTCCAAATAGACATGCCTGAGCCAAAAAGGCCAGAAGTGGTGCCTGCCACAGGAATCACGTGATAAGCTGAATCTGTTTAGATGTCTTCTGTGCTTCTCCAAAGCCCTACAACAAATAAAAAGCAATAAAACCTCTGGGACCGGCTCAGTTTGAGTTAAAATACGTTTAACAGGTCTGCGAGGTGCTGTGGGCTTGATTTTTGAGGATCGCGTGGAAAGTTTATGAGAGAAGGAAGTGAGGCGATCTAGCAGATAGCGAGTGTCTGGCTGTAACACTAGGCAGCTTCACAGCACCGAGATGGAAGCACAAGTCATGGAGCCTCTGGCGGTGAGAACCCCAGCTACTAAAAGACAAAAGCCCCATTCCCCCACTCCAAATGATCAGGAGGATGAGCCAGGAAAGGATGGAGGTTCGTGTTCGACCAATGAGGATATCCAAGAAATTAAAGCAATGCTGCAGGGACTGGTGACTGATTTTTCAGCAATAAAACCGGTGTTACAATCACTCGTACAAAGAATGGGGGATGCAGAGGCTCGGATTTCCTCACGGGAAAGGAAGGCATCTGCGATGGAGCAGGAGTTGGTGAAGGTCAGAAAGCAGGTTAAGAGGCTGGAAGAAAGAATAGAGGATCAAGAATCAAGAAGCAGGAGGAATAATTTGATAGTAGCAGGGCTACCGGAGAGGGCTGAAGGGCCAGATTGTGTTTTATTTATGCAAGACTTGTTGCTCAAGTTGCTGGGCCCACTCCATTTGGTGAAGCGTACAACTTAGAGAGAGCTCATAGGGTACTAAGGGAAATGCCACCCCCTGGAGCGAGACCTCGGGTGATAATCATGCGCTTTCTTAACTACAAGGAAAAATCCCATGTGCTGCTCGCTGCTAAACAAAAGAAGATGTTGCAGTGGAATGGTGCTTCGCTCTGGCTATTTCAGGATCAAACACCCACGGTTAGAGAGAAACAGAAAGAATACTCGGAAATTAAGAAGAAGCTTATCTGGCAGGAATTAAGTTCCGCCTGCAACACCCAGCAACCCTGGTTGTACGGCTGCAATCAGGGGAGAAGAGGTTTCTAACTGCAAAAGATGCTCTAGAAGGGTTGCGGTCGGAGCTCCCTGAATTATTCAAGTCACCAGCCTGAATGGGTCCTGAAGAGAATGGGGTTGTGCTAACTTGAAAGACTGGGACTTGGGAAAACTAAAAGGAGCTAAAAGTTTATAATGTTTCTCTTGTTATTCTGGTTCATTGGTTTACTGTTATAAAGGTTGGATTTAAGGGGTCCATTGAGATTGGGGGGGTACAGAGAATCTATTTCAGGATGGGGAAGTGGGGGTTTTGACTCTGTGCTAGTAGGACTGAATAGAGCGGATGCTTAATAGCTATTTAGAGGGATGGGGTAGGGTGCCAGGGTATTGGAGGTGGAAGAGCTCGAAGGGAATGAGTATAGGTGGGCATTTGAAGGGGACCTGCCCCATGGAGGTTAAGACAGGAATGCTAATGGAAAGGGAGGGAGGGTTGTTATTAGAGGTGCTCGGGGGGAGAGGCAACGCTTCTAAGGGATGACAGATGAGCGGATACCACGAGGTGGCGGGCAGAAAGGTGGGGGAAATTCATCCATGCTGGGTAGAGGGGAGTTGGAGAGCTCACGCAGGGAATGTGGACAATGGCGGTAGCCATCTTTGAAGCGGGGGAACCCAGCGGAAAAGAGTGTAAGAGCTACTATGCCTGAGCTGTTTTTTAAATAAATGCTCTCTCTCAGAGAAGGGGGTGCCCCATGGGAGCTGCAACAAGGTGTCGGCAGAATATACCTCAATATATATGGGGAAAACAGTTAATATTATCACCTCTAGAGGGCATCATCTCTAAGGGGGTGCAAACTAATTCTGCATCTTTAGGTAAGGTAAAGTATATGGTAAGTTGCTGCAAAGCTATTGGGGTAGAACCATTTGGAAAGTATACATAGACAGACACGGGCCTAAGAGTCCTCTGGTAGCCCCTAGAGTGTAGGGGGAACTATCCAGGGGGAGTGGGGGAAAGGGAGGGGAGTGTTGCCTAGGTTCGTTAGGTTATTAATAAGTGGGAGTTCGGAGGACGTCAATTCAATTTAATTATGTAGAAACTAGGGGCAGTCCCTAATTTTTTATGGGTAGGGTGTAGTGCATGGGAGGGGCAATATAGGAAAAGAGAAAGCAAGGATATAGGGGAAAGAAAGGCTCATAAGCATTAGTTGTTCTTTGGGCTGTGGGCGAGGTCTTGGAGTCACTACGATAAGGTTTAGGGTGGGGGGGGTAGCACAGGAATGGGTTCATCCATGATTCGATATTTGACAGGTGGACGATCTAAGGATTGGGGGCTGGTGGGGCAAGGGGGTTATTGGGAGCTGGAAAGAGAGAGAGTCCGATACAGAGAGCAAGGTGGATGCAGACCTGGAACGGATGAAGAGGGTGGGCTTAATCAAAATAATTCTGATGTTTATTAATGTCAAGTGTTAAAATAATTTCTTGGAATGTTAAGGGACTCAGGGGTAGACGTAAAAGAATGCTGATTTTGAGACATATTGAGCAAATGGGGCTCATATTGGTGCTTTGCAGGAGACACACTTGCTGACAGAGGAACTGAGTGGTCTTAAGAGACGATGGGTGGGACAAGTGTATGGGATAAGTAGGGAAAGAGCCCCAGGAGGGGTGGTGATATTAATAAAGAAATCATGTCCATATGAGGTTGTGCAAGTGATTACAAGGGAGGATAACAGAGGGATATAAATCTTGGACACACTGTTGGGTAAGGCAATCTCGGTTGCCTCTATATATGGACCAATGCCCCCTGATCCTGGGTTCTTTGCCTCAGTAGAAAGGGATATAGCTGTTTTCTCATCACATTCTATGATTCTGGTGGGTGACTGGAATACCTACCTTAGTAACCAGGAGGATAGAATACCACCATCTACGGGGCCTTTGACCAAGGCTCAGATTGCCCTTAACAGATTACTGGAGGTGACGGCATTGGTAGATCCGATTAGGACGCATTCGAAAGGGGGCAGGAGTATGACATTTTTTTCAGCAGCCCATAACAGCCAATCTCAAATTGATTTTTTCTTGGTAAATAGGGAGGCGATAAGGGAGATTAGGGAGGCGACAATGGGGTGTAGAACCTTTTCAGACCATTCTCCCATCCAGTTGTTGTGGGAACCTAAATCCATCTCTCCTAGGTCATACAGGTGGAGGCTGAATGATTCCTTATTGACAGAGCCTTCAGTGCAGGATAGGTTGGAGGATGCATTATTGGAGATTATACAGCAACAAATACCCACACTACAAAATAGGAAGCTGGTGTGGACCACCTGCAAGTTGTTATATGCAGGGTTTGCCCAGTGCATTGCAGTGCAAAGGAGTAGGGAGAGAAGAGCGAAAGAGGAGTTTATTTTGGGGGCAATTGACTCGCTGACGCCACTGGAAGGATCCTCAGGGGAGATTGATGCAGAACTTAACAATTTGAGAGAGGAACTGGCAGATATTGTTAATGGTGAAATAGAGTTTTGGTTAGAAAAGATTAATGCTAGATACCTAATGCAAGGAGATGTCCCGGGGCAGCTACTGGCAGCTAGAGTTCGGTAATGGGAAGCAAGTAGAACAGTTACTTCTATTCATTACGAGGGAAAACTCTTAACTGATTCTCAGGAGATGGCGGATGCTTTTGCAACATATTTTAAAGAAATTTACCAGGCTAGAGATCTGGCCGGGGAGAAAGAAATCGAGAGTTTTTTAGCAGGGATTCCCTTACCAGTCCTGGATCCAATACAGGCTAGAGAGTTAGCGGCTCCAATAAGGGCATCTGAGATTATCGGGGTGGTGCAATCTCTGCCCACTGGTAAAACCCTGGGGCCGGACGGTCTTACAGCTAAATTTTATCAAGTACATATACAAACTATACTTCCTATGCTCCAGGAATTATTTAGTACTATAATGCAGGAAGGGGTGCTTCATCCTCCACTCGATCAGGAGTATATTACATTAATTTCTAAACCAGATAAACCCAGGGATGTGCTTGGAAATTACAGGTGTATAGCCCTAATGAATCAAGACATTAAGATTCTTACAAGAATTTTAGCAAATAGAATTTTGCGTATTGCTCCTAGTCTAATTAGTCAGGAGCAAGTGGGATTTATGCTGGGGAGGGGTGCACACGATGCTCTTAGGAAGTTACATCATATATTAAGCTATGTGCCTGATTCTCAGTTACCATTAGCCTTGATATCTTTAGATGCGGAAAAGGCTTTTGACAGGGTCTCCCATTCTTTCCTTTTTGCTACAATGGAGAAGATGGGATTCCCAGAGGGTTTTCTTAGGGGTATTAAGAATCTATATGCTGTTCCAATGGCTAGGGTATTATGCAATGGCTATGTCTCGTGCAAAATTCAGTTGGAGAATGGGACCTGTCAAGGATGCCCTCTTTCACCGATATTATTTAATATTTATCTAGATCCCCTCCTGAGAGCTATTAATAGGGATGTACATATTAAGGGGATTAAAATTGGGGGGAGGGAGCTGAAACTCTCAGTTTTTGTAGATGACATACTGCTGCACTTGCAGGATCCAGCATCTAGCTTTAAGAGAGTAAGAGAAATAATAGGGCATTTTTCCAAGGTCTCTAACTATAAGTTAAACTTGAATAAGACTCAAATTCTCACTCTGACACCATACGTTTGCAGGGCAGACTTTGCACCACTGCAATTACAATGGAGGACAGATAAAATTAAGTATTTAGGTATTTGGATTACTGCAACTATGGAGGGGGGGGCAGAAACAAATATGGGGGGATTATATCAGCAATTAAAGGGGATATAGTAAGGTGGAATAAGCTACCTTTAAACTTTATGGTTCGATTGGGGCTTATAAAGATGAATTTACTACCCCAATTGTTATACCTGGTGTATTTAGCCCCATATAGTATCTCCCGAAAATGGTTTAGTATAATTAGGAAACTAATTTCAGAATTTCTATGGAATGCTAAACCCCCTAGGTTAAAGCATAATATTTTGCGTTTATCGCATAAAGTGGGAGGGATTAAGCTACCGGACCTTCATATATATTACTGTATGTGTCGGGCCAGCTGGGCCTGATGAGTTGGTGGGTTAAAGAGTTCAATGGGGAAAGTTACACTCCAATTTGTCTGCAAATGGAGAAACAAATGCTAAGAGACTCTGGCCTTACCCCGGAAGCAATGTTGTATGCCAATGTTGGGAAAAATTTCAAAAAAGGGTATGGGAACCCAATTGCGAAAATGGCAGAAGCTTGGTGGTCATTTCTTACTCCTGCACAGAGAAAGGGTCAAATGAGGGCTGGAGACCAGCCTGTGTTGGGTAACCCTAATTTGGTAATTGGGGATCGGGTTATTAGTTCGCGGTGGGCTAATCAGATGCTGGGTCTGAAACTAAGGGAAATTATTCAGGGTAACAGAGTGGCCCTTCCTACACAATGTGACGAAATGTCCTTTTTTCAAAGATTACAAATTAAGCGTATGATAGAGGGTGTGATGAAGAAGCTGGGGGGTGTCACGGAATATTATTTTTCTTGGGGTAACCTTAAGGAAGTGGATCCAAGAGCTAACTCCCTATCACAAATATACAAAGTGCTTCTGGATTTCCTTAGCCTGAGCTCTCCTAGAAGAGTTCCATATTGGGATAAAGTGATGGCCCCTCAGAATCTAGCTTGGGATAATGTTTGGGAAAGCAGCAAGTATAATGTTATACCCAAATATAAGAGTATGCAATTTTTTATTGTCTCTAATATGTACTTTACCCCTGTGAAACTATGTGATAGAAACCTTAGACAGACAGACCTGTGTTTTAGATGTGAGAGTGGAACAGGTGACCTCCTGCATGTGATGTGGGGATGTAGTAAAATAACGCCTCTTTGGGGTGAAATTAAAAGGCACATTGACCCAATGCTGGATTATTCGGAATTTATAACACCAGAGATATGTGTTATGGGGAATTTTTTCCAAATTTCGGGTGTTATGCCTAAATATCACCTCTCCTTGATGGCGGTGGTAGTCAAAGCCTTCTTATTAAAACATTGGAAAGATGATCAGGTATATGCTTATGATCAGTGGGTAAGAGACTTAATGAGGACTTTGGATAAAATAAAGAGATATTTATACTTGGGGGGAAGAAAAGGGTTATATGTTAAAGATGGGTGGCGTTAGATACGATTTATTCGCTGCAGGTCACAAATGTTCAAATACAGGTCTGTCTGTCGGATTGTGACTAGCAGATGGTAATTATGCCGGAGTCTGAAATTGTTATTTCTGGTTCTATTCTGAGTTATGTGGGGATGATTATGATTTATATGCAAGTGTAGTTCTATGAGGGTAAGGGTCTGCTGGGTTAAAAGGGGGTTGGGGACTCTCTCTCTCTCTTTCCAGGGGACACAGCAGGACGCCACCTTATGAGGGGAAGGCTCCATGTGGGAAATGGTCCTTTGATGCTGTCTATGAGGTTATAGATGTAATGGGATTTGAGATACCTATAGGTAGAGTAAATTTATATACAGACCCATTACGTTAGGGCATGGATGATATAGGAGATTGCTACTGTCCTCAGGGTGGTTTTACCTGCTGTGTATGTATATAAAGGGGTTGTACATAGTTGGCATAGTCAGTTTGGGACTGTGTACCCTGGTTTTTTGCCAGGTATGTGTATGTCTGTCTGTTTATTTTTTCTCCTTGAAAATTGAATAAAGATGGTTTAAAAAAAAAAAGAAGTGGTGCCTGCCACAGCAGTAACATCTGCAGTATCATGCCTAGTGCATGGTCTAGCTTTAGGTGCTGGTTGAAAGACCACTACATGATCAGTGGTATGGGGGAAATTGACAGAATCATTAGCACATGTTTGATATGCAGATACAATATCGATAAGAATCATACTGTAAAATTTTGAAGTATTGGTCATGTGACAGAGATCACTCTCAACCATATTCCAGTGTGTAAGACTGAAAATAACTGGTGCATGCATAAATTTTACATAATTAATCAAGGCTCCTGGAAAAGAAGTGGCAGTCAGGCCACCAGGAGAACCTTCTTCCTGGGGAGGGCAGTCAGTCATTTCTTCTTTGGTGGGTGGGACTACAGAAAGAAAAAGATATTCACTAGCTATATAGTTGTGAAGACAGAAGGCATGCTCCTCCTCAGAGGGGAGGCTATCAAACCAAGCAGGATCTATGAGAGCAGTAAGGTTATAATGACCAGAGTGTTGGGGGAAGTCTGTCAAATAGAAAGATTACCATTTCTAGATATGTCAGTGTTAGGCCATCCATGGAAAGTACCTTTGGATAGGTGAGCTACAGGAAGTGTGTAGTCATTAATGTCAGTTTCCCATTGTATGAAAAGAGTGGATCTGTCTGGAGCTACTACCATGGCTTCAAGATACACATCTGAGCCTTCTTTAATAGTAATCATTTTGTTGGGTACATTAATATGAATTCCCATTGGGGCTGTATGATCAAGTTTGCTAAGCAAATATTGGACATGTTGCCTGTGTGTTGACAGGGATTTATTCTGGGATTCTGTCAGGGGAAGTCGTAGTAGTCCCACCAAGATGAGGAGGTACAAGATAGCCATCTTGCCAGTGTATCTGTATGAAAACAGAAAAGGATTGTTAAATGTGGGGTACTATTCCCCCCCAAGTGGGTTAGGAAAAGTAAATTTAGTCACCTTTGTACAACTTGAGCTGATTAGCATTGAACCATTTGTCGGTGGTCTTCTTTTGCTGTTGAACTCGGACCTGGTAGACAGCAGGGCTGAGTCTGTTGACAATGGGGTATGGGCCTTTCCATTTACTGGCAAATGAATGAGTGGGTTGTCTGTATTGGAGAAGCATAACTTGGTCTCCAACTTGCCAGTTAAATGAGCTTTAGCTTGTTGTTGAGCCTTGCCCATTTGGTTGGCAGTGAACAGGTGTGTCTTCATGATGTCATCATGAAGCTTTTCAATGTACTTGTCTACAGATACTCGATCTACAGTAGGGGTGTGAAGATCAATCAACAGGTGCTCAGGTAATCTCATGGCTCTACCAGTCACAACCTTGTGAGGTCTGCACTGAGTAGTGGCTGCGGGAGTGCCCCTAATTGCCATCAGGAGTAGTGGCAGGAGGGAATCCCAATCCTTGGGATTGTCATCAATGAATTTGCATAACATCTGTTTGATTCTTCTGTTGGCTATTTCTACCTGGCCTGAGGATTGAGGATGGTAGGGTATGTAGAATTTTTGATCTACTGCAAGTAGATGGAGTGTCTGCTTCATCAGCTCAGCTGTAAAACTGGTTCCCTGGTCTAAGTCTACCTTTAAGACTGGCACTCAGCTGGAGAACAATTGATCCACCAGGATCTTGACAGTTGTTTTAGCCATGTTTGTCTTAGTGGGAAATGCTTCTACCCACTTAGAAAACAAATCTGTGACAAATGCATACTTGTTGTTCTTGAGGGAGTTGGTAAGGGGGGGGTCAATGAAATTGATTTGTGTCTCATTCCATGGCCCAGCTTACCTTTGGGGCAACAATTTGGCATTTCTTTTCACCAAAATTGGATTTGTCTGGGCAGACACTATGCAATTGTCCACATAGTGCTCTACATCTTTGACCATGCCAGGCCAACAGACAACAGTGTTGAGTCTCTGGAAGGTATTTTCTGCCCCATGGTGTCCACCAGTGGGTGTATCATGAACCATATGGTTGAATTCAGTTCACAGAGATTGTGGTGCAACCCACAGTTTGTCACCTGTATCCTCTTTTCAATACCAGATGAGTTTGTGATCACTAGACAAGTGTATGTTGTCGGAGTGCCTCTTGTATGGATTGCCAACAGGTTGTGGCTGTTCAATTCACTTGTCCAAGAATTTGAACACATCCTTTAGTTCTGGGTCAGATTTCTGTGCAGCAGAAAGGTCCAGTGGAGGTTCGGGTACTGGTTTCTGCTGGTGTTAGCAACTACTGTAGCTGCTACAGCTATTGGGTGAGTCATTGTCCATGTCTCCCCCCCTTGAGTGCCTGCTTTGGCAAGCAAGTGTGCTTGATCATTGAATTCATGGAACAGGTCAGATTTACAGTGAGCCTTTACCTTGTGGATGTACAGTCAGTGAGTAAACTGCTGTGTCAGGGTGTGTATATATACAAACAAATCCCGTATTTGACAGGTGTGCCATCAGATGATGTAAAGTTATTTTTCTTCCAGAATGGTAGAAACTCAGTTAGAGATGAGCAGACAGAATTGGAGTCTGCAAAGATGACGGCTTCCTTGTCGCCATGGGGTATGACCTCCAAAGCACAGGCCACAGCTGCCAATTCGGTGTACTGTGAGGAGATAACAGTGCATTTCTTAGAAATGCACCTGAAATTGCCTTCTTGATCTCATTTGAGCACTCCAAATCCTGCCACCTGCTCTCCATCTACATTAGAGTCGGAGCCATCTGTAAAGATTAGGTACATGTTGGTATCTTCCAGAACATCTGGTGTAGCCGGTAAGAATGGTCCCAGCTCAGGTAAGTCCAGAGGTTGGAGGGCACAGTCATGGCGTGTGCCTGTGTAGAGTAGGCCATGGGCCAAGATTGAGGGCATTTTAGCAGGCAGTACTTTAATGTCCCTTTCAATATATACAGGTAAAAGCATATTATCAAAAAAAAAAAATAATAGAAACTCCACAATTATTAAAAGTGCTACAAGCAAATAAAGATGGCAAAAAACTCATCTCAGATATATATGTAAAGTTTTGATTATTAGTAGAGAATTTAGGAAAACTTAAAAATGGGAAACAGATATGGGAATTAAGCTGAGAGAAAATATGTGGCAACAAATTATCAAAGCATACACAGATAATATCCAGTCAACAAAATTACAACAAATACAAATTAACTCTACACACCAAATTTATTATACACCTTCAAAGTTACATAAATTTAACAAGCAAATAACAGATAAATGTCCAAAATGGGCATTTACAAGTGGTACTCTGATCCATATGCTTCATGCGTGTCCATATTTGTCAAATTATTGGATTAAAATGATAAAGATATTAACTATGACTTTTGGGAAAGTAATAACTTTTAATCCACTAATCACAATAATGGGAATTACTCCAAATAAAGAATATTTTGATTCATACGAGGAAAGATTGCTAACAATCTTCATGGTGATAGCTAAGAAATGCATTCTCCTTAAATGGAAAGATAACACCCCACCCTCTATAGAATTATGGATAAATATGATGATTGACACATCAGAATTAGGAAACATATGGGGCCGGATATTCAAAAGGGTTGCGCCATGCGCAATAGGGTTGCGCATGCGCAAGTCCAAAAGTGTGCCATTCTGCGATATTCAGCAGGAGGCAGTTGCGCCACCGAAAACAGGCTGAGCAACAGCGCAATGCAAATGAAGGCATGTGCAACTGAAGGGGGTGGATCCCTGCATAAAGAGCGCAATGCGATATTCAAAGGGTTGCGCAATGTGCAATAGCGGAACAGCCGGAAGTTGTGCCACAGCGGAAATGAGCCCAAATAAAAAGGCTTAAGGAAGAGGCGCAAGAACGCTACAGGGATGCCAAGCGAGACAGACAGAGAGAGACAGACAGTGACAGTCCAGAACAGGGCAGGCAAGGGAAGTTGTGTGGGCCATAGGCTGCAGAGGCCAGCGTGGGTACCTGGTGCAGTGGAGGTAGCAGTCAGGACAGCGGGGGTAACAGAGCAACATCAGCCGGGGGGTCACAAGCCAGGGAGATGGACAGTGCCAGCTTCCACATGGAAGCTGTAATGAGGGGTGAGAATGCATGCTGCAGGGGGACATGGCCGTGGAAGGGCCCGTCGGCGGTACGCCCCAACAGGCAGTACCGTGCCCGCATCAGCTTTGAGCTGTACACAGATGTAGAGATCGTGGGCCGGTACTGCCTGAACAGGGCAATACTGAGACGGCTCTGTGAGCTGTGCAGTGATATGATGCAGGCACCCTCACGTGATCACGCTCTGTTGGTGGAGACCAAGGTGACAGCCTGCATGTGTCTGCTCACCATGGGCACCTTCCAGAGGCTGACAGGGGACACCACAAGCATCACACAGTCGGCCACGTCACGCATCCTCACCCAATTCCTCAGCGCACTGCTGCCACATGCTGCGGAGCACATCCATTTCTCCAGCACCACGGCAGAGCGTACAGCAAACATGCAGGAGTTCCACAGGGTAGCACGTATGCCTGGCATGCTAGGGACCATAGACTGCACCCATGTGGCCATTCGCACACCACCTGGCCCTGATGGGGCTGCATATAGGAACAGGAAGGGCTATTCCAGTGTCAACTGCCAGGTGGTGTGTGATACCACTGGGCGCATAATCAATGTCTGTGCCACACACCCTGGCGGAGCACATGATGTCTTTATATGGTATCAGTCCACACTGTGCCATCGATTTGAGAGTGGGGACATCCCCACAGGCCATCTAGTTGGTGAGTACGCATGTAGGAATTGCAAACGTGGGGCAAGGGTGGGAATGCCACAGGTGCTATGGTAGTGGCACACAGGGATATTGGCAATATGGACCTGAACATGATACTCATCTCCACCATCTCCACACAGGTGACAGCGGATACCCACTCCGTCCCTGGCTGCTCACACCATACCGGCACCCCATGACCCCATCGCAGCAACGCTATAACGAGGCGCATGCCGCCACATGCAACATCATTGAGTGGGTGTTTGGGATGCTCAAGGCACGCTTCCGATGCCTACACACCTGCGGCGGTGCCCTACAGTACAGCCCCTCAAAGGCCTGTGGGATATTCCTGGCCTGTTGTATCCTGCACAACATGGACAAAGACTGTGGGATAGCCATTCAGGTTGAGGAGGGGGACAGTGATGGGGACGCCAGCCGGCGCCGGTGATGATGGTGATGAGCAGCCCCTTGGACGGCGGGACCCCCGACTGATCCGGCAGGCCCAGCTGCACCGGGACACCATCACGGAGGAGCATTATGCATGACACAGGTAAGTCAAGGGGCCATGTGCAACCAACACTGTCCTGGCGCAACCCACAGGCACACAGAGTAACACACCAGGGGTGCATGACGGCAAGGGGAGTGGAAGGGACCAGGCACACAAACACACCATCAGGGAGGGGTGAACAGTCATATGGACACACACACACACACACACACCAGGCACAAAGCGTACATGGGCAGGTGCACAGCAGAGCAGGAACAGACATGGCAAACACACAGATCCACAGACCACACCCACCACCTGTACTGTCCAAGTACGTGTGTCAGATGCTGGGCACCCTTGCACCTTGGTGTACAGTACAATGCAGGCATCATCATGCACACGCACCTGTGGACAGCAGTCGGGATGGTGTGCAGGTGGTCCCTATGTCGGCGTGATGGGCAGGGCACCCACCAGTGCACTGCCCACCATGATGCACATTGCACACAGGACAGCACCAGACAGGGCCCGCACTGGGAGACAGGTCAGTCATGTTGCACTGTTTCACGGCCACTGCAGATGCATGGGCGGCCCCACCATGACCCAACAGCACTGGCAGGCTGAGCAGGGGCCACATGGGGTGGCACCGATGGACCACGAGGGGTCCCACTGTGCGATCGCGACCTTGTCCGCACTGGGGTCTGTAGTATGCCAAACATACCTGCACCAGGGGTGCTCAGGATGCCCACAGCAGAACCCGGCATTGACAGGCTGGGTGTCGCATGATGCTGGGAACGAGGAGTGGAGAGCATACTGTGTGGGGCGTGTGGTACAGGGGCACCTGCTTGTGTGCCCAATGCAGCCACGACAGCGACCAATGCCTGGGTCTGCCTGTCAATGGCGGTGGTCACATCCATCCGCATATGGACCATCTCTGCAAGGATCAGAGCACAGTCCCTGCTGTGCCACTCCACAGCCATGCACAGTGCCTCCACGGACGTTGCAACCCGCCTTTGCTGCTGTACTTATTCCCGCAGCAGGCGGGTGTGCTCTTCAAATGGGTGCTGTGCCACAATGGCATCCTGTCCCCCAGGGTATGGAAGGTCCTGATGCTCAACACCCCTTGAGGGTGGGCGCTGTTCACCAGGACCAGGAATGGGCATATCAAAGGGGCGGTGGGCATGTGCCACCACTGGACACTGTACTCCCAGACCTGGTGGGTGACTGCTGCTGCTGCCCCTCCAACCGCTGTGCCCCAGGGACCACTCGTTCCACTGCTGTGGCCGCAACAGTGCCAGACACCTGCACAGGCACTGGTGCTGCCCCACCGGTGATGACAGGCACAGCCTAGGACTGTGCTGACATGCTGGCACACACGTTGGAACCAGCTAGGCCCAGGGGCACGTGCTGGCCTGCTGTGTGTCCGTCATGGGACACACACATGTCACTGCCCATTGCAGTCCTTGCATCATCAATGGTGCAGGTACGTGCTACAGCCACAGTCACAGTGTGCTGGCATGCTTGCATGCCAGACTGCTGAGACACAGGCTGTGCACCCCCCCCACACCTGACTCACCAACAACAGAGTTGGCAGCCAGGCGGGCATGCTGGTGCAGTGCATGCTGGCTGGTGACAGAGGTGGATGGACCCTCCTCCAACTCCAGCAGGTCTTCCTCACTGCCTGGACCCACCACCACCATCCCCTGAAGATGAACAGGATCTGTAACAGAAAGTGAGGACATGTGAGTGCATGTGAACAACCTCCCCCCCCAACACCACCACCATGTCATACCGTGCAGTGATGGGCTTCCATCTGTCTGGAATCCACCTCCTGGTACGCCCTCAATAGCACTCCACTGCATTGATGCAGCCAGTCGGTCCTCAGCCGGGGTCAGCTCCGCCACCGCTGGCTGGCCCCCGCCTGTGCCAGCACGTGCCGCCCTGAGGGCTGCCACCTTCTCCTTCACCCTCCTACGGTCTGTTCCCATCTTCTTTTTGCATTCCTGCACGGAGCGCTGGTGGCTTCCGTGCAGGTTCACTGCCCGAGCTACCCCCTCCCATGCAGCCACACGGCCTGAGGGGTGCCCCGCCATCCA
Organism: Neoceratodus forsteri; assembly: GCA_016271365.2. Taxonomy (NCBI): domain Eukaryota; kingdom Metazoa; phylum Chordata; order Ceratodontiformes; family Ceratodontidae; genus Neoceratodus; species Neoceratodus forsteri. The sequence continues at coordinate 270,091,745 of CM057453.1, forward strand.
CTCAGTAGTGGCTCCTCCTCCAGGTAGGCCTGGAAGAGGGCCTCTGTCTCCGCCGTGGTGAAGTTGGACCTCCTCCTTCGCCCACCATCCTCACCCTCACCTTGGCTCTGTTCGGTCATGTCGATCTGTATGGGTGGAAGTGGACACCTGTCACTGTGCAGTCTACAGCGTTATCCCATGACCATTGTCCAGAACATCACACAGCATGCAACCCACCTCTCACCTGCAATAACCAAATCTGGCCAGCGCAGCCCAATGTCGCACATTTATAGCGCAATGCATGCAAATTAGGAGTGGAGCAACTGTAATGAGATGCAAATCACGCCACTGCGCCTTTGAATGGCTGATCAGATGATTTGCATGTGTCGGCTGAATATCGCACCGTTGTGCTTTGCGCAATATGGTTGAGCCGGCTGAGCCAATGGCGCATTTCTGTGACTGTGTGGTACACTGCATTGCACATGCCCAGGTAGCTTACGCAGGCATCTGCCATGCTGATGATGTGCTGTGCATGATCAGCAATTCAGGCCATGGCCACCATTGTGCCAATGGCGCTACAGCACTGGTCACCATATGGCGCTATGGCAGTACTGCGCAATAGTCCTCTGTAGCACTGGCACGCAGGTGTCCGATCGCCCAGGATGTGTGGACGTCCAATGGTGCTGTGCATGGCCTTGCGCCACTGACCCATGACCTTGTGCCCGACCTTTGCCCCCTGGTGCTGTACGTCTGGCATGTGTACGGCTCTATCGTGCTGTTCAGTGACAGCGTGATGTGGACTGACGGTGCTGTCTGAACAGCACGATAGACAGTGTTGGAGTTGTATTGTGCAACAATTCCACGTGGGGTTGCCATGCTGCAGAGCACCATATTGCCACTGTACTTTTTGAAAATGGCACGCAGGAGAGCACCACAATGGGGGGCTTTGGAGATAGCTAACCTGGTGGCTGTGGTGGAGCCCCACTATGGCTCACTGTTTGGGGGAGTTCCCCTACAGGTGCCACGCACCCATGTGTGGCAGCAGGTTGCCACTGCCCTGGAGCAGGCCACTGGGCGGAGGAGGACCCCAGAGCAGTGCAGGCACTGCTATGGCGACCTGCAGAGGAGGGAGCATGCTCTGCTTGTGTGCCTCAGGTCACGTGCCAGGAGGGGGCATTGTGCCCAGGCCAGGTGGGTGTGCTGTGTATGCACCGGTATTGTCTGCATGGGTGACTGTGTCATGTAATCTGCGCATGGGGGTGGGTTGGGCTGTGGTTTGCTGTGAGGGTGTTTGCAGGTGTGTGCTGTTTGGGTCTGGTTGTGTGGGCAGGCACACTCAATGGGGCAAGGGGCTGTCTGCTTTGGGATCTCACTGATGTGTTACTCTTCCTTTGTCTCCCACAGGCGTGGAGGAGAGGAGGTGGGCACAGGCTGAGGCCTGGGATGGCAGTGCCAGGGTGGTAGGTGGAGGAGGTGTGGACCAGCCACAGCCACAGCAGCAGCAACAGCAGCAGCAGCAGCCGCAGCTGCAGCAGCACCTGCTGCAGCGGCTTGATGAGGGTGAGTGTCATTACATCATGGATGCTATTGCATGCTAGGGGGGGGGCACAGACACCTCCCAGGGACAACACTACCATGCATGCAACATGTGACAGTCATCACTGTGCAGTGGCACTGCATGTGTGTGTGTGTGCATCACTGGTGGTCCATGCATGCAACGGGCACATGGCTGTGGCACTAGCATCCCACCATGTAGCCACGTCACTGGGCAGCCTTGGTTGTGCTGTGCTGGACATGGGCGGTGTGTGTGTGCAGTGGTACACATGGCCATTGCTGGCTGGTTGGGCTTGTCTTGTGCACGTTCACTGTGGGTGGGTGCATACCATCACAGGTGCAGGGCACTTGGCTATATGCCTTGCATGATGGGTGGGGTTCAGGGATATGGACAGTCAGCCATTGACTCTGTTCCCTTGTCCTAGGTATCCAAATCATGCGACACATGGAACGTTCCCTACAGCGGCTGACGCGGGTGTTGATTGCCACGCTTGACATTCTCATGGAGATGCAGCACCATGGCATGAGGCACCGTAGGAGGCCCCGGGACCAGCAATGGGCAGCAGGAGAGCAGCCTGCCAGGCGCTAGCTGCACATCACGTACCCCCTTCACCCATCCCTCACACCCTGCCTTCCCTCTCCCTGTTGTTCACCCCTACGCCTTGCCCACCCCTACCTTGTACCCCTACCCCCCCTTGTATTGTAAATATGTAAATAGTTCTGTTTGTTCCTTTTGGTGTTGTACATTTATTGGTTTGAATATATATATATATATTGATATGAATACTGTGGTGGTCTCTGATTTGCAGCTGGCTATGGGTGCTCAGTTGCAGTAGTGTGCATGGCATCTGGGGTGGTCTTGTCCTGGGTATGTGTGTGTCTGTGTGTGTGCATGGGGAGGTGTCTCCGGTGTGGGAGTGGCTTTCAGTCGGTCTTGCCATCTGCTGCCACCCACTGCTGGGTGCTCATGGTGGGTCTGGCTTATATGGTTCTGTAGTACACAAGGTTGCAGTGTGCCTGGGGAATGCATGGGGATTCCTGCAGTGACAGTCACTGCACATGGGTGGTGTCTTGGGGTCACAGTGCAGGGTGTGCTATGCACAAGGGGGGGCTGCTGTGCACTGTGGTTGTCGACCCCCTATGTGTGGCAGTCTCAGCCTGCCAGTGGGTGTGCTGGGGCAACATGGCCCAGCTGTGCTTTGTTGGCTTGTCCCCATGGGCCGGTGGATATTCCATCCCTCCCCCAGTGATGCTGTGCTTAGGGTGTGGGGGTGTATTGTTAGTTCTGCATTGTGTTCCTGTGCCGTCTGTGGCATGGGTGGTGGGCCCCGCCTACCTCCCTGGTTGTGCAGTTCCATTGCTCTGCTGCTGGGGGGCTCTCTGCTTGTGCTATGGCACCTCTGGACTGCTCAGCTGGGCTGGCCTTGTTGCGCTATGGCGCATCATATCTGCTCAGCTTCCCCTTCCTGGTTGCGCTATGGCGCAGGTTGTGCGATATTCAGACGTTGGCTGAATGCGCAATTGGCCTTGCTCCATGTTTGAATATCACGTCTATTGTGCATGTGCGCAATGGACTTGTGCTTGCTCCTGCTGTTGCGGACATTGTGGGCGCACTTTGAATATCCGGCCCCTGGTATATAAAAAATGGTAAACAAAGCATCTTTTCACTGCTCTGGGCCCCTTTTAGAACAATATTAAAGAAAGGAATAAAGTAGATAGCACTCAAGACAAAATCCAGACGTAGTAAGATCTAAATAATAAAACTAATAAAGATAAATAGGACATTGCTGGAGCCTCAGTTATGATGATAGAATCAAAGCCCTATGCTGACTGGCAATATGAAGAAAAGATGGGCCATGATGATGTCTGATCCATAAATAAATAGAAAAAACAGTACTTTAATGCCACTGTCCTGCAAAAGCAAAGACCGGTGGGTGAGTCTGGTGTTAGAGACTGAACCATCTTTTACTTTGTCTGAAAGCAAAAAGTGAGTTGAGGTGTGACAGATATGCAGAACAATAGGAGCATACCCAAGGATGTACAGAAAATGTTTGACAGCCCAGAAGTTTGCCAAAAGTGTTCTTTCACAGAGGCTATATTTTCTCTCCACTGGGGACAGCATCTGAGATGCATAGGCAATGGGCCTATGGTACCCATTGTACTTTTGTGCCAGCACTTCAGACATGGCCACATCAGAGGTAGCAGTTTCTAAATGGAAGGGAAGGTTTGGGTTGGGGTTACTCAGTGCTGGAGCTGAGGCTAAGGCCTGTTTGAGCTGTGTCACAGCTTCAGTGTGAGTGGGGCCCCATGTCCATGGGACGTCTTTTTTCAGACGTTCATACAAGGGAGCAGCCGTCAAGGCAAAATCAGGAATGAAGTCCCTGGAATATTTTACCATTCTTAAAAAGCTTCTAAGTGTTGCCACACTAGTAGGAAGTGGCAGATCTTGCAAGTCCTGGATCTTTTTAACAACTGGGCTTCTGCCCTAGTCTTTAATGCATAGGCCAAGGAAGATTACCTCTTTTTCACACAATTGCGCCTTAGAGGGAATACACTTGAGGCCTGCTGTCTTAAGGAGAGACAAAAGTTCGTTTAGGAGGGCCAAATGATCTTCTTTTGTGGTGGTTGCCAGAAGCAAGTCATCCACGTACTGCAGGAGGCACTAAGGTGTGGAGAACCCTTGCAGGGCATCCATCATGTGGAGATGGAAGAGGGAAGGGCTGTTATGGAAGCCCTGGGGAAGACTGGTACAGGTGTACTGGTTCACATCAAGGGTGAAGGCAAATTTGTATTGACTTACCTGTGCTAATGGGAGTGACCAGAACCCATTAGAGATGTCAAGGGCTGAAAACCACTTTTTGCCAGGTGTCAGCAGCTTGAGGACATAAGGTGCTGATGCTATTGTTGGGGCACAACTGGGGGTAACCTGATTAAGTTTTCTGTAATCAGTTGTGAGTCTCCAAGCTCCGTTTGGCTTTTTCACAGGACAAATAGGTAAATTGACAGTAGAGACACAAGTCCTAATCACTCCTTGCTGTAGTAGTGATTGGATGGTCTTCCTCAGTGATGGCAATGGCCGGTTAAGGAGGTTAAAGGTGGGTTGTGCTGATTACCCTCTATTTACAATTTATTACATACATTCAAGAGGATAAGGGGTTATGGAAAGGATTTATTTAAGTTGGGTGTTAATGTAGATGAGGGAGTTGGTGAGATAATGATTATTAAAACTAGCAATTATGGAAAATATTAGAGCAGCTGAAATCATGTGGGTGTGATAGGTAAGGTATTTACAACTGTGTCTTAGCATGTTAGTTTCCAGTGACAGACCTACGGTTCCACCTCAGACATTATGGTGTCTGATGAAAAGCATGGTACATCTTGTAACTTTTGCTTTCATTACAGACTTGCAAGTTCTGTATGAAGATTCATTTTAGAAATTAAAGATCCCTGTATGATCATGCAGGTTACAAACAGCTGTAAATATTTTATGCTGTCTCTCCTCTGAACCATGCCGGAATACAATTGAAAACCATAAACCTCATAGAACTAGTACACCCCTCAGGAACAGTGCAAAAATGCCAACCTACGCTACTAACACATTTTTCTTTGTATACTGTTTGCAAATGTACAACTTATTGCAGTTTGTTATCTGCCATGGCAGGGCCCTGACCTGCTGGACTTACCTCTGGCTGTGAATACCTTCTTCCTACATCCCCAGGTATCATAGGTGCTCTCTACCCACAGGCACCACTCAGTCCAACTGGATTCCTCTCTGTGCCGCTGTCAAAAAATGCCTTCTATATCCCCAGATGTGAAGGGTGCTCTCTGCATAGAACCCTAGGCCAGTCCTACTGGATTTTAATTTGTCCTGCTGTAATATATATAGATACCTTGCATATCCCCAGGTATGATGGTGTGCTCTTGACCTCAGCCCTTGCTACCTGTCCAGATGGATTTGTCTCTGTCCCTCTGCAAATATATATCTTTCGGATAGACATCTGATACTCTACTGAGTATGCTCAGAACCAAAATTTCAAATCCTTATAACTTGAGAACAGATTAATATTTTTTTCACCAAACAAATGAAATACACCATTCTGGGGTAAGCCCTTTCTACCCTGAAAATTTCAGACTAAAGTTTTAAACCAACTGAGCTATTTAACAAACAAATAGCAAAATCCTTGATTTTTCATAAAAATGCATTATGCAGATCTTGGAATCTGCACATTGGACTTGAACAAAGCTTGGCAAATCAAGACACCTTGTCCCCCCACCCCTTACTGTACAAGCAAAATTTTGAGCAACTCTGTTGTACAAGGGCAAAGCTATTAATATATTTATATACAGTATCTATATCTACATACAGTATCATAGTGGCATAGTAATACCACTGTAGTTAAGGTTGAGTAGGTTGTTTAATGTTAAACCCATAACTTTGCACCTTAATAGCTTTGCCCCCATTCAACAGAATTGCACAAAACTTTGTATGTACAGTCCAGGAAGTAAGTTCTCTTGATTTGCCAAGTTTGTTTCCAGTTGGATGTATGAATTTTGAAATCCAGATAGTGTGTTTTTAGGAAAAATCAGAGTTTTTGCTGTTTATTTGCCATAACTTGCAACACAAATGGTTTGGAGTTTTGGTCTGAAATTTTCAGGGAACAAAGGGCATGCCTCAGAATGGTGCATTTCTTTGTTTTGTAGAAAAAGTATTCATCCATTCCCAAGTTATAATGATTGAAATTTTGGTTCTGAGCATGCTTAGTAGGTTGTTTCAGATAGATGTTTTACACCCTGCAGTTCCATTGAACAGGGGCAAAGCTGTTAATATATTTATATACACTATGGCCCAGATATTCAAAAGAGTTGAGCCATGTGCAATAGGGTTGCACCTGCGCAAGTCTGAATTTGCACCATTCTGCGATATTCAGCAGGAGGCAGTTGCGCCCCCGAAATCATGCTGAGCAACAGCACAATGATAATGAAGGCATGCACAACTGAAGGGGGAGGAACCATGCATTAATGGCACAGTGTGATATTCAAAGACTTGTGCAATGTGCAACAGTGGAGCAAGCGGAAGTTGCGCCATAGTGGAAATGAGCCAAAATAAGAAGGAGCAAGGAAGAGGCGCAAGAACGCTACAGGGAAGCCACATGTGTCAGAGGCAGAGGCACAGACAGGGCAAGTGGCAGGAACAGGGCAGGCCAGGGAAAAGCCACAGCAACAGACAGGCAAAGGGAAGGTGTGGGGGGCCACACAGCTCAGAGGCCAGCACAGGCAGGTGTACCCAGTGCAGGGGAGATAGCAGCCAGGACAGCGGGGGGAATAAGGTAACAGCTGCCAGTGGGGGTGAACGCAAGCCAGGGACATGGCCAGTGCCACCTTCCACATGGAGGCCGTAATGAGGGGGGTAAGAAGGCGGGCGGCAGGGGGACATGGCCATGGAAGGGCCCGTCGGTGGTATGCCCCCAATAGGCAGTACTGAGCCCGCACCAGCTTTGAGCTGTACACAGAAACTGAGATTGTGGGCCAGTACCACCTGAACAGGGCAATACTGAGGTGGCTCTGTGAGTTGTGCAGTGATGTGATGCAGGCACCCACACGACGGATCCATGCCCTGTCAGTGGAGACCAAGGTAACAGCCTGCATGTGCTCGTTCACCACGGGTACCTTCCAGAGACCAACTGGGGACACCACAGGCATAACCCAGTCGGCCATGTCATGCCACCTCACCCAATTCCTCAGAGCACTGCTGCCACATGCTGAGGAGTACATCCATTTCCCCAGCACAGTGGCAGAGTGCACAGCAAACATAGAGGAGTTCCACAGGGTAGCACGTATGCCTGGTGTGCTAGGGGCAATAGACTGCACCCATGTGGCCATATGCACACCACCTGGCCATAAGGGGGCTGCATACATGAATTGCAAGGGCTATGCCAGCATCAACTGCCAGGTGGTGTGCGATGCCAGGGGGTGCATCATCAATGTCTGTGCCACGCACCCTGGGGGAGCACACGATTCATTAATCTGGCACCATTCAGCACTGTGCCACAGATTTGAAAGTGGGGACATTCCCACGGGACACCTAGTGGATGAGTATGCAAACCAAATGGACAAATATAGGGCCTGGGGGGGCATGGCCAGAGGTGCCATGGGTAGTGGCCTACATGGCTTGGGGCAGGGCGATGCTGATCACCAAACTAACCTCCACCCTCTACACACAGGTGACAGTAGATACCCACTCCATCCCTGGCTGCTCACACCCTACCGGTGGCCCACGACCCCATCGCAGCAATGCTACAATGAGGCACATGCCACCACATGCAATGTCATCAAGTGGGTGTTCAGGATGCTGAAGGCATGTTTCCGTTGCCTGGACACCTCTGACGGTGCCCTACAGTACAGCCCCTCAAAGGCCTGTGGGATATTCCTGGCCTGTTGCATCCTACACAACATGGCCAATGAATGTGGGATAGCCGTACGGGTCAAAGAGGGGGACAGTGATGGGGATGATGGGGACGCTGGTGATGATGGTGATGGGCAGCCCCCCCTTGGCCGACAGGACCACCGACTGCTCCAGCTGGCACAGCTGCACCGGGACACCATCATGGAGGAGCACTTCAGCCAACCCAGGTAAGTCATGGGGCCATGCGCAATCACCAGTGGCCAAGGCACAACCCACAAACACACAGGAACCCACACTGGGGGGACATGCCATCGAGGGAAGTGGCAGGGCACAGAGGCACACACACAGCCAGGGATGGGTGAGGATTAACATGCCACGCTGAAGGACACACACACGCATACACACAACGCAACAAACGTGCACAGAGGCCAGAAGGCACACCGACCCAGAATGCACACCCTAGCAACACACATGTCCGCAGGCCACCATGCCCACTGCCTGTCCATGTGCGTGTGTCAGATGCTGGGCACCATTGCACTTTGGTGTACAGCGCAATGCAGGCATCATCATGCACACGTAACTGCGGACAGCAGTCGGGAGGGTGTGTAGGTGGACTGTGTGCCTGCATGCATGGCCGGGTACCCACCCGTACACCGCCCACTGAAACACACAATGCACACAGGGCAGCACCAGACAGTAGCCGCACTGGGAGATAGGTCAGTCTTGTGACACAGTGCCACAGGGCCACAATGGGCACACAGTCAGGTGCCCATGCATCGCGGACACCATGCAGTACACTCTCCACCCCCCATTCCCGGTGTAGTGCGACTCCTACCCTGTCGACGCCGGGTTCAGCTATTGGAGGCAGTATAGTGCAGTGGTTTAAGGCTCTGAGCTGCAAATCTGGTGACATCCAGCAGATCAGACCTGGTCCCACCTCCGACTCCGTCCAACTGTTCGCAGTGGACAGGCTTACGACCGCTGACCCATGCAGATGCTCAGGATCTGTAAGGGAAAGCAAAGTCACGTTACTGCATGTGACCTACCTGGCCCCCCTGACAGACCATGACTTACCATGCAGAGATGGGCCACCACCCGTCTGGAAGCCACCGCCCAGAACTCCCTCTATGGCACTTTGGTGCATGATTGCAGCAAGCCTGTCCTTCGCTGGGGTGAGCTGTACCACCTCCGGCTTTCCCCCCACCTGTTGCAGCACGTGCTGCCCTGATGGCAACCACCTTCTCCTTTACCCTCCTCCTGTCTGTACCCATCTTCTTCTTACACTTCAGCACAGAGCACTGGTGGCTGCCATGCAGGTTCATGGCACTTGCTACCTCTTCCCATGCAGCAGCACGGGCCTGAGTGGTGCCCCGCCGTCCACTGAGCAGTGGCTCCTGAGCCAGGTAGGCCTCATAAAGGACCTCGGTTTTGGCCTTAGTGAAATTCAGCCTCCTCCTCCTCCTCCCACCACTGTTGTCCTCCTCTCCAAGAACATGCTCAGTCATTATGTAGCCTGTAAGAATGGCAGTTGTTACCTGTGACTGTGCAGTCCCATGCATGTCCCTGAATCCACAGTCCACACTCCCACACAGCATGCAACTCACCAATAAACTGCAGTAACTGACTATGGCCACTGCAGCACATTGTCGCACCTTTATAGCGCAATCCATGCAAATGAGGTGAGGAGCAACTTTAATTAGGTGCAAATTGAAGTTCTGCGCTATTGAATGGCTGATTGGATGATTTGCACATGACGGCTGAATATCATGCTGTTGCGCTTTGCGCAATTGTGTTGAACGTGCTGAGCCAATGGCGCAGTTCTGTGGCATGCATAGTACACCTCACTGTGCATGCCCAGGTTGCTGTACTGATGACTGCTGTGTACGGTAGGCAATGCAGGGCATGGCCATCATTGTGCCAGTGGTGCTATAGCGAAGGTCACTACATGGCGCTGTGGCAATAGACCTTCAAAGGTGCAATGGCCCAACTGCCCAATAGTCCACTGTGGCGCTGGCACACAGGCAGCCAATCGCGCTACACGCAATATCATCCAATGGCGCTGTGCGTGGCCTTGCACCAGGGACCCTTGACCCTGTGCCCGACCTTTGCCCCCTTGGCACCATGCATCAGGCATAGGTGCACCTCTATCGCGCTGTGCAGTAACAGTGTGATAGGGAATGGCAGCGTTGTACCGCGCAGCATCTGCACCTGGGGTACCGCACTGCAGAGCACCATATTGCCTACTATAGCTAATGCAGTGGCACAGAGAAGGGCTGCCCCTTGGACTGCCATTGAACTGGCTAATCTGGTGGCCACAGTCGAGCCACACCATGGGCCTCTCTTTGAGGGGGCCCCCTGGATAGGGCAAGGTCCCAGGTGTGGCAAGAGGTGGCCACAGCCCTCAAGGAGGTGACAGGCAGGGGCAGAATGGCTGAGCAGTGCAGGCACCGATATGGTGACCTGCAGAGGAGGGAGCCGGAGTTACTGGCCAGACTGAGGTCACGTGCCAGGAGGGGCACAGTACCACGTCCAGGTAGGGGTTCCATCAACACACTGTTATCGTCCATATGAGTCACATTGTTGTATGTGTCCAGCACATGGGGAGGGACCGTATGGGGTTGGCTGTGCCAGTGTTCACAGGGTGTGGGATGGTGGGTCTGGCTGGGTGGGGCACACCTTGGGGCAGGGAGACTTTGCTGCGGGAATGTACTGATGTTCTTCTCCCCTTTTTGTCCCCACAGGCCAGGACGAACTGCTCTGAGTGCATGCGGAGCGGAGGGTGGTGGAAGCCACAGCCAGGCAGGCAGAGGATCAACAACGGCCACCCGACTGGCCAGATGAGGGTGAGTGACAGACATCCATGATTAATATTGCATGCTGTGTGACAAGATGGGCAGCGGGGCATGGCCACCACTCATTGACATCACTGCCATGCATGCCACTGGTTACAGTCAACACTTTCCAGTGGCAATGCATGTCTGGGTGTGCATCACTGGTGGTGCATGCATGCACCAGGTGCATGGCTGTGCCACTGCCTTTGCACCACATAGCCATGTCACTAGATGGCCACAGTGGTGCTGTGCATGACTTGGCTGGTGGGTGTGTGCAGCGTTCCACATGGCTGTATGTGCCTGGGTGGGCAGGTCCTGTGGATGTGATCACTGTGGCTGGTCACACACCATCACAGTGGTATGTCCCATGGCCGTATGCCATGCACAGTGGGTGGGATCTATGGGGTTGTGCATTCACACCTGTTGACTGTGCTTCCTTGTCTTAGGTGCGAGACATCTGAGGGAAATCAGGGACACCCTGCAGGAGCTCCTCACCCTGGCATGGGAGACAGTTACAATACTCCAAAGAATAGATGAGTTGGGGGTCCTTCGGAGGCACAGAGCAAGGGGGAGCCAGAGCCTGGACCGGCATGGGAGACAATAGTCCCTTGATCCCTGACCTCCCATTCCCCCCTGGACCCACCCTCACACCCCTCCTATCCCATCCCATTTGTCCATCCCTTCCTCCTGCCCACCCCCACCTTTTTTGTGTCCCCCCAAATAACTGTATATAGTTGTTGTTTATGTAAATAGTTGATTTCTTTATTTTTGTAATACATATTACTTTTCTATGAATACCGTGGTGGTCTCTGATTTGCAGTGGGCTATAGGTGCTCAGCTGCAGTGGTGTGCATGGCATCAGGAGTGGTGCAGTCATGGGTATGTGTGTGTGTCCATCTGGAGGTGTCTATGGTGTGGGGGTAGATATCAGTCAGTGTCTGTGTTGTGTGTGTTGTTCCCTGTGCACTGGATGACTGTGTGCAGTGGTCCATGGCACATGCTCTGTGTCCATGGTGCACCCATTGGCCCATCCATGGCCTGTTCAGCTGACACACATGCCTGTCTGTGACCTGCATGATCTGCTGGCATGTCAGTGGTAGCATTCCCTGCAGGGCAGACACTGTACCCGTCACTTTGCTGGGTTGCCCATGTCACTGGTGTAGTGCATGCCTGGCTCAGGTGGCACTGTGGGCAACATGGTCATTGTCCCACCTCCATGCTGTGGCTTGTGTGTGTTGCAGGGGATGTGCCCCACTGTCTGTGGCTTGTGCTCCAGGTGAAAAATGGTGGGGTATTGGTACATGGTGCTTGCACAGGGTGGTTGGCATTCCACTGCCATGGTGGACTGCAGGTTGTGTGTACACAGCTTACATGGGCCCACAATGGGGGCTTGGTTGCCCCACCACTGTGTCCCTGTGTTGTTGTGCCCTTGGGTATGGGTGGGTGTCTGTCCAGACCCTGTGTGGCATCTGGTGTGGTGCATGCTTCCATGCACCACTGTGGGTGTCTGTTCTGGCTGTTGTGGCCAGTGGTGGGCTGGGGTGTGTTACTGGAATACTGTGCAGAGCGCTGTACCACTGGGGGAGGTGTCAACTACACGACCATCCAATATGGGGTCACTCTTGTGCCAACGCATGGTCGGTCTCTCAGCAGTACCTCGGGGGACTGTGCGTGGTGGCACTGTCTTTGTCTGTCATTGTTGCATTGTCATGTGCTGCAACCTGCTGGTGGGTGCTCATGGTGCAGCTGGCTTGCATGGTTCTGTGGTGCACAGGGTTGCATTGACACTGTGGGGGTGGTGGCATGCATGGGGATTCCTGCAGTGGTGGTCACTGCTCATGGGGGGTCTCTGGGGGTCACAGTGCAGGGTGTGCTGTGCACTGGGGGGATGGTGTGGCACAGGGTGGTCTGCCCTCCTTGTATGCCAGTCACAGCTTGCCAGTAGGTGTGATGGGGCACCATGGCCAGGCTGTGGGTTGGTTGCTTGTCTCCATGGACCAGTGGTTATTCCAGCCCTCCCCTGGTTGTGCTGTGCTTGGGGTGGGAGGGCAATGTCTGTTCTGCTGTGTGTTCCTGTGCCCATCTGTGGCATGGGTAGTGGGCCCCTACCTCCCTGATTGTGCAGTTACATTGCTCTGCAGCTGGGGGTCTCCCTGCTTGCACTATGGCACCTCTGGACTGCTCAGCTGAACATCCCTTGTTGTGCTATAGCGCATCATATCTGCTCAGCTTCCTCCCTAGTTGTGCTATGGTGCAGGTTGTGCGATATTCAGACGCTGGCTGCATGCGCACTTTGGCCTGCTCCTTTTTGAATATCACGCCTGTTGGCATGGGCCATAGACTTGTGCTTGTTTCTGCTATTGCGCACTTTTGGGCGCAGTTTGAATATCTGGGTCTATATGTGTGTATATATATATATATATATATATATATATATATACATACATTATTATAGTTGTGCAGTAGCTACACTATAGTTAGAGTTGAGTAGACTGTTTAATGTTAAACCCCTAACTTTGCACTTTAATAGCATTGCCCCATTTAATGGAATTGCATACAATTTTGAATGCTCAGCCTGTGGGCAAGGTCACTTGATTTGTTAAGATTCATTCAAGTCAGATGTACGGATTTTGCTGTTTTTTGGTTTTGAGCATACTCTGTAGGGTATCAAACATCTATCCAAAGACCCTACTGAGAATGCTCAGAACTGAAATTTCAAATCTATCACTTGGGAACAGATTCATATTTTTTCGCCAAACTAATGAAAGGTACCATTCTGGGGCAAACCATTTATACCCCCAAAAAGTTTAGACCAACATTCCAAACCATCTGGGCTATAAGCAATAAGACAAAAACAGCAAATAAAATAAAATTAAATAAAAAAAAATAGATTTTTCCTAAAATCGCACTTTTCAGTCTTGGAATCTCTAGATCCAACTGGAATGAAACTTGACAAATCAAGACTAGGGGTGGGTGAAAGTGTGGATTTTCACCATCACGGAAGTTCCACAAAATGTAAAAAAATGTTGCTTAATTTTCCACACTTTCACCTGCGGCACAATTTTCCGTGCTTTCACCTGTGGCAGAATTCCAAACTTTCACCAAATAACTGCAGATTTCCACCTAGTACTACGGCATTTATTTGTAAACTGTGGACTTTTTACATGACATGCAGAAATAAAGTCTCTTGCTTAGTATTTTGCCATATATCATATAATTATCCATGATTTGCATTACTTCTGCAGTTTTTTTCCCACAGTTTAATACATTAACTGACATTTCTTACATTTATTCCACAGTTTTTTGGTGGAATTTCTGAGAACGTTGGCAAAATGATTTCCAAACTTTTGCAGAAGCGAAAATCCGACTTTCACCAAAATTCTGCCGGCGGAATTCTTTTCACACACCTCTAATCAAGACACCTTGCCCCCAAGACTGCGCAGGCAAAAACATTTTTGCAGTTCTGTTGAACAAGGGTGAAGCTATTAATAGCTATTAATATATTTATGTTTACAATGTATGTAGAAATGTATCTAAATAAACTCATTATTTTTTCAGCAATCTGATCCAAGTGAAAGATAAATGATGTTATTCACCCAATGGATAAATAACACTGTTTATTTTTCACTTGCCTACGTCGTACTGGAAAAGAAGATGTCAATCAACATGACTGACACCTTATTCTGGCCAATCTGAGAAGGAATCCTCCATACAGCAACAGCCAGCAGCAGTCCTCTGTACATTCTGAAATCCCTGCTCCCACGACTCTCTTGTTTTCTCACTGTAGAAGAGCCCAAACAGATTAATTGAAATATTATGCATTTAATTTTTTCTTATGTTAGTCTGAATCATTATGTTCACTTTTTCCTCTCCAGCCTCCCATTGCCTGCATTTACAGTCCCCCATAATTAGTCTGTATCACTACCTGAACCACTCACTTGAGAGGAGAAGATAAAAAAAAACAGATGCCTGGACAACTGTGGTTCACAATCTTCATTGAGAAGCTGGTGAAAAATGATGGATGTTGTTTGTGCTACCTTGGGACCACAAACAGAGATGCTGCAGCTCTTGCCTTCACTCTACTGCCTAAGGTACTAATCAGTATTAAAAAAAAAAAATAGAAGAACAAACCATTCAGGAATGAGTCACTGTAATCTAGGAAGGATAGGTGGTGGGGACTGTAGGGCCCCCAAATTGCACAGACAGAGTATGGGGAAGAGATCTGCCTGTAGTACAAATGCAGACATTGAAAAAGAAAACTACACACAACATTGTATACAAGAACATACAATGTCATGCATTCTATACAATATTCCCTTTTAACTTCCATTTGTGAGGGGGCAGGACTACCATAAGTGACTTGTGGCTTTGCCACTGGTGAGTTATGGTCCTGCTCCTTCACTCATGGAAATAAATGGCATATTTGAACACAGAACATTGTATATCCTCTATATACATGTGTGTGTGTATATATATATATATATATATATATATATATATATATATATATATATATATGTATATTATGGTAGCATGGTAGAGCTACCATGGTTAGGGTTGAGGAGCCATTTACATGTTAAACCTAAAATGTTGCACCTTAATAACTTTGCAACTGTTCAATGGATTTGCCTGAAATCAGGCATACATGATCAAGAACGATACATCTTGGGATCAGCCAACTTTTGTACCGTTCGGATATACAGCTGTGGAGTTATTTAGCATGATCTGCACACACATTTACACTTTTTTGGAATTCTTTGGTCGTCTCTACAGGTTGCACGGTTTATGCGACTGGTCCAAAATCTTCAGGCAACATGTGGCCAGGGTCCCTGATGTGTCTTTTGAAGATTTCGTGAAAAAATATTAAACGGTTCAAAAGTTATTCAAAAAACTATTTCCCATTATAAGTCAATGGGAAAAGTTAACAAAAAGTTCAACAGTGTCACAAATGCAGTTTTTACTTTTGCAAATATCCCTTTTACTGTCATCCACCATTTTGTTTTCAGTTGGTCATCAGAAAAATGCTTGGCATTTAAATTTGGGACCCTCTAGCAACCTAATTATTTTTGTATTCACTTAGTCGGACCCTGAGGATGCTAGGCATGTATTTATTTTGAGGTTAAACACCCTAGAAATATGTTTTTCAAGTTTCTGGAAAAAGTACTTTCACAAAGTAGTGTTGCACTCACAAAAGTGTCGCAAATTTTAACAAAAGCTTTCACAAATTTGCGACACTACTTTTCAGGCTATGGCAAAATGACAGCAATTCTTTGCCCCCCTGCTGCAAAAGAACAGTTTAGTCTTTTGGGATGAAATTTGAAGGGAACACAGCCAACAACTCACAGACATGCCTTTCAGTGTTTTGGTGAAAAAATATTACAGGGCGACAAAGTTATGTCACTCCAAAGTTGACACTTTTTCCCATAGGATAACATTACGGCGTCCGCCGCATTACAGGAATCCTTTGCTGCCCTGCTGCAAAATACCGGTTTGGTCTTTTGGGCTGCAATTTGGAGGGAAGAAAGCCAACATTCCACAGATGTGCCTTTTAGTGGTTTGGTAAAAAAATATTACAGGGAGCCAACATTATGGCACTCCGAACTTCTCTTTTTTCCACATAGGATAACATTAAGGCATTCGCCGCTCCTTTCAGGGCCCGTATCTTGGAAACGGTGCTAGATACAGACTGTTTGCCGGAAAAATGCTTAGCCCCCTAACAGGTGCTAAGTACAAAACTAGCCAGGAAAGTCATAAATCATATGACTTTTAATTTTTTTTTCCTAAGTCATACGGTTCCTGCGATATAAGCAATTTAGTATTCCAACTCCTCATTCTCTGCTCCGAGACCCATTATTATGCATACATTCTTTGTACTCACTGTCTTTCTCTATGCAGGTTTTGGGGGAAAACCAGCCTGTACGCTTATATTGCTGTTACCCTTACCGCTTCTGCTTGTGGTTCCGTACCCATTTCACTTACTGTTCCCGTGTACGGCACCATGTGCGTTACTCTTTGCATTTTCATTTGTGCTTATGTTTGTGTTATTTTAGCCATTTGTGTCTACAGTACTGTTTATCTTTGTGTTTTGCTTTGCGTCACCTTGTGTATTACCATTTGCGTTTGCGGGCACCGTGTTACTATGTGATAAGACATCAAAAAGAAGGGAAATTAGAGACAATAAACTCCATTTAATGCATTAGTTAGGGTTGTTCCACAGTGACAAAAGTGAGGAAATTTGATGTTAGGGTTGAAAGCCCTCCCTTGGAACCCCAACCCACACCCCAACCGGCATCAGGGTGCGTGTTGGGGTTGCTGGCCCTAACTCTCACCCCATGAGATGTGTGAAGAAGCAAAGGTATAGGAGAATGGGGTGAGAGTTAGGACCGATAACCCCAATGTGCACCCTGATGCCAGTTGGGGTGTGGGTGGAGTCCAAGGAGGGCTTTCAACCCTAACATCAAATTTCCTCACTTTGTCACTGTGGAACAACCCTAACTAATGCATTAAATGGATTTTTGCCTCTAATATATATATATATATATATATATATATATATATAGGCACAGTTGTGCCCCTATAGTTGGGATTGAGTAGCCTGTTTAATGTTAAACCTCAGATTTTGCACTTTAATAACATTGCAACTCATCAATGGATTTGCACACAATTTGGCATGTGCTGTCTTGAGGGGTGGATCTCTTGACAAGGCATGTTTCGTTCCAGTTGGATGTGCGGATTCTGAGCTCCAGAAAGTGCAAAACCCTTAAAAGTCACCACTTTTTGGATTTTTTCCTCATCACCTTGTGCCCAGATGGTGTGGAATTTTGGTGTGAATTCTTTATGCTAGAAACAGCTTAGGTAACAAAACTGCCATGAAATTGTTTGGTAAAAACTATTAATCTGTTGCATAGTTATTCAGTTTTTAAGTTTCCATTATTTTCAAATGGAAGATCACTCTCCAGGATAGAGGTATAAAGTTCAACAAATGATCTCTCCTCATGAAAAATGATTTTTTTTTTTTTCATGAGGGGCCAATCCTTTTTCATCAGAAAAAAATCCTTTCTTGTGAGCCGCCATCTTGTTGATTTTTTCCACAAACTAAAAAGCATGGAAAATATATAAAAATGTTGTCATTTTAAAAATCAAACACCAGAACCTAGCTAAATGGGCCCCTTTAAGCTAGATTCTGATGTTTGTTTTTCTCAATAAAGGCCAGAAATACTTTGTCTGGGCACCAAAAATCCAAGGTGCACAGCTTAGCAAGAGCAACCCTGCACCTGCAGTCTCTGTATGAGAACAGTGGGACTTTCATGACTTCTGCAGTCACAGCAGGAACTCATGCTCTGAGCTGGTGGTTAACTGAGTAGGTCTCTCTCTTCTTTTTTCATCCCACACAAAGCAAAAAACCAAAAGCCGGTCTTTACCCAGCACAAAGCAAATTGAAAGCCAGTCCTTACCCCGCACAAATCCAAAAGAACTGGGCAGCAGTGGGAGACAACAAAGCAGAACAGCAGGTCTTTACAACTGCTTAACAATACGGAGGACATACAACAAATTCACACATTCTTAACCCCTGACTGGCTCCCCAAGACCCAAAAGTACCGGGAGGGGCTGCTACACACTATTATTGCACTTTGTTTATTTTTACCCAGTACTTAAACTGAACTTTCCTTTCACACTTTATGCTTAATTTGCTTATACCCTGTAAAATGATAATATATATATAACTATATATATATATATATATATATATATATATACACACAATATATATATATAAACCGTCTTTCATGCTGAGCCAGTAATGGGAGAGGGGGCTACAAGCACTCAGAAATAACTGCACCTTTACGTCTTACAGCTGCTGGCTTTCAAGTGGTGTACTTGAGTGTGGTGTAACGCCTCCTCCTCCTTCTGCTGCTCTCTGCCTCACTCAGCTATCTTGCCGGTCATTCAGTGCTAGGTTTCTCATGAAGTTTATGGAAGCACAACAGCTTTACTGTCATCTCTTCAGCGAGCATTGAGTTACGCTGAAACCAAGTCCAACAGGCAGTCTGTGCTCTCGGGGACTAGGCAGTGTTTCTCCTGCTAATTTTTCTACACTACATCCCTCTTCTACTCCTGGTGAACTCTGCAACACTGAGAAGGTCTTTTTAATTCAGAACGTGTTTATTGTAAGAACTAATCTGAGGGAGGCTTTACCTTGAACAACCTCTCCAAGTGGGGATTACTGGTGGAGAGCTCACTGTTGTTGATTTTCTTTTCTTGCCAGATGGGCATTTGATAGCTCTTTGTTATGTTTTTTGGGGAGAAATTTAAACCAGTATCTTTCTGCAGCCTGGAGTAATTCAGATTAAGAAAAGCTGGGACCCCGGTTATTGAAAGTTGCAGTGGACTTGCAGCCACCGTGTTGGGAGTGTGATTCACATGTATTCTGTCTATAGTGGTATGTCAGTGGAGGTTTCCCTTTTCTTGTGGCTGTACACTCAGGATAAAGGTACCAGGAGGGTGTCTGATGTGCTTCTGTTTAGATGTCTTGAGATTATGAGATCCTGGAGCTTGATCTGCACGTGTGCACGCTCATTCATTGACATCTTAGGGGGCTGTTGGCTGTGAAGGAGAGTGGAGGGCTGTGCCAGTCATCCACTCTGTTTTGGAATGGGGAAGTGTGGTAAGACACTACCTACTAGGATCGGGGGTCACTAGACCACCAGGGAATAACTTAAACAAAAAGTACATTATGGGGACTGGAGATAGGGAGGCACTGGGAGGGGGTTCACTAGCCCACATATTTTTATTATATAGGAATAGATAGGGATGGGAGTACATCTCTGATGATGATTATTGACTACCTAATTCTAGACACTTTTTTTTAATACAGGTTGGGCTGGTGGGTGATCGGGTGGGGGAGGGACCGCTAGCCACCACAGTAGTCTTTTTTTAAATATAGGTCGGGCTGGTGGGTGATCAGGTGGGGGGAGGGACTGCTAGCCACCGGGGTTGTTTTTTTGAAATACAGAATGGGCTGTTGGGTGATCAGGTGAGCAAAGGTCCACTAACTATTAGGGTTATTATTATAAAATACAGGTCAGGTTGGTGGGTGATCAGGTGGAGTGGGGACTGCTAGCCACCAGGGATTAATTTTAATTTTTTTTGGCAATTGGGGGGTGCAGGGCAGTTGGAGTTTCCATGAAAGTTTGGAAATGAATTTCTGAACTTTCATGGAAGCAAAAGTCAGACTTTCACTTCAGTTTCTCCTGTTAAAGTTGTTTTTTTTTTGCACACCTCTAGTCCTGGCCTACAGCCCAGATAGTCTGGAATTTTGGTTGGAAATTTTCAGGGTAGAAAGGGCTTGCCACATAATAGTTTGGTGAAAAAATATGAATCCATTCCCATGATATAAGGATTTGATATCTCAATTCTGAGCATGCTCAGTAGGGTCTTTTGCATAGATGTTTGATACCCTACTGAGCATGCTCAGAATCACATTTTAATTAACTTAATTACATTTAATCCAAATTAATCTGAAAGAAGGTCAGTGTCTACCAGTATAAGGACACTAACAAATAAATCTTCAGTTTGCTAATTATCTCAAGATGTTTGACATAACATAGCAGGCTGAAAATAGAGCATGCACAATATGTGTAACAGTGGCAATCAAAACATAATACAGTAACAAGAAATTTACACCCCTCCACACAGTCACACACACACCATCTCCCACACCATGGTAAGTGAAAAGTGTGTCTTTTTCTTCCCTTTTTCCTTCCTTTTCCCACCCTGGCCACAGATCCCAGATATGCTTGATTGTCCCAGTTCTATTAAAAAATGTTTGCCAAAAAAAAAGTAAGGATAAATTCAACAGCATCAACCCATACTGTTATTTATTTTTATTCTTTGGCAACCAGGTAACTCCCATTGGGCAAAAGAACTGTTTACAGGGGTGGACCAGGAACACAGGGATGTTAAGTGACTTGTTTAGGGTCACACAGTATGCAAGTGGAGACTGTGGGAATTTAAACCCAGATTTACTGGATGTACAAAGTCCATTCACAACCTGTTGCTCTCTCTGTTAAACACTCTCCAGTTTTTCTTTCCATGACAGCCATGCATTCTGATATGCTTTGATCACCTTTTTGATAATTGAACTATCAGTACTTGTGGTATCCTCAATACTACATTGTGTTCCCTTTACCTTATCAGCTAATGCTGTTTCTTTTCAAATGTCTTAAGACATCATATTCTACAATTTCGGGCACACCATTCTATGCTACTTATTCCAATGGTCTGTAAAGGTATAGCCAATATCATGGAATGTTCAGGCTGGTAGTATAAAAAATGAGATCATCAGCTGCTGAATACTTTGGAAAGAAATAACCAACACAGTGACAAAGGCAATAAAAATGTGAAAACTAATTTGAAAAAGTGGGTCTAAAACATAAAAGAATATAGGAAAAACAAAAAGGAACCCATTACAGCATATAAAAGTGTAAAAACTGTTTCCTATCATGGCAGTAAATTACCATACTTAAAATTCAGAGTTAAAAAGATTAGGCTGATTTACTGCTAATGGTCTTAATGGCCGTACTTTACATCTCCTAGTCATACTGATTTTACAAACAAAGGCTTGTGACTAGTGACATCAGAACTTTTTTGGTAACCTGGACATACTGTACATGCAACAGTGAATGATTTAATAGAATCACTTTTAATACTATCTGAGCACTCAAAATGGCCCAAAAACTGTACTACATTTAATCAAAACCAGATGACCAGATAAGGACCCTGAAAACTGGATTATCTGGTCTACAACTGGACAGGTAGCAACCCCCAGAAATGTGCAGCTCCTGGACACAGTCATAACTCTGCCTACCATGAGTGTAGAGCTAAACAAGAAAAGGAAAAGGAGAAAGGATATTTACCAGCAAAAAATAAAAGCAGCAGTTAATATAAAATGAAACAGTTTGTAAATGCACTATAGACAGACATCTATATTTTTTCATTTCACTAATGCTAAGACAGCACATAGTTAAATCTCCATGAAAAGGACCTGGATTTAAATTAAATAACAGTTATATTTATGCATTTATTTATTTGATAGCCGGATTGAGAATGGAACTACAGTTTTCCACAGGAGGAATTGCACTAGTCCAGCCAGGCAAGTAACAGAGATTCTGCACTAGCCCATGGCAATCTGAACTAGTACCTGGACTAGTAAATGAATGTTAAGTTTGACCCCTGTGCCTGCAGCTTGGATTTGAAGGTTTTATGAAAACATAATAATCATTCCAAACATCTAAGGATTTAAAGTATTTTTCCCCAATCATACTTGGTAGGTTTTTGGATAAGCCTCTGATATGATACAAAAATGTTGGTGTTACTAGCATTTTGCTTTTGCACCACTTATTGTTTTTTGGCATTATGAAAAAGAAATTTCAGATTGTGACGGCCACCAATTTTTATTTATTTATTTATTTAGCTTTTGTTTACCAGGTAAGCACACTAGACAGTCAGGTGCCTATTTTCAGGTGCGACCTAGGAGAATTACAAGGCACAGGCAATAACAGTACAAAGTCAAGGTGCAGCAATCAACAAGGGGCAGTCAGGTACAGGTTAAGCATTACAAAGTCAAAGCATAGCGATCAATAAGAAACAGGCAAGAAATAGAATCATAATAACATCAGATAGCACCAGGGCAGGGACGTGGGGGTACCCAGGTAGAGTACAGAAGGGACAAGGAGTAGGGAACATGAGTAGCAGGGGGGAGACATTTGCAGAGAGTTGTTCCAAGAGGAGGGGGCAAGAGAGAGAACAACTTGAGGCTGCTAGCCTGGCAGGGTGCACTTGCCCCTAAGAGGGTGAAGCAGAGTAAAACGAGTGCAAAGCAGGAGCAGATGACTTAGGCATCAAGCAAGATAGGCCAGGGAACTTGGGGAAACACAGCATAGAATCCCTGGCCCAAGACGCAGCTGCCCAGAGAACAAAAGGCTTTTTGGAATGCCTCTGCAGGTAGGGGCTCTAGGTGCAGGAGCAGATGGATGCATGCTTCAGGTGGCCCCAGAGGGAGGACCTGAAGCTGGAGTGTGAGGAAGCATCTCTTACCTGGGTCGTGAGAAGGTTCCAAGTTCTAGGAGCAAGGGAAGCAAAGGCCCAATCCCCAGCAATGGAGCATGTTTTGGAGACCTTAAGGGCCTGGGAGTCACTTGACCTCAGCTGGTAGACAGGAGGCAGGCTTGAGCTAAAAACATGGAAAAATACATAACAATTTTTTTATTTTTAAAACTCAGACAACAGAACCTAGCTCAATGGGACCCATTTAGCTAGATTCTGGTTTGTTGTTAATTAGACCAAGAAATAGATTGTCTGGGCACACCAAAATCCTGGGTACTCAGCTTAACAAGAAGAGCCATTTTTCAGGTCGTGACTTGAGAATTCCACTGTTGCTTACAAAATGGTGTGACAGGGGGATTTGTTTTTCATCTTGCACCCAAAAAACTCCATTTGCATGCTGCCTCCCACTCCCAGCTCAGTCAGCCCTCCCTCATCATTCCCAATGCTTGGTTCTTTAGTCCTTCCTCCACCTAGCTCAGCCAGCCCTCCATCACCCTTCCTGATTCTGTTTGCTTACCAATTCTTATAGTCCCTCTACCTCCACACTTAGCTAGCCCTTCCTTGTCCTTTCTGATTCTAACATGACATTTCCCTACTTTTGATGCTAGAACCCTAACTAGTGCACTAATAAAGTTTTTTTGCAATACCTCTATCTATCTAACTATATATATACATATACATATACATATACATATACATATACCTATACACACATATATACAGTGGTGGTCATGCAAAAGTATACCATCACCATCCACAACGCACCATTGCATGGTAGCAATATACATGTTATTCAATGGTACTGTGTATTTGTGTGGTAGTGGTATACCATGGCACTGGTACACTTTTGCACGAATCACCACTGTATATACTATATATACATACATACATTATAGGGGCATGGTCACACCCCTATCGTTAGGGTTGAGTAGGCACTTTAATGTTAAACACCAAAGACTGCACTTTAATAACTTCATAACCTTTCAATGGATTTGCATGACAGTTTTCATGCATGGTCTTGTAGGGTAGCTCTCAGGATGTGACAAGATTCCTTCTGATTGTATGTGTGGATTCTGAGTTATGAAACATGAAAAAAGTGATTTTTTGAGTCTGGTTTGCTGAGTCTAAGCAGTTTTTATTTTTAACTTGCCTAGGGGGCCAGACTATTTGGAATTTTGGTCTGAAATTTTCAGTGTAGACAGGGGCTGGCCTACAGATGTACCTTTAATTTAGGAAGAGTTGTCTGAATTTTTAGGTCACAGAATTTTAAAGTTGACAGACAAAAGTAGATTTTCACAGTGCCCTTGTTTTCCTTTTTGCCATCTACATTGTTTTTTTTTGTGGTTTTTTTTTTTTTGGTGATGAAATAGCATGGAGCTGTGTTTGCAATTTTCTGTGTTTGTACTCAGAATTGCATTTGGACATTTAAAGTTAGGGTTTATTGGCTGTAAACAAAGCAAATCATGGTTAGAATTATTTTAGTTAAAACATGCATCTATAGGACCAGACAGAACACGTAACCTTGCACTATAATACACCATTATAACTCTAAGAGCTTCTCCAGACAACCACAGTAGATGTTGTAGCAGGCAAATTTGTCTAATCCTAGCTCTGTTTTATTGAAGGATCCAATCAGCTTTTAGTAAGTAGACACTCTTGGGAGTGTTGTTCTTAAGTACTACATTTGTAATTTAAACAGTAAAACAGTCAGTGTTTTGCTTAAGAGCTGATTAGCTTTTGGTGTGTGTAGCTCTTAGAGCGCTCTGTTTTTTAAATATAATTTCCTGGAAAGTCAAATATTTATAATTGTCACCTTACTTTTCCTATAGAAATTGTGCCTGACAGAAAGGCATTTTGAGCCTTTGAAAACATTAAGGTACACTGAAACATGAGGATAATTTTATATAGCCTAAGGAAGAAGTGAGTGGAAGAGTAGAAGGACAAAAGAATTTTAAAGAGTGCATTTTTTATGGTGATATATAACCTCCTATCTTTGGCCTTTGATTTTAATTCTTTATTATTTGACTTCTCCCTCCCTCCTCCCTTCCTTCCGTTTCAAAGGTGGTTTTGTGAGGATTAAGGTTGTACATTATCTCTTCTTTTTATCTTTTTCACTTTTCACAGTGTTTAAGGAGGAGAAAATTAAATCTGGAACTTTTAAAGATAAGAGAGATTGTGGTACTTAGAAAAAAGAATTCAGGCCAAAAGAAAATTCCAGACCCTGGGGAATTGAAAACATAAATAAATCAACCAGAACTCATGGATTTAGAGAATTTTAGTGTGCAATTTCTTGCAATTCCTTGTACAGATACTTAATTATTGTAGGACTAATAGTATTTTGTACATGGACATTTTCTTTCCTTGTGGTTATATCATATAGGAATAGATAATTGATGGTTGTAGAATTGGTTTGTTTTTTAAGCATTTTTGGAGTGGTTTGTGATTATATAACTGGGTCAATCAATTACATCTCTAGTAGTATGATTGTTCTTACTCTTTATTCCCACTACAGTAATCTGGGAATATTATAGAAAAATGAAAAGTATGGTGTTAAGAAATAAGAAAAAGGTAAAAGGGCAAGAAAAAGCAAGACCATTAAAGGAAATTCTGGGTTAAATTTTGCTGATGGCAATAATAAAAAAATAACAGAATACATAACTCCCTTTAATAAGGGAAGTCAAAGGGGGCAACTAACCTCTTCCCATATAAGAGGTAAAAAAGGGGAACAAATGGAAGATGAACATCCCCTTTTAAAAAATATTAGAATTTTGGAATCTCCCTCTTTAAAAGTACTTAGTAGGTCAGCATCACCAAGGATTGACTTAAGTGAGATATTCTATCCAGAAGAAAACCCTAATGTGTTCAGTAATGAAACTGAGAATCATCCGTACTTGAAAGATTATAGGGAGTTCTTAACCCCGTACCTGATTAAAAGAAAACATTTGGATCCCCCTATTAGAAACAACGATAATGAGTGTCTGTGGTCTAAACAAGATCTAGAGACCAGCTCAAAGGAAGGTAGTTTGAATCCAAGTGAAAAATCTACTTTACATCTTGTTGAATTTAAACAGATCTTTGAAAAAGAATGAAATGAGTTAAAAATGTCTTTCACACAAAATACTTTCTTGCTAAGGGACATTCTGCTGACATTAAAGGAAGCTAATAAAAAAGATAATGGTACTTCTGATGATAAGAATGGGGATAATTTAAAATCTAGAGTAGATGGAAAACAAATTGATTGACATAGTAACCAGCAAAGAGAGTTAAGTAACATCCAGGAAAGGCCTGAAAGGGAGAGTAAAACCTTGAATAAACAGAGTGAGATAAAGAAAACAACTCTAAGGATTCAGGATAGGGAGACTAAAGAGATTGAATAATTAATAAAATAATTGAAGAAGAAAGGAGTGACAGGAAAAAAGGGTAAAAATAAACAGTTGAACAATTTGTGTACTATTGCAACTCAAACTGAGAAAGGAAAAGATGGAACTACAAACAGTGAAAAGAAACAGACAGATAAATTAAAGAGAGACAGTAATAAGAAAGACACATTGGCAGACAAATATAATAAGGAAAAAAATAAACATCATGCAGCAGAGGAGAAAAAGTTGGATACGATTTTTATTAAAGACATCCCTATAGCAAGATGAGAAACACCTTTTCTGTTAAAAATTACAGTTTATAACATATTAAAAACAGTGTTAATGGAGAAAATGAAATTATATAATATTGGTATACAGATATAAGGTAAAACATGTGAAGGAAAAATCTGTATGCTTGTAAATTCTGCAGAACTTAGAAAAACTATTTTGGATAGTTGTATCCTTTTTGTTGATAATGGGATTTACTTAAATGATACAGTAACTGACATTAATGTTTCTCCAGAAATAATTTATGATAAAGGGACAGAAAAGAAATCTAAAAACACTAGGCAAGTATGTATAACTAAATACTTCCAAAAAGGAGAGTCTGAGGAGTACTCTTTGAGAGCTACTCCGGAGCGAGAACCCCTGATAAGGGGTAGGACAGTGATGGGAGAAAGAATTAATAATAATTGTGTCCTGAAATCAGACTCTGAAAGTGT
This sequence comes from Neoceratodus forsteri, assembly GCA_016271365.2. Taxonomy (NCBI): domain Eukaryota; kingdom Metazoa; phylum Chordata; order Ceratodontiformes; family Ceratodontidae; genus Neoceratodus; species Neoceratodus forsteri. The sequence continues at coordinate 270,118,698 of CM057453.1, forward strand.
TTTGGAAATTGAAAAAAAAATTACAGCATGTCCTATACGGTTGAAAAAGAAGTTCAAAGTTGGGAAAGCTATTGTAGTAATTGACAAGAACTTGGTCCCAAGTTGGGAAAAGTGAAGCAAGCCCATATTTATTCAGACCATGATGTAGTAAATAAATATCCAAAGCTTTTTTCGATTGTTTCTAGGAATATAGCAGGCATTATGAATAAAATTGAGGATAAAGCCTGAATAGAAGAAATTGAAAATAATGATATTCTTCTACAAGAAACTTGGATGGGTGAAAAGCAGGACTTTGATTTGGAAGGATACAGTAAATTTGAGATTAAGGGTAACAACTCTAAAAATAATTGTGGTTGGAATAAAGGGGACATTATTTATTTCTGAGTTATATTGTTGTTTGGTGATTAATTATTTGTGTGTTATTTACAAGGTGGATGGTGATTGTGGTGAATGAATGACTGACTGGACCGTTTTGTGGGGTTGTATGAGAGACACCTCACTGGAGGTGAGTGTATATGTGTGTTGACAACAATTGTAGTGTGGTATTGTGTTGTAAATTTTGGGTTTATTTATCTAATTATTTTGGTTAAGATGTGTTGGCAGGGTGTTAAGACAGTCAGGCATTATTCTCCTACTGTGCTTCATGATCTATGCCCCTTTGACTGTCCCCTACTGTCAGCCAACGTTTATAAGAAATGCAGAGCTTTGAGGATAGTGAGGAGATGACTGAGGGGTGTGTGGACTGGGTACAGTGGGAGAATGGAGAGTGGTGGGCCGAGGTAGTGGGGACTAGGAGACACCCTGGGGTGAAATGAGGTCAGGAAAGGGGTGTTTCCTGCTTGATTCCCATACCCAAGGGCTCCACAAATTGTGGGCAGGCACTGGGATCTTTCTTGAAAACCCATCCAACCCGGGCGGTGTTGTGTAATGCCAGATCGATTAGGAACAAGATGGCTATTATAGCTGATCTTGTTGCAGCATCTGATCTGGCATGCATCACCAAGATCTGGCTGGATGAGAATGCAGGCCCTATTTTGGCATCTGCTGTTCCAGCTGGGTTCTCGGTGATACAATGCCTGAGATTGGATTGTAGGGTTGGGGGTATAGCCATTTTCTTTAAAATGGAGCTGGGCCTTGTGGATGTGCCAGTGCGATGCACTCGATCTTTTGAGTGTATTCTGGGAGCAGGTGTAGGGTTCAGGATTCTCCTCATCTACTGTCCACCTGGGGATGGTGAAGAATTCCTGAAGGAGTTTGCGGACTTCATTGTCGATATGACATTGGAGTCACCCAGATGGTTGATTCTGGGTGACTTCAATGCCTAGATATATGATGAATTCTCACATTTTGGAAATAATCTCCTCCAATTTATGACTATGTTGGGCCTTACACAGGTGGTTACCTCTACTACCCATATAGGGGGTCGCTCACTAGATCTTGTGCTTCTCCTGGGGATGGAGACCATGGGATTGGGGGGTGGAACCAAATGGTTGTTCAGACCATCACACCATATGGTTCAGCCTCGGGGCACCCCCAAATAGGCCTGCCCCATGGAGATGGTCCAGTATTGCCCTTTGAGGGGGATTACCCCAGAGGGTCTATCAGCAGTACTGGACCTATCGGGCTTATCAAGTGAATGCATGAGTCCAGGGGATTTTGTACTTGCCTATAATAAGGTGGTGGGTGATGCCCTGGACTTAATTGGTCCTGTTCATATTCATCCACTCACTTTGCACCCAAGGACCCCTTGGTTTGATGGGTCCTTGAAGGAGCTGAGAAGAGTGGAGTGAAGGCTAGGTGGAGATCTGGCATGGATGCTGACAGGCTTAAATTGATGGACCATTACGTGGCCTATCAATCAGAAATCACCCGTAAGAAGGCAGAATTCCTTCTGGGGAGATTGCTGCTGCATGGAATTGACCTGCTCAACTCTTCTGGACTGTGGACAGACTGTGCAATCCAGTCTGTCTTCAGTCTGGAAGAGATTTTTCACAAATAAAGTGTGATGAGCTTGCTCGATTCTTTGCAGATAAGATTGCTAGCATTAGGTCGGGTATTGGCCCAGCTCTCTTTGAGGGATTGCGGAATTCGGTGAGAGGTGGTGAGCACCAGGGCTACCTGGTTTGACTTTAATAGGCCAGAGTTCATGGACATTGTGAGGATTGTCCAGACTGTACAACCAACCAGTTGTAGTTTGGATCTGGGCCCTACACCATTGTTATTAGGTTGTGTGGATGTCATCTGCCCAATCCTTGCTGAAATTGTCTGGAAGTCCTTGGAGCAGGGGGTCTTTCCTGATCCCCTAAAGGAGTCGGTCATTTGACCACTCCTTAAAAAACCTCCTTAGACCCAGACTGCTTAGCTAACCATAGACCTGTCTCTAACCTACCCTATGTGGGTAAGGTTATTGAGAAGGTGGTTGTGTTGCAGCTGGATAACCATCTTACAAACCACAATGTCTATGATATTCTCCAGTCTGGGTTTAGGAAAAGACATAGCACTGAGACTGCCCTGGTCTGGATTTTAAATGATCTCCTAATTGCGAGAGATCAAAAGGCTGGTAAAATTCTAGTCCTTCTTGATCTCTCTGCAGCATTTGATACTGTGGACCATGGTGTGCTTTTGGAGTGCCTGTGGCTTCTTTGTGGACTGTCTGGTACAGTTCTATGCTAGTTTCTATCTTTCCTTACAGGCAGGATGCAGAGGGTTGTCACTGGAATTTATTCCTCTGACACCATCTCCCTGTCCTGTGGGGTGCTGCAGGGCTCTATTCTGGTGCCCATGCTGTTTGCAGTTTATATGCTGCCATTAGGAGATATCATTAGGTGATATAGTTTGGGTTTTCACTGCTATGCAGAAGATACCCAACTGTATTTGTCCTTTACTCCCGTACAGGATGATGTGACCTCCATGCTTAACAGCTGTCTAGCCAAGTTCAGAGACTGGATGAGCACTAGCTGGCTGAGGTTAAATCCGGATAAGACTGAGGTATTGGTTGTGGACCCTGGTCACCCTGAGGTGGGTCTTAGGGCTGGACTTCTGTCAGGCTTATGGCTTGATGGTATCCAGCTCTTGACCTCAGACTGGGTGTGTAACTTGGGCATTATTTTTGATGATGGTTTGACCCTAAAATTGCAGGTATCTGCCATTGTCAAATCTTCCTTTTATCATCTTAGGAATATCACCCAGGTGAAACACCTGGTTCCTCAGGATGACCCTCCTACGTTGGTCCATGCCTTCATAAACACCTGCCTTGATTACTGCAATGTCCTTTACCTAGGGCTTCCAGGGGTTGATATCTGCCACTTGCAGCTAGTGCAGAATGCAGTGGCCAGGCTGTTGACTGGTACATCCAGGACTAGTCATATTATGCCTGTGCTATGCGAACTGCACTGGCTGCTGGTTCAGTGGTGGATCATCTTTAAGGTCAGGTTACTGACCTATAAAGCCCTACACAGACAGGGACCTGAGTACCTGCAAGATCTTCTTACTCCCTACTGCCCCTCCTGCTCACTCCGATCCGCCGATGAGGGATTGCTAGAGATTCCCAGGGTTCAGTTAAAGACATCTGGGGCACGTGCATTTTCTTATGCTGCCCCTTCCCTGTGGAATTCTCTACCTTGTCAGATAAGAGAATGCCTGACTGTCTTGAGTTTCAAGTCTGAGCTCAAAACCTATTTGTTTTTTAAAGCTTTTTCTGAAGGTTTTCAAAATATGTATATATGTTTATTTAATTGTTCGTTTTAATATGTTGTACAGTGCCTTGATTTTGAAAGGCACTTAAAAAATAAAGTTTTACTTACTTACATTAATATTGACAAATATCCAAATGCAGAAAAAGCCAATTGTTATTTATAAAAATCACTGTCTCATTTCTATTCCTGGTTTGGAATAAGCATATATATATGTATTTTGAACTGTTACTTTGATCCCTCATTGTCAATACAAATGGTGAGTCAAGAGTTGGAAGAAATTGAAAATGAAATAGCCCTACTTAATGAGCAATTTGATGAATTGATAATATTAGGGATGGGAGACTTAAATGCACGTACTGCAAATTTGCCCTATTTAGAAGGTGGTTCGCAGGTAGAAGAACTATACCTAGCAATGGGCATAGGCAATTGAAAATCAGTGGATAGTAGGCTTAATTCTAGAGGTAAATTTGTTTCAAACTGGTTAACAAAACTTTTTTTCAGCTAGTTAATGGTTGTGTTAAGGGCAATTTGGAAGTAATTTTACTTTTTTTTTCCATGATAACAGGGAAAGGCTCAACTTTAGATTATGCCTTTATGGATGTTTTTCATTGGTACTTAATTGAATCCTCTATAATAAATCAAAATGTATCTCGTGATCATTTGAGTTGTACTTTGCAATTAACTTGGTGAAGTGAAATGAATCCACATTCTGGTAAACAAGGAGAATAATTATTTATTTATCACAATAAAAAGATTATTTGGAATTCTCTAGCTCAGAATAAGTTGCTGACCCTACAGGAGAGCTTGGTAGTAGAATCATTGCTTCTGATATAAAGAAAGGACAGAATACAGTTGAGAATTTATGTATACTTTTAAATGTTATTAAACAGCAAATATTTAGCCATAAATCAAACATTGGAAAGAAAATTGGTAGAGGCAAAGCCCCATGGTATGATAGAGACTGTAGACAGATAAAAACAGATATTAATAAAGCAAGAAGAGTTCCAATAAATAACCCCAAGTTAATGCTTCATAAGGGTGTTATGGCCCTGAAAAAGGAATACCAGAAAATTGTAAGTAATACGAAAAGAAGATATACTGAATATATGTGGGGAAAACTACAATAAGCCATAACAAATAAAGATAGCTAATAATTCTGGATGCTGATTGCATATGGGGAGACAAAAATAATGAGTAACATTGAAGCTGTGATCCCAGAAAATCAATGAATAGACTTCTATGGTAGACTATATGAAGGAGCATCGACTTCTGGCAGTATGAATTTTCAACCATTAATTACTAAGAAAAATTCTAAAATCTAAAGGCTAAAATCTAATATGGAGAAATCTATCCATTGATGAAATAAAAAGACATATAAATAATCAAAAGAATAATAAAGCTCCAGGAATTGATGGCATTCCAGTGGAAATCTCTAAAGTTAATCTAGATTGGTGGGCCTTAATTTTATTAGCTCTCTTCAATTACATCATTGAAAATAAAATGATCCCAGAGGACTGGAAGGTAGCTGGGGTAATCCTGTTGTTTAAAAAAGTTGACAAATCCTTACAGATGAATTATAGACCTATTTCTTTAATTTATATTCCTGCCAAAATATTTTCCAGAGTAATATTTGAAAGATTACAGGAATGAATGGATGATAGAGGGGTACTCTCGGAAAATCTATTTGGTTTTAGAAAAAATAGGGGTAGAATTGATAAAATTTTTGTAGTAAATTATTTGGTCAATAAGCAAAAAAAAAAAATAAAAAAGAGGGTCTATACAGTTATTTTCTTGATTTGAAACAAGTCTTTGATAATGTCAATCGAGAAACCCTTTGGAAAATCCTGATAGCCTGTGAGATAGAGCCAGGGTTATTAAGTTTAATTTTATGTCTCTGTGACAACACTGCAATAAAAGTAGGATATACAAGAGAATGAATGTAGTCCTCTAAAATTCCTGTGAAAAAGGGTGTCAAGCAAGGCTGTTTACTGGCTCCAGTCCTATTTAACATCTATATAGACCAGATAATTAGAGAGTCAAATACCCATGAAATTGATGCTTCCATTGTAAATGGTAATACAATTGGTATTTTGGCCTATGCTGATGATGCAGTACTTTTTTTTCTAAAACAGCAAAAGGTCTTCAAAAAGCAATAAACATAGTTGCTAACATTCTCCAGAAGTTGTCTTTAGAAATAAATATTGAGAAAATCTGCTGTATCAGGTAGCCACCTCAGAATGGAATCAGGACTTCAGTCATTGGTTAGATCAGCAAAAATTAGAGCCTTAAATTATTGGAAAAATTGGCTAAAAATGAGTATGTATCCCTAAGATATGCATGCTGGCAGGAAGAAAGAAAACTATATAAGGAGGGAGCCAGTTACAAATTGTGGTTCAAAAAATTAGATAATGAAATAAGATAAGCTGGCTTAGAGTCATTATATAAGAAGAGATCCCCTGTGGAGTTAGACCTTTATGTGGAACAGATTAAAAATAGGTGGATGGGTATCCAAATACAACTTGACAGAGCAAAAGTTAATTCTTCTTCCTTGTTTTATTGTATGTTAAGTAATTGGGGTCCTCAGATTTATTTGAATTGGTGACAAAACTCCTTACACAGGAAAGTATTTGCTAGGTTAAGATTTAATATCCTTATGAATTGCCGGACCCAAATGTTACCATGGGAAAAATTAAAAACTCAACAAATGTGTAAATGCAACAAGCAAATTGTATCAGTTGAGCATCTGTTACTGGATTGTGTGATGTTGAAAGTACCAAGGGAAAAATGGATTAATCCTTTATTACAGACTCTCTCGGGTAAGGAGAGAGAGACAATAATTTTAAAACTGCTGGATGGAAACACAATGTTATATTAGTATGTAGTGATACGCTTTTACTTGGGTGTGTGTAACATTGTAAAATTTTAACAAATCGATATGTATTTAACTTTTCATGTAAATTAAATTTTTTTTGAACATATCTATAACTTTGTATGAAGAAAATGCAATGTTTGTCTTAAGGATTATAGACTGACTGATTTTTAACAATAAAATTCAATTCAATTCAGATGTGCCTTTTATTGGTTTGGTGAACAAATATTAATCTAAAAGTTATTTAACTTTTAAATTTCTGTTCTGATCATGCTCACTAAGCTTTTCAAGATAGCTGTATGAAACAAAAAAGGTATCTTTTTTTGTATGGGAATAATCCTTTCTCATTTGCCACCATCTTGTTTCTGCTTTTTTCTAAAATAAAACACTTTCAAAAGACAGAAAAATGACATCCTGGAGTGAGACCAACACATCTATCTGGCTCTTAGGTACCCTGCTAGATGGATTCTGCCCTTAAGTCTTGGAAAAATGACCCCAACTGTGTTTTTGTTCAAATTTTAAATAATTTTTCATCACTCACTTTGCAGCTGTATGAAACAAAAAAGAAATCTTTTTATGTTTGGATACAATCCTTTTTCGTAAGGAGAAAAGTCCCATATTTTGTCCCTGGTGTCTAGTGGTGCCCCCCCCACCTACCAGTCAGCGTCCCTGTATTGTTTGTTATTTCCCTGGTGCCTACTGGCACACCCCACCCTCTAATCATTGTCCCCATAATTATTTATTTTTTCCCTAGAGTCTAGTGACAACCTCCACCCACCAATTGCTGTGCCTATGTGGTTTATTATTTCCCTAGTGTCTAGTGGTGCCTCCCACCCACCAATCAACATCCCTTTATTATTTATAATTTCCCTGGTGTCTAATGGTGCCCCCGCCCTCCAATCACCATTTCCATAATAATTGCATTTCTGCCTGTTGTTTAGTGGCCCCATCCACCCTCCAATCACTGCCCCTATTGAAATACAGTAGTATCTTTCCCTGGTGTGCAGTGGCACCCAACCTCCGATTGCCACCCTGCCTGTATTATAACAAACTGTCCCTCATTGTCTTTTTTTTTACAACCTGTAAAAAAGAAAATGGTCCCTCAGCGATCTGACCCCCCAACATGACCTCTCACTTAGCAATCACCACCCCACACCTCCTCACACCTCCCACATCCCTCACTCACCTGAACAGGTCCCAGGGTGAAAATCCACTCTCTGATCCAAGATACATCTTGCTGCTGGAAACCTGACTGCTATACAGGAAACTAAAGTAAATGGAGTTCAATGTATTTCAATGGGGTTTTCAACTTTGGTGTAAATCTTTGCCATGTTTGCATATTTCAAAACCAAATTTTCAACACGGCCTTGTGGGGACCCCACCACATGAACAATGTTGGTGGAATTACCCAAAATCCAGCCAGAAAGGCAATTTCACAGTCACTTGGTGAAATCACCTTTTGGGTTAGATTTGAAGATTTCACCACCCTTGTTTATGAGGTGGGGTCATAAGAAGGCTATGTTGAAAATTTGGGGTCAGAATATATAACAATGGCAAAGTTATGCGCATCTGTTGAAATTTTCCTACGCTTGCTTGAAACTTCTGTAATTTAAAATATTTTGACCTCAAATTTTCAACATAACAATTTTTTTACATCACCTCATGAATGCTGCAGCTGTCAATTTTCAAATCCTGCCCAGACTGTGTTTTCATACCTGTGGCATGGAATGACATTCTGGTGGTGCAGAATAACATTTTGGCAGGGATTTTAACATTTTTAGTAATGGGTTCATGAAGTGGAGTAAGAAGAAGGCTATGCTGACAGCCAGCCCTGTGGCACTGAGGGTTGAGGCACTGGACACCACACCTTGCGCAATGCCGGTGGCTCGTGTTCAGGAACAAGTATGGGCTGCAGGGGGTCAGCAGGGGAGGAGAAGGATTGAGCATCCCAGGGATGGCTCTCCTTCTCTGGGTAGGGGGGCGATCAGTTGTCGGTGCATGCCTGGCCCCTAGAAGAGGCTGGGAGTTGGCACACTGACGTTGCTGACTTGGGGTCAGAGGCGGGGCAGACACCTGATGGGACGTGCATGGGAGTTGCATGCTACTGTTACTAATGTCATTGCACACTCTGCTCCTGAGGGGGTAAAATTGGTGGAAAAAGAGCACCCAGCTGGATGATGGAGTTAGCTCACAGATCCCACCCCTGAATAGCCATGGTGCCTACCACACTGGATATGATCTTCGGTGGTGTTTGGCATGCCACGGCTGGCCCCACTGGAAGGGGGTAAACCCTGGGGGTAACAGTCGACATCTGTTGGTGGACATCGGGGCACGGGACTGGGGCTCCCTCCCACTCGAGGGCAATGGAGTAGGAGAATAAAAAAAAAGCTATGCTGACAATTTGGTTGCTGTTTTCCTACAAATGCAAGCACAGGGACAGAAGGTCCCTTCACTGCCACAGCAATATACTGTACATGTCCTGATCTATGGAGGGATTGGAGTGCAGGGCTGGAGGACCCTGCACTCCCACAGGCAAATGAGGATCTGCATCTATTGAGGGATGGGAGCACATGCTCCCACAGCCAAATGAGGATATGAAGCAAAATGTATGTCCGCATCTACTGAAGGATGGTAGTGAACCACAGGCAAATGAGGATCTTCATCTGTGGAGGGGTGGGAGTGCAGAGCCCAGAGGGCTCTGTGCTCCCACAGGCAAATAAGAGTACAATTATTCTATCTCAAAAAGAAAGGAAATTCTTTGCAAAAAAAACTCCATTAATGCATTAATTAAGATTGCTATTAAAGTGACAGAAGTATGGAAAAGTGATCTTAGGATTTTCAACCCTAATTCCGCAATCCCCCCAGCAGCAAAGGGGGCAAGGCAACACAAGCAACAGCAGACAGCCATCATCAGGTAAGACAAACAACATAAACCTCTTTCCACATGACACACAAGAAATCCATCATCATGGTCCTGTGCTTCTGTAGCCATGGATACATGCCACAGGTGGTTGAAGGCACTCGGCACCTGCATGCAATTATCCATGTGGGTACAGAAGAGAGGGCCTTTTGGGCCCTGTGCTTCCATGGCAAAATATGTGTCAAGACATCTGCTATTCCCAGGTGGTTGATGGTACTCAGCTCTACGTCGTGCCTAGAGATATGTGAAGTTGGCACAATTCACTCTGCAAATTATTTGGTCAAAGGTACACAATTCATGAAGTGCAGTTCACCAATTCGAGGAGTGTGGGCTGACCATGAAGTGTAAAATTCCACACTTTGTGCGAAAACATCCCTGGTGCCTATAAGTGGGTGCCCCACCCCCACCCCTCGCCGATCATGTCTGTATGGCTCTACTATTCACAAGCAGAGTTTTTCAACTTTTGTCTTTTTATGTCTGCAAAAATGTTGAAAGCTCATTTAGTCTGCTTTCATAACAATGAGGGCTGATAAAAAAATGGCTCAATTTTGTGGTGCCACACTTGGCAGAGGAGGGGGAATTCCTTATAACTCAGTTATCCAAGGCAAAAAATATGGGACTTCAGAGAAGCTGACTTTGATAAGATGGCTAACAGAGTGAAGCTAACCCTGGCAAGAAGAAATACAGGTGAGGGGGTACAGGCAAAATAGGCAAACATTAAGGATACAATACTTGAAGCAACATCCCATTGTGTTACAAGAAAAGCAAGAGCAAAAGAAGGAGGAAACCACTTTGGTTCTCAAAAACAGTAGCAGAAAAGGACAGAACCAAAAGGCTGGTCTTCAGGAAATATAAGGGAACTCAGTGGGATGAAAATAGGGAGGCATACCAAACTTACCTAAGGGAAGCAGTGAAGGCAGTAAGGCAGGCAAAGGCCCAAACCGAGGAAACACTATCATGAACAGTAAAAGAAGGGGACAAGACTTTCTATAGATACATTAGTGAAAGGTGAAAGTCCAGAGGAGGTATAGCTAAGATCAAAGAGGATAAGGGGTAGTGTGTGGAGGAGGACCATGGAAAAGCATCTATCTTAAATAGATACTTCTGCTCAGTATTTACTGAGAAGAAGACAGAGCAGGGCCCACAGCTCAGCACCATGGACACAGGGTGGAGGGAGGTGTGCAGAAGTCCCTTCACAAAAGAAAGGGTCCCACAAGAGCTCACTAAGCTCGGGTGGACAAGGCAATAGGACCTGATGGCATACATCCCATGGTACTAAAGGAGCTAAGGGTGGAAGTAGCAGAGCCATTATCAGAACTGTTTAGTTAGACTCTGAGTACAGGAGAGGTACCAGAAGACTGGAGAAAGGCTCATGTGATCCCACTCCACAAGAGTGGTAACAGGGAGGAATCATGGAACTACAGACCAGTCAGTCTTACCTCAGTAGTGGGCAAGATATAGAGGAACTCCTTCAGGAAAGGATAGTGCAACACCTGGAATCCATAGGAGCACAAGATCCAAGACAGCATGGGTTTACAACAGGAAGGTCCTGTCAAACTAATCTCATAGGTTTCTTTGACTGGGTAACCAAAGTGGTGGACCAAAGGGGGTGCAACTGATGTTGCCTACCCTAACTTCAGCAAAGCTTTCGATACTGTTCCACATAGAAGGTTGATGAATAAGCTGGGTAGGCTCGGGGTGGTCAGAAGTTGGTCAACTGGGTGGCAAAATGGTTGGCAGGCAGAAAACAGAGAGTGGTGGTAAATAGTATACAGTGAAAAGAGATGCAAGTCACAAGTGGGGTACCTCAGGGATCAGTCCTGGGGCCAGTCCTCTTCAATATCTTCATCAGTGACATTGCAGATGGACTGGAGGGTAAGGTTTGTCTATTTGCAGATGACACCAAGATCTGCAACAGAGTAGATGATCCAGATGGGGTGGGCAGAATGAGAAGAGATCTGGATAAATTGACAAAATGGTCAGAAGAGTGGCAACTGGGGTTTAATGCAAAGAAGTGCAAGATCATGCACATAGGGAAGGGAAACCCTGAAGCCACCTATAGGTTGTGTGGGGAGTTGCTAGCAATCACAAGGGAAGAAAAGACTTGGGCATCATCATCATCACAGATGACCTGAAATCATCCAAGCAGTAGGTAAGGCTAGAGGGATGTTGGGGTACAGTATATTAGTAGGGGTATCACAAGTAGTAAGAAGGAGGTAATAATCCCTCTTTACAAGACACTGGTTAGGCCCCATCTCCTTCCTGAACAAAAGCAGTCCATCACCACTATGCAGAGCTCCATCATTTCAGGTGGTCCCCAATACATGATTAAGTCATACCCATTCTCACTGCACCAGCCCTTGAACCATGCATTGAAGCTTCTAATGCAGAAATTTCTATCCCCCTTGCCATGGACTGGCAGCACATCTGAAAAAGTGACAGATCTTGCTACCTTCCCAAACCACCCTCCCAACTCTCTGAAGTCCTCCTGTACCTGCTGTAAACTTGCTCTTTCCTTGGATAGGTCATTTGTTCCCAGGTGAACAATGACCTCCAACCCTCCTCTCCTTGCCACTGCTTCAGTGATCCTCTGGATCTGCTCCCCCTCCCTCTGGACTGTGCCTCCTGGAAGGCACTTGACCTCCCTCTCCTTCCTGCTATTTTTGCCTAGATCCAGTCCCTGGGCAATTGTGTTCCCCAGTAGCAGTAATTTCTTCTTCCCATGGGGTCCTCTTCCACTGGCAACTGTGTCTCCATCCTGGAGGACCCTCACCTTCTCCCTGGTCACAGCCTCGGGTTCCCTTGTGGGACTCTCCTAAACTCCTCCAGAGCAGAATAGGAGTTCTTGAGCTTGACCAGATGGGGGTTGTGCCTCTGACCCCCTCTCTGAATCTTCCCGAGCCCACCATAGTCCATCTTGCTATCTGCATGGGCAGCCGCAGTGGCAATGGCTGGGGATTTGTTGGCCTCTGGGTGAGGGAGAAGGTCTCCAGTACTCCTGCCAGATCGGCCCAGAGACTGGCCACCTCTGCTCTCAGCCCAGAGAGATGCCTGCAAATGGGGCAACACCACAGCTCCCAGAATGTTCTCCTGAAGACTGCTGCACCACACCCAGTAAACTGCACCACTCCCTACATCTTTCTATTCTAACTGTGATTGGAACAGTTGGGACTGCTGAAATTTCATTCGGGTTGGTTTTAACTTGTTTATTTTATTGTTGCTGTTTGTACAACATTCAGAGTCTGTGGAAACTAACGTTTAATAAATGATTTATCTATCTATCTATTTATCTATATATCTATATATCTATTTATCTATCTATTCTGACTTATTACCCTTTTACTCTGTGCTCTGAGGTAGCTTTATGCCGTTTATTCTACATTAATTTGTTTTTTCTTTTTCCCCTTGTTTCCTGTCTTCCTCTCCTTCTGTTCCCTCCTTCTTATTGACTACACCTGCCCTTTGTTCTTCAGAGATGTTCCCCTGCAATTTAATGTAGTATAGCTGATGGATTTTTCAAATGTGTCAATCCTAAAGCAACTGTAACCCCAGGATTCTGCTTCCTGTCAGGGCCCGTAAATTAAGAGAGCCCCAGGGAGAGTGAGATTGGGGGAGGGAGGGTGGGTGAAACCTCTAGTTCCTCAGCTACCAAGAAAAAAAACAATAATTTTAATACTGGCTGCTGTGATCAAGACCGCTCCTTTCAGTGCTGCACTTCTTGGCTCTCCTCTCCTACAGCTAAATGGAGCAACAAAAACAGTACCCTGACCCTGAAAACAAAATTAACAACCAAAATGGAGTACTGTAAGCAAAATGAACAGCCAAAGTGGATCACTGTAAGCAAACCAAAAGTCTGTATGTTGTAAGTAAAACAAAAATCTATATGCTATAAGTAAAACAAAAGTCTGTATGTGGCTTCTCTAAATGTAAAGAGAAAACAAATCTCAGATAGAAAAGTTAACCTGGATTTCAAGTTTAGCCAGCAACATCCTCCAATGCTTGCACAGCAGTTGCATTCCTGACTCTGTCCTCTCCTTCCGACCCTGTGGAGCACATGCTCATTCATTCCCGGTCAGTCGGGTGGCCAGCCATGGTGGAGAATGGTGGGCTGTGCTGGTCACCTACTAGGGATTGGGGGGAGCAGGGTGGTGGGGAAACACTTCATCTGGTCCAGTTGATATTCACCATCTGTTTTTAAAATCTGTGGCAGATCATCTAGCACTTTTCCTCTCTATCCTGTTTAACCAGTCAGTAAGAACTGGAGAGGTCCCATGGGACTGGAAAAGGGCTGTTGTGGTCTCAGTTCACAAGAAGGGTAGCTGTAGTTAGATGGGGAATTATAGACCAACTAGTCTAACATCCATGTGTTGCAAAATTATGGAAAGACTATTAAAACAACTAACTGAGGAAGAAATAACAACCCTAAATTTACAGGATATATCATAGCATGGGTACAAAAAGGGCCTTTCTTGTAATACTAACTGGATATCATTCTACAAACATGTCAGTAAGAGATTAGATATGGGTACACCATATGATGTCATAATGTTGGATTTAGGAAAGACCTTTGACACTGTTCCACATGATCTTTTGGTCACTAAGCTTTATGACATGGGAATCAACTCATGCATTATCAGATGGATAGATGGCTGGTTCTCTAATAGGACCCAGAGAGTTAGATTGCATGGAAAGTTGCCTGCGGAGGGTAGCATGAGCAGTGATGTGCCCCAGGGCTCTGTACTGGGACCAGTGCTGTTTGAACTTTTTATAAGTGACATGAAATCAGACATAAACAGCAATCTGTTTAAATTTGAAGATGACACCAAAGTGGGAGAAGTGGATACATTGGAGAAGAATAAGATTTTTGCCAAGGACTTAACAAACATTCAAAACAGGGCCACTAACAACAGAATGTCCTTTAACCGACATATGTGCATAGTTCTGCATTTTGGCAAAAAAAATCCTAAATACTCATATTTCATTAATGACATTCCAATAAAATTAGTAAATAAGGAAAGAGACTTAGGAGTCACGGTAAATAATAAACTTTCTCACTTTGACCATTGTGCTCTTGTTGCTAGGAAGGCGAATCATCTGATTAGGGCAATCCAGCGTTCATTTATGACCAGAGACCACCAATGCATTCTGCTAGTTTATAAAACATTTGAGATTCCACACCTAGATTATGGATCCCCCTTTTGGTGTCCGCACTTTAAAAGGGATGTGAACACACTTGAAAGGCCTCAACGAAGAATCACTAAAATGTTACAAGGTTTTCATAACATTGATTATAACACCAGATTAATAAAACTAGGACTGTTTAGCTAGCAAGAAAGAAGACGGGGGGGGGGGATCTTCCATTTCTCTAAAATGTACAACAAAATAAGGACCTTATGAATGTTGTAGGAATTGGATTTAAGGAAAGATCTGTACAGTTCAAATCACACAATAAGCAACTTGTAGTGCACAGGGCAAATACAAATAAACGGTTACACTTCTTTACTACAGTATAAGATCCACACGTATTTGGAACTCATAGCCAGGGTTCTTAGTAAACATAAGGACATCAAATAAATTCAAACAGGAACTTGATAAATTCATTCTACACTCTAGGGGCAGATAATAACCCAACTTGTGGTTGGAGACAATCTTGATGGGTCCTTGGCCTTCTTTTGTCTTGACATACAATGATATCAAGATATCTGGGGCTGGATTCACAAAACACTCTGAAGGTGCAAACCTTCCCTAAGTCCCTAAAAGTTCTGTAGCTGCAGAAAAAAGAGGAACTTGCTCAGAGTGCTATACACAAAACATCAGCAGCTGCGGAAAAAAATACACTGAGGACTGTAGAAAAAAGTGCAGCACAGAAGTTCCTAAGGAAAAAAAGCCATTGAAAGTATGGCATATCCCCTTAGATGCTATTCACAGCCATTGTTTTTCTGCAGTTGCAGAAAAAATGTTGCGCACATGCTGCACCACAAAGAGTGAGGCATAACTCTCCCTGAGCAAAGTACAGTGTACCAACAATCGAGGTACAACTACAGTGGAGGTAGAGGCACAAGTAATAGCAAACCTATAGTACTGTCAGTTGTTACAACAAAAATAGCACACATTTTCATTGAAATACAACAAACTACAACCACTAGACCCAGTGCAGCCCATAAGGGAGCCCCACAGGCAGTAGAGGCAGAGCTGGTAACAGACTGCAGTGAGTGTTATTGAAGTAGACAATATAAACACTCCAGGGAGAGACACAACCATCAGTTCCACAAACAGTTACAGACAGCCACTGTGGTGCATGACCCTGCTGGTACCAATGGGGCTGGAGTGGTCTCAGTTGAGGGACTGGCTGCTGGTCTCTATGAGTACTTACTGCTACATCTATGGCAAGACTGTCAAAGTCTGCTGCTCCAGTTAATATGGATCATGTGCTATGCCCGCTGAGCTTTTTCCTTAGCTAAGGAAAGAATGTTAAGGAGATTTCAACACTTGTGGACTTCTGTGACTTGCCTGTTTTATGGATTTCCTCAACTGCAGAAATTTTCTTTGTGAACATGGTGCAACTTTATTTCCACAGTACTACAAGCCATTTTTCCACAGCAATGGAAATGTTGGCTCATTTTGTGAATCCAGCTCCAGGTATTTAAATAAATCTATATTTTTTACACTGTGGCCGGCGATCAGCAGGGCAGGGGCATACCACTAGACACCAGGGGCTGGATTCACAAACAAACCAAAAATCCCGCAGCTGTAGGAAAAAGCCTGCAGCACTGCAGAAACAGTGGTGCAGGATAGTCTGAAAGAAAAATTGTGCATGTGCGGAAATCCGTAAAAAAAAAAATGGCAGTTGCAGAAATTCAGCAGCTGAAGAAATTCCACAAGTGCTGAAAATCCTCAACTGTGGATCTGTAGCTGTGGAAAAGGCTTAGGAGGCACAACAGGTAATCCATATTAACTGGAGCAGCAGACTTTGACAGTCTTGCCATAGATGTAGCTGAAAGTACCCACAGAGAGACCAGTAATCATTCCCTCAACTGGGACCACTGCAGCATCACTGGTACCAGCAAAGCATACACCACAGTGGCTGTCTGTAACTGATGGTCGTGTCTGTCCCTGGAGTGTTTCTGTTGCCTGCTGCAGCAGCACTCATTGCAGGCTGTTCAGCCTCTACTGCCTGAGGGGCTACTTCATGGGCTGCACTTGGTCTGGTGGTTGTTGTTTGTTGTCTTTCAATGACAATGTGAGCTAGTGTTGCTGTAACAACTGCCTCTGATATACACCCACTGGTTTGCTATTACTTGTGTCTGACCTCCACTATAATTTATTTCAATTGTTGGTTCACTGCATTTTTCTCAATGAGTGTTACACCTCACTTTCATGGATTTAGGGGATTCACCATTTGCTAACTTCTCCTTGCTTTGGGATTTTTTTAAGTGCAATTACCACTTAAAAAAACCTAAAAGCAAAGCAAAGTTACAAATGGTGAATTTTCAGTAAATGGGACAGTTTTGTGAAGCGATCCTTGATGGCAAATTTGGCAACCTTGGGAAAATTTTCCAGTGAAGTAAAACTTTACTGCATCTCTGCTCGTGCCTCACAACCCACCTGGGGCATGCAGTGATTTAGCATTACTGCAAACCCTGTCATGTGTTATTGCTTACTTACAATTGACAATGTAATCCTATGGGAATTTCTTATCATACTTTTCAGGTGGTTGAAGGCACTTGGCCCTCACAACATACCTGGGGTATTCAGCAATTTAGAATTGCAGCACACCCTGCAGTGTGGTATTGCTCACTTAAAGTTTATGATGTTAACTTATACAAATTATATACCACACTTCCCAGGTGGTTGAATGCTCTCAGCTGTGCCTTGTGCCTCACAACCCAACTGGGGCATGAAGCAATTTATCATGTGTTATTACTTATTTACAGTTCACAATGTGATCCTATGGAAATCATATACTGTACTTCCCAGGTAGTTGAATGCACTCAACTGTGCCTCATGCCTCACAACCCACCTGGGGCATGCGGTAATTTAGCATCACCACACACCCTGTCATTTGTTATTCCTTCCTTACAATTTACAGTGTGATACTATGGGAATTTTTTACCACACTTCCCAGGTGGTGTGCAAGTGTACATGTGTATCCATGTCTAGAGATGTGCTGGACCATGATGATGGATGTCTCTTGTGTTATGTGGAAAGAGCTGTTTGTTGTTTGTCTTACCTGATGATAGATATATGTGGTTGCTTGCGTTGCCTTTCCCCCCTTTGGCTGCTTGTGAGGGTGTGTGGAGATGGGTTGAAAACCATAACATTGCATCATGCCTTCGATCATGGGCACTTGGTGGGGGCAACTTTCATCAACCTCACCAAGGCCTTTGACACTGTAAACCATGGCTTCCTCTTGGCCCAACTCGAGGCTATGGAGCTGTCCCATGACTCACTGTCCTGGTTCCGGAGTTACCTCACAGAACGTTTGCAACGTGTAAAAATTGCTAACACCCTCTCAGGCCCTCAACTTGTATCCACCGGTGTCCCCCAGAGATCCATACTGGGCCCCCTTCTATTTAGCCTTTTCCTTAATGAGCTCCCTCAGGCCTGTCAGCACAAGATCCTTCTGTACACAGATGATGCGGTAATCTACTCCAGCCACTCCGACCCTGTCACCCTGGAACAGCGCCTTTAACAGGACTTTAACAATGTTGAGGATTGGTTTGGACAAGCTCTCCTGCTAGTCAATCACAAAAAAACCCAAACCATGCTATTCGGCCCTGCCCATAACCGTCATAAATCACACCCCATTAACATTCTTAGTAAACAAAATATGGCCTTAGAAACCGTCCAGCATTTCAAATATCTGGGACTCACTCTTAATAGATCCCTCTCATTCTCTGCCCATGTGGACAATGTCGCCACATCAGCTAACCGGAAGCTCGGTCTACTATACAAACACAGTAGCTGCCTCACTGGTAATGACCTTCAGCTTGCAATCACCAGCTCTGTCCTCTCGACCATCGACTATGGTCTTGCCATTTACAGCGCAGCGCCTGACAGTACCCTAAAACGGCTTTCCACTACATTGAACAAAGCCTGCAGGCTAGCTCTAGGGTCTCCTCACCTAACCCATACCTGTAAACTCTACCTGCAAATGGGATGGCTTAACCTGGTCGAGAGAACCCGCTAACAAGTCTGTCTCCTAGCCAAGAAAACAATCCTCTGCCTGCTACCTCCTGGATGCAGTTCCCTCCTGCACCAGTTTGAACCTACCAGGATTACTAGGGCATCTAACAACCACTCCCTCAAGGTCACCTTCCACCATACCTCACAAGGATAGAGATCCTTTGAATACAGAGCCCCACTCTGGATTGGGATGCTACCACCCAAACTTACCACAATTAGCAAACTCGGTCCGTTCAAATCAGCACTCAAATCCCACTTAACTACCCAACAGAAATGCCACTGCTTCCCCTAATCTCCTCCCCTGTGACCTGCAATCGCCTACCCCAACACCTGCACTTACTTTGCTGTCCTGCCTGCATCTTCACCTGTCCTTGTCACATCTTCCCTATTTTCCCCCTTCCCACCCCTATACCACCTCTCCTAGTTCTCAGCTCACCCCACTTACCAACTCTCAGCTGCCCCACTCCCCCACACCCACCAATAACCCCTGTGACAAAGTAACCCCAGCCTGAGGTTACTACCATATTCCTACACCCCTCTTCCTCTATCTATTCCCACTTCCTCTCAGTAAGGCCTACTGTGCTGATTAATAACCTTCATCACCTAAACAAACTCTCTGCACCCTCCTAGAACTATTACTGTAACTGTAACAATTGTTCTACTCAATGTGATTTGCTTCCCCATAGTTCTTTCTGTGTTTTTTCCCCGTTCTAGTAATGTACTGTGAATTTATTCTTTCCTTATGCCTGACACTGAACTTTTGTAAATGAGCTTGAAGCTCAAAGGTTGCAATCCTAGACTTCAATAAACAATCGCATTTTCATGTCGCTTTAATAGCAACCCTGACTGGTACATTAATGGAGTTTTTATTTTTGCAAAAAATATAGACATATATAGGGTTGAGTATGGTGTTCAGTGTTAAACCCCTAACTTTGCACCTTAATATGTTTGGCACCATTTGAAGAAGTCAGCTGAAATTTTGCATGTGTTGTCTAGGAGGCAAGATCTAAATCTGTGTGAAGTTTTATGATGGCAGCTTGTGCCGTTTCTTAGATCCATATGCCATTTATCTGTAGATGTCTTATTTTTTCCTCTATTTAATGTGCTTATTTTTTTTTTGCTCTCATCTACAGGCTACATGGAATGGAATTTGTTCCCCAAACTTGCAGGGCACAGGTGTGATGTCCTAAAGTAGTGCCTTTGAAAGGTTCAGTGAAAAAATATTTAACGGTTCCACAGTCATAAGGCTCTGAGTTTATGTGTTTTGAAGTTCTGAGCATGTGCACTAGGGTTTTTGGGATAACATTCTGACACAAAATGAAAAATTGGATGTCACAGGAACCCTTTTTGGTTTCTTACCACTTGCTTGGCACTGTATGAAACATTTTTTGTGCTGTGAGTGCCGCCATCTTGTTCCCTTTCTCCTCAAACTATCAAGCATGGAAAATACAGAAAAATGCTGTCATTTCAAAGAACAAACACCATAATCTATCTAAAAAGGCCCGGTTTAGCTAGATTCTGTTGTTTGTTTTTTAAAATAAGTGCAAGAAATACCTTTTATGGACATCCAAAATACTTGGTTCCCAGCCTAGCGAGAAGAGCCGTTCATCCACGTTTTCTATATGAGAACAGAGGAACTTTCTTGACTGCTGCAACCGCAGTTGAAACTCATGCTGCAGGCTGCAGTGAGAGCACTGATCCACTGTTTCCTTTCTGTCTACTATCACCCCCCTTTCCCCTCCCTTTCTGTATGCAATGTTGCCCTGGTGTCTAGTGGCACCCCGCCCTCTGATTGCCATCCCCTTAATATATTTGTATTTCCCTGTTTTCTAGTGCCATCCTTCACCATCACCATAATTGATTGATATCTACCTGGTGTCTAGTGGCACCTCCTACCCTCTGTTCACTATCCCCCTACTTAATTGATCTTTTCCTGGTGCCTAGTGGCACTTCCCACCCTCCAATCATCGTCCTCCTACATATTTGATCTTTTCCTGGTGTCTTGTGGCACCCGCCGCCCTCTGATCACTGTTCCCATACTTAATTGAACTTTTCCTGGTGTCTAGTGACACCTCCACTCTCAAATCACCATCCCTGTAATTGATTCATCTTTCCCTGGAGTCTAGTGGCACCCTACACCCTCAGATTGCCATCCCCATTAGTCTTTGGTCTTTCCCTAGTGTCAAGTGGCACCCCCCCACCCTTCCAATTCCCTTCTCAGTCTGAAATAAAGAAAGCTGTCCCCTGATGTTTTTTTTAACTTGCAAAGAAGAAAATGGTCCTTCAATGATCTGCCCCGCCACCCCCACCTCCCATATAGCACCAGTGTTGGGTAAGTTACTTTTTCTATTACTTTCTATTACGTTTGGAAACTTGTTCAAGGAAGCTCTGTGCAGTCACTAGCAAGGATGGAAAAGTACTAGAAAAAGTAATACACCTTACAATTATAGTTGCTTATTTCTTTTTATACAAAAACAATACAAAAATAATAAATAACTTTAACAGATTACATTTTTTGAAATTAATAGGTTAGTTACTAGTTACTTTCAAATAAATGTAATCAGTTACAGTTACATATTTCTTTTGTATAAAAAGACATAAAGTAATTGTAACAATGGGTGTTCCTCTTCCAGTACTTCTCCATCCTTGCTAGTGACTGCACAGAGCTTTCTGGAACAAGTTTCCAAAAGCAATAGAAATTAATAGAAAAAGTAACTTACCCAACACTGCACAGCACCTACCACCCCTCACCCTCTAGTACACCCCCACACATCCTCACTTACCTGAACAGGTCACAGTGCAAAGATCCAACCTTCAATCAAAGAAATGTCTTGCTGCTGGAACTGCCAACTGCAATATAAGAAAATAAGGTAAGTGCTGTTCAGTGTATGTCAATGGGGTTTTCAACTTTAATGCATAACTTTGTCAGTGTTGTATATTTGGACTCCATATTTTCAACATGACCTTCTGGGACCCCACCTCATGATGCCATGGTGGTGGAATTATATAAGTCAAGCCCAGAAGGTGATCTTTTCAGTCACTTGGTGAAATCACCTTTTGGGTGAGATTTGAAACTTTTCACCACCCTTGTTCATGAGGTGGGGTCATAAGATGACTAAATTGAAAATGTGGGGTCAAAATATGAAAAATGGCAAGGTTATGCACATACAGGCTGACTTTGTTAGTGTGCACTAATGCCACAGGAATGCACAAGTACTGGAAAGTATGCCAACCCCACATGCTTTCACCACATTAATCATGATGCCCTGCCACTGCTTTATGACAGCTCCCATCTCCCCACAGCATTGCCTCACTACACACAATACAAAAAAATGAAACTACAACTTTAAAGTAACTATACTATACTTTAAAGTAACTAAATCTTAAAAAAATAACAACAACAATTGGTAATCTTGAGGCACAAGGCATACTAGACACTTAATGGAGTGATTTGTTCAAAAAACTGTTTTAAATGCTTTTCAATTGTTTTGGGGAACAAATGTTCAGAGTATACTTAACACCAACTCTCTCTTCATAAGACTGCACTGAATTCAGCCTATGCATGACAATTTATTTATTTATTTATTTGAATTTTGATAACCAGGTAGGCCCACTGAGACAAAGCAGTCCCTTTTTCAGTGGTGACCTGGGGAATCTAAGCATTCCACAAATGATAGACATTAAACATAGTAGATGGACATTAAACATACTGTAGTACCAACAGTGGTACAAACAGTAGTAACATTAACAAGTAGAAATATTCAACAATTTGATGCAGTAAGTACATAAGATAGAGAAACATCATACACTTTAGGGCATAAATAACTTTCAAACGTGTTAGTTACACAGGGTTCATAGAAACCTAGAGATCATATCAGTGGATTATATACAGTTACACATGCCAGTGGCAAGGAATAGGTCTTTGTACTGTTTTTTAAAACTGCAAGAGGGATGTGCATGATAGAAGTCTTATTGGAACATTGTTCCATTTATGTGCAGCTGCATATGAGAAATATCTCTTTCCAACTGCTAAACGAGTTTTAGGTATACTTAGTAATGGTTGGTGAGATGTTCTAAGGGACCTGGCGAATGGTTTCCTGGTCAGTAAGTTAGACAGACTTAGCAGGGAGGGGAGGTGAATTAACTTGAAGGTGGTACACAGAAAGGGGTAGCCCAACTTCACCTCAAAACCTGGCCAATTTAAGGTACTGAACACAGCACAGTGGTGAGTTTGGGCCAGGGCTGAAGCGGCAAATCTGGGAATATGGTGATATGCTTGCCTAAGTCTATTCAGAATAGATGGCTTTACTGTAGAAAGCAAGAATGCATCATAGAGGAGACCTGGGAGTAGGGTTGCAGTAGAGATGGTCTTTCTGGATTGGGAAGTGAGGTAGGAGGCAATACAGTATAGTAACCCTGGTTCCTGTTGAGTTGATTTTATAATTTTATTGGTATGGAACTTGAAGGATAGGTTTTCATCAATACTGCTCATTGTAGCACCATATTACCTCCAATTCCATGGATCATTGCGAACTTCACATTAGGGGCACAATTCACAGGTAAAGATGCCAGAGTCACTGTTCATGAAGTTTCAGCTGTTAGACAAAGCTGAACTTCACCTTGTAGATTAAATTTGTGAATTTTGGCAAATTTGTACATTTCTCCATAGAGTGAAGTTGTCTAACTTCACCAACCCCTAATCCTGGCTGGCTTTGCTGTATGTTTCTTGATAACCTTCCATAACATGAGCAGTTCAGCCTGATGTCTGCTGATAGGAGTCTCATCCCTGCCCCTTCCCTCAGCATGAAGGATGGGTCTTTATGCCAATCCCCATCCTTTTTATGGGGCTCATCCAAGTCAATGGGCTGGCCTTTCATCTTGGGCTTTCTAAAGGATACAGGTACTATACATATAGCACATGCTGGAGGAAACTATCATCCAAGGGGGCCCTTGGGCAGAGAGAATTGTTCTTTGTTCCATTTGGCAGAGCTCACTTCCTCACAGGACATGCCAGATGGGAGGGGGGGGTCACCTCAACCCCCTCCTTTCAACAGTTTTGAACCATAGACTTTAAACATTTCTACATCTGTAACTGTTTCACCTGAACATGTTCAGTACTAATAATTTGAATACCCATGTTTGAGTTACATGTTAAATGTGGAATTTGAGGGGATCCATTGAGACAGGTTCTAAATTCCTTTGAGCACTTACAAATCCCCACTACCCAGGATAATTAGTAGACTCAGGTTGAGTTGTGTATTATGCTTTTTTTTTTTTTTGCAGAATGTCTGCCCCCTTCCTCCCAGTATCCAGTGATGATAATGATTAAAAATGAGTGACTGCAAAAACAGTGACTCATTTTAAGCGCTATCACCATGAGCTACCCTGCATGGGTAATGATGGAACAGTGAGGAAAGCGACTGGAAGGGAAGGGATAGGGAGGTAGAGGGGAGGGATAAGAAGGAGGGTTTAGGGAGGGAGGAGAGCCTGCTGCAGCTGAGCCAGTCCTGTAGTTAGGTGGTGAGAGTGGCTGGCTACTGTGCAGTAGACACTGGGTTCGGGCTGGACCCGGGGAGAAAATCTTACCTCTGCTTGCAGCTGCTGTTCTTTTTTTCCTAGATAGAGTTTTGCCCCCTCCTCAACCTACACCCCCCTGGAGTTGGTAATCTAAAAACAGGGGTATGCGGGAGCAAAGCCCCCCCACGGCAAAAACACTAGGTGTTCCTGAAAGTGGGCTCACTGAGAATTGTATATCGCCAATTTGCTTTTCGGTGATATATGCACATCATAATAGCGATAATTGTTTTACGATCGCTATTATGAATGGAACTCTTCCTCCCCTTTCATTTACCATATGGGGAGGAGGGCACTAGTCACCCAGGCAAGGTTGGAGGCCTTGGGAAAAGATAAAATGGATTGTTTGGCCCTGCATCTGTAACATTACTACTCCCAGAATGTCATGTACAGTATATGACCTTCCACAGGCCCTAAACAGCTTACTTCCCCCTCTTTTGGGTTCATTTGGTAGGGAAATGTTATCCCACAGTGAGACCTACCTCCTTCTGTGCCCTGCATAACCATATCTGTTTGCTCAGTCTTGAGAAAGGATGGAGGAATGCCATCCTTCCCATATTCCCCGTAAAAGAGGCACTTCCTCCAGGGAGCAGTTTTCCTAACAACTCCAGATTCTTTTCTGACCTGGGCTTATGGAAGCCAGTTATCCCACTCAAGCGCATGGTAGGGCTTGCTTTGCATCCCAAGGTACCAGATCTACAGTTTTTTTTAATTTTATGCATCCGAGATTGTAGAATATGTTTGTTTACTGATACTGCTTACATGTACATCCTCAATCTTGCTCAGGAAGAACGCTAGCTTGGTTGGAGGACAAGAGTATTGGCACCTCAGCTCAATTTCTTGATCATTTTAAAATGTCCAAGTCATAGTTACAGAGTAATTCCTCAATGTAAATGGCCTGACCAACCCCAATGAACAGTTCAAAATGCTTACTCAGATTAAAAGTACTAAGCCAGACCTCATATTCCTTCAAGAAACCCACCTAATATCCCAGGAGCACAATTTGGTTTTCCCATGGTGATCGATGCCAGAGAGTTGCCATCCTTGTTCCCTGCCATACTCCATTTCAGCCACATGATACCTTGTCAGACTCATAGGGCCACCTGGCAATAGTGACTGGAACCTTCCATGACAAGGAAGTCACACAGGCCAATCTATACCTCCCACCTGGAATCAACACTCCAAGAACATGACAGTTGCTCTAAATAATTCTCAGTATCACTAAAGGAATCCTCATCCTAGCTGGAGACTTTAGTATTGCTCCAGATAGGAGTATTGACTCTATCATCCCATCCCCACCCTTTCAACCAGTGGCCCACAAGTTTTTCAAGAAGTTTATTTGTGATGTAGGCTGGGTGAACATCTGGTGAAGTCTGTATCCCAGTAGACGTGGTTATATGCACTATGTGGTGGAATGTCATACATATATGCACATTGACCATTGTTACACCCAAGCTGAACACCTGGATGTGTTGAGAACAGCTTTTTGGGCCCTATTGCACAATTAAAGCATGCTTCTGTTTCTTGTTTTGGGACTTTGGTCTAGAAAAACATAATACTAAATGGCAGTTAAACCCATATTATCTTAGAGTCCTTGAATTTCAGGAATTTCTTAAGGAAAAGATTGCTGACTTTGTGCAGAACAGTCCCTGAAACACAGTGAAGCCACCCATTTATTGGGATGCACTAAAGACTGTGATCTGAGACCACATTATGCAGTACACCTCATCCATGAAAAAAGTCTGCGAAAAGTGATGACGTAAGCTGGAGAACATGCTACTGATCCTACATGTCCATCAGCATGGTGATCAGACAGTTCTACCAAAACTAAAACAGGCATGGGTGGAAGCTGACACCTTCTGCTATCAGAAAACATAGATTGCCCTGGCTTTTCTAGCATTATACTTTTATGAGGTGGGTCCATGAGCATATCATCTCTTGGCTTACTAAATCCACAAGCAATGGAAATTAGCCACTGTATCCTCCCTCCTCCATCTGGAAACAGGGATTAAACAAACAAAATTACACAAGCGTTCTCCCAATACTACCAAACACTTTATACACTTGAACACCATGACCCACTAGAGGAAATTCATAATTTCCTGGCTCTGCTGTCCATCATCTGCCTCTCAGAAGCACAGGGTGCCCATCTTGTTTCCCAAGTTATGACAGATGAGGTGAAAGCCATCCTCTGGGAAGCTAAGATGCTAAAGGCCACAGGCCCATATGGCTTCTGTACTGAATTTTTTAAGAAGTCTGGGGAATGTATCATCCCCATACACCTCAGAGCCATGCATGTGGTACAGAAGGGAGAGTCTCATCCACCTCCTTGGTCATATGCAGCTATATCAATCATCCTAAAACTGGAAAGAAATGCCTAACTATCCTCCTCTTGTAGACCAAGCTCTGTCCTCAATGTTGACTGCAAACATTTCATAGCTGTTATTACCTGATGCCTGGATGCTCTACTCCCTCAACTAGTGGGATTAGATCAAACAGGATTTGTATGTTACAGTACACAATCACAGATAACATCAGATGGATCTTGCATATAGTACACTAGATGTGACTGGCTTCTAACTTGTCTCTCTTCCTTATCGTTGATTTTGAAGATTACTTTTGACTGGATCTCCTGGCCGTTCTTGCATACAGTGTTGGGGTGGCTGGGATTCCTGGACCAATTTCTATCCCTCATCCAGTGCATCTATTCCTCCCCTGAGGCATGTGTCAAAATTAATAGACATCTTTCACTGTACTTCCCCTCCAATGAGGTATCCAGCAGGGTTGCCCCTTCCCCCATTGTTTGCCCTTTATATTGAACCCCTATCAATGCCATTAGAGCTGATCCATTCTTCTCTGGGGTTTCTGCTGGAGGAGAGAAAAAACACTTAGCCCTTTTTGCAGATGATATTCTTTAATATCCAACTCAACCCAAAAAAGCTATCCCATCAGTCTTTGAGGTTATCCATAGATTTGGCAGGACTACAGGTTATAAAATTAACACTATAAAGACAGAAGCACTCAGTGTTTGCTTTACCCCATCATCATATATAAGAGAGGCCTACCCATTCCACTGGGACTTGTCCAGGATAAAGTATTTGTGGGTATACATTACCCATAACCAAGCCCATTACTTCAAAGAAAATTATCTTCCTTACACCCTGCAGCTTACTCAGAATCTCATGAACTGGGACACGCTTCCTCTTAGCTTCTCTAGGCATATCAAGGTGTTTCATATGGTGACCCTGCCAAGATCCTTATATTTATTCTAGAATATCATCCTTTGTCTTATATAGACCTTCATCCAGAAATAGAATAGGGAAATTTCATCATGTTTTATATGGACTGGTCATGGATTAAAATTCAGAAATTACACCTCAAGGGGCGGTTTAGTGCTCTCACATTTGCAGTTATGTTATTGGGCTTCACATTTTTGTTTTCTAATTTCTCAACACTGGGTTGGCTCCCTTACAATATGTTTGAGGAATGAGTGACAGATCTTTCTCAACCAAGCCTTTTTTGTCTCCATTTATCATGAGGATGCTTCAGGTGCCTACTCTTTCCTACAAACTTCTGGATGCAATACCAAATTTTAACTTGCCATATTCTCAGAAAAAAAAACTCCTTCTGATTGAATATCTCCACCTCCTATGCCTTGTCTCACACCTGGAGTCCTTCCACCCTAACTATATTAATCCAGCATTTCAGAAATGGGAGATAACCTCCCTCTGTTACTTATACCAACTTGTAACTAAGGAAGGATGTTGTACCTTCTAGGATTTATAGACTACATTTGGGCTACAATCAGTGGATTTGCTTGGTACCTCCAGATAAGACATTATGGTGATGATCTCCCTTCCTGTCTCTGGTTGCCTGATACCTATCCACCCATAATACAGTTACTGATTACTCTAACACAGACAGGCCCGGTACCCCATATACTCTATCTCTTATATAAGGCCCTACTAGATACTTCAGGTGTCTTTCTTTTAGACACTGTAATGCAGTGGGAGGAAGAACTGAATATTCCTCATTTGCATCAACTATGGCACAAAGCCTGCCATCAGGCATCTAAAATAACTAGCTCACATCAATGGAGAGAATATGTTTGGAAACATCTTTTACAGTATTTCAGAACACTGATGATTACTGTACATTACTCCTTGAGACCTAACGCATCCTGCTGGAGAGGATGTGGTGAACTCACAGTGCATCTCACCCACATTATGAGGTCCTGCTTGATTCTGACTCCCTTTTTAAGGATTTGAAGGGAGAACTGCAGGTCCTCCTGGAGGAACCCTACGCCCTTATGGTAGAGAAATTTATGGTTGGGACTTTACATCATGTCTAATGACCCAAGATTTATTCCTTGACCCATTATGTGACTTACTTACTCCTTACTCCATGTGCATTCTCTACCCCTTGGCTCCTCCTGGCTGGTCAACCCATATGGGAGTACAACTTCATATAGGTCAAAACTTGAGCATTCCCTACAACTGTTTGGCAGGCTCTGGCTAGGAACACTTAGAATGGTGCTGAATGCACTCCTCCCCCTCCCTGATCTTTTAAGGGTACAGAAATATGACATTACTAGGCACAATCCAAGCATTTAATTCTGGTTCATGAGGAAATTCCATGTCAAAACACTTACTATATCTTAGTTGTGATGTGATTGTCTTTGAGTAATATAATACCCAACTCTGTGATTGTATACCGCTGCTGTCACTGATTTCTGATTGCATGCACAGAAAGTTCAATAAACATATATTTACAAAAGGAAGGGTATAGGACATTTGTCTCCATTTTCCATGCTCATACCAATGGACCTGTCCAGACCTGGTGCAAGTCCACCTCCACATATATCACCATTACTTTCTCAGTCACTTACAAGCTGATGGATCTTCCCCTTGCTCAAAGGAAGTAAAAAAAGTTATGAAAAAAATCAACAGGATAAACCAGGAAAATTCCATCTCGACCACTAATGCAGCCCCTTATTGGCATGAAGGGTTCGCTGTGCTTCTCTGGCCCTGTTCTGTGTGCTGCATTTTCAATGGTAAATGGGTTTCATGGCAATTGCAGGGAGAAAGAAGATAGGAAACCGACCTTTATGGTTTTTTTTTAAACTGCCATCTTCATTTTCCCTCATTGGTCAATCTACCCCCCAGACACACACACTCAGTGGATATCCTTCCCAGCCCCTCTCTCACCTGGCACCTTTTCTAGTCCCTCCCAGTCGCATCTCCAGGAAGGTGAGTAACAAGTCTGGCCATCCAGACAAGGGCAGGGTCCTCTCCTTTAGGCCTGAATGACTGGTGGAAAAGGAGCTGTAACTCCAAACCCCTCAACTGAAATATTTTGCTGAATTTTAATTAGATGGGCAGGCCCACTTTTCCTCCTGTCCCTTAGCCCTTTGGGATTAAATGACCATAGCCATGTGTTTATTCACAGCATTTCATTACATGAACAGTTTGGCATGACTTGTGCAGTTCGGAAGGTCATTCCCACCTCTGCCATGTTACAGGAGTCTGGGTCCATCCATTGTGCCCCTTCCACATCTCTGAGGGCTCATCTGACTTCATAGGCTGGCCTTCAGTCTTGCAGTGGCCTTCTTTCATGGTCTGGCTCCTTCCCAACAGTACAAGTATGTACTGGATGAAACCATCATCTAAAGGGGTTTTGTGAACAGAGAGAAGATATGCTTGCCCCCATCTGGAACAGCTTACTTTCTTTCATGACATGCCAGATAGGGAGACATCAAAACCCAAAACCCATCCAGGACCGTGTATTTTCAGTCTCCAGCCCCCATACTGGCCTCAGAGGACATGTTCAGACCAGGTGCAGATTTCTCCTTCCCCAATGTCACCATTTTCTTCCCAGAGACTCCCAGTATACCACAGGAAAGGCCACTGTCTGTTTTCCTAGGCACACACCCCACTAATTCTTCCAAGGCTTCCTGAATGGCTAGACTGAACAGGTCATAACCCATTTCTAAATGTGTACCCCATCCTTAGCATACAACCTAGGTACTGTGGTAGAAACGTCATCATGTTTGACCTCCCCACCATCAGTGTTCTCCATAAATGTTACCATTTCTATATTGTCAGTAGCACTGTCATCATGAGCATGCCACCAATGGAACCACTGGATCATGTGTAGTTATACAATAGTTGTGATGGCCCTCCTTCAACAAATGGAGCTGGCAGTATAGCCTAGAGGTTAGAGTAATGAACTGTGAATGAGCTTGTACATCCAGCAGACCTGGGTTTTATTCCCATAACCTCCACTTGCATACTATGTGACTCTAAGCAAGTTACTTAACTTCCCCAGTACTCCTGGGATGCCCCTGAAAACAGGCACTTGTGCTTAGTGGGCCTTACCTGGTTACCAAAGAATAAAAAAAAATGTGCAGGTGGTCATCCTTCATACTTCACAAGAGTAAGTAAACTTATTTTTAATTGTCAAAAATATTGTCTGTTGCTGTATTGGTCCTTGTACATTAAGATGCACATTACAGGTGAGTTGATACCTTTTATTGAACCAACAGAGATTTGCAGAAAACACTGTAAGCTTTCGAACCTACAAATTCATTCATTCAAGTCCATTCCCTTTCTGATGAAGAACTTCTAGGTCTGAATGCTTAAAGTGTTTTCTGTAAATCTCTCTCGGTCCAATAAAAGGTATCAAATCACCTGTTTTGTGAATCTTTTTTAACTTGTATTTTGTTGTGAAAGGGGCAAGGGTTCCAGAAGGAGTCTAAAAAAGTAGGAGAATAGATGTTCGCATGTACTTAAGAAAACATTTCTGCCTTGTGGGTCAGGATAGCAGAAGAGGGTAAAATCCTTAATCGTGCATCAGTTATTTTGCAGGTGTGTAAAATAATTATTAAATCCTCTAATAATCAAATCCATCTCTTGAGAAAAAAGAAAAGATAGAAAAGTAGAAATTAGAATTACACAATTTCCTAAGATTTTCAATCTAAATAGATAAGCTTAATCATAAAAATGTCCAATCTTTATCACAGACTTTCTAATTTAGAATTCAGAATTTAAACCATTAGAATCATGTTAACATGTTTTCCAATCCTAAAATGTAAGATACAGTATGTTACAGCACAACTGCTTTATACGAGAATGGAACAAAGCCCAGATCCTAATTCAGACATGTGGAGGATCTATGATACCTGTGTATAGATCGAGCAGACCTTGTTCTGGAGCATTGCCTGCACACTGACTCAAAACTCATAGTCTGGCTCATGGCATACTACAGGAGAAAGCAGGTCATTTGAATGTGTTGCAGTTAAGGTTGGAACAGATGGTTGTTGCAGTTAAGGTTGGGACTGGTGATGGTTGTAGGATCATTCTTAAGTACCATACACCAGGACATTGGACAAGTGTCTGCAGGAACTAGTAGACTTCATTGCCAGCTTAGTCTTGGACTCCTGAAGTATTCCTGTGCTGGGGATGTCAATGCTTAGGATGACAATAAAGCATCACATTTTGAGAAACAGTTACTCCAGTTGATGACATCACTGGATTTTGCACAGGTAGTTGACTCTGGGACCCACCAGCAGGGCCATGCATTGGATCTTGTTTTCTCATTGGGTCTTGATGTTTGCAATGTCATAGCTGATCCTGTCATCTGAGTCATAGAAATATAGAAACATAGAAACACAGAATGCGATAGCAGAAAAAGGCCTAGCAGCTCCTCCAGTCTGTCCAGCCCTATCTATTATCTTTGTGATGGCTCTAGTGACAATCATCTTCCCTTTTTCTCTCCCCTATTGCACCCACTCCTGCCCTTATCAGGCCCTTGTACCTGTCCACCTGTGTTTAAATCTAGTAAGTGCTTTGGCACAGATCATCTTTTCTGCCATTGTGTTTCCTCATATGATTTCTTCCCCAGCCCCTGTACCATTTTGATTCCCCCTGCTATGCACAGCCTCCACCCTATCACAATCTTTCCTAAGGAATGGGCTCCAGAACCTCACCCAGTTCTTAAGCTTGTAGTGAACCTGGGGCCTATACTTGGGAATGATCACCTCCCTGCTTCTACTACTGATCTCCTTCCTATACCCCCTAACATCATTTTTGCCCTACCCACTGCCCTGTTGCAATGTTATCAGCCCTGGGTCCCTTTCCTCATTTATGACCTCTGTTACCACTTGCCCCTGAGGTATTGTGTGTTTGGGTTTTTGTTAATGATGTATGTTTCCTTACATTTCTTGGCATTGATTCTCAGCTGCCATATCCTGGAACACCTTTCAAGCCTTTCCAGGTCCTCCCCTACTGCTCTGTACCCATCTTTATTGTCCCCCCTCACATAGATCATGGTGTCATCCATGAAGAGGTAGATCTCCTATCCTTATATTGGAAATTAATATGTTAAGGAGGATGGGCACTAGGACTGAGCCCTGTGGTGCACTGATGGTCACCTCTTTGACCTCCAAGTATTACCTGTTTGTAATAACCCTCTATAGTTACCCATTTAGCAAGTTTTACATCTATGTTGTTGCACTTTCCTCTACCCTGAGATCCCTCAGTTTCTTTACCACTTTCTTGTACGGTTCTGAGTCAAATGCCTTACTGAAGTCCAGGATCAGTATGTCTACTGCCTGTCATTTATTGGCCTCCCTTGTTATCAAATTGTAGAATTTGATCAGGCTTGTCTGGAATAACCTCCCCATGTATCCATGTTGCCTACTGTCCTGTATTTTTTTTCCCTTGAGGAAGTCTACCAGACTGTCTTTGTTCAAATCAGCATGTTGAGTGGTTCCTATGTGGGGTTCCTTGGTTAAGTTCCCCTTTTGCAGAGATGGTCCAATATCTTCCTAATCACAATCTAGAGTCTAGAAAATTCTTGTCAGTATTAAACATATTGAGCATGGTGATAGCTTGTGCTGTGGGATCTAAGAAGGCCATGGAGAACTACAATGTGGCTGTTATGACTGCTTTTGACTGTTACCCTACCATGCTCATCCCTTGACTTCTCACCACAACTTGCCATGGTATTGTAACAAGCTACGGTGGCTGAAGAATAAAGAATGGAGGCTGGAGCATTCTCAGCAGAGGTCTTAGTCAGTGGAGGATAGATTGGTGCTGAGTGCTCATTATGATGAATTCCAACAGGCCATCACCCTGGAAAAGGCAGAGTTCCTGCCATGGGGCATTACTGCAGGGAAGAACCAACTGGCTTAGCTCTTACACATTGTGGACAGATTCTTAAATTCACCTTGGGCTCGATTCAGAGACAAGCAGAACTGGCACAAGCACTGAATGTGCTGAACATTTGACACATGGGGCTTGTGGACATCAGTCAGAATTCGCAATCCCATGCATCATTTTCTGCTAATTAGACCAGCTTTTTGGTGGTCTAGGCTTGTGGCAAATGGGGGACCTCTTTATGTGGTTTGTAATAGTTGGGGCAAGTCACCATAAAGTAGGACAAATCAAGGATAGTGGAGCACTCTCTGGTACCTCTCTTAATAAAAATCAAGGAGTCCAAACCTTAAGCAGGTACAAATATCTCTGTTTATTCAGAGGTGGTGAAATTCACAATCTGGATAGAGATACAGCTAGGCCACAGGTAGCCCCTAGTAGGAAAAGTGTTGCAAATGTGTGTACCCTTTCTGAATTGAACACAAGCTGTGTCAATGTGTTTGACACAACTGCGGGTTTGATGCAGGGCTTGATGCAAGCCCTGCATCAATCAACCTTTCTGAATTGAGCCCCTTGTCTCTAGGCTCCCAGAGCATTTTCTGCAGAGAGATGTGAGAAATTTACTCAATTGATCCTTGACAAGGCACCCTCTATTAGGAATGTGATCTGCAGAAACAGCCAGTTATGGGCTAGTAGTAAGTGGCTGAGGATATGCATGGATGATCTACCAGTCTAGGGGGAGTTAGAGCCAGTTTTGCTGAGTGAGATGATCTAGAGGATCTCGGGGCTGTGCCCCACTTATTGTTTATTGGACCAGGGGCCTAGTTGGTTACTTGTCAACTGCCAAAAGACCCGAGGTCCAGTTATAGCAGATATCATCAGGTGTTCCCTGAAGGAAAAGGAAATCTTTCCATCTGCACTGAAAAGGGAAGTGGTGAGACCTCTACTAAAGAAGACTCTTTTGAACCCTGACATTCTTGAAATTACTTGTGGGTTTCAAACCTTCCTTTCTTGGGTTACTGTAGGTGACTAAAATTTGGTGGTGGTGTCAGAACAAAGGCTATAATTAACTTTTTACAACAATGCACTTGGATTCACCTTGGACCTTACCCAACAATAATTTCATAAATTACCAAAAATAATAAAAATTCAAATATTATATTATCTTATACTCTCCAAATTCCAAAATAACGGCAAATAACACTGCTTTGCACTCTTATAATTATGTAAAAAATATATTTTATGTACACCTATATAATAATTCTAAATATTCCACATTAGAGTAACTATCAAGCTTAACTGTAAACATCAACAAAATTGTCTCAGAAAATCCAACAACCTAATAAAACAAATTTTAGCAAATGAATAAGCAATATTCAGAATAATAAAGGGTAATAGATATACTAAACTGTTCTCATACTTAGCATTTAACATAACTTTAATGCATAAGAACATGCAACTCATAAAATCAATATCTCAGATTATTTCTGTGTAAAACTTGTTTCAAAACTTTATAGCATGTAAAATGTATTTTTCTTTTTTATGAGCACTGGCAACAGCTCACTACATTAGTGTTTTGTATTATACTTTCATAAAACTCAGTTTTAACCTTTCAGATCATGCAAAAAAGTTCTCATTTTAAAGCTTTCAAACAATATACCCAGGTTCTATAGTTAAAAGTAAATTTCCTTGTTACTTTCCAAGATAAGCCAATTACTTAACTATTAATTAAAATTAATAAGTAAAAATAATCAAAAATACTTACATTTCTGGTTGGCGAAGTGGTTCTTCCTCTCACAACTTAGAACTCTTGGTTGAGTCTGGCTCTTGATGAAAAAGTCTATTTTAATCAGCTAATTTTCTTGACCCTGGAACTTTTTTGGCATGGACAAACACTGCATGTTAAATTTCTCTTGCTGAAAGTCACTTCACCAAAAGTCAGTTCATGGATTTGTAGAACACAGCTTCAGTCTGCACAGCCCATAGCAATACTGGATTCAAAGAACTTTCTTGTGGATAGTAAAGTTGTTTCAATAACTGGAACTTGACTTCTTCATGTTGTACATCTGCTATTAACCTCAGAACAGCTAGACTTCCTTATCAAAGCACTGCAGCTTGTGTCTGGCTGTGAAACTTTAAGGTTAAGTGTATGGCATCAGCAGGCAACATTACTTCAGTCAAAATGCTCAGCAAATAAAACACAGACCTTGCTTCATACACAATGAGAATGTCCATGCATCTGGTTCTTGTACCCGGACCTTGTAGCAGCACTGCATCAGGTTTCAAGTTATCCTTAAGCTGGTCCCAATATTCCAAATACAGGCATGGCCCAACGCTTCTTGGACTAGCTACAGTATAAACCATTAGAATTCTTAGTTAGACTAACATAGATACTTTTACATTGCTGATTTGGCTCAGACTGAGGTATGGCCAGAAAAATTCACCAATATGAAATTGACCACAACCAGAGTTTGATTGGTTTGAGTCACCAAGAAGGTGGGACATCTCAGATGATAAATGATGACATACAGACATGCCTTTTAAGACATCCCCTTTTTCTTAAAACGTGTTTTTCATTCAAAATTATTTTTCTTAATAACATTTTTATTTAACTTCATTTAAACATTAAACTTACATGTTCAGATGTTTCTCCTTAAGGTTAACATTTTGATACAAATCTTATTTTCCTAGTATTGATATTTTTTTAAGTTACACTACTAAGGGTTATAACTTCATAATTTTAATAAAACTTCATAAAATAAAGTGATATCCTTGCTCTAAATATTCTAAGCTACAGAATAATGTAAGATTTCTAAGAAAAATCCATTATTAAAGTCTTTAAAACTTTACTTTTTTGCAGAAACACATGAAGTTCTTTGTTCTGCTCAGAAAAGTAATAAATCTTAAACTGTCAAAAGATTCTTTTAGATGATTTTTTCTTTATTACAACAAGATATAGACTTAAGAGTCTTATTTTAAGACTCCTCAATACATGAGTTATCATGAGATACTAGATTTGTTTAGTTTTTAATAAGAAAACAATATTAAAGTAAGTTTTAAACATAACTCCTGAACCCTTGGTCCTGTACTCATGAAACGTGGTCAGCTTATTTATCATACTAGTGTCTAATATCTAATCAATGTTCATAGTGGCAGTACATTACATCTTTAAACTATGAATAAAACTTCTTATTCTAATGTAAAGTTAATAAAGATTTTAAACTACATTTTCTAAGACAAGCCCAAACTGTACCAGATATTGGTTTCTAATCTGATTGTTGCCATGGATACCCATCTATGGAATGTCTACTCCAGCCTGAATTCAAAAACATGCACACAAATCAGTCAAAAACACAGTGATGCTTATCTTGGCTAGTTACAGAGAATAGAGGCCAGTCTCAGGGAAGCTTTTAGTTTTAAAAGTCTGCTTTTGGTTTTAAAAGTCTGCATTAGACCATTCATAATTTTAATAAAACTTCTTAAAATGAAGTGATATCCTTGCTCTAAATATTCTAAGCTACAGAATAATTTAAGATTTGTAAGAAAAATCCACTATTAAAGTCTTTAAAACTTTACTTTTTTGCAGAAACACATGAAGCTCTTTGTTCTGCTCAGAAAAGTAATAAATCTTAAACTGTCAAAAGATTCTTTTAGATGATTTTTTCTTTATTACAACAAGATACAGACTTAAGAGTCTTATTTTAAGACTCCTCAATACATGAGTTATCATGAGATACTAGATTTGTTTCGTTTTTTAATAAGAAAATAATATTAAAGTAAGTTTTAAACATAACTCCTGAGCTCTTGGTCCTGTACTCATGAAACGTGGTCAGCTTATTTATCATACTAGTGTCTAATATCTAATCAATTTTCATAGTGACAGTACATTACATCTTTAAACTATGAATAAAACTTCTTATTCTAATGTAAAGTTAATAAAGATTTTAAACTACATTTTCTAAGACAAGCCCAAGCTGTACCAGATATTGGTTTCTAATCTGATTGTTGCCATGGATATCCATCTATGGAATGTCTACTCCAGCCTGGATTCAAAAACATGCACATAAATCAGTCAAAAACACAGAGTTGCTTATCTTGGCTAGTTACAGAGAATAGAGGCCAGTCTCAGGGAAGCTTTTAGTTTTAAAAGTCTAAATTGGACCTTATTTTTCTGAACTCTGAAACTGTCTCCATTTTAAATGGCATCATTTCTCTAGCTTAATGTTTTAAAATTTAATCAACAGTAATCTTAACCAGAAATTAGAGTAAACATTTCCCATGATTAATACCATATAAAATCACATTATAATAATTAAAAATCAATTCTTAATAATAAAAATAAAATAATTTTTCCATCAAGGGTTCTGTCCCCAAATTTCCCCCCTTTGAATGAAAAGGCACCTCAACAATGCATTTATAATTCAAAACTATAATTCTATTATATATGGGTATATAGTTTTAAGCATTGCAGGGAAAATGAAACATAAAACACAAAGCTGAGTCATTATGTGGTAACTTATGACACTGTCAGCACATTACATCATCGGATGTGACATCGTAAATGTGACATCACTGGATTACATCATTGGAGATGTACTTTTTTGCATTGAAATGTGTACAGTACAACATGAACTAACATGATTAAACATGATTGCAACTATGTACAACTATGTACACTTTCAAAATAACATAAACTTTTACATTGCTTTAAACATTATCCAAATACAACAAATTCTCTTTGTTTATTAACAGGGGACCCATATTAACTTCAAAGATCAGCATTACAATTAATGTTAAGTTTAACTCTTGTTCATTATTTCCACTTTTTTAAAATTCTTGTGCCTTTTAAATCTTTAGCATTACAGTACAAATAAGTCTAGTAGTTACTTATTGTTACATTTCATAAGTTCTGTCACCCCTATGTGCTGAAGGCACTACTAAACTGGCACTTGTAACTTTTATCAGTGTTTACCAAGATATCATTCATTCATTGGAAGTTACCTTTTTTGTATTATGTGGATTTAAGTTTAAGCTCTATTTATAGTTTACCTTTATAGCAATCATAGTTACATTGGGATTACTTAGATGAAATTACAAATGTTTTTCTACCATTTTATCTTACTATACTTTTACTAAATCAGAATCAAAACTTTCACTATGTCTTTGTACATTTCCTTTAAATCAAAATAATATCAATTAAACGTTTTTACCTGAATTTGCCTTATTTCTCCACATTTTATTTTTCTTATTGTTTTCCACTTTAGTTTTACATCATTAAGTACATATGCTTCTTTAAAACTTTTTTTATCTCTTTCTTTTAAGGTAATACCTTCTGTTAGTCTCCCCAATAACTGGAACAACAAATATCTGACCTGTAAAGGATTTCCCCCTTTTACTTTTTTAATCACAGTTAGTTTTAAAAGTGACAGGCCCTGTTTTTGGATTTATGTACTAGGGAAAAACATGCATAACTCTAGTGCACATACCTAGGTGCACATACCTAGGCACGATGTATAATGAATACTCAAATCCATATCACTATTGCAGGTTAGGCACACACAATACAGTTTATAGGACACCTTTCTATTAACCTTAACAGAAAATTCCTTTACTTCATCTGAGATTGTTGTAGTGAGCACACCCACCATTTGGCACACATGATGGATAATTTATCAAGACCTCAGGGCTGGTGATGTCACTTTGTTGGCAGTACATTGTATCTTTAAACTATGAATGAAACTTCTTATTCTAATGTAAAGTTAATAAAGATTTTAAATTACATTTTCTAAGAGAAGTCCAGGCTGTACCAGATATTGGTTTCTTATCCGATTGTCGACATGGATAACCATCTCTGAAATGTCCACTCTAGCCTGGATTCAAAAACATGCCTATAAATCAGTCAAGAACACAAAGATGCTTCTCTTGGCTAGTTACAGAGTATAGAGGCCAATCTCAGGGAAGCTTTTAGCTTTAAAAGTCTGCCTTAGACCATTTTTTTCTGAACTCCAAAACCGTCTTTATTTTAAATGGCATCATTTATCTATTTTAATGTTTTTAAGATTTAATTAACAGTAATCTTAATGAGAAATTAGGGTAAACATTTCCCGTGATTAATACCATATTAAATCACATAATAATAATTAAAAATCTATTCTTGATAATAAAAATAAAATCAGTTTTCCAGCAAGGGTTTTCTCACTACAGTGGTGCAGCTAGAAGCTCATTTTGAAAGATATTACATCTAAGATTCTATCCAGTCAGGATTCAGGCCTTGTTACAGCACTGAGGCTGCCCTTGTAAAGGTGTTCAGTGATCTCTTTTTAGCAAGAGACCAAGGGCACTGACCCATATTTTTCCTTCTTGATCTCTCACCCACTTTTGACACACTGGACCATAGGGTACTGTTTGTTTGCTTAAGGCACTATGTACAGTTCAGCCAGCCAGGATGCAATTCAGTATGTTGCACTAAATGACGTCCCACAATCCTGCATGACCAAAAGGTCTTAATTTCTATTGAATCGCATAGTTTCATTCAGCATACTGAAGCACTCTGCAGTAATAATACAAGGTACTGCATTGCATCCTGGCTGGTTATGCTGTATGACTCACTGGAATTGTTTTGTACTTTGAGTCCTGCGTTACAGTCAAGCACATCAAGTTTTTCTTGGTATTTAAATCTCCAGAACTAATGTACTTTGCTGTGTAGTGCTGCAAGGATGATGCTTGTCCCGATGTTATTCCTTTCATACATGCTGCAGCTGGCTGAGATCACAAGAATTTATGGTCTTGAGTTTCATTGCAGTGCCAATGATGCCCAGCTATACTTATAATGTGTACCAAATGAGAAGGATATGGACTCTGTGGCTTATAACAATATCTTGCAGAAATGATTTGCCTCCAAGTAGCTTAGTCTGAACCCAGGTATGACAGGGATGTTGTTGTGCAAACCAATTTCCCATGGGTCACGTATGATGGGTGTTGGTACCACCTTGTCATCTTTGAATGGTACTACACTCACAGCTGTGGATAGGGTTAGAAATCTGTGATCTAGTGGACTACAAAATGCAACATGGACTTCATGTGTCAGTGGTAGTTCCCAGTAACTTTTTTCATTCATGGAACATCATCCAGATTAAACAATATACTGTACCTGGGGACCTGGTTACAATAGTACATGCCTTTGTTACATGCAGACTAGACTTCTGCAATGATCGCTACAGTAGCTAGGGTTATCTGGTGCATTCAGCTGCTGTCTGCAGCTACTACAGAACTGGATAGTCAGGCTGAATGCTGGGACGTTTCTGTTTGAGCAGATCACCCAGGAGCTGTGTGATCTGCATCAACTTCAAGATATTTGTTGGCCTACAAGGTGCTACGTACTCTGTGCACCAACTGTCATGAAGATCTTCAGTCCATATATGCTCATTTCTGTCCTCTTCACTACATCTACAGTAGGCAGATCTCATTCATTTCACATAGTCTATGCTAAAATTATCTGGGTACAGGGCCTTTTTTATGAGGCTGCTCCATTTCTCTGAAATTTCTTGCCATACCATGTTTATGTTGCCCACTCAGTATACACTTATAAAAACATTCTGAAATCTCATTTGTTGAAACAAGCCCACGATAACTTTTTATCATGATTTGATATTATTTATTTATTTGTATGTTATTAACTGCTATAATCAGTTTCAATGTTTGTTTAAATCTGATTGTAAGATTCCCTGAGTCTTTAGGATGTGGCATTAGAAAAATAAAGTTGTCTTATCTTGCCTGTCTCCCTGCCGATGTTTGGACGAGACATTCCTGACCAACACATAACAGATCACTGTGATTGCTTGAATGTACATCCTTAAAATGTGCACCAAGATGGGAATTAAGTTTTGCGCTGTAAATATTAAACCTCCTCTAACATACCCTTGGATGCACATTTAAGGGGTCTAACTGTCCAGTTTACCACATACAATAAATCCCATGGTAAAACAATTACATGGACTATGAAGCTAGTATTGCATGTCATAATGTCACAGATTTCCACTTCCTGGTTATTTGAGTGATATTTAAAATCCCTATTACTTTTGGTAAAGCTGCACACAGAGCAGCAACTACTCCTATTAAAACTACTCTGTTTTTAGATACCCAATCAGAATGACACAGACTACTGTCAACAGAAATACTGTGCAATCATATCTGCTAAATTCTTGGATTTTCTAAATGTCAATCTTGGTGTGGGTCAAACAGCTTTGACCATTATTTCATCTCTTAAGTGGGTACTATTGTCATTTCAGTATACAGTACCTCTGTTTTTTTTTTCTGTTACTTTGTTATAATTTGTAACAAAGACTGTATTTCAGTATCCCATCTAAATATTGTGGTCAGAGTAATCATGCTTAAATCTCACAAGTTGCACATAATCCACTAAATGTTTTGGTTGGACATTGTTTGCACAGAGGAGAGTGTTACAATACATGGGTTTGCTCTAACATGTGAAACTGTTAATACCTTCCTGATTGACAGAAAAGGTTAAGGGCTAGGAAACTAATCCTAGTACTGTCCATTGTTGAAACACATTTGATGCAGCCAGCTGTACTTGTGCTGCAATAGTGCTAATGCCAGTACCCTACCAGTGGGATATTCAGAGGAATTGCCCAGGTGCTAATACCTTTGAATATAGGGCTAAACATGCACTGCACAAATGCTTTGCACATGTGGGGCAGGATTCACAAAGCAGATGTGCTGGCTGCAAATGAGATGCACTGGCACAACTCAGAAATGCACCATGGAGCCATTCACAGACATTGTAATTGGCAAGGCTCAAGTTGGATGCACTGCACTGAACAAGATGCACTGGAAATGCAATGTAATGATATGTGGCTCAATTCAAGGGGGAGTACACCTGCATGCACATCACAGAGTCATTCACAGTGCAAAATGAATGCACAATCATGACGCATCCACAGCGCAAGTTCCAAATGCGCAATAGGAAGATAAGTATAAAAGAAGCAGACTTAAGGGCAAGCCCCAAGCAAGCCAACAGCAGGATAGCAGGAGCAAGCAGGAGGAGGGAGGCAGCTGAAAGCCAACAATGGATGATGCATCATTCCTGATGGTGGGCATGATAATGGGGATGAGGAGATGGGTGGACCAGCAACGAGATGGTGGAAGGCACCAAAGGAGGATGGCCCCATGGTGGTATCATGCCAGACTGATGTTCGAACAGCTTACAGACATAGAAACAGTCATCCGATACCACATGAACAGGGCCATTCTGAGGCAGCTCTGTGAGCTGTGCCTTGATGAAATGCAGGCAACCACTGTAAGAGGTCACACCATAACTGTGAAGATCAAGGTGACAACCGCAATGTGCTTGCTCACCACGGGAACCTTCCAGAGGCCAGCTGGTGACATCACAGGCATCTCCCAGGCATCCACGTCCCATCTCCTCACAGAATTCCTCACTGCCCTGCTCCCATATGCTTCAGAGTACATCCATTTGCCAAGGACACAGGCAGAGCAGACAGAAGTCATGCAGCAGTTCTACAGGGTGGCATGCATGCCAGGCATCATAGGGGCCATTGACTGCACCCATGTGGCAATCCGCACACCACCAGGTGTGGATGGTGTGATACACATCAACTGCAAGGGCTACCAAAGTCTGTAAACTGCCAGGTCTTGTGCAATGCCACTGGGTGCATCAGCAATGTACAGTATGTGCCACACTCCCTGGGAGCATACGTGATGCCTTTATATGGCACTAGTCTGCCCTCTGTCACAGGGTTGAGGCAGAGGACATACTGAGAGGACATCTAGTAGGTGTGTGGGACATGCTGATCTGCAGAAGAACAGGACACCACAGCGCAGAACGGGATGGGAGGGGGCAGGTGTGCAACTAGCATGGTACACAATCCACAGAGGGGGAAGCATATGTGGGACACTGGAGGGGGACAGTGCTGCAGTTGTGCACACAGTGGAACAGTGCAGCACAAAAACAATGCATGGAAGATGTGATGCAGTGCCACAGCAGGCATGTATGGCAGGGCAGAGCACACCACATGCAGACAGACATGTGCGGCTACCGGGCAGACAATGGGGGCCTGAACACATGCAGAAAGCCATGGCATGAGCAGCCAGGGGCAGACTGTGCAGCAGGGCTAGCCCACAGTAGGTGGGAGGGGGAGGTAGGATGACAGGGATGGCCAAAACATGGTCAGTGGTGTACCTATGGAACACACAGCAGTGTGCCATGGTGCAGGGGGGAGATCATGTTGCACATGTAAGCGGTGGACTAACAGCCACCCTTGCTCCCCACAGGTGATGCTGCATACCCACTCTGACCCTGACTACTGAATGCCTTTAGAAGATCCAGAACAGA
Organism: Neoceratodus forsteri; assembly: GCA_016271365.2. Lineage (NCBI taxonomy): Eukaryota > Metazoa > Chordata > Ceratodontiformes > Ceratodontidae > Neoceratodus > Neoceratodus forsteri. The sequence goes on from CM057453.1 coordinate 270,162,469, forward strand.
GGCAGAGGAGAGGTACAATGAGATGCACACTGCCACGTGCGCCATCATTGAGCGCGTCTTTGGCATGCTGAAGATGCGCTTCCGGTGTCTGGATAGGTTGGGTGGTGCCCTACAGTATAGCCCAGAGAAGGCCTGTAGCATATTCCTGGCCTGTTGTGTACTATACAACATGGCTATTGAATATGGAATAGCTGTCCAGGCTGTGGAGGGTGACAGTTCCTGGGAGGAGGGGGGAGAGAACGCAGTGATTCAGGAACATCAGGCCGGACTGCCACTGGCCTGATGTGGCCCATGTCTCTCTGCAAGGGCCCAGCAGCACAGGGACACTATTGTGGAGGAGCACTTTGGAAACCGCAGATGAGTAACACAGGTGGGTAGTACATGGAGGGCATCCCACACCACACACATAGCTCCACACAGCCACACACACAACACAGGCCACACAGCAGCGGCAATGCTGCAGTGGAGTGCAGCCATGCCATTGATCATGCTGCACACACACACACACATATATATATATATATATATATATATATATACACACATGCCTAGGCCACACCCCGCATGGCCATGAGCCACTGTGCATGTACCAGGGATGGCATGGATCAGTGTACAGCTGCTGGCACATGTGCACATCAGACACAGGGCCACACTCATAATGCCCATGCCACACAGCACAACAGTGGTGCACACAGACATGCAGGTGGCACTGCAGAGGGGACCCATGATGGCAATGTACTGGGGCAAGTGCATGCCACCCACCTCACCCCAGGCAGTGGTTGCCAGGTGAGTGGGACACACAGATAGCAGGTGCAGTGGCCATGTGAACGATGACCTGGACATCACAGGGAGGCACCATGGCCACCACGGACACATGTGCAGCCATTCCCATAACTGGTGGTTGCTGGTGCAGCACCACCAGCTACAGGTGGTGTTGCCAGCACCTCTGTAGGGGTACTGCAGTGAGACCATGAATGGGTGCTCACTGGTGTGGTGGCCTCACAATCCATTTCTGTTCCAAGGATGCTGAGCATAGTGAGCTGCAGTGATGGCATCAGCAGCAATGGGTTCACCTCATGCCACTGCATGGGCATGTGGGAGGCACTCCTGGGTGTACGGCTTGAGGCCCGGCAGCCACGTTGCACACTGGATGCACACATGGCTTCAGCGATGTGTGCAATCCACTCCAGGGCTGTGGTCATGCCCACCCACAGGAGGCATGCCTCTGCCAACATTTGGGCATGCCACACAGCTGCTGACTCATGCTCAAGGACAGCAGCATCTGAAGGCCCCCAAGTTCTGCCCATAGTGATGCCTGCCCCTCCATGGTGGCCTGCAGGAGGCAAGCATAGCCCTCAATCTCATCAGCGGGTGAAGGCTCATGGGGATGGTGCCGATGGCTGGGTTGTGTGCCAGCCTGCTGCCGTGCATCTACAGTCAGTGGGTTCACCACAGCAGGCAAGCATGGGTGGGGAATGGGCATGTACAACCCCATCATGTCCTGGCATGGTGGAATCACGGTCCACAGCCACATGTGTTGGACCCACAGCACCCTGCCAGGATGCGCTGGCTGTCCCTGCTGCCACAGCAGCACCAGGCACAGAGGCATGGAACCCACCACCATGGGAGGATGTGCAGGCTCTGCAGGCTTGCTGTGAGCAGCAGGGACAATGCCAGCAGGTGCCACCTGTGCATGCACCTGTGCGTCGCATGCAACACTGTCGGCCATGTCCCCTGGATCCTGAGTGGTGTCAGGATCATGGTGGACATCACTGTATGCCCTCTGTGTGCCAGATGCCAGCACCAGCAGGGCATCTGCAATGGCCACTGTGTCCTCTGGGTCATCATCAGCCAAACCCAGGAAACCCTCCAACCAAGCGGTGTCACAATCACCAGCAGTGGCACCACTAGCTGAGGGGTTAGATGGCCCCACCACTACTGGTGATGCAGCTGGGGACAACGTGGAGTGGGACAGTCCAGGGACAGCACCGTCCTCCATTGTGCCCTCAGCCCTGTGGGATGGCCCTGCCTAATCACCCACAAAGGCATCCTGTGCTGCACTGGACATGGCAGCACCCATGAGGTGAATTGGGGCTGCAAAAGAAAAAGGGAGATATGGTCACAAACAAGGGAGACAGTAGTGGCAGACAAGTATGAACAGTGTGACATAGTGGTGTTCCATAGTTGCGCATGACAGTCCCTGGCACGGACATAAAATGCCCAGTCCACTGCTGCAGTCATGCACCAGTTGCAGTGGCCCAGTGCCTATACACACCCACATGACACTATGCGGGACAGTGCAACACCCTGGCCACCTAATACTGGGACAGAGACACTGGTTTGTGAAGAACCACAACAACACGGATACCCCCGGGCATGGCCAGACTGACACACAGGTGCACAGCATGGGCCATGGATGGGCTACACCCACCCATGGCAATGCACACAGGCACATGGGCTGTCAGTCGCACACAGCAGGGCTGTCATGGTGAACATGATGCACACATGTGGTCAGACATACGTCAGGGGCATGTATACTCACAGTGCTGCAATGGGATTCTGCCCATCTGCAATCCCCCTCCAGGGATGCCCTGCACAGCTGCATGGCCCATGCTGGCCACAAGCAACTCTTCATTTTGGTGTGAGCCACACCCCTGTCTGTGAACCACCCCCTTGTCCTGCACAGGGAGGCCTCAATGTGTGCCATCTTCTCCTTGGCTCTCCTCCCGTCATTGAGGTGTTTCCTGCACTCCTGTGGGGTTCTGTTGTATTTCCCCACTGCATTCACATGCCTTGCTACTGACTCCCAGCCCTCATCCTGCAGTGCTTGGCTGCCACTCCTGCCAGACAGGACATCCCTCCACAGCAGATAAGCTATGAGTTCCCTTTCCTCATCATTTGTGAAGATTGGCCACCTGCATCCAGTGGCACAGTTTCCTCCAGACATGTTGGCTACTTTGGGAGAGAAGACACATACATTAGACATGCACATGCAGGGCCATGAATAGCTTGGACCGGCATCCAGGGGTGGCTGGGTAATGGCACCCTGCCAGGCAAACACACACCTGCCTGCAATGCATGTCTGGGACAGTGTCTGGGACTGTCAGGGATGTCTATGCTGTGGCCCCCCCATTCCATGTGCATTACCACATGCAGATGCACTGCCATGGGCATGCCACATGTGTTGCATGGCATGTAACACCATCTGGTGGCAAGGACTACAACACACACGGCATCCATCTATGTTGAGCTGTCACACCACCCACCACCAAGGCCCCCCACCAGCCGTGACTAGGATGGGCTGTGGGACAGTATGTGGCACACACCAGGGTGTGTTTGTTGTCCATGCACATCTCTGAATGATAACTGTCTGTCTATGGCCGATACTGTCCTCTGTTGCAGCTACAACACCTTAGGAAAATTGTTCAGTACCTACCTTCAAGGCTGAAAATCCTCTCAGTCACCTGTGCTTTGTGGGGGCTTAGTTAGGAGCATTTATGGCTCAGGGCATGCAAATGTGTGTTGGAACAATGATAATGAGAGGCTAAACAAGTGAGATGCCTCTGAATTTGGCAATGAGCTGTTTTGGGAGCAATGTCTGTGAACTGCATAATAGTCCTCAGCTCATCCTAATATGCAGGGTGCATCTGCTGCATTGGGTGCATCTCCATACGGCACATCCCCTGAGCATGTGCAGTGTGCCTGGGGCATTTCCTGAATACGGAGCAATACTCTCAGTGCATATCTGTGGCTGCGTGATTGGCTTGACAGGTCCATTGCCACATGTCTGCTCATGCACGACACGTGACTACCCCGTACGTGCATGCATAACCATGTGTGCCATGCCTGCTGTGCCACCTGTCCCATTGAATGCTTTGATCATGCAACAGGTACCGTTGTGTACCTGTGGCCTACAATGCATCACCGTTAGTCTGCGCGAAGATGCGGGACAGACAAAAAATAGTGTCCACGTGCATTGTGCCCATGCGTGACCCTGCCATGCCCCATGACCCCACTTTCCAACCATGTCAGTGCACAGTGTGCATGTGCACATCAGCGCCATTGGCAGCAATCGTGCTTCAGCATGCCGTATGCAGTACCTCACACTTGGTCTACTGGAGCATGTGGCACGATTGAGCCATATACTTGCATAGACCTTCCAGGGAGTATGTGCTCTGCAGCAGAGGACTATTAAAATGCCACATGCACAGAGAGCTGGCCCAAGGGTCATTAACTGGTTGGAGGTTGAGGTGCTCAACCTTGTGGCCCTAGTGATGCAGGTGGAGGGCCAGCTGTTTGGCCAGGAGAACCTGCAGGAGCTCAGATCAGCTGTTTGGGCCAGAATTGCTGATCAACTGGTGCAGAGGACATGTGTCCCCCGCAATGGGGAGCACTTCAGGCACAGATATGGTGACCTGCAGTGCAGGGATACAATGTGGTTGGTGAGCTTGAGGGACTGTGCACGCAGGAGTGTGGTGTCATGATCCGGTATGTCACAGTTCTACATTTGCACAATGTGCACATGGGGGTTGGGCCAATAGCACAACATGCCAATACACTCACAGGGGTACACACACATGGGCATGGCTACATTTGCACTGTGTTGCCATTTATCCACATGTCACGGGGGGTGGCCATGTGTGCTATGGTGCTTGTGTGGGGCGTGACCACTGTGGCATGCATGGGGTGGCATTGCCATATGCATGGCATGCCTACATCTGTGCACATGGGGGCACAGGATGGGGTGCTGTGCACTACTGCACACTGCCGGGCCTACCATCACTGGTTCACTGTTGGTTGACACCTTCACTGCATGCCCACACCAGTGTTGTGGGGGATTTATCTCACATCGCATCTCCTCATGTTGTTCTCTGCATTTGTTTTCCCTGCAGGGCCAGCAGCCAGATGGCGGGCAGCAGAGGCAGTTGATGTCAGGCTTCACAGCGCCACTGGAGGTGCACCTGGACAGGGCCATGCTGGTGCAGGTGAGTGCTATTTTTTGCTTCTAATGTGTGTCAGGTGGGGTGGGTGTCTGCTCAGGTGGTTGTTGCTTGTACCCTGTGCCTGTCCGAGTGTCACTGGTTGTGCAGTCACATTGGTGTGTTTGGTTTGTGGTGTGTGCCTGGGCCCACAGTGCACATGGTCCCTGAATGGACACCCACCATGTGTGCATGCCGTGCACAATGTGGACACGCAGTGGTGCTCTAGTGGTGTCCTGATGGGGCCTGCACACTTGCGCAGCATGCTGGCTTCTACAAGTGTTGCATGTGGCTCGGCCTTGTGCCCTGCTACACACACCCCTGTCTGTACGAGTGGGACATGTACCCACTTGGTTACTGTGCATAATCACGGTGTGGCACCATGTGCCTGCCTGGTGTAGTGTGCGTTGTGCTGGTGGGCTTTTAGCCAATTCTGTGGCAGATGCCTCCAGCATACGAGCAGAGGGGTGGGGGGGTTGGACATGGCACCTAGTCTCTGTTCTCTGTGTTCCTCACTCTAGGTCCACAGGGTGTGCTGGCAGGAGGACATGGTCGTAGGCGACGCCATTGTGATGTATTGCTGCAAGTGGGGCTTCATGTGAGGTGCGCTCTGGAAGAAACATTACAACTGCTCTTCAAGAAGCAGGGTCATTTTTTAAGGGAACTTTCCAGGGTCATACAGCTGCTGTCCACTAGGGGTCATAGGCATGTGCACTGTCCTATGGCATGCCCCATGGATTAATTTTGGAATTATATTATTCTGTTAACCCTCCCATCTTTCCCATAGTTTCCCTACCCATCCCCTATACCTGCACCCACACACACATTCCTCCCCTGCTTTTCCCTGTTGTCATTGTACTGACCCCACACTCCCCTTCCCTGTTTTTACTTGTACCTGTATATGGCTGTTGTTGTGTTATGCAGTAAACTTTATTTATCTGAACCATTGTCTGTGGTCATTCATTGTATGTTGTGGTTGTGTTAGGTTGTTGTCTGAAGCTGTCCTCTGTCCTCTTGATGCCATACACATGTCTGTCCATGTGTTTCAGCAGGCATCTCCCTCCTGCACCCTTGCCATGTCCCACCCACTGTGTGCCCAACATGTTGTCTGTGGCTTGTGGGTGGGCATGGTGTCATGCTGCCTTTGTCTGTGCCCCTGGTCTGTGTGTGATGCCTGTGGCATGCATCTGTTGCACTGCTGCACTGTCTGTCATCAGACCCACATGTGATCTACAGTGGTTAGGGGCATATTTTGCCTGTGTGGGGCACTGATCTCACCTGTGTGCCACCCAGCCTATGCACTGGTGTGGCCCTGTGCGGCTTCGTACAACTCAACATCCCTGGGCTCCTGTGCAGGTTGCCATGTCCTTTGTTAACCAACATCCTGCATGGTGTCCCCGGCAGACATGTCGCACCTTGTGGGTGACAGTGTGCCTGTCGTATTTGCCAGCTGGAGTCCTGTGTGGGTTGTGTCATGTGCCATTGGGTGTTGCTCTGGGTGCCCTGTCTGTACACTTCATCTGCTGTGGCCACTGTTGGGCCCTTTGCAACTCTAGCTTGTCCCTTTGGGCATATGTCCCTGCCTCCTTTGTCATACTGCACTTTCCCCCCTGTTGCTCCTCCATTGCCTGCAGGGTTGCTCCTTATTCACTGTTCTGCTACCCTGGGTGGTTTTGCACATTACAATTGTGCTGGGGCATCTCCAGTTGTGCCATGTGCTAAACGCACGATTCACAGTTGGGAATGTGCACGGGGCATCCTGTAGCACATCCCTTTGTGAACCGCACAGTTTTTGGTTGGCACATCCTGGTTGCGCTGGTGCATCTCATTTGTGCCCAGTGCATCTGCTTTGTGAATCCTACCTGTGCTATATGAATAGTGCCAGTGCAGTGCAAATCACTTCTACAGCGCTGAATAGAGTGCTGAATACAACACTGAACACAGGGAGTCAGCTGTGGGGGTGAGGATAGCACCAATGTAACACACATAACACAGCAGCATAGGTATCAGATATAGACTTTACTGCATAAAAAGTAAAACAGGCTGTTAAACAAAATAACAACATAATCATCATCATCATCATCATCATCATCAACAACAATAATAATATCCAAACAAAAATGACACACACCTGTTTAAAGGGAGGTAGAAACCAATGCAACAAGATCAACTGCCTGTATAAATGGGGGGGGGGAGGGACCAAAACAACAAGGGTAAACACCCATTGAAATGGGAAGGGGGGAGAAAAAAACAAGAAGGGTAACCGCCCATGTAAATGGGGGAGGAGGACCAAAACAAAAAGGGCAACCACCCATATAAATGGAGGGGGGCAAACAAAAACAAAAAGGGCAACCATCCATCAGAATAAAGCAGAAAAGGGTGCCTGACCATTAGGAGGACTATAAAGAGCTCCTGTCTGTGAACAGTCCACAAAATAAAGTCCCATGCTACATCAAGGGGCAGCAGAAGGTGGTGGTGGCTACTGCTGGTGCAGTTCCTGTGCCAATGCTGTGGGCAGCCCTTCAATGGCATCGGTGTTCACATTCACCATGTGGGTGCACTCCTCAATCCACCACAGTAACAGTTGCAGCAGGCAGGCCAGTCACCTGACCAGGTCAACCTGGCCCTCAGTCAGGGCTTTATCCCTTCGACCTATGCAGGGTCCTCGATCCCTGTGAGCACATATAGAAAGAAATACACTGAACTCAGTCAGCTATGCATACAGGATGAAGGGCACAGAAGTGTCTTACTCTGAATAACAGATATACAACCAGCCAACAAATGTCCATAACACCATAGACAGGTGGAGAGAGTAACAGCCACAAAGGAAATTGCATGGCATAACAGAGATAGCATTGCCAACCCAAACAGAAGAGGACTGCACAATACAATGAGTGCACCATGCTGCGGTGAAGCATGACCGAGCTGTGCAAGGAACACACAACACTGGCAAGCATGCCAGATGAGGAAATGCAGCACACACAACAATAGTGCCAGACTATAGCATGATAGGTCATGTAATGCCTAAGTGGCTTGGAGCCAATCCCACAAACTCAGTGGCCTGCACACTGGCCATCCAGCACATAGGCCAACACAGGTGGGCAGGACAAAAGACATCCATGAACCACTCCTTTGTCCACAGGGGCAGGTCAAGATATACACACGTTGTCCACAGCACATGTGAAGACAGTAACCAAGAGAAACTGGTACAGGCAACCTCTGCGGTTCTCAGAAAGAGTCAGAGTAGCAGTGAAGCCCCAAAAAAGGCCTTCATAAAGCACAAAGATAAGCAGGAGAGGAAGAATGGGAAGAATGCCACCTGTGCTAGGGAAGCTCGGAGGGTAGTAAAGTGTGCTACGGCAGACACTGAGCTACGTATTGATGAAGGGGTTAAGAGTGGAAAGAAGAAATTCTTCAGATAAATTAGGGAAAGAAAGGAAGGGCAGGATTTTTAGGCTATTCAGTTGGTGGGGCACTAGAGGAGGACCAAGCAAAAGGCAGCCATCCTAAATGATTACTTCTGCTCTGTCCTCACCGGGGAGGATAGCGGGCCTTTACCCAAGAGTGGCATCAAGGTGGCTGCTAAAGTGATCCCAGAAATGATGCAGCCAGTATTCACCAGCAAAGGGGCCAGAAAGGGTTAGCAGTCATTAACATAGATAAGGCCCAGGGACTATATGGCATATATCTGAGGGTGCTCAGAGAGTTGACAGCGGAACTGACTGGATCCCTAGTGGGGCTATTCAATAGCTCGCTACAGACAGGGGTCATTCTGAAGGACGGGAAGATGGCAGATGTGGTTCCGGTCCATAATGGGGGGGGGTGGAGACAGGGAGCAGGAGGGGAACTACAAAACTGTCAGTCTTAATTCAGTTGTAGGGAAACTGATGGAGTCGCTAGTCAAAAAGGACACTGTAGACTACCTGGAGAGCAATGGCCTCCAGGATAGTAAGCAGCTTGTGTTTGTGACAGGGAGGTCTTGTCAGACAAACCTAATAATTTTCTTCAACTGGGTGACAAAGAAACTGGATGGGGGCTATGCAGTAGATGTGTTCTATTTTGATTTCAGTAAAGCCTTCGACTCAGTGCCTCACAGACAACTACTGAAAAAGATGGAGGATACGGTGGTGGCAAGGGGCATAGTTAGATAGGTAAGAAATTGGCAGAGCAGTAGTAGTAAGTAGTAATAATTTTTATTTATAAGATGTATATGAAAAGGATAGGTGATACAAGCTCCATTGAGCTAAGGCTGTTTTCCAAGGAGGTCCTATTTTTACATACATAATATTGCACATACAAGTTAGAATAAGTACAATACATACAAAGGCAGAGGGAGAGGCATCAAAGGATCCTGGTAAATAGATTAAATTAGAAGAAAGATAAGTCACAAGTGAGGTGCCACTGGAATCTGTCCTAGGCCTGGTCCTCTTTAATATATTCATCAGTGATACTGGAGAACAAATCTAGGCCAGGAAGTATCTCTTCACAAATGACACAAAGCTCTGTGGGAGGGTGTACAGTGACAAGGAAATCAGGGAGATGCAGAGTGACCTCTATAGATTGGAGAGGTGGTCTAAGGCCTAGCAGTGGAAATTCAATGCCAAAACAGTTCAAAGTGATCCAACAAGGAAGCAGGAACCTCAGGAAAGAGTATTGGATGGGAGGGGTTAAGCTGAGCATTATGGCATAGGAAAGGGACCTAGGAGTCAACATTAGCAACACCCTTAAAAATCAAGTCAAAGCAATACGGCCATTAGTAAGGCAAATATGATGCATCGGTAGGGGTATAGATAGTAGGAAACAGGTAGTATTACCTCTTTATAGGCAAATGGTAGAACCGTAAATGGAATACTGTGCCCAGTTCTGGAGTCCTCTTTTCAGGAAGGATAAGGACAGGCTACAGGTAGAGCAATGAAGGGTGACTAGGTTGATACAGGGCCAGCAGGGCACATCTTACCAAGAGTGTCTAAAGGCACTGAACATGTACTCACCTGAGACCAAGGCAAGGCAAGGTAAATTTTATTTAAAAAGACACCCATCCTGGAGGTTCTGGGAGCCGAACAAATTCAAATCACACCCAAAATAAAACCAACAATATAATAGACCTGATAATAAATATGCTATACTACAACTCATTATTATAAAATGTATAAATAATTACCTCAAAATAATACCAAAAATTAAATATATAACCAGGGACAGAAATTAAAGCACAGAAGTCAGGTGTAGGATAGGATTATAAAACAAAGTCACATCTTACGAGTGGCTAAAGGCACTAAACATGTATTCACCTGAGACCAGATGGGAGAGAGATGATAAGATAGAGACCTTCAAATTTCTGAAAGGAATAAATACGGTGAACTGGAGGAGTTATTCTGCATAATCACAAATTTGAGGTCACAGGGGGCATGAGTAGAAACTGAAAAGTGGAAGGTTTAAGAGAGATTTGAGGAAGTATTACCTTACTGTGAGGGTGGTGTCATCAGATAGGCCTTAACTGCTGAAGAATAAGGTTGCTTCAGTTTGCTGCACTGAGGGGAAGAAAGCATACTCATATTCAGAAACTGAGAGCCTGGAAAAAGGCACAGTATTGCTTGGGACCTGGGAGGAAGGTTGGCCATACTTTTATACTGTCACTTTAATTTTTTGCTTGTTTGAATCAAGAAGGAACTTGCAGGACTGCATATCCATTTTAAGGTTGTTAATTTTATATCCAGAGGGAGTGATATACTACTGAAATTGCTTTTTCCTGTGGACTGCTGGCTGGTGTAGTGAGCTAGTATTTTTAGCAAAAGTTTTGCAACAAACACTTAGGATTGTACTGGAGGCTGATAATTGATTTAATTGAAATTCCTGGCATCAGTGGAGTGGTTTGTGTAAGTGGAATGGTCTGTTAAATTGTTGTGCTGGTTGTCTTATTGAAAGGATGGTCAGCACTTACTGGGGTGGTGGGTCAGAAGTGTAGCTGATTCTTTCTGAAGGTCATGGGCTTGGAACCACCCACCCCCATGCCTCTCACCCCACCCACCGACCCCAGGCGTGTCATTTCCTTGATAGCCAAGGTTCTGATGTCACTTCCTCAAGATGGCAAAGGGCATACCTCTGTCATATCCTTAACAACCCAGCAAAGTGCAGAGAGGGTAAGCACATGTACACATGAACAAAAAATGGCACAAAAAATAAATTGTACATATATTAAGCAGGAAGGGAGAGAGACATTTGGGGAGTGGTGCAATGCACTGGCTGTGGGACGGCAGTTTTCTGGGAGACATTCTTGAGGCTGCGTTGCTTCCCTATTTGCAGGCAACTGTCTGCTCTGAGGGAGGAAGTTGTCCGTCTCCAGGTTGAAATGGCAAAGAGTAGGGAAGCCTCACCCCAAAAGAACACCAGTGCCAGCACCGCTGCCTCAGAGGTTGCCAAGAAAGAGGAGCGGTTGGACCACAGTGGGCTCAGGAAGGGTAAGAGTGGTGGAACAGAGGTGCATCCCTCCAATTGTACTGCTCCACAATTCATATGCTATTCTGGCAGAGTGAGGTTCTTCTATGGAGGCACCAGGAGTGGAGACCACTGAGGATGCTGGGAACCTCCACAAGGGAGACCCACAGGAGGGTGGCAAGGGGCACCAAGGGGGAAGGAAGCAGCTGCTGATGGGGGGCTCAAAATAAGGAGGCAGTATAGCACAGTGGTTTAGGGCTCTGAGCTGCAAACCTGGAGACCTGGGTTTGAATCCCACAACTCCCATTTGCATACTGTGTGACCCTGAGCAAGTCACTTAACTTCCTTGTGCTCCCAGGATGCACTTAGAAACAAGCTTCTGCTTAGTGTGTCTTTCCTGTTTAAAAAATTATTCTTTCCCCTTTCCCCTTCCCCCTTTTCCCTTTCAATTGTTAGGGGGTAGAACTGGGGGATGGATGGGAAAGGGAGGTAAGGTGCCTGCCTGGCATCATGGCTTGGAGGGACAGGATGCAGATCCTCAGGATTGTGGCAGCAGCATCACGGGAGAGGGAGCTAGACATCATTGTCCACCTTGGGACAAATGATCTAGCTGGGCACAGGATCAGAGCAGTACAGGAGTAGTTTGTGGAGTTGGGAAGGGGCCTTAGACAGCTAACATGCATGGTAATCTTGGAGGTGCTGCCTGTCTATGGCATGGGTGATGCTAGGGTACTCCGCACCATGCAGTTCAATGAATGGTTGAAAGACTGGTGCAGAGCACCAGGTTTTGACGTCATTGAGGACTGGGGGGGGGTCCACCTGGAGGGATGCAGTCCTATACTGGCACAATGGTCTGCATCTGTCTAGGAGGGGAACCAGGCTCCTAGGTGATAGGTTTAAATGCTTCATTGGCAAGCTTTTAAACTAAACAAGGGGGAGGTGCCGATATGAATTACAAGCCTCATCCACAAAACAGGGTAGTTAGTGAGGTAAACACCAAGGTACAGTGGTCGATAAGGAGCAGGACAGGGGTAAATGGAGAAAAAGGCAAAGGCAGTAAGGGCAGGGATGGGCCAAAAAAGGGTAAGGCCATCATAAAATGCAGGGCAATGAATACCACTTCCCATAGCCTGGGTAACAATCTTCCTGAGCTAGTGGCCTTGATAGAAGAGGGACACTTGGATATCATGGCAGTCACAGAAACATGGTACATGGAGAACCATGACTGGGATGTCAGCATACCAGAGTACACAATCTACAGGAGGGACAGGGATGGTGAAAGAAGAGGAGGAGTAGCTCTCTACATAAGGGAAGGGATCAAAGCAATGGAACTAAAGGGTAAACAGGGAGGAGAAGAGACACTGTGGGTCACCTTGGAGACAGGTACTGGCACCACAGTCTGCACAGGGGTTGCATACAGACCCCCATCTCAGGGGGAGGAAATGGATAAGGAAATGATAGAAGGCTTCCTCAGAATGGCACAAAAAGGAAAGATATTGTTGATGGGGCACCTGAATATGCCAGATGTTAACTGGTGCACATTTACTGCAGCCACATCCAAGAGCAGGGTCATTCTCGATACCCTACAGGGGGCATGCCTCAGATAGCTAGTGTTGCAACCCACTCAGGAGGAAACAATCTTAGACCTGGTACTTTCAAATAGGGATGGGGAGAGGATCTCAGATTTAGAATTGGGTAGCCATCTGGGAACAAGTGACCACCAAACACTGTGGTTCACAATAAACACAGCTGTAGAATCAAGCCATACAAAAGCAAGGGTGTTGGATTTTAGGAGGGCCAACTTTGGCAAAGTGGGAGAGTGCCTCAGAAAAGCACTAGCAAACAGGCAAAAAGGAGAGGTGGAAGAACAATGGGGAAAAATCAAAGCTGCCATCATAGAGGCAACAAGCTGTTGTGTGAAGCGAATCAAGAAAACAAAACAAAGTAGAAAACCTCTATGGTTCTCAAAAGAGGAGGCAAGGAAGGTTAGGGAGAAAAAGAAGGAGCAGGACAGAGAACTGTATCATTTAAAGCAGAGGGAAGCGAGGAAGACAGTCGGGATAGCAAAGGCCCAAACTGAGGAACTACTAGCATGAACAATAAAACAAGGTGACAAGACTTTCTATAGATACATTAGTGAAAGGAGAAAGTCCAGAGGGGGTATTGCTAAGATCAAAGAGGATAAGGGGACATGTGAGGAGGAGGACCAAGGAAAAGCATCTCTCCTAAACAGATACTTCTGCTCAGTATTTACTGAGGAGAAGGTAGGGCAGAGCCCTCAGCTCAGCACCATGGACACAAGGGGGAGGGAGGTGTGCACTAGTTCCTTCACAAAAGAAAGGGTCCTACAAGAGTTTGCTAAACTCAGGGAGGACAAGACAATGGCACCTGATGGCATACATCCCAGGGAACTAAAGGACCTAAGGGTGGAACTAGCAGAGCCATTATCAGAACTGTTTAGTGTGTCTCTGGGCACAGGAGAGCTCCCAGAAGACTGGAGAAGGGCTTGTGTGATCCCGCTCCACAAGAGTGGCAGCAGGGAGGAGGCAGGGAACTACAGACCAGTCAGTCTTACCTCAGTAGTGGGCAAGATTATGGAGGCAATCCTTAAGAAAAGGATAGTGCAACACCTGGAATCCATAGGAGCCCAGGATCCAAGACAGCATGGGTTTAAAACAGGAAGGTCCTGTCAAACGAATCTCATAGATTTATTTGACTGGGTAACCAGAGTGGTGGACCAAGGGGGAGCAGTTGATGTCATCCATAGAAGATTGATTAATATCTGGGGAGGCTCATGGTGGGTCAGAAGTTGGTCAGCTGGGTGGCAAACTGGTTTGCAGGCAGAAAACAGAGAGTGGTGGTAAACGGTATACAGTCAGAAGAGATGCAATTCACAAGTGGGGTACCTCAGGGATCAGTCCTGGGGCCAGTTCTCTTCAATATCTTCATCAGTGACATTGCAGATGGACTGGAGGATAAGATTTGTCTGTTTGCAGATGACACCAAGATCTGCAACAGTGTAGATTATCCAGGTGGGGTGGGCAGAATGAGAAGAAATCTCAATAAACTGGAAAAATGGTCGGAACAGTGGCAACTGGGGTTTAATGTAAAGAAGTGCAAGATCATGCACATAGGGAAGAGAAACCCTGAAGCCACCTATAGGTTGGGAGGGGAGTTGCTGGCATTCACAAGGGAAGAAAGAGACTTGGGCATCATCATCACAGATGACCTGAAATCATCCAAGCAGACCACTAAAGGAGTAGGTAAGGCTAGGTGGATGTTGGGGTGTATTAGTAGGGGTATTCTAAGTGATAAAAAGGAGGTAATAATGTCTCTTTGCAAGACACTGGTTAGGCCCCATCTGGAGTACTGTGTGCAGTACTGGAGGCCACAGCTTCACAAGGACATTAACCAAATTGAGGCAGTCCAGAGAAGGACAACCAAAATGGTGCAGGGACTGCATCAGAAAACATATGAGGACAGATTAACGGAGCTCAATGTGTATACCCTAGAGCAAAGGAGGGAGAGAGGTGATGTGATCGAAACATTCAAACATCTTAAGGGCATTAACAAGGTGAAAGAGTCTAACATGTTTCAATATAAGAAAATAGCAGGACAAGAGGCACAGCATGAAATTAGAGGGAGGCAGATTAAGGAGTGATGTGAGGAAGTTCTTTTTCACAGAAAGGGTGGTGGATGCATGGAACGGCCACCCTCAAGAAGTGGTGGATATGAATACAGTGCAGGGCTTCTAACAGACATGGGATAGGCATAAGAGAGCAATACAGATGAGTATGAATAGATTGGCCATTGACAGAGCAAAGGCCGATGGCACATTCATAAGATAGAAAAAGAAATGGGCAGACTGGACGGGCCTTGCAGTCTTTATCTGTTGTCAACTCCTGTGTTTCTATGTTTCTATGATAGCCAGCTCAGTTAAAGAACCGCTGATGCCAAAAGTACTACATTTCAGAATCCGAATAAGCATACTCTCAGTAAATCTCATACCAAAAGCTAGATTTTTATGTTACTTTGTTTTAAAGTTATTAGCCATTTTGTAACCCTGATTGCACTACCTGTGCAATAAAAGCCGGTGTCAGTGAAGATCTGCTGAAGATATCATCTAGGGACCTCACAGTCTAGTAATACCTGTCAGCAAGCTTATAGGACCTGTTTCTCCATAGTTGTAAAGATCATGTGCAATGGTTTTCACAAGTAAAACAGGCTGCACCAGTCAATAAACATTGCTATAAAAACTATACTGTGTATGTTCCAGGTTTTGTAACAAAGTTGATAAAATTGTATTGTTTAATGCTGTTTTGGTGTGGTCCATTTCTCCACAGTTGCTGGATGCTCATTCAACATGCCTCCAGGCTGCTGAAGCCATTATGCTACCTGTTATGTGCCTGTCAGGAAGTTGCATTTGCTGCTAGTAATGTTGGTAACTTCACTGCCGTTTGTCATTGTTTGCTTTACAATATGTTTTAATAGGGGCCTTATATGTGTTAATTCCTACTAGGGGTGGAAGTGTTAGCTCTGGTAAAATGATCATTGTAATTTAGAGTAGAACATAGATGAGTCTGCCCCACCTCCATTGACAAGGAGATGGAATAACTTTTAAATTGCCATTCTTAGAAATCACCTCAGTTGACTGATAGGTGTGAATTATCTCAGCCTTTCACTACATCTGAAACTTATTCAATCTGCAAAGCTGTCAACAGTGTGCTATGGCCCAGCATCCAGAAACCTGGGGAAAAAAAGGACCACAACAAAAAGGCACCCAGACAAAATATTGTCAGCTTTGTTATAAAACCTGAAACGCAAAGATTTTAAAGAAATGTTTACTGACTTGTGCTACCTGTTTTACTTATGAAAACCATTGCACATGTTCTTTACAACTTTAAAGAAACAGGTCCTATAAGCTTGCTGACAGGGAATATTAGACTGTGAGGTCCCTAGATGACATCATCAGCAACTCTTCACTTAAGAAGGGTGATAAAACTTTTTATAGATACATTAGGGAGTGCAGAAAGACCAGGGAAGTGATAGTGATGCTTCTTAAAGGGGAGGAGAGGTGGGCAGAGAGCAACAGTGAAAAGGCAGAGATACTGAGCAAACACTTTTGCTCAGTATTCACAAAAGAAGAAGAAGGGGCGATATCTCAACCAAACAATAGATATACTCTGGTCAGGGGGACGATACCAGTCCATTCACAGAAGAAAGGGTCCTGAATGAACTCTTAAAACTCAAGGTGGACAAAGCAATGGAACCTGAAGGGATTCACTCCAGAATTCTAAAAGAACTAAGGGGAGACCTAGTGACACCACTGACTACCCTTTTTAACAAATCATGGGAGGACGGTGTGGTGCCTGAGGGCTAGAGGAAGGCAGATGAAATCCCCCTTCACAAGTGTGGGAGCAAGGCAGAGGCAGGAAACTACAGACCTGTTAGTTTGACCTCAGTGGTAGGGAAAATGATGAAATCACTTCTGAAAGAAAGACTTGTTGAGTACCTAGAGGCCAGCAGGACACAGGACCCAAGGCAGCATGGATTCATAGTGGGAAGGTCATGCCAGACAAATCTAATAGATTTCTGTGACTGGATGACCAAAGTAGTAGACCAGGAAGGGGCTGTAGATATGGCCTACTTAGACTTTAGCAAGGCATTTGACACAGTACCACACAAAAGATTAATAAACAAGTTAGCCAGCCTGGGAGTGGGTCCCAGGGTGGTAGGCTGGGTAACAAACTGACTGGCCAGCAGGACACAGAGGGTACTAATAAATGGAGCACACTCTGGAGAAAGGGGAGTTACTAGTGGGTACCACAGGGTTCAGTACTGGGACTGGTACTATTTAATGTCTTTATAGGTGAAATTGCAGAGGGGCTGGAAGGAAAAGTATGCCTCTTTGCCGATGACACAAAGACCTGCAACACGGTCAATACACAAGGAGTGGTGGAAAGGAGGAAAAGGGGACTTGGCAAGGTTGGAACATTGGTCAAGAGTTTGGCAGCTTAGTTTCAATGCAAAGAAGATGTAAAGAAGTGTAAAGTAATGCACCTGGGGGAAAAAAATGGGGGAAGAGTACACAATGGGGAGGGGAGGTACTAACAACAACAAAAATGGAAAGGGACCTGGGGGTACTCATATCAGACAACTTTAAGGTAGGGAAGCAATGTGAAAAGGCAGTAAGGAGGGCTGGAGGAATTCTGGGATGCATAGGGAGAGGCATCACCAGTAGAAAGCAGGAAGTTGTTATCCCTTTGTACAGACAGTTGGTGAGACCCCATCTGCAGTACAGCGTGCAGTTCTGGAGACCCCATCTCTGCAAGGACATAGACAGGATGGAGGCAGTCCAGAGGAGGGCAGCCAAAATGATGCAGTGTCTGCATCAGAAGCCATATGAAGAGAGACTAAAAGAGCTTAATATGTATATCCTTGCAGAAAGGATGGAGAAGGAGGGCATGATAGAAATCTTCAAGGACCTCAAGGTAATCAACAAAGTCCAAGAGGGTAGCATATTTCAGAAAAAGAGATGTGCAATAACAAGAGATACAATTTGAAGATAATGGGGGACGGCTTAGGGGCAAAATGAGGAAGTATTTTTTCATGGAGAGGGTGGTGGATGCATGGAACAGCCTTCCTGAGGAGGTAATGAGGTCAAAAACAGTAGGGGAATTCAAGAATGCATGGGACTGACATAAGGCAATTATACTGGCCAGTAGGAGAGGGTAAGGAGGAAATAGGCTGCTGGTTGACTATAATCTGCAGTTTATTTATTAGGTAGGGAAATGGGCAGACTAGGTGGGCCCAAGTGGTCCTTATCTGCCATCAAAGTCTATGTTTCTATGTGTTTACACTTCTATGTGGTACCTTGGAACAGTCTGCAAGTTGAGGTGGTAGGAGCCAAAACCATAAATGTTTTCAAGCACAGTTGGGACAGAGTGAGGGCTATTGTGGTTACTCAGGGCAATAGTAGGAAGGTGGCGAGTAGAGGGGAGAGAGAAGGGATGAATAGTGTGCTGGATGACAATTAGGTCCCAGGGATAGATAAGGAACAATGGTCAGACTGGCTGGATTGTCTGTCTTTTTCTGCTGACATTGTCTCTGTTTCTAGGTTTCTGTCTGGATGGCACCATCATACATCAGTGTGTGCAGCAGTTGGGGTAACATGCAAATGCAGTGGTGCTGTACGCGTGCGTGCATCTTACACACACTACCTCATCAGCACAACGCTGGTGTGAGACACAGAGCCACATGTAGGCACCCCCATCATAGTAGATGCTGGCCCAACCATAGGTACTGGGCTGCCGCTTATACAGTGCTAGTGCAGACAGTGGCTTGCAATGACACAGTTATGTATGAAAGTATGCATGGCCCTGCCTGTGTATGGTGGAATACTCACACTCTTGTCATAATTGTGTTGGTTAGATACCATCAATTATGCATCACAATGTTGATCATCTATGGTAAGGTACATGCAATGCCCACCAATTCTTCCCCACCACTGACCCAATGCCACAAAAGCCCAGCTCTGTTGCCATGCAATGTAATGCCATGTCACCCAGTGCATATGGAACTGGAGATGGCACTGCTGAAAGCAGACTGCCACAGGTTCTGTATGACACATATGGCATGATGCGGTGGTATACTGGTACAAGAGTGTATGGTGCCTGCCTCTGATAGACAGATACACACTCATGGCCTGACCATGTGGCACAACAGACTCAACAGACAATGAGTAGCATAGCAACCAGACTGTAAGCATTATTATTATTATTAATAAACTGTAGGATTACAAGTACCTTTGAGCAGGAGCTGCTCATTTACAAAGGTTCCACATCAAAGGAAGGGGGGGAAACATAAATAAAAAAGTTGACAATGGTATAAAAGCATAATACAGATATGAGTGACAATGTTTTGCAGTTGTAAAACACTTTGGAAATAAAAGACATTACTAGAGAGCAACTTTAAATAGGCAGATAGATGATGTAACAGAGTAATGGAATTAAGAAGCAAATGGACTATAAGCTTGATATTGAGTAGGAGGGGGACAGAGAGAAGTAGGCAGGCTGAGGGGCCGCTGTCGAGGGAGGAGAGGGAGGAGGGACTGGTACAGGGAATATGGTAATGAGGTTTGAAGAGTGGTGGAGGGTGTTGGGGGGAAGTGGGGGATGAGGGTGGAGGGAGGGGAAGGAAATGGGTCACATAGAAAAACAGGAGCCAGAGAAAGTAATGCCAGGTCGGAGGTGGGGCACAGGTCATGAGCAACTTGGTGGTGGATGGAGCAGACATTCAGGAGAAGAGCATTACCACCAACACTCTAGTGTACCAGGTCAGTGGCACAGGGATACACCACTGCATGGTGTAATGCATGCCAAGGCACAGTACACACACACACACACACACACACACACACAATGGCAGCATGCCTGCCTTAAGAATGTGAAACCACTGTACACTGCACAGAATCAGATGCATCACAGTGTCAGTGGTAGGATAATGCACAACTGTGTAGGTGCTTTCACCACAGGCATGCGTGCATCATGGCAATGCATGCATGGACATCTGTCTCCAACCACAGAAGCATGTACTATAGTTTACACATGCAACCCAAATGTTGAAACACACAATGCTAGGTACTTATGTGGATGTGTGTCTGCAGACAATCTCTCTACATTCTGGCCTTGCGAGGCACTTTTACAGGCTGCTGTCTCCTGCCACTGGCCCTGTCAGCATTGCTGATGATCCACGGCCCTGGCTTGGCCTTAGAGGGTTCTGATGTCTGAAGAGGAGGACAAAGGAGATGCGATCAATAGTATGCAATTGAACACATGGTATAGTACCATAAACCCTAAACAGTAGACATGCCTATATACTGGTATGGTGCACCACCAGCCACATGTACATAGTGTGCATGGACAGGACTGTGCATGGCCATGTCTTACCATTGTGCAAAAATGTGGCACCCTACACAGGCAGGTGTGTAATGGACCAGGTGAATCTGAAATGCTACATCCCATTAATGTAGCCATAGCCTAGCGCAGTGTATGCTAACCTTTGTAATGCCCCTATCCAGTCATCCTCCCCACTCCTGACCAGCAAACCAATTCCTGACAGCTACAGGCCATGTACACCTCATAGTATGTAGCAAGAAGTATGTAAACCAGGTCTCATACAACAGGGAAACAGGAAGCATACCTGTGCAACAGTAGTGTAGGACATTGTACATAGGTGTTGTACCCTTCTGGCCACCTGTCTGCCAGTCTGAGTGCCTCTGCCAATAGGGCCCCCAAAATTTAAATTCTCCATCCCTTCCCCAAAGTCTGCCCCCTCGGAGTTAGAATATATAGTTGGGGGGAGGCGTGGGGGGGTGTGGGGGGGGGGTGCAGCCCCCAGCATATAATTCTGGCAGTGAAATAAAAATCTTGGCACCCTAATAATGGTCACTCCCAGATGGGTGCATTCTGATGGTGGAACCTGTATAGCAAAACACAGTGGGTGGGACAAGATTGGCACATCACATGCAATATAATAGTATGCCATGTTTTACATGGCATATGTGTACTGCCAACCATGCTGAATAACATGGATTATATACACAAAACAGACAGTGGCCTCTGCCACCATAGCTACTTGTAGACCACATTTTACTTGATATAGTCATCCACCCTGATGCCACAACCATGGCACTGTACTAGCACACACCCTTGCTGTCATGGCAAATGCATGCCCCAGAGATCCACAGTGGGTCCTGTAATGAACAGGGTTCCTGTGACATGTATTGGAGCAATGACACTATACAACTGCATTGGTAAGATCAGGCTATACAGTGGAGGAGGTTCTATAGACAGAGAGAACACATCAGGAGCACACAGGTACAGTGAACATTCCCTGGACTTCAGCAAGGCCTTCAACTTCGTACCACACAGGAGGCGAATAAATAAACTGGAGCACATGGGCATTAGGCTAAAAATAGTAAACTGGGTCCAAAACTGGCTCGAAGGGAGGGCCCAGAGGGTATTAGTAAATGGCACGCTGTCATGGCAGGGAAAAGTGAGAAGAGGAGTTCCACAGGATTCGGTGCTGGGGCCTATCCTTTTCAACATCTTCATCAGTGATTTACAGTAGCGGTCAGACTGGATGGGAAGGTGTGCTTGTTTGCAGATGACACAAAACTCTGCAACAGAGTGAACATGCCTGAAGGGGCTCAAAAAATGAAGTCTAACCTGAAGAAGCTAGAAGAATGATCAGAGAGCTGGCAGCTCAGCTTCAATGCCAAAAAATGTAAGGTTATGCATCTAGGCAGATGCAACCCAGAAACAGATACTTTCTAAGTGAGAAACGGTTAACGACAACAAAACGTAGAAGGGATCTTGGCGTAATCATCTCAGGTGACTTAAAAGTGGGCAAGCAATGTGAGAAAGCTGTACCAAAAGCTAGCAGCACTTTGGGATGTGTAGGGAGTGGCATCTCAAGCAGGAAACAGGAGGTGATTATGCCACTGTACAGGTCCCTTGTGAGGCCTCACCTGGAGTACTGCATCCAGTTCTGGAGACCGCACCTTAGAAGGGACTGACTGGAAATAATTCAAAGGAGGTCAACAAAGATGGTTCATGGTCTGCATCAAGAATCTTATGGGGCAAGACTAAATTGGCTCAACTTATATTCCCTGGAACAGAGAAGGGATAGGGTAGACATGATAGAGACCTTCAAATACCTAAAAGATATCAACAAGGTACAAGCACAGAGTCTCTTTCAAATAAACAAGGATACCTGGACTAGAGGTCACCACATGCATCTAAAAGGGAGGAGGTTCAGGAGCAAAATTAGGAAGTTCTTCTTTACAGAAAGGGTGGTGAAGCCTTGGAACTGTCTCCCGCCGGGGGTGATGGGGGCAAAGACAGTCGGGGAGTTCAAATTGGCATGGGTCAGACAGTGCAGTAACTTAATGATGACTACAAACTAGGTGGGGGATAGAACCAAAGAGCAGACTAGATGGATCACATGGTCCCCATTTGCCAGCACTTTCTGTGTTTCTATGTTTCCCTCAGGGACAACACCCAAGAGGTACATTATCACAGCAACAGTATTACACACAGGACATCACCAAAACCATATATACAGCCCTCTGCATTTACCTGACCATGCCACAGGTCCAGTCTCCACCATCACCCAAAGCTGATGCAGGTGGCGTTGCTCCCCCTCCTCTGGAGGTCACCATACCTGTGGTGACATTTGTCGCCAGTTCACAAAACACCTGTCATGCATGTGAGTGGCCTCTCCACTGATGCTTACAGCTCATACCTTATGCGGTTTGCCTCAGCCCCCTCACCCAGCAACTGTTCCTCCTTGGCCATCACCAGGTCAACCAAGTTTGCCAACTCTGTTGCTGAGCACCTTTGGTCCTACTACAGCACAGGCCTGCTACTTCTTGTGGACATTTTGCAGTGTTGACAAGTTCCAGCCCTTTGCACTAATCTGGTTGCTGTATGGGTGTATCCTTTCAAGTTGCACAGCATGTTTTGACTCTAGTGCTGCATTAATGTTGATTAGCACAGCACTATGCATGATTACGGGGGCTGGGCCTGTCCACACACAACAGGCATGGGGTGGCATGGGCCTAAACTGCCATATTCAAACACTGTATATAGATGAACTCATTTTGCATTCTGAGGGCAAAAAAAACACATTAGCATGTCATTACTGCAATGTATTCATTTATTAGCATGTCTAATTGCACCTGGAGCATATATAAGGATCAAAGCACACCACCCAAATCCAAAGCAGACCTGCAGGTGGCTAGAGATAGGTGTTTTGTGGAATGGCCTACATTTAGGACATGGGTAATCATAGCACTGTGTTTATACTGTATCAGGACTAGACTACTACTGTATCTGCACATGGCCAAGTACAGTCATAGGAAATCAGCTAGAAATGTGTTGGGAGGAACATGCAGGAGCATGTATGTTCCTAGCCATGGGCCCAGGGTCTTGCATGCCACTACACCTTTGCTCTGTGCTTATCTGTGTATTTACAGTATTTAGTGCTGTCTTCCGCATTTCAAACCGGTAGCAAAATAGATGATGAATCATGGCACCAGAGAAAAAGTATACAAACTATACAGGAGGGATAGGGTAGTCTGGAAGGGGGGAGGGGCAAAAGTTTAAATCAGGGAGGGAATAGCTTGCATGAGGGAGGAGTCAGAGGAAGGGAAGGTGGAGGCATTATCAGTTCAGCTATGGTCCAATAAAGGGAGAATGGAGAGGTTGGGGGTGGTTTACAGACCACCCAGTCAGGATGAGGAGAGGGACAGGGAACTGAGCTCACAAATATTGGAAGCTGCGGGGAAAGGAAAGGTGGTAATTGTGAAGAACTTCAACTTGACCAAGGTGGACTGGAGCCTACCATCCACACCATGTGTGAGGAGTTAGGTGATCATGGAAGGACTGCAAAATGGGTTCCTGACTCAAGGCATCACAGAAGCAACAAGAGCAGAGGCAATTCTTGATCTGGTGCTCACAACTGGGGAGCATGTACAGTAAATAACAGTCAGAGAGTCCCTGGGTAGGAGGCACCATTGCACAGTGTGGTTCCAGTTGGATATAGTCAGGGAATGCATCCCAACGAAAACCAAAATCTTGGATTTTAAGAGGGCGGATTTCAGGAAGATGGACGAAGTGCAAAGGAGCCACCTGGCAGGCATCAGAGCATATATGGGGTGGACCAAAGGTGGTTAATCATTAAAGAGGGAATACTGGTTGCCACAGAGGAGTGTGTTAGGCTAAGGGGGAAGAACACAATGGTCAAAGCGCCCAGCTGGTTAAATTCTGGGGTCACCCAGGCAGTAAGGGAAAAGAGGTTAGCCTATAGAAAATTCAGGAAGACCAAGAGAGAGGTGGATAGGGAAAATTACCTAAGGTTGGCTAGTGAGGCAAGTAGGAAAGTCCAGCGAGCTAAGCCACAGAAGGAGCTGCAGGTAGCTGAAGGAATTAAGAAGGGGGAGGACTTTTTTCACTATGTAAGTGAGAAAAGGGACAGGAAGGCCGAGATTGTTCTGCTTAAGAAAGGGGAGGAGTATGTGGAGTATAATGGAGGAAAAGCAGAGATACTGTACTAAATGAATACTTCTGTTCCATCTTCACCAGGAAGGACAGACTAGTGCCTTCAGGAGGTAGAAGAGGAGCTTGAGAGGGAGGGGGAAACACAGATGTAGTGATAGAGGAGGATAGAGTAAAGGAAGGTCTGCTAGAATTGATGGTGGACAAATCACCAAGCCCAGACAGAGTACATCCAGAATACTGTACATCCAAGGGTACTAAGGGAACTGGCCGAGGAACTGGCAGGGCCACTGGCAGGCCTATTTAATAGTTCACTAGAGTCAGGTGTGGTACTGCAGGACTGGAGAACAGCACATGTGGTGCCCCTTCACAAAAGTGGTCCCAAGGATGACCTAGGGAATTACAGACCTGTCAATCTGATCTCAATCATGTGCAAGCTCATGGAGACCATACTTAAGGAAAGATTGGTAGAATAAATATCAAAGAATCAATAATATGCAGTATGAAAAGAGAATTAGGCAATTAAATCTCATGGCACTTGAAGAAAGAACAAGGGATGACTACGTGCTATTGTATAACATCATAAATGACAAGACTCTGATGAATTAATTAAACATTAAACCCACTAACAGGGGCCTAAATCTAAGATCACACAATAAACAGTTTGAGTTACCAAGAACAAACACACAAAAAAAAGGTACAGTAACTATTTTACGATCAGGTCAGTGGCAGTGTGGAATAGGCTGCCAGATTATCTTGTACACATAAATTTTACATCATTTAAAAATGACCTTGATAAATTTTGTTGTTATTAATGATTATTAGCCCTACTCTGTGTGGGGGAAGGACTCGATGGGCATATGCCACCTTCCGACCTAAACTACCTAGTACCTGGTAATATTTAAAGGAGCATCATCTCCAGGATGTGAGGCAGCATGGAGTCATGGGAGGGATACTGTGTCAAACACATCTGATTGACATCTTTGACTGGGTCACTAAGACAATAGAGAGGGGACGAGTGGTAGACATCCTCTATCTGGATTTCAGCAAAGTCTTTGACTCTGTGCCCCACAAAAGGTTGATCAGGAAGTTGGTGGATCTCAGAGTTAGGGATAAGATGTCCAGATGGGAGGAAAACTGGCTGAGGGACAGAAAGAACCCAGATGATAGTTGTGGGGGGAGAGTTATCTGGCACCAGAGAGGTCACCAGTTGGGTCCCACAGGCCTCAGTGCTAGGGCTGGTATTGTTCAATGTCTTCATCAATGGCATTGAGGATAGCATTAAGGGCAAAATGTGCCTATTCATGGACAAAACCAAGCCCTGTGGAAGAGTGGACATAGCTGAAGGGATACAGGACCTACAGGATGATCTGGAAAAGCTGGGGAGGTGGTCTGGGATGTAGCAGCTTGGCTTCAATGCCAAGCAATGCAAAGTTATGTGCATTGGAGTCAAGAATCCCAGGAGAGAGTACTGCCTGGGTTGAGTCCAGGTATCTGCATTGAGGAGTAGAAGGACCTAGGATTGATGATCACTAGTGACCTGAAGCACTCCACGCAGTACAAGAAAGCAGCAGCAAGGGCAAGCAAGATGCTGGGATGCATAGCTAGGAGGATCAGTAGTAGGAGAGAGGAGGTTATACTACCCTTGTACAGGTCACTGGTGAAGCCACATCTACAGTATGGAGTTTAGTACTGGAGCCCACACCTAAAGAAGGTCAAGAGGAGGGCTACAAAGACAATAGTGGGTCAGCAGAGTAAGGCATACGAGGAGAGGTTAATGGCACTGAACATGTACTCGCTGGAGGAAAGGAGAGAGAGGGGGGACATGATTGTAACCTTCAAGTACTTAAAAGGGATAAATAAGGTGAATAAGGAGGGTCACTTTAAGCAGAGTGACAACCATAACATGAGGGGGCACACTCTTAAGCTGGATGGGGGGAGGTTTAGCAGGGAGGTCAGGAAGCACTTCTTCACAGAGAAGGTGGTGGGCACTTGGAATGTGCTGCCAGAAAGGGGTGGTCTCATTGAAGATAGTGGGCAGCTTCAAGAGAAGCTGGGATAGGCATGGGGGAAGGCAAGGATCATGGGTATGGAAGATGGAAGGAGTGGGGAGGGGGGCAGGGACAGTAGCTGAAGCTGTGGACCCTGCAGCACGAGCAGACAAGATAGACCAAATGGCCTTCTTTTGCTGGCTTCTTTGTATGTTCATATGTTCTGCAGCAAAGAGATGCTTGCCCTTGCCCAGTACCTCAGTGCAATCAACAAAGTCCAAGAGGGAAGCATCTTTCAGAAAAAGAGACGTGCAAGAGCAAGGGGACACAATTTAAAAATAGAGGGGGGGGCGGTTAAGGGGCAATGTGAGGAAGTATTTTTTCACAGAAAGGGTAGTGGATACATGGAACAGCCTTCCTGAGGAGGTTGTGGGTTCTAAAACTGTGGGAGAATTCAAGAATGCATGGGACAGACATAAGGCAATTCTTGTGGGGGGTAGGAAGAAATAGGCTGTTGGTTAACTAGGATCTGCGGCTTATCCTGTAGGTAGGGAAATGGGCAGACTAGGTGGGCCAAGTGGTCTTTATCTGCCGTCAAAGTCTATGTTTCTATGTTTCTATCTGGGGTACCAGGTTTGAGATCAGCAAGGCCTGGATCACCATCACAGATGCTGGAAATGCTGTGTGTGGCAGAGGGAGCATCAAGGAAGAGGTCAACAAGGGAGCCTGGAAACCTCAGAAGGAGGACCAAGGACATCATGGCTCAGGTGAAGTCAAACTGACAAAGCACAAGCGGTGGGCATAGTACTGCAGTACCTCTAACTCCTGCAGAGAAACTAATGGTCTGGACAGTCACCCAATCCAGGTGATTGGCGTATTGGGAGGTGGCTGTCAGAGCCAAGTTGAACCTGTCACAGCCGTGTGAGTGATCTTGTCAGCCCCATCACAATGAGCTTGTGCATGCACTTGCAACAGTGGTCTTATGTTTTGCATGCTGTGGGGGGGGTGGGCCTGGTGACATGAGCCATGCTGTACCAGCAAAATGGGCAAGCACAGGAGTACTACATAGGTCTGTGTTGTGTCTACACATCCTCCTGTAGCCCTATGTATGCATGCTATATGGACTAGTACACCACGCACGTTGGTAGCCCCACTCCATTCATTGTCTGCAGTGGTGTACCTATGTGCAGTGTTTGATCAGCACACCAGGATGCCTTGATATTGCCATGTCCACACCCCCTCTGTTGGTTTCACAGTCACCTTTTACCCATTACAGCTCCTTGCATCTTCCATCATTTGTCAAATCAAATAGAGTATTTGTGGCAATGCAGGTACATTTAGGAGGCATGCACAGAGCTAGTGTATCACATTTACCTAACACATTCACATGTGTGTGTCATCATGTGCCCTCCCCTATTGATTTCCCCTGTTGGCAGCCTTATCAAGGTCTGTTCCCTAGCCCACTTACCCGGTTACCAAAAGCTAATAAATAAATAAATAGTTGTGCTGCCAGAGCCCTAGCCAGACCTTGACTGTTGGATGTGTTTCACAATGGGTGCAGTCTGTGTGATGCAATCCATTTATCTGGGTGGGTTGCAGTCTGTTGTAAACTCACCAATCATGCCACATATGTGTGATCTCCTGTGTCATCACTGGTAATGAGGGTGTGTGTGTGCAGTACAGGGTGTATGGCCACTGCACAGCAAGGGTGGCATGGGTTGCAAGACTCAGTGCACTGGGCATACGTGCTGCCATGGTTGAAAAACAGGCATGTACATTAATATGCAAAATCATTCTCCTCTCTTCTCTTCCGTCATCAGCCTGGTCTATGTTGGACAACACTGTGCTGGAGGATGGCCCAGGACCATCCCACCATGCGCTGACCCTGCAAACAACTCACACTGGGGCAGGAAGAAGCCCCGATAGAGGGAAAAAGAAGATTTCAAAGAGGAGGACAACACTTACATTGAGGGATGAAGGACAGTGGGGTACAGCTCAAAGCAAGAGGGGTTGCCTGCCCATGCTGACCCCCCTTCAAATGTGGCCTAGTCCACCCCTCCCCAGCATAACTGTCATTGTACCACCCCAGGCCACTGCCCTTGGCACAGCCACAGCTGTGCCAGCCCAGGACCCCACACATTACAGAACCACAGCCCTGCCACCCCAGGCCAATTGCACCAGCTCAGCCAACACTGTGCAACTCCAGGATCCACCACCAGCACAGCCACCATCCTGCAACCCAAGGCCAATCCATCACCTCAGCCACAGCAACATGCAGCAAAGACCATAGTGCAAACCCATGCCACACAACAGCCAAGGGTACAGCCTGACCATATCCAACTGGACCACCCACAGCAACATCCTACAGGTAGCTGCTGCAGACAGCTGTGGGGGAACATGGGGGCATGCAGGCAGAACTGGCATGCATACGCTGTTTGCTGCAGTACAACATGCGGGGTGGAGAGCACCATGCAGAGGCATGCCATGAGGAGCACATGGTGGCATACTTGAACTTTGGCAGGACATGTCTGCCAGCTTGTCTGGTGCCTTGGATAGACTATGTCCTGCTGTGCTGTAGGCTGCAGCCATGGTATCAGTATCACAGGGGATGCCTACAGCACCAGCCTTTCCAGTGGGAGGACTATCACCCCACAGCAGATGCCTCAGCGTACCAGCACCCCACACAGTGCAGGCGTCTGTACACCCTGGACACTGTGCACTCCAGGTCATGTGGCCTGCTCCTTGGTTGGGTCAGTACCAAACAAGGTTGCGACCATAGGCAGGCAACACCATCCTCACGCTTGTCCCCCATTGTGTGGATGATAACATCCTGCTACCCTCCCAGGTATAGTGTATGTGCACCTTAGTCTCCAAATAGATAGTACGGGATGCAGCTAGGGTGCATATTGCCCCCCCAGACCGTATCCCACATTGGTCGCCTCATGCCCTCCCTCACAATTCCAATGTTTCCCAACCCCCTACCTGGATGGACCAATATTTCTATTCAGCGCCCCCCCCTTGCTGGAATGGCATTGTATTTATTTTCAGCCCCCTTTTAAACACCCCCCCATCTACCAGAATGGCACAGTAATTATTTTCAGCCCCTTTAACCCCGCTTCTGCAGGGAAGGCAATGTATTTATTTTAAGCCCCCTTTAACACCCTGCCTGTATGGCTTGTTATGTATTTTTTCATGCACAGTATCATTATTATTATTCTTTTTGTAATACATTTACTGAACAAATTACAGTCTCCTGTGTGGTCTGTACTCACCATCTGTGTCTGAAGAGGTCTGAGACGAGGCAAACTGTGTACTCCAGTGCCCTCCTGGCCATCCTGTGGTCATACCTGTTGAGCTGATCCTGCATCCCCTGGTCCCCTAGCTCTGCATATGCTGCACATTGTTCCTCTGGGGTCGGCAGGCATATTCCACAGCTGAGTGCTATGTTGTGTAGTATACAACATGCAAGGAAAATGGAACAGGCCTTATAATGGGGCATATCGTAGGGCACCATCAGAATGGTTAAGGCACCTGAACCACGTCTTGATTATGGCAAAGACCCACTTGATGGTGTCGCATGTAGTGATGTGTGCCACGTTATACCAGTCCTCTGCAACAGATGTGGGTCACAGGGCAGGTGTGAGGAGCTAGGGATGCAGGGCATATGCACTATCTCCTGTGTAGGTAAAGTTCATGGGTTATTGACATGTTCTGCAACATGGTGGGTGTAGAGAGTTCTTTGCGGTATACTCACTGATGAGATTCTAACTAGGGATGTCCCCACTTTAAAACCTCTGGCCCAGGATGGAGTTGTGCCAGATGAAGGCACTGTGGGCACTGCTGGGAAACCAAGCCCAGACATTGATGATGTACCCTGTTACATCACACACCACTTGGCAGTTGATGGAGTGTTACCCCTTTTTATTCACATAGCACTTCACTCCATCACCAGTGGGTGCCTGGATGGCAAACGAGGTGCAGTCAATGGCATCAAATACAGCAGGTAGGTGCAGAGCTTGATAGAATTGCTGCATAACTGCTATTCTCTCTGCTGATGTGGTATAGAATACAATGAACTCCCTAGCATGGGCAAGCATGGCATCTAGGAACTGGTCCAACAGGTACAAGGAGGTAGACTGTAAAACACCAGGGTGTCCTCCACCAGAGTTTGGAAGGTTCTGGTTGCCAGAAAGCACAGTGCTGTTGTCATCTTCAGCACTACAGGCATTGCATGGCTGTACTTGGTGTCTGCCTGGAGTTGGTCATGTAGCACATAATCATGGGCCTGTTGAACCTGTACCAGCACACAATCTGTTCATCACTGAGGAGTTTGAATGTGACTCATGGACAATACTGTCTGTGAGCTGCATAGTGCATCAGGGCCAGTGCCTGGGCCTGGGAGGTGGAGGGTGGCATTGGCCTACTCCATATCTTACATGACCAGCAGCATCTGGTACAAAATGTGAGCTGTTTTGTTTTCAGCCGGAGGGGTGTGTGTGTGTTCTGCTATGCCTCCCCTGCCTTTGGGGTTTGCCCCAGGTTATGATCTGTATTTTATAGTCAGTATTTATGCTACACTATCCTGCTGCACTATTCCATTAGCACAGCACTATATCTTAGAATATCGCACTGTGCATAATATGCACATCACTGCCCCCCAGTTGGATGCTGCATATAGTAACTATGTGCTTGACCACTACAGCCAATTACAGGTGCAGTGCTATCCTCTAAATTTAGGAAACCAGCACTAAATGATCACAGTTTAAGTGCTAATAATTAGAACCGGGCCCAAACCTTTTGAATATTTGGCACTAAGCATTCAGTATTTCCAAAAATTGCACTGTCTCCTCTTTTATTTCATTCTAAATGCACAGGGAGTTATCAATAGAATAAAACTAGTGCAACACCTTGTATCTGAAATCTGAATCTTAAAATATTATGAAGACCAAACCTAACCTCCTTCTCCTACCAGTCCAAATAATGACTGTCATAGGAAGGGGCCATTGTTGTGCTATCAACCTTTCCATATTTTTGCAAATAAAATTTGTTGTAGTCAAAATAAATTCTAAAAGTAGGTGATTAGTGATAGGCTACCTGCTGCAATTGTGGGGATAGGCATTGTAGACATATTCATAAAAGCCCCCATCACCCCCCTTATTTTAGACTGCAAACTCCACCATGGGTTAATCCTGAGTGTTGGGATACCGAGTGTTGGGCAATCAGTTTCAGGCTCCTGACACTCAGGCTTTTGCATTTCAGTCGTTCGTAATACTCCCAGTCATGAACACATGAAATGAAAGCACAGTAGGTACCGAGGAGACTGGAACTCTATGTAGATCTGAAGGCACACCATAGTTAAATTATTTATCATGAACTGGTCACAGCATATCTGAATACATATCTGACATGGAAAAAAAAATAGGAGGGCAGTTAACCACAGTAAGTAAAACTCATCCCTATCACCTTTAGCTATAAGAAAGGAGGAAACAGAAAAGGGCACACAACATTCTTAGTTAATCACTGCAAAGGTTCCTTTTATTTATAAGAGGAAGAATGTATAATTTTTTTTGTTTGTTTGTTAATATCCAAACCAACTGCTGAATTTTGGGATGGCTGTATCCTGATCCTGGCAATGAATTTATAGAGAAAGTATCTCATGTGGGTTTTGATTTAACAGAAGTTGATGAAAATGTGGACACAGCCTACCTGGAAGACAGTGGTAAAACTTTCTGTAGTATACTGCCAGTATTTATCTCTCCATGTTGCAAGACTGGATTCACTTAACTGAATGTTCTAGATTTTAATCAACTTTTTCTGCATACATTAAAATTGTTTCCTATGTAACGAACATAGATTAGGAAGAGTCTTTATTAAATTGTCTTTATCAATATGTTCTAAAATATTTAACCTGAAGTAATGCACTTATTTCAATTGTGTCCATATGGTAATCCCTTTTTTAAATGTTTAAATCCTTAAGTAAAATATATCTTATATAGATATATATGATTGTAAGTGAATTATGTTTTTCTCCTTTGTTAACTAAGGGGCTTAAATAAGTAGAACCTTGCTAAAGCTAAACATACTGTTTTACTTTTACAATTGGAGAATGTTTGATCCCCTCCAATTATAGACAGTAAAGTCACTTTTATTCTGATCAATATCACTGTCTGGATACTGTTTAATATACACTGTAGAAAATACATTTTAAATATGTAAGAAAATTCAATATTAGAAAAATATTTTTCAAAATTGTAGTGTTTCAGGCACTCATTTTTGTTACTTTAAAGTATAGTAATGTAACAGGAAAAGCAAAGATAGAAAAAATAAATAAAAGCAGTACACAATGGGAAGGTGCTTGTCTGGTGCCTTCCTTACCTGCTATAAAAAGAACAACATTGAACATGAATATTCAGCAGCTTAATAATATGGTAATTTTCAAGAAATTCTCATTTATCATATTTACATACAAGATGAAAACTGTCACTGCTGATGCAGTAAATCTTTAGTTTGAAAGCTGTCATGTTTCTTTATAAAATACCACATCCTAGAAAGATCACACAGTACTTTGTGCACTATGGCCTTAGTTGCAAATTGTATGAGAAACAAATTATAATTTTTTTTAATATTACTCTCCTGTTTAAGCAGGTGAAAATTAATTTTCACCTAAACCCCTACTCAAGGTGTTTTTTAGAAGCTAACAGTAGTGTGAGAATGTTCTTGTTTTTGGTAGGATTAAAGTATGTGTGCCCTAAAACTGTTGTCACTAATTTTTTTTTTAACAAGGGGTTTTCAAAGAGATTGCTTTATGTAAATCAACTCAAAGCAAAAGTTAAAATTAATTCTTCCATCAAAGAAAATATACAGTATTAAGAAAAATAATTTAGAAATGCTTTTGAAACACAAATTGTGGAGCAAAGTCCATGCATATAATTTTGCATTCTGATCTCAGAGTTCCTGTAACCTCTCCAGCCCATTATAGCTTTATTTTCATGGCCTAAATATAGTGTACTGCTGCTATTACTGATAAGTGTTAAATAGTAGCTCTCTACTAAACAATAACAAAAAAAATCAAAACTATCTGATTTATAACAATTGTCCCTTACTTGGTCTACATGAAATTAAGCGCTCACACCAGTCGTGGGTGCCCCCACAAAACAATAAAACACATTGAGGCAGACCACAACCTATACTGGCCCAATTCCTATGATTTCCTGTGAAACAGGACACTATCCACCATTTTAGAAAGAAAGGAACTCTCAAGTACAGGGGTACATCACTTGAATCATTCCCAGTTTCTCATAAGCATTGCCAGAGTGCTATAGGGTCTTTCCAGCTGCATAGAAGGCCCTGATTAACTGTAAGGTCCATTATAGCCTGAGATGTCCCATAACACTCTGTATCATAACACAAATTGAGTATCATAGTCATAGGATACTCCTGAAGTAGCAGCAGCCTTTAAATCCAAGTGTTAGCCCCAAGTGGACTGGCCTAAATATTGTAGAAATCAGAAAATACCAAAGGAATACACTGATGCAAGGCCCATGGACACTTCCCCAGCCTGCCCATCAAAAAAGAATGTAGGCCCAAAGGAGACCCACTAATGACAACACTACCCCCAGAGGATGAACCAGTGCTCCCTTCCCCTAAATAGCGATGAAGACAAAAACCCTAAATAATCTGGATGAAGGCAGCTAGAGGGAGCTCCCATCTGAGGATGAAGCCCAGAGCAGAAGCCATAGCTGCAGCCATGATTCTACTGCTTCATCAAATGACCAGTTGAATGACCTGAGGGATAATAGGTTTTCACCACTCTAGAATGTTGCAACACCCAGTCTAAAGAAAACACCAGCACCTGAAATCCAGCAGCAGTGAGCCATTGAGCAGGCCAAATCCTAGACAGAAATGACTGCCTTGACCACACTTCTGCCCAATAGCCCATCAAGCACAGAAGATGTCTGACACCATACTACTTCCTTGTGTCAGCTCATTGCTCAGCCTCCAGTTCCATGGGTAACTGTTACTGGCTGATCAGGGCTCTGAGGACAAGGCAAGGCAAGTTTTATTTGTATGGTGCCCATTCCCGGCAGCTCTGGACACCTCACAGAAAAATAGAATAAACATACAATCATAAATATCAAATAACATCAGTGTAATATAAGGTAACTAAAATATAAAATATTAAATAATAATAAAATATCAAAAATAGGGACCAGACAATATGTTAAAATTCAGAATTCATTAAAAGCCAGGCCCAAAAGGTGTGCTTTCAACCTTTGCTTAAACACTTCAACTGAGGGAGCCTCCCAGACTGCAGATGGTAATGCATTCCACAGGGACAGCCCAGAAATGCTAAAAGCACGATCTCCAGAGGTCACAGCCAGGAGGCCCCTCGAAGTGGAGCTGAAGGAGCAGTCAGAGGTCACCGGGTGTCAGAAGCTCTAACAGGTAGCAAGGGCCCAGTCCATTTAAAGCCTTATAGGTGAGAAGCCCCACCTTGAAAAGGCCCATCCACCTGATCGGCAGCCAGTGCAGAGCGCGCAGAACAGGGGTCACACGACTAAACCTAGAAAGGCCAGTCAGCAGCCGAGCTGCAACATTCTGCACCAGCTGCAGTCTGCAGAGGGTCCCTCCCATTACCCCAAAGTAAAGAGCACTGCAGTAGTCGTGCTGGAAGAGACACAGATGTGCACTAGCGTCGGCAGGTCCTCGGGTGGAATGAGGGGCTTAATCCGGACAATATTCTGTAGATGGTAAAAAACACTACTGACAACAGACGACACCTGATCTTCAGAGGCCAGCCTGTTGTCAAGGATCAAGCCCAGATTTTGCACCCTCGGGGAAGATGTCAATGGAGTAGAACCCAGAACAAGACCAGAATCATCCCCAGACTGCAACTCATCATGCCCGTGACCAGGCTTGATCACCAGCACCTCCATCTTGGCCCGGGTTGAGTCTCAGCCAGCCGGAAGCCATCCAGTCATTGATTTTAGCCAGGCAGATGTTAAGCACATCCACCACTCCTGATGTTCTGAGAGCAAATGACAAATACAATTGTGTATCATCTGCATAGCAGTGAAACTCCACACTGTATTGTCGAATGATCTCACCCGGGGGCAGCATATACACTGCGAACAACATTGGTGACAGAATTAAGCCCTGTGGCACTCCAAAAGACAGAAGCATTGGGGAGGAGGAGGAGACATTCCCTATCACCACCTGCTGCACTCTGTCTGAGAGATAGGACTCAAACCACCTGATAACAGTACCAGCGAGTCCACAAAACTCACAGAGCTGATCCAATAACAACAACGTCAAAAGCTGAGGCAAGATCAAGGAGTACAAGAACTGACCTGTCTCCTCTATCTCCAGCCCTGAGTAGATATTTGTGCAACCTCACTAGAGCTGTTTCAGTGCTGTGTATAGCCCAAAAACCTGACTGAAATGACTCATAAATGTCTGAGGACACCAGGTGAACCTCTAGCTGTTGTGCCACTAGCTTCTCAACAACCTTGCTCAAAAAAGGCAGGTTGGAGATAGAACGGTAATTCGCCAGGACATCCGGGTTGAGGGAAGATTTCTTAAGGAGGGACCTCACCTGCACCTCTCTCAAGGAAGCTGGGAGAACCCCCTCTGCCATCGAGCACCTGACCACCTGGTGAACACCGGGCCAACAGCGTCGACACGTCCCATGAAGAACTGTGTCGGGGCTTGGTCCAATTCACAAAACGTGTGCTTCAGCTCTACAATCACCTTAGTCACATCAGACACCTCAACTGGCCTAAACTCTTCCCAGGCAGGTTGAGTGCCTCTAATCCCCCCAGCCCAACCACTGCTAGGCAAAAGCACAACTGCCGGAATCCCTGACTGGATGGCCGACACTCTTTTGGAGAAGAAGAGAGCAAACTCTTCACATAAAGTGGATGAAAAGGTTTTTTTTGGCTGCAGACAGGCAGGATGTAAAAGCCTGTCTACAGTTTAAAACAGCTGAGAAGGTCTGTTCCTCCCCACAGCAATCTCCCTGGACAGGAATTCTGCCTTCTTAAGGGAGATTGCCCCCTGGTACTCACCGTAGTGGGCAGGCAGGGCCAGCTTGTCGGACTCCAGCCGGGTCCTCCTGGACAAGGTATTTGTAATACTGAGCATTAACCTGAGTTCAGAGTTCCACTTTCTGTTTTCTCTCTGTTCAGAGGGACTACCAGGTAATTATAGTATGTGCCAACCTTCTTAAAATGGAATGTGCCTTACCATCAGCAGGATGAGTCAGAGACATCACCTCTCCATTTTAAGGGGATGAATACAGAAGGAACAGTTAAATGCTGGTGTGCCTGGATGGGGAAGTAAGATTGCTGATTAATGCAAGGATATCAGGATCTGTTATAGAAGGCAGCAGAGCAGCAAGAAGTTCATGATTTCTGATGACTAGCTACTCCTCTGTAAGCAGAATCGCATCCACTTTCCAGCCGGTAAATCACTTGTTTAGCTGAATTCTGCTGTGGATGCAGGAAACTTGGGAAACCTGTGTATGGGGGGGTGGTACTCAGGGAGTACAGTAGGCTATGATTGTACTTGGTCCTTTTCAGCAGTGAATCAATCAGTCCCTGAGGCAATCAGGCTTAGCAACCCTTTTCTGCTATCTGCTGGGGGCAGTGTACACAAACTAGGAAACCTGATATAGAGTAGCATTATACAGTAGTACATCAGTACAGTAGAGTATTATGCAATAGCATAGCATAGCATTATACACAATCTTTTTGTAATTAACTATTGTAACCTTTATGTACAGTAGGTAAACTGTTTAATTTTTGAGTTTACTTTAGGAAAGCTAACTGCTTTATCCTAGTTTATACTAATTTTACCAGGGAAAGGAGCCCAACCTGAGTAGGATGTTGTGTAAGTGAAACGCTGATAACTTATCTGCCAATGAAATGTGTGCATAACATGTTTCCCATATTTGGCTAGTATGATCATTGTCCAGGATGTGCTGTGATGGATGCTTGTCTTCCTGAAGGTATAAATATGATGATAACCTTGTTAGCTGAGATCAGCTATCAGCAAAGTTACCATGGTGCTTTTGGGTTCCGCTACCTCCCAGACCAGGTAATACCTTTCTTGATAATACATGTAGCACCTGTGACATCTTTGGTCTTTGTTCCTTTTGTCCATCACGTCCATAACCTAGCAACAAATTAGCAACGGGGGCAGGATATGTTTTGGACAAAGCCAATGTCAACAGGTTCATGGGCAAGGGGATAGGATACTGATAAGTGTTGAGATCCTTCACCTCCTGCTCGACTTGCAGAATGGTCTGCAGTGCCACCACTGCCAAGGCACACATATGTTTGACCTTAGAGTTGTGGGCAAACTGGCAAGTCTCCCACCTCCAGTCATTTAATTAGAAGGGAACTCTAACGTAACGGTCGTGAGTTGTGAGCTCACAAAAGATGTCTTAAAATGTCTTACCTCCCATGGAGAACGGAATACTTTTGCATGGGATGCAAAGCACCAGACAAATCCTGTACGGTATGTAGAGAAATTGTATGCAGAAGAGAAGCCCATGGCTAAAAAAAGGAAAAGAAGAGCTTGATGGTTGCAGCCCTATATGTGTTGTGTCAGAGTTTAGAAAACAATGCTTCTGCATCATTAAAGGAGGAACTGAAATGTAGGAAGAATGAAACTTTTAAGCTGAAGGAGGAAAAGGGGCACATTTGACAGGAAAAATGGGAAGCCTTGCATGTGAATTCTTTGTTAACTGATGGGAATGAGTCATTGAAATGTGAGAATGCAGAGTTTCATCAGTAGTTGTAAGTGTGTAAGTGAGAGTTAGGAACAGAAGTAGAACAAAAGTGTGAAGTGGCCGCTGTGTATAGAGCGTTGCAGGAGCATGTTGTTAAGAACAAGTCAGGCGCGAACATTGATTACATTATTTGCAAGAAGCATGTAAAAAAATTGCAAGAGCAGTTATTGGCTCTAAAGGGACATATTAAAACACAACTTAAACAGCACCTCGCCAACTTATCCACTTGCAACTGCTTTAAGTAATACCTACTTCCCTATGGGAGATCCATCCCTTCACTTAGTAGCAGCACATAGCATCTCACCCAGACCACCCCTACAGTACGAACATATGAATGTACAAAATGCCAGCAGAAGCATGCCTTACTGTCTATCGAGTCTGCTTGAATGTGTAGCTAGCCCTCAACTGCAGCTGCCCCACCCTCCCTCCCTCTTCATCATAACCCCCTCACCTGATTCAACCCCTATAAGAGCCGCCCACCGTTCTACAGGATACCACCTCCTCGGGCAGAGTATGCCATCTGTCCACCACCCTTTCAGTGAAAAAGTGTCTCCTGATTTCCTTGCTGAATCTTCCCCTTGCCAGTCTTAGCTGATACCCTCTCGTATCCCTCCCTCTTCTAAGCTGGAACATCTCTTCCGAATTAGCCTTATTTATCCCCTTAAGGTATTTAAAGGTTTCAATCGTATCCCCCACGTCCCTCCTGTCCTCCAGGGAGTACATGTTTAGCTCACCCAATCTCTCCTCGTGGGACTTTCCCTCCACTCCCTGGATCATCTTTGTTACATATGAATATATGAAGAAGCCAACAAAAGAAGGCCATTTGGTCCATCTAGTCTGCTTGTATTGCAGGTTACACAGCTTGAGCTATTGTCCCTGACCTCCATCCTCACATCTCCCATCCTCCCAACCCATGATCCCTTCCTTCCCCCATGCCTATCCCAGCCTCACTTAAAGCTGCCCACTGTCTTCAACGAGATCACCTCTTCTGACAGTGCATTCCAAGTGTCCACCACCCTCTCTGTGAAGAAGTGCTTCCTGACCTCCCTCCTAAACCTCCCACCCTCCAGCTTAAGACTGTGCCCCCACGTGTTATGGTTGCTACTCAGCTTAAAGAGATTCTCCTTATCCACCTTATTTATCCCTTTCAAGTACTTGAAGGTCCCAGTCCTGTCCCCTCTTTCTCTCCTGTCTTCCAGGGAGTACATGTTCAGTGCCCTCAACATCTCCTCATATGCCTTATCCTGCTGACCCACTATCATCTTTGTAGCCCTCCTCTGAACCTTCTCCAACAGGTTAATGTCCTTTTTGAGCTGTGGGCACCAGTACTGAACCTCATACTCTAGATGAGGCCTTACCAGGGACCTGTACTAGGGCAGTATAACCTCCTCTGTCCTACTAGTGATCCCCCTAGATATGCATCCCAGCATCTTGTTCGACTTTGCTGTTGCTTTCTTGCACTGTGTGGAGTGCTTCAGGTCGCTAGTGATTATCACTCCCAGGATGTTCTCCTCCTCCGAAGCAGATATTCGGACTCCACCAAGGTGGTACTCCATCCTGGGATTCTTGATTCCAATATGCATAACTCTGCATTTCCCTGGAAACAGCAAATCGGACAGCCATACAAACTGAGGTTATCTATAAGCCTCCAGACCAGGGGTAGGTCCTAAGCACATTACTGTTAGAAGATATACAAAACATGACAGCTAAAGGGGAGGTTCTGATAATGGGAGACTTCAACATGCCAGATAGAAATTGGTTAATATCAGCAGTAACAACCACCAGAAATAGACACATAGTAGATTTCCTGCATTGGGAGGGCCTCAGATGACTGGTACAACAGCCCACAAGAGACAGAACTATCCTAGATCTAGTACTGACTAACAGGGAAAGGATCACAGATCTCCAGGTAGAAGGTCACCTGGGGGCCAGTGACCATTACATGGTATGGTTCAATTTGGCTACTACAACTAAATAATCCCATTCCAAGGTAAGCATATGGGACTTCAGAGGAGCTGACTATGATAAGATGGCCAGCAGAGTAAAGCTAGCCCTGGCAAGAAGAAATATTGGTGAGGGGGTACAGACAAAGTGGGAAAGCATTAAGGATGCAATATTTAAAGCAACATCCCATTGTGTTAGACAGAAAAGCAAGAGCAAAAGAAGGAGGAAACCACTAGGGTTCTCAAAAACAGTAGCAGGAAAGGTCAGAGCCAAAAGGCTGGCCTTCAGGAAATATAAGCAGCATTTACACAGTGGGATGAAGATAGGGAAGCATACTAAACTTCCCTAAGGGAAGCAGGGAAGGCAGTAAGGCAGGCAAAGGCTCAAGCTGAGGAAACACTAGCACGAATGGTAAAAGAAGGGGACAATACTTTCTATAGATACATTATTGAAAGGAGAAAGTCCAGAGGGGGTATTGCTAAGATCAAAGGGGTTAAGGGGGAATGTGTGAAGTTGGACCAAGGAAAAGCATCTATCCTAAATAGATAATTCTGCTCAGTATTTATTGAGGAAATAGTAGGGCAGGGCCCACAGCTTAGCACCATGGACACGGGGGAGGGAGGGAGGTGCATAAGTCCCTTCAGAAAAGAAAGGGCCCTACAAGAGCTCACTAAGCTCAGGGTGGACAAGGCAATGGACCTGATGGCATACATCCCAGGGTACTAAAGGAGCTAAGGTTGGAACTAGCAGGGTCAATATCAGAACTGTTTAGTGAGTCTCTGAGCACAGGAGAGGTCCCAGAAGACTGGAGAAGGGCTAATGTGATCCCACTCCACAAGAGTGGTAGCAGGGAGGAGGCAGGAAACTACAGACCAGACAATCTTACCTCAGTAGTGGGCAAGATTATGGAGGCACTCCTTAAGGAAAGGATAGTTCAACACCTGGAATCCATAGGAGCACAGGATCCAAGACAGCATGGGTTTACAACAGGAAGGTTCTGTCAAACTAATCTCATAGATTTCTTTGACTGGGTAACCAGAGTCGTGGACCAAGGGGGTGCAGTTGATGTTGCCTATCTTGACTTCAGCAAAGCTTTTGATACTGTTCCACAAAGAAGATTGATTAATAAGTTGGGTAGGCTCAGGGTGGGTCAGAAGTTGGTCAACTGGGTGGCAAACTGGTTGGTGGTCAGAAAACAGAGAGTGGTGGTAAACGGTATACAGTCAGAAGAGATACAGGTCACAAGTGGGGTACCTTAGGGATCAATCCTGGGGCCAGTCCTCTTCAATATCTTCATCAGTGACATTTCAGATGGACTGGAGGGTAAGGTTTGTCTGTCTGCCGATGACACCATGATCTGCAAAAGAGTAGATGATCCAGATGGGGTGGGCAGAATGAGAAGAGATCTGGATAAACTGACAAAATGGTCTGAAGAGTGGCAACTGGGGTTTAACACAAAGAAATGCAAGATCATGCACATAGGGAAGAGAAACCCTGAAGCCACCTATAGGTTGGGAGGGGAGTTGCTGGCAGTCACAAGGGAAGAAAGAGACTTGGGCATCATCATCATCATCACAGACGACCTGAAATCATCCAAGCAGACTACTAAAGCAGTAGGAAAGGCTAGAGGGATGTTGGGGTGTATTAATAGGGGTATCACAAGTAATAAGAGGGAGGTAATAATCCCTCTTTACTAGACACTGGTTGGGTCCCATCTGGAGTATTGTGTGCAGTACTGGAGGATGCATCTGCACAAGGACATTAACAAAATGGAGGCAATCCAGAGAAGGGCAACCAAAATGGTGCAAGGACTGCATCAGAAAACATATGAGGACAGATTAACGGAGCTCAATATGTATACCTTAGAGCAAAGGAGGGAGAGAGGTTATTTGATCAAAACATTCAAACATCTTAAGGGCATTAACAAGATGAAAGAGTCTAACATGTTTCAATATAAGAAAAATAGCAGAACAAGAGGACACATCATGAGATTAGAAGAAGGCCGATTAAGGGGTAATGTGAGGAAGTTCTTTTTCACAGAAAAGGTGGTGGATGCCTGGAACGGCCTACCTCAGGAAGTGGTGGATATGAATACAGAGCAGGGTTTCAAACAGGCATGGGATAGGCATAAGGGAGCAATACAGATGAGTATGAATAGATAGTCCATTGACAGAGTAAATGCCTATGGCACATTCATAAGGTAGAAAAAATGGGCAGACTGGATGGGCCTTGCGGTCCTTATCTGTTGTCAACTTCTATGTTTCTATGGTTCTATGTTCTTGGCATTGAAGCCAAGCAGCCAGATCCTGAACCACCTCCCCAGCTTTTCCAGATCATCCTGTAGGTCCTTTATCCCTTCAGCAATGTCTACTCTTCCACAGAGCTTGGTGTCATGGGTGAATAGGCACATTTTGCCCTTAATAACATCCCCAATGTCATTGATGAAGACACTGAACAACACCAGCCCCATCACCAAGCCCTATGGGACCCCACTGGCTACCTCTCTGGTGCCAGATAATTCTGCCCCCACAACCACCCTCTGGGTTCTGTTCCTCAGCTAGTTTTCCACCCATCAGGCCATCTTTTTCCAAACCCCAAGATCCAACTTTCCTGATCAAACTTTTATGTGGCACAGAGTCAAAGACCTTGCTGAAATTAAGATAGGGGATGTCTACATCTTAGCCCGTATCTATTTTCTTAGTGACAGAGTCAAAGAAGTCAATCAGATTCGTTTGACACCCTCTCCCCCCCCCCATGAACCCATCCTGCCTGGCATCCTGGAGACCATGCTGTAGATATTCCACCATCCTTTCCTTTAGTATGGTCTCCATGAGCTTGCCCACAATGGAGGTCAGGCTGACTGATCTGTAATTCCCTGAGTCATCCTTGGGACTGTTTTTGTGAAGGGGAACAACATGTTGCCCTACGTTGCACCCCCTCCAACAATCTAATATCCTTCTTCTGGAATGGGCACCAGTACTGCATGCAGTACTCTAGATATGGCCTGATCATAGACCTCTACAAGGGAAAGATCACCCCCCTATTTCTGGAGGAGATTCCCCTCACTATTCATACTAGCATCCTGTTGGCTTTTGCTGCCACCTTCCTGCAATGAGCTGAGTTGTTCATGATGCCTGTTATAAGCACCTCCTGATCCTTTTCCACCTCGGTGCTTTCCAGCTCCACCCCTCCCAGCTGATAGCTCCTCCCCTGATTTATAGCACCAAAGTGCAGTACCTTGCACTTCTTGGCATTGAACCCAAGCAGCCATGTTTCCGAACACTCCTGTAGTTTGGTCAGGTCCTCCTGCAGCCCCTTCCACCCTTCAATGTCAACTACCACAGCTCCCATCTTTGTATCATCAGTGAACCTACTGATCCTGCCCTGGATCCCGTGTGAGATATCAGCTATGAATATCCCAAACAGTGCTGGTCCCAGTACTGATCCCTGTGGCACCCTGCTCATCACATCCTTCAGTGATGAGAGTTCCCCGACCACCACCACCACCCTCTGCTGCCTTCCATTTAGCCAGTTGATGATACATTTGACTATCTTTTTTCCCACCCCTCTGTATTCGAACTCCCCCCCAGCATCCCATGTGGCATGGAATCAAAGGCCTTGCTGAAGTCCAATTACAGGACATCTACCTCATGGTCCCAGTCCAGCTCCCTGGTCACCCAGTTGTAACACTCAATTAGACTTGTCTGGCAGGATCTGCTCAAGATGAACCCATGTTGATGACCATCCTGGAGAACAATGTCCTCCAAAATGGTCACCAGCCTCTCTTTTAGGATTGTCTCCATGAGCTTCCCCACAATTGATGTGAGGCTCACTGGTCTGTAGTTGTATGGTTCCTCCCCAGGGTCACTTGTGCACATGGGCAACACATGGGTCATCCTCCAGTCTTGTGGTACACATCCTGTGTCCAGAGAGGTGTGTCCAGAGAGAAGTTGAACAGGTCAGCCAGTGGTCCTGCCAGGATCTCCACTAGCACTCTGAGAAACCTAGGATGAATGCCATCTGGTCCTGGTGCCTTATCCACCCTTAGTGTCCACAGTCCTTCCAGAACCTTGTCTTCTGTAACCCCTACTTCAGTCACCCCTCCCCACTACCAACTCTACCCCCTTCGTATCTGCCTCCTTTTCTCCTTTATGAACACACAACAGAAGCATTCATTTAATGCCTCTGCCTGGTCCACCCCCTTCTCCACCCACCCTCTGTCCTTCCTAAGCCTCACAATCAGGTCTTTGTTCTTCTTTCTTTCCCTAATGTATCTGAAGAAGTCCTTTTCTCCTTCCTTAATACCCTGTGCCCATCTCAGCCCTCT
Organism: Neoceratodus forsteri; assembly: GCA_016271365.2. NCBI lineage: Eukaryota > Metazoa > Chordata > Ceratodontiformes > Ceratodontidae > Neoceratodus > Neoceratodus forsteri. The sequence goes on from CM057453.1 coordinate 270,207,000, forward strand.
TGAAGCCTTGGCTGCTCTGACTAGCCTGGTAACCTCCTTGGACTTCTTCGTATACTCATCCATGACATTTCCCCCTCCAGATTTGTTGAGATTCTGAAATGCCTTCCTCTTGGCCCTTACCCACTCCATAAGTTCCTGAGTTAACCAACTGGGTTTCTTTTTTTTTTTTTTTTTTATTTAACCAGGAGGGGCACACTAAGCTGAAAGCTCGTTTACAGGTGCGACCTGGGAGCACAAGGAAGTTAAGTGACTTGCTCTGGATGACACAGTATTCAAGTGTGGGCTGTGGGATTCAAACCAGGTCTCCAGGTTTGCAACTCAGAGCCTTAAACCACTGCACTATAATGCTTCCTCTTTGCCCCTCTCTTCTTACTCTGCATCTTTGTACAAGTCCCCGTGGCCTCCGTCAGACCATTTATAATAATTTCACAGTTTTGACTAGCATCCATGTCTGGTTGAATTCCCATGAGATACAATGGCAGGGGAGGTACTAACAACAATGATAATGGAAAGGGACCTGGGAGTAGTCATATCAGATGACATGAAGGTGGACAAGCAATGTGAGAGGTCAGTAAGGAGAGCCAGAGGATACTGGGATGCATAGGGAGAGGCATCACAAGTAGAAAAAGGGAAGTGGTTATCCATCTGTACAGACAGTTGGTGAGACACCATCTGGAGTACTGCATGCAGTTTTGAAGACCCTATCTCCACAAGGACATAGACAGGATGGAGGCAGTCCAGAAGAGGACAACTAAAATGGTGCAGGGTCTGCATCAGAAACCATATGAAGAGAGACTGAGAGAGCTTAATATGTATACCCTTGACGAAAGGAGGGACGGGGGGACATGATAGAAACTTTCAAGTACCTCAAGGGAATCAACAAAGTCCAAGGTGGTAGCATCTTTCAGAAAAAGAGATGTGCAAGAACAAGTGGACACAATTTAAAGATAGAGGGGGTACGGCTTAGGGACAATGTGATGAATTTTTTTTTTCATGGAGAGAGTGCTGGACACATGGAACCGCCTTCCTGGGGAGGTTGTGGGATCTAAAATAGTGGGGGAATTCAAACATGCATGGGACAGACATAAGGCAATTATAGTGGGGGGTACGAGGAAGTAGGCTGTTGGTTAACTAGAATCTGCAGCTTATCCAATAGGTAGGGAAATGGGCAGACTGGGTGGACCAAGTGGTCCTTATCTGCCATCAAAGTCTATGTTTCTGTTACTTACTCAAGATTTCCCCCATTCTTTTAAAGTCCATCCTTTTAAAGTCAATCACCTTGGTCCCCATACCCCCTGTTTCCCTATCCATATTAAGTGTGAACTACACTGAGTGGTGGTCACTCCCAACCAGAGGGTCCTCTACCCCCACATCTCTTACAGCCTCCCCATTTGAAAGTACCAGGTCCAAAGTCCTCTCCAATCTTGTCAGCTCATGTACCAACTGCACCTGGAAGCTGTCCTGAAATGCTTCTAATATGACCTGCTCCCTTGCACTCGTGGTGGGTGAAGTGCTACAATGCACCCCAGGTAGGTTGAAGTCCCCTACCACCACTGTGTTCCCCTTCCTACAGACCCTTCTGATTTGCTCAGCTAGCTCCCTATCCAAGTCATCCCCTTGCATTGGTGGTCTGTATATTACCCCCATCCTAAGCGTCCTACATTTCAAGTCCTGGAACTGCATCCATAGGGCTTCTGTTCTGCCTTGCTCCCCCCTCCTCCCTTATATACCTTATTCCTTCCCGTACATAGATTGCCACACACCTTTTTGCCCTATCCTTCCTGAATATTCTATACCCTGGGTTCATCATATTCCATTCCTGGTACTGGGTGGCCCACTTTTCTGTGATAGCCACAATGTCAACCCTCCTCACTGCCAAGAGAGCCTGCAACTCAGCTGACTTATTACCTAGGCTCCCCACATTCAGCATGGCCACCCTCCACCCCATTTCCTTCCTTGCCTTTCCCTGGTTTTCCCCCCCTCCTCCCCCATGCCCCTATTCTGAATCCTTCCCTGTTAGCTTTGGGGGTAATCTTGTCGGATCCCCTCTCTGGGCTCCCTGCCTACCAACTGTCAACTCGCCACCCCCCACCTAGTTTAAACCCACCTTTGCTGCTATGTACTCCTCTATCCCCTGCTTCAATAATCCCTTCCACTTTCTGCTCAAGTGCAGTCTTTTCTCTGCATATAGATTGTTATTATCCCAGGTACTGCTCCAGTCCCCCACTAACCCATACCCCTTGGCTCGACACCATTTCCCCCAGCCATGTGTTGAACTCTCTAATCCTCCCTTTCCTCACCATACTCATGCAAGGCACTAGGAGCACCTCTGAGAAGGCCACCAAATCCCCCAGCTCCTCACACAATCTTCCCAGTCCCTGGAACCTCTCCCTCACCATTTCCACTGTCTCCCCACCTGGTCATTCATAGGCACTTGCACCACGAGATGCGGTTTCTTCCTGCCCCTCCTTGTGCACTTCAGAATTGACTGCCCCGCCCTGCCCGCCATTAACCCAGGTATGGATTCTACCCATATATGACTATGGCTTTCCCCTTACTACCCCATCTTATCACTTTTAGCATGGAATCCCCTAGGACTAGTATCCCCCCTTGTCCTTCCTTGTTCCTGCCCCCATCCTATTACCAAGGTACCCATCCCTAGAGTCTACCACATTTGTAACTCTGCCCTTCCCCTCTATGGCTAACTCCTCCCCACCCCAGACCTGTTCCTTCTCTCCCTCACTGTTCCTTCACTCTCCTCCACATCTCTCCTAACCTCCTTGGACCCCCCTGCCCTTCTTATCCTCCCCATCAACCTTGTTCCTTTCTTCTTCCCTCTGCTCCCTTCAACCATCCTTCCAGCTGTGCCCCATCCTTTTTATTACTGTCTCCCTTCACTGACTGACCACTGTCCTTTGTGCATTCCCCTTCCTTTCCCTCTCCTGCCCCCTCCTGGTGATCCTCCCCCCCACCTCCTCCACCAATGTTGTCAGCACTGCAAACCTATTACCTGTCCCCACTACCTTGCTGTGCGTTGGGTCTTCCCTCCTGACTATGGCCTTCCCTACAGTGCCAGGTCTCCTGTTTGGTTTACTCCCGCATCCCCTACCCCATCCCCTCTCTTGAATCGATGTTCTTCCCAACCAGTGTCCTCATATTACCCTCTGGGGGAGGCTGTCTTGCCCCAGAATCCCCATCCCTCTTCCTATCCTCTCCAACTCCCTATTAAGCCACAACACTTCCTCCTCGAGCCTCCTCAGCCTGTGACAGATACCCTCCAAGTTTCCACAAAATGTTCAACTAAACCGCCACCCCACATCCATTACAGCTGACTGTTCTACCCATGTTTAAGCAGTATATAACTAACAGAGAAGGATCATAAAAAAAAAAAAAAGAATACAGTACTACCTGTAGGTTTTTTCAACCAGTACTATATATACATTTTTAACTAGTTCTGGCCCCCCAAGAAACAAAAATAAACATACAGGACAGTAACAAAAAAGAATACAGTACTAACTATAAGCTGTTACAATCAGCATTATCTATGAGTATTTAACCAGCCCTGTCCCTAAGAAACAAAGCTTCACTCACAGCACTTGACTTGTGAGTCTCTAATCCCACCACCCCCATCACTTTGTGTATCTGAGAACCCCAGCAGTCCAGCCTAGAACCTCACCACCTATGTCTGTGAGGTTGCTCCTCCCACTGCCCTCTCCCTGCAATTCACCCACTCTTCCATGGACACTTCCCTGGAAACATTTCTCTTTAACCAAGCATTTGCTGGGATTTGATAACTAAGGGTTATTTATGGTTATTGTATTTATTGTTTTTATATGGTTTGTATTTAAAGTGTTTGAATAACTGTAAAAGCGCCCCAAGCTCGGGAAGGGCACTTTAAACAAATACATTTTTACTTTACTTTACACTGCTGACTCCCCTTCTCCCACCCATCCCACATACCTATATCACTAATTAAGCTCTGACAAAGCCATCCTTAGTGCCACAGGCTTTCTCTTTCCAGCTCTATGTAACAGGGTGACCCTGTTAGAGAATAACGTTTGTTAAAGAAAGATATGTGCTCCTCTTCCCTTATTTTTTTTCCTGCTTGCCTATCATCTTGTTTCCTTCTTCTTTTGCTGTCTTTTCATGTCAGGGTGGCCAGCCTGGCATTTTTATGAATCCTTTACTGGCAATTTTGCTATATTCCACATTTTGAAACATGCACATATTATACAGCATAAGCAGTACATTGATACCATTAGTGCCCATTTTTAAAGGTGCCCCTACTTGGTTAGATAAGTGCTATGCGCTGTAATGCTGGTGCCTCTTTCAGCTAAATGAAGCGCATGATGCAAGGAGCGCTGTTCTGAAAGTCTGATGTTGGGCTATGTAAATAAAACAACCTCTAGTTGCAGTAGTAATTCAGCAGCTCCTAGCATGAAGTTAAAATTCTTTAGAGGAGCGAAGCATGTGTTTACTGCAGCTGCTAAGTTTTGCAGCAGAGCAGACACATGCTCCGACATCCTACATAGCCTTGAAGCACTGTGCTGAACACCCGAAGGTCAGGCTCTGTAAATATTTAACAGCTTCAAGTTGTAGAAAAAAAGCTCTTTTTAGTGAGCATTAATTTTGAAGAAGCTGTCTCCTGCAGCTATAAGAAGCACCACTGTTGCTTTGTGCATCGGAGGCAGAAACATGCTCCGATGTGCGCAGGAAGGTGCAGCTCTCTGTTTATTGCAGAGGAGAATGCTTCAGGGAAATAAAAGTAAAAGTGCTGCCCAGGACAGAGAAAGTGGTAATGTGAAACCCCTTATAAGGACATGACTAGCAGAAAGGGAAAGCCCCGTAGTGTCCTCAATTAGTAAAGTGCTGCAGATATGTTGTTTAAATACAGCTCAGAGAAGGAATTCCTGGGAGCTGTCAGAAGGGCAGAATGAAATACTTTGCCGATGACTGACATTTCAGCTGTCAGGTTGCTTGAAAGGTAAACTGTTTTCTTGGAAGCATAGCATTAAGAGTGCAGAATCTTGCAAGACTAAGAAAATGCAGCCTAAAAATAAGTTACTTGATAAGATAAATAAACTACTGTACAGCCAGAATGCTATTTCCTTTTTACATTCGCTTGCGTGCATGCGCAAGGAACGTCTTGGGAGAATGGGACACTTTGGAGGTGTGCCCTCCTCTGCAATCCCCTGCTCTATTGAGCAGGCGTGGCAGTCCTGCACCAATCGGACGTGGTGCTGTGTATGACAGCGGTGGTCTTCTCTTCAAAGAAAACCACTGCTGTGTGCTTGCACCGTGCCGCCACCCTCCCCGTCTGCTGCCACGGCTGAGGCCCACCCCAGCGTGGCAAACGCCCCGCCATATCTGCCGCATCGGGGTGCCCCTATCCCCCGCGGCTCCACGCCCCCAGCCATCCTTCTGCCATGCTGGGAGCCCACCCCAGCGTGGCAAACGTCCCCATGTAGTCTTTTTTTTTCAAAACCTGTAAATTAAAAACAGTCCCACGGCGCTTCTCACAGCTCCCCTCCCACAACCCGCACCCACCCACTCGCATCCTGCCTCCCCACCCCCCTTCACCCCATGCCCCTCCGGAGCTCAGCGCGATGATCTTCGTGGACCGGAACACGTCTGCACTCTTCAAAGCCGACCACGAACTGAGAAAATGCGGTAAGCTGTATAATGGGCTAGATATAGAAGTTTTCAACTTACTGCAAATCTCAGGCATTTTTGGAATTTTGCACCAAATTTTCCAACATGGATTTTTATCTCTTCATGAATGATAACACTGTCATGGCATTTGAAGTTCAAGGATTTCGTAGTCACTGTGTAAATCACCCTTCGGGCCTGAATAACGCCATGACAGTGACATCATTCATGAGAAGAATCCAAAACCCCATGTTGAAAATTGGTGAAAAATTCCTAAAATGACTGTTTTACAAGCGTGCATTAGCGAGTTCCTACACACACGATCGTAGGGTTTGCGAATTTTCAATATTTCCACTCCAGATTTTCAACATTGCCATTTTACCACACCTTCTTATGAGTAGTACAGCTGTCATTTTTCACATCTCACCCAAACGTGTTTCTGCCCTATGTAGCACAATGGCGCAGTCAGTGTCTTGAAATCAATGTATGGGACACATTAAGAAAATCACAGTGACACTGTTCATGAGCAGAGGTCTTAAAATGGCTGTGTTGAAAAATGAGTGAAAAAATTCCTAAAATGACTGTTTTCACAGTGTGTGTTGCGCAGTTCTATAGCACGCTCATAAGTCCGTGAATTTTCAATATTTTCACTCCAGATTTTCAACATTGCCATTTTACCACACCTCCTTATGAGCAGTACAGCTGTCATTTTCACATCCTGCCCAAAACGTGTTTCCGCCCATATGGCGCGCTTAAAGGCGCGGTCGGTGTCAAAATCAATGTATGGACACATTAAGAAAATCACAGTGACATTGTTCATTAGCAGAGGTCTTAAATGGCTATGTTGAAATTTGTGAAAAAATTCTAAAAATGACTGTTTTACGAGTGTGTGTTGCGCAGTTCCTACGCACGCTCGTAAGTTTGCGAATTTTCAATATTTTCACTCCAGATTTTCAACATTGCCATTTTGCCACACCTCCTTATGAGCAGTACAGCTGTCATTTTTCACATCCTGCCCAAAACATATTTCTGTCCATGTAGCGCACAATGGTGCAGTCGGTGTGCAAAATCAATGTATGGGACACATTAAGAAAATCACAGTGACACTGTTCATGAGCAGAGGTCTTAAAATGGCTATGTTGAAAATTTGGTGAAAAAATTTCTAAAAATGACTGTTTTATGCTCGTGCGTTGCACAGTTCCTACACACGCTCGTAAGTTCATGAATTTTCAATATTTGTACTCCAATGACTTCCAAATACCTAAACAGCACATAGAAGCAAGCAACATTCGGCATTGCAAATGCTTGTACTTCTTTGTCACTGATTTTTTTAAGCCATGTCCAAGTGCCAAATACCACTGCAAATACCTGCAAGAGAACGTTCGGCATTGACAAATGCTTGTTCTTTCTGTTACTACTTGTGCTTTAATGTCAGGTCTCTTGGGCTGGCAGGGGAATGCAAAGAGGGAGCACGCCCCTCATTTGCTGTTTCTCTGTCCAAGCTGAGTATTCCTGTATATTAGAAGTGTATAAAAAGAATTTCTTTTTTAACTGATACTTAGTCATTTGGGGAGACTCCTACTATAGGGCTGGCAGCCCATCTACTGACAGACTTTATATGGATCAGGAGATGTGATGTCATATTTAGGGGAGGAGCCTTAATCCAGAAGGAGACTACAGTATATAAAACCCCTTCTAAGAGGTTGAAGTCAGTGAGGTGGGTCAGTAAGTGACTGACCACAGAGCAAGGAGGAGGTTTACGTGAGAGTTCACGCATACTGAAGCTATTTTTATACAGAAGAAAGACAGGAGTCTGAAGGAGATGCTATATCCTGTTGGGTGTGAAGACTAAAACCGTTTATTTTTCTTTCTGTAAATAATTGTTTTTACTTCTCTAGTGTTGGACTAAAATAAAATGATAAATGCATTTTTATGTGTTTTTTATGCACTTTAATACTATCTGGTTGTCTGTCATTTATCCCATGCTTCTACACGCTATAATCCTTTCTATGCTTTCTCATTCTCCTTTAATTAAGATCATATAGTAGTCTAAACTCTATGGCCTGGATATTCAAACTGCGCCATTCTGAGGTGCAAGCCCTTGCGCTGCTCAAAATAGTTGCGCAGGGGTGTGGCTGGAGTGATATTCAAAGGAGTTGCGCTAGTGCGCAACTCCTTTGAATATCACTCCCCAGCCACAGCACTTGCGCATGGCGCAGTGGAACTTGCGCCACCGCAAGTTGCCAGAGATGAGCATTAAACTTGCGGTGGCGCAAGTACCATTGTGCCATGCGCAAATGTCAATATTCAAAAGGTGGCATGCAAATGGGGCCATAATTTATGCAAGGCGCAGGGGGGGCCATTTGCATCTATTTATGGCCCCATTTGCATGCCATTTGCATGTAGGTGCGCCGATCCCTGAGGACTTGCGCCTGGCCACCCTGCCAGGCAGCAGCCGATCGGTTCGACGCACAATGCAGCCAGTGCGGGAAGTACAGGTACATGTAACACCCACACACATTCTGAACCCGATCGTGAGCGGTACAGGTACAGGAAACACCCCACACACACACACACGTGAAGCCCAATAGCGGGCGCCGCGGTATGAACCCTCCCAATTACCCGATCGCGGGCAGGAATGACACCCCCAACTCGAATATCTCCCTGGTGGTCCAGCAGACCGTAAAGCCCGATCGCGGGCAGAATGTCACATCACAACCCCCAAACATCTCCCTGGTGTCGGTGCCCCCCCACCCCGAGCCCCTCACCCCGCTCCCCCCACAGCGGCGGGCGACAGCATCCACCGCCTGCCACCCGCCGCCATGACTGACTGTCGGTAGAGCTGCGCCCATTGGTGCAGGCTATAGCCAATGGGCGTGCAGCCATACCGTACATGACAGTCAGATTTGTGAATGATGTTCATTCACAAATCTGGACTGTCATCTGTGATATGACTGCCCCATTGGCTGTAGCTCTGCACCAATAGGCGTGCAGCCCTACCGGACAGTCAGTCAGCGGGCGGCGGGTGGCAGGCGGGTGGATGCTGTCGCTCGCCGCCGCGGGGAGCGGGGTGGAGGGGGTCATGGGTGGGGGGACACTAGACACCAGGGAGATGTTTGGGGGTTTGTGATGTGACATTCTGCCCGTGATCGGGCTTTATGGTCCACTGGACCACCAGGGAGATATTCGGGTTGGGTGTTACTTTCGCCCGCGATCGGGCACTGGGGGTTCATATACGCGATGCCCGCGATCGGGCTTCGGGCACGGGTGTGTGTGTGTGTGTGTGGTGTTTGTACCTGTACTGCCCGCGATCGGGCTTCGGGATATGTGGGGAGGGGGTTACATGTACCTGTACTGCCCGCGATCGGGCTGTGGGAGATGTGTGGGCGGGGGGGGAGACGTGTTACACTATGCCCGCGATCGGGCTGGTGGGGGGCACAGAGACCGAGTTGGGGACCAGCCAGGGGTGGCAGCTGCTGTGTTGCACCCTGCAATGCAGCAGCTCACCTGTGGGTGGCCCTCAACTTAAGCCTTTTTTTTTTGGCTCAAGGTTGTGCAGGCGAGGTTGGGGTCATGATGCACATCCTGCACAACCCGACTGAATATCGGGTTGCGCAGGTTATGCATGAATCCTCCTCCTGTTGAGCATGCATTCATTTGCATTGCTCTCTTGAGCAACCTGGTGCCAGTGGCGTAACTGCCTCCTGCTGAATATCGCAGAATGGCGTGATTTGACTTATGATGACAAGGTACCCTTGTTATGCGATGGCGCAACCCTTTTGAATATCCAGGCCTGTATGTATTATGTTTCCACTCTTTACACTAGAATGTATAAACAACTCTAAAGTCTGTAACTGAGTGAAATTATTGTTTAGAACCCTGCCAAGTGACCTTGTAGTTGATTCATGTGACATTGCTATTTTGTTTTGTATTGTATGTCCTGTCTAGACATGGAATCTTTGTAAATAAGCTTCCGGCTCAAATGTTGTTTCTGAATCAATAAACTTGAAACTTGAATATTAGGGAGATGCCAGTGGCATTGTCCTTGTAGTCCTCATCCTTGGACGATAGCTTGGAGGACGAGAATACAGGATGGGACAGTGGGGGTGCCAGAGAGCCCCACCAATGTCCCCTCTAGTGAAACAGTCAAGGAGTACATCCAAACCACTGTCTGGGAGGAAATAGGCAAAGCCCGTAAAGGACACTTAAACCATTTATTTTTACAAGAAACAATTTAAAAAATCTGGCTTCAAAGAGAGGTAAAAGGAAGGCTGCTGTTTCAATTTATACTAAAACTGCATTTAGGTAAATAACCTAAATGCGGTTTTGTAGCATTTGAAAAATGTAAACATCAGCCTTCCATGTATACTGATTGTCTACCTAATCTTGTTGTTCTATTGTTATACTGAACTCATCATATCTGTATGGTGTTTCATTGTTATACTGCACTCATTGTATTATAATGGTGTAATTCTCCCAGGTCGTGCTTGAAAATAGGCATTAAATTGTCTAGTGCACCCACCCGGTCAACAAAAACTAAACAAATAAATAACATTTACAAAAAAAAAAACTCCTGACAGTTCCTTACAATAACTGCCAAATGCGTTAAGTGATTACATTGCTGGAGCTAGAGGCAGAATGCAACATGGCTCCCTATAGTGCTAACTAGTTCTCTTATCCCCCTTTGTTTAGAATTGTTTCACCAAAATTATCAAAACTATGACTTAATGTGAATTATTTTTATCAGTACATAAGTTAGGCTATGGTGGTGTCCATCTTGATTACTTTAGCATACCGAAATTGTGTTGTAATCCAACTTACTTTCTCTTTGGCAAACTGCAGTACAGTACATCTCTTCAAATACCTGGTGGTCTAGTGATTATGTCATGTGCCAATCTTTGTAACAAAGTTCTAGCCTGGCCCAAAGCCAAAGTTCATGCATTCTTAGTAATCCAAAAATATACTGTACTTCTCTTGCAGTCTTTTTTCATATGAATCCCCTTCCCCACAAAGTTTGCATGCCCACCCTTGAACAATCCACCATCCACACTCCTTCCTTAGTAGTGCCTGGGGCTGTTTATGAGCTTGCTGGCCAAATATAGAGAATTATCACACTTCAGATCATAATCTTGTATCTCAGAGAGTAAGGCACACCTATACTGATATGCTTCAACGGCTTGCCTCATAAATCACTCTCCAGTCCTCTTTCTTCAATATTTCACTTCTGCTCCCACAACAAACCTCAGACAGAGTACCACCCTTCTGCATAATTAAAGCAGTGTGTACAGTTTCCCCTGTTTTGTTTTTTCCTGCCTCATTAACCAACAACCATGTCTCCTTGGTGGGCCAAGCAATAGGCACTGGCACACACCAGAAAGAAATGCTGTTCATACCCTCATAAGGGCTGCACATACTATGAAAAACAATGTTATTAGGCAGGGGAGGCATACTAATGCTTTGAGCGAATTCACCCACTCTCCAGCATCAGTCTACTCCCTTACCTGTGATCTGCTGAATCACGCATGACAGTCCTCAGCAATCCTCCTCCACTTCTTTTCTGTGCTGGCCTCCACAATGTGAGTTGGCTGGCTTACCATTGTCCTGAATCTTGAATGTGGTATACACAGTCCCCTCAATGCTGTCCCAACAAACCTAGACCCCCAGAAGGTAATCACACTGCACTGAATTCATGTAGTGATTCAGGCACTGCCCTGCCACTCTGAGTATTTGTCATAACTGCCTGCTCTCATCCATGGTTAGGTAGTGCTCAAAGGTGCTGGCAGCCCCACATTTCAGATCTCACAATGATCTGCTCACCCCCCCCCATCTTCCCCCTACCCGGAATATAGATGTACCCTTGCAGAAATGGCCACTTCAGTCCCCCTCTGGCATTCATTCTTTACTCCTGCTCCCTACACTGAAACTTGGTAAGCTTATCACCGTTCTACATCATGAATGTGGTTAATACAGTCTCCCAGGTTTTTTTGACATATCAATAATAAATATGATCTTTCTGGTAAGCCAAGCTGGTAGCAGCAGGACGCAAGGGGATATATGGGCTTTCCTACACTTACTGTATAAGATCTAGGCTACCTATGATTAAGTACTATTAAATAACGTGCATATTGATGCACACACCTGTCATTTAGTATTGCCTATCAAAGGTAGCCTAGATCTTATAAGAGTAGGAAAACCAATTGTTCCCCTTGTACTCATCTGCTATCAGCCTGGCTTGCTGGAAAGATCATGTTTATTTTTGATATGTCAGAAAACCTGAGGGACTGTAATAACCACATTCATGATGTGGAAGGGTGGTGAGCTCATCAGTTTTTGTTGTGGGATGCAGGAGGGAAAAATGAATTCCAGAAGAGGACTGAGGAGGCCATTTCTGTGGGTACAGCTATATTCAGTAATGGGGAAGACAGGAAGGGAAGGTGAGCAGGTCATTGAAAGATCTGAGATGTGGGTCTGTCAGCACCACTTCTACTACTTGAGTATGAACAACAGCAGGTAGTAATGACAAATACAGTACTTGGAGAGGAAGTATGGCACCAGAATTTTTACCTGGATCTGTGCAGACAGATTGCCCTCAGGAGGGTTGTTGAGATTTGTTGAGGCAGTATTGAGTGGACTGTGTATACCACATTCAAGATTCAGAAGACTGGTGTGCCAACCAACTAGTTTTGTTGAGTAGGGCATGGACAAGGGACAGGAAGAGGGGGAGGATTGCAGAGGATAGTTCTGTGGGATTCTGCTGATCACAGGTAAGTGGGTAGACCAATGCTGTAGGCCACATGGATTTGCTCAATATATTAGTGTGCCTACCCCACCTAATAACATTATAATCTATACCAAGTCCAGCCCTTATGAGGGTATAAACAGCAGTTTTTCTGGTGCATCCCTGTGATTATTGCTTGGCCCTCTGGGATGACATGGTTGTTGTTTAATGAAGAAGAACATAAAAAATAGGGGGACTGTACGTACTGCCTTCATTGTGCAGAAGGGTGGTCTGCCTGATGTTTATTGTGGAAGCAGAAGTGAAACACTGATGAAAGGGTACCAGAGTATGATTTGGAAGGCATCATTTAATAGTGCCAGGAGATGAAGTATAAAGGTATCTGCATAGGTGTGTGTTGCTCTCTGAGGTACAAGATTATGATATGAAGTGTGATAATTCTGTTTGTGAGACTGGCAAGCTCATATGCAGCACCAGACATTATTAAGGACAGAGTGTGAACAGCAGAGTATGTGACGGCAGATAAACTGGCTGCAGGGGAGCTTTTCCATGGAAAAAGAAGACAACAAGGCAAGAAAATGTTTGGATCACCAAGAAAGTATGAACTTTGGCATTGGACCAGACCAGAACTTCAAGACAAACATCAGGACATCACATAATGACTAGGCCACCAGGTATCTGAAGAATTGTACTGTACTATGGTTTGCCAATGAGAATGTCAGCTAGATTACCATACAAAATGAACACAACCATAGCCAAACATGCGCAATGATCAAAATAGTCCACCTGTTAAGTCATGGTTCTGATAATTTTGGTGAAGCAATTCTAAACAAAGGGGAAAAAAGAACTAGTTAGCACCACCGAGACATCCATTTCTGAACCTATCACTCCAATGATGTAACCTCTTAGCACATTTGGAAGCCATTTTAGAGAGCAGGCATTTTTTTTTAATTGGAAGACTGATGTTTACATTTTTCAAGTGCTACAAAATTGCATTTAGGTTAACTATATGAATGCAGTTTTAGCATTAATGTTTGCAGCCTTTACTTTAGTCCCCTATGAAGTCAGATGTTTGAACAGTTTGTTGGCAAAATGCTGTTTAGGTGTCCTTTAAGGATCTGCATCGTTACAAGAGGAAAAGATAACGGACATGCTAGAAGCTATGATTTCCCAATTGAAGGGGCACATTAAGGACATGTGATGAGAACTGGCAAATGTAGTGGCTTATACAATCATGCAGCTCCACAATCCACCCCCCAGGTGACAGTGAATGCACCTCCGATCAGCCACCGGGGGCATTACAGTCACTGGCATTGTCCAGGACATAGCAGACAAAATTGGGAGGATGTCTGCCACTGACAACCTAACCTGTCACATAGAAAAGGTGCAGCAGCATTGCTGAATGCTGAAACATGAAGTCTGAGACCAGATGCAGGTCCTAGAATTGACAGTCAAATTGTCCTTGTGGCCAGCACTTCTGGACAAAGTCAGAACAGCGAATGATCTGCCCTTTTTATATGTTAGTTGCCCATTTGAAGGCCATTCAAAAACTTAACATGGTTGGGGTTTTGCTCATTGCTAAGGTGAAGCAACAGGTTAAGGAATCTCCAACCGAATACAAGAAGCAACTATGGGCTGCCTTCCGTGTCAGCAAGCGGCTTGCTGGGAAGAAGCTAGACCAGAACTCAATAGAGTTCAATTGCCTTCTTGTTCAGAACCTCCTACCCTCCCTATGGAACCATGTGGAGGACATAGTTAATCCTCAAGATGATAATGTCGACATCATGTGCCAGAATGATAGCATGATCAGCTGCACTGCTGATACCAGTTGTCTGGGTCCAAGTCTAAGCTAGCAGCCCTCAAGGACTGGGATAAGTCCCTGACCAACCAGTACTAAATAGAGGGTAAGAATGCTGAACCACTACTGCAAAACTCCATCTACAACCTTCATTGTTTCAAAGGGTGTGGATACAGACAGGGTCAAGGCCACAAGGACCAGGGCAAAAAGAGGGATAGCCTGTTGTATACAGAGCTGCAAAAGAGGCTCAAAGAGTTCAAAAAAGCTGCATGGCTCATCCACTGCACCCTTGCGCTTGGAAGGTGTGCTGAGGCGCAGACAGCCTAAAACCACCTGATGGTGCCAGGCCCCCAGCCCACATAGTCTCCTTCCTGTTTCTTGATGACTCAGACCATCCCTGTGTCACGGCACTGACTGAGGGCTGCCAGCTTGATATGCTGTTCGACAGAGGTGCTGTCATATTGGTCTTGCATGAACCCAACCCAGAACATTCACCATACTCAATAGGAAGGTTGACAGAAGTCCAGACATTTGTGGGCAATCCCATCTGCACCTAGAATTCCAAGCTGTTCTCCAGTTTGGTAGGCACAGTTGAAACTAAATATCACTTTGATATCATGTGCCTGCCACAGCATCCAAGTATCCTTGGTATGGATTTCCTCTCCTGCAGTGACTGCATGGTGGATCTTGGCTGCTACTGAAAGTAGAGGGGAGAGATACAGTCATTTTAATTCCAGACCTCCACATAGTGGCAGCCACGAAACTCAATGATGCCAATCATGACATCATCACGATGATGCAAAGTCATCCCCTCTTTGAAAATTTAAAACCAATCCTGGATCACCACCAGAGGGCATTTGCCAAGCACAAGCATGAGTGTAGATGTATGGCCACACTCATACATGTAACCAGGAATGACCAGATACTACAAAAACAGTAACCCTTCCGGATGGAAGCTGTCCCCTTCTTGAAGGACACCATTAAAACTTTGATGAAGCAGAGGGTGATCTGTCCCTGCTCCTCAGCCAATAACTCTCTGATTTGGCCAGTCATAAAGCTGAATGGCATTTGGATGCTGACCATCAACTACAGGAGGATAAGCCAGACAATTCTTAGCCATGCATCTACCGTGGCTTTAGCCCCGGATATCTTGAAGCTCCTTAAAACAGAGCCTAAATAGTTCATTTTGCTGGACATCTCAAATTGATTATGGTTGCTACCACTTTCCCTTGGCTGCCACTACATGATTTCCTTCACATTTAAAGAACAGTACACATGGTTGTGGCTGCTGGAGAGCTTCCACATCTCACCATCTATTTTTCACATGAAACATGAAACATGACCTAAGGGACTTTTCAGTGCTGGACTGCCTGCTACAGTATGTGGATGATTTACTCCTGGCTACTGGGGATCAGGAGCTACACTTGCACCTACTGGGAGAACTCCTAGGACTCTTGGTAAAGAAAGGGCTGAAGTTCAAGCCAGCAAAGGCATAAATTTGCTGCATCAAAGTGTCCTTCTTGGGTTTGCAAGTGACTATGGAAGGGAGTCCCCCCCCATGCAGAAGGTGTGAACATTCACAAACCTACTGTTCCCAACCACCATCCAAACACTGTGTTCATTTTTGGGGCTAGTCATCTACTCCCAGGATCTTATCCTGGACTTCACCCAGAAAGCAACACTCCTAAAGAAAAATGTTACCTGGAAATGGGGTCCAGAACACACCGTGGCGGTAAAGGCACTAAAGGAAGCTCTGTTGAAAGCCCCAGCCCTGGTGAATCACAATCTGAACCTCCCCTTCCACTTGTAGACAACTACCTCAGACACATCAATGTCCCCAGTACTGGCACAGATGGTCCAGGGCCACCTGTGACCCATAGCCTATGCATCCCAGGTGTTGACCTCCTGTGGAGCAGAAATATGTGCTCTGTGAGAGAATCCTGTTAGCTATTTTCTGTGCAGTGAAGTATTTTCTGTACATTGTGAAGACTCACCCCATAGTGTTGCACTCCAGCCACACCTAAATGTATTTCCTCCTCTCACCCCGTATCAAGGATGGGACGGTATCTAATGCAAGGATGACACACTGGTCCCTATTCTTGTATGACAGGGATGTCGCAGTGCAGATCACCTGGATACAATCTGTCTTGCCACGTAGACTCTTCCATGAGGGAGAACTGCATGAGTGTGGGTCAGAGACACCCCATCTGATAAAAGATGGCCCATTCGATCCAGCCATCAATGCAGTGTTGGCAGATCCCTGGTTCCACCACATATTTATTGAAGGTTGGTACGTTCATCTAAGAAATTAACAGGTGACAGGGTTTGGGCTGCTAATCCTAAGGAACAGAGAGGAACCAAAAGAGATCACCAATCAGTGCAACACTTACTCTGCCCAATAAACTGAGCTAGCAGCAGTCACGCGTACTCTTGAAATCATAAAGTTTGAAAGGGGCACCACCATCATTTTCTTAGATTCCTCATGGGTCTGTAACTCCTATATGGAAATCCTGCCATTCTGGAGGGCCTATTTTTATGCATCCAATGGCAGCACCCCTATAAAGTATCAGGAGTTGGTCCAGTACATTACCGCTTTAGCGAGGGAGATCCTGAGTGAAATTCATGTCCACAAGTAAAAAATTCCATCCGAGGTTGGTCCCTTACCACAAATATAATACCAGGGAGGATGCCCTAGCTAAGGAGGGGGCACAAATGGGGGCGATATGTGTCATGCAACCCCTGAATATACCATCTGTGACAGCACAGGAGCAAAAACCCAGTGACCCCATGGACCTACCAACAGTCCAAATGTCAAACTCACACATAAAAGAAGCACATTGATGCCTCCTGGAAAAGACTCTGATGTCTGAGGGAAATCCTCTCAAGTGTCATGCAGGGTGTCTGACCCTGTCACACCAGCAAAGGTAGCACTCCAAACAGGAAAGAATGTTCAAAACAATGTTGTACATTGCAGTTAATCTTTTTTATTTGTTAGAAGGTTCCAAGGGTATCCCATGTACAGGGTGACCATGATTGAGCATTTTCAAAAAAGTGGACTCAATCACAGTGTCTGTGCACAGGACTACCTGACAGGGGGGTGACCAGATGAGGGGTAGGCGAATATAGCTACAGGATGTCACTATATATGCATGCATCAGGGTGGGGGGGGAGGAACCATGCTGTGCAATGGGCAGAAGGGATGGAGGGAGGGAGGGTTTGTGGAGTATAATGAGGTGGTGAGCTGCTGAGCTGGCTGTGTGGCATGGCAGGTTGGTGGCAAGCTGAGGTTGGAAGAGTGTCGGGTTTGGTTCTGGGTGCAATTGTGTTTTTGTGATGGGTTATTTTTTTTTAAGTTTGCACCCCTCGACCTGCACCCCCCTGGAGTTGAGAATCCTTTAGAAGGGGGTGCGGGGGTGTAGCCCCTCATATAAAAACAGAAAATCATAGATCTCAGGTGCCCTCTTGTAGTTTGCTGTGAGTATCATTGCTGAAATTCATTTTTAGTGACGTACTGTACACTCACCCAAATGGTAATCACTATTCTGTGATTGCCTTTATCACATGGAACTGGTTCTAAGTAACAAAATAATCAAAGAAAATTGCAGGTTACAGATGGTCTCACTGGAACCCCTGCACACGGCCAATAGATCTTCCTTAGGGGGGGCTAAGGTCTGGGTGCTGCTAGTGTACTTAAGAGCCCAATGAGCTTTGACATCATCGATCAGGTGACCATTCAAAAAAAATGTAAAAAAATCTTTTTTAACCAATGGTGGTGCAATATCAATTAATTTGCTCACTATGATATTTTAAATACCTGAATTGGTACATATACACAAACTAGTCAGACAAAAACATTTGTTGTAACTTAAATATGAAGATTTTAGATGGGAACCAGACTTCTTATTGATAGGGATAGATGTAGAAAGTCTATGCACAAACCGAGTCATGGTGCTACAGTGTTATGCCCCTGAGCATGCACTATCCATTCAATGGGTAGCTACATTTAAAACCATGGCTAAGCAGAGCTCTTCTGTGTATAAAGTCTACATCTCAGATCGTAAGAAACCACTGGATAAGTGGTACCATGTGAACCAACTCAAGTTATTCAAAGGGCTTATCTGACCTGGGGTGGGGCATGATACCTTCACCTATTTTTGTTCTCTCATTTCACAATACGTTCAGTGCTACCTGCAGTGCTACCAGTTTTGATCTTCTGAGTCTGTACCACTTTAAATCTGACATCATGTCTACAGTTCCACATCCATCAGTCAGTGGCACAAGGCTATCAGAGAGGATTGGTGTTATTTTCAATATGCTACATGGCTCAACAAACCCCAATTATATTATGGTGCTATTGGGGCACATGGGTTCTATAGTTTAGCACACCATGAGTGAGGTTAATCTGGAGAAATTTGGCCCCAATGTGTCTAGGTAATACATGGGATGAGCAAAGGTGTTCCAAAACAATGCTTTATTGCCACTTCAGGACTTGAAATGGAAGGATGGGAGAAATAGAGTCTGATGGTAAACACATGGCATATAGCAACATCACGCTCAAAGAGAACAACCCTCCTCCTAAAACTGCATCTTATTTTAGCCGCATGGAACACCAACTGTAGAACCCTCAAAGGAAACTTTCCAATGCCCTGAAGTGGAACCAGGTCTGCTCAGTGGTTTGACTACTAGTTCTGTCACAAGTACCTTGATAAATAACGTACAGTCTATGCATGTACCTGTTGAATTAAATATTTCTAACTGGAACATGGCAGAGTTTATACATTGTACTGAGTCAAATGTTTTATAATGTTATACTTATATGTTAATAGATGTTATGGCAGTTTATCAGGTGAGAGGTAGAGACCCTGTAGCTGGACAAGGAACTATTCCACAGGAGGGCATATTCCACTCCAGATGCCTGCAAGGCCTGGACAAAATTGTCTGGCCACTATCAGGTTTATTTGGATTGGGTATGTCAGTTTGGAAAAGGGCAGATTTAGGAGACATAAAATGACATATTGGGTACTTTGTGACTCAAGCAGCAAACTGTACACAAACCGATGCTTCATAGCCTTGATGGCTTAGCTACAGAGAGAAAGTACACAGACTACAACACGCATGACATTGCTAAGCTATTTAATGAAGCTCAGGCAAAATTAAATGAATTAGTTGCTGTCAACAGCAGAGAAGCAAAAGTGCACCACATGGGCAGAGACATTATTTGCACCACTTATGGTAGTTATGCTTTGACTACATTGATCAATTTTTTGCAGGACATGGAAACTGGGTGTAACCCAGGTCTCATAAAAGATGAACAGCTGGTCAAGTGGTACTGTACTCAATGTGTCTATAAGGTCCATTTGCTGAACTGGGTATGTTTTGGAAATGTAAACAACTTCTGCTTAGTAGCATCTAAAATATGGGGTCAGTAACACCACATCCCAATAGAGGTATGTGTTACTCTGAAGCATCTTGCTCTGTGAGGGACATGCTGTATATTTCCTTCACCATGTTCTTGCAAGTGCTCAATCTCGATACCTCTGTGTTTGACAAATTGGCCACAGTCCATTCAGTGGGGTACCTAGAGGGAGGCATCAATAAGGAGCGTTTGGATTTGCCACAACTACTGGTGTTCCATCCCACCATGCAGATGTGGAGAGCCTCACACACTGTCTGATGCTCTGTATGTGGTATAGATATGTGTGCAGGTATGATGTATTCGATGTTGCAACCTTTGTTTGTAGTTATACTAATATGAATAAATTGAACATCACAGCATCCAGCCCAATGCAGATAGATGCCACTGTCTTTTGCCCAGTTACGATCACTAAGATCATTTTCAGTGTCTGCTCCTCTCTTTTGGAATGTTTTGCCAGTTGATATTCATGCATCTACTTCATTGCAAAATATTAAAGTTAAACTTAGGCAATATTTAACATCTATGGATAATTGGCATTGTTATTTGTGAGTTATATCTATGTTATTGCCATTGTATGTATTTTTGTCAGGCCAGGCCTGAAAATGGCCTTACTCCAGTGCCCTATCCTGGTTAACAAAATAAACGAAAACAAAAATGAAAATGAAAATAAGCCTTCTAACAGTTGAAGTTATCTGCAACATGGATGGGCAGTACTGCATGGCCATTAACCATAAAAAAAAGTATCTCTATGGTTACCTCTCTTAAGATGTCATCACCCTGAATGTCTGTTTCACTCCATATGAGTGCACTATCATTGGCCAGACTGTGATCACACCTGTTCCACCCACAATGAGTTTCTTATCAAGAGTGAGCCTGACTACTAGTAAGAAATAGAGTGGTACATACAGAGAAGCCCACCAGGATGAAACCCAGTTCTGTAGCATTTTGCATTAGAATTACAGCAGTAAACAAGGCAGTTTCAATGGGAGTTAATCCCTTTTGTCATGCAGGAAACTGTGACACTGCACTTCATCCTGGTGGGCTTAAATGTTTGTATTGATCCTCTGACTTTAAGGATATTCAAGTTAGCAATGACATGCACAAGGCTGAAACTGCTCCAGATGAGCTGCTACATGATGGTGATTTCACTTTGCTTCTTTTCAGTACATGGCTGGAGGTGACTTTTAAAGAATGTGTTATTTTTTTCAAGCTTTACTTATTTTTATTCTTATCTTTACCATATGCTGTCTCAGATCCACCCTTTAAAAACACCTGAACTAAGTATGTTTTTTTGTGTTTGACACAGCAGATACTGTTAATTCCCTAGCTTTGCGTTGACTGCCTCTCAGGCAACAAGGGAGGGGATATGTAGAGTAGCATTATACAATAACACAGCATAGTATTATGCAGTAGCATAGCAAATCATTATACACAACATTTTCCTAATGAACTATTGTAACCTTTCTCTAGCTAGGTAAATGGTTTTATTTTTGAGTTTATGTCAGGACACACTAACTGCTATACACTAGTTTATGCTAGCTTTATCATGGTAAGGAGCTGAGCTGGAGTAGGATGTTGTGTAAGGGAAAAGCTGATAATTTATCTACCAATGAAATGTATGTATACCATTTGTTTCCAATATTTGGCTAGTATAAACATTGATTCAGAATTTACTCTGATGAGTGTTTGTCTTTCTGAAGGTTTAATTGTGAAAAGATAACCATGTTAGCTGAGATAAGCTGTCAGAGAAGTCACCAAGTCTGCCTCCTTCCAGATCAAGTAATACCGGTCTGTACTTTTGTGCTATTTGGTAATACATGTATTGCCTGTGACATCTTTGGCCTGTGTACCTTTTGTCTGTAATGACCATAACCTAGAAACACTGACATGATCTGAACCATTTTTTTTATTATGTATCTGCTCCTACGACGCATGCTACCTTTAGGAACCAGGGTAAATCAGCATTATCTCCCCAGTGCTTCTGACACTGAAGCTAAATATTGCGGTAAGTCCCCTGGCCTTGGTTGGAGGAATAGGGAGCAAAGATACTAATGGTAGGAGATGATTGCGAGGGGTGTGATAGGCATTCCATGATAAGGTCAGAGGACCAGAAACATATGGAGGTGGGGGGAGCATGAAAATCTGCAGTTGTGTCTCTCAGAACAGATACAGCATTCACAGCACATCCAAAGTCCAAAGCCTGAGTCTGAAGTAAGTTATTTGTGCCATCAGCCACTGACAATAGTTTGTCAAACATTTTAAGTAGAAAGATATTGCTGAATTCTAAAAGCTTGCTGTGGAGTCCTCTGGCTTTTGCAGTTTCTCCTTCTTCATATTCTGATAGATATTTTAGAAGAGATGGATCAGTCTCTATTACTACCTTTATTTCTCACTTTTGACAAGCACACCTGGTAGAACTTACCCCTTGTACTGTATCTCAAGAATTATATTCAACCCAAGCTCCTTCTGAACATTTAAGAACCCCTGGTGAGTCAGGAATGATTTTGAAATGAACGTGGGCATCTCTTGAAGCATGTCTAAGAATTTCTGTACAGGAAGAAGTGAAGAATAGATATCTACAAGGACCAAATTCAGAATATGTGCATAGCAATAAAAATATATAGCACATGGATGCTTATGACAAAATAGTTCCTGGACTCCATTTAAGTTGCTGCTCATAACAGATGCACTGTCATAAGCTTGAGCTATGCAAGTCACAGAATTATCATGGAGGTTCCAGTTAGTCAGCTTTGAACACAGTTCATTTGTCAGACTCTGGGCATCTAACGCTGTTACTTGATGGAAGCAGAAACATTTCTCTACAGAGAAAACATGGTGGACATCACAAAGGCAAATACTCATTTGTTCTCGGCAAGAGACATCTCTAGATTCATCAGTAAGTATTGCAAAATACTTTGCTTCTTTTACTTCATTTAAAATTGTGTCTCATTGATTTTGCACAGCATTCTATCATTTGATTTTGACTGAGTGGTGAGAGATAAGTGGCATATCCTGGCATTTGAATATGCAAATTTTCCAATTCAGGATCAAATATTTTTAGAAGATTAAAAGTCTCTAAAAAGTTACCTCTGTTTGAGCTCTCTTCACACTCCCTGTAGCCTTGAAAGGCAATTCCCTGTCTGCCAAACAACAAAACAATTTCAAATATTCTTCTCAGGTACTCTTTAGTCTTTTTAATATCTGCAATCATTGCTGAATCCATTAGCTGTATAATATTGCCTTGTTCTTTAGAGTTCAGACAAATAGACCAGGCCTCCATTGCTCCTGTATGTATTGTTGTTTGTTGATGTTCCCTCAACTTCTGAATTGCCTTCTTCCAATTGTTAAACCTTTTGGACATGAAAGCAGTGTCTGCTCGACCAGTGCAACTTGAAAACATTCTGCAGGCAAAGCAAAATATTGCATCATTACTGGCACTGTATTCAAGCCATGTAAATGATGCATACCAGCTGCTTGAAAATGAACAATTCTGCTTTCCAAAATTCCTTTGTGGAAAATCAGACAGCTTTGGCTGCAAATAATCAGTTTCTTTGGTTCCTAGATCATTGGTACAACAGTAGCAGCAGGCTTAAATCTGGCTACTTATTTTGCTTTGAAAGATGTTCCGGGGGATGATGTGTCCGCTACACATAAATCTTCTGATACTGGTACTTCTACTTCATATCTTAACAAAAGCTGGGAAAATAGCAGACAGTGCTGGTACTCAATCAAATCCCTCACAGGGAAGGCCTCAAGAGCTCCACCTAATCTGATAACAGATTCTAAGCCACTCCAGGAACCCAGAGATATAGCTAACATGATCAGCACAGCCTTCACTGACCTATCTGCTGTACTACTGAGTGAATATCTCACACCACCACCAGCGGGTTAGTCCCCCTACTGCCATACCCCCCCCATCTACTGATAACAAATAGTACCTTTCTATTTCAAGCTAATAACTAAGCCCAAGATGATTAAATACATCAGGCTGGTCCTTGGGAAGACCAGAATGGGGAGCGACCATGTCAACATGAAGTTGGTTGCTCTCACACTTGACATGTTAGCAGACCCACTCACAAAAGTGTTCAACATCTCTTTAAGATCAGGTGTGTTCCCTGTCAAATGGAAGGCAGCGCTTGTCACCCTGGTCCATAAAGCTGGGGATAGAACAAACACCATCAACTATAGGCCCATCTCTATTCTACCCCCCCATCCAAAGCCCTTGAAAGGGTTGTCTCGGACCAACTCACAGGGTATTTAGAGAAGTATAGCCTACTCTGTAAGCAACAGCATGGCTCCTGAAAGAAGCACTCCACCCTTACTGCTCTGGTCGATTACACCTCCAAACTCTATGATGTTCTGGATATAGGGATGGCTGTGGGGTCTATCTTTATAGACCTCACTACAGCTTTCAGTACTGTTAACCATTCACTTCTCTTAAACCACCTGCTGGCCATTGGCCTGTCTAGTGATACCATTACCTGGTTCGACAGTTACCTCTCCCACAGGACACAATGTGTCAGGATTAACGGCATACTATCTGAACCCAAGGAGGTGCATCTAGGAGTCCCACAAGGGTCCATCCTAGGCCCACTTCCATTCAGCCTCTTTATAAATTCCCTCCCTTCAGCCTGACCTGCATATATGGTGCTTTACGCTAATGATTATGTCATTTCTATTGCTGGCAGTGATCAATCCTCTATCACCACTAAACTACAAGAAAGTTTCTGTATGCTTGAAACTTGGTTCACCCAGAAAAAACAAAAAGCGTGCTCTTCACTGTACTGCAGAAAAAGAACAAGTACAGCCCCATGATGCTCCTGAGCAGTCAGGAAAACCTTTTGGAACAGGTATGCATGTTCAAATACCTCAGAGTATACCTTGACAGCAGATTCAGCTCCACTACTCATATTGACCATGTGATCAAAACTGGAAATATAAAGTTGGGTGTTCTCTACTGCCACAAAAACTCAATGACCACAGCAGACCTGAAAGTAGCCACAAACAGCTCAGTCTTATCCTCAATAGACTATGGCCTGCCCATCTATGGGGTTGGCTCTGAAACTGTACTAAAAATAATAAGAACTCTCCTAAATGAGGCCTGCTGGCTTACCTTAGGGGCTCACCACCTAACTCATACCTGTACCCTACACAGCAACACAGGATGGCTCCCACTCCACCTCAGAGTGCAATACCAAACCTGCATACTAGTAAAAAAAGCAGCACTGATACTTATGCCTGATGTGATCTGCAGATTTTTCAAGGCTGCACAACCTATTCAACAAACCAGGAGAGTGACCAAAGGTGGACTCCTAGTGTCCTTCATGCACACAAAGCTTGCCTAAAAATCCCTCTCCTACCAGGAGCATATACTGTTCAATGAGCTACCTCAAACCCTCACTGAGTGTACCAAGATTAGCCTATTCAGAGCTGGGCTATGGACTCATTTAGAGCATGAAAAGGTATGTCGATGCCCTAACTATTAATCCCCCCATCTCTAATACCTCGACCACCTCTAGCACCTACCCCAAAAACCCTCACTGCTCCATTCTGCACTCAACTCCCTCCTCATATAGCCACTCTCTCTTTCATACCTATCCTAATTTCCCCCTACTTCCACCCTTCCCCTCACCACCCATAGCACTTAACCACAGTACCACATGCTCTCCTTGACAATGCCTACTCTGGTTGCACTACTACTTCAGTGTTTCTCACCCCTATCAAAGCCCTGGCCAAAATACCACCCCTCCAAATACAGGGTCTCCTCCCTGCTTGTTGGTCTCACTGCACCCTAGCAATGTGTTTTCTGCACAAAAAGTGTGTATATCCAATGTTCCTTGACACCCTAATGCTTGCCACTGGACTTTTCCTCTGATCTATATCTTTGAATTTATGTTCTGTGTTGTGACATTAACTGTAATCATTTGTGATAACTGTGTGATTGTATCTTACTGTGTTGCCCTGTGCTGTATTTGACTGTATTGTATTTGACTGACTTGGAACCTTTGTGAAAGAGTCCCTGACTCAAGGATATAAATCCAAAACTGAAATAAAATAAATATCTTGATCTGCACTGGTGTCTGGGCAGTTAGTTGCTTTATTCTGATTTTTTGATTTTAGATGAAAAAAGTCACTGATACTCATTTTTAACAAGATGAATGTGTATGTGCCTGGTACTGAGTACGTTAAAAAGAAAAATGCCCTGTTATTGGGCAAACAGGGTCTGGCACATAGAGATGAAACTGTTTCTCCGACAGACTTAGCCTAACACACAGGGCTCCCAGTATGCAAAATAATGAGTCTGTTACAGCAAAACTGCTTCTTTTATGAAACAGATAGAGCCTCACACAGAGGGCTCACAGTATGTGAAATAATAAGTCAGCAACAGGAAAAAAAGCTTTTTTATAAAACAGATGGAGCCTAACACACAGCGCTCACAGTATGCAAAGTAATGAGTCTGCAACAGGAAAAAAAGCTTTTTTATAAAACAGATGGAGCCTAACACACAGCGCTCACAGTATGCAAAATAATTAGTCTGCTACAGGAAAGCTGCAATTTAATAAAACATATGTGATGGAGCCTAACACACAGGGCTCACAGTATGCGAAGTAATGAGTCTGCTACAGGAAAAAAGCTTTTTTATAAAACAGATAGAGCCTAAAATACAAGCCTCACAGTATGCCAAGCAATGAGTCTGCTACTGGAAAAATGCTGTTATATAAAATAGATGCAGCCTCACACACAGGGTTCAAAGTATGCAAAGTAATGAGTCTGCTACAAGAAAAATGCTGTTTTATAAAACAGACGGAGCCTAACACACAGGGCTAACAGTATGTAAAGTAATGAGTCTGCTACTGGAAAAATGTTATTTTATAAAACAGATGGAGTCTCACACACAGTGCTCAAAGTATGCAAAGTAATGAGTCCACTACAAGAAAAATGCTATTTTATAAAACAGATGGAGACTAACATACAGGGCTCACAGTATGCAAAGTAATGAGTCTGCTACTGGAAAAATGTTAATTTATAAAGCAGATGGAACCTTACACATGGTGCTCAAAGTATGAAAGTTAATGAGTCCGCTGCAGGAAAACTGCTTTTTTTATAAAACAGATGGAGCCTCACAGACAGGGCTCAAAGAATGTGAAGCAATGAGTTCTGAACAAGAAAAGTGCTATTTTATAGAACAGACGGATTCTAACACACAGTGCTCAAAGTATGCCAAGTGATGAGTTTGCTACAGGAAAACTGCTTTTTTATAAAACAGATGTGATGGAGCCTCACACACAGGGCTCATAGTATGTGAAGTAATGAGTCAGCAACAAGAAAAAAGCTTTATTATAAAACAGATGGAGCCGAACACCTAGGGATCACAGTATGCGAGGTAATTAGTCTGCTACAAGAAAACTGCTTTTTTATAAAACAGATGGAGCCTCACAAACAGGGCTCAAAGTATGCAAAGTAATGAGTCTGCTGCAAGAACAAGTTTTAGCCAGAGCCAATATGGCTGCAGCAAGCTTGTAAGAGCACTGGGCAATGAGCACTGCTGAATGCCATTACAAAGGTGGCAGCACCAACGGAACTACGCATGTGCGGCACTTACACATGCGTAGTTCTGTTGAATGTCAAAATGTCATTCCCAAGATGGTGATGCCGAAGGAACTGCACATGCGCAACACGCAGTTCTGTTTTAGAATGCGGAAGTGGCAGATGGCACAAGAAATAGTGCTGCCATGCCTAAATTGCAAGTGACTGTGGTGGACTGTTTTTTGTTTTGGGGTTTCGGAAGGATCGGTCCGAAACTCCAAAATGGAAGTGTGCCATGGTCACTCATTTTCTGAGTGACTGCAAAACGACTGCAGTCTCCACAAACACAGCTGTAAAAATGCTATTTTATAAAACAGACAGAGCCTAACACACAGGGCTCAAAGTAGTAGTAGCAGTAGTAGTAAAAAACATTTTTATTTATACAGGCAAAAAAACAATTTGACAAAGCAAAATGTGTACACCATAGGTCTTATACAAGGCCGGTTTTCATGGATATATTAGTCCTTTCACAGAAGAAAGGGTTCTGAAAGAACTCTTAAAACTGAAGGTGGGTAAAGCAATGTGGCCTGATGGGATTCACCCCAGAATTTTAAAAGAACTAAGGAAAGAACTAGTAACACCACTGACTACCCTTTTTTAATAAATCATGGGAGGATGGGGTGGTACCTGAGGACTGGAGGAGGGCGGATGTGAGTCTCCTTCACAAAGGTGGGAGCAAGACAGAGGCAGGAAACTACAGACCTGTCAGTTTGACCTCAATGGTAGGGAAAATGATGGAATCACTTCTGAAGGAAAGAATTGTTGAGTACCTAGAGGCCAGTGGGGCATAGGACCGAAGGCAGCATGGATTCATGATGGGAAGGTCATGTCAGACTAATACACAAGTTAGCCAGTTGTGAAGTGGGTCTCAAAGTGGTAGCCTGGATAAAAAATTGGCTAGACAACAGGACACAAAGGGTAATAGTAAATGGAGTCCACAGTGAAGAAAGGAGGGTTACTAGTGGGCTACCGCAGGGTTCAGTACTGGGACCGGTCCTTTTTAATGTCTTTATAAGTGACATTGCAGAGGGACTGGAAGGGAAAGTATGTCTCTGCAGATGACACAAAGATCTGCAACAGGGTTGATACACAAGGTGGGGTGGAAAGGATGAAAAGGGACTTGGCAAGGTTGGAGGAATGGTCAAATCTATGGCAGCTTAGATTCAATGCAAAGAAGTGCAAAATAATGCACCTGGGAAACAAAAACCCAAGGGAAGAGTATACAGTGGGGGATGAGATACTGACAACAACAAAAATGGAAAGGGACCTGGGGGTAGTCATATCAGATGACCTAAAGGTGGGCCAGCAATGTGAGAAGGCAGTAAGGAGGGCTGGGGGGATACTGGGATGCATAGGGAGAGGCATCACCAGTAGAAAACAGGAAGTTGTTGGCCCTCTGTACAGACAGTTGGTAAGACCACATCTGGAGTGCTGTGTACAGTTCTGGAGATCCCATCTGCTCAAAGACATAGACAGGGTGGAGGCTGTCCAGAGGAGGGCAACCAAAATGATGCAGGGTCTGCATCAGAAGACATATGAAGAAAGACTAAAGGAACTGAAGATGTATAGCCTCAAGGAAATGAGGGAGAGGGGGGACATGATAGAAACTTTCAAATACCTCAAGGGAATCAACAAAGTCCAAGAGGGTAGCATCTTTCAGAAAAAGAGACGTGCAAAAACAAGGGGGCACAATTTGAAGATAGAGGGGGGACGGCTCAGAGGTATTGTGAGGAAGTATTTCTTCACAGAGAGGGTTGTGGATACATGGAACAGCCTTCCTGGGGAGGTTGTAGAGTCAAAAACAGTGGGGGAATTCAAGGAATGCATGGGACAGACATAAGGCAATTCTAGTGGGGGGTAGGAGGAAGTACGCGGTTGGTTAACTAGGATCTGCAGCATATCCATTAGGTAGGAAATTGGGCAGGCTAGGTGGGCCAAGCGGTCCTTATCTGCCATCAAATTCTATGTTTCTACAATCCTGTTACTGATGTTATGTGCAAAGTAATGAGTGTGCTACAGGAAAACTGGTATGCCAAGTAACTGAGTACGGTATGCTATATGAAAAGGCTCTTTTATCAGACAGAACTGAGCCTAACACACAGCAGGACTGAACACTATACCAACTCCCTCCAAGTACTGAAAAAAATGGCTTTTAAACCAAAATATCAGATTGACTAGCTTTGATCACAGCCTGCCTGCCTGCCCTTGTTCACCCTAGACATAAAAAAAACAAAAACAAAGGTTATTTGAACTGGCTAACCTTGCTTGCTTTCCACAGAGCTACAACACAAACCCCTCTGGCCCTGGGTAAGGCAATTTAGAAAAAGAAAAGTGCTGTTATTTTTATTTTGAGAGCCTTAAACATAACCCACAAAGTGCTGTTGTTCTTTCTTTGCTGTCAAGTCAGCTATAGCATTGGTGAGTGACAGGATTTATTATCAACAAACAAGATTCAGTTCACACTACACTACTAGTACTGACAGTAAAAGTAAGAAAAAAATGATTTTACCTTTTAAGTAATGTATGATACTCACAGGCTGTCTGTTAGCTTTTCAAACCCACTGAAAACGAAGATAAAAATATACACTGATCTTATTTAAGCTCTCAGCTCTAGTGTGACTCTGTGAGAACTTTGATTTTTATCAGTGAGTGTAGTATTATCTTTGTACTATATATTTCTTTTTCTTTGAAACTTTTTTTAGTCAATAGAAGAAATCAACTGAACTGATCAAGAATGAATCTCTTCTCTCTGCTCTGCTCGCTCAGCAACCATCTCGCTCGGTCAACAACTGCATCACTAATACTATCTCTTGCTGCTCACAGCGGGACTAGTGTGTGTGTACCACATGGGTGTTGGAAAAACACATCATATTTTTGTGCACTGTTTGGCTTTTGGCTCTGCTGTGCAAGCAACTAAGCAAGAGCTAAGCTGTTGTTGGTAGACAGGGCGTTGAAGGTGGGTACCAGACTCAGAACCCTCTCCTTGTGGCTGTTGTCTCCTCCCCCACAGTGTGTAAGGCAGATGCCCCCACCCACACCCCAGACCCCTCATGCTGAATTTGATTATCTGAGCGCAGTGAAAGCACAAATACCCCCTGCCCCCATCACTCGTTCACATTCGCCATAGTGACAGTCCCACACACTAACCTGCCTGCCAGACGCTGATGCCAAGACCACCAGTCAGTCAGTAGGAATCCTGATTCCCCGCCCAAAGCTGTGAGCTCTCTCCCAACCCTGAAGCATCTGGGTGGCATTCCCGAATAATCCGAATGACTCACTTTGATCTCTAGGCAATATCTGGCTGGCAATCTCCTCCTCATCAGCACTGTGAACTCACAACAAGGCTACTAGTTTTGTTTTTCTCCACTCGACTTTGTGAGCCCTCAAGGAGCACTCACAAAGTCCAAGACAGAACAATGGAAGTGTGCTCCACGTGGTGGCCCTGTGAAGTGCCAATTTAAGGGAATTTTTTTTTTTTTTTTAGCAAAATGATTGGAGGGGCTTTAACTTACATTGGGGAAGGGTAGCCTCCCAAAATTAGTGTGATGACACCACTGGGGCATGCGTTCCACAGCCTGGAGGCCTGTGCTATTTTGTAATGTGTCTTCAACCTAGTGTCTTGCAGCGGCATTATCTGTGCAGTCAGGGCCAGCAACACTGAAAAAGTAGAAAGCCTCTTTCTGCAGCTTTTAATGCTATTGACATTGAGGGTAGCCACCAACAGAGAACTCATGGTAAAAATTAGAGAAAAATACATACATTTTAGCATAGCTATCATTTCAGTTTATCCTGTGACATCATTGTCCATTTAATCTTTTTTGAGATCATGTTTTCAGACTGAGAGTCTTCAAAATCTGAAAAGAAATCCTGCTGTGAGGAGGGGAGGGAGGAGACCTCTGAGTTCCCATCCTCGGCCTCTGTGTCCCCACAGTCTTTCCCATGAAACAAAACAAAACACTGTATTTTCTGTAACAAGAGACAAAACACCCTTTTTACCTTTCTTTTTTTTGAGTACTGTCAGCTCTAGGCCATTTCTTTTGCCCTTGGATACAACAGGTACAAACACCTTGAAGGGAGCAGGTGGCATTTGCATAGGGAAAAGTGGAGTTAGGCAAGTGACCCCCAACAATTCAGTATTTGGAAAATTAGACTGTTCCATCCTGAGGTCATGGCCAGACAGACCCTCAGTAGAAGGACCTGGTAATGATTCCCCACCCTCCTGCAATCCTGCAGAATCAGACATAATAGTGCAGGGTTATCTCAGTGCAGAATCTAATCTCTTAGCCTCAATAGTGCATAGTATCTCAAGTAGGGCTGGGTGGACTGGTCTGTCCGATATCTGGACCCCTGGATAAAACCTTGAATCAACGGACCAGGATAAATATGCACTTCACCGCATAAGTCCAGTTCCAGGTCCATAAGCAAGGCTTTTTTTCTGCATGCCTGCCATCCCACTGGGGGGCCGGGGGGAGAACAGATGGCTCCAGGCAGAACAAAAAAGACTCAAGAGAGGAGTGGAGCTGAGTCCAGGAGCAGGAGAACCACACATCACAGTCACGTGTGGTAGAGATCTGAGCATGTGCTGCAGCTGCTGTGGTTGTTCGGTCGGTCGGTCAGTTGGTCAGTCGGTCAGTTGATCAGTCGGTCAGTCGATCAGTTGGTTGGTTGGTCGGTCAGTCGATGACTTTCGGGTCGGCTGTCGGTCTTGTTCTTGGAGTGTTTAGATCGACTTAGGTAAGTAGTACCTCACAAACTGCCTGAATCCTGTAGCCTGTCCTATGTGGTTTTGGAACATATATTGAATACCAGACAGAGGAGAGAGGAGAGTTGTGTACAGGCCCATGGCAAGGGCATGCTGGCAAAATAAATTATTGGCTTGTGCCAGAGGAGAAATTGAGAGAGAGAGAGAGAGACTATTGGGGGCCAAAGAGAAGTGTTATAGTTACAGAAATCACAAATAAAGTTTATTTTCGGTTTCATTTTGGCTGGTTGTATGTGTACAGGTCAAGGGCAGGCTGGCAAGATAAATATTTGTCTTGTGCCACCATCCAGAGGAGAAAAAGAACAAGAGAGGCTATTGGGGGCCAAAGAGAAATGTTACAGTCACCAAAATCACAAATAAAGTTTATTCTTGGTCTCATTGTGGCTGGTTGTGTGCAGGGCAAGGGCAAGCTGGCAAAATAAATCTTTGACTTGTGCCACCATCCAGAGGAGAAAGAGAGAGAGAGAGAGAAAGAGAGAGACTACTGGGGGCCAAAGAGAAATTCTACAGTCACAGAAATCACAAATAAAGAAATTAGTCTTGGCCTCAGTGTGGCTGTGCAGTGTGTGTACACTGTACAGGGCAGGCAGGCAGGCAGGCAAAATAGTACTTGTATCTGTCTGTCTGTCTGTCTGTCTCTCTCTCTCTCTCTCTTCTCTCTCTCTCTCTCTCTCTTTCTCTCTCTCTCACAGCACACTCACGTCACGGGCCTGAGCAGGATATGCCACCAGTATAACCCAGTCATGAAGCAGCTAGCAGTTATTGCTTTTATTTAGCAGGTGTACAGTAAGTTTTATACAAATAATGCATTAAATTATTTCCTTTTGGCCTCTGTGTTGAATATGACCAATGTTGACCACTTTATGCATTTTATCACATTTTGTTTCAAAGATTTATAAATAATCAGAACTAATAAGAACAAATCAGAACTCCACCATGTTCTGGTTCTTATTTAATAAGGGTCAGAACTTCACCGAGTTCTCCCAGCCCTAGTCTCAAGCCTATTCTCTGAGGCTGTTGCAGACCCTTTCTGCTGAGCCTGTCATCAGGTCTTCCTGTGACAGGCCACTCCCCGGTTTATGGGAAGCCTGGGGTATCTTGCAAAGAAATGACCGCTGAACTTGTAAAGATTGCAGCAAAACATATTTCGGCAGTCTTTAGTGAGATGCCCATACTCCAAACAATGGTTACATCTAACCCTGTCACACGCAATGCTCAAATGAGACCAAGAACCACATTTAAAACAAGATTTGGGCTGGCCCTGATAAAAGAGGTCCCCCTGTCTCAGCCTAATAAAAGGTTACTTGCAAATGCAGAACACCAATTTCAGCTAGTAACAGTTTCACTCATTTTCCCCACCCTCCATTCCACAATTGCTTAGAGTCACTCACAGGCTTCGGTTGATCCATAACGTCACACCTTTGCCACAACCAGCACAAAATGTCTGCAATATTCACGCTTTCATTATGGAAAAAAACTGTTACTGTTCTGATGGTAGGATTAATCACAGGCACCTCCAAGAAGGGCATCCTCAAAGGGGAATTCTTCAATTTATTATACCGGGTCCAAAATCTGTCCAGACCAAAAATATGCTTAAAACCTACATCATAGTTGGAGTCCCCAGTGTAGAACAAAGCATATATTTCTGAAGCAAAGAATTTGCCGGAGTCTTTGAGCAATGTTCTGGCCATGCAAACTCTGTCAGAAAGATGTTCTAAGCCACCTTTTTAAATAAGCCTGACAGCACTCTTGTGGGGGGGGGGTGCTCAGGCTTACCCTTACATTAAAACAGATCAGCCTATTGTTATGGCTTAGCTGTAGTACTAATTGGCTGTACAGGGGGCTCTGTGTTAGAACCATGCAATTCAGTAGAATTGGATCTGGCAGGGATGAAACCCCCCTGAGGGGCCCATTCCAGAGAGGGAAGCAGCATTGCTCTGCATAAGGTTAACAGCTAAGGGAGGAAAAACAGCAGCAGTTTCAAAAGTTTAGCTTTCTCACTTTCAGATGTATCAGAGATGCAATTGGATGCAGTAGTCAAAACCAGAGCATCCTCAGTAGTTGGCTCAGAGTTCATAGCTGGAGTCTGGTTCCCACCATCAAGCAGCTTCTGATCAGTGATACTGTCAGCTGCAAGTCCTTTTACTTGACTGGCAGCAGTGTGCTGCTGGTCTGCTCTATAGCACTGTACCACAGAATCAGTGTTATCTGATATCCATTCTCTTGAATCCATTTGTTTCCAGATTGCTTTTTGTAGTACTTGTTCTGGGGACCAAGGCATCTGTTTCGGTGGGACTGCTGCTGATTTTTTGAAAATGTGTTTTTGTACCCCTAAAGTTTTTCTGTCTGAACTCCAATCCACTGTAGCAGCTGCTGCTAATTTTGCATCTGATGGCTCTCCAGTTGTCTCGTTACTGGGTCCTTTAGACTGCTTCAGCTGGCGCAAATGATCCAGTTCCAACTCGAAACATTTCTCCTCAGCAGCAACCTGTGCTAGCAAGAACTGTTGTTTCTGTTGCAGGGCTGCATGGAGCTTGAATTCAGCCTTTGCAAAATGTTCATCTGGCATGTCAATATCAGGTACCATATCATTCATGCACATTTCAGTTGCCACTTGCAAAACTTCAGTGTCCATAAGCTCTGAGACATTTCGTATAAAAGTAACTGAGACAGCGGTTGATCTTTCAGTCACTGCTCCAGCTGCACGCCCCTCACCCTCCTCACTGGACTCGGCCATCTTGAACAGATGGCCATGGATTTCCCCTGCTGGAAAGAGTAGGGGAATTTTTATTATAGGTGGACTTCATTACAACACAGTCAAATTAACAACATACAAAATGAAATCATAAATACAAGAGAAATCAATACATACATTTAAACAGCAAGTCAAACATAAAATAAGGACATAATATGGCCAGTTATCAAACCAAAATTTGAATTCCTCCTAATTAATACACCATCTATTTTAACTCAACCAAACTGTACAATGTAGCCATAAATGCTGTGTTTTCTCAAAGGGATATCTTTTTATAGCTGCATTCTGTATACTCTGCAAAGAACGTTGTATATTACTCAGGAGCTCCTGATATGTGATAGTTTTCTTCTACAAAATTAACATACATTGTGATTGCCACAGAAAGTACTTAATTAAGGCCAAAGCTACATACATGGTATCTGTATGATACTTGCTAAAACTATTTTCATCTGGCCCATACATAATAACCTGATATGACATGGCTGCTAAGCAAGGTTCTGACTAAGACTGAGATAAGTGTGACCAAAAGGAGAGAGCATAAGGGCAGTCTAAAAAGAGGTGCTGCTGAGTTTCCACCACCTGAGAACAGGTTAACCTAGGACAATATCTCTCAGACAGCTGTTTATGCTTACTATTTCCTTTTACCCCAAGTCTACCATAGTTACCCAACCAAGTGCAATCCCAAGCAAAGGCTGGAAGTCTAGTATTCGTCAATTGTTGTCAAACATATGGTACTTTGTCCATCGGACATCCTGGAAATTCTACCACTGAAGTACATTCAGCAGCCAAAATTGCCACATATACGGCCTTCCTATCCACAGCTATTAAATATGTGGAGGTAACCCCCCACATTTTATAGCATTCCTCATGCAGTCTTTCTCATAACCCAGGGTCCTTAAAGGAAGGGATCTCACTTTCTTACCCTCCCATGCTGACAAACAAGGGAATAGCCATTCTTGAACCAAAGGTACCCAATATTTTGTGCTAGGATGCAAGGAAGGGCCAATATTATAAGCAAAAAACAAACTAAAGAAGAAGGCAATGGGATGTATCATCCCCACTCCTCCCTTACTGATAGGGAGATATGTCAACTCTGTCTTATTTATTTATTTATTAGCTTTTATTGACCAGGTAGGTGCATTAGGCAAAAACCCTGCCTATTTTCAAACACGACCTGGGAGAGTACAGTATACAGTTTACAACAAACAGAGCAATGGTAACGTACTAAGCAGCAAATAATGCAAAAAACAGTTGATATCCTTGCAGGGATAGTCAGGGAAGCAGAAAACATACTTTTAGCGGTAGCCATCCACGCAGGGATGGAAGGAAGGAAGAATGAGAAACAAGACAGAGCAATCAATTATTACAGTGACAGGCAGTAAGCTAGCCTATAGAAAGCAGTAGAAGAGGGGAGGGGTTAGTTACAGTCACAGGAATCAAGTGCAAGTAGGTAGCAGAAAAGTGCAGATTTGAAGGAGGAGTAAGAGGAATAGCATTTAAGACTGGGAGGTAGGGAGTTCCAGAATTTTGGTGCAAATTGAGTGAAAGCTTGCTCTCCCACTTTTGTAGAACAGTGCGGGACAGAGAGTGAAGAGGAATTAGAGGATCTCAGAAGGTGGGAGTGAGACACCAGGGTGCGCATTGTCCCAATGCTGTCTGGGCGGGGGGGTCAGGACATGGAGTCTGTGAAGCAGCCCAGAGTGTATAGGCACATATTTTTGGGGGACAACCAGTGTAGGAAGGAGTACAGTAGACAGTGGTGAGTCAGACGAGGGGGTGATAGGGCAAATCTGCAAATGTTATTATAGGTGGTGTCCCACTTATGGAGAATACCAGCGTTAGAGTGGGAAAAGATGGGGAGTGCCTACAGAAGCCTAGGAAGCAAGACGCCTCTGGCCACCAAGATCCCAGTAGCAGGGGTTAGAGAGTGACGCACCCAGTATGTGGCACCAATCTTAATGTTGACAGATCTACAAACCTAATTTAAATGAGAAGAGAAATCAAGAGCAGGATTGAGTGTCACTCCAAGGTACTTTATGGAGTCAGTGGACAGGATAACAGACCCCTCACGGCATTGCATGCAAAGCTTAGGGCTCACAGCATGAACTTTTCTCACTGACTCAAAGAGCATCGTCTGTGTCTTAGGTAGATTGAGGATCAGTGAGTTGGATTGGAGCCAGGATTGAGTCACTTGGAATGCAGATGATAGGTGGACATTAAGGTCAGCTATAGAGCGAGTGGCCGAATAGAGCACCAAATCATCAACATACATGATGAAGTCACAGTTGGTGAAGGAAGAAAGGCAATCATTGACAAAAATGGAAAAAAGCAAGGGTCCAAGAATGGATCCTTGCGGGACACCACAGGAGATGGAAGCCGGAGATGAGAGGACTTTATTGAAGAAGACAGATTGGGAACAGTTTGAGAGGTAGCTACTGATCCAAGATAAGGTGGGACCAGAGGCACCAAGAGACTGCATTTTGTGTATGAACAGAGGGTGATTAACCAGATTGAAGGCTTTAGTGAGGTCAATGAACACGGCCCTGGTAAGTAGGCCAGCATCCATGTTAGACTTAACCTTGCTAATGAGGAGGGTGAGTACTGTTGTGTTGCTGTGCCCAGACCAGAAACTGTGTTGAGCTGAAGACTACAGATTGAAAATTGATAAATGAGTAGAGATCTGATGATAAATACATTTTTCCAACGTCTTACTGAGGGTAGGCAGAAGCGCAGTGGGGTGATAATTGGACAGGATTTTAGGGTCTCATTTCCTGAAGACCGGAATTATCCTGGCAGATTTCCAGGCCAAAGGCACTGTGGAGGTGCTAATGGACAAATTAAAAAGCTAAGTAACTGGAGTAGCTAGGAGTGGGGCACCAAGTCTGAGTAATCTAGGTTCAATCCCATCTGGTCCAGCACTGCCACGGAGGGGAATGGATTGTAATAACCTAAGAACATCAAGGCGAGAGATTGGTGAGAGAACCAGGGCTGGAGGAGAATGTGGAGAAGCTGTAGTAGAGGGAAGGAAGCCCATGGGTCCTGGAGGGGAGATTTTGGGAACCTCTATGAAAAGTGAGGTGAACGCGTTGGCAATCGTGTGGGTATTGTTGCAGATTGAGTCATTAATTAACATGTCTTTGGGAGACAGAGGCTTAGTGTTACCCATGATTTCATTAATCTGGCTCCAGTATTTCCTGGGGCCAGTGGCCGAAGAATGTAGGAAACCAAGGTAGTAGTTGCTCTTGGCAACTCTGATTGACTTCTTACAGGTATTTCGTAAGGTGCGGTACTCAGCAAAGTGAGACTGATTGGAGGATCGCTTCCATTTTAGCCAAAGTTTATCACATTGTTTGAGCAGTTGCAGGAGTGGGCGATTTAGCCACTTGGTCATCTTCCCTCTGACCCTGTTCGTAGAGTACGGGATGTGCCGGTGCTGTAAGGCAAGGAAGGTCATTTTAAAGTAGTCGGTGGCCTGGTTGATGTCATTGGTGGTGAAAAGGGGGACCTGTCAGTGTGCTTAAGATCACATAGAAACTTGGCTGGGTCAAGTAGGGAGAAGTTGGCAAAGGATAGGACTTTTTAGTGATGGGAGGAAGGGGAGGAGTCACGCACACAGAAGACCGGGTTGTGATCAGTGATCAAATCAGGTAAAACCGCTGCAGAGGAGTAACAATCCTTCCAGTTAGTGAGAATCCAATCAATCATAGTAGAGCTAGAGCCGCTTGGCAACTTCTGAGTGGGGAAGTAGATGAGCTGGGAAAGGTTGGCCTTGCTAATGGTGGAAGCAAGGGAGGAGGAGTACTGTCCGAGCCAGTCAAGATTAAAGTCACCCAGACAAATAACCTCATTTTTATTGGTCAATGCAGGGATATGGTCTATGAGCTCCTCCGGACCAGGCTTGCTGGTTCATGGAGGTAAAAAAGTCCCAACTATGTGCAGTTTCTTAGATACACTAAGAAGTAGTACCGCATGTATGGCCTCACCATAGTAGAGAAGTGGGGTAGGATGGAGAGCAACATCAAGGTGAGCCTTGTAGTACAGAGCCAGCCCGCCCCCTCTTTTGGCGAATGAGTGATGAGCCCTGTGGATGTGATTGCCCAATAGTGCGCAGCTATGATCTGAGA
The DNA here is from genome assembly GCA_016271365.2 of Neoceratodus forsteri. Taxonomy (NCBI): domain Eukaryota; kingdom Metazoa; phylum Chordata; order Ceratodontiformes; family Ceratodontidae; genus Neoceratodus; species Neoceratodus forsteri. Next base: position 270,245,827 of record CM057453.1, read on the forward strand.
CAGAAGGTTTAAGCCAGGTTTCTGACAGCACAAGGATATCTGGATTATTAGCCTGGGCCCAGGCCTCAAGATCGGAGAGATTGGCCATGAGACTAGGAATATTAAGGTGTGCAAAAGTCACTCCCGAAGCCTGTGGTAAAAGGTGGGTGACCCCTGGAAGAGTTTGGGGAAGATCAATCTGCGGACCAGGATTAGATTCAATATCACCAGCTAGAACAAGGGATAATGTGGTAATCCAGAGCATAGCAATAGCAAAGGCACAGGATACTGTCTCGGGGAGGTAGGTTTTTGTGAACAATGAGCCTCAGCAATGACCCTAAGGGTTTTGGACTGAGATACATAGATGGAGTAGGATGGGAGGCACGCTCAGCCATCATGTTAGAGTAGTTGAAGTCCCAGGAACATGCTGCTGATAGGAGAGAAGGGGAACCCATGAAGAAGGGTAAGAAGTTGAGGGCGAGTAGAACTGTAAGCGTAAACATAAGGCAGCTCATTATACCCCTAGACATCATGGCAACGGGATTGAGAAGGGTGTCAAGACAGACCTAAGAGTGGCAGTAGAAGGTCAGAAGTCTCCAGGAGATAAGGAAGCAGAAGAGAGATTGACAGGGGGTTAAAAATGGGCAAAAACAATGGTATAGGGCTAAATGAACTGAGGGAGTTAGATAACAGCAGTACAGGGGAAAATTAGGGTCGAGTAGCTTAACCAGCATTTGGGGCTCAGAATGTTGTAACACCAAATTAGAATAACCATCCATGACAGAAATCAGCTTCTGGATGTAGACAGGGAGGTGATCTGAAAAGTGTTGGGGGAGAGGCAACACCTAGTGGAGAGGGAATATAATCTGCAGATGAGAAAGTTGACAGATAGAAAATAGAGAACTCGCTGCAATCACATGGGAACAGCTACCTATATAGGTACATATGACTAAGGGTGGGAGGGTATTGTGGGGCGGGCGGGGAGCAGCTGCGTAGTGGCTGCAGGGCAGGCTCAGTTGTGAAACCGGAACAGCCCCGACTGCTCAGCTGCTGAATCACAGTTAGCCCCAAATCAAGAATCAAGTCCAAATTACACTGAGAGACTTCACTAATTTAATTTTGGCTGCAAATGCCCAGAAGCTACCACAGTCGCTAGATAGCTCAAGCACAATAGTGAAACAAGAGAATGGAAAACTCTGGCTAAAATGCAGTTAGTGAGACATACAGAAAAGGCACCAAATTTGAATTGTAGGCAGCAGCCTGTCATGGATGCAGTCCGCAGATATCCGTACCTGGTTAGAAATTGGGTCCTCAGCAGCTGCGATGGGCAGAATGCCCCTAAAGGTATTTGTGCACTCTGGAGACAAATAAATAGGAGGTAGATGGGGGTTTAGAATTTAAATTACAACAGTTGGGGCACAGGGGTAGGGACCGAGACTGGGATATGAGATTCCAGTCAGAGAATAGAGGGGAAGAGAGAAAGAGAGAGAGAGAAAGGTTAGGGAGGCATAGGTGGGGAACTTAGTAATTTTTTTTTTTAATTTATTTATTTAAATTTCAGAATTTCAATCCTTTGAGTCGATGACTCCTTTGCAAAGGCTCCACGTCAGTACATACATAGCTTAAAGATGATTTATACATTGCTTACTAGGCAAACATTACAATAAGACAAATTAAAGACAAATTGTACATTGCTTATTAGGCAAACATTACATTAAGACAAATTATACATGGTTAATCTGTACCGGTTAATTTACATGGCTCACATTACATTGCTTTGTTAGGTTCTCTAGGGTTGTTTATGGACCCTGGGTCATTGCAGGGGAGCGGGACTGGTTCCAATTTTGAGGACATCTCCAATACAGGAGTATGGGTTTATCGGCACCGTTAGTTATTTGTTGGCCTTGGTTTGGCGCTCGGGGAAAAGCTAGCTTTCCGACACCTACCGTGTTAGCGAGGACTGGTTGTTACAGCTGCAAATCTCCGAGTCAAGGAGAAATCTCTTGATACCATTTTTAAATAGGCCAATGCTAGGGGCCTGGGAGATGGTGGAGGGAAGTTTATTTAGCCAGAGTGGGGCATGATACCAGAAAGACTTTTGCCCTAAGGCAGTCCTGCAGTGGGGGACTAGGAGAGGGGTGTTGGCCAGGTGCCTGGGGTGCTTCTGTGGGGGGTAGGTTGGATGAGGGGGTGGAGACCCTTAGGAGCAAGATTCATTTGGATCTTTTTTGCTAGCGGGCAAGTGTGGTACATTAGTCGGCCTCCAAAGGTCAGCCAGTCTGCTGCCTTATAGAGCTCACACGTATGGGTTAATCTATCGCTGCTTGTAACCAGTCTGCAGGCTTTATTGAGAGCTAGTTTGATGCTGTTTAGAGCTGTGTTGTCAGTCGTGCCGTAGATTATTATGCCATAATCGAGCACGGATAGGAATGAGTTGGTTACGGCCAGCCTTAGTGCTGGGGGGGGCAGTGTTTGTGTCTGTATTGAGGTGCTTAATGTGTATGTGGTAAGTAAGGGATGTGTCCAGCATGATGCCCAGGTATTTAAAGTTAGGGACTTGTTCTATGTGGGTGCCCTGAGAAGTTAAGATTGATAGCAGGGCATTACTGTTGGGGTTTTGACGTTAAGCAAAGATCATAGCTTTAGTCTTGTTGTAGTTAAGTAGTAATCGATGATCAGAGAACCAGGATTAAAGTTCTGTAAAGCTGCCTTGCAGGAAATTTTGAAGAGAGTTAGAAATGGGGTGTTTCCAGTATACTACGACATCGTCAGCATAGCGCAATAGTTTACCACTGCAGGCCAGAGGGAGGGAGTTTAGATAGAGAGTGAAAAGTAGAGGGCCTAATATCAACCCTTGGGGGACTCCTGCACGAACAGATTGCATAGCAGAGAGGGTGGTGTTGATTTTGACTAGTTGTGTTCAGTCAGTGAGATAGTTTCTGAACCAGTCGATTGTTTCTTGGGCAAGATGGAGGGAAGGGAGAAAATGGATAAGGAGTGAGTGGCTGACGGTGTCGAACGCTTTGGTCGGATCCACAAAGATTGCTCCTGCTACCGACCCCTGTTGTAAGTGCAAGGAGCAGTTTAGGATTTTGGTAAGGTGAGGCAGAGTCTCATCGAGAGTGAGTCTGAGAATTTTAAGGTCTAGGGAGTCGCTGCTGAACCGAGAGTTTCGCAGAGCTTTGGACAGGTAGTGTTTAGTCTCATTGCAGAAGATAGATCTAAGCCATAAGGGAGGGAGAGTACTAGTGGGGGTGGTGATAGAGTAGTCATTTGGGATGGGGTCAAAGAAGTTTTGGGGTAGGATGTGGCTGAGATCAGAGAAGGAATTGTTCAGGACATTAGCTATGGTGGCTGGGTCCTGGGAGAAGGCTTCTTGGTAAAGAATTTGCAAAGGGGTAGGGGAAACAGTTTTCCCACAGAGTTCCTTGACATTGCTCCAGAATTTATTCCCGGATCCCCATGAGGAGGTGAGAGCTTGCTTATAGTAGGTAGACTTCACTAGCCGAATAGCCCAGGTGCACTTGTTTCTTGCCTCTCTGTAGAGTTGCCTGTCATGGGGAAGTTGGGAGTTCAGTGTCCTGTGCCAGAGGTTATCTCTGTGGTGCATCTGTTCAAGGATGGTCTGCAAGATCCAAGGAGTTTCTCTATTTTTTGTGACCTGTTTTTTGAAAGGGGCAAATATGTCACAGGCAGTGTTAAAAATGTTGATAAAGGAGGTGAGGGCAGAGTCAATGGACTTGGCTGTGCGAACAGGTGACCAGTTGCAGGAGGAGAGATAGTGTTTAAGGCGAGAGAGGGAACCTTTTTTGAGGTGCATCAGAATGGAAATTCTAGGTTGGTTGGTAGAAATTTTATTTGACCAGCAGCAGGAGACGGGCGAATAGTCACTTAGTATGTTAGGGAGCACATTAACTTTTGAGAGGTGCTTGGGTAGATTTGTGAAAATGAGGTCAATAAGGGAGGAAGTTCCTGACCTGGGATCCTGCCTGGTGGGAGACTGGACAACCTGGGTAAGGTCATAGGTCAGGACTGCATCTTTGAACGTGGCTGTTGCAGGGGCTAGCCAATTCACATTAAAGTCCCCCATTATAATAAGTTCGCTCCTGGGGGGGAGATGGGTGATGCTGGTGAAGATAGAGTCAAAGGCTAGCTTCTGGTTAGAGGGGGGGATGTAGACTGACATTATGTACAGCAGTTTCCCTGGATTGCCAAGGGTGGCTTTGATTGTAATGGCTTGGGCACCATGAGTTGGCAAGGGCAGGTGGACAGAGATGGGCTGAAGTGCGGTTTTAGCATAAATGGCACACCCACCTCCTCTCTTGCCTGTTCTATCTGCCCTGAAGATGGAGTAGTCATTAAGGGAGACAGAGGCATCTGGGATTTTGTTGGACAGCCAGGTCTCAGATATGGCCAGTATGTCAGGGGAGTGTTGGGCGATCCATCCCTGCAGCTGTGGGAATTTCCTAGGCAGGCTACAGATGTTTAAGAGGGCAGTAGTAAGCCACTCCACCTGTTCCTCATGGGATCATTAGACGCTGTTGGTCCAGAATTAGGGTGTAAGTTGCCGGAGATTAACAGAAGGAGGAGGAGAGCATGCCGGGGGGCAGTTCTCCAGATCAGCTTGGAGAGAGAGGTACGGGAGCATGGATTAGTGGAAAATTTGCTAAGCCCAACTGGTATGGGGATGGAGTGGACTAGTAGGGCTAATTGGGCTTGAGATAGGCAAAGTTAGGGGCTATGTAGTGTGTGCACGCCTGTGGGTGCTTGTGCTCGCGCCACTAAGGACCTCTTAATGGTGCAGCTAATGCTGGAGGTGAAATTAGTGCAGAGTAGAACTGGGGAGATTGTGTTTGGGTGATGAGACGAGGTTGCGTGACTGAGGGAGCGTGTGGTTAGGCAGCTGTGAATGTCCATGGAGTGGGTTATGCCAACAGGGGGAGTGGGGTGGTAATCAGTGTAAAATGTTAGGATTATGATGGTGTTCAATAGGGTGCAGAAGATGCAAGTCATGCTGCTAGTATAGGGAGTTACTAGTTGTGGAAGGAAATGAGAGGGAGCCCTCTAGAGTTCAACTAGTATAGGCTGCAAATGGCAAAGTTGGCTGACTGGTTTCATGTGATCATGTGATCCTTGCTATAAAGCCCGATGTTGACCAAGGGTGGTGGTGGGGGTGGTGGGGAGCTGGCGCGCAGTGCCGGCAGGGATCACTATGCATAGCAAAACAGTAACTGCAGCAGGGGATCTGCCAGCTCCGAGCATACTTGGTGCTCGTGTTCGGTTCCGTCTGTGTGGCGGAGGGTTGCAGGACACCCTCTCCACCTCAGGGATACTGGCCCAGCTGTGGACAAGGAACAGGGTCACAGAGACAAATTATTTATAGCTCCAGGCTACTTGGTACATCACAAAAGATCAGGTTTCAAACTGCAGTGAAGCGGGAGCAGGTACTACAATTCGTTTTACAGCACAGTTTAACTACGCAGCCTGACTGGGGTTTAGCAGGTGAGCAACTTAAGTAATTTAAGGCAGCAGGTCTACACAAAGAAAATCAGCTACTATTGGTAAGGCAGAGGCAGTAAACTCTCAGTTTGCAGAACGGCTGGATTTCTTACAGGCAGTGAAAGGAATTTATCAATACACTTGAGCTGCAGAATCTCTTTAAAACACAACTAACAAATAATCAGCTTGGTTAAGGTTACGTTTGCAAACACTGCCAGCACTTGAACTAGTAAATAACCCAGGAACATGCAATTATATTAAACATTCTGATATGGACAGGAATTTAAATTTCAGGCAGCAAACTAACTGGAGCAGTTAAGTTATCAACGGTAGGCTCAGTAGTGAAACTGGAACAGCCCAGACTGCTCAGCTGCTGAATCAGTTAGCCCCAAATCAGGCATCAAGTCCAAATTACACTGGGATACTTTACTAATTTAATTTTAGCTGCAACTGCCCAGAAGCTACCACAGTCGCTAGATAGCTCAAGCACAATAGTGGAACAAGAGAATAGAAAACTCTGGCTAAAATGCAGGTAGCGAGGCATACAGAAAAGCACCAAATTCGAATTGTAGGCAGCAGCCTGGCGTGGATGCAGTCCGCAGAATCTGTACCTGGTTAGAAATTGCGTTCCCAGCAGCTCCGAAGGCCGGAATGCCCCTAAAGGTATTTGTGCACTGGTTAGAAATTGGGTCCCCAGCAGCTCTGAAGGGTGGAATGCCTCTAAAGGTATTTGTGCACTAGTTAGAAATTGGGTCCCCAGCAGCTCAGAAAGGCAGAATGCCCCTAAAGGTATTTGTGCACTGGTTAGAAATTGGGTACCCAGCAGCTCCGAAGGGCAGAATATCCCTAATGGTATTTGTGCACTGGTTAGAAATTGGGTCCCCAGCAGCTCCGAAAGGTGGAATGCCCCTAAAGGTATTTACGCATTGGTTAGAAACTGGGTCCCAATGGCTCTGAAGGGCAGAATGCATCTAAAGCTATTTGTGCACTGGTTAGAAACTGGGTCCCAGTAGCTCCAAAGGGTGGAATGCCCCTCTTAATGGGATTCAATCGTGAGCCCCAAAAAGCCTGAAAAAATACCCCAAATAGACCTGTAATTATTGACTGCGGAGGAGGAAAAATATAACTGAGGTACAGAAACTGAGGAATTAACAAAGATTTAATCAGTACAACACTCCTCTTTTTGGATAGTTGCTGTCCCTTCCAGCTAGACACTATCCTACTTACTTCTGGTACCTTACTACACCAATTTAAATGAGCCATGCCCCCTGGTCCAAATTTAACACCTAATATAATTATAGGATCTGCCATCGCAGTAATTCCAGCCCATGAACCTTAGGGTGGTACTGGGGTATGCCCAAGAATCACCCCCTTACTTTTTCCAAGATTAATTTTTGGTCCGGATAGATAAGAAAATTGTGCCAAAACTGCTGTTAATGCCAGTTCTGAAGAGTCAGTAGAAAGGGTTAAAACAAGGTCATCTGCATAAGCTAATGCTTTAACTTTTAGTGAGCCTGTAAGTGTTATCCCCACTAAGTTATCATGGGCTAGAACTAGTCTGATTAGCACATCTATGCCAAAAGCATAGAGAAGCGGACTGAGGGGGCACCATTGCTTCACCCCCCCTGCAAAATTTTACCTTCCTTCCAAACAAACCATTGATATTGGGACATAAAAATGATGCACCACACATTGCCTTAATCCAGTTGACAAAGGTTTCCGGGATACTGAACTCCAACAAAGTGGAAAATAAAAAATGGTGTGAAAGCCTATCAAAGGCCTTCTCCTGGTCCAAACTAAGAACATAGCCTGTCTTGTCTTCCACATTCCCTTTATAGAATGCTTCTCATAGAGTAATTAAATTATCATGATGTTGCCTATCCTGTAGAACACATGTTTGAACGGGACTAATAAGATATTGAGCTATTCTAGACAGTCGTGTCAGCAATATTTTGCTCAAAATCTTCAAGTCTGAGTTCAACAAACTTAAGGGTCTCCAATTTCCAATCTCCTGACATGACCCCTTTTTATGGATAAGTACCAAAACTGCATCCATCATTGACACAGAATATAGAGAGGTGTTCAGTATGTGGGTATACAAAATTACTAGAGCAGGGGATAAATCCTCCATAAATGCTTTATAAAATCCAGAGCTAAGGCAAGCAGACCCAGGGGCAGTGTTTGAGGATAATTGTAAAATTGCTGCCTTCACCTCCTTGAGGGACACTTCCACAGTAAGTCTCTGGGCATCAGCCTCAGACACCTTGGGTAATCCCAAGGAGCCTAAGATATCTTGTACCTCAGGCTCGGGGGTTGGGGGGATGGTAGGAACCAAAAGGTTTATATAACCTGGTCCTCTACTACTTTTAATAAATCTTGAGATGTAGTCACTAGTCTCTCTGTAGGGGAAATTAGATCTGTGATAACCCTATTCTCTGTCCTGTGCCTATTTTCTTTATATGGCTCTAGAGAGCCTTTTGAGATCTGCATGCCAACCTGAGTTCTTGCTGTAAAGTTTTGACTCTGTCATATTGTAAGGACACCACTTGTTTCTGTAAGTTACTAACTTGTGAGCTAAGATTCTAACCTGTGAGTTCTATTTGGGAAATAACCTGCTGCAACTGATGGTGAAGCTGCAAATATTTTAAATAATCTGCAGTGGATCTGGAATACATACGGCACTGAAAAATGTGTCGTCAGGACTGTTTTGTGTCTTCCAACCATTCCAAAAGGTCAGTGTAACAATCCACTACTAATAGTCTAGCAGTCCACTCCTTCTTCCATGTCTTTTGGAGGGGGAGTCGACAAGAACAGATTCATTCAGTTTCCAATAGGGTTTCTTACACTGTGAGCTAGAGCCACATATGGTTGTTACCTTAATAGCCATATGATCTGAAAATTGACAAGAGGAAATATTAATATCTTTTATAGTCATTATAGAAGACACAAAAAGGAAGTCAATATGGGTCCTCAAATGACCACTATGATAGGTAAACCCACCACTGGCATGTAGTTTCCTATAAGCATCTACCAGCCCTGCATGTTGTAAGATTTTTTGTAAAGAAATCGAGTCCAAGAACAATTTCTCAGTTTGTAATCCCCTATCTGTTTCAGCCAAACCACAATTAAAATCTCCCAGCCAATACACAAGTCTAGAGGTATGCAAAAATGGTGGCACCTCTTTAAACAAAGAGACCCTCTGGGCCTTCATTTGTGGGGCGTATATTGCTATGATCAGGAATCTTTAAGTATAGAAAGAAACATCTAATAAAAGGACCTGCCATGGATGGATGTCCACTAACCATGATACCCTTAATTGGGGATTAGAAAACAAAATGCCCACCCCATCACAAACCTCTGTGCCGGTGGACCAAAATGAGGGACCTAAGGACCATGATCTAGAGGCCTGTTGTAATTCATAATTAGTCTTTAAATGTGTATCTAACACACAAACAATATCATTATGAAGATTTTGTAGATATGATATAGCCCCCCGAGCATTTTCATTCATTTTTAATACTATTAATATTAATAGTACTGATGTTGAGATGGCACATCTGAAGGCTCAAGGAAGGACATCACATGATCAAAGGAGAAGGAGCTTAAGGTGTCTTGGATATTCAATGCTGCCTGGTTCGTTTGGCTATAGACCCTTTCCCCACCCTCTTCTGTATCAGTGTTTGAGGTGATGGAGGAAGAGTCCTACTCCTCGCCCTCTGAATCCCTATCTGTGCTCTCTGCAAGGAGTGAAGCATATTTATTTCCAGTTTTCCAGGAAACAGGGACATTGCCAGATTTCACCAAATTCTGTTTAGATCTCTGAGCCCCTGTTTGTCCTTGCCTAGGCCTTTTCTTCTGAGTTACTATTGTAAAGGCCTTATCTGTATCCCGGGGGGGGGGGAACGCGGCCTTGCTCTTTGCTCCACATCGACTACCTCCTGAAGAGGTTCTATAACAGAGGAGGAGGAGTGGTCTACTGCTATCTGTAATGGTGTAGTCTTTTTGTGCGCATCCTGTAATTTCCATCTGTTCTACCTGTGGTGGTTCTGCCTGTTGAGGGAGGATCTGAGGGGTTACCTCTAGGGATGTCTGCAAATCCTGTGCTGCTACCCTTTTCGCTTGCTGGTGTTGTGCATTATTAATAAGTCCTTCCTGTGATGGACAGTCCTCCCTGTTGTGCAACACCCATGGACAATGCCAGTAGGCATGCCCTGTGTGCTCGCACAAATTACATTTAAATAGATTCAAGCATGCTGAAGAAGCATGTCCAAATCCCAAACAATGACTACAACGTGGTGAGTCACAGGCCGAGCTGAGGTGGGCTCATGAACCACACTTGAAACAGGACCTTGGCTGTCCACTATAAAAAATGGAGCCTCAGTCCCTGCCAAAAAAGAAGGAACTAGGAAGGTGCATAGGCCCAGAGTCTGTGGAGTGTAATTTAACCTTTATACACCACTCCCCATCCCATATTTGCTCACTTTCTAAAGTGGGCAGAGGCTTTTCCATAATCTCACAGCACTGACTTAACCAGAATAAAATGTCCTCTATGTGGACACCCTCATTTTTAAATGGCAAGGCGAGGGCAAGGCAAAATTTATTTAAAGACGCCCAATCCTGGAGGCTCTGGGCACCGCACGGATAAATAAACACATCTTCAGAAATAGATAATAAACACAGAGATAATTAAAAACATAAAATAGTAACGTGTCATATAAACATTACTCATAAACAATACACCAAATATCAATTAGCAAAGACTACAAATAAATCAGATCAATAAATTAATAATTTAATCCAGAAATAGCTGAGCAAATAGGAGGGCCTTAAGGCGGGCCTGGAATACTTCTAAAGTAGGGGCCCCCTTAACCCCAAGGGGCAGCGAATTCCACAGGACGGAGGCGTTGACACTAAAAGCCCTGTCACCAGCTGATCTCAACCTCATCCTGGGAATTGCTAGGGGGCCTCCACAGGAGGAATGGAGGTGGCAAACAGAGAGAGCAGGTACAAGAAGGTCTAACAGATAACCAGGGCCCTGACCTTGTAGGGTCTTATAGGTGAGAAGACCCACCTTAAAGAGGATCCTCCACCTGACCAGCAGCCAGTGCAGCTCATGCAACACCGGTGTAATATGGCAAAATTTTGGCTGCCCAGTAAGTAACCGGGCAGCTGCCTTCTGCACTAGCTGCAGTCTGTGGAGAGATCCTCCCATGACCCTGAGGTAGAGCGCATTACAGTAGTCAAGCCTTGATGTAACTAAGGCATGAATCAAAGTGGGAAGTTCCAGAGGCGGAACAAGGGACTTTATCCTGGTGACATTTCTGAGATGGAAAAAACAGGAGTGGACGGTGGAGCATATCTGTGCCTCCATAGTCAAACTCCTATCCAGAATGACACCAAGATTTTGCACCCTAGAGGAGGTCATCAGTGAAACAAATCCCAGAACAAGTCCAGTCTCTGATTCAGAGGCCATCCTATCATGCACTCTGTTTGACTCCACCACCAATATCTCCATCTTATCGGGGTTCAGTCACAGCCAGGTAGAGGCCATCCAGTCATTAATCTCTGCAATGCAGCTTTTCAGCACATCTACCACGTTGGATGTTCCCAGGGCAAAGGAGAAGTATAGCTGGGTATCATCAGCATAGCAATGAAAACCCAAGCCATACTTCCTAATGAGGCCTCCCAGGGGTAGCATGTACACTGCAAACAACATTGGGGCTAATACCGATCCCTGAGGAACTCCGCAAAATAGGAGGCTAGGGATGGAGGAAAAATTCCCCATCACAACCTGGTGCCTCCTGTTGTTTAAAAAGGACTCAATCCAGCTGAAGACAGTGTTGGTGAGTCCATATCACTGTATTAGTCTTAACTAGAGGTTTGGTCAGGGCTATCGCATGAAAGGGAATCCAGGTGGGAGTGTTCTTAAGGCCCTGATATTGTGTCAAATATGGTCCAAGTTAGTGACACCTGTTTCCTAAACTGATAAGAGCAAATATTTCAGAATAAAAGTATCACATAGATGCTTTTAACAAGTTCCTAGCTATGTACACTCTGTTTGGAGGCTCTCCAAGGCCCCCCTTGTACAATAACCTGACCGCATTGTGCCGAGGGGCTCTCTCACCCTTGGTTGCAAAGAGGTCCGACATTTTAAATATTGGGTCTGAAATAACACCCTCTACCTGCCTAACTCCTTCTACCTGCCTAACCCCATCAGACTCTGCAGTGCTGGGGGGTACAGTAACTGGTACATTAGTTGCAACTGCTTGTGCAGGCATTACATTTACATTATCAGTTTTCAAGTCATGTACAATAGCATTTTGTAAATTACCCTGGGGTATGGAGGAGCTCTCTTGAGGTACATCGTTAGTGGCCACTTGGGAAACCTAGTTTTGTATTAAGGCTTGAAAAGAAGGATCCTTAGGATCAGGTGACCACATCCCAGTGCAGTCTTGTGTCCATCCTGCTCCATCTAATGCCGTTTTTGGGAACCAGTCTATAAAATCAAGTCCTGTTTCCATTATTTCACCCCAATTTTTTGTGCCAGATCTATCCTTGAAGGAATACGTGCATTCCAAAACAGAAGAAGGTGCTGCCGATGTCAGCGGAGGTGGCTTTACACCAGCTTGGGCCAGTGTAGCTGTTCCAGGCCCCAAACATTGTCTCTGTGGTCATGGAGCTTTTTCAGGCAGCGCTTTACTGGGAGGCTCTGGGCACACAGGAGAAGTCCTGTTTTACTGCCAGCCTATACTATTTCATCTTGTAGCCTGTCTGTGTCTGAAACCCCCAACTGAATTACTTCAGGAGTGCTTGGGAGGTGAGTTATCACTGTTGGCATTAGCAAATTGAAATTGACAGGAGTGCTGGAAGAAGTGACAGCCATCTGCAGGTGCTGTAGTGAGGAAAGAGCCACATCAAGTTCCCGCAGGCATTTTAGCTGCTTCTCCTCGTTCTTTAAAAAAGTAAGTCGAGTCTGAATCTGTGCATTCTGAATGCATTCTGTTAATGAAACAAAGAGACCAGGCCCAACCTGTTCATTGCTATTGCTCAGCAACCGCAATGCAGACATCCTTTCCAAATCCTCCAGAAAAGTAGGTTCCATTTGTGATGGTAATGCTGTATTCAGTGCAATGTTTTCCAGCACTTCAGTACTCAGCACTGTAGGGGAGTCTTGTGCAGCATTCTGTCCCACCTCCACCACCACCGGAGTCTCAGACGGACTGGCCATAGCGATGGCCAGACCAGAGGGTCCCCCTGCTGTTCAGTAGGGGAATTTTTTATTGAAGGAAATCATACCATCTTCAAAATACAAAGTACAGAGTCAACCAAAATAAACAGTAAATAACTCATTTCCAAAAAGAGAACAATAATCAAAACCAGAAAAACAAAATCATCTCCTACAGGGTACATAAAAGAAATAAAAACCACCAAAATTATACTCAGGGAAAAAAAGGGGGGGAGGGGAAATAAAGAAAAAAAACATTATCAGAAATTTATTTCAGAGAGACCCCATGGGAAGGGGGAAGCAACTCCCAAACCACTCAGGGACACAAAAGAAATTGGGAGGAAACTCCTCATCCTCTATGAAGACCAATTATTACATGGTAATATGCTTAATGCATAAACTTTAATTTAAATTTAATAAAAAAGGAAAGGCCTTTCCAACGAGAATTAATAAGTGACACATCAGACAGTGCAAGTTCAGACTCATAAATCTTCCAAAGTGCATTCTCACAGATAACTTTAAAAACAGTATGTGGCATTCATTGCTGCCTTAAAACCCACTGTGTTCTAGCATTCCAAAAATAAAACTTAAGAACTGCAAACCAAACATGCAACGTTCCTGTATGATAATGTTTCAGCCTACCCGAATAATCCCCCCACATCAGAGATTCATAAGACAAGGTTTGTAGCCATGGAAGTTGCCACACCCTGGCTAGAAACTTCCATAGATCCTGAGAAAATGGACACAAAAGAAATAAATGTTCCATGGTCTCCTCTGGGGCACCGCAGCCTGTGAAAGGGCAAGATCTTTCCTCCATTGGCATATGTTTATTATTCCCTCTGACATTTAATTTCCCATATGCACTCAGCCAAGTACTTCCCAAAGGTACTCTGGTATGCATTTTTCCTTCAAGAGTGCTAAGACTAGTTCTACTTTCTGGGGTCTACAACCTTTAAAATCTGGTTGGGTGGGGCCAGTAGTATTTAAAATATGTTGATACAACGTTTTTCTGGAGGACTGATTCAAAAAAGTCCTCTGAATGTTCCATTTAAAAGGTTTTTGAACAGAAGATTTCATAGAGCCAGGTACTGATAAATGGTGTGAAAAGTTTGGGGGATTTGTCTCCCATTTTAACATATAAGTACGTCAATTGTTCTGAAACCAAGCATTCACCATGGAGTTTATCAGGTGATCAGGTGTTTTAATAGAATAAAAAAAAAACAAGGGATGAAAAAAGGCCACAGGAGCAATCATCCCCACCCCCTCTTTTTCTTTGGGTAAATAAGTGAAACACCTTTTCACCAGGTTTAAACAGCAATCCCAGAGCATTCCAAAGAAAATACTGTAAATCCCTGTCTCAAAACAGACAGGTAAGGGCAACACTGTACCAACATAAATCAAACTCTGGATTAAAAACTGTTTTATAATATGGACCCTTTTTTTTTTAGAAAGCTTCCATCCTTTCCAAATTTTATCCTTTGCTTCACATTTCATTAAAGCTCCTTCCCAGTTTAAAAGACCTATGTCTTTAATCCCAAAAAGGATCCCTAATATTTTCACTGGGCCTAAGACCACTGGGATATCACCAATCTTGTCCATTGTGAGGGAAGGGGGTTCTCTAGTACTACCCAGTCTAAAGTTGTACGTTTATGTAAATTCAGTTTTGCTGTGGAAACTTGTGAGAAGATTTGGAATTCTCTCCTTGCTTCCAAAACACTATCTGTATCTGCAATGGTTAAGCATGTACATCAGCATATACTAATAGCTTCACTTCATCCCCTCTCACAGCTCCTGACACCCCTCGAATTAGGGGATTGTCCATAATATGTTCTAACAAGGGATTCAGAAAAAATATATACAATAAGGGACTTAGGGGGCACCCCTGATGGACCCCCTCCCTGATAGAGCACTCTGGGCCAATCTTTCCTAGACTCAAAGGACAAAAAAATGCTTGATGGTATAACATTTGAATTTTAGCAATGAACTGGTGAGGTATCCCATAAGTCTGTAAAACTGCAAATAAAAAGGCATGATCTACCCTGTCAAAGGCTTTTTGTTGGTCAAGAGAAATGACCCACCCTAATTTCTGTGTTCTTAAATAATATTCCCAAATTTCCCGTAGAATAATGAACGGGTGTGAAATCGACCTATCAGGTAAACTACAGAATTGTAGAGGGGAGATAATTTTAGAAGTAGTCTGTCGTAAATGGATATGAAGGATTTGGGACAGGATTTTAAAATCCGTATTCAAGAGACTGATAGGTCTCTAATTCTGAAAAAGAGTCCAGTTGCCCGATTTAAATAAATAAATTACCAAACTTTTAGAGAAACTACGGGGGACCAGATTTTGTTGAAAAAAATCCAAATACTGTTACCAGACATAAAGACAATTCACTTTGAAACATTTTATAAAATTCAAAAGAAAATCCATCCAAGCCAGGGGCCGCTCCTTGTTTTCTAGTATGGATTACCTCAGTAATTTCCTGTAGAGAAATAGGGGAATTCAGTCTGGAAATTTCATCTTTAGCCAGACTATGCTTATACAGAGATGTCAAGTATTGTGTTGTACAAAAGTCAGATATGTTTGACAAACCTTTGGTCTGCCCAGGATTGGTGATTATTTTCACAAGGTCACTAAAAGAGGAGACAACCTCACCATTTTCGTTTTACAGAGAAACTAGTGATGTATTAAGACGTCTAGTTTTACAAGCCTCACAGGAGTCAGAAAATGGGATTTTTGAGTACCATATGTCAATTCAGCCTGTCGGGAAGCTGCTCTATTGTTTTGTAGCTGTCTCATATCAGTTTGTACACTCTGTATTTGAGATGCTATTGTATTGTGTAATGTGGCTGGTAAAGAAAAAAGATGTTGAAGTTGTCTCTGTAAGGATAAATACTTAAAATGCTGAGATTGGGATTTCCATTTTCCAAATTGTTGTAAATATGACCTCATGTCAGTTTTAGTTTGTTCCCACCATTCACCAATATCAGTATATAGGTCAATAACTGATGCCCTAGTGGCTAGTATCCATCTAACCGAGAATTGTACTTGTTGGTCCACCAGACAACCAATGTTCAGTTTCCAATGGGACTTGGAGACCAAAAAATTTGGATCTGATCCTATAGATGTCCTTACCATCTGATGGTCAGAGAACTCGATTGGACAAATAACTGTCTCTGATCCTCAGATGCTTTGAAACAAATACATAATCAATGACAGTGGTAAATGATGCCCTTTTATATGAAAAGTAAGATGGGGATGCAATATAATCATTACAGTTCAAAAGGTCAGCTACCAAAACACATTTTTGTAGTGACAGAGAATTGCAATACACTTTTGGGACTGAAGCAAGCTCTCTTGGGATCCGTAGGCTGCAATTAAAATCCCGCCCCCCTACAATAAGTAATTTTGAATAGCTAGGAAGGGCTGTAAAGTTTCCAATAAGGAGACTCTAGCGGCCTTTGTTTGGGGTGCGTATATCATAATTAACCAGCATGGAATGCTGTCCCAATAACCATCTAAAATCAGAGCTCTACCCGGTATGAGGTCTAACAGCTGAAACAAAGAAAACCTACTCCTCAAAACCAAAATGCCCAACCCATCAGCCCTATCTCCCCCCCAAAGGACCAATAGGAAGGACTCCAGGGCCAACTGGCCTGAAACTAAGTGATTTGGGAGAGGGAACCCATCCATGTTTCCTGTAAAAAAAGAAGATGCAACTTTAAATCATACAATAGTGAAAAGATGGCCAGTCTTTTCCTGGGGTTCAACTAACTATGGCAGTTCAATGAGGCCACCAGTAAAGAGTTCAGGACTATCAGGGATATTTATGTCATCTTCTTTTTCTTCCACTTTTTTTTCCCAATGTAAGGAGTTTCGGTGGGGTTTGGAGGAACTGCCTCCACTTCCATTTTATCTTTGGAGTCATCTTCCATTTCAGAGTCTCCCCAACTTAAGGGGCCCAAAACTTCAAAGGGTTATCTGTGGGAACAGAAATTGTCACCTCCTCTTTTTTTAATCTACATGAAGATCTCCTATGCAGAAGTAGAGGAGTTTGGGGGTGGATACACTCTCAGGTACCCCTATCTTAGCCAGCAAGATATTGTCATCTGTGTAACACACTGGGTTCAGGATGGTGGGGGAAGAAATAATTTGCTCTAAAGAGAGCATCTGGCCTGAGTCTGTTTTAGAGATAACCATTGTAGAAGAAGGCTCCGCTTTAGTAGGAACAGTACTAGTTGGTGGAGGCTGTGAGGTGGGTGAAATCAGGACTTCAGAATCTGGGGGAGGGTAGTTTGAGCTTTATTAATTAAATTCTCTGAATCCATTTTCTGTGTAGTGTTCACCGAAGTCCATGGGCAGTCCTGATATCGATGTCCAGATTCCTCACGCAGGTTGCATCTCGTAGTATTGGTACATTTGGTAACTGATATGACCCACTTCTGGACAAATTCTACAGCGAAGTTTGTCACAAATGCTTGACAGATGCGTCTGTGAACCACAGCGGTGACATGCCTTTGATTGCCGTGGGTAGAAACAGACCCCCTGTCTCTACCTAGAAAAAAGCAGTTGGGTATGTGAACAAAACCATCTTCAGCCTGTTTTAGCTTGACCGTAAACCTCAACCCCCTGTCCAGAATTGTTCCTCGTCCAGCACTGTTCAGGGGAACTGAGGACCTCACATTTCTGTTGTAAGCAATGGTTGATGTCTCCTATGGGGACACTTTTGTTGCGGAACATAATGGTGACAATTTTCAACAATGGTTTCGTTAACAGAATAGCCATAAAGGGAGTCCAGACTTGAGAAGTTTTGAGTTGGTTATGCTTAGTCCAAAATTGGTCCAACAGATATGCTGAGCAAAAACTAATATCAAAGGTGTCCTCCCCAGATATACAAATTAAAGCAAAGATATCAGCCGAGTAGAAACACAATGATTGTTTAAGGAGATGTTTTTCTACATACTGTCGATCAGGATGAGGATCTAAACCTCCTTTATATTTCAAACAGACAGCATATCATCTGGGTAAAGGGTCGGTTTTGTTAAGTTTAAACAACTCTGAGAGTAAGGCTTCTGTGCTTGTTTATCAAGAGAGTCTAATCCCGGGGGGGGGGGGTCTGTGATAATCACATCTGTAGGCTCCTATGGTATTGGTACCTGTCCTGTATCTGTTGCCACAGTTGGTAACACTGTCGAGCATAAAGGAATAGCAGTGTTCGAGTGTTGCACAGCAGTGGGGTCTAACTAAGGTGAGAGACCAGCTGGGAGAGAAATCAAAGGTAAAGAATGGGCGGGATACATGTCTCTGTCTGGTACTGCTGTTATAGAAAGAGCCTTCCCTTGCCCCAGTGCAACTGCAGGCAGATGCCACTCAGGAGCCAGGGACTGTGAGTGAGAAGAAGAGTCCCAATTCGGGTCAAGGACCCATTGCCCGATATCATTCTGAATCCAACCCGCTCCCTGCAGTGCAAAGTCTGTCCATGGTTTAGTACATACTTCTGTTTTTGGAAGTCCAAACGCAGTCTGTATGGCTGCTGCCAATGATTCCTGTGAGGAAAACTCCATTCAGGTGGTATCTTGAGCTGGAGGATTCCCAAAGGGGTCAACAGACAGAAGTTTCCTGTGAGAAAGCATAACCACCTCCCTTTTTTTTCATAAGTCCTCAGATTTCCATTTGTTAGTAACCTCTTCTTCTGAGATAATCTTCAGAAGTATAGCTTTTTGTTCTAAAAAATCAGAATCAGTCAGTTCGGTCTGAACGTCAGGCATATGTCCTTGGTCCATTGCAGACATGTCAGTTTGGGGCAGCTGTAAGCCAGGGGACACTATCCCTGTAGATGCCATTCCAAGTTCCAAAATCCCCATTCTTCAGTTGGCAGCCATGGTGACAGACTAGTCAGCCTCTCTTTCATGATGTACACCCTGGAATACAAGTACAGCACTAAATTCAGGAGTTGAAACATTCGCCGCTATGGTGCAAAACTCAGGAGAAACAAAACCGTCTCTCACACTGCGGCAAATCTACATGCTCAATATTTTCATTTAGAGCGCCACTTTGCTCAGTGACAGTATTTGCAGGCCAAGGGTTGTTCCCAAATGAGACACCTGGTAAACAAATGAGCGGTCGATCAGTGACAGCTAAATGCTCTGCAGTTTTGCGAGTTGAAAATGAAAACGTAGTAGCGTGCTCTTGAGACATTTGTGAAGTTTGATAAATAACATTTAAAGGTTGTACCTGTAAAGTCCCGTTTCCAACAATAACATTACCAATACAGTCACCAATGGTTCTGTTGTTAGGGAGGCCCGATACTGAATTCTCCTCCCTCTGGGGACGTCCAACTAACATTTCTGGCCATCATTGGTTGCACTCTTGTTTGCAGAGACTACTGTTCTTCAGCAAGTAGAAAATCATCACCTTCAGCTGCAGTAGTTGTAGTTAGAGAACTTTCCATTGAAAAAGGAACTGATGTTTCCATAGATAATCCAGATTCTTCTGCAGTAAACTTCTGTCCTTCTGAGGAGCCATCTGCATCTCTCAAACATTTGGCCTCCTGTATACCTGGAGTTAGGGGGGAGATCAGGCCCTCAGACTTCTCCATATCCACCTTCATCGGCTCACAGTTTGAACTGGCCATCCTGACACAGACAGCAGTTCCTCCCACAGATGAGTAGGGGAATTTTTTATTAAACAAAAAACTTCAAAACATACTGTATAATATAAAAACAGTGTTACATCGCACTTGATGAAGGAAAAAAACAACAAAAAACAAAAAACTTCAAAACAGTATCTACAGATATAAATTTTTACAACAACCAATGTTTCCCTTAGCTATCCCTCCCCTCTGACTAAAAACAATGCTTCATTGCCTACTACTCCCAGTAGGGAGAAAAATGAAAAGAAAAGAAAACAACGGTGTTACTTCACACCTTCAAATCAAAATTATCATAAAATGAAAAATACCTTCCTGGTGTTCTGAAACATATCACAGTAACCATATTACTTAAAACAATTGCATTCCAAATTCCATAAAAGAAAATAATTTATTCATTTACCTCTAACTACTTCTTTTTAAGTTACATTATTGCCACCCAAATTTTAATTTTCCTCAACCTTTCCTTCCCTTCCAGAAGAAAGAGAGAGAAAAGATCATATCCAAAAACCCTTTACAAAATTAACTCATGATTATTCCCTTATTTTATCCCTTATTTTTATCCCTAAAATCATATCTGTAGGACACTGCCTATGTTCTCCCATTTTTTTCCAATAGCCTATTCAATATATTGTGTTTAGCCATATTTCTGAAAGAATGGAAAACCTCTCCACCATGCTTGCACTTTTAATCTAGGATGTAGGCAGATGTCTTTTTCATACACTTCTTTCAAGGCTGTTTCACGCAGTCTACTAAAAGCTAAATAAGACATTCATTTTTGTTGAAAGATCAATTAGTTTCTAGCTTGCCACAGGTAAAAGTTTAAAATGGAAAAAAAGCCATTCAATGTTGAATCCACCTCATTTGACAAGAGACTAGAATAATTCTCAAGAGCAATATGTTCGTACATAATCACCCTTAACCATGACAATCTCCATTTTCTCTCTAAGTATTGCCATAATCCCCAGACAAATGGGCAATTCAATAAAACATGTTACATAGTTTCAGTTTGTTGAAAACATTCTGGATATGGACAATTCCTTTCCTCCAAACTTTTATGTTTGCTATTCCCTTTGACCCCCAATCTCCCATATGAGACTAATCATACTACATCCCACATTCTAGTAGGGATTCTTTTGTTCATTAATAAATTTATCACAAATCCTGTTTTATGTGCAGGACATCCTTTAAAAACAGTCCAACTTGATTAGTATATTCTATCGCTTGATTATATATTGCCTTCTTCGATTTGTCTCTTAACTGGGATCTACAAACCTTCCATTTGAATATATTTTTGTAAAATAGATTTAAAACATGTCAAGATACTCCATCTATAATTGAACCGTAATGGTTCCTCAATCCAAAGTTCCAAAACTGGGCTTAGATTGTTCAGCAACCATGTTTTAACAAGTGAGTCCTTATCTCTTACCACAACTTGCAGTGGCCCGGACCAAAAAATTGTGTGAAAGAAAATTGCTTGGTTTAACATATTTAAACCACCTCTGTTTTTTGGTAAATGTGTGATGTCTCTTTTCATCGGGTTTAACCGTGATCCCCAAAGCATCAAAAAAAATATTTTCAAAAGTCTAGTTTCTAGTTTGACTGGTAATGGAAACATTAAACTTACATATAATAAACATGGCACCAAAAATTGCTTTATAAAGAATACCCTTTTTTGTTTTGAGAATTTCCAGTTTTTCCATCTGGATACCTTATCTTCACAAATCATAAGACTACATTCCCAATTCAGACAAGCTGAGTCCTCTCCCCCAAAAAATACTCCTAAAATTTTTATAGGTTTCTTTGAGATATTAATTCCACCAATATTCCTAGGTCCATTCTCTATTAATCTAACCCTTAAGCCTCTGCATTTCAGTAAGTTCAAATCTGCCCCTGACAGTTTGCTATAGACATTCACTTCTGAAAGCATTTTCATAATACTCTCCTCATTTCTGAGAAATAAGCATAAATCATCAGTGTATGCTACTAATTTTATTTCCTGAGTCATTTGAGACCCCAAGATCCCTTGTATTCTTGTGTTTCCCAAAATATGTTTGACTAATGGATCCAGAATAAAAGTATACAGTAGCGGGCTTAGAGGACACCCTTGACTCACCCCCAGTTTTACCGGAATCCAGGATCCCTCCTGCCCTGCTATTAAAGGCGTAACTGCAGCATATTTATATAAGAGTTTCAACCATGCTATAAACATTTTTGGAATCCCATAATGTTCTAACACTGAATATAAAAACTCATGATTCACCCTGTTGAATGCTTTATATTGATCTAATGATACTATGTATCCAGGTTGCTCCCTTCTGCGACTGTGATCTACCACCTCCCTGATGATTGTCAAATTTTCTTTCAAATTTCTCTCAGGAATAGCGCATGTCTGTACAGGGTGTATTAAGGTTTGAGCTATGTTCCTAAGATGCTTTTGCAAAGTGTTTGTAAAAATCTTAAAATCAGTATTAAGGAGACAAATCGGTCTCCAGTTATCCAACTCTCTTTTGTCCCCTTTTTTGTATAGAAAAATCACTAATCCTTTTGCAAAATCTGGATGTATAGTATTCTGTGTTAACCAGTACTGAAAAACCTTAACTAAACATGGTGCTATAATATCCTTATAGACTTTATAAAAAGAGTTTGGAATTCCATCCCTCCCAGGGGAAGTACCCTCTTTCAGAGTGTTGATTGCTTCCATACGTTCCCGTGAGGTCATGTCCCCTACAGGGAATTCTTGTTCATTCAGGCCCAAAGATGGGACCACAGTCCCTGCCAAGTAATTTTCCACTACCTCCAAATCCAAGTCCCAAGAACTGTACAGGGTTTTTAAATATTGTTCAACTTCCAATTTTAAGTCCCCCGTGGAAGAAATTCCCTTCCCTTGTGATGTCTGTAGTTCTAATATTTGAGAGCTCACTCTTCTCTCTCTCTTCTCTCTCTCTTTACAAGCCTGACGTGGATCATTATAAGGGTTTTTTTGTGTCACATATGCTTGCTCTGCATACAGGGATTTTGCCCTGTCATATTGTAGCTGTCCCATTTGCCATTTTATTTCTGAAATTTGCCCAGAGTAATCCTGTCTCATAGTGTATGTGAGTGACAATAATTTTAATAACAGTGTTCTTAAAATAATGTATTTAAAAAATCTCTCCCGTGAATTTTGTATACCATAGTTTTGAAATCAAATTGTTAAGTTCTGTTTTGTCTCTAACCACCAAACCCCTAAATCCTCATAAAGTCCCATGACTGATATTCTTGCCATTAAAATGGAAGTGACATTGAGTCTATCTGTTCCTCTAAAATGGAGATATTCAGATGCCACCTAGTGGTGATAGGTATAAACATCCAATTTTCTCTCAATACAGTTTTAACCATTAGGTGATCTGAGAATTCAGTCGATAACACTGTTGTGGCCCTATGCAACCATTGTTTAGATATTAAAATATAGTAAATTTTCATTGATAATGTATTTTTGACAAAAGTGTGAGTTATCAAGGGAACAGCATTTCTGGAACAATCACTTAAATCAGTTGTTTTAACCAGGTTTCGCAAAACAAGCAAATCACAGTAAACTTTTTTCCCTTCCTGTGTCCTGATAAAGGTATCTAATGTACAGTTCAAATCTCTTCCCATAACCACTGCTCTCACAGTTACCAAATATGGTTGCAAAAGATTAAATAATGCCACCCTTTCTGTTTTCGTCTGCGGTGCATATACTGAAAGAAATCTACATGACCTAGTCATCCAGATCCTATCAACCAATAAAGCCCTCCCTGGGGAAATATCAACTAATTTCTATAATTTAAACTTCTGTCCAGAAAACAAAATTCCCACACCGTCAGCCTGATCTTGCACAAAGGACCAGTATGATGGTCCCCATACACAATTATTCCTGGCTCCTAGCATTCCATTATATGAATTCAGCCAAGTTTCTTGTAATAAAATGACATTGAACCTAAACTCATTTAGAAGGGAAAAAAAGCTCTTTGTTTCCTATTGTTCTGTATGCTATGCATGTTGCACGTGACAGCTGTAAAAGAAGACATAGGTAAAAAAACTGTCAAAACAAACATTCCCTTCCCCCATTAACCATTTTTCTTTCTTGTTTTTTCTTTTCTTTTTATCTTTCACTGGTTTGTGAGTTCCAGCCAACATCTCTTGTGACTCAGATATTGATGATCTATCCGATAAGTCCTCCTCCGGGTCTGAGTCCCCCCAGATTTTAAGTGCCAACACCGAAAAGGCATTCTCCATCACTAGTTCTTCATCTTCTGTTCCAGTTTTCACAAGTCTCATGCTTCTTCTCCATGTCTCAAGCGGAGATCATGTTTCTTGTAAGGTGGGGCATCTTGCAAGTTCCTGGGTCATCCTGGGATCTAGAGGTTGTTTGTGTCTTATTATCCTGTGTAATGGGAGGTTCCTCAGTAGACATTTCTTCTGGGTCTTGGGCAGCGGTGGGGGGGATATACTGTACCTTTCTCATTTCCCCCTTCTTTGTCTTGTAAGTCAACCGTTGGACTAGAGGCTGGATGCCCTTGTTCCTCTTGTGGCCGGGGTACTGGGCCAGGGGCCTCAGTTCCTGGTACAGATGAATCTTTCTGGGCTTTTTGGATTAATTCATCTGGGTCCACTGCTTCCCTTTTATTCTGTGCAGCCCAAGGGCATTCTTGAAAAATATGACCAGTTTCTTCACATAAATTGCATCTGGAATGATTACTGCATTGAGAGCTGGTATGGTTAAACTCCCAGCAGATCCCACATCTCAGCTTGTCACACACATTGGAGAGGTGTGATCTGACCCCACATTTGTAACAAGCTTTGGGCTGGCCCAAATAAAAACATACTCCCCGATCTTTGCCCAGAAAAAAACTGTTTGGTATGTGTGAAATCCCTTCAGTCTTTTGCCATAGTTTGGCTTTAAAATGCCACCCTCCCATCCAGAAAGCTTCTAAGTCCAGAATGGCTTCAGGGGCGCTTAGCACTTCGCACTTCTGCTGAAGCCAATGGTGAATATCACACATATGAACACTCTCATTTCTGGACATCACTGTTGACATTTTAATCAGGGGTTTCATGAGAGGTATAGCGTAAAAAGGTGTCCATAAAGGGGCAAACCTGCATTGGTTATACATTTGTCAGAACCTTTCCAAGCCCATAGGTGTCCGAAAGCTAATGTCAAAATTATCCTCACTGGACACATGTATTGATGCATAGACATCATGTTCGTTAAATCTCATGGCATTTTTTAAAAGAATCCATCCTACATAGTGTCAATCAGGATGCATTTCTAACCCCCCCCCTTTGTAATGCAGCTGAACTGTGTTTCTTCTAGGTGTAGGATCCAATCGAGAAAATAACTCAGAAAATATTTGTCTTGGGGGGGATTAGGGGTCTCTTTTTCTGCACGTTGCCTGTTTTCCTGAGGGGTAGGTTCCTCACTTAGATTGTCCTGTTCAGCAGCCCCTGTCAGATTATCATTTATTTGAGAAGCAGGTGTGTACAAGCTGTCTGTTCCCCCAGGGAGTGTCTCTCCCGGTTGACTGCCCTCCTTATGCAATCCCCTGCTGATTGCTCCTGTCTCTGTCGTAGTGTATTGTGCATTAATCTGCTCCTGGTGTCTGGGAGCTCCATTTGGAGCCTCAGCTTCTTCCTCCATTCTGCTCTTGTACTTGTGTGGCTTTAGCATAACTCCCGTAACTGTATTCAGATTCCAGACCTCCCAATCGTGTTCTTCACTCATCAGGTCCCAGATGCCTTCAGAATCAAATTTCTCCATTTTCGGCCTGGTTTTAACATTGGAACCCTGCAAAACACTATCTTCTGCCGGCTCATTCAAACCCATATTCTGCCCCGCTGGTCCACCTTCCAAATGTATTTGTCCTGTATCTGGAACTAAGAAAACCCCAGCCACACTGTCCATCATCTGTTTATCTGACCTCACTATCTGAGCTCCTCATTCCATTTCATGTAGTTCTGTTACAGCTTGAGTAATTTTGTCAGATGGGTCAGGGACCCAGGACCCATTTTCCATTTGTGTCCAACCTGCATCTTCCATAGGGTTACCACCTGTCCTGATTTTCGCAGGACAGTCCTGATTTGGGCAACTGTGTCCTGCTAAGAAACATGAAAAATACTACTTGTCCTGACATTATAGTAGAAAAAATATTTTCCAACTTTACTCTAAATGTTGAAGAAAACTATAATATTTTATCTAAAATCCCTTAAAATGATAAGAAACAATATAATCAACTAAAAAACTATAACACATAGTCTTAATTTTGATGATATAGAGAAAACCTGTCTGTTGCATTGGTGGAGGTTATATACTGTCTTGCGAAAAATGATGTTTCAGTAAGAAATGTCCCACTTTGGGCTTCTTAAAAGGTGGTAACCCTAATCTTCCAGTGCACCTTCAGGAGACCAGGCAGCAGTTGGGGTAAATGTCTCCAGTAAACCAAATTGTTCTGCAATTAATTTTCCAGTAGTTTTAACAGTAGTGTTCTTAACAGAAATCCCAGGTATATTTTCAATTACAGAGTCTTGCCTGGGACATTGTGTGGACAGTTCTAAACGTGCAAATTCTCTCATTCTATGTTTTAAAGCATTTTTCCTTTTTTTTATTCCTTTCTACATCCTCAGCCAGCATTGTCAGCAGTACAGTTCATCTCTCATCAATGTCCTTCTCCAGTCGTGTAGCAGCAGCTGCAATGTCAGTTTTTCTTGAGATGGTCTGTTTCTTCCACAAGTAATGGTGTAGCAAATTTAGACTTATCCTCATCTTCCATCGAGGTATCAGAGTCTTCTCCTGCAAGCAACCACTCCCTTTTTCTCAAAAGGGCAAGGTAATCCACCAGCCTCCATTCTCTCTACCTCCTCCTCCTCCTCTCCTTCCTCCAAGTCTGTCATCTTGGAAATGTGTGACTCCATGGGTGAAGCTGTATTCAGGTCAAAATCTAAAATATCTCCAGCAGTTCCACCTCCAACTACTCTGTCATCTGCCATCTTGGTACCGCGACAAAAGGGTCCCCTCTGCTCTCAGGAAGCAAGCCCCCCACAGGCAGAGTAGAGGAATTTCCCCGGTGTCCTGGCCCATATTCCCCTTCATATAAAAAAATGGTTCATGCAAGTGTCCAAGGCTGTATGTGGGTGGTGAGGTGCAAAATGGCTTCCACTATACATTCAGTCACTTCACTACCAAGCTGGTATTGTGTGTAAAGCATTTTGAGATACACTGTATATGAAAAGGGCTATATAAATGCTTACTACTATTCTCTTCTTTTAAATTATGATGGCCCCAACAATTCACACATCTCCTCTCTCACCTACCAATTAAGTTTCTTGGTGCTTTGTCCTCAGTAATAGATAAACTAGTAGGGGGGTGTCTTTTGAGAGAGCAAACCCCCAATATATAACAGAGTCAAACTCAGAAGCCACTGGTTCGCAGGGGGTTCCCTTGGCTTCAGGGGTACCATGTAGTTTATTATCAGCTCAGTCTATAAAGTGAATTGCTCTGCAGCCTTCTGCTCACCACCTCATCTGGTCACTGTATGGGATGACAGGGAGTGTGTATCCATTATACTGTATTGTACGTGCACTCCCTATCATCCCATATGGTGGCTGGCCAAGGAGTTGAGCATAGGGCTGTGCTAGTCACTGTAGTGGGGATGATAGGGTACATCCATTGGATGTGTGCTTTTGTTGTACAACCTCAGGCAGTGGACTACTGGACATGTGAGTGTGCTGCCCTGGGGGTGGGTTGGATGGGTGATATGCAGTTGAGTACGGGGGGGATTGCTTTGATGAATGCTGTATGCTACATATCTGCCATGTCTGGGTGAGAGGGCATTGGGTGGGATGGGAGGTATACAAAAGAGGTGAGGTACTGTTCATATGTGCAACAGAAAACAAAACAACTCAGCACAGTGGGAGCAGCAGTGAACATGCATACGGGATACAGTTCAATATACAGTATACAGTCTACTGTATGCATGCTCCATGTCATCCCATACAGCAGCTGGCCATGGAGGTGAGTGGATGGCTATGCCAATCATCGTATTGGGTTGCCTTCTCTCACCCCCACCATCACAGGTATGGACGGGTTTTTAATTTTTTATTTTTTTATTTATTTGAGTCTAGGATCAAAAAGTACCTTTGAGCCGAGGCTCTTTTAGAAAGGTTCCATGTCAGTGAGTACAGGCATACAGCATCAATTACACAATAAAACAATCAGTAACATGGATGACCATAACATGCTATTACAAGGTAAATACATGAGACACAAGGAAAAGAAGGGGGAATGACAGAGGTAGGACAGAAGGAGAGGTGGGGGGAAAAGAAGACCACAGGGTATGAGTAGGTGAGGGAGAAAAGAAGGGGGGAGAAGCAGGAGGGAGGAGTAAGGAGGGAAGTGGGGAGGAGAGAGCGGGAGGGGAGAAACAGGGATGGGGGTATGGCAGCCCAGGGACATTGTTAAGGACAGACAGGGATAAGTGCAACAGAGGGGCAGAGGTGATTGCAAAGTGCTTGGTGGAGGGGCACAGCAGGCAGCAGAAGCAAGGGGCAGCTAGGTAGGAGTTACTGCTTAGTCAGAGCAGTCACAGGAGCTGGAGGCAAGAAGAAAGAGGTGAAGCTTGGACTTGAAAGCACCCAGCATGGGTGAGGCAGAGATGAAAATACTGAGACTATTTAGCCAGCTGGGTGCCCTATATGCAAAGGACCTTTGGCCTTGGGTTGTGCGACATCGGGGGATTTTCAGGAATTGATGTTTGGACCTCCTGGTGTTGCAGTTGTTGTTTCTGGGTTTAAGGAGAGAGCGACTCCAAGAGGAGCAATGCCCATCATTATTTTCTTGGCTGTGATGCAGGTTTAATATTTTATTCAGCTGTTGAGTTGCAGCCACCCAGTTTGAGAGTGGAGGTCATAAGTATGAGTGAGACAGTGGGATCCAGTGACGAGTCAACAGGCTTTACTGAGGGAGGTAGAGATACGTTTGAGAGAGGTGGCTGTGGCGGAGCCATAAATGATGAGTCCATAGTCAATAATGCTAACAATGGAGCTCTGGATGGTGACTGACAAGGCTTCAGGGGTTAGATGTTTCCTGTGATGGAACAGTAGGCCCAGCCTGGTGTTTGCAGCTTTCACCACAGTATTGATGTGGGCAGCATAGGAGAGATGGGAGTCGAGGGTGATGCCAAGGTATTAGAAGGTTTGGACTTGTTCAAGAGTGACTCCTTGCTTGGTTTTAATGGAGAGGTGATACTGCTTATTTTTGTTGTGAGAGCTGCTGAAAATCATGGCCTTTGTTTTTTTCTGGTTTAGGATCAGTTTGTGCTTTAAGAACCAGTTTTCGACTGATGTGAAACCCAGCTGGATGGTTTTTTGCAGTTGTTTTGGATCATGGTGGGAGGCTAGGATTACTGCATCATCTGCATAGAGTATGATTTGTTCTGGATGGGAATCCAGTAGTGAGTTCAGGAACAGGCTAAAGAGAAGGGGGCCCAGAATAGAACCCCGGGGAATACCAGAGCAGACAGGTCAGGCATCTGAAAGCGTATTAGCAATTTTCACTCTTTGAGTCCGGTTGTCTAGGTAACTTTTGAACCAGTTTACAGAGTTGGGTGAGAGTCTCACATTCAGGAGCTGGACAAGCAGGAGGTGGTGGTGAAGGTGGTGGACAGTATCAAAGGCCTTTGTTAAATAGATGTAGATGGAGCAAGTTTGCTGACCGTTATCCAGTGAGTGGTGGATGGCACCGGTGAATTCAAGTATTGCCGAGGCGGTGCTATGACCCTTTCTAAAACTGTGCTGCTGCCTGCATAGAATGTTGTGTTTGTCCAGGAAGTCAGTAAGCTGGTCTGCGACAATATGTTCCAGGGCCTTGGAGAGGGGAGGTAGGATGGAGATTGGACAGAAATTCTCATGGGCAGTTTTGACACCACTTTTGTGTATTGGGGTTACAGTGGCAGATTTCCACTTGTCAGGGAACTGGCTAAGGCTGAGAGACAGGTTAAAATTCCTGGTCAGTGGCCTGAGTACTTCTTCAAGGGTGAGGGACAGAAGTTTGAGGTTGAGTGAGTCATTGCTGGATCTGGATTTGCTAATGGCTTTGGTAACATAATTGCGATCCTGGTACATCTTGACTGCTTTAAAGTAGAAGAGAGGATGACTAGTGAAGGCAGAAGAATTTGGGGACATAGGGGCATCCTCTTCTTTGAAAAAAATCGGGGGGAGAACAGTGCTGAGGTCAGTGAAGGCAGTATTGAAGGTGTCCGCAATGATTTTTGGGTCTAGTGTAGTATCTCCATTTAAGCTGAGCACGGATGGGGGGATTTTGCCTGCTTCCCAGTGACTTCTTTTATGTTGTTCCAGAAGTCTCTTCCAGTGCCCCAGGAGTTATTAAGAGCATTCTTGAAATAGGCTGATTTCTTTTGCCGAATAGATTTGGTGTAGTTGGCTAGGGGTGTGGTGTGTGCGGGCTGAGAAGGTGGGGGGCTGTGACACTGCCACTGTTCAGTGGTCCATGTGATGACTGGCAGTCAGGGGGTACCACTGGAAGCCAGGGATAGGTCCTGGTACAGGTTTCAGAAGACCATGGGGGGATGCACTGGAAACTGGGGAGGCAGGGAACTAACCAGGGCTGGGAAGCTGGCAGGGGGATCTGCTAGCCACTGGGGACTCCGTATTAGCACTTGAATAGATGCTTAGAGGATGGGGGTTGCCACTGGACACCAGGGAAGCAATGGCTGCAACAGGAGGGGTGATCAGCAGGTGTCAGTCTTCCACTAGCCACCAGGGCATTGATGGCTTCACAAGGAGGTATGATCAATGAGTGGGAGGATGCCACTAGACACCAGGAATGGCCTGTGGATGTATAGGATGGGTGACTGGGGTTAGGGGGTGCCATCACACACCAGGGCAGACTGTCACTGTTCCAGGACAGGGGATGGGAGTGTGAGGGGGTGCCACTAGACACCAGGCCATCAATTGTTTCACTGAGATAGGGGTTTGGACAGTTGGGGGCAAGCAGCTGCAGGACAGCCATGCTGCCACCAGTGCCTTATGCCATGTTAAAACTAGGTTTGCAAAGACAGTAACTGGCACCCCTTTGGGTGCTATTTACTGATGACACAAACAATTGAATTTGCTGCTGTGCTCTTATGCAGGGCTATCCCCTCCATTTGCATGCATTATGGTAGCGCTCATGTGCTAACAGGTTTGCCTATACTATGTGGGTCTCTGAATACCAATCCCACCCATAAACTGGATGCAATAACTGGTTATCACAGAGAAATAATCCCTAGCACCTGCGCTAACTTTTGGATATCTGATCCACGGTGTCAAAGAGACTGCTACCGAAATATAACAGTTTTATAAAAACTCATGAGCATTTAATGGCTTCAAACACAAATAATCATATTTTTGTAAATAAAGAAAACCACTAGAAATGCACTTTGAAGATTTACAGTATATTACTTGAGAAATTAGACATTTTTAGTTTTTTTTTTAATTGACTGAAATAATAAATGTTTTCATGAGTCAGGACGCACATCACAGGGTAACACGGTGACTGAACTTGAGCAACTCGGATATTAGTGACTCAAGTTCAGGGCTCATTATGTGAACTACCCTGAAAGTGTAGAGACAGGTGAACAGCAAGGTGGACGGAAGCAGAGGATGGGGATTGGAAGAGGAGGGAAGGTATGTGGGAGGTAGTGCGGTGAGAGGCTGCTGAGCTGGCCATGTGGTGTGATGGTGAGGGTGGCTGGCTACAGTGGGAAGGGTGCAGGTTTTGGGGCTGGGGAGGAGCACAATATTTTGTGTTTTGCATGTGGGAGTTAATATTTTTTTGCAAGGTTCTTCCCCTCTTTGAGGTGCACCCCCTGGAGTTGAGAATAATTTTTAAGAGGGGTGCAGGGGGCACAGCCACCCCCCTGCATAAATAACTAAAAAAATGTATTTTCGTTGGTGTTGCCTCGCTGGGAGTGTACATCGCCATTTCGATTTTTCCGTGATGTACACGTGCTGTAATGGCAATCACTATTTGGCGATTGCCGATATGACATGGAACCTATCACAGCATGTTATTCCCAAGAAATCATAGTAGCATAGGGCTCAATTCACAAAGCCAACAAGAATAAGTACCATGTTTGTGTATTTGGGTGGTGGGGCACTGAATTCATGGTTAGATACACCAGAGGTGCAACCCCCAGCTTATCTTCCCCTGTACCACCCCATGTACATACAGTACACCAGCATGGAGGAGCCAGGGGGAGTGTGTGTGGAGCAAACTAGGGATTGACAGTGGGCATCTGATGGCATGCCCAGCTTACCATAAGAGTGGATCCCTGCTCCATGTAGATCAAAGTAATTGTGGGATGTGGCAGTCCTACATGGACTGCATAGCCCAGCAAGAAATGTTGAACATAAAATAAAACAACTGTGGTCACGTGATGCGGGAGATGAACTAGCAGCCAGATTCACTTGCTCCAGCCATCCACCTCAGTTAAATTACAGTTTTTTCGAACAAAAGTGACAATCTGCGCAATAATTCTATTCTACCTGGTAGATGAACCTAATCAGTCTCAATTTATTCGAGAATCCTAGACGATGGAGGTCACAATGAGGAAATCTTTCACAAAACATACTCTGCCGTCCTCACCTGTCAAGGTCACAAAAAAATCTAGGGCCTCATCCTCCACTGGTGACCTAGAAACAGACTTGAATACCTCAGAACACGAGCCTCTTACTCTATCCAGGTTCCTCGCGGAGTTTAAACTATTTAGAGATGAACTGCAGGCTCTTACGGAAGAGTTTAAGGCAGTAACGGTAATGTTAGAGGACCTTTCCAGGAGGGCTACTGATACTGATGCCCAAGTGATTTCCTTGGAGAAATGAATGGATAAGCAGGCATCAGAGATAGTGACATTCAAGCAAAGCATTAACAGATTGGAAAGCAAGATCAAGGATCTTGAAGGACGGAGCAGGTGGAATAAAGTAGTCTTGATCGGGCTCCTGGAGAAAGAAGAGGGCACGGATCCGATCCTTTTCACTCAAAAATTGCTTATTAAATTGGTAGGACCCTCTCCTTTCGGTCCTAACTAAACCATCGAGCGTGCTCATAGAGCATTAAGACCCATGCCTCCAGCGGGTGCATCACCAAGACCCTTCATCTTCCATTTTTTAAACTATTTAGAAAGACAGCACCTGTTTGTGAAAATCAAGGGAATTTCAGAACTTAAATGGGAAGGGGTCACAGTTCGTATAGCGGAAGATCTCCCTGCTTCCGTTCACCAAAAAAGGGCTTCCTGTCACCCGCTGGTGGTGAAGCTGATTGCCTCAGGTATTCGTTTCCGAATGGGTTATCCAGCACGCCAACAGGTATTCTTATCTGGAACCTGGCATAGATATGAAGATTCGGTCTCTGCAGCAGATGGTTTAAAAACATCTCTCCCCAATTTATTGAAGAACCGCTGAATAAGTATGAGGTCCCAAATCTGACTGGTTTAATTCACCAAGAGCTATGTTGGCGCTAACTAGCAAAAGCTTCATTCAGCTGGAAATGCAGCCATTTATCTAAGTTTCGTGTTGGTGTTGTTAAGGACCCTAATGTACCCATTCATTAAAGGCTCCGGGTAGGATAATCAATATTGTTGGGTATACTGACTTTCTCACAACTTGCGCAACAACCCTCTGTATTGTTAGAGGTTCTTTTCTTTGTTACAAGCCGGAAATTGTAACGTTCTCAATCCACTAGAGGGCACCAACACATCGTGTATTTCCAAGGAAGTTCATGCTGAGGACAATTATCTCTTAGTTTACTGGAATGTAAATTCAGCGATCAACATATACTATACCAATAATTTTGACTTAAGATGTTCACATTTATTTTTGGGCTTACTTGGGATGGATCCTAAGTAGAATCTCTAGATATGAAAAACTCTTTTGTATAGCATTGAATTCGGCGGATTGCTGGGACTTCATATGAAACCAGCATATTTTATATTGACTTTACTGTTTCTTTATTAGTTGGAGCATTCAGACATGGGGGTTATTCAACCTGTTACGCTATATGGGACTATGGTTTTCTTAGATATTGTATCATATTGGAAGGGGCACAGGCTGTAATTGGAACGGATAACGTTGCTCCCAAATGAGACATGTGTTTTGGCAGTTAATGCCTGTGTTCATAGCTGGTTCAGCTTCATATGAGCAGGTTTCTTTTGTGCATCTGAGTAATAGGGCCATTACTGTCC
Organism: Neoceratodus forsteri; assembly: GCA_016271365.2. Lineage (NCBI taxonomy): Eukaryota > Metazoa > Chordata > Ceratodontiformes > Ceratodontidae > Neoceratodus > Neoceratodus forsteri. The sequence goes on from CM057453.1 coordinate 270,279,438, forward strand.
TGTAAGAACTCTTTATATTGGAAAATAGTTCCCAATATTTTAATTTAAATATCATTGGGGCTGCAGCATACTCTAACCAGGGGTAATGGCCGAGTAAGATACACTACCTTGACCTGAAGTGTATTGATTTACTAGTGTCTAGGTTATTTCATATAGATATATATATATATATATATATATATATATATATATATATATATATATATATATATATATATATATTTTTTGTTTTTTTCTTCAATAGCATGTTGCAATTTATGGAAAGTGATGGGTGGGTATGGAGCAGGAATGGTCGAGCAGTTCTATACCTGCAGATCACGAGCTGTGAGCAGATTTTGTTGGGAGGGTGGGGGGATGGGTTCGTTTTTTAGATTACAGCAAACTTCGTCTCCTCACTGGTCATTCTTTCTTTTTTAATCACTCAGGTGACATGGTACAATGGTGGGGGTATGGGGAGACAAAACTTGAGATCGAGTGTTAATTGGGGAGTTCTTGGATTGGATAGATCCGGGGGGGTGAGAAAAGTTTTGCATACAGACTAATACTGGCACAATGGTATCATCAGAGGAGAGATACAGTAGTACGAATGGGTACACGCATAGCTCAAATTCCAACTAGAGATTATCACCAATTATTGGAAAATCAATATGGGTAGCTATACATGGCTTTCATGGAATGTAAAGGGTTCAGGGAATAAAACTAAAAGATATAAGATCATAAAACAGCTCCAATTACTAAAAGGAAATGTGATTTATCTACAAGAAACACACATGTTAAAGTCTAAAGCTAATTTGTTTAGAAGATAATTTATAGGGCAGGTATTTATGGCTGGCAACAGCTCGGCCAGTCGAGGATTTGCTATTTTAATTACAAGGAACACCCCTTTTCAATGTGAGCAAACTATAGCTGACCCCTTGAGGCGTTTTGTTTTTGTGGTGGGACTACTGCATAGAACAAAAATAGTACTGGGCAGTGTATATGGCCCTAATCAAGACTCACCAGAGTTTTTCATGCAATTATTAAACGCACTATCCCCCTTTGTAAATCTTTCTATTGTTCTGGGTGGTGATTGGAACCTTCCTTTCTCTTTTGATTTTGACAAAGAGGGAAAGAGATAGAAAGGATTGTCCCCCACTCAGAGAACAATTAGGACCAGCTAGGACTTAGTGACCAGTGGAGGATTTTACATCCCACCCACAAAGAGTGTACATTTACTTCACATGTCCATGGGTCTAGATCACGAATGGACTATTTTTTAGTCAGCAGCTCTCTTCTTACTACCCTATCTGACTGTGTGATTGACTCCAAGACCATTTCAGACCACTCCTTAGTCAGTTGTGTGTTATGGATTACCCCTAATGTTTCTAAACAATCCATTTGGAAATTAAATAATCAACTAGTCAAATCTAGACAGATCACAGATCACATCAAGGATACTATAGACTTAGGCCCGGATATTCAGAAGGGTTGCACATGGCGCAACACTGTTGCACCATGAGGAACCCACTGATGCGCCCGGCGTGATATTCAAGCGGGGATTATGCCTGGCACAAATCCCATGCTTGAGTGCATCAGCAATATCTTGAGTGCAGGTGAAGTGTGCCATGCATACTCCGCACATCCCGATATTCAGCTCGGGATGTGCTGAGCCCATGCATGCACCCTACTTGCATACATAGATAGGTAGCCAAAACAAGGAACAATGGCTGGACACCCAGAGGTGAGCTGCTGTATTGCAGGGCGCAACATGGCAGCTGCCACCTGTGGCTGGCCACCCGAGCTCCGGCTGCACCTGGCGGCACCCCCCCATGCCCGATCACGGTCATACATCAAAAAAGGATCCTCCTAAATCCCTGGTGGTCCAGTGGACCGCTCGTAGCCCGATCGTGGGCATAAGTGAAAATAAAAGAATTCCAATATCCCTGGTGGTCCAGTGGACCGCGTGCAGCCCGATCATGGGAATAAGTGGAAATTAAAGAATTCCAATATCCCTGGTGGTCCAGTGGACTGCTCAAAGCCCGATTGCGGGCATAAGTGAAAATAAAAGAATTCCAGTATCCCTGGCGGTCCAGTGGACAGCTCGCAGCCCGATCATGGGCATAAGTGAAAATAAAAGAATCCCAATATCCCTGGTGGTCCAGTGGACCGCTCACAGCCCGATCGCGGGCATATCTTTTAAAAAATAGAGGTCCAATATCCCTGGTTGTCTAGTGGTACCCCCCTCCCCACCTGCCCACTGAGCCCCACCACCCCGCTCCTCCCCCCGGTCAGCGGCAGGTGGCAGCACCCCGCCCACTGACTGACACCGTACAGAAGGGCTGTATGCCCATTGGTCCACAGCATGAGCCAATGGGCGTGCAGCCCGTACCGTACTACACAGCCCAGATATGTAAATGGATCCATTCACATATCTGGATCATGATGCGACAGGCTACATGCCCGATCAGCTCATGCAATGGACTAATGACAGCTTCCTCAGTGTCAGTCGGTGGTAACAAACGCAGGTGGTGGGTGCTGCCACCTGCCGCTGACCGGGGCGGGCGGTGGGGATCAGTGGGCGGGTGGGAAGGGGGTACCATTGGACCACCAGGGATATTGGACCTCTATTTCTTAAACCATATGCCCGTGATCAGGCTGCAAGCAGTCCACTGGACCACCAGGGATATTTGAATTCTCTTATTTTCACTTATGCCCATGATCGGGCTGCGAGCGGCCCACTGTACCACCAGGGATATTGGAATTCTCTTATTTTCACTTATGCCCGCGATCAGGCTGTGAGTGGTCTACTCGACCACCAGGGATATTGTAATTCTCTTATTTTCACTTATGCCCATGATCGGGCTGCGAGTGGTCCACTGGACCACCAGGGATATCAGATGGTTATTTACATCAACATATGCCCGCGATCGGGCAGTGGTTGCCGCACTGTGCAGGGGCATCGGTCTCCGATGGCTGCTGCCTGGCAGGGCACCAGGCGCAAGTCACCGGGGATCAGAGCACCTCTATGCAAATGGGGCCATAATGACATGCTAATGGCCCGGTTTGCACCTTTCATGCATTATGGCCCCATTTGCATGTGTACTTTTGAATGTCATGGTTGTTGCTCCAAGCGCAAAGGAACTTGTGCTAGCGCATCCCATTGCTCCACTCTGGCCACTTGCACTGGCGCAGTGCCACTGTGCCATGTGCACTGCGGGGGGCCAGGGTGCGATATTCAACGCTGCTGTGCCATGGTGCAGCTCCGTTGAATATCACCCTGTCAATGCCCCTGAGCAGCCAAGTTGTGCTGCACCGGGCTTGTGCCACAGCCTGGCGTAGTCTGAATATCTGGGCCTTATAGTTTAAGGAAAATCTTTATTCTGTGGAGAGGGGGAACACAGAATGGGGGGCCCTCAAATGTGTACTTAGGGGGGAGTTTATCAAAATTGCAGCGACCAGAAAAAAGAAACAAGAGGAAACGGCTGTTAATCTATTAAACCAAATCAGACAAATTGAAAAAAGTCTTTAACCCTCTACCCCAGAAGAAGTCAGATTAAAATTAATCAGTCTCAACTGTCAATACAATGACTTTCTTAGAGATAAAGCCTAACAGGCTATTCTTAAAACAAAAGCAACCTATCTGGGTCAAAGAGAAAAAGCTGGTCATCTCCTAGCTCTCAGACTCAAGGCAACAGAATCCTCCAAAATTATAAAATGTATCAGATCTCTAAGAGACAACTCAATCAAATTACTTCCGGCTGACATAATACAAGAGTTTGAATCCTATTACAGAGAATTATACAGTCCTGTGAGCTCTCAACCCACTGTCATGGTTGTCAAGGAATACTTGGATGCTATTCCAATGCCAGTAATTCCACCAGAATTAAAAGAAGGGTTGACCTCTCTTATTTCTGAGACAGAGATATTGGAGGCCATCCAATCTATGTCTCTAGACAAAGCACCAGGCCCAGACGGGTTCTCTCCAAATTTTTTAAAATGTTTTGCTAAGCAATTGGCTCCCAGACTAAAGAGGCTTTTCCAATTCATGCTAGAATCTGACATTATAGATAATCAGTTACTTGAATCCCTGGTAATAATAATCCCAAAATCTGGGAAAGACCCAGATAGAGTCAGTAACTATCGTCCCATATCCCTGATTAATTGTGATGTGAAAATACTAGTTAAAATATTGGCATCTCATTTAAACAGAGTCATGCCTTACATAATGCATCTGGATCAGGTGGGATTCATGACAGGAAGAGCATCCTCAGATCATCTTTGCAAACTGTCTCACGTCTTCTCAGTGTCCAGGGACTCTGATTCCACTTTTGGCCTATTATCTCTGGATGCGGAGAAAGCGTTTGATTGAGAGAACTGGCAGTTTCTGTTTCAAGTTATGTATAGACTTGAGTTTCCACCTCTGCATATTAAGCGGATCTCATCTCTGTGTAATCATCCCACTGCCCAGATTTACTGCAATGGCCTCTTCTCTTCCTCTCTTCTGCTCTTCTCAGGTACATGACAGGGGTACTCATTGTCTTCTCTTCTTTTCAATATATATATATATATATATATATATATATATATATATATATATATATATATATTTATATATAGAACCATTCTTTGCAAATTTAGGCTTAATCCCGGGGTGCAAAGAATTCAGATTGGCTCTCATGACTTGAAAGTCTCCGCATATGCAGATGACATACTCCTTCATCTCCAGCATCCCCGAGAATCTTTTCTGGTAGTCTTGGAAATCATTAAAGAATATAGTACATTATCTAACTACAAAATCAATACAGGGAAAACTGTAGTTTTTCCACTAAATAGGAAATTACAAAAATCAGACATTTTCGATTTGGGGCTTCAGTGGAGCCAGAACACATTGAAATATCTAAGCATTATCTTGACTAGGAGTGAATATAAGATAATTCAACTTAATTTGGATTCAATCACACAAGCAATCAAGCAAGACTTGGTTAGATGGCGGAATCTCCCTTTGTCACTCTGGTGTCGCATAAACTTAGTTAAAATGAATGTCCTCCCAGAGTGTTCTACCCTATTAACATGCTTAATTATTGGATTCCACTGAAATGGTTTTCCAAGCTTCACTCAATCATTTCTGATTTCATATGGCAGGGGAAAGTATCCCCGCAGGGCCTATCAAAAACTAGCTGCCCCTAAAGTTATGGGAGGACTGTGACGCCCTCATTTCAGTATATACTATTGGGCAAGTGCAGCTAGTAAATATTTGAAGTGGTTGCTGTCCCCAGAGGTAGAAAGGAATCTAACCTATATTCCCTCATGGGTGACAATTGAAATTGAACTGATTAAAGAAGCTGCCCTAGATCCAATTGCATTACTATATTGTAATCAAAAATGTGTTCCCAAAATGCTGGCATCTACTCCTATAGCCCCCTCTCTAAAAATTCATACCCAGTTATGTGCTTTCCTAAAATACTTCCCCTGTAGAGACCAAAACCAGCCTCTCTGTCGCAACCCGAATTTGAAAATAGGAGGTAAAGTGATTACTGATACATGGTTACCCACGCTGAGGAAAGCACAAATCAGAGATTTACTACAGGATGGAGTATGTAGTTCAGTGCAATCAATTCTTATGCAGTTCCTGATTGACTCTCATCAAGTATTCAAAGTATATCAGATTAGACATTTATTAGGCCAAATGCAGGGGAAGTTTCAGATAGGACCTGTTTCAAAGGAATTTTTTGAGTCCCTTTCCAAAACAGTATGGGAATCTCATTCAATTTCCACACTATATTCTCTTTTTTTTGAGCAAGTATATGCTGGAAAGATAGAGATCCCCAAATACTGGAATGAACAACTCCCAGAACGAACATCCAATTGGCCCACCATTTGGCAAAATACTTACAAATATATTACACAGGACAGACTCAGGCTGACACAATTTCAGCTCTTGAATAACTTATTCTGGACCCCAGTAAAACTTCACAAAATAGGCAGAATCTCCTCTCCCAATTGTAACAGATGCCACCTGCAGCAAGGCACTCTCCGACACATCTTTTGGGACTGCCCATCAGTGAAAGCCCTATGGCTCAAGATTAAACACACAGTGGACCCCTTGCTTGGCACTGAAGATTATTTCACACGAGAAATATGTTTAATTGGTGATTATACCCCCATAGAGGTGAAGGCTAGGAAATATTACATGGCTGCCATTTCCTCCTCACTCAGAAAAGTTGTACTGAAACATTGGCTTGATGATCTACTGTTAACATACTATGAGTGGCACCGGGAACTTCTATTTAATTTGAGTGTGGAGAAAATGGGAGCCAGTATAAATAATTGCCTCCCAAAGTATTACAAGATATGGGAGACCTTACACACTCTCTACTTAACGTAGCTGCCGAATTGTACTACTGGTCCTTCAAGTTCAAATACCTGTATCTTAAGTTCTCCTAGAACCTGGAATGTATCATTCATTGATAATCCATTCTCTACTACGCATATGTTTCCTTTTTTTTTAATAAATGAATGTATGCAAGCTGGGTGGGTATGAGGATAGGGGAGGGGGCGCCAGGAGGGAGAGTAAGTTGTATGTAGCATGTTACCTTCCTGTGGTTTGTACAACTTGCACTACAACTTGCACTATAATTGTAAAATAATAAACTCAAATTTTAAAAAAAATAAAATAAAACAACTGTGAACATAAATTGATATCCCTGAACCATCCATGGCAACTTAGAGGGCTGTGGACAATGGGCATGAGGGCTCAGATAGCTCTGGTATGGACATTGGACCTTGGGGCACTTGAGCATTGAACTGACCAGTTATATAGCAAACTAGGTCAGTTTATTTAGAAAATTGAGGTGCCCAAATTAGCCCTGATAGTACACACATAAAAGGCAGCCAGCCTTAAAAAAACAAAGTACTTACAGCAAAAAGACTGTGCACCCATTCAAAATGAGTTTCATTAAATAATTGCTATGAAACAAGTTGTAATCCTTCAAATGTGCTTTTACTATGTGTTGTGCTCCCAAGCATATATCCACTTAAAGATTTGGCTTAGACAACAAAACTACTCAGGAGGAGAAATATTACCAACGACCAGCCAAGAGCGTGATCTGGGGGGTTTAATATTGGACAACTTGAAAGTGAGCAGACAGTACAAGAAGGCAGCACTTAAGGCCAATGGAGTGCTGGGATGCATTGGGAGGGGAATCATGAGCTGGAGGAGAGAAGTGGTACTTCCACTGTATAGGGCACTTGTCTGTCCCTACCTGGAATACTGTGTCCAGTTTTGGAGACCACACCTCAGAAAGGACATTGACAGAATAGAGACAGTACAAAGGAAGGCAACAAAAATGGTACAGGGAGTACATCAAATGTCATATGAGGACAGATTGAAGGAATAAAACATGTACTCCCTGGAACAGAGGAAGGAGTTGGGAGACATAATCGAGACTTTCAAGTACATTAAGGGTATAAATACGGTACAGGTGCAGGAACGTTTTGATTCCAAGGAGGGTAGCAGGACAAGGGGTCATGATCTTAGACTGAAAGGGGGAAGTTCAATGTTAGAAAGTTCTTCTTCATGGAGAGGGTGGTGGATGCCTGGAGCAGCCTGCCCTCAGAGGCCGTGGGGGCCAAAACAGTCGAGGGGTTCAAAAACGCTTGGAATAAGCAAAAAGGAATCATTCAAAAGAGGGGATAACAGGATGTGGGATAGTAATCTATACACCATGGGCAGACTAGATGGACCTTGAGGTCCCCTTCTGCCATTACCTTCTATGTTTCTATGTTTTTGTGTTATATTAGTTACACTCACTAATAGGAACTTCCACAAGGTGCACTACCTGAATAAATTCATATTAGCAAAGTGCAGGGCTTCAGTTAACTCCATTTTGGGAGTATTTGACTCCCAAAATAAGGCAAAAAACTTCCAAAATAAAGGGAGAGGAAGTCATTGACTTCCAAATGTAAAAACTAAATTGGATGACTTCCAAAACTGAAGGCACAGAGGTTAAGAAATCATAGATTTTTTCTAAAAGAAATTGTATTTTACAATTAATATTTATATTAACATCCATAAATTGATCATTACTAGAATATTAGCTTTCAAATTGTGGGATTTGGGAAGTATTTTGACTTCCAAAAAATTGGAATGACTTCCAGATTTTGACTCATGGAACACCTGGCGAAGTGCCAGAACTGTGCAACCAGTACATATGGTTTTAGTGTCTGAGCCAAATCTTTATCTACTTGTATGCTTTGGAGGATAATGACAGTTAATAAAAAAAAAAGGTATCATGAATTATAACTTGCTCCATAGCTTTTCTTTAATGAAGCTCATTCTGAATGAGTGCCAAATCATCTTGCAAGTTATGGCAAACTCATGAATGGCATGATAACGCTGGCCCTTGCACACTCCCAAACACACAGAATTCCTTCTGTGGATGGCACAGTTGCAGGACCCTGCCGCATGCCCAACCTGGAAGAGTAGTAACTATCTTGGGGTCTCTGGGGGTACCCTGCACTGACTGCAGTTGGTGCAGAATGCGGCAGTTAGGCTGTTGACAGGACAGCCTAAGTATTGTCACATCACTCTGGTGCTGCATTAACTGCACTGGCTGCCGGTTGGGTGGAGGGTCCTCTTCAAGCTGGATTTGCTCATCTTTAAGGCCCTACATGGCCTGGGCCCTGGTTACCTGAAGGACCTTCTTACACCTGCTGTCTTGGTCCACTTCTCCTCTAGGGGCCTCCTCGCGATTCCCAGGATGAGGTTAAAAACAGCAGATGACAGAGCATTCAGTGTCACCTCCACGGTCCTGTGGAATTTGTTTTCTCCAGCTGCTAGGGAGGTCCCTTCTGTTGAGGTATTCAAAGCCCACCTCAAGGCCCTCCTGTATAATCAGGTTCTCTGGATTGCATCTTATAGCCCTTATCTGGTTTCAGAATTTTATGTTGAAATTAACACTTGGCTATTTTGAGTTTAGTAGCCATTGGTAAGGGTAGTTTTTATACAAAATCTTCTTTTAATTGTTGGAATATTGTATATCCATGTTTAATAGTATGTTGTTTATGTATTTATTATGATTTGTATAATGACATTTTATATGTTCGGCACCCAGAGCCTCTGGGATGGGTGTTTTCTTACATAAAATTTGCCTTGCCATCACAAAAGGAGACCCATGGGATGCAGAAGGATCTGGACAGGTTTGGGAAATGGGAAGTAAAATGGCAGATGAACATCAATGCTGAGAAATGCAAGGAGATGCATCTAGAGAAGAAGAGTATAAATGCAAAATGCCACCTAAATGGCATGGAAATTATGGAAATCAAAGCAGGAAAAAGAGCTGGGGGATTCTGATTAGCAGCAACTTTAAATTTGGATCTGCAGTGTGATTAAGAAGCTAGCAAGGCCAACAAAATCATGGCATGCATTTAGAAAAACTGTATGAATAGGTCGAGAGACATTATAATGCCCTCATACAGATCCTTGGTCAGGTCTCATCTCAAGTACAGTATATTGTGCAGTTCTGGTCCCCACATCTGAGTAAGAATAGTAACACGACAGAGATATGCAGAAGACAGTGACCAAGATGGCTGATGACTTGGAAAACATGGACTATGAGGACAGACTAACAGAACTGAGACTATTCTCCATGGAAAAAAGAAGATGCAAGGGAGACATGATTATAGTATTCAAAATCCAAAATGGATAAAACCGTCACACCAAGTGTAAATCTTCAAAATGCACAAGGATGAAAGGAGAGGGTGACATGCAATTTCATTCAAGAGAGGTCAGTTTGAGAGAAACCTCAGGGAGGACTACTTTGCAGAATGAAGGGTGAACATTTTGAATAGACTGGCAGAGCACGTGGTATCATTTGATAGTATAATGACCTTCAACCTCAAACTCAACATGTACTTTTAAGAAAATGGGGCAACACTGTATTCCTACTGAACTGGTACAGTAGAAGGCAGAAGCGCAATGGACTGAGTTTTAGTTTCCCCTAAATATGTATGTATGTAAGCTTGGAAACATTTCTACTTACCATGTAAATCACAAGGTATAATTAATAATAAATTTGTTTTCAAGAATAAAATTCAGTAAGTTCTTTAACTATTACACTTTTCTAGTTTTATGATTCAATGTAGGTACAGTAAATAAAAGTTTCATATACACCTCAGATCAGGGTCTATGCAGGAAGTGGCAGATTGCCTATATGCCTCAGATCTGTTGCACGTAGGCATCCCTAAGATGGAATGCTGTGAAGAAGGGATGCACTCAATCCCCCTGCCGAGCATGCAGCTACGCATGATGCTGGTCTGGGGGTATGTCTGGGGGGGTGCCTGCACTCCATGCCATTCATGAAAGTGCAGAGTTCTAGGCAAAGGGGTACAGGATATGGCAGCGAGGGACCTTGCCATATCTTTTGTATACCCCCACAATGACACCTGCCTGCTGCGGTGGGACAGGGAATACCCACACTGTGCTGCCCCATCCCACTGGGCTGACAGGGAGGGCTGGGGATATCCTTCCAGGCATTCACTCATACTTTGAAAATAGTCACACCTGCTCCTTCCCAGAATCCCTTGAGGTACTGTATGCTTGTCTGCAGGTGTGGAGCTACATGGGCTGGGTATACATGAATCGCATGTACTTGTCCCCTCAATAGTGCCTGGCTACCATCATGACAGAATCTTAGTTAAACTATATACCTCATATTATAGGGTACTGAAACATGAGCTACCAAGCAGCCTGGTTTGCACTTTTGTAAATCATCAGGATTCTAACCCTAATACAGAAAGTGAAAATGTGCAGTCCCAGGAGAAGGCCAGTAAAACTAAGATGGCAGAGCAGTCCCTCACATTTTTTGTACTTGGCTACAAAACCTCTTGCCTTTCAACCAATGATCCTATAGAGTGAAAATTCTTTTAAAACAGAAAATATATGACTGCCTTATAGAATCTGACAAATATTTTTGTGAATTGTGATGTTCACTTACTGTTTGTTGTTCCATATATAGTAACACCTAATACATTTATGTTATCTAAACATTCTGAATGTATATATTCTTACTGGTTATTACTGGTGCTTTGATAGTATCTGCTGGGATATGAAACCAGTGGATACCACTGTTTTGACCAGATTTCAGATACCATAAGATAATGATGGCATCAGATCATGGATCCAGTCCAACTGGATCCCAAGAGGATCTGCTCATAGGGCACATGATCCAACTGTTCAGATGGTCAGATCACTACTATCCAAGGGTTGCTTTTAAAGATCCAACTCTCAGATCAAGACATCAAACCCCCACCAGCTGGGGTTCCAACATGTGAGTTTGGTTGGCTGGGGATCGGATCAGGTGGAAGGATGGCGTGGCTCTCCATCGGAGGAGGCATGGACCATGAGCACCACTACTGGTCATGTATTGTATCAACTGGGCTATCAGCATTTTTATATCACATGACATGCAAGTAGCATGCCATGACATTTATTAATTTATTTGTTTACTAGGTAAGTGCACTGGGCCAATAGACCATTTTCAGGTGCAATCTGAACCATACAGATGGCACATACAAACAGATAGTCAAAAACATTTCACTTCCACTTACAATAGGACAAGTACAATTGGGTACAGGTTTGAAATACAGTTACAGTTACAGATAATGATGAGGCACATTTACATAACGACACTGTTTCAGTGAGGCAGTGATTGAACAGTAATAGAAGAATCAACAGTCATACAGGTAGGGTCATCCCGTGGGGCAAGTGCATTTTGTTGCTGCCTCTAAGGAGATTTTATAGTGTTTTTGAAAAGATGTGTGTGAGTCAAGGGAGTAAAGTAAAGTAACATTTTATTTATATGAGGTACCCTTCCAAGGCTCAGGGTGCCTTAACAATGTACATTCCAGAAATCTTTCAACAATACACATAAAAGCAGATGCAACTCTTTACAATCATTCATTGAGCCCCTTCAAATGCTTGGTTGAACAGGTATGTTCCTGAAGGAGACAGGGAGGTCATTCCATAGCTTGGGTGCTACAATGGAGAAAGCTCTTCCTCTCTGTTTTGTTGATATTCTGGGGCCTTCCAGTAGAGGGACGCTAGAGCTTCTTAGCGGGCGGGTGCAATGTCTCTGGTTTAGGATGAGGAGTAACATAGATACATAGAAACATAGAATTTGACGACAGATAAGGACCGCTTGGCCCACCCAGTCTGCCCATTTCCCTACCTACTGGATAAGCTGCAGATCCTAGTTAACCAGCAGCCTACTTCTTCTTACCCCCACCCCCCAGAATTGCCTTATGACTGTTCCATGCATGCTTGAATTCCACCACTGATTTTGACTCCACAACCTCCTCCAGAAGGCCGTTCCATGCATCCACAACCCTCTCTGTGAAAAAATACTTCCTTAAATTACCTCTGAGCCGCCCCCCTCTATCTTCAAATTGTGCCCTCTTGTTCTTGCACACCTCTTTTTTGAAAGATACCACTCTTGGACTTTGTTGATTCCTTTGTGGTACTTGAAAGTTTCTATCATGTCCCCCTCTCCTCCTTCCCTCGAGGCTATATATTAAGCTCCTTAGTCTCTATTCATACGTCTTCCAGTGCAGACCCTGCACCATTTGAGTTGCCCTCCTCTGGACAGCTTCCATCCTGTCTATGTCTTTAGGAGATTGGGTCTCCAGAACTGCACACAGTACTCCAGATGGGGTCTCACCAGCTGTCTGTACAGAGGATAATAACTTCCTGTTTTCTACTGGTGATGCCTCTCCTATGCATCCCAGTATCCCCAAGCCCTTCTTGCTGCCCTCTCATTGCTTGCCCACCTTTAGGTCATCTGATATGACTACCCCAGGTCCCTTTCCATTTTGTTGTTGTTAGTATCTCACCCCATTGTGTACTCTTCCCCTGGGTTTTGTTTCCCAGGTGCATTACCTGCACTTCTTAGCATTGAATCTAAGCTGCCATATATTTGACCATTCCTCTAACCTTGGCAAGTCCCTTCTCATCCTTTCCACCCCACCCTGTGCATCAGCTCTGTTGCAGATCTTAGTGTCATCTGCAAGAGACATACTTTTCCTTCCAGTCCTTCCATAATGTCTCTTATAAAGACATTGAAGAGGACCGGTCCTAATACTGAACCCTCGGTACCCACTAGTAACCCTCCTTTCTTCTGAGTGGACTCCATTTACTATTACTCTCTGTGTCCTATTCTCCAGCCAATTCTTTACCCAGGCTGTCATCTTGGGACCCACTCCCAAGCTGGCTAACTTGTATATTAATCTTTTGTGTGGGACTGTGTCAAATGCCTTGCTAAAGTCTAGGTAGGCCATGTCACAGCCCCTCCCTGATCTACTGCTTTGGTCACCCAGTCAAAGAAATCTATCAGATTTGTCTGGCATGACCTTCCCGCTGTGAATCCATGCTGCCTAGGGTCCTGTGCCCCTCTGGCCTCTAGATACTCGACAATTCTTTCCTTCAGAAGTGATTCCATCATTTTCCCTATCACTGAGGTTAAACTAACAGGTCTGTAGTTTCCTGCTTCTGCCTTGCTCCCACTTTTGTGAAGGGGAATCACATCTGCCCTCCTCCAGTCCTCGGTACCACCCCATCCTCCATGATTTGTTAAAAAGGGTAGTCAGTGGTGTCACTAGTTCTACCCTTAGCTCTTTTAGAATTCTGGGATGAATCCCATCAGGCCCCATTGCTTTGTCCACCTTCAGTTTTAAGAGTTCTTTCAGAACCCTTTCTTCTGTAAATGGGCTGGTATCAACTTCTGTATCCAGAGTGTTACTACTATTTGTTTTATGTACCTCCCCCTCTTCATTTGTAAATACTGAGCAAAAATATTTGTTTAGTATCTCTGCCTTTTCACAGTCTCCCTCTGCCCACCCTCCCTCCCTTTATTAAGCCTCACTATCCCTCCCTTGGTCTTCCTTTGCTCACTGATGTACCTATAAAAGGTTTTATCCCCCTTCTTAACTGAGTTGGCTATCTTTTCCTCGGTTTGGGCCTTTGCTGTTCTGACTGCCTTCCCAGCCTCCTTTTGCTTTAACTGATACAGTTCTCTGTCCTGCTCCTTCTGCTATTCCTTGTACTTCCTGAATGCTTTCTTTTTCTCTTGAACCTTCACTGCCACTTCCTTTGAGAACCATAGTGGTTTCTTACATCGTCTTGTTTTGTTTATTTGCTTCACACAAAGGCTCGTTACCACTGTGATGGCAGTTTTTATTATTCCCCATTGTTCTTCCACCCCTCATTCCTGCCCATTTGCTAGTGCATTCCTTAGGCACTCACTCATTTTGGCAAAGTCAGCCCTTCTAAAGTCCAGTACTTTTGTCTTTGTATGGCTTGACTCTATTGCTGTGTTTATTGTGAACCATACTGTTCGATGGTCGCTAGTTCCAAGATGGCTACCCACTTCTACATCTGTGATCCTCTCTCCATCTCCATTTGAGAGAATCAAGTCTAATATTGCTCCCTCTAGAGTGGGTTCCAGTACTAGTTGTCTAAGGCATGCCCCCTGTAGGGCATCTAGAATAACTGCACTCTTAGGTGGCAGCTGCAACTGCACTCCAGTTAACATCTGGCATATTCAGATCACCCAGCAGCAATATCCCCTTTTCTGCCATTCTAAGTATACTTTCTATCATTTCCTGTCCATTTCCTCCCCTGAGAGGTCTGTATCTAACCCTGTGCGTATTAGTGGTACCATTGCCTGTCTCCAAATTTACCCACAGTGCTTTTTCTCCTCCTGTTTACCTTTTTGTTCTGTTGCTTTTATTCCTTCCCTTATGTAAAGAACTACTCCTCCTCCTCTTTTACCCTCCCTGTCCCTCCTGTAGACAGTGTATCCTGGTATGTTTATGTCCCAGTCATGGTTTTGTGTGTACCATGTTTCTGTGAGTGCCACGATATCCAGATGTTCCTCCTCCATCAAGGCCACTAATTCAGGAAGCTTGTTACCCAGACTACGGGCATTGGTACTCATTGCTCTCCATTTTTTGATGGCTTTACCTTCTGTTGCAGCATCCCCCACTGACCATTCTACCTCGGTCTTTTTCTCATTTAGTACCCTGTTTTGTAGGGAGAGGCTGGGATTTTCCTGCTGCTTGTCAGTGCCTCCCCCTTTGACTAGTTTAAAAGCTTGCAAATGAAGCATTTAAACCAATTGCTCAAAAGACTTTTCCCTTACTGGACAGATGCAGACCATCCTGCCAGTATAGGCTGGTGTCCCTCCAGGTGGAACCCCAGTCCCCAATGAAGCCAAACCCTGTGCTCTGCACCATTTTTTCAACCATTCATTAAACTGCATGGTGCCAATACCCTCGCCTCCCCCATGCCTTTGACAGGCAGCACCTCTGAGAAGGATACTGTGTGTGCTACTTGTCTTGGGTCCCTCCCAACTCTGCAATGTCCTCCTGCACTGCTCTGATCTCATGATGAGCCAAGTCATTTGTCCCTAGGTGGACAATTACATCCAACTCAGAATCCCTTGCAGCTGTTCTCGTGATCCTGAGGATGCTTCCTGTCCCTCCAAGCCATGGCACCAGGCAGGCACCTTACTTCAGTTTTCCCAGCTCCCCCAGTTCTATACTTTTGACTGCAGCCCTCCCCAGCCCCCCTCACTGTGAACATGGCCAACCCCCTCCACTGAGACAGACATCATTGAAGGTACAGGACAAGAGAAGAGTTCTGATTTAAATCTTGGCAACTTTTCTGGTGCTGGAACTTTAATTCATTAATTTGTGCTCTGGTTAGCTCAGCACCTTAGGAGCTGCTGCTTGTCTACTAAAGTCCATTATTGTGTATTAGGAGCTGCTGCTTCTTTGCTGGCTGCTTTTTTGTTTAAATCATTTTTCTATCTCTCTGCTCTGTATTTCCCTCTGTTTCCCTGCTATTTAGTGCTCTGCTTCTGAACAGTCTTTTATTTCTCTGTCCCTTCCCTGCTTCTTCTGTTTAAATCATTCTCTCTCCCCCCACCTTCCCTTTCATTCCTCGAGACCTCTTATTTAAACCCAGATTTTAATTTCTTCTCTCCGCATTCCTCTACAGGATCTTGAGGGTGGGTTTTCTACTGCAGCCTTCCCCAGACCCCCTTGCTGTGAACATGTCTGAAACCCCCACTCTGAGACAGACAGCATTGAAGGTACAGGACAAGAGAAGACCTCCGATTTAAATCTTGGTGCCTTTTCTGGTGCTGGATCTTTAATTCATTAATTTGTGCTCTGGTTAGCTCAGCACCTTAGGAGCTGTTCGCTGCTTGCCTGATAAAGTCCATTATTGTGTACTAGAAGCTGTTGCGTCTTTGCTGGCTGCTGTTTTGGCCCACACACCCTCCCCATCCTCTCACTCTATTAAATGTACTATCTTGCCCTGCCCCTCCTTCAAACTGTTTTGTGGTAGGTGAGTTTGCCCCTGTCAACTGGATCCTAATTATTTTCTGGAGTCTGTATACCTCTCCTACTGTTAACTTGCCACCGTTTCTCAGTCTTACCTCTCCCGTGGTCTCTTTTGACAGTATTAGGCAGTGAATTAATACTCTTAACTCTTCCCTTGTCTGCAGCTGGGCAAACTCTTATCCCTGTTTTGCTAATTAGTTAAGTAGAGGTCTCTCTTATCAAACTGGAACTCATCTGCCATATGTGTTACATACTAAAGTGTTAAGTAGGCATAAAATTAAAAAACAAATAAATAAAAGGCAAGCACTGAACATGCTGCAATTATGCTCCTCATCTGGAACAGACTGTCCCAAATCCTGAACTGGAATAAATTGGGTCTTAAGCTGGTACTGCTACTGGTTCATACCCAATACTGCTACTGGTTCATACCCAACGTAAGCAAGATAACACGGCACCAATGTTGCATCGGGCAATTCCAAGCTAATCTCCAGTCTCAACCTTATTGGAAGTGAAGTCTTTACAAGCCTGTGTGTGACCCCTCAATATAACCTCTACACAATGTGTTTTCACCAAATGATTTCCTTAAGGTCCACCATAGCCCTAGTCAGGCACCCTTTATTAACCTGAAGTTGCAATGCACACTAACCTACATAAGCAGCTACCTTTGGAAAATAACAGAAGGGCACGTAACCATAAATGCTAAAAAAGTTAAAACTTATCCTGTTACTATTGTCCAGGGATGTGCATCCTAACTCTGGACCCTTTAACACAGACAACACCGCAACACAAAGCAAGGGCTGCTTAAAAACAGCATCATTAAACAAGGAAGCCTACTACAGAAATTCACGCAATTCCAAGCCTGGATCCACCAACAACAACCAAATATTATATGCCTAACTGAAACCTGGCTGTCCCCTAAAATAAAGGATTGTTCAATAGCACTCCCTGGCTACACATGTTTTAGACTTGACAGAGCCACTAAAAAAAAGAAGGTGGGTACCTCACTTACCTTCGGGACACCATGCAGGGTATTACACTCCCCGCTACAAGCAACTCCGCTGAGCATGAATTATTGGCCATTAAGATCCTGTTAGGTGGCCAGCAAAAGGCACTCACAGTGGCCTCGGTTTCTATTCCACCAGTTAAAGCTAAATCAGGGCTGCCTAAAGTTATCCAGCACCTCAGTCAATTCAAAACAAGCTCAGAGGTCCTGGTCACAGGGGACATTAACATCAACTGGCTCAGCAAGGACAACAAGCCACTCAAGGATCACATTGCCAACACATATCTAAACCAAATGGTAGAGGAACCAACTTGCTATAATTACAAGACTGACAATAGCACCCTCATTGACTGGGTACTGGCCAGCTGCACGACAAGTGTGAAGGGGGTCACTGTACTACCAGATGATTTGAGTGACCACTCCCTGATCATCTGACATTGGTCCAACAAACAAGAAAAAGTAGTGCCTAGATTAATAGAGAGCAAAGTTCTCAGGAAAGGTATGCTTGGGGACTTCATAGCCTCCTTTGCCAGTGTTAACTGGAACATGCTGGATAAAATCCAGGACATTAACATGGCATTAAAATTCTTCACAGACAAATTAACACCATTTGTAACGCATATGCTCCCTCGAGAAGGCATAAAGTCTGGGACTCACACAATGGATGGTTCAGTGAAAATCTAATGGAGATGATGCACGAAAGGGATAACCTTTGGCATAAGGCCAAAACCTCTGGAGTAGCCTACGACATGCAACTGTACAGAGCAGTCAGGAACAAGTGTACCCATGCCATCAGGTTGGCCAAGGTAAACTATTACAGAAAGCAACTTGATGGAACATGGGTTAATGGCAGAAAGTTTGGGGACAACATAAAAGAGCTGCCAAGGAAAGCAGATGTCAGTCCCCTCCATGCCCAACATAAGTGGGTGCACCACACAGGAACCACTAGACATTGCCAATGCCTTCAATGCTGCCTTCATGGATCTGAGCTCTGTCCTCCCCCAAGATTACCTAATTTACTCTGAGGTATCTTGAGAGAACACTGCGTCACTTAAGAACCACCCTAAATTCTATTTCAGGCACATCTCATTAACAGATGCTAAGAAATAAATAAAAAGAGTGCTAGGAAAAAACAAGAATAGGTAGTGACTCAGATAGATAGATAGACAGACAGACAGACAGACAGATAGATAGATAAATAGATAGATAGATAGATAGATAGATAGATAGATAGATAGATAGATAGATAGATATTTTATTTATATAGCACCCATTTCCAAAGGTCTCAAAGCGCTTTACAAAATTAAAAACACAATATAGTAAACAAAAACACAGAAACCTACAATCCAGATGTAGTGACAGCTGAATAAAAAATGATCTATCTATAATACAGTAGTCGAAATCCATTAAACACCTAGTTAAACAAAACGGTTTTTAATCCCTTTTTGAAGGATTCCACCGAGGATGCCTCCCGGAGTTGTTGAGGAAGAGAATTCCATAGGGTGGGTGCTGCCACTGAAAACGCTGGATCACCAGACTGATGCAGCCTCCCCCTAGGAACACTAAGGAGGCAGCTCTCAGAGGAATGGAGAGTCTGGGTTGGGCGATGAGGCATGAGGAAATATTGCAAATAAACTGGTCCCTTACCATGTAGGGCCTTATAAGTCAGTAAACTGAATTTGAAAATAATCCTCCACCTGACTGACAGCCAGTGCAGCTCACGGAGGACAGGCATAATATGATCATACCTTCATACGCCTGCCAGTAATTGAGCTGTCACATTTTGCACAAGCTGTAGCTGGCAGAGGTTTTCTCCAGAAAGCCCTAGTTACAAGGCATTGACATGAAGATGGTAGGGTTCACCCCGATGTGCTAATCGTCCTGCTTACTAAAATCTTCAACAAGTTACTCTCCCTGGGAAAATTCCCATCTCTGTGGAAGTAGGCAGTAGTCACACCACCAGTGTACAAAAATGGTGATCGCACCTCCACTGCCAATTACAGGCCCATATCCATTCTGTCACCCCTCTCTAAAGTACTTGAGAGAATCGTGTTAGACCAGCTTACCGAATACTTAAACAAATACAACCTTCAGTGCCCATAGCAACACAGCTTCAGGAAAGCCACAGTACTACCACTGCACTGGTTGAATTCACAGACTGTGTTCATCAAGCCCTAGATGATGGTAGCCTTGTGGGGTCCATATTTATTGACCTCATGAAGGTGTTTGGCATGGTCAACCACAACATTCTGCTGCAAATGTCAGACCTGGGCTTGTCAGCAGACTTGGTGGGCTGGTTTAGTGACTATCTTGCAGCCAGCAAGCAAAGTGTAAGGATTGGGGAAGTCACATCTACTGCCAGAGAGGTCTCCCTAGGTGTTCTGCAAGGATCCATCCTTGGACCTCTACTGTTCAGCCTTTTCATTAACAGACTTCCTGATTCCTGCCCTGGTAGTGTCATCCCTCTACGTGGATGATGTGGTAATCCTGAGCCATAGCCCAAATATTGGTGACCTCACATGGGAAATGCAATCTACCTTCAACTTGCTTGAGGACTGGTTTACCTCCTTCAAACTTCTCAACTATAAGAAAACAAAGGTTATGTTAATGACCAGCCCACAAGTTAGGAAAAAATGTACCGCACTGTCCATCTACAATGTAAATGCCCCACTGGAGCTGGCACAGGTGTTCAAATACCTGGGTATTTTCATTGATGAGTCACTCTCCTTCTCTCAGCATATCGATCATGTGGTAAAAACCGTCAATCCCTAGTCTGGAATGCTGTACAGGCACAGGAGTAACCTCACGCCCTCTGCACTGGGACTAACGGTCTAGAGTTCTGTGCAATCTGTGATCGATTATGGCCCAGTGGTCTACAGCACAGCTAATGACACAGCACTGAAAAGGATCTCCACTGTTTTAAATAAGGCCTGTAGGCTCATCCTCAGGGCTGACAACCTAATGCAAACTTGCTTGCTTTATACTCACACAAACTTGCTCAAACTCAGCAGCAGGATAAAGTTACAGACCTGCATCCTAGGGAAAAAATCAATACTTGCCCTCGTACCACCCTGCATCCAACAAATGGTCCAAACAACAAGCTTCCAGCACAATACCTGGGGGGACCTCACGTTGCTTTACTTAAGGTGCCCTTCAGAAGAACATCTTTAGGGCAATGCTCCTTCTCCTATAAGGCTCCACAATGGATGAATGATCTCCCAGTACTCCTAACTGGCACTGAAAGCCTGAAGATCTTTAAAACACTTCTGTCTCAGCACCTCACTAACTTATCCACCTCCAATTGCCTCACGTAAAACTGACTTCCATTCAGTGGCTCCAAACCATCACTTAGAAGCAGCACTAGCCTCCTACCTATGACACCCTGTTTTTAATTAAATACCTTCACCCACCTCACTGGTCATGGGAAGCTCTGTTTCCCCTCCCACCCCTACTCGTTTAAGAGGGACCCGTCTCATTGTAACCAAAGGCCTCACAAATTATGTTTGTCAGCGTGTCAAAGACTTCAAAAATTGATGCTGACTAGACTGTTCCTGCATTCACCCCCTCTCCTACACCCCACCCCACTTGATCTCGTCCTTTCTCTCCCAACCCTCCAACAACCCATTCCCCCTCTCCCTCCTTCCCATTTCCACCTTGCTATCAAACTACTTAGTTCTGACAGTGCCTATCTCAGGCAGCACAGGGTTCTCTTATCACCTAAAAAAGCCTTTCTCTTATCTCAAAATCTCCTCAGATAGCACTTCAAGTAGGCTAAACTCTTATCCTTTAATGCCTTAGCCTATTTTACTTAATGATATAAAATGTTATCATGCAGTTAAATGTATTTACTATTTTGTACCTTGCACATTTTTTATTGTGGCCTTTCCATATGAATTACTGTTGACCTCTCTGTGTGGTGTACTGCATGCTCTAATATGACATGGAACCTTTGTAAAGGAGCTTCTAGCTCAAAGTTTTTTTTTTCCAAATTAATAAACTAACTAAACTAAATGGGGGCACAGTAGTCAAGTAGAGGGAGAAGGTTTCCTTGGGCTTTGGCAAGCCTGGCTTCTGGAGTCAGATGATGATGAAGGCAATAACCCATTGCCAATTTCTAATGTACTCATTGAACAGTGGAGTTAATGTGTGCCTTGTATGTTAGGGAGGGGTCCAGGCTGACTGACACCCATGTACTTGAAACTAGACACGTTTTCGAGTGTCGTGCCGTCAGGGGCAAGAATAGTTAAGGGAGATGGGTTGATTACCAGGGCAGCCAATTTTGGTTTCGATCCCAGGAGCATGGTATTGGTTTTACTGGCATTTACCAACAGTCTGTTGTCCAGGAACCAGGTGTGCAGTGCTTGATAGTTGTGTGTTAGTAGGGAAGAAATGTTTACAATGGACCTGGCACTATGAAATAAGACCAAATCATCAGCATAGAGGATGGCCTTGCATGTGAGGCTCTTCTTGGGTAGGTGGTTTATAAACAAGGAGAAGAACAGAGGGTCCAGAATGGATCCCTAATTTACTCCAGTGGTTACAGCCTGTGCTGCTGATAGTGCGCCATTAACAGTGACTGTCTGGCGGCAGCTCAGGAGGCAATTTCTGAACCAGGTTGTCATCCCCTCTGAACACCCAAGGCCTGCTAGTCTGCCATGTAGCAGTGGATGGTCTACAAGGTTGAAGGCCTTGGTAAGATCCACGAAGATGGCACCCATGAGATTCCCTGCAGCCATGTTTCTAGTAATGTGGTGGGTTAGATGGGCCAGGGCCGATGCTGTGCTATGGTGTTTTCTACAGCCATGCTGGTTATGACAAAGGAGGTTATATTTGTTTAAGTGCTCCAAGGGTCGGTGATAGATGATACATAGAAAACCATGTATTATGACCTTTTGTAGTACACTGTTTTCCATGTATTAGAGTTAGCACACAAACTCACCATCTGAGTATCCCAAACACCTACCTAAACTCAGTTATGGCCAGTTTAAACTATTTTTAACTGTTTTCAACATTTCATCCATTTGTGTACATCACAGTGAGTGAGTCACTCTCTGCTTGTTATCATGGGCCACTCCAAATAATAAACGCATCAAACCTCAAACTACGTCACATTCAGATAGGACTACTTGCCTTTTACAAATGTTATGAAACCAAATAAATTCAGCTGCTTTTAAAGTTTTGGAAAGCTTAACATTACAATGTTCAACTAATATTTTTTTCTTATTTTGTACTTTTGCCAAACAAACGTACCTGTTTTACCTTTGGGCAAATAAACTTACACTACACTTGAGCTATTTTACTCATTTTTGAGAAAGCATGTCACTATGGAATCAGCAATTATATAAAATAAGATGTCTGGAGTTTTGCTTACTCATTCTTGTTCACACCCTTGGTATTACTGCCATCATTTAAACTACTTGAGCTACATTTTCAGAGTTGGAGTCATCCCATAACTTGGAGACAAACCATTAGGCAACTTCAAAATGGCTGTAGACCAGGGCCAAAAGCAATATCAGTGCATATACAGTCTCCAAAGCAGCTCTGCACCTCAGTCTCCACTTCCAGGAATAAACACCCCAGTGATGTGTCTCAGGTCACTTTATTCAAGACAAAAGCAGCAGTGAGATGCTAAATGCAGAATCCCCAATGCAACAGTGGGTAGGGTGCATTTAGCATCTCACTGCTGCTGTTATTTTGAATAAAGTGATCTGAGACACAGCACTGGTGGATTTATTTCTGGAAGTGGAGACTGAGAAGCTGAGCTGCTTTGGAAACTGTTCATCCCATAACTTGAGTGTGTCAAAAACTCACTGGAGCCTATTCACAAAGGTGCGTAAGGGACAAGCAGGGCACGTATGCAATGCGTGTAGATGGCTATGCGCACCAGGCATGTAAGACATGTGTGTGCGGTATACATGAAATGTGCATAGTAGCATGTGCATGGACAGGGCTCTGTGGGAGCCTAGGGGCGTGGCCACATAGTCCACCTGCGCAGCATGCTGTACATGCATGTACGTAGCCAAGTACGTCTGAAAGCGGCTCACAGTTGCAGACCTCAGCTTATGTGGCATTGAGGGAGACATAAACGGTGGGCACGTAAGACAAGCGCTGATGGGCACCTACAGCCCACATAGGTGATGGCCCCAGCAGAATGGCCATGCCACCTTGAGAAGTCAAAACAACAAGGCAACATCACAGCCATCCACAGGCCTCATGTCATGTGCGGCACATATGCAGGGCAGCACAGGGGACCACCCAGGGGTGCAGCCTGCAATAACCAACATGGACACACTGCCACAAGCCGCAGGACCCCCCACTCCCACAGCAAGGTACACAACCACACAGAAAGCCCATACCCCAGAACAACTGACAGCATGGCAAGGCACAAGACACAATAAACAAAGCACCCTACCCCAAACGCAGGAAGCCACATGTGAACATGAATGGCACAGGATAGTGCAATGGTAACCGCAAACACATGCACAGCATACACATGCAACCTGTGAGCATGCCTGCCTGCACACAGTGGGCCACCATGCACAACCCCACCCACAGCACACCCCAGCAGCCACAGGCAAGCACAATGCTGGCAACAGCATTGAACAGAATGGCATGGCCTATCCCGGAGGGAACCCCAGTCCCACAACCAGCACACACGCCCCACACAAGGGATGGTCACCAGGGCCAATGCAAACAGTACAGTGGCCAGCACAACACTTAGTGCAGACACAGCATGCACACATGGACAGCAGCACACAGCCCACACACACCACGCATACCATGAATGCCCAGGCTGCACAGTGGCAGGGCGACAAAGGGACAAGGACCAAGCAAATGCATGATGTAAGCCCTTTATTGCAAACTAACAGGTAGGGAGGGGTACAGGAAGGGACGTGGGAATGGGACAACAAAAGATATAAAATACATGTACATACATATTAATAACATTGATATAAGTACAAAATTCTGAAGAATAACAAATAAAAATTTCATCACAAAACAGAAGCACACTATAATTTCTGGGTTCTGGATCTAGCATCATTGCAAAGAAGATAGTAAAGACAAACATTTTTTGTATTAATTTGTAGCTTGAATAGACTGTAATCTGGGAAATCGTATTTGGTATACTTCAATTTGATTCTTAATATTGCAGTTAGATACCTGGCCATTTTCCTGATTATGAGTTCAACATTTGTTGTGAAAGCTATTTTTAATAGCTGATTTTGATCTTCTGTCTGTATGATTTCCCAAAGTGGTATCACCCAGTTTTTCCTGGGATTACTATACCACGGACAATCGAATATAACATTATAACAAGAAGCAAATTTTCCTTGGTTTGTCAATTACAGGGACAAATCCTTGATTGTTTTGTAGTTAAATTATTGCATCTAGCATGCAGAACTGAGCTAGGGAATAGCTCAAATCTGTATTTATTGAAAGCTTTTCTTAATTCATGGTCTGTCAAAATATCTAGATAGGACCTAAACTGATATAGTACATCATTTTGTTTAAGCTACAGTAAAGTAGTGTTTTCTTAGGTCCTACCTAAAACTCCATTCCTGCAACTTCCAATTGTGCCTTCTATTAGTTGAGATGGTGACCCTGTTGAATAGTTCGGTGTTGGGCACCATATTCATACCTCTCAGAAATTTAAAAGTCTCAATCATATCTCCTCTCTCCCTCCTTGTCTGGAGTGGGTACATATTCAGTGACCTGAGGCGCTCTTCATAAGAGTCCACGGAGGCCCTGGATCATCTTTATTGCCCTTCTCTGTACTGTCTCCAACCTATACCTATCCTTCTTTAGGTGGGGACTCCAAAACTGGACACAATACTCTAGGTGAGGCCTCACGAGGACCTATATAGGGGGAGGACCACCTCTTGGTTCCTACTGTCGATTCCTTTTCCTATGCACCCCAACATTTTATTTGCTTTACTGTATGCTTTGTTGAATTGGCTCGATTGCTTTAGGGTGTTGCATATAATCACCCCCAGGTTCCTCTCTTCTTGGGAGGTACTGAGCTTAACCCCATTTAGCAAATATTCTGTCCTAGAATTTTCCTTTCCCAAGTCCATCACTTTATACTTTTTTGTGTTAAACTTCAGCTGCCAGATATTAGACCATCTTTCCAGCCTGAGCAGGTCTTTTCGTGGGTCCTTAATTCCTTCCACACTGTCCACCCTTCCACCAAGTTTTGTGTCGTCTGTGAAGGGGCAAGTTTGCCCTGGATTCCTTCACTGATGTGACTAATGAACATGTTAATCAGGACCGGGCCCAAGATCGATCCCTGAGATACTCAGCTTGTGACCTCTCCTTGGCTTGATCTCTCCCTGCTGACTACTACTCTCTGTCTCCTAACCTTGAGCCAATTTCTTACCCACCTGACAATGCTCTTAGTAGTTCCTAAGTCCTCCAACTTCTTTAGCAGGTGATTATACAGCACCAAGTCAAATGCCCTTCTGAAGTCGAAGTACAGTAGAGGAGGTCCACTGAATGGCTCTTATCAAGTTCCTTAGTTACCCAATCAAAAAAAGTAATGAGATTCGTCTAGCATGACCTTCCTGCCATGAACCCATGATGTTTGTTATCTTGAAGACCATTCTTTTCCAGGTATTCCGCTAGGTCTTGTTTGATTATGCCTCTATTATTTTCCCCACAATAGATATGAGACTAATAGTCTGTAGTTACCTGCTTCTTCCCTATTCCCGCCCTTGTGGAGCGGTACCACATCTGCCCTTCTCCAGTCTTCCGGTACTACACTCGACTGTATTGATCGGTTAAAAAAATACGTCAATGTGTCAGCCAGCTCCTCTGTAAGTTCTCTTAGCATTCTTATGCACAACACATCAGGCCCTGGTGCTTTGTCCATTTTGAGGTACGCTAGTGCCTCTCTGACCCTGTTTGTGCTAATTGTCTGGGATTCCATTTGTGGAATCCCCTTATCAGCTGCTTTGAGGCCACTTTCAGGCATTGGTCCAGTATTTTCTTTGGTGAATACTGGCAGAAGTTATTTAGGACAGTGGCCTTTTGTCTGTCTTCCTCAAGCATCCTGTCACCACAGACCAACTTTACTATCCCTCCCCCTTTCTTTCTTTTCTTCTGAATGTAATGAAAAAAGGTGTTTTTCCCCAGTTTTGATCCCTGCTGCAATCTGAAGTTCTACTGCTGCCTTCGCTTCCTTCAGTGCCTTCTTCACCTCATTTTTCAGGGTGTATTCTTCCCAGTCACTATCCCCCTGACTCCTTTTGTACTTGTGGAAGGCTTCTCTTTAATTCTATGTTATAATGGCAATCGCATAACCACACCATAACCATTAAGGTGAGTGTACATCGCCGAAAATAAAAACCATGAGGGGGCTTTGCCCCCTGCACCACCCTCATGGGGGGCTTTGCCTCCCCCTTCACTAATAATAACAAACTCCGGGGGGGGGCATGTCGGGGAGGAGGAGAACCACACAAAAAATGTAACACCCACTCCAAAAAAAAGCACCAAATATTGTGTTCCTCCCCAGCCCTGAACCTTCACCATCCCCACTGTAGCCAGCCACCCTCATCACCATGCCACTCAGCCAGCTCAGTGACTTCTCACCTCACCTCCCTCCTCTTCCAGTATGCCTGTCACTCTTCCCTTCTCCCTGTCTTTCCCCTTCACTACCCTTTCAGGGTCACTGCCACAACAAGTGCTAAGACTGAGTCGCTCAATCACAGTCGCCATTTTCACTGGTTACCCTTCTCTCTCTTTATCCTGATTACTTTCTTGACCTGGTTTGTGAACCATATGGGTCTCCTGTGTTTGTTTCTCTTCATTACTGTCCTAATGCATAGTTTCTTAGCCTCTAGGATGGAATGCTTTACCATCCCCCAGATCTCTTCCATCTCAGTCTTTTCTTGGACCTTAGGCAGTTTGTCCCTGAGTAACTTTCTCATTTTTTTCAAAATAAGCCCCTTTAAAGTTCAAGACCTCTGCCTGAGATTGAGATTTAACATCCCCTAGGGATAACTCAAACCAGACGGAGTTGTGGTCACTGTTGACTTGTGGTTGGTTCCCCAACCCTGACAGCTCCAACAATCTCCAAGTTTGTGAGGACTACACCAGGGATGGCTTCCTGCCTGGTTGGAACATTTACAAGTTGGGTAAGCATGAGGTCCTGCAGGGCTTCTAGCACAGCTTGACTTTTTCAAGGTTTTTACCATTGAAATATCCTAGTCTATGTCGGGCATATTTAGCTCGCCAGCCACTACCCTTTCCCCCTTTTGTGTCACATTTTTGATCGCTTCCATAAGTTCTTTGTCCCTCTCCTCGCCTTGGTTGTCTGTATATTACCCCATATAAGTCTTTTTGCCTGATATGGAGCTGAGCTGTACCCACAGGGATTCAATGACTTTTATTTTTGCTATTGTCATTTGCTGTGGCCTTTATCCCTTCATGAACATAGAGTGCTACCCCTCCCCCTTGGCTCCCTGTCTATCATGTCTATAGAGTGAGTAGCCTGGGACCGAGATGTCCCAGACATTTTCTGTGGCCAATGTCTCCATGCTGGCAACAAGGTCCACTTTGGTATCTGCTATTAATGCCTGCAGATCGCTTATTTTATTTCCCAGGTTCCTGGCATTTAGACACACTCCTTTCCATGAACAGGTAACAGTACTTTCCTTTCACCTTATTTGCTGACGAACAACTGCCTTACCCTCCCTGGGGCCCTTACTAATCCCTTTCTGCTATATACATTTGTTCCTAACCCATTTGTGGGGGAGTGCCAGCTAAGTTTCCATCCTTAATGTTGTTTCTGATAAGTTCCCTAGCCTCGTACTTTCCTCTCCTAGTTTAAACATCCAGTATACAGTAGATGTCAAATGTCTGCCCAGGTGCTGTCACCCCTTCCTTTTTTAGGTGCAGGTCATTAAACTTGAAAAACCTCCTTTCCCAGAAGTCACTACAGGCACCAATAAAATAATATCCTTTTTCTTGACACCATTTTTTTAACCATTCATTAAATTCTTCAGTCTCTTTTTTTTCTGATCTTGTCAGTGCTTCCTCCTATGCCCCATACTGGGAGAATCTCAGAGAAGACCAGAAAGGGTGACCATGCAGGCAGTCGTTCACCTAGTTTTTCAAGGATCTGTTTGGCTGCTCCCACTGTCTGATTCTCTAGGTCACTTGTTCCTAGATGAACCAGAATTCCAAGGTCTTCCCCCGCTCTGTCCACTATCCTCTCAATGTGCTCCATGTCTTGCTTAGTGGTAGGTAGTTGACTGACACTTTTATTTGTGTATTCTTACCAACATGTGTCTCTACCCCTCTTATCATGGAGTTTTCCACAGTGAACATTTGCTTACATGTATTTCTGCAGTGTTTGTTTTGCTGCCACAGGATGCCATCTCCATGTTCTACCTTGACCCTTCAGCTGACATGTTGTGCCCTTCATGGAGTCAGGCTCCTGAACCTCCAACAGGGGTGCAAAGCGGTTTGCTGTTGAGAAGACTTTGGCTTGAACTGGGTACTTTTGGTCCATCCTAACAATTTTACCTAACTCCTGTCCCACCACCTTCCATCCCCCTGGACCAGTGGGTCTCTGAAAGAGTGGATGTGGAGGGGTGAACTCCAGTACAGCTGGTGCTGCAGCTTACCTGTTTCTTCCCATGCTGCATTCAGCTGAGCCCTGAGTCCAGTAAGAGCTTTACATATGGGGCAAACACCCACCATCCAGAGTAGTCCTATGGAGATGAGTTCCCTGCACCCATTACAACTTGCAATTTCCATTGAACTTTCAGGTATTGCTGCTTATATTTTGATAGCATTCATCTGCAAGGGGTTGGGGGGCTAGGGGCAGAGTATGTGACTGCTGGCTGCCTCCCCGGCTGACTCTCTTCCATCAGACTCCCTTGTGATGTCCCCTGCACTGTGATGTCCCCTGCACTGTGGTCCTCTGTGCTGAGGTCAGCTAGATGGTTACTGCCTTAAATATGAGTGTGACACATCATCCTCTGCTTCTGTGTGCCCTGACTGGCTGATGTTCTCTAGTTCCCACCATTCCAGCTTTGATTAGACAGAAAACGACCGCCAGAACAGTAAATTATCACTGAAAACAAGGTCTGCCCAACCTATCAGTGATCCAAATGGAATGTGCAGGGATTTGTGTGCTTCTTTTTAATTTTAAAACATCCTCCCCAGTGCCTGTGTGCCCTGATTGGCTGGCGTAGGTAGTTCCTATCCTTCCTGTTTTGAACAGGAAGTCCTAATCACTACTGTACTAGCACACAGACCCATCTACTTTCAGAACATCACCCTAGGAAACCCTCAGTCATGCTGTGGAGTCCCTTTAATAATTGGTCAAGTGGGGGAGTGGAAGGGAGGGCCAAAAACTCAGGGTCCAATGTCTAGTGGGGTGTGATGATTGGAAGCCAGTCCCCCAGACTGATCCACTGCACTGTGCTGTTTGCTTTTGTTTAAGTAATAAGAAGTTTAATCCTCAGTGCAGGGGGAGGACAGTGAAAGAATAAATCTTTTGCTGCCCTCCGAACCTCAATGCTCAGTTATGCTCCAGCAGCAAACTGTAAATGTCCAGTATCTAGATCAATTTATAAGGCTCTCAGTTTTAAATGTTGTGCCCTTTATGTGCAGCCTTTATATTGGCTTGCCAAACTCAGACTCTGGTGTCAAGCTCTAAGGCTGTGGTGTCTGGCGGGGTCAAGTGATTGGTAGCAGATCTTCCGAACTGATTTACTGCACTGTGCTGTTTTTCAAAAAAAATAAAAAAAGTTTAATCTTCAGTGCAGGGGAAGGGAAGTGAAAGAATCAATCTGTTGCTGCCCTCTGACCATTACCAGTCAAAACACCGAAATGAAAAATGCAATGTTAAAAACTGCACGGCAATAAAAACGCGCACGGTTCAGAGTTAATATGCTGTATATAATCTAGCTCAGTTTCAGACCATGATTAGATTGCAGGACTGTGCCATGAGGTTTTTGCCAGCACCATTTTTTGTTTTGGCATTTTGACCCCATGATCCCTCTGACCCTTGCTACTCAGTTTACCTCCGGTGGCGAACTGTAAACGGCTAGCAGCTAGATCAGTTTATGGGCCTCTGCTTTTCAATTTGGTGCCTTTTTTCTGCAGTCTTTCTATTGGTTTGCCAAACTTAGACTCCGGCTCAGGTTTTTAGGCTCTGGGGTCTGGCAGGGCCCAGTTATCGGGTGCGGGTCTCCTCAATTGATTCATTGCACTATGTTTTTTTTTTTAAATAAGAAGTTTAACTCTCAGTGCTGGGAGACGGCAGTGAAAGAATTAATCTTTTGCCTCCCTCTGACCTCCAATATTCAGTAATGCTCTGGTGGTGAAACTTTTTTAAATAAAACATGTTGAGAAATGCGTTTTTAGCTAAATAGTTCTGATGGAAGACTGACAATGTAGGATGCTATAAGAAAATGGGAGGCAGTATAGCGCAGTGGTTTAAGACTCTGAGCTGCAAATCTGGTGCCATCCAGCAGACCAGACCTGGGTTTGAATCCCACAGCTTCCACTTGCATATTGAGCAAGTCACTTAACTTCCCTGTGCTCCCAGGTAACACCTGTAAAAAAGCTTTCGGCTTAGTGTGCTATTCCTGGTTAAACAACTAAAAAAAAAATGTTCTGTTCTCTATTTAGAATTGTACCTTCTATACTTTCTGCACAGCTTTGCATCTTTTTACAAAGAAGTTGCAGACAGATCATAGAAACATAGAATTTGACAGCATATAAGGACTTCTTGGCCCATCCAGTCTGCCCATTCCTCCCTACCAACACTATTATCACAGATCGTAGCAGATCTACAGAATTTTCACTCTCCCCCCATTCCACCATGACTTCCTTGTCTTTATTCCATGCATTCATGAACCCAGTCACTGTTTTCACCCTTACGACCCCCACTGGAAGTCAGTTCCAGGAATCCACCACTCCTTCTGTGAAGAAGTTATTCCTCACATCTGTTCTGCGTCTACTCCCCTCCAGCTTCATAGCATGTCCCCTTGTTCTTGAGCACCTTTTCTTCTGAAAAATACTTCCCTACTGTGCCTTATTTACTCCTGTGAGGTATTTAATGGTCTTTATCTTATTTCCCTTCGCCCTCTTCTGTTATAGCATGTACATATTGAGGTCCTATAGTCTATCCTTAAAGGGCTTTTGATACAGACCCTGCCCCATTTTAGTTGCCCTTCTCTGGACTGCCTCCACTCTGTCTATGTCCTTCTGGGATGTGGTCTCCAGAACTGGACACAGTACTCAAGGTGGGATCTTACCAGTGATCTATACAGTGGCAACACCACCTCCCTCTTTCTGCTTGTGATATCCCTCCCTATGCACCCCGGCATCCCACTAGCCCTCTTGATTGCCTTATTGCACTGCCCGCCACCTTTTGGTCATCTGACATGATTACCCCCAGGAATCTTTCCTGCTTGGTGTTCATCAATTCCATACCACCCATTCTGTACTTCACTCCTGGGTTTCTGTACCGTAAGTACATTATTTTGCATTCTTTCACATGGAAACCCAGTTGCCATACCCTTGACCACTCATCCAGTTTTCTCAGGTTTCTGACCATCCTTTCCACACCCTTGGAGTGTCCATCCTATTGTAGATTTGGTGTCATCCACAAGGAGGCAGCACATTCCTTCTAGCCTGTCTGCAATGTCACTTTTAAAGACATTAAAGAGGATTAGTCCCAACACTGATCCCTGCAGCACCCCACTGGTGACTCTGCCTTCCACTGAGTGAACTCTGTTTACCACTACCCTCTGTCACCTATCCCCTAACCAACTTCTTATCTTGTTTACAACCTTTGGACCCCTAAGCTACCCAGATTGCATACTAGTCTCCTATGTGGAATGGTGTCAATAGCATTACTGAAATCTAAACATAGAAACATAGAAGTTGATGGCAGATAAGGACCACAAGGCCCATCCGGTCTTCCCATTTCTTTTTCTACCTTATGAATGTGCCACTGGCCTTTGCTCTGTCAATGGCCTATCTGTTCATACTCATCTGTATTGCTCCCTTGTGTCTATCCCATGCTGTTTGAAGCCCTGCACTGTATTCATATCCACCACTTCCTGAGGTAGCCCATTCCATGCATCCACCACCCCATCTGTGAAAAACAGCTTCCTCACATTACCCCTTAATCAGCCTCCCTCTAATCTCATGCTGTGCCCTCTTGTCCTACTAGTTTTCTTATATTGAAACATGTTAGACTCTTTCACCTTGTTAATGCCCTTAAGGTATTTGAATGTTTTGATCATATCACCTCTCTCCCTCCTTTGCTCTGGGGTATACATATTGAGCTCCGTTAATCGGTTCTCATCTGTTTTCTGATGCAGTCCCTGCACCATTTTAGTTTCCCTTCTCTGGACTGCCTCAGTTTGGTTAATGTCCTTGTGAAGGTGTGGCCTCTAGTACTGCACTCAGTACTCCAGATGGGGCCTAACCAGTGCCTTGTAAAGAGGGATTATTACCTCTCTCTTCCAACTTGTGATACCCCTACTAATACACCCCAGCATCCCCCTAGCCTTACCTACTGCTTTAGTGGTCTGCTTGGATGATTTCAGGTCATCGGTGATGATGATGCCCAAGTCTCTTTCTTCCCTTGTGACTACCAGCAACTCCCTTCCCAGCCTATAGGTGCTTCAGGGTTTCTGTTCCCTATGTGCATGATCTTGCACTTCTTTGCATTGAACTCCGGTTGCCACTCTTTCAACCATTTTGCTAGTTTATCCAGATCTCTTCTCGCTCTGCCCACCCCATCTAGATAATCTACTCTGTTGTAGATTTCAGCGTCATCTGCAAACAGACAAACCTTACCATCCATTCCATCTACAATGTCACTAATGAAGATATTGAAGAGGACTGGCCCCAGGACTGAACTGTGAGGTACCCTACTTGTAACTTGCATCTCTTCTGACTGTATACTATTTACCACCACTCTCTGTTATCTGCCCGTC
This sequence comes from Neoceratodus forsteri, assembly GCA_016271365.2. NCBI lineage: Eukaryota > Metazoa > Chordata > Ceratodontiformes > Ceratodontidae > Neoceratodus > Neoceratodus forsteri. The sequence goes on from CM057453.1 coordinate 270,312,789, forward strand.
AACCAGTTTGCCACCCAGTTGACCAACTTCTGACCAACCCCGAGCCTACCCAGCTTATTAATCAATCTTCTATGTGGAGCAATACTGAAAGCTTTGCTGAAGTCAAGGTAGGTGACATCAACTGCTCCCCCCGGTCCACCACTCTGGTTACCCAGTCAAAGAAATCTATCAGATTCATTTGACATGACCTCCCCCCATGAACCTACTCTACCTTAGGTTTTCAGTGCACCATGACTCGCTAATGGCCACCATTGCACCATAGCACAGATCAAGCAGGACACAGCAAGCTAAGCCTGTAAACAAAAAATAAGACTATATTTATTTTGTTTTTGTTGACTGTGGGGGCAGCAAGCAATCATGGAAATTCTGAAGGCACAAGTATCTGTTTGGTCTTAAGGAAGGCTATAACTTATTTTTTTTCACCAGGATTCTTGCTGAGATTCGGGTATGGGTGATAGCCTGCCCCAGAAAATTAACATCCTGGAATTAACATACCTGTGTTATCACTTACGTTTAGAAACTGACATGACATGGGAGCCCAGTTGTGGCTGAAAATGGGCCAGTGACTCAGTACACTTTACTGGTTAATCAAAATAAATAAATTGGGTTCAGTCAAATGTTATACTTTGTAAATAGTGTACGACTGCCTCTCTTAAAAAGACAATAATAATTAGTAAGGTACTAAAACAGTAACTTTTAGACTTACCAGGAAAATTAGCCATGTTAATGTTTTACATAACACAGGATATACAGTATGCCATATGGGATACACAACAGCTTGACTCAAAATACATAATTTATTGTGTTTCCAAGTGTGAAGGGGCAAGACCATAACTTATAAGTGACAAAGCCACAAGTGAGTTATGAAAATCTTATCTTACAAGTTGAGATAAACAGTGTATTTTGAGTCAAGCCATTGTATGTTTAACTTACACAACATAAGCTTAACATGACTTTTTTTAGAGCAACCTTTTCTGTGACGCTGTTGCTATTTTTCTCAGATTTGAACTGCTGGCTTCAGGGCTGCACAAGCCTATTGCACTGTCGTCAGCAATGTGATAGCTGCTGTCTCAATATGTCCAAAGGTCAAGCAACATTATTGTGACACATCTAACCTCTAAATAAATGTTTATGTGGACGTTAGTAGTGTGAGAAATTTATCAGGGAAAATCTATCACTGCTGGTGTTGTATAAACTTGCATCTTTGGTATATTCATTATATATACCTGTATACTGTAAAAGGTTGCTTTTAACAGCTCATTTTAATTCTGCTTGGTTCACAGTTTTTGAAATGATTTATGGCTGAAGACTTATTTAGATTTTGAAACCTGAAACTAGTGCCAAACTTCTAGCTAGTGCCATTCTTCATTTAAATCGTTTGCTTCCAGAAGACACACACAGAACAGGCAATCAAGTTTTTAAAGTGAATAATGCAGCACATACAAGTTCTAATCAGATTTTATTCTCACTGGAGTGTTATTAAAAAGTTTTCAAATCATGCATGTTACCATGAAGCAAAGAAAGTCAATCTAAAACACTTTTCCCTCCCAGAAAAGCTGTTTTTCTGAATCTAAACGGTGTCCTTTCTAGTTTACAAGATCATACATTCATGGCAAATTTACTAGCTCACACAGATAATTGGGATGTTCACATTTAAATCCCTGCTAAATCATGCACTGAAGGAAACATGCAACTGCTGTTCCTAACCTGTCTCAGTCCTAGAAGAACCTAGAACATACTCCATCTTCAGCACTTAATCCCTTTCTGGTTCAGTGTGTAATACCAAGCTCTGCAATTGGATTACCAATTGCATCCATAATCTCTTCCTGATCCTTTGATCCCTTCTCTTAGTGTCCCTTCTCCTTACCTTCCTCCCTCCCTCCTCCCTCCCTCTTCTTTCCCCATTCTTATTGTTAGATACTAATTTTGTGTCCCCTCTTTTCTGGGCTGCACCGTACACTGCTCAACCTCTACCTCCACTCTTCCTCCAACCTCCTCTATTGCCTCCTTTTCCTCCTATTCTATTTAGTATTGCTTGCTAATGCCTTCTAGCTTAACCCTGCTGTGCATTTGTACACATTCACATAACTGATGTATTAACTGGCTTGATTAACCTAGAATTATGTTCCAGTCTGCTTACTGTGTATTGTATACTGCATATATTGTCACCAAGCTCAATGTACACTGTCACTGCCTGTATCTGTGATTTATTGTATTCCTGACATGTACAGTATGGTATATTGTATTGTAATTTGTTTCTACCATGTCCTTCCAGGACCACTTTGTAAATGAGCTTGCTCAACTGTGTTTTTCCTGGTAAAATAAAGATTTGATTGATTGGTTGATATAGTAGCTTTATGCACATGTTCAAAGAGTTCAAGTGCTTTGAGTTTGGAGGGAATGTTCAGACCCTGACTTTTTTTAACCTGACGTAGAAACAGAAACATAGAATGCGTCTGTAGAAAAGGACTGCCAGGCCCATCCAATCTGCCCAATTTCACTATCTGAAAGCCAGACCTAAGATGCTAGCTTTCTTGGTTAGCCTTCCTCCGTCCAAGGTTGATAATACCCTTGTGCCTATCCCACAGTGTTTTGAATCCCACCACTGTCCATACCCCCACCACCTCCTCTGAGAGTCTGTTCCAGCTACCCACCACCCTTTCCATGAAATAGAATTTTCCAATGTTTCCTCTGAGCCTACCCCACTCTATCTGCATATCATGACCCCTTGTTTTCGAGTGCCTCTTCAGCTGGAAAATGTCACTCACAGGTACTCCGTTTATACCCCTGAGGTTCTTGAAGGTCTCAGTCATGTCCCCTCTTTCCTGTCTTTGCTCCAGGGAGTACATGTTAAGGTCCCTCAGCCTGTCTTCATATGACAACTGATTAAGACCCCTCACCATTTTTGTTGCTTTCCTCAGGACCGTCTCCACTCTATCTACATCCTTCCTGAGGTATGGTCTCTAGAATTGGACCCCATACTCAAGGTGTGGTTTCACCCACTGCTTGTACAATGGCATTATAACCTCCCTTTTCCTGCTAGTAATCCCCCCCATCAATACATCCCAGCATTCTACTGGACATCCCCACTGCCATCTTGCATTGCTTTGCCAACTTGAGGTCCCGTGAAATGATTATACCAAGGCCCCTTTCCAGCTCAATTACCTCTAGGAATTGCCCCCCATCCTATACTCTACCCCTTGTTTTTTTCCCTACATGCATGATCTTGCACTTTTTGTATTGAAGGACAGCTGCCACTCCCTTGACTGCTCCTCCAGTTTATGCAGATGCTTGCGTATTTTTTCAGCCCCCTCCGGAGTATTCACTCTATTGCAGATCTTCATATCATCCGCGAATAGACATACATCCCTTCCCTTCCCTTCCAGTTCTTCTGCAATGCCCTTAAAAAGATGTTAAACAGGAGTGGCTCCAGCACCGACCTCTGCGTAACCCCACTAGTGATCTTGCCCTCCTTTGAAGACACCCCATTTATGACTACCTTTTGCCTTCTTCCCCCAGTCCAGTTTCTCACCAACCTCAACCTCAGACCCAGCCCCAGGCAACTCATTTTGTGCAAGAGTCTTCTGTGCAGCACGATGTCAAACACCTTGCTAAAATCAAGGTACACCTTTGGAAATGAATCTGACTGAGCATGGAGCCAGAACTTAAGTAAGTATGGTACTACTGCCGTATTCATTTCTGTAACGACAGGGACATCATCACTGGACACTCACACCTCAGATGCTCCGATTTGCAAACAAGTTAAACAACTTAACTTTTCTGGAGGTGTGAGAGAGAATAGAGAGGATTATCATATACCCACACATGTGAACTCTATGCTGACTCAGGTTGGTTGCAACTCTCAAACTGGATAAAGTACCTTACCTGCCTGATGGTGAAAAAATCCACTCTGGGCCTCACTCCACCCTGCATGCAAGACCTGTTATGCCCGAGCACTAGCACCCATTTTACCAGAAGATCAGAACACCAGCCTCTCCAAGTCCCCCGATGCCGGACTTCCCAGGGACAAAGATCATTTGCCTATCGTGCCCCCAGCTGGCTAAATGCCCTCAGCACTCATATTACTGCCTCCACCTCTCTAGGTATTTTCAAATCAAGGCTTTTCTCTCACCTTGCCACCTCCAGCTCCTGTGACTGCCCTGACTAAACTTCCTATTTTCTCACTACCCACCCAGTTCCGTTATTTGACAAAGACATGTTTGGGAAACCTTTTCTCCTGCTATTGTCTGCTCCCCACACCTTTCACTTAACCTCTCTGTTCTGGACTTTTTCCCTATTTGTTTCTCCTAATCTGGCAAGACCTCTTTCTTGTAATAATAATGTGATTATTGATATCTCATGTCCTTTTGCACAAGTGATTTGATATGTATTTGTATATGTTTTCTTGCTCTTGACACAACACAAATTATTATGTTATCTATGTAACCTTTTGTACTGTACCTAATTGACGTGGAACCTTTGTAAAAGAGCCTCTGGCTCAAATGTAGTAATTCCTAGAACAATAAACTAAACTAAACTAGTCATATGAGGCAGTGTAGTGCATTGGTTTAAGGCTGTGAATGAAAATCTGCAGACCTGGGATTGAATCCCACATCCCCCCCTTGTTTTCCCCCCAATTGTTTAACCAGGAGAGACACACACTAAGCTGAAAACTTGTTTACAGGTGCGACCAGGAAGCATAGCAAAGTTAAGTGACTTGCTCAAGGTCACACACTGTGCAAGTGGGGGCTGTGGGATTCAAATCCATGTCTTCAGATTTGCAGCTCAGAGCCTTAAACCACTGCACTATACTGCCTCCCTAAGTACTTGCATACTGTGTGGCACTAAGCAAGTCACTTAACTTTCTTGTGCTCCCAAGTTGCACCTATAAAGCTTTGAGCTTAGTGAGTCTTACCTGGTAAAAAAATAAATAAATAAAATCACGGGACACCTGTAAGGTTGACACGTCAGGTTTTTTTTTTAACCTGGTGATCAGGTTTTCAGGGTCCCTATTAGGAAATCTGATTTTGCTCTGTGCTGGTCAGGTTTTGGAGCCATTGTGAGAAGTGATCAACCATAAAAAAAATGTTTGTGCTAGCCAGCAGGGCAAGTTGAATCAAAACTGCACTAGCCCTCAATTATAATGGTACATTTTGATCACTTATACAGAAAACAATGCAAGCCAAGAGATACTCTGATTATACATTTATCCAGCTCCCACATTGCTTCCAGCTCCCCAGCAGAAAAAATAAGACTGTATGCCATCACACACAGTGAGCCCCCTCCACTGTTTTGTAATATGGCCTCCTGTCTACCTCTTCTCTTTCTGCACACATGTGCACGTGCACGTGCACACACAAACACCACACACACACGCACGAGTGGCATTCACAACATCAAATGTTCAAACAGTCCTAGCTCTGCTCGCGCGCGCACACACACACACACACACACACACACACACACACACACAATAGCTGACGTCATTATGCACCTCACCACACTGTCACCAACACCCACAGAGCAATAAACATTGTCAGGCAGAGTAAGACCCTCTCAACCCCCACTCTACTGTATATTCAGCAGGAGACCTGTACTTTTGGAAGTTTTTGTACTGTCTCAAGTGAGCTAGGAGTACATGTAAGATTTCTTTGGGGTGGGGGCTACACAAATCTAAGGGGCTTGGGAAATAGAAAACTATAACATTTTTATTTTTAAAAGCATTGATTTTAATATGCGCTACACCAACAATAACAGATTTTTCTTCAACATTGTGCTTTCATCAGCCATGGGGAAACAGTACACAGGCATAATGCCACACTATCTCTGTTTCTATATAGGATGATCTATGTACCCCAGGAATGCCTGTGTTAAGATTTCAAATTATTTATTTTATTAAAGTTTATTTTTCTACCATACATGATCCAAAGTTTTGTTTTTAGGAAGAAAGGACATGCTAGGTGGGATAAAGGTGGGCTTGCGTGGACTGTGATGGTTGCATGGTCCACTTGGAAGAGCTGGGGACCCCCTACACATCCCAGTAGTGGCAGCTATGGATCCGTGGATGGTCATTTCACAGTATGGTCTGCAGTACTGTCAAGGGAAAGAACAGAGTTAAGAGATTTGGAAGGGAGAGGGAAATCATGGTGAGGCCGGGATAAAACCCACCACTTGAAGGGCCAACTTTATATACCTCTTCACATTTTGAGTCTGCTGAGACTGAGACAGGGAGAGTGAGAAAGCAGCCACAGCTTCCTTGAATCAAGGAGGTTATTTTCTAGACTACAATGAACTGAATTATTACTTTTTCGACCTGTGTAAGTAACTAGTATTGATTCTGTTTTTGGGGTGGACTTTTCTTAGTTTTAACTTTAATTTGCCAGGGAGGAACTCTAGCTGGGAGATATTTGCAGTCAGTTGTGACTAGACCTGTTACTTAGCCTATGTGAAATAGGTGTCTGAAAGGAAGGAAGGCACTCCCTGGGGTGGAGGGTAAGAATTGTAGGTGATTGTTTCTGGACGGCATAGGTTTACTCCACCCACCCTTCCTACCCTACCCACCCCATTGACCGGATTAGGTAGTTCTCCTTGCTTTTCCATTGTGAATACCGAGCAGAAGAATTCATTCAGTATCCCTGCTTTTTCACTGTCGCTATCTGCCCAACCACCTTCCTCTTTGTTCAGCCTCAGTATCCCTGCCTTAATCTTTTTTTGCTCCCTAATGTACCTATAAAAGGTTTTATCCCCCTTCTTAACTGAGCTGGCTATCTTTTCTTCAGTTTGGGCCTTTGCTATTCTGACTGCCTTACCCGCTTCCTTCTGCTTTAACTGGTACAGTTCTCTGTCCTGCTCCTTCTGTGTTTCCTTATACTTCCTGAGTGCTGTCTTTTCCTCCCTTACCTTCCTCGCCACTTCTTTTGAGAACCATAGTGTTTTTTTTCTTTTGTTTTGATTTGTTTATTTGCTTCACACTAAGGCTTGTTGCCTTGGTGATGGTGGTTTTGATGTTTCCCTATTGTTGCTGCACCCCACCTTCTTGCCTGTTTGCTAGTGCTTTTCTGAGGCACTCTCCCATTTTGACAAAATCAGCCCTCCTGAAGTCCAGTACCTTCACTTTTGTGTGGCTTGACTTTACAGCTAAGTTTATCGTGAACCACACTGTTTGGTGGTCACTTGTTCCCAGATGACTACCCACTTCAAGATTAGAGATCCTCTCTCCATCCCCATTTGAGAATACCAGGTCTAAAATTGCTCTCTCCCGAGTGGGTTCCAAAACTAGCTGTCTGAGGCATGCCCCCTGTAGGGCATCGAGAATGGCCCTGCTCTTGGATGTGGCTGCAGCAAAGGTGCTCCAGTTAACATCTGGCATATTCAGGTCCCCCATCCTCAATATCTCCCTTTTCTCTGCCATCCCAAGGATGCCTTATATCATTTCCTTATCCATTTCCTCCCCCCTGAGACAGGAGTCTGTATACAACCTCGGTGTGGATTGTGGAGCCATTTTCAGTCTCCAGGGTGACCAGCAGTGTCTCCTCTTCTCTCCTCCCTGTTCACCCTTTAGTTCTGTTGCTTTGATCCCTTCCCTTACATAGAGAGCTACTCCTCCTCCTCCTCTTCTTCCCTCCCTGTCCCTCCTGTAGATTGTGTACCCTGGCATGCTGACATCCCAGTCATGGTTCTCTGTGTACTATGTTTCTGTGACTGCCACAATATCCAGGCATCCCTCTTCCATCAAGGCCACCATTTCAGGGAACTTTTTACCTAGACTACGGGTATTGGTACTCATTAACCTTCATTTTTTATGGCTTTATTTCTTTTTGCCCCACCCCTGTCCCTATACCTTTGTCTTTTTCTCCATATACCCCTGCCCTTCTCCCTACTGACTGCTCTATCTTGGTGTTTACCTCACTAATTATCCTGATTTATGGGGGGGCTAGGATTTCCATTTTCCTCTTCAGTGTCTCCCCCCTTGGCTAGTTTAAATGCTTGCCATTGAAGCATTTAAACCCATCACCTAGTATCTTGGTTCCCCTCCAGGATAGATGCAGACCATCACACCTGTATAGGCCTGCATCCTCCAGGTGGAGCTCCAGTCCCCAATGAAGCCAAATCCATGAGCTCTGTACCAGCTTTTCAACCAGTCACTGAATCTCATGGTGTGGAGTTCCCTAGCCTCATCCATGCCATAGACAGGTAGCACTTCTGAGAAAGTTACCATGTGTGCTACTTGTCTAAGGCCCCTCCCCAGCTCCACAAACTCCTGTTGCACTGCTCTGATCCCATTCTCAGCCAGGTAATTTGTCCCTAGGTGGATAATGACATCCAGCTCCCTCCCCCTTGCTGTGGCTCCCATGATCCTGAAGATTCATTTCCTGTCCCTCCAAGCCTTGGCATCAGGCAGGCACCCTACCTCCCTTTCCCCTCCCTCCCCCAGTTATACCCCCTAACAACTGAGTCCCCCACCAGGAGTTGTTTCCTTTCCCTGTGGGATCCTGGGCTACTCTCCTGTGGGTCTCCATTGTGGAAGTTCCCAGCATACTCCTTGGTCTCCACTGCAGGTACCTTCATAGAGGAACCATGCTTCACCAGAGTGGTGAATGAATTGTGGAGAGGCACAACTGGAGGGATGCTGCTCTGTTGCACCATCCTCACCCTCCCTGAGCCCACCATGGTCCAATCACTCCTCTTTCTTGGCACCCTCTGAAGTAGTGGCAGCAGCTTGGGTGGTCCCTGTGTAGGGGAGCAGGTTTTCTGAATCCTTGCCAGGTCAACATGTAGCTGAACAACCTCCTCCCACAGACCAGAGAGATGCCTGCAAATAGGGCAGCAACACAGTCTTCAGAATGTCTCTGGAAGACTGCTGCTCCACAGCCAGTGCATTGCACCACTCCCCACATGTCTGTGTCCCTTCCAGTTACAGATGCATTTTTGTTTTTTGTTCTTGCTTTAGTGTGTGCAAGCTTGTGAGTGTCTCTACCCCCTATTCAGTGTGCTGTGCCTTTAAGGATATGAACAGGCGTATGTTGTTAGCAGTTTTGGGGAAGTGATGTCAGAGCCCCTGCTATAAAGAAAGTTGTGCACTTGGGGTGGGTAGGGTGAGGGAAGGGTGGGGGAGTAAACCTATGCCGTCCAGAAACAATCACCTACAACTCTTACCCTCCACCCCAGGGAGTGCCTTCTTTCCTTTCAGACACCTATTTCACATAGGCTAAGTAATAGGTCTAGTCACAGCTGACTGCAAATATCTCCCAGCTACAGTTCCTCCCTGGCAATTAATGTTAAAACTAAGAAAAGCCCACTCCAAAAACAGAATCAATACTAGTTACTTACACAGGTCCAAAAAGTCATAATTCAGTTCAGTGTAGTCTAGAAAATAACCTCCTTGATTGAAGGAAGCTGTGGCTGCTTTCTCACTCTTTCTGTCTCAGTCTCCCCATCAAACAGTATGGTTCATAATAAACACAGCACTAGAGTCAAGCCATACAAAGGCAAAGGTCCTGGACTTTAGGAGGGTTGACTTTGCCAAAATGGGTGAGTGCCTAAGGAATGCACTAGCAAATGGGCAGGAAGGAGGAGTGGAATAACAATGGGGAATAATCAAAAGTGCCATCACTAAGACAACAGGCCTTTGTGTGAAGCAAATAAAAAAACAAAACAATGCAAAAAAAAAAAAACACTATGGTCCTCAAAGGAGGTGGCAGGGAAAGTTATGGAGAAAAAGGTAGCATTCAGAAAGTACAAGGAATCACAGAAGAAGCAGGACAGAGAACCATATCATTTAAAGCAGAAGGAAGCAGGGAAGGCAGTCAGAACAGCAAAGGCCCAAACCAAGGAAAAGATAGCCAACTCAGTTAAGAAGGGGGATAACACCTTTTATAGATACATCAGGGAGTGAAGGAAGACCAAGGGAGGGATACCGAGGCTTAATAAAGATGTTGGTGGGTGGGCAGAGGGTGACTGTGAAAAGGCAGATATACTAAACAAATATTTTTGCTCAATATTTACAAATGAAGAAGGGGAGGTACCTAAACCAAACAACAAAAACATTCTGGATAGGGGGGTTGATACTAGCCTATTCACAGAAGAAAGAGTTCTGAAAGAACTCTTAAAACTGAAGGTGGACAAAGCAATGGGGCCTGATGGGATTCATCCCAGAATTCTAAAAGAACTAAGGGTAGAACTAGTGACACCACTGACTACACCTCTTTAACAAATCATGGGAGAATGGGATGGTACCTGAGGACTAGAGGAGGGCAGATGTTATTCCACTTCACAAAAGTAGAAGCAGGGCAGAGGCAGGAAACTACAGACCTGTTAGTTTGACCTCAGTGATAGGGTAAATGATGGAATCACTCTTGAAGGAAAGATTTGTTGAGTACCTAGAGGTCAGAGGGGCACAGGACCCAAGGCAGCATGGATTCACAGTGGGAAGGTCATGTCAGATGAATCTAATAGATTTATTTGACTGGGTGACCAAAGCAGTAGATCAGGGAAGGGCTGTGAACATGGCCTACCTAGACTTAAGCAAAGCATTTGACACAGTCCCACACAAAAGATTAATATACAAGTTAGTCAGCCTGGGAGTGGGTCCAAGATGGTAGCCTGGGTAAAAAAATGGCTGGAGAACAGGACATAGAGGGTAATAGTAAACGGAGTCCACTCTGAAGAAAGGGGGGTACTACTGGGGTACCGCAGGGTTCAGTTCTAGGATTGGTCCTCTTCAATATCTTGATAAGTGACATTGCAGAGGGACTGGAAGGAAAAGTACATCTCTTTGCAGACAACACAAAGATCTGCAACAGGGTTGATACACAAGGTGGGGTGGAAAGGATGAGAAGGGACTTGGCAAGGCTGGAGGAATGGTCAAATATACGGCAGCTTAGATTCAGTGCTAAGAAGTGCAAAGTAATGCACCTGGGAAATAAAATCACAGGGGAAGAGTACACAATGGGGGGTGAGATACTAACAACAACAAAAATGGAAAGGGACCTGGGGTAGTCATATCAGATGACCTAAAGGTGGTCAAGCAATGTGAGAGGGCAGTAAGGAGGGCTGGGGGGATACTGGGACGTATAGGGAGAGGCATCACCGGTAGAAAACAAGAAGTTGTTATCCTTCTGTGCAGACAGCTGGTGAGACCCCATCTGGAGTACTGTGTGCAGTTCTGAAGACCCATCTCTGCAAGGACATAGACAGGATTGAAGCAGTCCACAGGAGGGCAACTAAAATGGTGCAGGGTCTGCACCAGAAGACATATAAAGAGAGACTTAAGGAGCTTAATATGTATACCCTCAAGGAAAGGAGGGAGAGGGGGGACATTTTAAAAACTTTCAAGTACCTCAAGGGAATCAACAAAGTCCAAGAGGGTAGCATCTTTCAGAAGAAGAGGTGTGTAAGAACAAGGGGGCATAATTTGAAGATAGAAGGGGGACAGCTCAGAGGAAATGTGAGGAAGTATTTTTTCATAGAGGCAGTTGTGAATGCATGGAACAGCCTTCCTGATCTTGTGGAGTCAAAACAGTGAGGTAATTCAAGAATGCATGGGACAGACATAAAGCAATTGTAGGGGGCTGGGGTAGGAAGAAGTAGGCTGTTGGTTAAGTGGGATCTGCAGCTTATCCATTAAGTAGGGAAATGGGCAGACTGGGTGGGCCAAGTGGTCCTTATCTGTCATCCAATTCTATGTTTCTATGGAAATAACCCAAGAAATCTGACACACTCAGAGCCCCCCAGACCCATTTAGGTGCTGGTAATTTAAGCTATCTAAGCCTTGGCTTCTGTCCCTTCCAAAGGAAGGCAGAGAGCATAGCATGAAGGTCCTGAAACCAATGCAGGGGAAGTTGTACCTTCAACCTCTTCATTGAGTACAGCAAATGGGGAGAACAGTCATCTTGAGGATATTGGCATGACCACATAGTGTTAAGGGTAACCCTTGCAATCTCTTTAAATCAGATTTTACCGTGCAAAGTGGGTCCGTAAAAGTTTTCTGTAACAGCCTAATGGAAGAAGTAGTGAGGTGGATGCCAAGGTATGTAATATTCCTAGTAACACAGTTAAACCTCATTTTATCAATGTCTGCTTTTCTAGCATTAAGTGATAGAACCTGCATTTTCTCTTTATTCAATTTATACAAAGAAATAGAGCCAAACTGATGGATCTCTTCCAAGGCCCTTTTCAGTGAAGTGGTGGGATTTGTAAGATGCAGAAGAATATCATCTGCATAGACTGATAATTTATATTGGATGGACCCAAGCACAATAGCCTCTATAAGCAAATTGAGTTTAATGCGCCACACCAGGGGTTCTAAATATACGAACATACAAATCTTCCAGCAGACACAGGCTTCATGGTCTATCAAGTTAGTCTGCTCAAATGCACAGCTAGCACCCTTATATTGCAGCTGCCCTACCCTCCTCTCCCACCTCACCATTACCCCCTAACCCTGTCCCATGCCCTTTTAAAATTGCCCACTGCGCTAAAGGATACCACCTCCTTGGGTAGAGTGTTCCATTTCTCCACCACCCTGTCTCTGAAAAAATGCCTCCTCATCTCTCTCTCTCTCTCTGAGATTTTCCACCCTCCAACCTGAGACCATGCCCTCTGGTGTCTCTTCCTCTCCTCAGCTTAAATATCCCTTCTGTGCCCATTTTGTTAATCCCTTTCAAATATTTGAAGGTCCCAATCATATCCCCCAATCTCTCCTCTCCTCCAGGGTGTACATATTCAACTCAGTCAGCCTGTCCTCATAGGTTTTGCCCTCCAGCTTTTGGATCATCTACATAACAGGAAACTACAGACCTGTTAGTTTAACCTCATTGGTAGGGAAAATGATGAAATCACTTCTGAAGGAAAGAATTGTTGAGTATCTAGAGGCCAGAGGGGCACAGGACCCAAGGCAGCATGGATTCACAGCAGGTAGGTCATGCCAGACAAATCTGATAGATTTCTTTGACTGGGTGACCAAAGTAGTAGATCAGGGAGGGGCTGTGGACATGGCCTACCTAGACTTTAGCAAGGCATTTGACACAGTCCCACACAAAAGATTAATATACAGGTTAGCTAGCCTGGGAGTGGGTCCCAAGATGACAGCCTGGTTAAAAAATTGGCTGGAGAATAGGACACAGAGAGTAATAGTAAATGGAGTCCACTCTGAAGAAAGGGGGGTTACTAGTGGGGTACATGAGGTTCAGTATGGACCAGTCCTCTTCAATGTCTTTATGCGACATTGCAGAGGGACTGGAAGAAAAGTATGTCTCTTTGCAGATGACACAAAGATCTGCAACAGAGTTGATGCACAAGGTGGGTGGAAAGGATGAAAAGGACTTGGCAAGGTTAGAGGAATGGTCAAAGGTATGGCAGCTTAGATTCAATGCTAAGAAGTGCAAGGTAATGCACCTGGGAAACAAAACCCAGGGAAGAGTACACAATGGGGTGAGATACTAACAATGACAAAATGGAAAGGGACCTGGGGGTAGTCATATCAGATGACCTAAAGGTGGGCAAGCAATGTGAGAGGGCAGCAAGGAGGGCTTGGGGATACTGGGATGCATGGAGAGGCATCACCAGTAGAAAACAGAAGTTATTATCCCTCTGTACAGACAGCTGGTCAGACCCCATCTGGAGTACTGCGTGCAGTTCTGGAGACCCAGTCTTCACAAAGACATAGACAGGATGGAAGCTGTCCAGAGGAGGGCAACTAAAATGGTGCAGGGTCTGTACCGGAAGACATATGAAGAGAGACTTAAGGAGCTTAATATGTATAGCCTCGAGGAAAGGAGGGAGAGGGGGGACATGATAGAAACTTTCAAGTACCTCAAGGGAATCAACAAAGTCCAAGAGGGTAGCATCTTTCAAAAAAAGAGGTGTGCAAGAAAAAGGGGGCACAATTTGAAGATAGAGGGAGGCAGCTCAGAGGTAATTTAAGGAAGTATTTTTTCACAGAGAGGGTTGTGGATGCATGGAACGGCCTTCCAGAGGAGGTCGTGGAGTCAAAAACAGTGGTGGAATTCAAGCATGCATGGGACAGTCATAAGGCAATTCTAGGGGGTGGGGGTAGGAAGAAGTAGGCTGCTGGTTAACTAGGATCTGCAGCTTATCCAGTAGGCAGGGAAATAGGCAGACTGGGTGGGCCAAGCGGTTCTTATCTGCCATCAAATTCTATGTTTCTATGTTTCATCTTATATGCCCTACGCTGCACCCCCTCCAGCAATCTGATATCCTTCTTCAGAAAGGGACACCAAAACTGCATGCAGTAGTCCAAATGTGGCCTGACTAGTGCCCTGTACAGTGGCAGGATCACATCCCTATCTCTGGATGAGATTCCTTTCACAGTACCCTCCCAGCATCTTGTTGGCCTTAGCTGCCACCTTCCTGCACTGAGCTGACTTATTCATGTTATCCGTTATAATCACCTCTAGATCCTTCTCCTCCTCTGTGACCATTATCTGAACCCCTACCAGCTGGTAGCTCCTCCCTGGGTTCCTTGTTCCGAAGTGCATAACCTTGCACTTCTTCACATTGAAGCTCAATTGCAACTTTTCCAACCACTCCTTCAGTTTGATCAGATCCTCCTGTAGCCCCTGCCACCCCTCTATGTCATCCATCACTGCCCTAATCTTGGTATTATCTGTGAACTGACTAATCTTGCTCCTATCGCCATGTGAGATATCCGATATGAATAATCCAAACAACATCGGACCCAGGACTGAGTCCTGCAGCACCCAGATGTTACCACTCTTGGGGAAGAGAGTGCCTCCCCTACCACCTGTTGCTGCCTCCCTTTCAGCCAGTTCACAATCCAGTTTCCATCTTTGTCCCTGCCCCCACATATTGCAACTTACCCCCAGCCTCCCATGAGGCACTGAATCAAAGGCCTTGCTGAAGTCTAATTACAGCACATCCACTGCATGGCCTTTATCCAGTTTCCTTTTTACCCAGTCATAGAATTCAATTAGGTTGGTCTGGAAGGATCTTCCAGAGATGAATCATGCTGCTGACTTTCCTGCAGTCCATTTTCCTCCAAAAAGGTCACCAGCCTCCCTTTCAGGATTGCTTCCATAAGTTTTCCTACAATAGATGTGAGGCTTACAGGTCTGTAATTGCCTGGTTCATCCTTTGGGCCACTCTTGTGGAGGAGCACTATGTGAGCCATCCTCCAATCCTGAGGTGTGCAACTTGTGTCCAGGGAGGTATTGAACAGGTCCATCAGTGGCCCCACCAATACCCCTGCCAGATCTTTCAGCACCCTGAGATGAATGCCATCCAGACCTGGTGCTTTATCCACTCTTAGTGCCTTCAGACCCTCCAGTACCCTGTCCTCCATAATTACCCCATCTGTCACCCCTTCCCCCTCCCTTGCCCACCTTCCCCATCCCCTGAGGAAGCTGTCCACCTTTCTCCTTTGTGAACACAGAACAGAAGTACTCATTTAGTGCTCCTGCCTGTTCTGCCCCCTTCTCCACCCACTCCCCATCCTTCCTAATCCTCACTATCTGGTCCCTGCAGCTTCTTCTCTCCCTTATGTATCTGAAAAAGCCTGTCTCCCCTTCCCTGATGCCCTGTGCTAGCCTCAGAGCCCTGGAAGCCTTGGCTGCCCTGACCTAGCTGGTTACCTTCCTGGACTTCTTCACATACAATTCCCTGTCCTCCCCCCTCCCAGACTTCTTGAACCTCTGAAAGCTGATTTTTTTGGCCCTTACCCCTTCCAAAACCTTCTTGTTCAGCCAGCTTGGCTTCTTAGCCCTACTCTTCTTACTCAGCATCTTGGGACATGACCCAGGAGCCTCAATTAGCCAAAGTGTCATAATATCCCACTTCTGATTTTCAGTCATAGCAGCCCTAATTCCTACCAGGTGCCTTCCCAGAATTTTCCCCATCTTGATAAAGTCTGCCCGCCTGAAGTCAACCTTCCTGGTTCCTGTACCTAAAGTCTCCCTACCCATGCTGAGCATGAACCACACCGATTGATGGTTACTCCCAGCTAGTAGGTCCTCCACCTTCAGATCCCTCATAGCCTCCCTGTTAGTTAGCATTAGGTCCAGAGTGTTTTCCAGCTGAGTTGGCCCATTGACCATCTGCACCAGGAAGCTATCCTTGAATGCATCCAGTAGCACCTGCTCCCTTGCACTTGAGGTGGCTGGGGTTCCCCAATCCACTCTTGGTAGATTGAAGTCCCCATGATCACTGTGCTCCCTTTCCTACATACCCTTCTAATCTGTTCCACTAACTCCTTTTCCAAGTCATCTGTCCGAGCTGGTGGTCTGTACATCACCCCCATCTGCAATATCCTACTTTTATAATCAAGGAACTGCATCTCTAATGCCTCTGTTTTATCTTCCTCCCCCTCTTCCCTTGTACACCTTATCCCTTCTCTAATGTAAATTGCCACTTCTCCCCCTAAAAATTAAAAATTAAATTAAACAGGAAAGAGGATAACAGAAAATCTGGTTGGGTTCCGTTTTTTAGGGGGAAAAAAGAAGAGAGTACTTTATTACAGCGCACATGCGAGGTAGCATGGGAATATAGGAGTTGGACCTGCCAAATAAATTCCTGAGAGATACCGAATTTGCCCAGAGTCCTGAAAATATATTTCCAGGAAACCCTTTCAAAGGCTTTCTCAGCATCCTGGGAAACCAAAAAAGCTTGAGTACTGCCCTCCAACGATCCAGAGAAAATATGCTAAAACTTCCATATATGGTCAGATTAGAGACAGCCCTTCATGAAACCGACCTGCTTGGGACCGATTAAGGTGAACCACACCTGCTGTAACCAAAAGGCTAAGGCCTTAGCAAGGGTCTTGAGATCAACATTTAACAAAGAAATAGGTCGATAACCAGAGACCTTGGTGTGGTCGCAGCCAGGATTAGGCAGTACTGAAATGAGGGCCTCCTGCATAGATGCTTCCAGGTCACCTGCTTCATAAGCTTCCCTTTAAACCTGCAGAAGAAAGGGAAGAGTTTTGGTTGAAAGGGCCTTACAGAAAGAGACAGTGAATCCATCTGAACTGGGGGCCTTATCTGAAGCCATTGTAACCAGGGCAGAATGGAGCTCTGAAATAGCAAGAGGTCATGCTAACAACTCCCGGGCCCCCTCCACCAGGTGAGGAAGTTGCGCTTCACAAAGGTAACCATCTATGTAGCCCAGAGCAACATCTTGGTTACCTTTTCTGTATAGTTTATTGTAATAGGCCTTTAATTCCTCAACTATTTGCCTGGGTTGGGCAATAATATTGTGGCCACCTTGGATGCTTAAGTATTTGATTGAACATGATGCCTCCTGGGTTTTAAGATGTAAGGTCAAAAGCCTACCTGCCCATTCACCTGAGGAAACATACAAAACTTTAGCCTTAAACAAGGTAAGTTCCACTTGAGCTCAATTAAACTTGTGGTATTGTTCTTGGACAGAATTTAAGCACAACTCCATCTGATCAGATGGGTCTGTTTATAACTGTCATTCAAGGGATTGTATTTGCTATAACAATGCTGCGACTTTGGCCTGCCTCTCTTTCATGGCCACCATGGCCAACTGAATGATCCCCCCCCAATTGCACATTTATAAGCTCCCCAAAAAAGTAGCTGCCCTGGACACTGTCAAGAGGTCTAAACCTCACTCTCAGGTTCTTGGCAATAAAGGGCATACAAGGAATCCCAGACACACTGCATAAGAGTAATAAAGCTTGTTTATTACTACCAAAAGGAAAATCACAGTTGTCCTAAGCAGTTCTTACCAATAGGAACTGAGAGCCAACGGTAAGCATTCTCTATAACTCGAGGAATCTCCATGTCTCCTGAGGTCTCCGAGGTAGAACACATAATGTCTTACATTATATACCTACGATAATTACCATGATTACTGTAAGACAGAAATATTTCTAGTTACAGAGATGAGCCCTATTGGCTAAATTAGAGGTGGCTCCTCAGTGTGAGATAACATTATACAATTTTGCAGTAGTCATCACTTTGTAGAAACAAAGAGGTACAGTTTGTACATAGCCGTATAATAATACAAATCATCAAAATATGGCAATGCTAACTCATATATCATAATCATTACAAAGACACAGATGTCCTAACATCTTGCAAACAAGAAATACATATGTATATTGGAAAGTAAAGTGTATAGTAATAATGTCCATACATATCCTGACATCTACTCTTACATGGTAGATGCCCTTAGCCCTATATGTTAGTATAAAATATGCCTAAATGCTAGTTGTCTGCAGTGCACCTGTGGAGGCACCAATCAGGGTGCAGGGACCTCATGTAACAACACAGTGCCCCAATTCTCCTGAAAAAGGTGATCCATAAAGTCTTTCAAGTGAGTGACCAACTGAGCATCCCCAAGTAATGTGTCATTCATCTGCCAGGTCTTACAGAAATCAAGATTTGTCTCCAACGACATAAGGGGTACTGGATAGTGATCCAAAAGGACTAGTGGGAGAATTACCACTGCCCCTAACCCACGTAAAAACAGAAAATAATCTATCCATGAGTAAGTCCCATGGGGAGAAGAAAAAAGGGATAGTCTTTAGAGGTAGGCTAAAGGGTCCTCCATGGGTCAAGCAGGGCATCAGTATCCATGAGCTCTCTCAGGGCTCTCTGATTTAAAGTAAAAGGATGGACAGAGGAGCCATATTGATCAATAGTCCCATCCAGGGGAACATTCCAATCTCCTGCTAAAAAAATGGGAGATCCAGCCAAGTTGCCAACTGTAGTGAAACATTAACAAATACTTAGGGGTTGTCCTTATTTGAACCATAAAATGAGGCCAGAACTAATTCTGTGTGGTCCAAAGTGCCCAGTACAATTACATACCTGCCATGGGGGGGGGTGGCAATCACCTAATGCATGAGAAAATCGAGGTGCCTGGCTATCAAAATAACTACCCTGCCTACAAAACTCCCCGTGTGGTGGAATTTCTAAGTACCATTAGACTAGCAGTGGCTGTTCTAAGGGTACTTAGAAAGTTCACCATCGAGAGAGTTGACCTAGTAGTGGCAACATGCCGCAGTCTCCCCTCCCTGATGTTCCCAACAAATATGATTGTAGTATACTTCCCTGGTAGTCTACAGGAGCTCTGATCCCCGAGTACCCCCATATAAATAAACAGTACCCAAAGCCTCCTTCCTGGTGGACTAGCAGACTCCCCCTCCTCGATGCCCCCATGAAATATTTATTAATCACAACACCCAGGCGGTCTAGCGGACACCATCTCCGATGTCCCCATAAATTATTTGTTACTCATAAGACCCTGGTGATCTAGTGGACCCCCAATCCCCGAATACACCCATATAAATAAATAGCACCCAAAGCCCCCTTCCTGGTGGACTAGCGGAACTTCCTCCCAGTGTCCCCATGAAGTATTTATTAATCATAAGACCCTTTTTTTTCAATTATTTAACCAGGAGAGACATACTAAGCTAAAAGCTTGTTTACAGGTGTGACCTGGGAGCACAGGGAAGTTAAGTTACTTGCTCAGGGTCACACAGTATGCAAGTGGGGGCTGTGGGATTCAAAACCCAGGTCTCCAGATTTGTAGCTCAGAGCCTTAAACCACTGTGCTATACTGATTCCCTGCTGCTAAACTGCTGGTAGACCCTGGTGGTGTAGTGGACCCCCACTTCCTGATTCCCAATGTCCCCATGTTGTATTACTGTATTAAAAAATCCCTGGTGATACAACAGCTACCTCAAAGCCCTGGTCCCCCTTTATACCATAATATGTAATGGTTGGTGGTATAGTGTCCCCCACCCTGGTAGGCAGTGTCCCCCACCCCACTCCCCTCTCCCAAGAACAGGCCGGTGACTGGCACAGCCCACCGCTCACCACCATGGCCAGTCAATGACTGAGCTCTGAAGGGGGCATACTGTATACAGTATGCATTCAGGGAAAGCTGTCAATCAGTGAGCATGAATGGTATGCAGTACGTGCTACTTCAGAGCTCAGTCAGTGGCCAGCAGTGGTGGTGAGTGGTGGGCTGTGACAGTTGCCAGCCCATTCTGGGCATGGGGAGAGTGTGGTGGGGGGACACTGCATATCAGGGTGGATTTCACATCAGTGACCAGCTCATTTAAAATAGATTTGATTGAAACAAACTCCTACATTTAGAAGTCAGATTCCTTCTCCCTTGGGTGTTCAATTATAGGAGAAAGTGGGTCTGTGCCAAAGTCCAGCTGGTGGCTTTTCAGGGGCTGGTGTTGCTCCAGACTTGGCAGTGTAGAAACCAGCTATGTCACTGGTTCAGAATCAGACTTCAGCATCACCATATGTTACAGGCTGTTCATAGGCCACTTCAAAAGATGTTTTCATAATAATTGCTCCGGGTAACTTTAAAATAGTTCGGGGTCAGCAAGTAAACCAAAGTAATAAACCTCAACCCTGCATGGAGCTCAACCTCTTGTGATCACCACCATCATCTATGTCATTGGAAGTCTGGGCTCATCACTTAAAATCAGTACCTCCACCACACTGCAACCCCTGCCCTCTGGGTTGCCAGAGATAGCTAGAGGCAACCATTCACACAGTCACCCATCAGACTCCACATCCTGGGGTCCATGCCACCCCAGGATCCCCTGCATGTATACAGCAGGTGATCCACTTCAGGACACAGGATGGGCATCCGATTGGATGTCCAAATGGATCCCACAATCCCTCCTTGTACAGCCACACTCCACACTCGTGCAGCTGCATGCTGGGAGATGGTGGGGGCACGGACAGGTGGCTGGAAAAGGTGAACACACTTGAATCATGTGTAGCTACCACCCCTTTCTGAATAGAGCCCATTATGCTGGCCATCACAATGTAGTTTTTCAGTAACAATCTAATTTTGCATTCTATTTTTATGTGACAGTATTCAGTATATAAATATTAAAGTCCATTTCTTAAAGAGACTTATTTTTTTTTTTTTTTAGCAATTTACTAAACTTTTTGATTTCATAAAAACAAAACAACCGATCAGCATGGACACACAAATTAAAAACCATAAATGAATAACCAAGGATTAACAGGGCAGTAACATTCAACAAACCACCCTCCCCCTCATGTTCACCCCAGCATGCCACATGCACCAATATGGAAAGACTGGACAAACCACAATGAAGGGTAACAAAATAACCTATTCATTGCCCTTAAGAATAGTGGAGTCATATTAGGGGGTACCTCTAATTAAAAATTTACTTTAAAAAGAGAATAGAAGGACTGCCAGCAATCCTGGAATGCACCCCAGGTTACATTTGAAAGGGCAACTGCACATTCAGCATTCAAAGCTGTTAGAAATTCCTGGAGCCACTCTGAATAAAAAAACAACAGCCCACTTCCAGTGACATAATATTATCAATTTAGTGACCAATGTAACAATCGCCATGCGTTTCTTTAATTTAGTAGTGGGAATAGCTGTATAATCTCCCAATAAAAATGCCTCTACTGTAAAATAACTAGCGAAGTCAAAACATGTGGATGTCTCCCTCTTAATTAACTGCTAAAAGGCTTTTATTTTAGGTCAGGACCACAGCTAATGGTATAATATACCATCCTCTAATCCAGAGATCTCAAACAGTGGTGACTGAGCCCTGCCCATTTTAAATGCTCTAGAGGGAGAGTAATAAAAATTGCGTAAAATTTTAAACTGCAACCACCTTAATCCTATCTTGCTTAACTACCCGGTTTATGTCTAGCCAAATCTTCCACCAATACCGGTCTGATTGGTTAATGTCCAGTAAATTTTCCAATAATATGCCACTGGATGGAACTTTTCCCAGGACCGCTGACAAATCTCTTTATAAAGGTTAGAAATAGACCTTTTTTTTAAGAGAAAGAGAATGACATTTTTCAAAGACATTACCGACCACGTTTGCCCATGGCGGGGGGGAAAACCGAGCTACAAAATGTCTGACTTGTACTACTTTAAAATGGTCTTGGGGTGTAAGAGAAAACCGTTGTATAATTTCCCGTACAGACAACATTTTCCCATTGTGTAAAATTTCTGCAAAGTAATAAATGGTTAGATTCAACCTGGTCGCCCCTGAAAACAGGCACTTGTGCCTGGTGGGCCTTATCTGGTTACCAAAGGCAAAAATCACAACCCACTCCACTGGCGTCCCCCTAAGTTCTTTAGGCAGAGTACTCCCAAGCACATATAATAAAGAAGGCAAAGAAAACCCATATTTGTCTGCCAAAAGAATCTCTATTTCATACCAACTTGGAAAAGGCCTATTCAGCATATTGGGTTTAAGCCATGGAAAGCATCTCACCAAGTGAATGGCTAATTAGTAATAATACATGTCTGGAAGATATAGATCTCCTGAGCCCCGCAGCCTGCACAGATTCCTGTATGCTCTCCTAGGTGGTTTCCCCTTCCACAGAAATGTTGAACATGTCGAATTAATTTTACTGAACCACGCTTTAGGAAGAAAGGTGCTGAGCATATTCAATAGATAAAACAGTCTTGGCAAAACCACCATTTTGATAACATTTGCTCTCCCCTACACTGACATGGGTAATTGCTGCCAGTGGGTTAAATCTTTCTCTAGATGTTTAATGAGTGGGTCCAGATTCTAGGGTTTCAGTTGAGAAACTTCTTTTGAGAGCTTAATCCCTCAATACGATAGGGCATGTGCCTCCCACTGTAGTCCCATTTCAGAAAACTCCACTTTTATACACAAGGGAGAAAGTGGATAAACTACCACCCTACGCCTATGCAACTGATAACCTGAAAAAGAGCTAAACTGGGATATGATTTTCAATGCTGATGGCAATGATGATTTCTATTAGAGAGATGTAATAGTATGTCATCTGCAAATGATGACAATTTATATTCTATTCCAGCTACACAAATACCTTCAACCTCACTGGCCTGGTTCAGTCTGTGGGCCAAGGGTTCAAAATACAAATTAAACAATGGGGGGCAGTGGGCAACTCTGTTTTTTTTTTTATCATTTAAGAGTTTTTACCTGCAGCCACAGTCCTGCCTAGTGTCCAGCCACCGGTCCTCCTTTCACCTCCGACCCCGAAGCTGACATGCCCAGCTGGCATATGCAGCTACACCGTCAAAAGGGGCCCCTCTCTTAGCCCCTGCACCTGGTGAGAAACCATTACAGGAACATGCCTTCCAGGCATCATCAGTCAGTGAATCTGTGGCCATCAAGCTGCCTCACACTGACACTGCTGCCATTTTTCCCCCGTTTTTCCCTGATGGAAGCACAGACGTGCAATGATGTCCATGCACTGACATGCAGACATCTGCTGTGCTTCCCCCCAGCTGAGCACCAGTGCAACTGCATTACCTCCGGGCATCCCAGGGATCAGAAGAGCATGGCGTGCATCCACCCCTTCCCCCCCCGGGACTAGGAGAGCTGTTATCGGATGCTCAATCCTAGTCCTTCCCTGCTGACCCCTTATGACCCAGGCTCATTTCCAAACCCGGGTCACCAGCGTGGACCGAGGTGTGGCATCCAGCACTGGTGACCCTTAGCGCCACTGGGCCAGTGCCAGGGGGCAACCCTGTTGAGTCCCACTAGTCAGCCAGAACAGACCAGAGAGCTTATTGTTACAAAGTGTCCAAGCAGATGGACAATGATATAAAATTTGGATTTTTTTGATAAATTCAGAAGGGATCCCATAACGACTTAGAACCTCAAATAAACAGGACCATGGCACATGGTCAAAGGCTTTGTCTGCATCCAGGGACACCAACAGAGCATTGGCATCAAGATCCCTGGACACAGAAAAAAGATAAAATAGTTTACAAAAATGGTCACCAGCATTCTGCCCCAGCACAAACCCTGCTTGCTTCAGACCTAGGAGGGAGGTCCATACCTTTGTTAAATGAGCAGCCAAAATGTTGGCGTAAATCTTGATATCATTATTTAAAAGGGAAATAGGATGGTAGTTTCCCACTTGTGTAGGATCCCTCCCTGGTTTCAGTAAAAGCACTATCCTCGCCTCAAACAAAGACTTTTCCACTATAGGAGAGGAGCTCCAAGAATTGAAAAGATCAGTAAGGAGTGGAAAGAGTTGCTCCTTGTAAGTTTTGTGAAACAAAGAAGGGAACCTGTCTGGCCAAGGAGATTTGTCTAAGAGAAGAGAACTACTGGCTTGGCCCACTTCAGCTTCTGTAATTGGGCCCTCCAACAACTCCTTTTGCTCAGCTGCTAATGCTGGGAGATGTGCTTGGATCAAAAAATTGTCTATCACTGCCCTATAGGGGGGTGACAAGGCAGGGGGAGAGTACAGATGTTGATAAAAAGTTTTAAAGATAGTTGTCATATCCAATGCATTGCTAAGCAGAATGTTGGTATTAGGATCCCTCAATGCGGTGATCCAATTGGACTCCTTCTGTTGTTTCAGGCGAAGAGCCAGAAACCAGCCTGCCTTGCCACACTAAATGATATAAGTAGCCTTAATCCTGGACGCCATCTTGTCTACTTTCTCTAAGAGATAAGACAAATATTCGGCTCTCAGGAGTGATAGTTGGACTCGGTCATCTTCCGATGGGAAGGGGGATAATTTCTTCTCGAACATCCTTATTTCATGCAGCCAGTTATTCATCTTGGTTTGTTGTTTCTTTTTCCTTATGGTAGCTAAACGTATGAGCCTCCCCTTCCCTCCAAATGGCTTTAAGAGCAGCCCATAAGGTATCAGCAGCTGAAATGGATGCCTGATTGAATTGTATGGTATCGATCAAGAATTTTTAAAAATGGGCTACTAATGTGAGATCCTTAAACAATAGGGTATTTAAGGACCATGAATGCGGTCTTAAGATTAGATGCTGAAGTTCCATAGATAATACCACCGGGGAGTGGTCAGAGAGCACCCTAGCCAAAAACTGACACTCTAAAATATAGGGGAGCAATTGTTTACTTACTAGAAAGTAGTCCAGTCTGAAATAAATCCCATGGGCAGCTCAATGAAATGTAAAGTCTTTAGCCAAAGGATTGGCTTGGTGCCAAGGGTCAACGAGCCCAAAGGAATCAATAAATTCCTGTACAGATCGCTGAGTTGGGGCCAGCCCTTTTTTATTCCTGTAGGACCTATCTAGGTCATTAGCAAGCACTAAATTCCAGACCCCTCCCCCCATTAACAGGGGGGGTTATGGCTAAAGGGTGCCAAAATGGAGGCGAGATGTGTGAAAAAAGATGGAGACTCAGTAGTAGGGCCATATATAACCCCTAACACTAACTCAAAGTGACCAATTGTTCCCTGTACAAACAAAAATCTACCTTCTGGATCTTTAATTTCCTGTGAATATTTAAAGGGAACAGCTTTCCTCAATAGAAGTGCCACCCCTCTATGTCTAGTGCTTCCACCCGCTCCTATGGCCTGCCTCACCCACATTTTACAAAGCTGGGAAACATGCCCCTCTGTGAGATAGGTTTCTTGCAAAAAACTAAATGAGGTAAAAACTTTTTTAAATGTTTTAAAACATATACTTTTTCTTATTATCTCTCGCCCCTTTAATATTCCAAGAAATTACGATTATACTATTGGCCATAGCTAAGAAACATTAGATCTCAATGCTTCCCTAATGAGGAACTGTGGTGCATGTGGACGCCCCTCACCCTTTACCTCACCCTCCCACAAAAACATGTCCCCAAACAACGCTATCCAAACTACATACAAATAACTAACATCGTGTCCTGTATAAGGTACAAAAATATACCTTCTCTGGGCCTTATGCCAACACTTAACTATCTGGCCTTTGACGAGGTCTGAGGGAGACCATCTGAATCCCCTAAATCACTAAAAATAGACTGCAGGAAGACCAACCTTTATCAACTGGCCTCCGTACTCCCCCCTGATCCCCACGAATATGCATCCTGCTGCTACCTCAATCTATCCAGTAACCTCCTGATTGCAAGACCACCAACATGGCACAAAAGAAGTGAATTACAGGTCCCTGCTATCCAGTCAGACCAATAGAGAAGAGTTATACAGACCCTAGTCTAAACACTTACGAAGCACCTAAAAAGCAACTTCAAACTTATTAAAAATATGTTGAGAGCCCCCTGAAGAAACAGGAAAAGTTAAAACAGAAAGTACCCAGCAAGACTTTATACAGCTGGTGAGAGACTGCCCCCTTCATAATAATAATAAAAAAAACTAAAACAAAGGCATAACAGAAATGAGTCTATGAATTCTTAAGGCCACGATGAACAGCACACAACACAATGGTGGGGGAGGGGGGTCATTTATAAAAGGCACATCCCAAAAACAATTGGAGTAAATGAACAGGAGCTCTAGATTACAAGAGAAATGCATTTCACCCCTTTAAAGACTGGTATTCACTCCCACAGTTTGCTGGTGGGGCTGCTAATAGAAGCTGATAATTACTTAAATTATAAAATATTCAAACAGTAAATGGGACACATCACAATAAATCTAAAACTACAAGGCATTAATTAACAAATAAATTGTCTCCAATAACATGGTTCAAATAAAGTTCCTTGCATAAACCGAGGCAAGGAATCAAAATGTCAATACTAGATGGCATTTCCCTACCATCTGAAATTGTTAAAGCACTCTTGCGCCAGGGCAAAAAAAGATTGAAAGCTCCAGAGAGTTCCAGCCCAGCCATAGAAATGAGTCTAGTTCTGCTGTAAAGGGTATCAGCATAGGAAAACTAAGAATTCAATACCGAAAAATTAACTTTCATTAAAGATGACCATTTAAAAGTAACCCTCCAGCAGTTTTAAAAATAAAACCAAACACCAGTCTTGTACTACACAGCCGCTTTCTTAGCTATTTCAGCCAATGACGATTTAGACTGGATAATAACAAAAAGTTTCTTTGTACCCTGGGTATAGTGTCCATTTAATAATGCAACCATAATGATTAACTAATGTCTATAATAAGAAAAGTACTAAAATCTGATTGAGATCAACAGTTCCTCCTAGCAAAGTCAGAACCGATGTAGACTAAAAACCTCAGTCGGTCTTTTGCCAAAAAGGAAGATCTTCTTTAGCTCCATCATGGCTTATTCTGGTGTTTCAAATCAATGCCTTCCCAATACAGAGATTACCCCTAGTCTTGCAGGTACAGCAGCTGGTGCTTAATCTGCTCTGCCCACAGCTTGGCCGTTAGAGGTCTAACAGTGGCTCTCGCTTGCCAAATCTTGAGTCATATCAGGGACGAATTGTAATTTTTTTACCAGACCATTGCAGACCCACTAATTCCTGACAGCCTTCAAAATAAACTCTTGATCTAGAAAATTCAACAACTTAAATATAATTGGTCAAGGAGGTTCTCTAGCCACTGGCTTGGCTCGCAGGGCCCGGTGAGCTCTTCCAAGTACGTAGTGAGGGCTATTCGGACAGAGGCAAATTAACTTTGCAGGAACTTCTGTAGAAACTCTAGTGTTGGCCCCTTCCTCGCCCTCTGGGAGACCAACCAAAACCAGATTCTTTCTTCTATTGTGACCTTCAAAATCATCAAGTTTATCTTCCAACTTGCCGACTGATCTCCTGAGGGTCACCATGTCAGGCTCAAGCTTTTGTTGGTAATATTCTATGGAAGTAATTCAGACCTCTGTGTCCAAAACCTGCTGTGTGAGGTCCCTGATCACAGGCTTTAAGTCCTTCATGTTGGCAATGAGGGCAAAAAGCACTTCTTTAATTGTCTGTAACTCCATGTAGATCTGACCTGGAGATAGCTCCTGAGGGACCAGAGTAGATGGGGAACTGAGAGAGGAGCTATGATGAAGATGTTTGGCCTCCAGCTCGGGGAGTGGTTCCTCTTTCACCACAGGTGGCTCTAGACAGGATCTTTCATGTTGCAGCAGCATTTCCATATTAAACTTCTTGGAACCATTCACGGATATACAGCGGAAATATAGCTGCACACTGGAGCCAGTTTTAATCTTGATAGAGGTGATGTAATGGTAGAAAAACTGAAAATTCAGATAGATCTCTTCTCCCTAGCTCCTACCCTGACTCTAATATCATGTGACTCCGGAATTTATTTATTTTTAATTTATAATTTTTTAAAACATAATCTTTATTCTTTTTGCTTGTAATCACAATGGGGTCTCTTCACTATGCAAACCTACTATGTATGTGTGACAAGTAGGCATGTCTACAATTGAATGCTACTCAGTAGGGTCCAGTGGACCTGTGGTGGCAGTCACTTTAGGCATGCTAGTGCCTTGCACACTGGATCCTCTGGCCACTGAAGCAATTACACACCTCAGGCAGTCCAGGGCATGCTAGGGGTTGTGCCTGCACTCTGCACCATTCACTAAAGTGCAGAGTACATGGTTAAAGGAGCACATTACCTGATTGGGACTTTACTGTAACTCTTACTCACCCCCCAATGGATATCTTCTGGCAGTGTTGGGCACAGGCCCCCCCACCACACTGCTGCCTCAACCCACTGGGCTGCTGGGGAAGGCTGGGGGCAACCATTTGGCAGTCACCCATTGGACTGCACATCATGAGGTTCACACCTTCCCAGGATCACTGCACACGTGCAGTAGGGGATCCACTTCAGGGCCCAGACAGGCATCCAGTTGGATGAACGCCTGCATTCCGTGATCTGCCCCCATGCAGCTGCAATCCACACCCATGGAGCTGAGTGTCTGGAGGTGGGAGTGCAGACAGGCAGCTGACAATGGTGAATTCCAGCCAGTGTGCACCAATCCTGGAGTACAGAGCTGCTTCAGCTCTATACATGTGAATCACAATTTTATCCCACCCCTCAGTGAATAGAGTCCAGCATTTTTAGGGAACAGATACAACTTCCAACCATTTCATATAAAAAGAAGTACATAAATAGTTTAATTCATTCTCTTTTAATGATACTAGAATAACCAAGAAAGATATTGTAAAAAATAATCATTTGCATCCAGATAAATGAAAAAAACATAATCTATTTCAAGCAAATTAGACTTTTAGTGGAACTAGTAAAATACTACTTTCTTTATTCCACTATGTGTTCTTGTAATTGTAAGGATAATTATAGTTCATAAACAGTTTTTTACAGCTTAATATACTTTTTAGATTATTAAGTCATTTACATAGACTAAAATAAGTGAATTAATGAATGTCTGTTTGCTATCTGGATATGCTACACAGTGCTTTTGTGATATCAGTTTTGTTACCCTTGGTACTGTTTTGTTTATTGTATTTTCCCTGCTTGGCTGTTTGTAATTGTTACTTTCTGTATTCAGTCCATAGCCTCCTTCCCAGGGTCGCGCCTGGAAACAAGCCTTGGCACAGTGGGCCTTTGCCATTACCAATTTTAAATTATGAAATGGGCATAAAAAATCAAGGTCTGTGATTGGTCAACTAGCCACTTGACCAGGGCTGATATCCCAGAACAATAGCATGCTGGGACTACAGTGACCTCATCACTAAATCATTTCATCTGACAGAAGTGAACATTCCATTTGGCAGCCATTGATTTCTCCTGACAGAGAAAAGAAAATCTTGACAAACTTTGAACTCTTCGTTGACATTCTTGATGAATCAAATCAGCAAACAACCCAAGAAACTTCAATTGAAAATCCACAACAAGAAACAAGCAGCCTAATAACTGCAAATTAAGAGACTTCAACAACAGTAAGCCGTTATGTCAGTGCCTCAGAAACCAAGCTATCAAATCTGGAACCGACAAGAAACGAAGCCAAAACAATGAGGCAAACAACCTGGGCCATTAACCAACTGAGTGACTGGCTGAAAGAAAAAAAATGATAGTCAACTTTGACACAATAAGCAAAGAAGATCTTAACCTGCTACTAAGGCAACTGTATGGCACAATCTGGAATAGTAGTGGTGAAATGTATAGTATCTCTTCATGTGTGTCTCTGTGAGCTGGCATAAATCGCTACCTAAACAACCTGCCTCTCAGCCATGGCATTAGCATAATGCATGACACAGAATTCACCAGCTCTATGTATTTCTTGGTATCCTGAAAACACTAAGGCAACAGGGGAAAGACAAAGCTTGCCACCATCCATGTATTACTGCAGCAGTACTGAAAAAATAAGATCCAGTAAAGCCCTGAACATTAACACTGCAGTGGGACTGGTCCAAAAAGTATGGCTGGGCGTACAGCTTTACTTTGTCTGCCGTGACAGAGAAGGACTCCGTCCACTGAAACCTAGCAGTTTTCAAATCTTAACCGATGAAAATGGGCTCAGTTACTGCACTATGTCATACAATGAGGCAACCAAAAATCATGCAGATCCCCACGAATCCTCACAATGTAGTAACAGAGGTTTTATGCCTGAGATACGAGATGATCCACTGTGTCCAATCAAATCTCTCCTCCTGTACCTAAGCAAAATCTCATCGGATGCACCAGCATTTTATTTGCACCCCCACTGCATCCCCAAAGCACAGTTAGCTACAGGGCAGATCTGGTTCACTAATGAAGTGATGGGCAAAAACATTCTAGCCACAATGTTAGCCCAAATTTGCAAACTCGTAGATGTACCCACCATTACCAATCACAGTCTCCTTAGCACTGCCATTCATCTGCTGTCTGCCACAGGTCTCGAATCTAGGCAAATTATGTCCGACTTTCAGATGAGACATTAAACCGAGGTCCCATTTGCCTGTTCTGGTGGTAGTTCAGGTGGATGTTAAAGATCCCATGGCACTTCTCTAAAAGAGCAGGGGAATTTCCCCGGTGCAATGGCAAAATTTCCTCCATTCACGAAAAATACCACCAACAGCTTCATCTGGTTCAAGTCCATTGGCATTCATCTGTATCTCCCCCCTCCCCTGGGTAGTGCCTGAAAATAGGCAGGATTTGTGTAGTGCACTTACCTGGTCAACAAAAACTAAATAAAATAAATAAAATAAAATGTCCGTGACCTGCCACTGGTCGGAATCATCGCTAAGGAGTTACTGGGCTACCAGCTTGCAAGACCGGCGAATTTGGTCAGAAATCCTAGCGGGGCAATGTTCATCCACTTCTGTAAGTCAGCCGCAGACTCCATTTTGTGACCAGCCATCAATGTCAGCATCCATCAGGACACCATATTCCTCTGATGAAAACAGGTGGGATTCACCTCCTACAGGAAATGTAAATGGCTTCCTGATGCCTACTGCTCAGTTCCTCATCCCTAAAAATGTGCCATTAAGAAAAGCTGCAGCTCCTGATAACCAGACCACTGATCTCTCTATCAGCCAAGCACAAAAAATGTTTGAAGTGAACCAGGCATCTAGAGAAATAGCTGAAGTCTGCCAGGCAGCGGGAGAAACTGCCGAAGTCGGCCAAGCAGCAGCAACAGAAGCTGATCCCAGTAAGTTTTCAATGCCTTGTACCACAAGCACCACAGTGCCTTTTGAACATTATATTAATATAGGTACCCTGCAAGGAAATGTTCAACTAAACATGTACAATTATGCAGCTAAATGAACTCCAAAAAAAACCTCTGCAAAGTAATCAGAACTGTACAGGCTATGCAGTTCAAGTTGTTCAGCCGTAAGTGAAGCATAAATACTGTACTTGTTTAACCTGTTACAACAGTTGTGCCCTATTTCATCACAGTTCAGTTATCTGTTTATTTATTGTTTTTATCATACATATGAGTTGTATGCCAATGAAATATCTAAACAATCCTATTTATTCTGTTAGGTACTATTTTATGTCCATCTAGTGTAAACATAAAAAAAAGTTTGAAAAAATACTTCATAAAACTTTTCTAAACATAGCAGCTTCTATGTCTTTATTTCATACAATTATATGTTGCCGTGCCCATTTCATAATAGCAATAGGTCACTCAGAGGCTTGGTGGGATAACGGTCCTTCTCGGGTGGTGGAAGCACTTCACCTTCAGCATCATGCTTCAATCCACCCGAGGCAGGCAGTTATCCCACCACAACACCCCCCATCGTGACTTATTGCTTAAATAAATAACTGAAGGGGTGGAACAACTGGGTTGTTCCACGTTTCTAAAGCAGCCTTTTAGTGGTCATGGGAATTAAGGTCAATAACGCTTTTTTTGTTTATTTCTTACTAGGGTTTAAGCTTGAGAAGTCATTTAAAATGAAAATTTTAAAAGGCAGTGGTGTCTCCACTTCTAAACTTTGTGTTGCTTCTTCTTTTGTTATTAGCAATACTTGTTTAATCTTAGAACAAGCCCAAACCAGGTGAAATAATGTACCTTTCTGAAAGCAATTCTTCCAGCATGCAGAGGTGTTCTGATATGCCATTTTGTATAGAAGATTTGGAGTGAAATATGCCTTTGAGATTAATTTAATTTGTATTGATTTCTTTTTGGCAGATTTATAAAATGTGTTTGCATTCTTCCATATAAGTTGCCAATGAAATGGTTGTACACTTGGTACACCTTCTTTGAACCAAGAATTCTGTATTTTATTATTATAAATTTGATTAATTGATTGGCTATGAACATTCTATCATTCTGATGTTAGTCTTTAAATAAAATACATGGAGAGTTGAATCATATGCTGAACAAGGTTTAACAAGTATTGAAAAACAAACAAGAGAGTACCTGAGTGACCTTCTGACTTCTGTCCGCCCTGTGCACTTGCTCTGCTCATTTGACCAAAAGTCTCCTGGTGGTTCCTAGGGCCCATCTGAAGACCACTGGAGATTGATCATTTGAGGTGGTGGGCCTGGCCCTGTGGAACTCACTTCCAAGATCTCTGACGGAGGCCCCAATTTGTGGAGGTGTTTAAGAGGGGTCTGAAGGAGTATCATTTTAGAGAGGCATTTGCAAACTGCTTATGAATCCCAGAAATAGGAGACTGCTGAGCCGTTTATTTATTTTTTTTTTTACCTTTCAGTCTTTATTTTGTATTGGTAGACAGATACATATAAAACAACAGGAGACATGGACTAAAAATAACTTAAAAATAGACATAAACAGTTAACAAACAAGTGCACTGCCATTCTGTAGGTTATGTTATTTCATTTGTTGCCTTAGATGAGAAAATATAAATAAATAAAAATACAATTGGCTTTCTTGTAGTAACCCGATGCTTTATGAAACAGCTCAGGTTAGGGTTGAAAATCTGCCCTAAGAGGTGAGATGTAAAGGACCCAACTTCTCCACATATTCTCAAATGTCTTTTGAGACTTATCAATGCTGGCAGTAAACCTCTCCATCTTACAGATATCTATCATTATCTGATGCCAAGTATCTAGTGTAGGAGGCAAGGGGGAACCTCAACCTTTCATAATAGCCTTCTTGGCAGCTAATAAGGCCAGATTGAGGAATTTTCTGGAGGGACTATCTAAAAATTCCTGTGGACTATCCCCAAACAGGAAAAAATGAGGTCCCAGAGTTATGTTAGATGATATCAGTTGTTGAAGAGCCTTGTGTAAGTGGTCAAGGAAAGGGTATAGTTCCTTGCATGACCAGAAAATATGACCGAGGGAGGCTGGGGAGAATTCACGTTGCCTCCAACACTCTGCTTTGCAGTTAACATTATATTTCATCACCACTATTGGAGCCCTGAAATATCTAATAGACATCTTCCAAGCAAATTCTTTCCAGAAACCTGAGTCTGTGCCCTTATACATTGTCTTTATATGTGTCTCCCACTGAGAGGGAGTTATCTCCACTCTGAGGTCTCTCTCCCATGCTTGCCTAATGTTGTCTAAGGGTTTACTATATAAAGAACATAAACCCTTATAAAGGGATGAAATTATGTGAGGTGGGGTTGACCTACCATCTATGGCTCCAAGTAAAATTAACAGGAGTCCAGGGAGAGGAGAGTCTCCCCAACTCACCTTACCCAGGGAGTAAAGATAATTCCTTGTCTGGAAATACCTAAATCTATCTGAATAGAGAATATCATATTTTAGGACTAATTCTGTTAGGGAAAGGACTGTTCCCTGAGGCATAAAATGATAAACTAGATGAAGCCCCTTCCTCTGCCAATTAAGATATCCCTTGTCCATTTTAGCTGGGACAAAAGCATCCAAGAAAGGCAGGGAGAACAACGCCGACCTCCAGGGCGCAAATCCCCGGGATGTCAGTACCCTCTGCCAGCAGTGCAGGGTTGAATGAGTATAGGAACTGGCAATACTCTCTGCTCTAATTACTGGGGGGCGGACAGTAGGGTACGGTTCACCTCTTCTAGCCCTTTCCCCTGCAATTCCACCCACTTCCATTTTGCCATATAGGATCTATCCAGACAGAAGATGGGTATTCTAATTTGAGAGGCAAGGTGATATAATCTGAAGTTGGGTAAGGACATACCTCCATTTCGTCTAGTTAGTTGTAATATTGAAAGGTTAATCCTGGGTTTTTGATTGGCCCAGATGAATGACGACATTTTTCTCTGTAATGTTCTGTAGAAAGTGTCAGGAATCTGAGTTGGAAGAGTCTGGGCCAGGTATATGAAGTGAGGGAGAACCACCATCCTGACAGATTCTATACGTTGGTACATGGACATGGGAAGGACTCTCCATCTATCTAGGTCTGCAGTCGTTTTGGTCATGCAGGGGGTATAGTTCAGAGAGAATAAGTCATCATACGAAAGGCCAATCCGCACACCGAGGTATTTGATGCTCTTCAGATCCCAGCGGAAATTATACGTTTTCCTCAAATCCGTATTAGGGGTGAAGTCCCAGCCCAGGACTTCAGTTTTGGCTTCATTAATTTTATAACCTGAAATCTCTCCAAACCTTTTTAGTCTATCCCAAAGAGGGGGTAAGGAAGTCTCTGGGTCAGTGAGGTACACCAGAAGGCCATCTGCGTATAATGCTAACTTATGGGGTGTGGAGGCAACCTTGATCCCAGCAAGTCCTGCCTCTTGCCGTAGGGCCTGGGCTAAAGATTCCAGGTAGATTGCGAATAGCAGGGGTGACAGGGGGCAACCCTGCCTTGTTCCACGAGATAGTATAATGGGGTTAGAGAAGGAACCATTTATCCGAACATATGCTTTGGGGTTCGCATACATTGATTTTATTAACCCAATTACTGACTGTGGTATCTCAACTTTTCCTAGCACCCCCCATAAAAATGTCCATTCAACCTGGTCGAATGCTTTCTCTGCGTCCGGTGATAGCAGGAGAAATGGAGGCCCGGCCTCTCTTCCTCTCTGCAGGAGATGTAGTGTTCTTTTTATGTTATCTTGTGCTTGACGGCCAGGAATAAACCCCGTTTGGTCCAGGTCGATTATTTCTGGGAGAAAGGACGCAAATCTTTTGGAGATTATAGATGCCAAAATGTTGTAATCTATATTAAGCACAGAAATAGGTCTATATGATGAGCAGGACGTACTATCTTTATCTGGTTTTAATATGCTGGTTATATAGGCATATCTCCAGGAGTCAGGAGTTGGTTGGCCCGCCTGTGAACCGTTTATTTTAAATAAGGATTTTACTTATGTATCATTGTTCATTCATTGTTGCTGTTGTTATTAATATATGGTTTTGTATTTGTTGCATTTTATTTATTTCAAACTCTTGCCTGCCTGTACTGCACCCAGAGCCTCTGGAATGGGGCGCTAGAGAAATAAAAGTTTACTTTACTATACTATAATTTACAGTTTCATGTTCATTTAGGTTAACTAACACTGTAAACATTTTACTAATTATTTCATTATAGATTTGTTCTATATATAAATCATTAATATTGCAATTATTATGCCATTCTGAATCATTTGTTACCAATTTTCTAAACAAATCCATACATAATTTCTTGAAATATTGTGGCTGTTTTCTTAACCTTAACATTATTTTTAGGAATGCATAGTACAGTATAAATTACACACTGTGGCCCAGATATTCAAAAAAGTTGAGCCATGCGCAATAGGGGTGCACCTGCGCAAGTCCAAAATTGCGCCATTCTGCGATAGTCAGCAGGAGGCAGTTGCGCCCCCCAAAATCATGCTGAGCAACAGCACAATGAAAATGAAGGCATGCACAACTGAAGGGGAGGAACCATGCATAAATGGCGAAAGGCATATTCAATGATTCTGCGCCATGCGCAATAGGGGGAAGCAGAAGTTGCGCCTATAGCGGAAATGAGCCAAAAATAAAAGGAACAAGGGAGAGGCGCAAGAACGCTACAGGGAAGCCACATGAGGCAGAACTCTAGGCAGACAGACAGGGCAGGAGGGACAAACAGGGCAGGCCAGAAAAAGGGCACCCTGAACACACAGGCACAGAAAAAGTGTGGGGAGCCACAGCTAGTGCAGAAGGGGGAAGTGCCACACAGCACAGAGGCCACCACAGGCAGGTGTTCCCGGTGCAGGGGAAGTAGCAGGGAGGACAGCGGGGGGGAATACAGTAACAGCTGCCAGGGGGGTGAACATAAGCCAGGGACATGGCCAGTGCCACCTTCCAGATGGAGGCCATTATGAGGGGTTTGAGAAGGTGGGCAGCAGGGGGGCGTGACTGTGGAAGGGCCCATTGGTGGTATGCCCCCAACAGGCAGTACCGAGCCCACACCAGCTTCAAGCTGTACAGCGATACTGAGATTGTGGGCCTGTACCGCCTGAATAGGGCAATTCTGAGGCGGCTCTGTGAGCTGTGCAGTGATGTGATGCAGACACCCACACAACGAAGCCATGCCCTGTCAGTGGAGACTAAAGTAACAGCCTGCATATGCTTGCTCACCACGGGTACCTTCCAGAGACTAACTGGGGACACCACAGGCATAACCCAGTCGGCCACGTCATGTCACCTCACTCAATTCCTCAGCGCACTGCTGCCACATGCTGTGGAGTACATCCATTTCCCCAGCACAGCGCGGAGCTTATAGAACATAGGAGTTCCACAGGGTAGCACATATGCCTGGCATGCTAGGGGCAATAGACTGCACCCATGTGACCACGCAGATTCACCTGCCCCAAGGGGGCTTATTGCCATCAATCGCAAGTGATATGCCAGACATCAATTGCCAGGTGGTGCTGCGCAGGGGGCACATAATCAGTGACTGTGCCACGCACTCTGGGGGAGCACATGATGCCTTAATCTGGCACCAGTCAGCCCTATGCCACAGATTCGAGAGTGGGGACATCCCTACTGGACAAGTAGTGGGTGAGTATGTAAACCACATGGACAATCATAGGGCCTGGGGGGGTATGGCCAGAGGTGACATGGGTAGTGGCCTACATGGCCTGGGGCAGGGCGATGCTGATCACCAAACTAACCTCCACCCTCTACACACTGGTGACAGTGGATACCCACTCCGTCCCTGGCTGCTCACACCCTACCGGCGGCCCGTGACCCCATCGCAGCAACGCTACAATGAGGCACATGCCACCACACATAACGTCATCGAGCGGGTGTTCAGGATGCTGAAGGCACATTTCTGTTGCCTGAACACTTCCGGCGGTGGCCTACAGTACAGCCCCTCAATGGCCTGCGGGAGTTAGCTCCTGGCCTGTTGCATCCCTGCAACATGGCCAACGAGAAGTGGGATAGCTGTGATAGGTCAAGAGGGGGACAGTGATGGGGACGATGAGGACACCGGTGATGATGAGATGGGCAGCCCCTCTGGCCGACGGGCCCCGACTGATCTGGCTGGCACAGCTGCACTGGGACACCATCACAGAGGAGCACTTCAGCCAACCCAGGTAAATCATGGGGCCATGTGCAACCAACAGTGGCTAAGGCACAACCCACAAACACGCATGGACACACACCAGGGGTGCATGCCATCAAGGGAAGTGGCAGGGCACAGAAGCACACACACAACCAGGAATGGGTGAGGATTAACATGCCACGCGGATGGACACACACACACACACACACACACACAAAATGCACCAAATGTGCACAGAGGGCAGGAGGCACACCGACCCAGAATGCCAACCCTAGCAACATACATGTTCATAGGCCACCACGCCCACTGCCTGTCCATGTGCGTGTGTCAGATGCTGAGCACCATTGCACATTGGTGTACAGTGCAATGCAGGCATCATCATGCACATGCAACTGCAGACAGCAGCCGGGAGATTGCGCAGGGGATTGTGTGGTTCGCGCAGGGCCAGGTACTCCACCCGCACTGCCCACTGAAACACACAATGCACACAGGCAGCACCAGACAGTAGCTGTGCTGGGAGACAGGTCAGTCATGTGACACAGTGCTCCGGCCACCACGGATGTGTGGGCAGCCCCACCGAGACCCACCAGCACTGACAGGCTGACCACTGGCCTCATGGGGTGGCACCAATGGTCCCCCAGGGGTTCCACTGCATGAACATGACTGTGCTCATGCAGGGGTCTGCAGCACACAAAACATGCCTGCTCATGGAGTGCTTGGGATGCCCACAGCTGAACCCGGTGTCAACAGGGTGGGAGTTGCATGAAGCCGGGAATGGGGGGTGGACAGTGCACTGCGTGGTGTCCGCGATGCATGGGCACCTGACTGTGTGCCCATTGTGGCCATGACAGCAGTGAAAGCCTGTGCATGCCTGTCAATGGCAGCGGTCACATCCTCCCACAAACGGTCCATCCCTGCCAGGATCAGAGAGGTGTCCCTGCTGCGACGCTCCTATGCCTGCTTCAGAGCCACACGCAGTGCATCCATGGACGTCACAAGCCGCATCTGCTGCTGGACTGATGCTTGCAGTAGGTGGGTGTGCTCATCCAAGAGGTCATCTGCCTCCTTGGTATCCTGTCTCTCAGGGTGTGCATGGCCCTGATGATCAGCACCCCTTGAGGGTGGATGCTGAGCACCAGGACCAAGTCTGGGCATGTCCACAGGTGGTGCACAGATGCTGTCACTGAATCCTGCACCCCCAAGCCCATTGGCCGATTGCTGATGCTGCCTCTCTGGCTGCTGCTCCCCAGGGCTCATTAGTGCCACTGCAGTGGCCGCAACAGTCCCATTGTCCTGAACAGATACCAGTACTGCCCCACTGGTGCTGACAGGCACATGCTGGGACTGTGCTGACATGCAGGCCTCCACGGCAGCACCACCCACAGCCATGGGTGCGAAGTGCCCTGCTGTGTGGCCATCCCGTGGCACACACATGTCACTGCCCATGATGTTAGCATCATCATCACCAGTGACGGACTCTGCACTGGCCCCAGTCACAGCATGCTGGCATCCATGGACACCGGCACACTGGGACACAAGCAGGGCTTCCTTCACACCTGTTACAACGACATCAGTGTGGACAGCCAGGCGGCCCCACTGTCGCAATGATCCACCTATACCTGTGGAGGTGGATGGGCCCTCCTCCATCTCCAGCTGACTGTCCTCAGTGGACAGGCCCACCACCGCTGACCCATGCAGATGCTCAGGATCTGTAAGGGAAAGCAAAGTCGCATTACTGCATGTGACCTACCCTGCTCCCCCATAGACAGACCATGACTTACCATGCAGTGATGGGCCACCACCTGTCTGGAAGCCACTACCCAGAACACCCTCAATGGCACTGTGCTGCATGCTTCCAGCAAGCCTCTCCTCCTGTGGCATCAGCTGTACCACCTCCGGCTGTCCCCCACCTGTTGCAGCATGTGCTGCCCTGATGGCAGCCACCTTCTCCTTTATCCTCCTCCTGTCCATGCCCATCTTTTTCTTACATTCCTGCACGGAGCACTGGTGGCTGCCATGCAGGTTCACAGCACGTGCCACCTCCTCCCATGCAGCAGCACGGGTTTGAGGTGTTCCCCGCCGTCCACTGAAAAGTGGCTCCTGATCCAGGTAGGCCTCAAACAAGGCTTCAGTTTCGGCCTTGGTAAAGTTAGGCCTCCTCCTCCCACCACTGCGTTCCTCCTCTCCAACTTGCTCGGTCATTATGTAGCCTGTAAGAATGGCAGTTGTTACCTGTGACTGTGCAGTCCCATGCATGTCCATAAATCCACAGTCCACACTCCCAAACAGCATGCAACTCACCAATAGACTGCAGTAACCGACTATGGCCACTGCAGCCCAATGTCGCACTTTTATAGTGCAACCCATGCAAATGAGGTGAGGTGCAACTTTAAGTAGATGCAAATTGCAGTGCTGCGCCATTGAATGGCTGATTAGATGATTTGCATATGACAGCTGAATATCACGCTGTTGCGCTTTGCGCAATTTTGTTGAACGTGCTGAACCAATGATGCAGTTCTGTGACATGCATAGTACACCTCACTGCGCATGCCCGGGTTGCTGACGCAGGCATCTGCCGCACTGATGATGTGCTGTGAGTGGTAGGCAATGCAGAACACGGCCACCATTGTGCCAGTGGTGCTATAGCATTGGTCACTACATGGCGCTGTGGCACTGGACCATCATAGGCGCAATGGGATAACTGCGCGGTAGGCCGCTATGGCACTGGCACACAGGTAGCCAATCACGCTACATGCATTGTGTTCCAATGGCACTGTGTGTGTCCATGAGCCAGAGACCCTTGACCCTGTGCCTGACCTTTGCCCCCTAGGCGCCATGCGTCAGGCATGGGTGCACCTCTATCGCGCTGTTCGGTGACAGTGCAATAGGGAATGGCAGCGCTGTACCGCGTAGGATCTGCACATGGGGAGCCGCGCTGCAGAGCACCATATTGCCAAATACAGCACCGAGAATGGCATGCAGAAGGCCAGCCCAGTGGTCTGCAATCAAACTGGCCAACCTAGTGGCCATTGTGGAGCCACACCATGGGCCACTGTTCGGGGAGGCACCCCTGGACAGGGCCAGGACCCAGGTGTGGCAGGAGGTGGCCACTTTCCTTGAGGAGGCCACCAGATGGGGGAGGAGCACTGAGCAGTGCAGGCACAGATACGGGGAACTGCGGTGGAGAGAGCCGGATCTACTGGCATGCCTGCAGGCACATGCCAGGAGGGGCACGGTGCCAAGCCAGGCAGGGGTTACATCAACACACTTTTATCTTCCATATGGGTAACGCTGTTGTAAGTGTCCAGCACATGGGGAGGGACTGTCCGGGTTGGCTGTGGTGGTGTTCACAGGTGTGGGTGGGTGGGTCTGGCTGGGTGGAGGGTACACACCTGGGGGGT
Source organism: Neoceratodus forsteri (assembly GCA_016271365.2). Classification (NCBI taxonomy): domain Eukaryota; kingdom Metazoa; phylum Chordata; order Ceratodontiformes; family Ceratodontidae; genus Neoceratodus; species Neoceratodus forsteri. The sequence continues at coordinate 270,353,657 of CM057453.1, forward strand.
TTGCTATGTGGTTTGTATTGATGTTCCTCTCTCCATGTTTGCCTCACAGGCCCGGAGAAACGCTGCTGTGCATGTGAAGAGTGGTGGCAGGATGAGCAGGTGCAGCCAGGTGGGGCAAGGGCCCTCACCGCCCACTGGACCAGCCTGATGAAGGTGAGTGCCATACATCCATGATTACTATTGCATGCTGTGTGACAGGGTGGGCAGCGGGGCATGGCCACCATCCATCGACACCACTGCCATGCACGCGACTTGTTACAGTCAACACTGTCCAGTGGCAATGCATGTCTTGGAGTGCGTTAATGGTGGTCCATGCGTGCACCAGGTACATGGTTGTGCCACTGCCTTTGCACCACATAGCCATGTCATGAAACAGCCACGGTGGTGCTGTGCGTAACTTGGCTGGTGGGTGTGTGCAGCATTCCACATGGCTGTATGCGCCTGGGTGGGCAGGTCATGTGGACATGATCACTGCGGGTGGTCACACACCATCACAGAGGTATGTCCCATGGCCGTATGCCATGCAAAGCGGGCGGGCTGTATGGGGTTGTGCATTCACACCTATTGACTGTGCTTCCTTGTCCTACGTACCCACTCTCTATGGGAAATCAGGGAGGCGCTGAGGGAAATACTACTGGTGGCCAGGGCATCGCTGGACATCCTCAGGCGGATAGATGACACCGGGGTCCTGAGGAGGCACAGAGGCTGGAGGATTCAGAGTGGGGAATGATGCTCCCACTAGGGAGCAATGAGTCCCTGTATTCCCCTACCCCCCTTGGACCGACCCACCCTCACACCCCTCCTTTCCCATCCCATTTGTCCACCCTGCCCCTACCCACCCCACCTTGTTTGTGGCCCCAACCTTGTATATAGTTTATGTGATATTGTAAAGAGTTGAATTTTATATTTGTTCAATACATTTAATTTTGATATGAATACTGTGGTTCTCTGATTTGCAGCGGGCTATAGGCAAGGCCCCTAGAATTCTGCGGCCGCAGAATTTTGCGCAGAACTTGCAGTCTACCGCAGAACTTCTGCTGTGCCGCAGAATTCACCCTTCTTGGTGATTTTTTATTTAATATTTCCGTTTATCCATAGAATCTGATTCCCTTCACCTCTTTTTATATCCAAAACCCATATATGCTCAGAATGTGATGTTGTCATTGCTATAACATCATACATTAACTAATGAAATGGATGCATTCTGCAACAGAAATGAACAGCCACTTTTCTGCCACAGCTCCCACTGGCACAGACGGTGGCACTGCACATCATGCATGGCGATATTTGCTCAACCTGCACTACAGCCTAATGCAATTTTCAGTCTTACATTATTGCACTAGGGCCAACTTAAACAAAACCTTGTCAATAGCACAGACATGTTAAGTCCGTACCTCACTTTGTACAAACCTATTTGTGCCTTTAAGGTATGGAAATGCCATCTGAAATGAATAACTGATAAAATGGATTTACCTGTCATTTTTAAGAAAAATAAAGTAATTATGCCCAGAAAAGTGGGATATAATAATGTGTAGACCTGCTGAAAGAACAGACCTGTTAAATAATTGCGCTGTACACATTTTTGCCAGGGTTATTGATTACATATTGTCATTGGTTGATAGAATTGCCTAAAAGTTATGGAGAAATGTTGTGTGCAGGGACCGCTGTTGGGCCAGAGGGTAGCATGCTGTGTTTCTGTGCCGGCAACTCAGGTTCAGAGATTAGCTCTGGGAGCTGGCTGGCAGCACAAGGATCGGTGGAACACATCACTGCTCGGAGCCTGGGAAAGTATGGTGCTATGTTCTGTCACACAGTGGACACATTGTGATGGGCTGGAGAGCTCTATCTCATAGTTGGTTCACATGCATATCATGGCCTGATGGTGTTACATAGTGTGTCAGAGGAAGCAGGTTGACATGAAAAATGAGTTTTGCAGTAACTCCTCTATTCCATTTATTCCATTTCCATAAGGACCTGTGTGAATGAGGATGCAATTTCAAGTAAATTAAAAATAATATATATATATATATACACACACATATACAGTATCTCTGTCTCTCTCACTCTATACACACACACACACACACACATATACATATATACACATATTTGTATGTATGTTACTGATTGGATATAAATATATAAGTGATACACAGTGGGAACCTCATGAGTGGTGTAGAAAACACATACAGATATATAAGTGATAGACAGTGGAGACCTCATCAGTGGGATAGATAGCATGCATATAGAAATACCTTATTTATCACACAAGGTCCCCTCTGCACATGTAATTTATGCAATAGGCTAGGACCTTAAGGGAGAGACATTTGTTTTTCTTTTTTAGGCATAAAATTATTTCTATAAGTCTATTATTTTTTGAACTAGTGTTACTGTGATTTCCCATATCCTGATTTCTATAACCACTTCCATGAAAGTGAAGTCAGGATGACAAGCTGACACTGTGATGTGGTAGTTTGTTAGTGCCGCAGAATTTCCGCAGAAATTACAAATCACCACTGCAGAAGTTTGGCGGCAAATGGTAGTCTTGCCGCAGAACTTGGTCCCACTGTGCCGCAGAAAAGTAGGGGCCTTGTCTATAGGTGCTCAGCTGCAATGGTGTGCATGGCGTCAGGGGTGGTGCGGTCATGGGTATGTGTGTGTGTCCGTGTGGAGGTGACTATGGTGTGGGGGTAGCTATCAGTCAGTGTCTGTGGTGTGTGTGTTGTGTCATGTGCACTGGATGACTGTGTGCAGTGGTCCATGGTGCATGCTCTGTGTCCATGGAGCACCCATCGGCCGTCCATGGCCTGTGCAGCTGACACACATTCTTGTCTGTGACCTGCATGGTCCACTGGCATGTCAGTGGTGGCAGTCCCTGCAGAGCAGCCACTGTACCCGTCACATTGCTGGGTTGCCTCCTGTCACTGGTGTGGTGCATGTCTGCCTCGGGTGGCACTGTGGGCACCACAGTTGTTGTCCCACCTCCATGCTGTGCCTTGTGTGTGTTGCAGGGGATGTGCCCCACTGTCTGTAACTTGTGCTTCATGCAAATGATGGTGGTGTATGGGTCCACAGTGCCTGCGCAGGGTGGCTGGCACTCCAGTGCCATGGAGGATTGTGGGTTGTGTGTACACAGTTTACATGGGCTCACACTGGGGGCTTGGTTGCCCCACCACTGCATCCCTGTGTTGTTGTGCCCTTGGGTATGGGTGGGTGTCTGTCCATACACTGTGTGGCATCCGGTGTGGTGCATGCTTCCACGCACCACTGTGGGTGTCTGTGCTGGCTGTTGTGGCCAGTGGTGGGTTGGGGTGTGTTCATTGGACTACTGTGCAGGGTGCTGTACCACTGGTGGTGGTGTCTGGGGCACGCCCTGTCCCGTGTGGGGTACCTCATGTGCCGACGCATGGTTGGTCTCTCAGCAGTACCTTGAGGGAACTGTGCATGGTGGCACTGTGTCTGCCATTGTTGCATTGCTGTGTGCTGCCACCTGCTGATCGGTACTCGTGATGGGGCTAGCTTGCATGGTTCTGTGGTGCACGGGTTGCAGTGTCACAGTGGGGGTGGTGGCATGCATGGGGTTTCCTGCAGTCGTGGTCACTGCTCATGGGGGGGGTGTCTGGGGGTCATGGTGCAGAGTGTGCTCTGCACTGGGGGGATGGTGTGGCACGGGGTGGTCAGCCCTCCTTGTGTGCAGTCACAGTTTGCCGGTAGGTGTAATGGGGCACCATGGCCCAGCTGTGGGTTGTTTGCTTTTCTCCATGGGCCAGTGGTTATTCCAGCCCTCCCCCAGTTGTGCAGTGCATGGGGGTGTGGCGGGATGATGTCTGTTCTGCTGTGTGTTCCTGTGCCCATCTGTGGCATGGGTGGTGGGCCCCTACCTCCCTGGTTGTGCAGTTACATTGCTCTGCTGCTGGGGGGCATCCCTGGTTGCGCTATGGCACCTCTGGACTGCCCAGCTGAACATCCCTTGTTGCGCTATGGCACATCAGATCTGCTCAGCTTCCCCTCCCTAGTTGCATTATGGCACAGGTGGTGCGATAGTCAGTCGTCGGCTGTAGGCACAGTTTGGCCTGCTTCATTTTTGAATATCACATCTCTTGCGCATGGGCGCAATAGACTTGCGCTTACTCCTGCTATTGCGCACTTTTTGGGCGCAGTTTGAATATCTGGGCCTGTACGTACTGCATTTCACATTCTTCTAAAATCTTTAGCTGCTCTATTTGACTGCCACAGCTGTGGTGAAACTAGCAGCTATGCTTTCCTCAAAGTCAGATACCAGTGACTGCAAAAATAATTAGTTTTAAACTATACAGTGCAAGAAATGTTCTAAAATATAAAAGCCCATTCTTTTCTTGCTACATTGTACTGTTTTATAGACTAAACATTAGGAAGAAATTATCTGCATATGTAGCCCTAAGCTGACCATGGCCACAACAGGGTTTTTGCTATTATCCCTGATTCCTGACCCCAGCCTCCAAACAGATTTGACTCTGGTGGCCACACTATACCCTACCTTGCAGAATTGAAAACAGAGACCTCCCTTTGTATAAAACATTGCCTCTCCTTTTGGCTCCCTGAGTGCATTTGTCAGAGTTCTACATTTTGTTTGTGAGACTGTGAAAATAATGAGTATCCAGGGATGCATAACTGAGACAGAGGCAGTGCTCAATATCATCAAAAGGTCATTAATTTGGTGACCTGTTAACAACATGAATCAACATTTAGAATAATGTGTTAACAGGTTGTCTTTAAAAGTCTGCTTTATTCCTGCCGTTACATTCAGTCTCTTGTTGATAGTCTGTTAAGTTAACAGTAATTATAAACACATTCTGGCCAGAGCTGATAGGGCTGCAGGAGAGGAATCTGGGTTAAAATATTGAAATTTTTTTTTTTAAATATTATAACAGCACATTTTCAAAACAGCCTTCTGATGACTGTGCATTGTAAAAAAAAAGGCAGATAAAATGTTCAACTTCTGGCCTAAAGGTGATGTCATGCAAGGACTGCAAAATCAAATTTTGGGTTGCAAACACACATTTTGGGCAGGAGTTGAAAAAAGAAAGCTCACATTCATGAGTTGCTGTATCAAAAGACTATGTTGAAAATGTATGCTAAAAATATTGAATATTATCAAAGTTATGAGCCTGCATTAGCAAAATTCAACATAGCCTCATAACTTAATAGGTAAACATGTTAGAATCATGGAACACAAGACTGTGCAAAGTATAATACCACTCCATATTAAATTTATTCAAGGCCAGAGAATGCATAGCTGGTCTTTGTTTGCCACTGAAAAAGTTTCACTTGGTCCATGGGGTGGAAATTTGGATGCAGCTTTATTTAATCAAGCCCTAAATATCATAATATCAGGGCAGAAAGGGGCTAGGGTACACTCGGATGGAAGTGAGGATAAGTTCAAAAAAATTTATTGTGGTACTGTATTCTATGAAGACCCTGCTGTAAGAATGCAACACATACAGTATCTTAAGCAGAGAAACACCAGCTTGGCATAGATGTTGAATTCTTTGGTGTGGTCTTATACTGCAGCAAGATAAATTGTGTTGGTATTCATTTTTGAATGGGGGATTGTGAAAAATGTCAGATGGTTGTCTATTCCGACCCAACTTTTTTTCTTTATTGATGACAAAACTGCTGCATTAAGAAAATGAGCTCTGTAGACCATTATGATCCATCATAGTTTCAATAACCCCAACCTTTTACACCCTGTGGGTCACTGTCCCACATAGGGAAACTGACCTTCTCACTCCTCTCTGAGTGCAGACCAAGCCCCCCTTTTTGTGTTGATAAATCTCTCCCTTCTGCCTCTTGTTTAGTGGCAGTGAATTTATGTAGCATTTTTTAATTCTGCATATCTTTGCAGTCGCATAAAATGCCTACTGACATCTTTTGTAAGTTTCCCTCTATCAGTTTCTTCATATTTCCTCCAGTGTTTACAGTTACTGCAGCAGTAAAGAGAATGTGTTCAGTACTAAAAATAAAAAAACAAATTTGCTGGTGGGCTTTCTGTTTAGATATCACTGTTAAGGAGAAGCTGCATTTTCAAAACAAGAATACCTGAAAGGATCTAACAGATAATATCCACATTTATGTTTATTAGTAGTTGTTACCATTTTCTCCCCATAGAACAGCAGGCTGAGATGGGACATGATCTCAGTCTCCCCATTCTCAGTGGTATTGACAGGACTGAACATATGGAGATGTTCTCCAACAGGACACAGGGACATGCTAGGATGGTCACAGATGGCAAGTTTAGGGGTAACATTAGGAAGCATATTAGTCCCAGAAGGTGGTGGCCTTCTAAAATGGCCTACCAATAGAGACTGTGGACATGAAGATGGTAGAGTGGTCCCCAGTGTTGCACATCCCTTAGCTTTTCCCAGCACTGAAACCATCAGTGTGAGAACCCTGCACTGTCCCTGCCCAAGCTGTACCTATCCGTGTGGATAAACAGAGGGCCTTAGCCTCTAGTGCAGTCAGTCTGCCACCTTTCATCATCACTATATCTATCACGGTGAGGAAACCCTGGACTGTCTGTTCTACACTGCATCTGCCCTTGTGGATTTATAAAGGGCTTTAGACTCCAGTCATGCCAGTCCCTCACTGTTCACCAGTCACACACTATACCTGTCACTGTAGACAAACAAAAGGCTTTAGTCCCCAGTTCTGGCAGTCCCTCATCATTCACCAGGACTAAATGCAGACAGCGTAGAAACCAAGCACTGTCCCTTTCCCAACACTGTAGCTGTCTCTGTGGATTAGTCAGTCCCTCACCTCTTACCAGCACTAAATCCATCACAGTGTTGGTAAGTTTGAACTGAGCCTGCCCCACATGATACCTGTGGATAAACTGAGGGCTTTATCCACTTTTTTACCAGCACTAAATTCATCACAGGGGGTGAGTGGGTTGGGGGAAGCCTGCACTGTACCTGTCCCTGTGGATAAACAAAGAGCTTTAGTTTAATGTCCAGTGCTGTCTGAGCTGCACCTTTTATGAGCATTAAATACATCAGAGTGGAAAAGTCAGCTGTGAACCTGCTTCTGTGGATAAACAGAGTTGTTGTAAGCTCCCACCTTTCACTAACACTAGATAGCAAATATACAAAGGTTGACTAGAACAAAATATAAAAAACAGAAGAAAATGGTCTCAGATCCCAATCCATACCTCTCAACTGTCCCTGGATTTCAGGGTTGTCCCTGATTTTGCCTCAGAAATTTCTTCTGTCTCTCCTAAATTTGGCATTTCTGTCACTGAAGAATAGGGATTTGAATCAAAAAATAATGCCAACCATTGGTGTTACAGTTTAGTTCTCATTAAGAAAATGTTATTCACACAAAGAAGCATATTGTACACAATTTCTGGAACTAATATTATTATTTTTTCTGATGTGTCCCTGATTTTGGTCATTTGTCCCTGATCATTTTAAGCCTTGTCCCTGCTTTGTGATGAGGGAGGTTGAGAGGTATGAGCTGGACTGTCTGTAATTTGACACTGCAGTCTGTTTAATGAGACCCTGACTGCTTCAGTGCTTCAATAAGGGAAATTCCAGTATGCTTTGAGATAATGAGTTAACCCCTAGGCTGCCGAAATAACTATAATAATATAAGATGCTCAGTCTGCAGCCCTGCAAGGATTAAATTGAGGGGCTACATAACATCAGCTTCAAAAGTTGTTTTTTTTTGTTTATATCCTGAGATGCTGGGAGGCACAGTAGCATCCCCCTACCTTCAGATACCTGTAACTCAGAGCAGCAAATCTCAAAAATCAGAGGGGGTTGCACTATTTTGCAGTTGTGGACAGATACTTCCAAAAGTCCAAAAAGAAAGTTCCACAGTAAGCCGTTGTTACAGCTAATGCAAGAGGGCTGCAGGCTCCGCTTACCTGCAGCCCTAAAAAGGTCTGAGAAATGGAGCTTCCTAATTGGCTATGAACATTCTATCAGCCTGATGTTAGTCTTTAAATAAAATACATGTAGAGTTGAATCAAATGCTGAACAAGGTTTAACACTATTGAAAAAAGAAATGTTTAATTGTAATAGCAATAAGGCTCTCCCAGTAGTTTTGTAAATGATCAGATAATCACCATCTGGGGCACTTGGCACTTGGCTACACCCCATGCCACATTACACCACTAAAGGATAATTGACAATTAACATAATCCCTGATCAACAATCACAAACACATCAACAACAATACCTTGTTCAGCCTGCCCATTGATGCAGCCAGCACGGGGTCATAATGTCGCAAAACATTACAGTGAAGCAATACACTGCATTGCCAAAACAGCACGGTATATTGCAACCTTAATTACTGTATGTGTTGTGTAGGCCTGCACCCCCCTCCACCCCACATTATGGGGGAGCTGTGCCCCCAAACACCCTCAACTTAAATAACTAACTGGGGGGGTTAACACTTAACATCACACAAAGTATGAAAAATAAAAACATTGTTTTGAGTCTGGGACCGGGAAATGAAATCCAGTCCACAGATGGACTGCCTCTCTTGCCATCTGTGGCTCATCTCATTGAACCAAAGCAGCTGCTTACCAGCCCCTCCTCCCAGCAAAGGTCTTATCCTCTGCCTGGAAACAGTGAGAGGGTGCACTACCATGCATGCAGCCTTTTGTGGTTTTGCACCATCTCAATCTTCCCAGCTGGGCTGTTCCTATTGCGCGGTTTTAACATGCATGATAGAGCATACAACAAAAGGACACAGCAGGGATACAGCCATAGCACTAGGGTTCACAACACTGATGACTCAGGTTCAGAAATGAGCCCAAAGCATCAGAGGGTCAGCTGGGTGAGATTAGATGAGCATCCAGGGACAGCTCTCCACCTACGGGGGTGAGGTTTGGTGGTACTTGGCATTTGAGTGGCACCCAGCAGTGGCTAGGTGTACACCAAGCCAGGACCATGAGTAAAAAAAGAAAGCAGCAGTGGATGTCTGTGGGGCATGCATGGCAGCACACATGCCTGTGAGCTGATGTCATGGTGCATCTCCGCACCATGGGGAAACTGACAAATGATAAAACCCTATGCAGCAGCACTTTCTGATGCTCTATGACCTCCACTGAATAATGCCAGGAAGCACAGGTCTTGGGCAGACAATTAGGTGGATCTCTGTTCATGAGTGTGACACTTGGACAGCTGGTTCTGATCACTGTATCATTTTTTGTAATATAAAAATGGGTTATGGACTGTCTCTTTTGAGAAATGCTGAAACAGCATGTGAGATAATATACACACACACAGGTTTTAGATACAAGGTGTTACCAGGAAGGCCAGAAGCTAATTACAGACTTTAACTAAGTTAATTATAGCTGTAGTTGCTAAGAGGGAAAATCATAAACTTGTATAATGCTTAGAGGACGAAGAGCAGGTTGGGACATTTTAGTGTGAAGTCATAAAAGATGCTTTGATGTCCTGGGAAGGGGAAACTGATCATAGAGCAATGACATGTCATTTGAAAAAGAAAATGAGTTGTGCTGAGGATTGCAGAATTTAATACTGGAAAAAGACATCCTGTTTTTGTATAGATATATATTCTTTATATATTCTGATGGGGGGGGGGGCTAGGTGACTTCATGCAAAGAGGTGGGCAAAGCCAGCTTTTAAACAACATTCTGATTTCCTTCAGAGGACACTTTTATCTAGACTCTGAAAAAGAAACATCTTTGAGAACTTTGAGAACTTTAAGCAGGTATTTAGAGAGAGAGATAAATCTAAGTACTGTAGTAGGAATTGCACTGTTAAAACCTTGTTCTTTTAAAAGATGTGTATGTTCTTGTGATATTGGTTCTGTATTTTATGATTTACATATTTTTTTCTATTTTAGTAAAACTCTATTTTCAGAGCCTACTTGGTCTGTCTTTGAATTTCTTTGTTTTGCAAGGGGAGTATATATGATGTACAGCAGACAATGTGCATAAGCTTGAATGGTGATACCAAACTGGAAAAAAGGTAAGCGCTTTAATCTGGAGGTCTTTATTATAGTTTTTAAGGGATCATTTCTGTACACCTGGTTAGGTGCCTTAGGCAAAGATATCTGGCACTCCGAAGACAGAAATATCTGAGCCTGTGCATTGGGTACACTAGCAAGAGGTTTACAGTTTGAATCCCTCCAAAACTTTAGACCAAAGGTTGATTTGAACCCACAAAACAGACAGGAGGGTTACCCTGTTTCTATTAACTGTTCACAAGACTGTGCTCGGAGTTTGGCACTTTGGTAGTAGAGGGCCTGACCTGCTGAGTGGGTTTGTGACAGATTGGTTGGTAGCAGTGCAAAAATTTGGTATCACAAGCTTTTATTGTTCAGTGTCTCAGCTGGAAAAGGTCAGCTCACTTGCAAAGAAAGAAAAAGGCAGTGATTTATTTTTTTAAAAAAGTAAACAGGAGACTACCTCACAGATCTACAGAAAAAAAACCTAGGCAACCCTAGACTCTTTTAGGCTCACATAAATGGACTTATAAAGGGGAGCAGAAAGACCACTCACTGCCCCATAGAGGTCAATGGCCAATTAACTAACAATGACCCAAGCATCACCATGGCTCTCAACCACCAGTTCACAAACCTGGACCTGCTCAAAGCAGACTTGCCACCCTTCCTCCCAGTCTCGAATGATCCCATCCCCCAAAGCCTGGACCGCCCAACCTTCCACATCCGGCTTGTAAGACCAAACAAAGTCCTCCCATTACTAAAGTCTCTCAAAATGTCGGGAGCTATGGGACCTGATGGCATCCCCCCGATACTAAGGGAAGGGGCCCCTGCACTCACCAGGCCCTTCACCTGGCTCCTCAATCAATCCCTTATCACAGGTGCCATCCCAGAACAATGGAAAGTGGCCCATGTAGTCCCCATCCACAAGGGTGGTTGAAGGGAGACTACCAACAATTACAGGCCAATCTCCCTGCTATCTAGCCTTGGTAAGATTCAAGAGAGACGAATTTATGGACAACTCTGGTACTACCTAGAGCTCCACCATTTACTTGCCCCCTCCCAGCATGGTTTCAGAACCAATCATGGGACTGACACAGCGCTTATCAAGTTCTCCACTGATGTTCTCAGAGAACTGGACAAGGGATCCCCCATCGGGGCAGTCTTCATTGACCTTTCCAAGGCTTTTGACCTTGTAAACCACAACCTGCTCCTTACAAAACTGAGCCAGGTCGGGTTAGACAGCCACTCCCTATCATGGTTCAACAGCTACCTCACAGGGAGGACACAGAGGGTAAAATGGAAAGACTCCCTGTTGGAGCCTCTCCCCCTAATGGATGGGGTGCCCCAAGGATCTATCATTGACCCCCTTCTCTTCTGTCTTTTCACAAATGATCTCAGTAAACAGTGTGGGGGTAGCTCAGTGGTACAGTATGTGGATGACGTGGTCATATACCGCCCCTCCTCTAATCTGGGAGATCTCTGCTCCGGGCTACAGGAATACCTGGGTTCTCTTGAGCAATGGCTTGTCACCAACAGAATGATCATTAACCCTAACAAGACCAAGGCCATGCTATTTGGCCCAAGAACCCTCAGCCGGGACAGAAGCCCACATCTCAGGCTGATGACCAAATCAGGAAAAAGACTTGAGGTGGTTGAATTGATAAAATACCTTGGCCTCACCCTGGATAAGTGCTTCTTCCTCAAGGATCAAGTCGACCAGGTAACTAAAAATATTCACGCCAAACTCAAGACCTTGTATAGGCTGAAAAACCAGTTGATACCCGCGGCCAGGGCCTCCATCGCCACAAGCGTCCTCCTCCCTACCCTCTCTTATGCAGCCCCGGTGATACAGGGAGCTGCCAAACAAGAGATGAACAGATTACAAGTTCTCTATCATAAGGTGGCTTGCTTCACCACCCTATCCGGCTCCCGGGCTCACCACTGTGACACTCTGTCCCAACTAAACTGGCCCTCCTGGGAGGCCCGGCTCCAATACCCCCTACTCTGCCACACTCATAAACTACTTAGCCCATCCCCTCCTCGCAGCCTCACTGGACTTATTGCCCAAAAGAGAAACTCTAGGCTCCTCAGAACAATGGACAGAACCCTCCTCGCAGTGCCAAGGGTTAGAACCAAGGCGGGGGTAAGTCGCTCGCCATCACAGCACCCACCATGGGAACTCCTGCCCCTGGTGTTCAGGATGTTACCTCTACCCACACCTTCCGCACAAGGCTGAAGGCTCATATGATGGTCACCTCCATATGCAACTGCTAAAGTGAGAGGCTCCTAAGTGGAAGCCCACCCCTCTCCCTCATATGGAAATAGCGACTATCACTGTGCCCCATATATATAGCACTGCACCCCATCTGTAGAGCTTACTCAGGAAATGTTAACTGCTAAAAAGCTACTATGTCTTACCTCTTAAATGTAACTGCTGAAAAACTACTATGTATTATGTTCCTCACTGTCTAGTGTAATGTACCTGTGCTGTATGCTACCCCATGTATTATTCCATGTAATTCCCCGGGTTGCCCCTGAAAAAGGGACCTTCGGGGCCCAGCGGGCTTACCTGGTTATCAAAATTTAATAAATAAAAATAAATAAATAAATAAACAGAACTATATCACTTGGCATACAGTCAAGTTCCTACCCATTTTATTTATTTTTTCCTAAAGTGCAAGTCAGAGTAGCAGTAGTGAGGGAAGATGGCTCCCAACTACAGCAGGAACACTGTAGATCACTTAAGGCAGTTGTGTGGGGACAGAGGAGTCCCGTTCAAGGTGAAAGCCAGCAAGCAGCACTTCATAGATGCCCTGATGGTAGCAGATACCCAGAGCAGTGAGTCACAGACCGTGACTGAAAAGGACCAAACCTTGAGTGTGGCATGGCTCGCAGCCAGTGCAGTGTCCAGATCCGATGAGGAGGGCAACAGGGCCACTGTCAGTGAAGGGCCATGGCAGCAGGGGAAAGTCACCAGTATCCTGGATCCAGAAGTACTCAGGCTGCAAACTGGGTTGTGCAGGATAGAGCTGGAGTTCCAGGAGAAGAGGAAGTGAGAGAAGCGAGAGGCAGACCATGAGGCCGAGCAAGAATGCCGAGAAGCAGAGTTTGAGGAGCATGAGCCAGCGAGCTGCAGAGGAGAAGAGATAGTGAGAATGCTGAGACACAGACTGTGAGGAGCAGGAGCACCAGAGGCAACATGAACCGTAGAAGCTACGACTCTGATCAGCGGCACCAGAGTAGGTAAATGGCTTGGGTTTAACTGGAACTACAGGACTGGGTTACACATTGAATTCCAAATTAATAGCTGAATTTAAAGAGGGGGAGGATATGGATGTCTTTTAAAATTCTTTTGAAAAAATTTGTATTCAGGCTAAAATTGTTAGAGAGTCCTGTAGCTTCCAGCTATCCCCGCTACTTACTGGGAAAGCTCAGGATACATTGGGTCAAATGGACAATAAGGACAGTGATGATTACAGCAAACTTAAAGCTGCACTGTTGAAAAAATGTGAATTAACTGCTGAATCATACGGAGCTAAATTCTGTAAGCTCAGGTGAAGCCCTGACATGAGCTATGAGGAGCTAGCCATGAAACAATGTCAGTTTTTAAAACGCTGGTGGGAAGGAATTGAGGCAAACTCTGTTGATAAAATTGAAAATGTGATTCTGTTAGAACAGTTTTTCTGGGCATGCCCAGCAGAGCTAAAAACCTGGCTAGAGGACTGAGATCCCAAAACAGTGCAAGAGGCTGCTGAACTCTCAGACTGTTATGCCAAGAGCAGACCTGCTCTGAGAGTGAATGGGATGGGCGTGGTAGGACAGAAAGGGAAAAGCACGCCTTCAGGGCAGCTAAAACCCACACTGCCTCCACCAAAACCAGTTAGCCCCAGGTTTCAGAGAAAAGATTTCTCTGAGAGAAGAAATGAATGTTGGTTGTGTAATGAAACTGGGCATATTGCCAGACAGTGTCCCAAAAAGGCGAGCAATAAAACACAACTGGGTGCCAGAAAAAAAGTGGGTTGTTTGTGTGTCCCTGGAAGCATGCAGTGAACATGAGAGAACACATGCACCCAGTCATGGTGAATGGTGTACAGACACGGGGATTAAAAGACACAAGGTCATCCCTGACCTTGGCAAAGGGGGATCTGGTACAGCCTGGTCAGCTTATACCCAATAAATATGTCACTGTACAGGACTTTGCCGGAGGGGAGAAAACATTGCCCCTTGCTAGTGTTCTCTTAGACTGGGGTGAAACAGGGGGAACTGTGCAACAGGTGGCTGTAGCCAAAACATTAGCAGTGGATGTGATCCTGGGCAACAATCTCCAACAGGGGATGGTATGTGCAGTTACCCATAGCCAAGCGGCAAAGGAAAATTGTAATTCCCTGAACTCCCCAGAAGCCATTGTGGAAACCACTGAGAGGCTGGTTCCCAAGCCTGTGCCTCCAGATGGGGAGACTAATGAAAAGGGGGTAGAAATTTCCCCAGTAGCAAGTAACCTCACAGCTACAGAGGGTTACTCCGAAGAGGGAGGAGTGACCCATTATCAGAGGGTTGGGATTGACAGTGATACTGAGTGCCCTGACACTAGTGCTAGGAACCCTAGTTTAGCGACTGAAGGGGGCCTGTCCCATGCTTTGGAAATGTGTGAGGGGTTTGTAGCTCTCAGAGAAGTGACCCTAGTTTAGAGAAGCTGAGGGCTTGGGCAGACTTGGACAGTGCACAGGGAGGGGACGGCAGACATAAGGTTTGTTGAGAAAATGGACTTATGTATACTCAGGCTGTGCAGACAGAAGGAGGGATGCTAGGCAGGCAGCTTGTCGTTCCCCAGGGGTATCATGAGCAGTTGCTCAAGATTGCACATGATATTCCCTAATCTGGTCATCTGGAAATCGCACGCACAATGCAGCAGTTGGCCCAGAATTTCTACTGGCCTAACTTCATCCAGCAGGTGAAGGAGTATTGCAGGTCTTGTCACCGGTGCCAAGAAATAGAGAAGGCGGGCAAGAAAACCCAAGCTGTCCTGATTCCCTTGCCCATAGTAGAGGAGCCATTCCAGAGGGTGGGGATAGATATTGTAGGGTCTTTAAATACCCCCAGCTCCTGAGGGAAGAGATTCATACTGACTGTGGTGGATTATGCCACCCGTTACCCAGAGGCAGTCATCCTATCCTCACTGAGGACAGACAAAGTGGCAGATGCCTCACTTGGGATTTTCTCCCATGTTGAGTTTCTGCAGGAGGTAATCACTGATCGAGGGGGTTCCTTCATGTCAGACCTGATAAAATGTTTATGGGAGAAGTGTGGGGTGGTGCAGAGATGCACAACAGTGTATCATCCACAAGTCAATGGGCTTTTTGAATGATTCAATGGTACCCTAAATCAGTGCTCCAGGTGTTCGCTGAACAGCATGGGAGGGACTGGGAGAAATACCTTCCCCTCCTGTTGTTTGCATACAAGGAGGTGCCCCAAGAGTCAACAGGATTTTCCCCCTTCGAACTCTTATATGGACACTGAGTACGTGGGCCCCTATACTTGATCAGGGAGGACTGGGAAGGCAAACACACCACCCAGGGAACTCCCATTGTGGATTACATCCTTAGGTTTAGGGAAAGGCTAAAGGAGCTTATGGGGACAGCCCAGAGCAACCTGGCAGCTGCTCAACAAAAACAAAAAGTGTGGTATGACCGCAAAGCCAGAGATCACTCATACATGGTGGGTCATGAAGTCATGGTTCTTATTCCGGTCTGGAAAAACAAGCTGCAGGCTGAGTGGGCAGGACCGTACAAAGTGGTTAGGAAGGTAAATGACGTGAACTACATTGTGGAGTTACCTGACCAAAGACAGACAGAAAGGATGTACCATGTCAACATGATGAAGCCATATGTAAATAGGGCTGACATGGTGTTTGCAGTGTGTAGTCATGGGGAGGGGACAGACGAAGTAGACCCTCTTCTGGATTTGCTGGAAGAAAGTAAGGGGAAGTCTTCTGTGGAGGCAGTAAAATTGTCTCCCCAGCTGGCCCCAGACCAGATCTAGAAAGTCAAGGAGGTTTTAGCAGACTTTGCCCCATTGTTTAGTGCTAAGCCTGGACTAACCCCCTTAGTGACACACTATGTGGAGACAGGGACACAGACGCCTATACAGTGGACAGCATATCGGGTGTCAGTGGCTGTCCAAAAGGACATTAGGAGGGAAGTGAAGGAGATGCTGTATTTAGGGGTAATTCAGATATCCCACAGCCCCTGGGTCTCACCCGTAGTCCTTGTGCCCATGCCAGATGGCTCTACTCATTTCTGTGTGGACTATTGTGGACTGAATGTAGTCAAGAAATCAGATGCCCACGCAATGCCCTGGATGGATGAACTCCTGGATAAGTTTGGGGGTGACCTACCTTATGATGATTGACCTGACTAAGGGGTAATAGCAGGTAGAGCTGACAGACAGAGCTAGGGAGAGGTCGGCCTTCATCACTCCGATAGGCTTATTTGAGTTTAAAGTAATGCCTTTTTGAATGAAGAATGCCCGGCCACTTTCCAATGGTTGGTAAACCAGGTGTTAAATGGTGCTGAGGAGTATGCCATGTCGTACCTGGATGACATTGCCATCTTTAGTACCAGCTGGGAGGAACACCTATCCCACCTTAAGGAAGTGCTGGGCAGGATACAGGGGCCGAGCTCACTGTCAAAGCCGGGAAGTGCCAGGTGGCCATGGAAGAAGCGGCATACTTCGGGCATGTGGTAGGCCGGGGACAGTCCCATCCTAACCAAATAAAAGTAGAGGTAATCCAGGCATGGCCCAAACCAGAAACACAGAAGCAGGTCAGGAGTTTTCAAGGGACAGCAGGGTACTACAGGAAATTTGTACCCAAATACAGTGCCCTGGCTGCTTCCCTATCTGACCCGACAAAGAAAAGGATGCCCAAGAAAATTACCTGGGGCCCAGCCTGTGAGGAAGCCTTTTCCAAACTAAGGGAGGCACTGTGCAGTGCTCCTGTTTTGATAAGTCCTGACTACAGCAAAACCTTTATAGTTCAGACTGATGCCTCAGATGTGGGTATTGGGGCAGTACTGCGTCAGACATCCAGCCAAGGGACAGATCACCCAGCAGTGTACCTGAGTAGGAAATTACTTCCCAGGGAGCAGGCATACTCTCCGGTGGAAAAAGAGTGTCTTGCCATGGTGTGTTCCCTAAAGAAGTTGGAGCCATACTTATATGGGCAGCATTTTGTGGTGCAGACTGACCACAACCCCCTGGTTTGGCTGACTCAGATGGGAAAGAACAATGGTAGATTGCTAAGGCAGAGTCTAGCTTTGCAAGGGTATGATATGACAATATTACATGGGGCTGGAGCCAAACATCAGAACTCAGATGGGCTGTCTAGGGTCTATGAGGAGTGAACTGATTTGGGAAGCTCATCCCATGCAGGGGATAGAGCCCCCAAATTCAGTCTAGGTGAGGAGGAATTGTGAAACTTGGACAGCTGGTTCTGATCACTGTATCATTTTTTGTACTATAAAAATGGGTTATGGACTGTCTCTCTTGAGAAATGCTGAAACAGCATGTGAGATGACACAAACACACACAGGTTTTAGATACAAGGTGTTACCTGGAAGGCCAGAAGCTAATTACAGACTTTAACTAAGTTAATTATAGCTGTAGTTGCTAAGATGGAAAATTATAAACTTTTATAATGCTTAGAGGAAGAAGAGCAGGTGGTGACATTTTGGTGCAAAGTCATAAAAGATGCTTTGATGTCCTGGGAAGGGGAAACTGATCATAGATCAAAGAAATGTCATTTGGAAAAGAAAATGAGTTGTGCTGAGGATTGCAGAATTTAATACTGGAAAAAGACATCCTGTTTTTGTATGGATATATTTTTTCATATATTCTAACAGGGAAGAGCTAGGTGACCTCATGCAAAGAGGTGGGCAAAGCCAGCTTTTAAACAATATTCTGATTTTCTTCAGAGGACACTTTTATCTAGACTCTGAAAAAGAAACATCTTTGAGAACTTTAAGCAGGTATTTAGAGAGAGAGAGAGAAATCTAAGTACTGTAGTAGGAATTGCACTGTTAAAACCTTGTTCTTTTAAAAGATGTGTATGTTCTTGTGATATTGGCTCTGTATTTTATGATTTACATATTTTTTTCTATTTTAGTAAAACTCAATTTTTAGAGCCTACTTGGTCTGTCTTTGAATTTCTTTGTTTTGCAAGGGGAGTATATATGGTGTAAAGCAGACAATGTGCATAAGCTTGAATGGTGATACCAAACTAGAAAAAAGGTAAGCGTTTTAATCTGGAGGTCTTTATTATAGTTTTTAAGGGTTCATTTCTGTACACCTGATTAGGTGCCAGTAGGCAACGATACCTGGCCCGCCAAAGACAGAAATATCTGAGCCTATGCATTGGGTACACTAGCAGGAGGTACACAGTTTGAATCACTCCAAGACTTGAGACCAAAGGTTGATTTGAACCCACAAAACAGACAGGAGGGTTATTCTGTTTCTGTTAACTGTTCACAAGACTGCACTCTGAGGTTGGCACTTTGGGAGTAGAGGGTCTGACCTGCTGAGTGGGTTTGTGACAGTGAGATCAAGACCAGATGGCCCTATCTCACCAACAAGGATTTCTCACAAACAAGGATTGTGACACCTCAAGAGCAAGGATTTGGCTTGTGAACAAGGATTTTGACACCTCATAAACAAGGATTATAAAAATAAATCCTTGTCCATGAGATGTCAAAATCCTTGTTCATGAGGTGTCAAAATCCTTGTTCGTGAGAAATTCTTATTCGTGAGGTGTCAAAATCCATGTTTATGAGATCAGGACCAGATGGCCCTATCTCATGAAGAAGGATTGCTCACAAACAAGGATTTTGACACCTCATGAACAAGGATCGTAAAAAAAGAATCTTTGTTCGTGACGTGTCAAAATAATTTTTCATGAGGGGACTACCTGATGGCCCTATCTCACAAACAAGGATTTCTCATAAAAACAAGGATTTTGACACCTCACGAACAAGGATTTGGCTCACGAACAAGGATATTGATGCTTCATGAACAGGGATTTTTAAAGGTTGCTGTTTCTTTGCCAGTTCACTGTAAAAATATGGGACTTTTGGCTTGAAATTTGCAGGGCACAATGGAGTTGTCCCACAGATGTGACCAATGAAGGTTTGGTGTTAAAACTGGCATTAGTTCCACAGTTATGGCATTCTGAAGTTGATAAATTTCCCACAGAATAACACTGTGGCGAATGCAGTGCCTTTCAGTGGCTATATCTCAAAAATAGTTCCAGATATGGATTTTTTACTAAGCTGTACTAAGCACGTGTGCAGGTTGCCAGTCCATCATTGCAACTGCAGTGGAATTTTTTCCAAGGTTGCTACGGTTACTGAGACATTGCACCATTTGCAGCACAAGGGTTACTTTGAATGTGTCTTGGCCTGTGCTACCTCTCTACAATTATAGATAAGTGGGAGTGCAGGGCCAAGACAGACCTGCACTTCCACATATGGATATCATAATGCAGTAATAGGACTACTGGGCCATCTGTTATGGGTCCTGCACTCCCACAGGAAGAGGACAGTTCATTATGGGCCCTGCGCCAAAAAAAAAAATACCATGGGAGCCAAGGGCCTGGAGGGCCCTGTGCTCCAAAAACCTTACATGGGTAAGATTACACTTTATCAAAAGTAAGGAAATTAATTGCAAAACTTTGTTAATGCATCAGTTAGGGCTGAAGTGATAAAAGTAGGAAATGAGGCATTA
This sequence comes from Neoceratodus forsteri, assembly GCA_016271365.2. Classification (NCBI taxonomy): domain Eukaryota; kingdom Metazoa; phylum Chordata; order Ceratodontiformes; family Ceratodontidae; genus Neoceratodus; species Neoceratodus forsteri. The sequence continues at coordinate 270,373,388 of CM057453.1, forward strand.
GGGTTGAGACCTCACATCCTTCATTATTCTTTCACCCTTGCTCTCGTGAGACCGCAGAACATGGTGTACATGCCTTGGGGTCACATTTAACTCTCATCCCCTTCTCCTATACTGTACCATGTCAGTTTTTTACACATGGAATGGGGTGAGAGTTAGGGTCAATGACCCCAAGGCACACCTCCTCGACTCTTGGTCTGTGGAAGGTAGGGGTGGGGTGGTGGGGTGGTAGGGTAGGGGGTTAGGGTCTCAACCCTAACACCTTATTTCCCTACTTTTGTCAGTTCAACCCTAACTGATGCATTAATGAAGTTTTTTTTGCAATGAATATATATATATATATACACACACACACACACACACACACACACACACATTCATTGCAAAAACTTCATTAATGCATCAGTTAGGGTTGTTTCCAGACTGACAAAAGTGTAGAAATTCCATGTTAGGGTTACCACTTCCCCACCCCACCCCCACTCCCCACTCTTCACACACCACCAGGCATCAGGGTGTGAGTTGAGGTAGTTGTGCCTAACTCTCATCCCATTCCATGTGTAAAGGAGCTGTGGTGGTGTAGTATAGGGGAACAGGGTGAGAGTTAGGCATGACCACCCCAACCCACACCCTGATGCTTGGTAATGTGTGAAGGGTGGTGGTATGTGTGTGGGTGATAACCTTAATGTGGACTTTCCACACTTTTGTTGGTCTGGAAACAACCCTAACTGATGCATTAATGAAGTTTTTGCAAATAATTTCCCACAAAGCCACCCAGTTGTGCATAATGGTGTGTATGTGTGTGGGAGCGTGGGCCCTTCAGGCCCTGCCCTCCCACTTACAGTTAAGTATGGTGCCATGGAAGCAGTCCTATAAGGCAAGGAGCCCTTGTAACAGTAATGTGCCCATACCTTGTGAACCATAGGTGGTAGAAAAAAATGCAAGTGTTGCTGTAATCATGAGAGTAAGCAGTTCTCACAACAATGTATCAACAGAACCCGTAGTGCTGATCGTTTCCGAGTCCCTGGCACCAAAAACCACTGTGACTGTTAACTGCGAAGGTATAATAATCTGGCACGCCCATGAAAATGTCCAATTGGAACAGTAAGTCACAAGTATCTCCCGAACTGTACATGGTAGGAAATAAAATTAAAATTTAGTTCTGTGCTTAGCCCCCCGTTTTTGAGATACGGGCCCCAAAAGGCGTCACTGGCACCACAAAGTTATCCTATGGGAACATTTCTGAACTGTGGAATCCTTTAAGTATGGCCCTCTTGAATGGTTTTGCACAAAACCACCAAAAGGCACAGCTGTGGGACTATACCTTTCCACCATAAAATGTTCAGGTCAATACTGCAATCCATATTACCTCAATGAGGGCACAAAGAAAGTCCACTGCCGCAATGTTATCCTCAGGGGAAATTTCCAAATTTTGTAATGGTGTAACTATAGGCGTCTTTAATTTTTCCACAGAAAACCAGTGAAAGGCACATCTGTGACACTAGGGCTTCATACCCTGAACATTTCATGTCAATAGCACAATCCACCTTGCCACATTCAAGTGCCCAAAGAAGTACAACAGACAGCAAAAATCTCCTATCTTTATAGTGGGGATGTGATTGCAATCAAAGAAATGTGATCGTGATCATATTTAAAGTTGCCGCAATTGTTTTCGTAGCAAAACAGTGTTGCTGTGATCAAAAACAGAAAAACATTTGTAAAACATGTTTCCAGGCCAGCAAGTCAAAAATTAATGCCATAGACATGTTCTACGGGGCCCATTTAAGTAAACCCAACCACCCCAGTGTTCAAAAGTGCAGTATTTTTTTAATTATAATGTTTTTTCCTGTCGCTAACAATGCACATATAAATTTTCCCATAGGATATAATGGGACACTAAAAATGCTATAACTTTTGAACGGCACAAGATTTTTTCATGAAATCTTCAAAAGGCACCACTGCTTCCCAGGACCCATGAACCCACTCAAATGCAGTCTTCAGTCCAATATGCATGTCTAAAGAAAATGGAAGGTGGGGGATTTCTTACATTTTGAGCATGCTGTGATTCTGCAACCACACATCCGATCAACAAGAACATTTCCAGATCCAGAGATCTATAATAAATCTTTCTATGTTATGAATTTCAGGCAAATCAGACAAATGGCTCTAAAGTTATTAAAGTGCAAACTTTGAAGTTTAACATAGAAATGGCTACTCAACCCTAACTATAGTGGCACTACCATGCCACTATATATATATATATTTTTTTTTTTTTTTCTTTGCAAAACACATCATTAATGCACTAGTTAGAGTTAAGGTGACAAAAGACAAAAGTAGGATAATGTGGTATTATGGTTTCCATCCCTAACACCCCACCACCACCCACCAGACAGCAACAGAAAAACCCACTACAGTTTCATGTCTTCTGCATCTTCACTAATCAGGCATGGGGAGTGCCTTGTGGTTGTCAGCCATAATGCTCACCCCTTTCAATCATGAGAGGAATTGAGATGTGTAGAGTATATGAGAATGGGGGTGAGCATTAGGTCTGATAACTCCAAGGCACTCCCCATGCCTGATTAGCGAAGATGCAGGAGAGTTGAAACTCTAATGGTTTTTCCTGTTGCTGCCTTGTGGGTTGGGGTGGGGCATTAAAGGTTTGAAACCCTAACACCGTATTTCCCTACTTTTGTTGCTTTAATTCTAACTAGTGGATTAATGAGTTTTTTTGCAAATAATTTATTTACTTTTTGTGATAGTATAATCATATCCTCATGTGGACATGTATGTTGCTGTGGAAGCGCAGGGCCCTCTGGGCTCTGTACTTACATTTGTAGCAGAACAGCAACCAAATTGTCAGCATAGCCTTCTTATTACCCCACCTCATGAACCGGTACAGAAAATGTTCAAATCTGCGCTGAAATGTTATTCCACTTCACCAGAACATCATTCCATGCCACAGGTGCAAAAACACAGTTTAGGCAGTATATCGATATAATTATTCCATGTTTGTCTTAAAATTAGTATATCTCCATGGCAAATATGGGGTTTCCCAATGAAATTCTTGTCCCCTGTCACTCACTAAGTAATTCGCATTGGGTTGTTATTTACTGTTCGAACGGTAACTAACCATTTGCACTTATTAATAGTTCAAACTTTGCTGTTTGAACAGTAAAATTCCCATTCTGATTTCTGGTAGTCCAGTGGACCCTCCTCCATCACATTTTCTCCCTTCACTGTCCCCGTATGAAAAAAATTACCAGGTAATCCAGAGGTCCCACCCCCTCTCTCCTCTTCCTCTTCCTCCTCTTTGTGGCACCTGTCCTGCTGCCAGCATGCCAGTGTTATTGTGAGGTTCTTAATATGGCATACAGACCAGCAAGTCAGAAAGACATGCTGGTGTAAAACTTGTAAGTCACGATCAAGATAATCTGATCATCGGCACTTGTCAAAAACATTTTCAATTAACAAACACTGAACTTAAAAATCTAATACAAGTGTTCAGAAAACCAAAACCCATTGATATTTTATTTCTCAATTCCTTTTTTTCACATCAATTAACTGTTTACTTGCTGTGGGGTCTACATAAAAGTGGTATAACATTTGCTGATATTGTAAGAAGTCTGCAGGGTGGTGCTAGTTAAATGCTTGTATTCTATATGATTATACTTTGTTCTTTTATTAAGTTAAATGTGGTTAGTTTTGGAAAGATCTAAGAGCAATTAAGTTAAAAATCATACTGAGGCATAATTGGGTGCAAAACCAACACTTAAACAGCAACGCTTCCACCCATCAGGCATGCCAGCATCTAAAGATGTCAGTAAGCAGTGTGCTGAGGGTCTGGAGAAGCTGCCTTGGCCCCCATTTTCCAGAACACTGGCATGTCAGCAAAGCAGTATGCCATTGTGCTGCATTAAGCTCCAACTCACTCATACACCATATCATCTTATCACACAGGAGGATGGGTGTTCCACAGAACTATCAGTTACTGAGTGTTAAGTATAAGATATGTGTAGAGTTGCAAAACAGCAAGGTGGGCATTACCACAGTGGTATACTGACCACAGTTTCATTTAGCACCTGTCTTGCAGGTTATAGCAGAACCATGACTGCATTCAAGACCAATGACATCCTTTCCAAAGGTTTTCTAATTTCTCCGATTAACTGAAATCAAATAAAATGCTTCAGTGTAGTGTCACCATAATCAGCATGATGTTCTTTCTTGTTTAAAATAATCTGTTTAATTTTATTTATTAAGATTTTAATATCCAGGGAAGGCAAACTTTGGAGTGCATGCACTCTCATTTCTAAGTACTCAAGGTTCAGGGTAGAAGTGACCATAGCAGAGGTGCATGATTATATGCATTTATATGGCAAAAACAGTGCATGTAAGCACATAAACAACAAACATGTCCTTGCTAAACTGAGGTCTTGTGTTTTAGTGGTATGTAAAGAAGCCTTATGTGAAGTTTAAAATGCATAAAAATGGCTATGATATGTCTACATAATTGATTGATACCCTTCCCCCTTGCTGTGAAGGATTAGAACTAACTTAATATGCAAGGGTTAAAAGTATTCATGTTTACAATCATATGGAAAGTATGACAATGAGGGACACAAACAGAAAAAAAAAATATTATATCATGTATTAAGCAAGAAATAAAAAACACAGACCAAATGAACAATAGAAAACAAACCCTCTGTCACCATAATTGCAACCCACAGTGAGGCTCTCAGCCATGTAAATAACCATAGGCCAATATACAATATTCAGTCTACCTGAACCCACACAACATATGGGAAAAGGTGATTACTGTACAGTTTCGTGACACCCCTAAATCATCATAATATCAATCCCTTACAATATAATTGCAGAGCAAAACATAGCATCTCAACCACATTAATAAAAGTCACAAATGACTGGCTGACCACACTTGACCAGAAATTCTTTAATTGGTGTCATCTTGCTAGACTTTGGTAAAACTTTTGACACTGTTAGCCATGATGTGTTAGTACTTAAACTTTTGAGGATGGGCATCGGTCCTCAGGTTATTACTTGGTTCATGAGTTGTTTCACTTGTCATCAGCAGCAGCAGGGAACTGAAGGTCTTACCTCCTCATGCTCTCACTTATACAAGGGGTTCCACAGCGCTCTGTCATAGGCTCCCTACTTTTTATGATCTATGTATATTATATTGTGTAACTATGGAGCAAGCCAGGTTATATTGTTATGATAGTTATACTGCCTTGTATGTGGCAAGACCCTCTTATCGATATTGTAATGCATGGCTTACAATGTTTTTGATTTCTGAGTCCCGTCGTGAGCCAGTAATGTTCTTATTAGCCTCATGCACTTTTTGGCCTGCAAAAGAATGCAGTTGGTATAAAAATAAACTATATTGTACATGTTATATTTTAGAATTGTGTACTAAGATCATGGTGTTTAATTATTAATTACTCTCCTATTATTTCTGCAGTTTTAGCTTAGAGTTATTTATTTATTTATTTATTTAAACATCAGTTTAACAACCTTTGAGCCAGAGACTCATTTACAAAGGTACTTCGTCACATAAAGGACACAGACAGTAGCACAGGAGACAACAGATAATACAGGTTGAAGGTAAGTGTAATTTAAGGTTACAGTTGGTTCCAAAACATATGAAGAATAAGTAGACTAAATTAGACTAAATTAGGGTTAGTGGGGAGAGAGGTAAGGAAGATTGGGGGTAAGAGGGAGGGGCTGGGAAGCAGAAGGAAGGGGAGGCCAGGGAGGAAGAGTGGGTAGGGGAGGTGGTGAGTAGGAAAGGGGGGGAGTGTGGCTCGGTGAGTGTTGTCGGAGGGGAGTTTTTTTTTTTTTTGTCACTTAGCAGCAGCGGCATCTGCATGAGATGAGCAGGTGATTTCTGAGGCTGCGTTTAGAGCAAGCAAACGAGGGAGAGTTGGAGATAATGGCAGGGAGGGAGTTAAACCAAGAGGGCGCTCTGTAAGGGAACGCCCTTTGGCCTTGCGAGGTCCTGGCTCTTGGAATGATCAGTGTTGTTTTGGATGAGCTGCTGGTGTTCACAGTCGGATTAGCTCGGTGTATTGAGTCAGATAAGCCAGAGGGGAATAGGCCATGGAGGGCTTTATAGGTGAGTTGGCATGTTTGAACATGAGCCACTCATCCAGGCTGAGTAGGGTAGCCAAGGGAGTACAGCAGACAGGTGTGGGTAAGTCTAGGCGCACCGGTTATAAGTCTGCAGGCTTTGTTAAGTGTAAGGCAGACCTTGCTCAGGGCCGTCTGATCTGCAGCCCCATAGACCGGAAGGACGTAGTCGATAAGTGATATGATAGAGGAGGTGACAGCCAAGCGGTGGGTGTCAGAGGGGAGGCATTTTTTGTGGCGGTAAAGAATGCCCAGCCGTGTGTTGGCGGCAGAGTTCAAGGTAGAGATGTGGCCATGGAAGGAGAGGGCTAGGTCAAAGATTATTCCAAGATATTTATAGGACTGCACACGTTCGATGGGGATATTGAGGGAGGAGTGGATAGCGAGAGGAAAATTGCTGGACTTATTTTGGGGGTGGGAGAAGAGCATGGTTTTTGTTTTCTTTAGGTTGATTATGAGTCAGTGCTCAGTGAACCAGGTTTCAGCGGAATCGTAAGCAAGCTGGAGAGAATTCTGGAGCGACATGGGGTTACTGTCAGAAGCGATGAGTACTGCATCGTCAGCATAGAGTAGGATCTTACCTGCACAATTGCTGGGTAGTGAGTTGAGGAAGAGGGAGAAGAGAAGGGGTTCGAGAATAGAGCCCTGGAGGACTCCAGAGCGGATCAGGCAGGTGCTGGAGAGAGTTCCACTAACTTTCACACATTGAGAGCGGGCAGAGAGATAGCTGGTGCACCAGGTGATCGGACCAGTTGCAAAGCCTAGGTGGTCGAGGGTGGTTAACAGGAGAGGATGTGATATGGTATCAAAGGCTTTAGACAGGTCAATGAAAACTGCACCAGCCATGGAGCCAGAGTCCAAAGCTGTGTGGAGGAAGTTGGTGAACTCCAGGAGAGCTGTATTGGTACTATGACCAGCTCTGAACCCATGTTGCTCAGGGCAGAGAACATTGTATTTAGAGAGGTAGCCAGAGATTTGAGTGGCTCAATTTTCTAAGGCCTTAGAGAGGGGGGAGGATTGAGATAGGCCGGTAGTTACCTGAAGAGTTCTGTCACCACCTTTGTGGATAGGGGCACTGTGGCGACCCTCCAGACAGTGGGCATTGTCCAAGGCAGAGGGATTTGTTAAAGATGTAGGTGATAGGCGAGATGACTCTGGTCCAGGACCTGACGAGAGACAGGGATCTACGGAGTCGCTACTCATGGTGTACTCCTTAAGGCTTTAAGCAGGTATGGCCTGACTTCTTGTGTGGTGACACAACACAGGTGGAACAAGGGATGAGTGATGGATGGTGCAGACCTGGGGGGGTGGTGGACTGAAAGAATTGCCAGGGAGCACTGGGCTAAGATCAGTAAAGGAGTTATTGAGGTGAGTGGCAATGAGGGCAGGATCAGAGTAGACAGTACCATTGATGTTAAGAAGTGAAGGGGGGGGACCAGGAGTGACCATTCAGCTGCTTGATGTTGTCCCAGAAGGACCTGGGGTTCCCCCAAGAGGAGGTAAGGGAGGCTTGATAGTACTCGGCCTTTGCTTTACGGATAGCCCAGGTGCACCTGTTCCGAGCCGCAGCATAGGTCTGTCTGTCTGCAGGGTGGCCAGTTGCACAGCAAGGTGCCACACAGGTTGTCCCGCTGCTTAAAAAGGAGTCGCAGGGCAGGGGTGACCCAAGGGGCATGTCTTACTTTAGAACTACGAGCAGTTATAGGTGCAAAGATGTCACAGGCAGAATTGAAGGTGTTGACAAAGAAGGCCAGTGCGTTGTCAATGTTAGGTGTGTTTAGCAATGGAGACCAGTCTGTATGAGTGAGGTAATGCTTTAGGTCTTTCAACCCACCAGGTCTAAACTGCCTCTGAAAGGTGGTTTGAACAGCGGGCTTGGGCAGAGAGGTAACCCAGTTGAAGAGAACAGGGGAGTGGTCACTAAAGCAGTCAGGGAGTATTTGGATATTGTGGATGCAGCTTGGTCTGTTAGTGAGGACTACATCTAGGAGTGTGCTAGAGCCCCTTCTGGGGTTAATTCTAGTGGTCTGGGAGACTAGTTGGTTTAGATCAATAGCAGCAAAAGCCTCACAGGAGGAAGAGGATGAAGGGCAAAGCCAATTAATGTTTAAGTCACCCACCAGAATCTGGTCAGAGGGGTTGGGTAAGGAGGTGAGATAGTCAATTAGTGGGCCCAGCACCTGTGATTGGTTCTTAGGAGGTATGTAAGCCGTATTCAGAAAGATAGCACCCCTAGAGGGGTCGGGAGATAGCTTTAGTGTTAGGGCCTGGGCATTATGGTCAAGGTCAGGTGGAGGAAGGGCTAGACCAATGAGCGGGTCCTTTACATAGAAGGCACATCCCCCACTTCTCCTACTGGACCTGTCCAGTTAGTGGAGGGTGTAGCCAGGGAGAGAGACCTGGGAGTTAGAGGTGGAATCAGACAGCCAGGTTTCAACCAAGGCAACCACATCTGGTTTATGAACCATCACTCAGCATTATAGTGAGTCCAGTTTTTTAAGGAGGCTACAAATGTCCATAGATGCGATACGAAGTCCAGAGGATTTCAAGGGGGGGGGCAGTGTTGCCAGGCCCAGGATTGGGATGGATGTTGCCAGACAGGAGCAGGAGGAGGAGTGCTGCTCTTGGGAGTAAGTGGCAGAAGGAAAGTTTCCGATGGCTGGGGTAGGGGGATGGGGTGTAGCAGTACAGGGGACAGGAAGGGTAGCACAGACAGGGAAAGCAAGCATGATAGGATGCACGAGGGGGCAGGGGGGTGAGTGAGAAGGTGCCCATACGAATGGTGATAGATAGAGGCGCAGAATGGGTGAGTGAAGGTGGAGGGGGGAGGAGGGGCTGGGGGAGAAAAGGGGTGGATTGCAGGCAGATAGATGGGGGCATAAGAGCAGCTCACCAATGGGCATCTAAAAAGAGGGGAATGAGAGGGAGGCGAGCGAGACGAAGAGTGATGGACATGAATGGCGAGGGGTGAGAGTTTTTAGGAACAAAATAAGGTAGAACAGTAGAGGTAGAGGGAGAGACACCGGGATAGGATGAGGGCGGGTGGAAAACAGAGCAGGATTGATAGTTGGGGAACAGTGCCCACTGGTGGCCAGCAGGTATAACCTGCAAATGGGAAAGCGGGAACTTAGGTTCAGGCACACAGGACGTGATGTCACAGGAAGTGACGCACTCAACCCGAGCCAAGATAACCACGGCCGCCCCTGGGTGGGTGGGTGGTTGGGGTGGGTGGGGCAGACGACACGGAGCATCGTCGGGCTAGCACCCTACAGCCGAGTCTGTGGAAAACAATCAGTGGCTGAGGGACAGAGAAGCCACGAGTCTGTCGGAATCCTGCTGGCAAAACACTCCCAGGAGATGACTTGCTGGATGCCTTTACCTGAATCTGCAGCTCCCGAAGTAAAAACGTTCCAGGTAGGAGCAGAGGTGTTCCGTCTACTGCCACGGTCGGCAGCTTACTGAGGTGGGGGGGGGGCCGTCTGTAAGGAGGTAGAAGAATGTAATTAGTATGCAGCGGGAGGTTTGGGGTGGTAGCTCAGGTAATACATGCGCAGTAGAAACAAGCCCTAACACACGAAAAGCCCCTAAATATACTATTACATTCTAAACTTTGTACTGCACTTTGGTAATGGAACTACGCACTGAAATATAACACAAGATGCTACAGGGTTAGGCTGCTGCACCAATAGACAGTGTAGTTAATCATCCAAAAGACAGAGCTGCTGAAAGTGCACATAGGGCCGGTGCTCTGAGAAGGGTAGCTACCCCAACTTTAAACTATGTCCACACACAGAGCACTCAGAAGTATAAGATAACTGCAAAAATGCTATAAGTTTATTTTGGGCTCTCAGTCCCAAACCACAGCACTTCAGCAAATGCTTTCATCAGACATTCACTGAAGCAGTGGGGTTTAGGACCAAGAGCCCAAAATAAACTTATAGCATTTTTGCAGTTACCTTATGCCTCTGAGTGCTCTGTGTGTGGACATAGTTTAGCTTGGACTTATACTCTACTAGAATACCCAGGTTCATGTAATGTGTTTCTTTACTCTTGTAAAGATATTCAGATATGTATTTTGTAACTGGATTATGATGTTTGTCTTAAAATGGCTGACTTTGAAACATTGCAACATAATCTACTCAGATTGAAACAGTTGCTCCCGTTTCTTAGAAGTCAAAGTATTGTTATTCACCCCACATATCACATGTACAGACAGCCCATCTGCGGGCTTCCCAAGCTGCTCCTGTGGCCCTGGCTCTCTCTGAGCAGGCCACAGCTAACAGACCACCCGACTGACCCCCGGACAGATTCAGACAGCCCATCTATGGGCTTCCTAAGCTGATCCTGTGGCCCTGGCTCTCTCAGAGCAGGCCACAGCTAACAGACCAACCGAATGACCCCCTTACAGGTTCAGACAGCCCATCTGCAGGCTTCCTAAGCTGCTCCTGTGGCCCTGGCTCTCTCCGAGCAGGCCACAGCCAACAGACCACCTGACTGACCCCTGGGCAGATTCAGGTACGCACCTGACCTCCAAAACTCATGGTTTTGAATACCGCTGTTTCGACTGGACGCCCAGTGGAGGAGCCAGGCATTGATTGGCAACTTTGCTCCTTGGCTGATTTTCCAATGCCTGGCACTTTCTGATCTCAGGGAAATCTCTTTCTGTGCTGTGTTCTGGACTGAATTTTTGTTAATGTAATCTACATATGTTATGCATCAATTGGTCTTACGTTACCTGCCAGCTTAGCTAGTCTATTACAAGCCACTAGTCTAGCCTCTCAGTGTTACTTAGTGTTTGACAAACTGTATTGTATAGTAGCCGATGTTTGACTGCTTGACCTAGTTCCTAGCAAGACTGCTGCAGTTTTCCATTTCTGCCCTACTGACAAACTCTGCCCCTTCCCCACACTGGTCACTCTGCTAATTATTAATTTTTCTGCCCCACTTGTAATACTGTCTCTCTAAATACCTTACTTTCTATTCTGCCTTACCTACAAACCCTTCCCTTTCAACCCCCTGCTACTGCTGTCCTCCTCAGACGTCCCGGTGCCAAAGCACAGACCCCCCATTAACTCTCTTCTAGCTTTCAAATAATTGCCCTGCATTTACCACCCCTTTACCTCATGTTTTGTCCTTTCCCATTGCCTGCCCCCACTGAGCTTGCTATTGTACTCTAACTGTATTTAATCCTCTGTGTTTCCCTCCTTGTTCCACAGACAGCCCATCTGTGGGCTTACCAAGTTGCTCCTGTGGCCCTAGCTCTCTCTGAACAGGCCACAGCTAACAGACCACCCGAATGACCCCCAGACAGATTCAGGTATGCACCAGACCTCTGAAACTCGTGGTTTTGAACGCCCCTGTTTTGACTGGATGCCCAGTGGAGGAGCCAGGCACTGATTGGCAGCTTTGCTCCTTGGCTGATTTTCCAATGCCTGGCGCTTCCTGGTCTCAGGGAAATCTCTTTCCGTGCTGTGTTCTGGACTGAATTTTTTAAACCACCCCTCCTCCCCACCTCTTCACAGTATTAAATAGTCCCTAACTCCACCCCTTTCCTCAGCCTAGCAGCTGATTGGTCACTCCACTGCTGCACAGTTTTATGGTATTGGCCTCCCTGTCTTCAATACCTGACTTGACCCAATATCTCACTGCCCCTTTTTAAAGCAGTCTCACCCACAGGATCACACATTTGCTCTCAACTTTTTCTCCAACCACTTCTATCTAACTCCTCTCAATTGCTGCCCTCATCTGCCCTATTGTTAGGGACCTCACCCTAATTCGACTATATACCCTTTCAACTATAAACCAGCTAGCAGTTAAGCAGGGCAGCAACACCAAACAAATTACCATGGGGTGCAACCACCTACTACTACTACTCCTCACTACCTCTTTTGGCATTGCTGGTACCGTATACAAATTCAGACACCTACCTCACCACTCTGAATCCTCACTGGGTGCAAGCTGGAAGAAAAGCATACACATAGCCACTACCACTTCCGGTAATGATAGGCTCTTTATCCTCCAGCATCTACCATACACAGTTATCACCAAGCCAACCTCCCAAACTGTAACCTTAACAGTTAGCTTCCCCCCTAATTTAACACAGGCATATAGACACCTCCCCCACCTGAAGTGCAGGTGACGGAAGACATGAGGGAAGATAAACATCACCCTATCTGCCAAAAAGGTTATCTTTCTGCTACTGCTACTCTCTGGCAATGTTCACCTAAACCCTGGACCAACAACCCTGAGGAGCAAGGGGGTCCATACAGTAAATGGCCTAAAGATAGCATCGCTAAACATCTGCAGCCTTACTGCCAAATTCGACCAGCTCCAGACTTGGATGACCATCCATGCACCTGACATACTCTGCCTAACTGAAACCTGGCTGTCGGGTAGGATCAAAGATGGTGAGGTGGCCATCGAAGGATTCCATGCATTTCAACTTGATAGAATAGGCAGGAAAGCTGGCAGCTGCCTCCTATATGCCAGAAACTCACTGAGTTGCTCTGTCCTCCCCATCTCCAAAGTTGTGAAGGATTATGAGCTACTAGTGGTAAAAATACAAGTCGGCCTAAAAGGCAAGACCCTTACCATTGCCACAACCTACCTGCCCCCCAAAAAAGCCAAGGAGGCCTTCCTCTTGTTATGGAAGAAATTAGCTCACTCAGAAAGGGCTCAGAACTCATCTTGACCAGTGACTTTATTATTAACTGGTTATGTAAGGAGGCGACACCCTCCAGAGACCTAATCACCTCCCACAATCTCACGCAACTAGTAACTCACCCCACCAGGCAGAACTACAAAGCTGGTACCAGCACCTTCATTGACTGGGTCTTAGCTAGCTCACTGACTCAGTTCTCCAAACTCAGAGTTCTCCTGGACGTGATGAGTGACCACTCCCCAATCTCCTTTATATGGACCACTAAACTTGCCAAAAGCCCACCCCACCTCATCGAGAGCAGGGTTCTGCGGAAAGGCAAACTTGGATCCCTGAAATTGGCCCTGTCTGCCTACAACTGGTCCCCCATCAACAAGGTACCAACACTGGACCAGGCCCTTAGTTTTTTCACTGAGGGCTTCAATTCCATCTGTGATATCTATGCACCACACACAAAATGGAAATTTCAGGGGGAGGTTAATGGCTGGATTGATGGCAAGCTCCTCTCCCTCCTAAAGGAGAGTGAATGCCTCTGGGAAAAAACCTTAAACTCAGGCAGCAAGTATGAACTACAGTGCTACAAAATGGCTAGAAATCAGAGCACCAAACTTATCAGGTTCACAAAAGCCAATTTCCATAAGACCCAGCTTAACAACGCATGGGGAGACAGAAAGAGGTTTTGGGACAACATCAAGAACACCCTTGGTAAAGATCAAAAGCAGCACCCTAAGATGCTCAACATTAATAACTCATCCTCCTCAGATCAGCTAGCCATTGCTGATGCCTTTAACCAAGCCTTTACAGACCTGTCCTCAGTGCTGCCTCCAGACTACCTTCTGCCTGTGGAGGACCAAGGTTGTGCCAACCTGCTCATAACTAACCACCAAGCCTTCTAATTTAAGAAGGTGATGGTGAAGGAGGCCCTAACAATGGTCAGAAAAGTTCTAGGCAAAACCAGATTGGGGAGTGACGGATTAGACATAAAGTTACTATTTCTCACCCTTGATGTTCTTATCATGCCCATAACAATGCTATTTAATAAATTCTTGGCCCTAGCTCAATTTCCAGAGGTATGGAAGCAAGCCCTGGTAACTCCATTGCATAAGAATGGTGACAAGGCACTGGTGTCAAACTACAGGCCCATATCTATCCTCTCCCCAATATCCAAAGCTTTGGAAAAAATTGTGGCAAGTCAACTCACAGAATACCTCAATAAGTACAATCTGATCTGCCCAAACCAACATGGTTTCAGGCAAAAACACAGTACCATCATGGCACTGCTGGAATGAACTGACTATGCGCACAAGGCTCTGGATGAAGGCAAATTGGTGGGGTCCATCTTCATTGACCTCACCAAAGCCTTTGACACCATCAACCACCTTCTGCTAGTAATCCAGCTCCAAAGATTGGGTGTGGCACCTAACGCCGTGAATTGGTTCAATGACTACCTAACACACAGGAGCCAGCAAGTCAAAATCAGGCAGACATTATCCATCTCCAGAGATGTACTCCTAGGAGTCCCTCAAGGATCAATTCTAGGGCCCCTGCTTTTCAGCCTCTTTGTAAATGACCTACCCACAGCCTGTGACACCAAACTTATTCTGTATGAGGATGATGCCGTGCTGCTGAGCAGTAGCACCTCTCAGGTTGCTCTACAAACAGAACTACAGAACTCTTTCAATAAACTCGAGGACTAGTTCAGTAGGCAAACGCTGCTACTAAATTACAAGAAAACCAAGGCCATGTTACAATCCAGCCCCTACAACAAACTCAAGCATGCTCCCTTCGTAATCACCAATAAGGCTGGTGAGCAGATTGAGCAGGTGCACTTGTTCAAGTACCTTGGAGTCACCATCGATGACTCTCTCACTTATGCACACCACATAGACTCCCTTGTCAGAGTGGTAAACACAAAGATCGGGGTCCTCTATAGGCATAAGAAATCCCTCACCCCGGAAGCTCTCCGAATCTCAGTCTCCAGCACCATACTCTCCATGATAGACTACGGGCTGGTGGTCTATGGAGCTGCTACTGATACAGTGCTCAAAAGAGTCCAAATTGCACTCAGTAAGGCATGCCACCTCACCCTGTATGCAGATCACTACACTCATACGTGCACCCTGAATGAGAGTACAAACTGGCTTAACCTAAAAGACAGGATCAAATACCAAACTTGCCTCCTGGGAAAGAAGGAACTCCTCAGAAAAAACCCACCCTGTATAGGAAACCTGCTCAAGGCTTCTCTCTCAACACACATTACCAGATGGAGGAAAAATGGAGCACTGTCCATCCCATTCCATCTATCCTCACTAGGGCAGCACGCTTTCTCCTATCAGGCCCCCCTCTGAATAAATGAACTTCTGTTGAAATTACAAATAACAGCCTGTCTCAATTCAAAACAGGCCTCAAACAGCACCTAATGTCTAGCTCAAAATGCACCTGCTTCTCAGGCCCCACTTGATAGACAGGCCTACCCCCAAGGTAGCACTCAGCAGGGCTATCTAGAGAACCCTGCCTCCATTCCAGCCTAGCCAAGGGCTTAAGTAAGCTATCACTCCTCTTTAAATGCACTTGGTACTGCCCCTCCCAAACCTCCCCCACATACACCATACTTGACAAAGCCCTCTGGAGCTGCTACCCCCCATTACAGCCCCCCCGTTTCACTATCCCCCCACCTCTCGCTGTCTGAGGTAGGTTCAAACCCAATCCCCCTTGTTTCACTGTCACCCAGCCTCTCACCATCTAGGATAGTGTTAAACCCTATGCAGTTACTCTGCCATAGTCTATCAATGGATTTGGAGGTTTCCAGGGGTGTGCTACCTAGGGCAACCAATCAGAAATAGCTTAGTATTCGATTACAACTGCTCTGTTTTTTCTCCTGTTTGTCTAATTGTCACATAATCGCTCTTTAATGCCTAAAGATCAGGCCTCTGAAACCACTGAATATGTGTATTGTCTTATTGTCCACCCTGACGTGGAACCTTTGTAAAAGAGCTGATACTCAAAGGTCTTTCTGAAATACTAATTAAATAAATACATTTACAGCAATGCAGTGAATATAATTACATCAAATTGTCACTGTAAGTATGAGCAATTCAGGCATTAGTCATTTATAGAAGACTGACAAACAACAGGTTCAGAGGCTCCTAAGACAAATACTAGTCTCAGGTTGACACAAGATTGCTGGACTAACCATTAGCAAGAAAAGGAGGAGGAGAGGAAGGCACAAACGAGGCTGGAAAGAGTACCAGAGGGATAAGGTACAGTAGGCAGACAGCAGAATATTTCAAGGGTTGTCAGGGACAAGTGCAGGTTTTTTTCAAGGCAGGACTGAGCATAGACTTGATGACAAGTATCCCTGGTAAGGTAGCCAGCTTAAACATCTTTTGCAGGCAGTTCCAGATGGTTGGAAGCATATAACTAACAGCTGCTGCCCCACAATGCGTTCTGGTCCTAGGGACATTGAAAGTGACAAATGAGGAGCGTCTTAACTGTAAGACCCCTGCTGTCAGTTACACATATTAGATATGTAGGAAGGGAGTTGGTTAGTAATTGCCCTAAAGAACCAGAGAGAAGCATTCATCTTCCTCCTGGTGGCAAGTGAGGGTCAGCCTACCATCTCATAAGGTACACAGTGATGCGTGTTTAGCGGAACATTTGCAATGAATCTTGGGGCTCAATGATATAAGGTGTCTAGTCTGCTTACCACAGCTTTTGGGCAGTGGCTGTACAATATGTCTGCATAGTCTAAAAGAGGTAAGAATGTCATTTGTACTAGACACCTCTTTGCTTCATAGTTAAGCAGGTGCCTAATATGGTAAAATACACCCAGACGTGGTCTTAATTTTTGGGTCAATTAATCTGAATGTACCATGAAGTTAAGTTTATTGTCCAGCCAAAACCCTAGGTATTTAAATTTATCCATGGTTATGAGTGGTTCTCTGAGTGAAGTGTGGACCCTAGGAATTTGTGTTGATCCGAAAGGAGAACTTGATGGGGGGTGACAGAAACATAGCTTTCAGTTTTGTTTTGTTTTTGCATTAAGCAGCAGTTTTGATTGAAGCAAATTTTGTTGTAGGATATTGAAATCATGTTGTAATTCTTCATAAGTGAGGTCAGGGGAGGAGCTAATGGTGTACAACACTGTGTCATCAGCAAAGAGATGCATGTTTGCCTTGTGTATGTGTGAGTCTATTTTGTTAATATAGATTGCAAATAGGAGTGGGCCCAAAATGGAACCTTGGGGCACACTGCGAGGCATAACTTTTAGAGGGGACAGGTCCCATTGGTTTTTAATTTGTTGCATTCTGTTGTTAAGCTAGCAGCTGAACCACTTCATGGCAGTATTGTTAAAGCCAAGGTGACTCTGCGAAGATAATAACAGGCAATTATCAAATGTATCAAAAGCCTTGCTTAGGTCTAGAAACAGAGCGTATATATGTTTTTTAGCATCCAAGGCATTTTGCCAGTAGTTCAGAACCTTGGCTAATGCTGACACAGTACTGTGCTTAGTTCTGAAACCCGACTGTTTAGGGTTTAAAAGGTTCTTGACTTCCAATAATTGTCTTAGTTGGTTGTTAACTACTTTTTCCAACAACTTTGATAGGATAGGGAGAAGAGAGAAGGGAGATGGGCCGGTAATTATTTAGATCACTCTTATCTCCCAATTTGAAGAGGGGGATAATGTGTGCTATTTTCCATATTGCTGGGAGTTCACCAAGATGTAGGGATAAGTTAAAGAGGTGTGTGATGTGGGCAGTAAGAAGGAAAAAATGGAGCTTTAAATATATGGGCTCTATTAGATCCACACCAGCACATTTCTTTGTGTCAAGAGACAATAATAGGTCCTCAACTTGCTTATAGGTAACAGGACTAAAGCAAAAAGAAGATTTTTTTTGTTTGTGGAACAGACCGAGCAGTGGGCAATGTTAGCAGGTGGTTGTATAGGATGCCTACAAGCTGGAGAGCCATCAAATGCCAGGCCAGCTGTGAATAATGGTTATTGAGTTGGTCCAATATGAAGGCCTTGTCTGTATAAGTGACATCTCCAACATCTATCTTGGCAGGCATTGAAGATGACAAAGCATGTCCCTTGAGTTCCCTAAGGATATCTCAGAATTTGGCTGAGCAATTTTTATTTTCTTCTAAAGAAGTTAGGAAGAAACAAGCTTTTTCCTTTCTAATGAGTCTGGTACACAGATTTCTTGGAGCACAGAAGGCAAGCCAATCTGCATCAGGTTCTGATTTCCATGGCTTTTTCCACAGTTAACTCTGTTTATAAATGCTCCTTTTAGGGCTGGAATAAACCAAAGGGTTGATCTTTTTCTGGTCTTGATTTTGACAAGCTTATCTATGACACCCAAGGCAAGATTCTGGAAAACACTAAAAGCCTTGTTGATTGAAGGAGCCAGGTAGAAATCCTGCCACCTAATTCTATTTAAGTCACGCAGGCTGGCTGAAGTTTTTAAAGTAGCTTTTTATTTTTAAGGTGGAAGTAGACATGGGTATAGGTGTACACCTAACATAAGCCATTGGACAGTGGTTGCTGAGGTTGCTGTGGAATACCCCAGCATGGGAAATTTTATGGGGCTTATTGATAAGCATGAGATCCAGGAGTGAACCATGGCTTGGGTTCTTGTTATTAGGGTGAGTGATCTCAGGGGTGATTTGCATAAGACTATGTTTATCACAAACTTCCTTAAGGGTTTTGGAACAGTTGGTGTTCCAGTTAAGATTTAGGTCACCCATGACTATGCACTCAGAGTTATCCAAGGCCAGTAATTTGTCAACGTGGGGTAGGATCCCCATTCTGTCTGATGGTGATCTATAGCAGGCCGTTATAGAGAATGCTTCCTCAGAAGAAAGGGTCACCCTCAGAGTGAGGCTCTCGAATTCCTTAGGGGAAGTGGAGGAGTCCATTTCTGTTATCAAGAATTTATCCTTTATGTAGATAGTGACCCCCCCTCCCCTGGTTGGTCTATCTGACCTATAGACATTGTAGCCAGGTAAATTAATACTAAGATCAGGAGTGGAACTATTAAGCCATGTCTCCGAGAGCATTAAAATGTCTGGGGACATGTGTAGCACCCAAGCTTGTAGTAAGTAAAGCTTTTTGAGTAAGCTACAGATATTAATGTAGAGAAGACTGATGCCTTTAAGCTGTGGTAGTTCAGATGGGGCACCTAAGCTCAATGGGGGACTGGGGTTAAGTGCTACATTGCCAGAACATAAAAGTAGAAGGATAATCAGTTTCCTGAGACAAATGACGAGGTTCAAGATCCACTCTCCCAATGGAAGGCACATCTTGCTGCAGGAACTGGCAACTGCAATATGACAAACTAAGGAAAATGCAGTTCAAAGTATTCCAATTGGGGTCTCAACTTTAATGTATAACTCAGCCATTTTTTGACCCCCAATTTTCAACATGGCCTTTTGGGGACACCACCGCATGAGCAATATGGCTGTCATTATGCAACTCCAGGCCAAAAGGTGATATCATGGTCGGTTGGTGAATTCACCTTTTGGGTGGGATTTGCCCATTTTTTGTGACCTTGTTAATGAGGTGGGGTCTTAAGGAAGCTATGTTGAAACTCTATAGTCAAAATATGTAAAAATGACAGAGTTATGACAATTTGTTGCCATTTAGCTGTGCACACTCATAACTTTGTAAATGTTAAATATTTTGATCCCAAATTTTCGACATCGACTTCTTATTACCCCAACCTCATGCATGTCATAGCTGTCATTTTTTAAATGGTGGTCAAAATATATTTTCACACCTGTGGCAAGGATTGGCATTGCAGTTGCGTAGATTTATGTTTTGGTAGGGATTTGAAATTTTTCAGTACTGGGTACATGAATTGAGGTAATAAGACATTTATGCTGACTTTTTGGTCATTGTTGTCCTATAAATGTAAGTGCAGGGCCCTTCCACAGCTACATACATACATATGTGCATTTAAAGAAGGATGGGAGTGCAGGGCCCAAAGTTCCCTGAACTCTCTCAGGCAAATAAGGAGACGATTACTCTATCTCAAAAAGTATACATGGGTGGGAGCAAGGGCCTGGGCCCTGCACTCCCACTGGTAAACAAAGCTATGATTACACTATCTCAAAAAGTAGGGAAAGTCATTGCAAAAACTATGTTAATGCATCAGTTAGGGTTGAACTTAATGCTACAAAAGCATGGAAATGTGGCGTTATGGTTTCAGACCCTAACTACCCACTCCCACCCTCCCAAGTAGCAAAAGGACAAGACCACACAAGCAACCACAGACAGCCATCATCAGGTAAGACAAACAACATGAAACTGTTTGCAGATAATAAATAAAGTGGAAGAATGGGAATTTCTGAAGAAAAGGAGGCTTACAAGGACAAGGGGGCATGAGACGAGGCTAGAAGGGGGGAGACTTAGAAGTAACGTAAGGAAGTACTTCTTCACAGAAAGGGTGGTGGAACCCTGGAACAGGCTGCCAGCAGAAATGGTGGGTGCAAGTACCATAGAGGCATTCAGACATGCATGAGACAGGCACAGAGGACTTGTGAAGTCAGGAAAGGGGGGGATGTGAGGTCACAGGTCTGACAGGAACTGCAGTAAGGAAGAAAACTAGTATAAAACCAGGGCAGACTAGATGGACCACAGGGTCTGTTTCTGCTGAAAACTATTATATAACTATGTAACTATACAAATGCAGTAGCACTGATGCGCTACCTTCATGGATTTGTATCTGCGACATGCAAACTGCAAAATAAACACACCCACTTGTTGTTGCAGATAGAAATCCATGATACTGGGGGATGTCTGGAACATCCTTCCTGCATAGGGGTTGGGGGCAAAAACTGTAACGGGATTTGTGAATGTATGGGGTAGGCATAAGGATCTTTAGTGGTAAGGAAAGGGGGTAGCTGGAGATCAAGTAGGGTCAAGGGTTCGGGATGGGAAAGCGGGGTGGTGGGACACTACCTGCTGGGGTAGGGAGCAGGAGTGCACTAGACTACCAGGAAATAACATTTTAATTTACATACTGGGGATTGGGGTTAGGAACAGGGCAAATATTGTGTCCAAAACATTCGAATATTTTCTGATACATCACAGGTTGAAGTTCGGAAGCTTCCGTAAAAGTTGTCATATTTCGCGGAAGTTCCACTTAGGTGTAAATAACAACTTCCACACACCTCTACTCTTTTCTGTTCACTTACCCAACAAACACATGTGAAACTGCTCTTATACAATACAGCAATGCCAGGATCCTTGAAAGGTGTTAACTCACTTACTGAGCTTGCTTTGCAAGTATGTTACAGTGCAGTGCTGCCCAGCAGTACACTCTTGAATTTCTTTCTGACACAAGATATGTTAATTTTGGAAATGATCCTCAGTTACCAATTTTCTAACATAGCCATATAGCTTACAGTTATTTAGAAGATATCATTGTGCCGGGTCCACTTTGGCCCTCCTGCCCTTTAATGTGTATATGTTCACTGCCCCATCCCCATGTTTTGCCTCATGTGTTGACTTGGTCTCTCCAACTCCCACTTGTACTAATCGTGTTTACCTGCTTCCCTTATCCTTCTGGGGTGTTGTTTGCCCTGGCATGCTGACTACTGCCTTCCTTGCTTGGACCGTGCTGTTATGCAACATCTGATGTTCTTGTATTGCCCTTGCTCTCCTTGAGTCTCCTGATTATACCTTGTACTTGTTTTTGCCTGAAGTTCTTGAATGTACCTCTGTAATCTCCTGGGTCACACCTGAAAATAGGCACTTGGTTGTCTAGAGTGCTTACCTGGTAAATAAAAGCAAATAAATAAAATGAATAGGATGATCTCTCTCTCTCTCTCTCTCTCTCTCCCTCTCTCTCTCTCTCTCTCTCTCTCTCTCTCTCTCACCTGTATTCCCGGTCTATACATGGGGATCATAGCTCTAGTAGGTATGATTCTGCAGAGCTGGACTTACAGTATCTGTGCTTTGGTTATTTACTTTTTATTGACTGGGAGAAGAGGGCTAGGAAATATTACCTATTTTCAGCCTCATCCTAGGGTGGAAAGAAACATATGTAAACCAACTAAAAATTAACTAAATTAAGCTGTTAGTGGTATTTTAGGGAATAAGAGAAACTTGTTTCATATTCATTTTAATTTTTTTATTTTTAACCAGAAGGTGGACTGGGTACAGCCCTTCTTCAGCAACACCTGACACTGACCAAAAAACAAAAATTACAACCAAATATATAAATGTACAACTACATACAGTACAATGACTTCACATACAATTACATGCAGTTCCATTGTTTAAAAATAAATACAACTGTTTCCTACAGTGCATTAAATTATGTGCTTCCTTTGTCAAGTGGGTGTATTCATTCAATAATAAGGGTGCATACCAAGAGAAAGCCTTCCTGGTCATTTGCATCTAAAATCTTGGGACAACATAGTCCTGGACCCCACTACTTCCTGTTATTCATTCCTTCTTTACTGGAACCAATGCCCCAAAAAGCACCTTGGGATCACTGACTTTTAATACCCTACATACAAAATTCCCCAACTGATGTCTTATTCTCTTCTCTGGTGACCATACTCCCAGTTTCTTGTAAAGCTCACAATGGTGCATTCATTTTTGCACCTGGAGTGCAGACTTGCACTTCCTTGGCTGGGAAACCTAGGAATTTCCTCTATTCTTCTCGTCATGTGCCGTGGTATCTTTAATGTACACCTACAGTACACAGCCACTATAAAAATCACACAGGACCTTAAATGAACATCTTATCTGCAGGATGGCACACCCTGACAGTACAGCACCCCTCTAGTACCATACTCATGTGTCAGCATGCATGGTATGAGCACAATTATGGTGTAGGATTAAAATCCATGATCTTCTTGCTCAGAGGCAGATGTGCTACCAACTGAGCCATGCTGACACCTAGTTACTGTGAAACTGAATTCTGACCTATCCCCACTGCATTCTGTCTAATACTTGTATGATTTCTGTTGGGTATTTTTAGCCCATGAAGCTTCAGTATCTTCACTGGCATCTGAGACTAGAGCGAACCCTTTGTGCTGAGCACATTATGGTTTTGGGCTTATGATCACACAAGTGAAATGAAATCTGTCCATCCAGCACTGGTATGTTTAATAATGCATGTTTCTCAAGATATGCACTTCTTTTTATAAAAGAAAGGGCTCTGTTCACAGTAGTAAGTACCTTATAAGTGTGTATTAAATAAAAGTGCACTGCCATGTTTTTGAATATCTGGCTTAATGTGCCTCTTTCCTAGTCTGCAGAATGTCAGTGGTACCATCCAACAATTATAGTCCATTGGCTTTCATTTTTTGGTGGGTACTTTATTTTATAAAATGGCCCTGTACATTACACAACTATCAGTCTGGAGATATTTCTTCATACTTTCAATGTTTTAATGGACATACTGGGCAGGATTTTTGGAATGGATCTGTCTTGGATTCTTCAACCCTATTTTCAAAGTTGACTTGGGTCATGCACTGGTAGACCATTTGTTGGCTGGCTTACCAGCATCAGCAGTTGTGACACAGTTCATACAAGAAGTTGGCACTTGCATGAATAAATATTACTCATGCTTCCTTTTATGATGCAAGCTGCCACAAATGACAACTTTTCTCAAAAGCACCTGCAGTCCTTTTTTAAAATGGTGGGAAATGAAGGATTCATTTAGTTGGATATAAATGTGGGCAGATCATACTGTGACATCTGGTCATTCCAAAAATCCCAGCTAGTAAGTTTAATACATTTGAAGTCCTAGTTACAAACACAGGGTTATCTTGAATTTTGCCCAACTAGCCATCTTGAAAAATGAGATCCTAATTCTACACGGGAAAAGTTTTCTGATGTTGTATCTCATCTACTTTGTCAGGTTAATGGTAACTGACTTGAAATAACAGCTGTTGTGGGATCCCAAATGCTTCTGGCACACAAACAGCACCTAAGTGCCAGCTCTACATACACACTAATCCATCTCTGTTAAACATACACTGGGCAAAAACACATTAAAACAAAGAAAACAATTATTTTCCAAATGCATTATTGGTTTGGTGTCCCATTATTTAACATCATGTCACACACATTTCCATTTTTTCATGGTTATTATGCTTTATCTTTTGTTGCATGGATACCAGAGAAAATGCGCTCATAGACAAGTTCCTTGAATATCTTTAAATCATCTATGATCAATGAAACAGCTGCCTGCTATTATGCATTGCATCTTGTTTTTTGGATAGCTGCCAATTCCTCTGAGACTATGTTACAGTACCTAGTTTTAGAAAAGTACTACAAACAAATATGGAATATTTTAGATACTAAAATTAGGTAGCACGTATTAGTGTAATGTAATCATACAACAATGTAGTGAACCATTCTTCTTAGTTAGGGAGTGCAGTACCTCTTTTAATTAACCAGTGTGCTTACCTGCAGATTCCAAGTTAAATAGTGGACATGCACATTATACTGATTTCCTTTTTCTCTGTAATTTGTCACAGCCAGCAAATTGATTTCAAGCTGTGCAGCATGTAGCTATATTAAGATACCCGTTTCTCTAACACTGAATAAGTTATCAAGGACATTTAGAAGTATGGTTAGGTCTCATTATTCCAATGTTTGTGCCACATTTTCAGTTGTCAATTTGGGAATGGAGTTCCTTTCAAATGTTCCATCTGGCAAGTTACTTGTCATTCTTATGCACACTAATTTGATATCCTATTCATATGCCTGCAGGAATGTTTGGTTTCATCTGCTTCAGCTGCATGCTAACAATAGCAATTAAACCAAAGTCTTAATAAATTAGGCCTAATATAAAGAATTAGTGTATGTTTTGACTTTGTCTTTGGGTACCTGTTACTTGCATTTACATGTTCTAAGAACACTTTCTATCAAAATATGACATATTGATGTCAGAAATAGCATGGTATTCATTATCTTTTGTTATGTTTGTAGGCTAAAGTATTCTAGTATCCTCTGATTTTGGAACAAAAGAAATGAAAATATACATATACTTCTACATAACACTATGGTTTTAAAGCAGGAATGTAACCAGTGCTTAATCTGTAACAAGATGTAATGATGAGTTAAACAATGTCTCATGTCTCTGAGCTCTAATTGGCATTAAACTGTTCTACTTGAGTTATATTTTTATCTCAGCAAATAAAAAGGTATCATACTAACAATTGAAAAGCAAAGTTTTATGCTTATTACTGCAGTCAGAGTTAGTTCTAGTGGATCTCTTTTACTTAATGTAAAAATTGGTGTTTTAATTTTAGGAGTTTTCTTAATATCAAATGTTCTTATTTACATGCATATTTAATGAGATCCCCTGGTAGTCTGGTGCTATAAGGTCCTCCACCATGGGATGGAGCAGGCTTGGGTTCCTATTAATTTTGTTGGGTCCATCAAGCAGGTATGATTACAACCATCAGGCAGAACTGAAGTGACTTTACAAAGAATCTGTTGGCAGAAATAGACCAATGGCCTGTGGAGTCTGTCCATGTTATACTACCTCACCTCTGACCAACAGCAATATCATGGGGGGTCTGTTCCACTCTGGTCCCCAACAAACACCCTCATTCAGGTTCTCCCCAGTAGACTATGAGTCCTCTTGCTCTGTTTATGTTATGTTTGAACCCATTTAGGGCACCTTCCCCTAACACCTTCACTGGCAATCTGTTCTACAACTCCACTACTCTGTCAGTGAAAGTGAAGGTTCTCACATCCCTACTGAATTTAACCCCTACTAACCTTCCCTCATGCCCTCTTGTGACTGTGTCACTATTTCCAGGAAACAGCTATTCAGTATTCACCCTATGTATACATCTCAGAGATTTATACTGTATATCTCTGTTATGCCTCCCCATGTCTGGTCTCCTGCACGTACATGTTCTGGGCCACCAGCTCTTCTTGTAGTAACTGCCTTACTTGCACTGGATTATTTTGGTGGCTCATCTCTGTACTGACTCTAGCCTTTCCATATCCTTTATTAGCTGGGGACTCCAGAACTGGGTACAGCATGCCAGGCAAGGCTACACCAGAGGTCTGTGTAGGGACATTTTTACTTTGCTTCTGATGTATCAAAACCTTTCCCATACACCCCAGCATCCTGGTGTCTTACTGTATCACTTATTGCACGGACTAGTTTGATTGAGGGAGAGAGATGATTGCCCCCAGATTTCTCTCTCCTCTCTTGTAAAGGCCAGCTTAATACCTCCCATCCAATACTCCATAGATTGGTTCTTTTGCCCTAAGTGCATCAATTTGCAGTTCATGGAGTTGAAACTCAAATGCCAGATCTTTGATCAAATTTCCAGTTTCTTTAGGTCTTAATGAAGTTTCTTGAACCCTTCCTCACTGTCTACCCTTCTGCATAGCTTTGTGTTGTAAACAAAGATACACATGTTGTCCTGGGTACCCTCCTCTATGTCACTAATGAACATATTGAATAGAACAGGTCCCAGGACTGATTCCTGTGGAACCTCACTCTTGACCCCCTGTCCAAAGATCTGGACCATTTATTACCACTCTTTGTTGCCTCCCATCCTAGCAAATTCCCCACCCACCTGACTAAAGCATCTCTACTTCTAAGTTTCCAGCTTTTACAGCAGTCTCCTGTCTCACACTGAGTAGAAGGCTTTGCTGAAGTCAAAGCAGAGCAAATCTGCTGCTTGCCCACTGTCTACCACCAGTGGCAGCATTCCACAAGAATCATATGGGCTGCAAACTCTCATTTTCACAAAATCATAGGGATTGCAAATCTCCCCACCTGCCACATTTTATATAATCAAACCCTAGTGAAACCTTGTTTTAGGGGTTCATAGGGATTGCAAGAGACATAAGTGGGGTCTCAATTGCAACCCATCTGTGCCGCTTTATGATGCCCCTGTCTACCGCCCTAGTAGTCTGGTCGAAAAACATTATCATGCTGGTCTGCTATGATGTTCCAGACAAATTCATGTTGCTTGCCGTCTTGCAGTCTGATGTTTTCTAAGTAGGCCACCAGACATTCCTTGACTATAGTCTCCATCAGTTTACCTACAGTGAAGGTATGTCTGGCATGACTGTAGTTGCCTAGGTCTTCCCTGTTCCCACTTGTGGAGTGGGACTGCATCCACAGACTTCCAATCCCCTGATAGTACTCCAGACTCCAGTGATTCATTAAATAATTGAGTCAAGGGGTCTGCCAGTTCCCTAAGTACACTCTGGTGTAGGCCATCTGAGCCCAGCATTTTATCCACTCTGAGGGCCTAAAGCCCTTTTTACCCATTCAGTCATGATCACTACCCTCTCTATTTGTTGCACCCCAATGCGGCTGCTTTGTTCCCTCTCTCCAGAAGAGGTTTATAATCCTCAGTTGTGAATACTGAGCAGAAACGATTGTTTAGGACACTGGCTTTCTGCTTGTAATATATTACCTTCCCCCTCAACTAGCCTAATAATCCCACCAGGTTTTCGTTTCTCTGAAATATCCTTAAAGAATTCCTTTCCCTTCCCGTCACACCCTCGGCAATCCATAGCCCTGTATCTGCCTTTACCCTTCTGACTGTCACTCTTTGCCTTTTTAGTTGGGTCTGGCATTCCTACAATTCCCCCTTTTCCCCTTATACCTTATGAAAGCCCTTTTTTGCCCTCTTAGCCTCCCTTACATCCTTGAGTAATATTGGCCTTTTGTGCCAGTTTCTTTTGGTGACCTTTCTTTTTTTTTTAAATCAAAGAAATGTTATTGAATTTACAACCATAACACAATAACCAACAAGACATTAAACAAGTAAACCAGTATTCTGAGCTGGATAAAGTAATCCACCCATCCTACTTACCTCCCCCTCCACCCTAACCCTATCCTCCCTTCCCCTCCCCAAGTGAGGTGCAATATTAGAAAGGCATACATAACCAAGGAGAATAAGCAAATTACATCCTAAATACTGTCCATTAAATAGGTGTGGAGGTGCTGGGATAGCCAACAAAGGGAAATCAGGACAAGTAAAGAAAATATAGCTTCCCCAATTTTTTGGTAAATGTGGAATTACAACATTGAACACTGGTGATTAACCGCTCTGCTCTGAGGGCGAAGGATATTTCATGTAGCCATTCAGAGTAGGTGATGGGTGCCTGATCCATCCAGTGCCTAAGCACAAGCTTTTTAACTGCTAGTGAGATAAGAGCCATGTGGTACCTTCTTAAAAACCTGGTAAAAACCTGAATCTGAAAAAATCCCCAATAATGCAAATAGCCAGGGAGAATAGGTCTCGAAGACTTAAAGGCAGGTCCAGCTGAAGTTCTATTTGTGTCCACAGGGGGGATATCTTCTCACAGGACCAGAAGATGTGTATGATGGAGCCCTCCTCGTTACCACATCTGTAACATGATGCTGAGGAGAGGCACCCCATTTTGGCTAATTTAACCTGGGTGTAGTACATGTTATTTAAAATCTGATATTGAGTTAACCTGATATAGATATACAGATCTTTCCAGAGTTGGGCCCAATTGATTTCCATATCCGGCAGGAGAGTATTCCATACCTTGGAGCCCACTGGTGAAGGGGGTTGGGGACAAATGAGTAAATTCTTATACAATATAGAGAGTCCATGAGGTCTGCAAGATGGACCAGAGATCTGTTGCAGGAAATCACTAAAACTAGGAGATTGTGGTTGGAGCCCAAACAATTTGACCAACCAGAGTTGATCTATAGTTGGTATACCTTGAAATAAGATGCTGATGCCAGTCCAAGCTTAGTTAGTGTTTCTTGAGAGGTTAGAATAGAAGTATGAGAGTAGAAGTCTGAGATTCTAAATTCCTGGGGTATCTGGAGCCAAGTCTTTTGAATGGTATGTCCCCCAATTTTGATATTTACATTAAGGAAGATGGGTTGAGATGGGTTGAGAGAAGTCTCTAGCAGGGGACACTTTAAGGTATCCACATAGTTGCAATAGAACTTAAAGTGACATACCAACTGGGGACGAGTACAAAGGTTTTGGCAGGGCTTTCGCAGGAGAGAAGAGCATCCTGGTGGGGTATAGCTTATGGGTAGAGAGTAAATCAGCTTCAATTTGTAGCCAGATGGGGGTGTAATCTGGCTGCTGTCGAATTTGGGATATGGACAACCATTTCCCGCATTTATAAAGGTGACTCGCCCAGTAGTAAAGCAAAAAGTTAGGTAGGCAAAGCCCTCCAAGTTCCTTGGCAAGCTTAATTTGAAGTAAGATCTCCTAGCAGCTTTATCTAGCCAGATAAAAGTAGTAATATCAGCGTGAATACGTTTGAAGAAGGACAAGGGTAACCAAGCATTGAGCATATTGATAGGGCAAAAAAGCCTGGGGAGGACATCCATTTTAATAATATTAATCCTGCACCACAATGAAAGTGGGAGACTTCTCCAACCCAAGAGGTCCTGCTAGATAGTACTCCATAGGTCTATGAAATTAAGCTTGCATGTAAGAGAGGGTTCGGAGGTGGTAAAAACACCCAAATATTTTATGCACCGAGAGGACCATTTCATACCAAATTGAGTGAAGGATTGGCTGTGTATAAAATGATTAAGGGGATAAATTTCTGTCTTATTAAATTCAGTTTGTAATTTGAGTATTTGACAAAGGTGTCAATTATTCTCAGAACTTCTGTTAAGGAGGAAGCGGGATTTGACAGATGTAGGAGGATATCATTGGCCTAAACTGAGAGCTGCGGGCCATAATTTCCAATGGGGACTCCAGTGACGATGGGAGAAGATTTTAGATGCTTAATTAACGGTTCTAGATAAAGATTAAAGAGGAAAGGGAACAATGGAAATCCTTGGTGTGTGCCAGTATGAAGAGAAAAGAGAGAAGAGTGAACCCCATTACAGTGAATTCTAGCAGATGGGAGGGTGTACAATGTCTGGATCCATTGAATAAACTCAGAGGGAAAACCCATTTTGTGTAAGGTCACCCACAGAAAGTCCCATTTCACTCTGTCAAATGCTTTCTCTGCATCAAGAGAGATTAATGCCATTGACGGGGGGAGGAATCTGCTGCTTGAAAAATTTGTGAAAGTTTACATATATGATCTGATGAGGATCTACCCAATACAAAACCTACTTGCTCTGGGCTAAGAAAACAAGACCAGACCTTCTTTATTCTAGTGGCAAGAATTTTTGCAAGTATTTTGATGTCACAGTTTAATAATGATATAGGCCGGTAACCAGCTGGACAGGAGGGGGGTTTGTCTGGTTTAAGAAGAAGAATAATGGTAGCTTCTAATATAGAGGGGTTCAAGGCCTTACCAGAGAGCATATAGCAGTAAAAATGAAGAATAGGAGCCTGGTCTTTGATGAAAAGTTTGTAAAAATGTGACAGAAGACCATCAGGTCCTGGAGCTTTGTCCAATACCAGAGTGTTGATAGCAGATTCCACTTCTTGTTGGGAAAGTGGGGTAGATAAGAAAGCCTGGTACAGGGCTGGCAGAGAGGGTAATGCTGAAGAGTCTATATATGTTGTTAAATCCTCTTTAGACAGGGGAAACATGCATTGGCTATAGAGGGAAGAACAGAATTGCTCAAAAATAGTAACTATTTCCCTAGGGTGGGTCTTAACTGAGCCGTCAGGGGCTTGGTGACCATTCTTGCACAAGAGTCAGTTGCCTACAGAATTGCCCCAGTAATCTTTCCCCACTTTTCCTCCACTCCTTCTATCTGGTCTATACCCATCAAGGTTTCCCAAACCTTTTTCTGTATCTTGCAAAAATCTGTCCATTAGATGTCCAAAATCACTTCTCTTTAGGGAGAAGTAGTGTTTCTCATTGCCTGTTCAAATCACAGAAAATGGTGATCACTGGACCCAAGAAATTCCCTGACTGCCACTCCATCCACCACTTCTGAATTAGAAAATACAAAGTTGAGGATAGTGTCCTGCCACGTGGAATCCCTGAACAGCTGCACCAGTTTTCAATCCTGCATCGTGTTCAGCAGTGCTAGACTCCTGGTGCTGTTAACTACAGGGGTATCCAAGTTTATGTTTGCCTTTTTCAGGCCCCTCCTGATCATCTTTGCCAATTTGTTATCACACTCTTTTTGATGTCCTGGTGGTCTATAGACCACCCACAGTCTAATCTGTTTTCCAACAGCCATAGTCATCTGTACCCAGATCAACATCATCCCCCCACCTTTCTGATGGTCCCATTCCTTCTTACCTCTAGTCTCTCCCAAATGTAGATGTTTAGCCTTCCTTTACCCTTGCACTTGTTCCTTCTATGTATTGTGTACTCTGGAACTGCCAAACCCTAATTATTGTTTCTGTAAGCCCACATCACTGTGATGACTACCTAGTCTAGCTTAGCTTCTGCTGCCATTGTCTCTAGTTCATTGGTCTTGTTTTTCAGGCTTCAGACATTTAAACAGACTGTCTTCTGTGCTCCCACCTTAATCACGCTCCCCTTACCAACTCTCCAGTTAGTACCTGACACACTCTTCATACTCTATCATGTCTCCACCTGCTAGCTGATTTGTCATGACCCCCATCATTTTCTACCATTCCAAATCCTGTCTGTTCCCTGCTTTTGCCACCACTAGCACCTGCTTGTCCCTTTTCTGTTTCTGGGCAAGTCTCTATTCTATTCTTCCCACCCACTCTCCTACTGTTTTATTTACTAAAGTTTAGGATTACAATTACCTTTGAGCCAAGGCTCTTTTACAAAGGTTCCACTATGGAATTCCCAGCATTTGCCTCCCCCTTATTTAGCTCAAATGATTATCCACATAGGTGTCAAATGTCTGCCCAAGTGAACTTGTTTCCTGCCTTGTGAGGCAAAGGCCATCTCACATAAATAGCATTCTATCCCAAGCATTCATCCAGTCTTCCACAAATCTATTCCCTTCATCTTTACACAACCCTTTAACCTTGCATTTAATGCCTAATCTTTCTCCTGCTTCACTCTTCTCTCTCCTCCCTCCTCCATGTCTCACACTGGTGCACCTCTAAAATGCCAGTGAGGCTTCCTTCTCTTTCAGCTCTCCCCTTGCCTTTGGAGGTTGGATTTAACTTCCTTGCTACTTTGGTTTGCAGGATGCTTGTATCAATGTAGAAGGACATGTGGCACCTCCCCCATCCTGTTGATCATTCTCTCTTTGCTGTCTTTATCCTTTCATGGCCAATAAGTCTGGCAGGCATTTGACCTCTCTCAAATTGTCCCATTTCAACTCACCAACCTGTCCATGCCCTTACCATAGAGTCCCCAATTATAAGTTCTGTACTGGCTACCTTCTTAATTTCCATTACCCTGATGGATCCATTCTTATTTCCTACTACATGCTGGGTGTTTTACTCCTTGTATGGGTCTTCTCAATGACTAGATTGTAGCATCCCTTGATGAAGTCGGGTAACTGCACCTCCTCCAGGGCTGCAAAACAATTTGCTACCACTAGCAAAGGACATTGCTTCACACCCACTAACTGCCCCCCCCAATCAATCTCCATCCTCCTGGGCCAGTAGACCTCTGTAGGAAGGGAAGAGCGGATAATGTTTGTGGAACCCAACTATTTTACCAAACATATTGTCAACACAAAATTCTCCAGTGAAGTGGTAGTGGGTTTATTTGCTCTTAGGACATTCTAAAATGGCATTTACTTACTGCCACCCGAGTTTTGATATTTTCATTGACATAAATGGCCACTCCCCTCCTCCTTTTTGCACCTCGGTCTCTTCTGAACAGTACAGTACTGAAGCCTCCCAAGTGTGGTTACTGGTGAACCATATCTCACTAATGGCTACTAAGTCCAGTTTAGCCTCTGTTATCATCTCCGGGTCTGGGATCTTGTTTCCCAGACTGTGGGCAATTTTGTACATGATTTTCCATTAGCCAGATTTTGGTGCATTAGTTGTTGGGTGAGGTCCTGTGTTTCCTCTGCATGCCGTATGGGGAGCCAGATCTTTTTCCTTACCTGGTGATGCAAATGAATTACAAACATGCTGAACTTCTGTTTGATCACTAGCTGGGAAGGGGGTTCTTCCCATTCAATGTATCAAGTGCTGCTCCACTCTCCCCATTTTCTAGTTTAAATATTCTGCAAAGACATCAAACTTCTTCCCCAATGCACTAACTCCCTCCTTAATCAGATGTAGTCCATCAAATTTAAAGAACTTTCACTCTCAAAACTGTTGCCCATTACCTACAAATTTGTGTCCTTTTTCCTGGCACCAGTCCTTGAGTCATATGTTTAGCTCCCCTTCTTCCCCTTCTCTGACCTTCTGTCCATCTGTCACCCTCTCCCAGACTGGCAGGATCTCAGAGAAGGAGATGCCAGACAAAACTGATGACAGGTAGCCTCCAAGCCTGATCAGGTGTTCCTTGGTCTCCACAAGTGACCAGCTGGTGAGATTGTTAGTCCCTATGTGTACCAGGATGTTGATGTTTTCTCCTGCTTCCTGCATGATTTTAGCAATGCAGTTAGCATCTTTCCATGCTGATGTACCTGGGAGACATCTGAGCATTACCCCTGGCTGGAGGTAGCTATCAACTTCCCAAATCATGAAATCACCTATGATCAGAAGTGTTTTGGATTTCCTTTTTGCTTTTTTTGTTTTGGTCCCTGTTTTGGGTGAGTTATGTAGTGCTAGCTCCTGTGTTGCAGTGTCCTGCTGTGCAGTGGCCTCTGCACCTTTATTTGATTTTGGAGATAGAGGCAGATACCTGTTTGTAGTTTTTATATGGTTTGTAGAGGTGATACATTGATGAATATTGAGTGATGGGGCACCCAATTTGCCCCTCCTAACCACCTGCGAACCTCCTGGACCAAATATCCTCTGTGGTCAAGGTGCTTCAGTCGGATGTTTGGGAAATGGTGGGCAGTTCTTGTAATATATTTCCTCCTGAATATGTGATTTGAGTTGTGCAATCTCTGCCCATGCTGCCGGAGTTGAGCTCTTAGATCTCCAATGGTCAAGCATGTAGGACAGCATCCCAAATCCTGTATAACTGCCCTTTTGAAAAGTGTCCCACAGTTCCTGCAGTTAATAATATCCATTCCAGTTAAGTTTCTGAGTTTATAACCTGGTCCAAGGAAAATGAAAGTAAAATATATATTTTTTTGTTTATTTGTTTTGTTTGTTTGTTTTTGTATAACTTTTTATAACAAGTTCAATTAATTGTGCCTCTGTAAGTGAGGTCACTGTGTGGATACCCCTCTGATACTACCCTTCCTGCTTTGCTACAGGAAATGTTACTACTGCGCTACTCTATAAAAGGAGTGTAGCATGGGGTGGTTGGGGATGGGGTTGGGTAGTTGGGCCTTTCCTCTGCAGAAAAAGAAGAATCATGGATGAAAGAAACAAGGAGGTAAGAGCAGAAACAATCAACCAACAACAAATGCAGTAGCCCCAAAACCTTAGCCTAATGATAGATATAACTGTAAAACTTGTAAACATCACCTGTAACAATTTCACAGAAGATATACCCTGCAAAAAGCACTTTGATGCAGAGAAAAATAAAGCAGTAACAGAAGATGTAACTGGCAAAAAAAATTTGAATCAGAGACGATTACAGCAGTTTTCTGTAAGCACAAAACAGTAACAAACCTGTAAGTACACCCTGTAACAATGCAGCAGAAAGTATACCCTGCAACAGAAATTTGAATCAGAGAACAATAAAGCAGTAAAACGTAAGCAAAAAACAGTAACAAAACTTGTGAGCACAAAAGAAAATAGTAACACACAGTAAATCTGCCTAGCTAAAAGAAGCCTTAATCTTTTTCCTTGCTCTGATAATATTCCTTGCTCTGTCCTTACAAGCAAACCTAGAAGAAAAGAGCTCACGTGAAGCTAGGTGCCTTGCCAACAAACCTAGTCTTCCACTAGCTTTCCAGTCTGTTCTCTATACCTGTCAGCTCCATAGCATATTACAAGAAAAAAAAACCTTTGTCATGCTGCACTTCAACATCAGCAGGCTCTTTTGGGATAGAGGATAGGAGATAATATCAGGGTAGTAATGGGCAACAACAGCAACAACAAGTTATTTGAGGAATGCTGTATGGCTGCAAAATTGGGACTGGGAGATCAGTTCACATCAAGTCTGTGGTTAACAGAGATTGTATTTTGAGAGCAGGTAATTCAGGATTTTATTAATTAACTTTTTGCTTTTTTGCTTTTGACAAGCTTAAAAAAAATCTTGTTGCTACCAGTATATTTTTTATTCACTTGGGGCAGCTGTGCTGTGGCTTTCATTTGTTAAGTGACCAAATGGCTCTTTGACTTTATTTCAGTTCATATACTTGTTTGAAAAGAGTGCTGCCATTTGTGTATTTTCTTATTTTATTCATTTGCAGGTACCAGTTAAGGGAACGGCTCCAACTCCATAGCACACTGTGCACTGGATTGCATACCTTTGATAGCTGCAGGACATTTATACTGCAAGTCATGTTGAGGAATATTTGAAATTGATAAGAAATAGGGTTGCCACCTGTCAGGTTTTTTACCTGGTGATCAGGTTTTCAGGGTCCCTATGAGGTAATCCAGTTTTGCTCTGTGCTGGTCAGGTTTTTGAGCCATTTTGAGTGGTCACTTACTTTTGAAACAAATGTTGTCATATCATTCATTGTTTCAGCTACATGTCCAGGTTACAGACAACTTCTGTTGTCAGTATATCCCTTTGTTTGTGAAAGCAGTCAGCCTGGGAGGTGTAAAGTATGGCCATTAACACCATTAGCACTTATTTAACCTAATCTTTTCCACTGCATCTTAAAGTAGCATCGCAGAAAAGCTACTCCCACCTTTTGAAACAGTAACAGAGCCAGTTGTCTTCTACTTTCATTTGCTGGTAAACATGTTCATCTCAAACAGAATTTAGGCAATTTTAAATGTTTTAAATAATTTTTTCCCTCAAGAAAAAAAGTGTGGTCACTGCTTTAGCTTTGAAATAGTACTGTGGACATGAACAGGAAATGGAGCCAGAAAAAGATATAAAGTACACATTACAGGAAACAATGTATTATGTATTATTATATACCATGCTATTTACAGTGTTTCCCTTGTCTCCCCAGATCATATTTGTAAACGAGATGTCTTTTACCTCTGTATGTTTATCTGGTAAACCAATGTCAATAAATAAATACATGCATAAGTAAATTAACTAGAAAGAATCTAGGAAAGTAATTTTAACAGGTACAGTACAATATCTTAACATTTTTGTTGAACTGCTGCTTTAAGCATTGTCTTTTATTGATATAACAAATGACTTTCTAGGAGGAGCAATGCATGCTGAGTCATGAAAAGGGGTGGGGCTAGGGGTGGAGCTTAGGGTCCGGTTTTTGCCTCATCCAAAGGTGGCAACCCTAATAAGAAATTTGAAAAAGTTCACATGCTACAAAGGATTTAAAACTGCCTTCTGACTTCTGGTTGATGTTCATGTTCTTCTGGCAGTCTGCATTGGTGTGCATACAATGTTTGCTTCCGTGACCCCACACACTGCTGTTATGAATAATATACAACTAGCAATAACATCAGTAGAAAAAGATCTGGGTGTTACAATAACAGATAATTTAAAATTTGACACACACACAAAACAGTTAAAAAATGTTACAGCATTCTTGGATGTATTCAAAAACATATATAAAAAAGCAGGAAATCAGAAGTCATTCTCCCTTTATACACCAGCCTTTTCGACTACATTTGGAATATCTGCACTCCAACTTCCATAGGTTGCCAGACCATGATGGAAAGAGTCCAATGCAAGGTTATAAGGATGATTAAAAACATGGATGATCAAGATTATAGTGAAAGGCTAGGAACACTCAGCCTATACTCCTTGGTATATAGATCCATCAGAGGAGACCTAATCTTTATTTTTAAAGCATTTCAAAATGAATCCCTACTTGACACTACAGTATCTGTCTTGAAAGACAACCAACAAGCAACAATAAGAGATCACATAACTTAAAATTAAAAACCTCTGTTAGTAAAACAACTAGGAGGAAAATATTTTTTAATCAGAGGGCTCCACATACATGGAACACATTACCGAGAAATATTGTAATGAGTAATACCATGGAATAGATCAAAACAAAATTGTACAATTATATGGATAATAAGAAATACTTTTTCCACCATTAAAGAAAATGGTGGCGAGTTCATTATGGATCTTGGCCTATGAACTTGAATGTAACTATGAAACTATGAAATGTCCTGCGAATACAGTTTCAGTAATTATTCTTTTTCTGATCCGGGCCATTCAGCTACTCCCTCATCTATAGCACTCTCCTTTCAGTCTGCACTCTCAGGGCTCCCAGGTCTACAGGGATTCCTGTATTTTACAGGGAAATTGAGCCATTTGAAGGACAATTGTTCCCACAGACTTGCACTGGTTATATAAGAAAACAGAGCAATTTGGCTTCCATAGAAAGTACTGTAATCTACAGGAAAACACAGGAACATTGCTGTTGAGTTACAGGGAAAATGTCAAATCCATCTGGGAGTACTGTGCTCTATACCTGTCAGCTCTATGGCACATTCAAAAAAAAAATCATGTTGCAGTTCAACACCAGCAAGTTCTTTTGTGACAGAGGATTGGGTGATGGAATCAGGATAATAATGACCAAAAAAAAATTAAATAATAAATAATTTGTAGAATGTTTTATAACTGCAAAATTGGGACCAGGAGTTGTGCTATACAATACTGTCAATTCTCCAGTGGTGATAGTAATCTGAACCCTCTGATCACCTGACTGAGCCTCTGTCTGCCCTACTGAGCTTCATTCACATGCAATAGAAGGAGTGTGTACCTTTCAACAGTCATTTCATGATTTCAGGACAGTAACAGTGGTACAGAGGAAGCTAAGTAGGGGTAGTGAAATTGACCAGTAACACTCAACTTTTTCAGCCCCCCACAAGATGCCCTCAGCTTTCAGGGCTAGCCTTTATCTCAGACTGTCTGATTTGTTTTGATCTAGGCAGGCTGAGGCCGCTGACTGAAACTCCAGTATGTCTTCCAGATCCTTCTCCAGCATCCTGATTTGATGATTCTCAGAAAGTGTCAGCACCAACAACATTGCAGTAACAAGATAGCTGTGCAGACTGGGGCAGTGCAATAAACAGCTGGCATTGACTGGCCCTCTCTGCACTACAATGACAACCAGTCTGGCAGTTAATATCAGTGAGGAAGCTATGAGCATGCAAGCCACATGATGGT
This sequence comes from Neoceratodus forsteri, assembly GCA_016271365.2. Lineage (NCBI taxonomy): Eukaryota > Metazoa > Chordata > Ceratodontiformes > Ceratodontidae > Neoceratodus > Neoceratodus forsteri. The sequence continues at coordinate 270,411,334 of CM057453.1, forward strand.
GACAGGGTAAGGTAGGGTTCATGATAAGGATCTCCAGCCCTGGCCTGGTGACTCACAGGACCCAGTCAGCATCTCTGCTCCACAATCCAACCCTCAACCACCACCACCACTGCTTGCTCAAGCAGTCTGAGGCTCTCTTGCCACTCCTAACCAGCCATACCACTCCAGCACTGAGCAACCATCCTTTGAGTCCTTACAATCCTTGAATTATGCTATGTATTAGCTATGCATTTAGCTTTTTTTTTTGGTTTCTTTCTCTCAAGTATTTATAGTTTCTTTCTGTATTTACATCTGTTCCTACTGTTTTTTAGAATCAGTAATTCTACAAATATTCCTGTCATCAATTAGTTGTCCTGGTTCTATTACTGGCATGTTTCATATACAGTATATTCACAAGATACTGTTTCCTCCTCATATGTGTTTTGTCCTCTTTCCTCCTGCCACCAGCCCATGATTCTTTTGTCCAGCTTAGTTTCTATGGCTGCATAATGAGAGCTATGCTGACATATTGCTGACAGAGGAGGAGAGAGGAAAAAGGGGTCTCTGAAAGAGCATGACCAAATACCAAAGACATCATATTATGTTTGCTCCATGTTCTGTCCAGTGGAGTTGAAGAACATATGGTAGGCATGAATCAGTGCAATTTCTCTCCCCCACCATGTCCCCTCTGTCTAAGGCAGCAACGTGTAAACAAGCACTGGGAAAGGCCTCCACCCCTCTTGGTATCTCAGTTAACTTTGCTAGATTTGTATTATGTTTCTTTCCTACTGGTTGACCAGAGATGAATTTTGAAATGGGATCATTGACACCCCCCATTTCTATACATTTACCACTCCACCCCATGTCTGGTGGTCAAGATGACCTATCCCACCATTGGTGTACATTACTGACACCTCTGAAAGTCTGTCTCATTATTCCCATTCTCCAAACTCTTTAAATAAAAAAACAGCTTTTTCCACCCTTTGTGCACCAGTGTGCCCATCTCTGTCTCTCATAGAAACTCTTGTCCCTCAATGTTAAATCCTTATTGTGTCTCAAAGGGCTGCTTCTCTGATGGCCCACCACATTGAAATTAATGGAGCCAATTCATTTCAAAGGGATCATTCATTTTAATGGAGTTTTTTTTTTTTTAGTTTACACTTTTTTTTTAATTTTTACCTACTTTTTTCTATTGAGGTCTTTTTTCAGCTCCTCCCTAATGAACCTTAGGGGTGTCGACTTTCAAATCCACCATGAAATGGGTGTTTGCAGAGCATAGTGGTATGTGTCACAAGTACCTGTTTGGGGGTGGGGGATTTGAACATTGACACCCATAGTGTTCATCAGAGTGGGGCTATAAAATACCTCAACAGGAAAAATTAGGTAAAACTATTAAAAAACTAAAAAGCTATGACTTAAAGAAATAAGGGCCACAGAGATCCAGGAGGAACAAAATGGGGGAGAGATACTGTGGGTTAAGCTGGAAAGGAAAATGGGGACAGCCATCCGCACAGGTGTGGTCTATAGACCACCAGCCCAGGAGGAAGAAACAGATAGGGAGCTGATGCTAGCCATCCAAAGGATGGCAGACAAGGGTGAGGTAGTACTGGTTGGAGACTTCAATATTCCAGACGTGGACTGGAGCATCCCAGCAGCATCAACTAGAGCAGATTTATCCTGACTTCTTCAGGGTGCCTTCCTCAAGCAACTGGTCATGGAACCAACTCAGCAGAAGGCAATACTGGACCTTGTGCTCACAAACAGGGACAGTGTGATGGGGGTAACGGTGGGGGAGCACCTGGGAAACAGTGACCACCAGTCATTGTGGTTTGAAATCACAGAAAGAGCAGAACCAAACCACACAAAAACACATATCCTGGATTTTAGGGGCAGACTTTGGGAAAATGGGGAGATACTTGAAAGAGGCATTAAGGGGAATGGGACAGGAATCAGGGGTTGAGGAACAGTGGGCAGTATTTAAAATGGGGATTACAAGAACAACAGAATTATGCATTAAGCAGGTTAGCAAGAGGAAAAGGAAGAGGAGACCATTATGGTTTTCCAAAGAGGTAGCAAAGAAAGTGAAAGCCAAAAAGATTGCATTCAGGCAATACAAAAAGATACAGGCAGAAGGGGATAGGGAGAAGTACCAGGAGAAGCAAAGGGAGGCAGGGAGGTCAGTAAGGGAAGCCAAAGCTCAGACAGAAGAGCACATTGCAAAATCAGTGGGTAGAGGGGACAAAACCTTTTACAGGTACATAAGTGAAAAAAGAAAGACAAAGGGAGGGATAGTGAGACTGAAGGGGGAGGATGGGGCCGTGGAGGATGACAACAGTAAAGCTGACATATTGAACTGTATTTCTGCTCAGTCTTTACTGAGGAAGAGGAGGGTAATGGGTCTGAAGGAGGACAAGGGTGAGAATGGTGCAGAAATGGACACAAGTCCCTTTACATGAGAAAGGGTCCCAAGGAACTGGAAGTAATAAAGTGATAAAGCAATGGGGCCAGATGGGGTGCACCCCAGGGTCCTTAAAGAACTAAGAGAGGTGGTGGCTGAACCTCTGGCAATCCTGTTTAGCCGATCACTGGAAACAGGGGAGGTGCCCAAAGACTGGAAGACAGCAGATGTAGTCCCCTTATACAAAAGTGGTAACAAAGAGGAAGCAGGGAACTACAGACCAGTCAGCCTCACCTCGGTAGTGGGGAAGATCATGGAAACACTACTGAAGGAGAGATTGGTGGAACATCTGGTTGTCACGGACTACAGGACCCAAGGCAGCATGGTTTCACCAGGGGAGGTCATGTCAGACCAACCTCATTGAATTTTTGACTGGGTGACTAGGGAGGTGGATCAGGGAGGGCAGTGGACATGGCCTATCTGGACTTCAGCAAGGCCTTTGACACTGTGCCACATAGAAGACTATTACACAAACTGGGGAATATGGGTGTGGGCAGGACAGTAGTGTGATGGGTAGGTAACTGGCTGGGTGGCAGGACACAGAGGGTGGTGGTAAATGGCTGTCACTCCACAGAGGGAAGAGTGACCAGTGGGGTACCACAGGGATCAGTGCTGGGACTGGTTCTATTCAACATCTTCATCAGTGACATTGCGCAGGACCTAGAAGGCAGAATTTCACTGTTCGCTGATGACACAAAGCTCTGTAACAGAGTAGACACACCAGAGGGTGTAGACAGAATGAGAAGCGACCTGCAGAAACTTGAAGAATGGTCAAGGGTTTGGCAGTTGAAATTCAATGCAAAGAGGTGTAAGATAATACATATGGGGCACAAAAACCCAGGCACAATATATCAGTTGGGGGGTGAGGATATAGCATGCACCAAGCCGGAAAGGGATCTTGGGGTTATCATCTCTGATGACCTCAAGGTAGGGAAACAGTGTGACAAGGCAGCAGGTAAAGCAAATAGGATGCTGGGATGTATAGGCAGGGGCATCACCAGCAGGAAAAGGGAGGTCATAATTCCGCTATACAATACACTAGTGAGGCCCCACCTGAGTACAGTGTACGGTTCTGGAGACCATACTCACGTAAGGACATAGACAGGGTAGAGAAGGTTCAGAGGAGGGCAACAAAGATGGTCATGGATTGCATCACAAGTCCTATGAAGACAGGTTGAAGGAACTGAACATGTACTCCTGGAGGAGAGGAGGAGAGAGGATATGATAGAGACATACAAGTATCTTACAGGAGGAACAGGTGCAGGAAAACACTATTTTAAAGTGAAAAGATGTTCCAGGACTAGAGGGCATGGGATGAAGTTGGAGGGAGGACGATTCAGAGGAAACATGAGAAAGAATTTCTTCACAGAACGGTGGTGGACAAGTGAACACCCTGCCAGAGGAAGTGGTGGGGGCTGAAACAATCACGGATTTAAGAATGCATGGGATAGACATAAAGGAATTCTGGAGGTCAGGGCAGGGGCAACAGACTTCTAGGAAAACAAACTAAACTTACAAGCTCAAATGGGCAGACTGGGTGGGCCATAGGCCCTTATCTGCCGACACTGTCTATGTATCTATGTATCTATGTATCTATGTATCCCCCACTAAAATGAATGCGAAGTGTGGGCCTTTCATTTCAAAGGTGGGTTTCTTTAAGTCATAATTGTTTTTCTTTTTTAGTATTTTTTTCATAATTATTGTCTAGGTCTCTTCTAGTCCCACTCCGATGTACACTATGGGCATCAACATTCAAATCCCCCCCCCCCAAGTGGGCATTTGTGGTGCATACCAGCATCTAGCACAAACACCCATTTCAGAAGGATTTGAAAACTGACACTGACAGGGTTTGTGAGGGTGGGACTAAAAAAGACCTTGAAAAAAAAAGTGTGAAAAAACATTAAGAAACGAAAAAAGGTTATGAAATAAAGAAAGAAAGATCCCCACCTGGGTATCCAGTGATGATAGCAACTGTATGTGAGTGACTGTGAAAGCAGCAACTCATTTACAGTGCTATCCTGTTGGGCTACCCTGTAAGGGTAGTGACCTTGTGCGATCGCGACTACAGGGGAGGACGACCAGAAGGGGAGGGATAGGGAGGGAAAGGGGAAGGATAGGGAAGATGGTTTGTGTGGGGAAGTGTGCCTGCTGCAGCCAAACTAGCCATGTGGTGTGGTGGTGAGGGTGGCAAGCTCCAGTACAGCAGGTACTGGGTTCAGGGCTGGGGGCTGGGAGGAGAATATTTTGCTGTGGCCTGCTGCTGTAGTGTTTTGTTTTTTCTCTAAATTTGGAGTGCTGCCCCCCTCCCCGGCATGCACCTCACTGTAGTTGGTACTCTTTAATCAGAGGGGCATGGGGGATACAGCCCCCCCCCGCATAAACACTTAGTTTCAGTGCTGGATGTCTGTTTGCCAACATGTGTATATCACTGATTTGCTTTTCAGTGATATACACGCGCCATAATAGTGATTGCTATTTTGCAATTGCTGTTATGACATGGAACCACCTACCTGCACAGGGTGTGGATCATGGCAGGATGTAGCTTCTCATGAAATCACTGGCCTGTAAAAGATACCCCCAGTCCACTGAGGAGGCTTCTAGGGCTGGAGCTAGACTAGAGAGGGAAAATTGGGCCCAAATTGTGTTTTACGCTGAGCAGGGGAGCACATAGCCGCTACATTTTCCCCGAGACTTTATTTTATTTATTTATTTATTTATTAGATCATTGGTTTACAGACCTTTGAGTCATAGACTCATTTACAAAGGCACCTCATCAAGAGAGCAATACATCACAGCAAACAAACAGTACAGTACATAACACCTAGATTAAAAAAGCAACTAGTGTTACAGGCTTTCACTGGTGGTACACGCTTGGTAATAGGTAGATCACAGTAGTCATAATATAGGTACATGAGTACCACATCAGGTAGCAACCAAAGATATTTTATTACATTAGTCAGCAGATGTTGCATGAGACCCCAGATATATACAGCAAAAGTAGACAGGGCAGACCCAGCCTAGGGGTGAAGGTAAGGGGCAGATGGGGGATTATATTCAGTTGCAGCAGTGAGTGCTTGTCAGATGGCTTCTGAGGGAGACCTTGAAGGGACCAAGCTTAGTGGAGTCAGCTATATTGACTGGAAGGGAATTGAACCAGGAGGGAGCCCGATATCAAAAGGATCTCTGGGCCATACAGGTCCTTACCCTGGGGACAATAAGGGAGGTTTTAACAGTGCTGCAGATGGAGACTGGGGGGGGGGCACGCTGCAGGGAGGTGGTGACCCTGGGGGAGAGAGCCCTAGCAGGGTCTTTTTTACAAGAAGGCAGGTTTGGAAGTAGAGTCTTTCTTCAAGGTTGAGCAAGTTGGTGGTGGAGTACAGCAGGCATGTATGGGTGCACCTAGGGGCTTCCAGCATTAGCCTGCAGGTCTTGTTTAAAGAGAGCTGGATTCTTGCAAAAGCAGTGTTGTCGGCTGCAGCATAGATGGGCAGCCCATAGTCGATTAGTGACAGGACAGAGGAGGTGATTGCCAATCTAAGGGCCTCTTGTGGTAGGCAGTCTCTATGATGGTATAACAGTCCAATCCTGACATTGGTGGCAGCAGAAAGGGCATTGATATGGGAATGGAAGGAGAGTGCCAAATCAAAGGTAGTGCTCAGATGCTTGTATGAGGAAACCTGCTCAATGGGGTTTAGTGTGCTAGGAAGTATCATGAGAGGGGCACCACTGGCTTTGCTTTGGCAATGCGAGAAGAGCATAGCTTTGGGCTTTTTTAGGTTCAGGACTAGCCTTCGTGATGTGAACCAATGCTCAGCTCTATCAAAAGCTTGTTGGAGGGTGGCCTGGAATGTGTTGGGGTTGGGGTCAGCAGCGAACAGCACAGTGTCATCCACGTAGAGGAGGATCTTACTTGGACAGGCCAATGGGAGGGAGTTGAGGTAGAGACTGAAGAGGAGAGAGCCTAAAATGGAGCCCTGGGGAACCCCAGAGTGGACAGGTCGTGTGTCAGATAGGGTGCTATTGATTTTTAACACTGAGTTCTGGCAGAGAGGTACCCGGTGAACCATGCAAGGGGGCCGGGGGGAGAAACCATGGTATCTAAGGGAGTCAAGCAGGAGAGGATGGCAACCCATGTCAAAGACCTTGGAGAGGTCAATGAACACGGCACCAGCAGGACTTCCAGCATCAAGTGCAGAGTGCAGGAAGTTAGAGAATTCAAGTAGCGGAGTTATGGTGCTGTGACCTGCATGAAAGCCATGTTGTTCAGGGCACAGGATATTGTTCATGGCCAGGTATTTGGCAAGCTGGTTGGCAACTACTTTTTCAAGGGCCTTAGAGAGTGGGGGGAGGATAGAGATAGGTTGATAGTTACCCGGGATCACTTGATCACCGCTGTTTATGATGGGAGTGATGATGGTGGTTTTCCACGAGCTTGGGCACAGACAGCGGTTGAGCAGCTCGGTAAGTGGGACCAGGATAGCATCCAACTTCAGACGAAGTAGCCTAGTGTGCAGTAGGTTGGTGCTAGGGTTGTTACTACTAATGGCTTTTTGCAGAAGGGGTCTAGCCTCCAACAGGGAGATGGTATGTATGTAGGTAGAAAAAAGGTCTCTGGAAAGTGGGGAGGGGTGCTACTGGGATGGGGTCAAAGAAGTTACTGGGCAAGACTGAACTCAGGTCTGAGAAAGTGTGGTTTAGGCAGTCTGCAATGCCAAAGGGGTCAGAGCAGACAGTTCCATTAAAGGAGAGTTGAGAGGGGGGTTGGGGAGTGGGATTTCCCATTCAGCTCCTTTACATTATCCCAAAAGTTTCTAGCAGACCCCCAGGAGGAGACAAGAGTGGATTGGTAGTACTGAGCTTTGGCCTGTCGAATGGCCCAAGTATACCTATTGAGCTCAGCATTGTACGCTTGCCTATCAGCTGGCTTGCCAGATTCCACGGCAATATGCCATAGGTTGTCTGTCATTTTATGTTTGTGAAGGAGGGAGGGAATAACCCAGGGCATGTTTTGCTTTTTGGTGAGATTGCTAGCAAAGGGGGCATAGAGGTTACAGGCAGTGTTAAAAGTGCGAGTGAAAAAATCCAATGCCTCATCTATGGATAGTGCAAGCCTGATTGGGGACCAATCCAGTTGTGACAGGTACAGTTTAAGACAACACAGGCTGCCTGGGAGTAGGTGACGCCGCTGGGTGGTTTGTGGTGCAGGTTTGCTGTTGGTAGTGGACCAAGAGAATATGACCGGGGAGTGGTCACTATGTGAGTTGGGAAGTACACTGATATCGTGCACCCTCTGGGGGCGGTTGGTAATGGTGATATCTAGGAGGGTGCTGGAGCCAGTAGAGGGGTTGAATCTAGTTGGGGTGGTGACAAGCTGGGACATGTCAAGGGTGGCAAAGATATTTCTGGTTTGGGAGGCCATGGCAGAGAGCCAGTTAATATTCAGGTCACCAAAAATTATCTGGGCCATTTTGGGCGGTAGGCCAGAGAGGTAGTCAGCAAGTTCCTGAATGGTGAGGTCTTGCTTTCTGGGGGGAATATAGGCAATGGTGAGAAAGAGTGAGCCCTTATCAGGGTTGGGGGAGATTTTTAGTGTGAGGGCTTGCACCCCGTTATTAAGCTTGGGTGGTGGAAGTGCATGTCCAAGGAGGGAGTCATGCATATAGACAGCACAACCACCTCCACACTTACCCACCCAATCTTCCATGAAAAGGGTGTAACCAGGGAGGGAGTCAAAGGAGTCAGGGGTGGATTTGGATAACCAGGTTTCAACGAGTGCGACAATGTCCAGTTGGTGCTGAGTAACCCAGCATTGGAATGCAGCAGCCTTCTTAAGGTGGCTGCAAATATTCATAGAAGCTATGTGAAGTCCTTGAGCCTGGGCAGGCTTGTTCATAAGGTTGGGCATGGGGCCAGGGTTTGGATGAATGTTACCTGATAGGAGCAACAGGAGGGTGATTAGGTGCACCAAAGCGTGGTAGTGATTGTAGCATCTCCCCTTGCGACTGGACACGGGGCCGGGTGCTGGGGTGCAAGGGGTGGGTAGATTATGAAGGGTGGGAAAGACATTGAGGAGAAGAGACCAAGGTATGAGTGGTAAGTAAGAGGTAGCAGGGGTGGAAGTGTAGGGGGGTACTGAGGGGTGGAGGTGATTGAGCATCGGAGGGGTCTGGTAGAGGTGTTGTAGATAAGAGGGGTGGTACTATGCATAGAGGGTGATGGTCCTAAATAAGGTGGTGCTGGTGTAGGAAGTAGGAGGAGGACCATAGCCAGTGTCAGTGCATTTGATCCCAGATGCATTGAGGACGATAAATTATTTGAGCACAAGAGAGGATCACCCCTTTAAGAAGTTACAGAAAGGAGAGCCCCTTTAAGGAGTTGCTGTAATTGACTAGTGTGAGGCCTCAGGGGGTGGGGATCACTGGAGAAGTGTACTTAATAAAGGAGGGAGGAGGGGGCATGGGTGGCAAGAAATTGTCCAGAAAGCTGTACAACAAGGCAGTGACTGAGCTATGCTTTGAAAAAGGTGCCTTGTAAGCTTTCTTTCTCAATGGGGATCTGCAGTATCCAATTGGGAAGCAGCCACAGTCCCCAGGAGCCAGTCCAGTTATAGGGATTGAAGCCTGACAGCTCCGAGCTAGGAGCTGACCAAACATACCTGCTTTCTTTGGTCAGGGGGTGGCGGGCTGGATGCAGAGGTCCGGCTGCCAGCAGGAAGCAGTGCCAGGGCCACTTGGCTGAAGTGGAGAGCCTGGTTTGGGCTTGTGCCTAAAATAGATCAGAAAAAAAGGTGGGTCGCACCCGACAAAAAGCAGCACCCTACTGCAAACAAGATACTGCATCTCAACTGAACTATCCTGGCTAAAAACAGTGTAAAAATGTGTGAAAGCAAGACCGTTATAGAAAATGAGAGATTGCCTGTCAGCTGTACTATCCTGACTAAATATATAGAAAAAAGCTATTGCTTCTCAGCAGGCATATCATGGGTAAATATATTGTGAAAATATGTAAAAGCAGGACCACAGTTAAAACTAAATATTACATCTCAGCTTGGCTATCCTGGCTAGACACATGGTAAAAATGGGTAACATCTGGCCACCACTGAAAATGAGATGAAGCATCTGCGCCATGCTATCTTGGATAAGTACAGTGTAAAAATGTGTAAAAGCAGGAGCCCAGTGAGATACCACCTGTCAGCTGGGCTATCCTGGGTAAAGCATGACCCCTGCTGCTAGGATAGTGATTGCTCAGTAAGTGTTGTTCTCCAGCCTTTCATATGGGCTCACCTCATTTACCAAGTCAGTGTTTGTAACCTGTCTACATGGAACATCACTCCCCTGCTGAAACACCATTGCCATGTATACTCCTGTGTTACTTGGGTCCTCCCCCATGCACACGTATACCTTAAGATGTGTTATTGATAATACAATCGGATGACTCAAATCTCACACTCTTGCAGCTATGTTAACACCCTTGGAACAAGCCTGCTCTCTCTGTTCCAATGATCTGCCTCTCTTGGCAATACTCAAGTGCTCCTCTACAATTTGGTGAGCAGACATCTGCCTCATTTGCTTCAGGGTTATGGAGCTCCCTCCCTCCTTACCTTTGTGTTTTTCAGTCCCACCCAAAATTCAAAAAAGAACTACACAATTTCTTGACTCTTTTTTTTTTTTACTATAGCTTTGTAATTGTTCACAACCCATAATGCACTGTATATCTCTCACCATTATCTATTGCTTTCATTATCATGACCTACTGAGACATTGTTTTTAGGCTATATTGTGATTTTTGTATTATTTCTTATTGTTCCTTGACTCTGTGCTTTTGATTCTTGCCTGCCCTTTGTGACTATGTTTGATGCATATTGTGCCGTTTAATTTTTCTGTTTTGCTGTAATGCTATGACCTTGTTGTTTTTTATTTTTTTTATTGCCTTTGTAACTTCCAGGCTTATGCCTGGCAATAGGCAATTTTCGTGTGTAGGTACTGTATCTGCCCGGTCAACAAAAACTACATTAATAAATACATTGTAAAAGATTGCTTAAAGCAGAACTCAAGCGAAAATGAGATAATGCAGCTCAGCTTACGAATTATGCCCTTTTCTCCATGTTTTAAAGTGTATAGGCACCACATATCAGGGGCACGTAGACCCTTTGCAGCCACTGCACCCCCTGCACCCAATTCTCCAAGGGGGAGCGGGACTGGCATGCATCCGATTCCCTACCCAGCCAGACTGTTTCATGAGGGGGTGGTCTGGATGGTGGTGCAAGGGCATGCCCACGCTCTGCTTTAGTCTCATAGAGTGCAGGCTACACATTTCAGAGGCGGTCATAGCCATTGCACGCCCTCTGACTGTATGCCGCTGGCAGTGACAAACCCCATAGGGCCCCTATCAGGCCACCCCTCCCTGCCATGATGGCAAAAAGCCACCATCCTCCACCAACTGCCCCTCTTCCCCCCTGGCTGCCAGTGGCACACACCCCAGCTGACAGCTGCACCCTGGCACTGTGATGCCATCACACTCCTAGGGGCACTGGCCCCATGACAGCAGACACCCCCTGCCCAGTACTGCACCCCTGCCCATGTCCCCCAACTACTAAGCACAGCTCCCCCAGCACCCATCAGCATTAGATGAACCCCCTGCTGCACTATCGCCCCCCCCACCCCATAACTGCCTGATGGTGTCACAGCACAGACAGCAGGTATGGGGGCTGGGGGGGGTGATCGGTGCTGTGTCAGTGCTCCTGCACGTGGGCATGGCTGGGGGGCACACAGATTGACTGGGGGCCATCCAAGTGAGTCTGGGTGGCTGTGATCAGCATTCTTGCATCCAGACCAACACCCGCAGCACAAGGGATCCACTGAAGGACCCTGGATGGGCACCCCATTGGATGCCCACCTGGGTCTGCTACACTGCTCCCGGCTGCCCCAACTGGCCCTGCATAGCCATGCATGCCAGGAAGATGGGGCCATGGACATGTGCTACTCTGTGGCCGGTGGCTAAGAATATGGCTACTGTGCATCGTTCCAGAGGTGCAGGACTCTGCAGGTGGAATACGCACCTTCAGTGTGTTATTGGAGAATCCCTGCCATTATGAGTAAATATATCACAAAAATGTGTAAAAGCAAGACCTTATTCAAAATGTGATATTGTATCTCAGTTGATCTATCCTGAGAAAACTCATTGAAAAAATGGATAAATACTAGACCCAGCTGAAAACAAGATATTGCATCTCTACTGATCTATAGTAGATAAATACACTGTAACAACTGGTAAAAAAGGAAGACCCCACTAAGAATGACATATTGCATCTCATGTGACATACCCTGGGTAAATACATTGTAAAAATGGCTAAAAGCAGAAAGAACCACACTGAAACAGGATATAGCATTATGATACTGACCTCTAAATACTTCATGGGGATAAACAAAGTATGGAAGTAAAGAATAAATGGCATTGTCCTCCAGTGATACAATGCAAAAACAGTTTATTACCTACAATTTTGTAGTAACAAATCCACAATGCCACACAAAGATAAAAACACACACCAACTCACGGGAAAAGGCCCCAACCGGTTTAGCACATGCACGCTTTATCAGAGGATAGCCTCCCCAAACAGTACATCATGATAAATAGTGGAAAATTTAAAGAGACATCACACCCATCCAGTCTGGAAAGAACAAGGATTAAAAAACCTGCTTGTTGTGGTAAAATAGGTAGTACATATTAACTCATTCTCTCCTGGTGGTCATTTTGGGCCAGGTTCAGCAATGGGTGGTTCTGACACCACATGGTGGTTATGGGACCAAAGGAGTTAAACAGTATTCAAAATCAAATATAATATTAATTTAATTCTAACTGCAACTTGCAAATGGTTATAGAGTGTGCTTAAACTAAAGGGAGATTTTATTAATTCATATCTAAATGGCAATCATATCATATGCTGCAATTCAGATTTTACAATGTCCTATAGAAACTAAGAAGGGGAATTTTTCACCTGCTCCATCTCCAATGAATCAAGTTGTTCCAATTATTATCATGGCAACTCTGGAATAACTGTCCAAGTGGCTGGAAAGAAATATATCTGGGTTAGCAGCTCAGCAGCACACATGAGGACATCAGATACAGATTAATTCAAATCACACAGCACCCTCAAATAAATATACTTTTAGTGGCAAGAATATCTCAGTAAGAAGGGATACATACTGCAATAAGGAGGGATTGTGAGAAAAAAGGGGGGTAGTTAAATTTGGGGGTGAATGGGGTTGGGATAGGATAGGAATAACAGAACAAGGGGAGATACAAAAGGAGAAAACTTGAAAGGGAACAAACGGGATGGTAAGGGGGGGAAGGACAAACAGAATAATGAAGGGGAGAGAAATGAAAAGGAATGAGAAGGGAATGAAACAGAGAAGCAAAACAGTCATCATAAAGGTACAAATATATGTAGCAGCATTTAATTTTTTCTTGAGGAATGGTGAAATAACAAAATTGTGATTGAGACATAGACTTTTAAGGGCACCCAACTGATAAATCCAAAAAGCCTCCCTACAAAGAAGTTTGTTTTCCAGCTTTCCACTCCTTGGCCCCGAAGTTACTTTCTCGATTCTTCAGATACTGAATGTATGTCCTGTACGAGATCAGCTCTGATAAATATGTTCATAAAGGGTGTCATTCTCATCCCCACATCTAATGTCACTCAAGTGCTCACTTATTATCTGTTTAAACTTCAGCTTTTAGTGGAGGGGCAGCCATTGTCTGCCAGTACTTATAGTAGGTTGTAATGAGTGCACTAGGTGATCTGAAAGATTTCTGCCTTGTTTAAAAACCTTATTCTCATGGAAGAGGGGGGAATGACAAGAAACTGGAGGTGGGGTAGATTCAGGAGAGATGTGAGGAAGTGCTTCACAGAAAGACTGGTGGAATCCTGGAACAGTCTTCCAGTTGAGGTAGTGGAGGTGAAAACAGTGGTGTGGTTCAAGAATGCATAGGATAGGCATAAGGGAATCTTAGGGAAAGGGGAGGGGGGGTTAATGGGCTATAGATTAAGTAGGCTATGCAGTAATACTATTGGCAGGGAAAATGGACAGACTAGGTGGGCAAGCAGTCCTTATCTGCCAGCAAATTCTATGATTCTATGACAACACCAGAGTCAGTTTTCAAAATATCTTTTTTGAAGTACAACTAAAATAAAATCTGCATAGAAGCAATGGAATATACTGTGGTTTTGCATGTCACATTTTTTTGAGAACAACCTTGGAATTTTGGAGCTGGGCATTGAAAAAATAAATAAAATATTTGTACCTGCGTTACATATCTGTCTGTACTTGTGGCCACCTTTTAAATTCATTTATCATAACTGCAGTGTCAATTGTTTTTTTGTTTAATTAATGTGCTAAGTATTTGGCACATTGACATCCACATTTCATGGAATTAACCATTTGCAAAGGTTAGAGAGATGGTCTAAGGTTTGGCAGTTGAAATGCGATACCAAAAAGGGAAAGGTGATGTACACAGGGAGTAGGAATCCTAGTTCAAAATACTGGCTAGAAGGAGTTAAAATGGCCACTTCCTTAGAAGAATGGGAACAGGGAGTAATCATAAGCAGCTCCCTCAAATAAACTAGAGAGTGCCATAAGGCCTACAGCAAGGCAACCTAAATGGTGGGATGAATTGGGGCAGTTGTCAATAGTAAGAGGAAAGAGGTAATACTGCCTTTGTACAGAGCACTGGTGAGTCCCCATCTGAAATACTGTGACCAGTTCTGTAGTCACCACCTAAGAAGAGACAAAGACAGACTGGAATGGTGTAGCAACAGGTAATGAGTAGTGCTGTGCAGAAGAAGAACGCAGCTGGTAGATTTATAGAAATTTAGCTCCCTAGATTTTATTGATTCATTTAAAATTAGGTGACCAGGATAGGCACACAATGCCAGGGCATGTTTCCAGGTACAACCCTTTGGGAGAGGCTACAACATGGAGTGAAAATAGCAATACCAAAGTGACAACAATAGGTGTATGAACATATACAATTAATTCATAGTTCAAGAACTGAACTTCAGACAAGGAAAATCAAAGTAAAAAGTATACATGTACACTGATTATACCAAGCTGAGAGCTAAAGGACTGAGCCACCAATGGCAGACAAGACATTTGTATAGAACTAGAGAAGCATAAGACTCAGATTAAAGAATAAACTGAGTTTCATGCTATACAACTGAGCAGGTAAAAAAGGGTAAATAAGTAACATTGCAGGGTAGGATGGATCGCCCCATGGTTATTATAATGTGGAGAAAAGAGGAAGAAGTCTATCTGCAGGTGCATTTTTTTGTGAAGTGTGTCATTAAGAGTGGTTTGATAGAGTGGAGAGAGAAAGAGAGATGTATGGGGAGAGGGAGGCTATTCAGAAGTGCAGAAAGACATAGAGAAAGCAGACTAGCCTGCTACAGGTTTACCATGAGGGATATGAAATGAACAGGCAGAAGATGAATGGAGGGAGGAGATGGAAGAGATTGCAGGGATAAGGAGAGAGGTGAGGTAAGTGGGTGCAGTGGCAAGCAAGTATTTGGTCACGAAGAAGGAACAGTGTGAGAGACAGCAGGCCTCAAGAGAAACTGGGAAGAGAGATTTGCATATAGAAAGCAATGATGGGTAAGAGATGGAGCACTAAGGCCAAATTTGCAGAAGGAATGAAAATTGGGGTCAAGCCAAGCAAGTGTTGATTTTAAGGCTGTGCTTCAGATAACATCTGCATAGTCGAAAACAGTCAAGATCATATTAAGGATGATCTCTTGACAGGCCAGGAAAAGAAAACATGATTTGTTTTGGTACAGCATATCAATCATGTGGCAAAGTTTATTGTGCATGGCATCAGTATGGATGGAAACACTGAGATTACGATCCAGCCACATCCCTTGGAACTTTAAATGGGGTACCTGTTCAAGCAGGTTGCCATTTAGAATTGAAAAGACAGGTCTATGTTGGAGCCTTGCTAATCTTCATCTATTGTGAAATGTAAGAAAGACTGCTTTTTTGGCATTTAGTGAGAGCTGGTTTGCATGGAACTAATGCTGGACATTGTCAGTATCACACTGGAGTAAAGACTCCAGGTCAAGGACCAAGACACCTGAAGCAAATAAAACTTTGTCATCTGCATACATATGTATGTGGGAAGAAACACAGGTGGGGCGAAGGTCACTGAAGAAAATGGAGAAAAGGACTGGACCATGGATAGAGTCCTAGGAGACAACGGGCATGATGGACTGAGTGGTGGATAGGGCATCACTGACTTGGACCGACTGGAGATGATCTGAGAGGTAGGAGCAGAAACATCTGACTGCCAGGTCAGATAGACCCGCAGCACCCAATCTTTCCAAGAGAAGTGTGTGGGCACTTTATCAAAGGCCTTTGTGAAGTCTATGAAAATGGTCACAGTGAACCGATCCTGGTCCATGCCTTCAGCACAAAGTCAGTGAACTCCATGCGGGAAGAGCTGGTGGAGTGGTTGTTGTGAAAGCCAGCATGAAAGAAGAAGAAGAGTAATGAAGAGGAGTCAAGGTAGGTGAATAGTATGGAGAGTACTACTTTTTACTAACCTTTAGCCAGGGCAAGGAGAAGAGAGAATGATGGTAGTCATGGGGTAGAAGGGTCACCCCATTTGAGGAGAAGTAGTATTTTAGCCTGCTTCCAGGACTGGGGGACAGATCCAAGTTGCAAAGAAAAACTGAAAAGGGAGTCAAGAGTGGCAGCAATGGCAGATGCAGTGAGATGGAAAACATTACTATCCCGACCATCAGGGCTCTTCCCTTAGCAGAATTAAGAGAAAGTAAGGCAGCAAGCATGGTCCCTGTGGAGACTGGGGGAATGCAAATAATGCTGGGTTTGAGGGTGAGGCAATGAAGGGCATTTGGGGAGAGACATGGCGGGCAGGAGCGGAGAAGGGAGGGAATAAGTAAGAAGATAGAGAGCACAGGAAGTGAAAAAATTGTTAAAGGTGTTAGCAACCTCAGTAGGGTCATAGATAGGTGAGTTTTTTAATGTGAGAATGGGAGCATGAATAACCTTCCAAAACCTAGCAGGGAATTTAAGGTTGTTCTGCAGGTTATAATTGAAGTAAATTGATTTGGCTTCCCTCGTGGCCTTAGTGCATGTGTTATGTAGTTATTGTGCCCCAAAAAATCCTCCCCGGAGCCTAAAGCACTGTGTAGATGCCAGGCAGAATCATGAGCTTTGAGCAGATCAATGACCTCTGCAGAGATCCAGGTAAGGTGGGACCGATGGACATGAGACCTCCCATGTAGCAATTAAACTGGGCAAGACAGAGGTTAGAACAACATCTATATAAGTAAATAAAGTGAGTGCTGACCAGTCAGAGGCCTGAAAATCATCAAGCAGGGATGGGAGGTCAAGAACCTTGAACAATCTAGACTGGAAAATTTTTGGATGGGCTTTAATCAGGTGGATCTTATGGATGCAGTAAACAGTGCGATGGTCACTGAAAGAATCCAGTAGGGTTCCAGCAGAAATAATGCAGTGTGTATGTGAGGACAGGACACAATCAAAGAAAGAATGATCTGGGAGTTGGGGTGCAGACATTCTGTCTCAGTGATGAGCTGTGCGAGATTGAAGGACTACGTTTGATAAATAGGGAGAGCCGATTTATATTTAGATCCCCAAGGACTAAGAGCTCACCTGAAGATGAAGGGGAGGAGATCGATAAGAAGGTGGCAAGACAGACATCAGACCTGGCTTTAGGGAAGCAGTAATATCCTTGGGAAGAGAGACTGCACATTTGGAGTTCACAACATCATAGTTCAGGTTATGATAGAAACAAAGAAACATAGACGTCGATGGCAGAAGGAGACTTCTGGGTCTATCTAGTCTGCCCATCTGTTTTAGACCTATTTTGACACTCTAGTTGCCCTTGGTAGTCAGGGCTCCCTTGTGTCTATCCCATGCATTCTTGAATCCCCCAGTGTTGACCCCCACAACCTCTTGGGGCAGGCTGTTCCAAGTGTCCACCACTCTTTCTGTGAAGAAAAATTTTGTGGTGTTGGTAGAGAACCTCCCTCCTTGCAGCCTGAGGTCATGTCCCCTGGTCCTGGAGCTCTTCCTGAAGTGAAAATGTTTCTGTGCCTGTACCTTGTTAATGCCTTTTATGTACGTGAATGTTTCAATCATGTCCTCTCTCTCTCTTCTCTGCTCCAGGGAGAACATATTCAGTTCCCTAAGTATTTCCTCATAGCTGGGCTGGTTGTATTCTGGCTGGTGCCACTGTACACACATCTGGCACAACTTTTGGGAAAGAGCTTTTTTAAATACGATGGATTGCACCTAAACAGAGAAGGAGTGCGAGCACTTGGACAAAAATCTGATGTCTATACAGGTAGTTTGAACTAGATAAAGAGTAGTATGATGCAGCTCACTCCCCTGTCATCGATGGGCTGGTCATCACTTCCCAAATTGCCAAATGCGTGCATACATCCTCAGAAAAAAAATCAGAGCCAACACCTGCCCGAACCAGCAATCTCCATAATCTCTTGACTGGAAGGAACAAACTGGAGCAGTCCAGGAAGAGGGTTCAACCTTACGCCAAAGAGGATGTACATTCCTGGAAGGCAATGGTTGCACATACTGGGATACTAACCAACAAATTTCCTGAACTAACAGCCATCTTGGAAACAGACAGATTGGACTGGCTGGCTGTTACAGAAATGTGATTCACGGAAAACCATGGATGGGATACGGACATTCCCGGTTACAGTCTGCTCAGGAAAGATAGGCAGAACAAAAAAAAGAGGGGGGGGTGTAGCCATTTACATTTGGGAGGAAATAAAAGCCACAGAAGTAAAAGGCAACCTGGGGACTTCAAGTCACTGTGGTTAACAGTAGACATGGGCAAGGGAAAACCTTTCAGAATCAGCATCGTGTACAGGCCCCTAAATCAAGAAGATAAAGGAGACAAAGCCCTAATAGAGGAAATCCACAAAATATCTGATAAAGATGAAGTAATGTAAGTGGGAGACTTCAACCTAACAGATATTAACTGGAGCATGCTAACGGCAGCAACAAGAAGTAGGGACTTCTTTTTCTTACTACAAGGCTGTGCCAACTTGTTAAAAACTCAACAAGGGGAGATGCCATTCTCAATCTTGTCCTCACACACTTGGAAAGGATCAAGGACATTGAAGTGAGATGTCACATGGGCAACAGTGACCATCACATGGTAAACTTTATGGTAAACATAAAACAGGACAGCAGCCACTCAAAGATAAAGGTACTAGATGTCAGAAAGGCCAGCTTCCAAAAAATGATGACGAACATAAGTAGCCAGTTAATGAAAATAGAGGTTGAGGAGGTGGAGGTCATGTGGGGGAAACTCAAGAAAGCAATAAAGACTGCCACAGATCAATGTGCCAGATGGGTCAGCAAAGCAAAAAGAAAAAGAAAACCTCTATGGTTTTCCAAGAAGTGGCTACCACAGTCAAAGAAAAAAAAGAAGGCGTACAGCATATACCAGGAAACCAAAACTGAGAAAGACTGGGAGTCGTACAAGGAAAAAATGAGAGAGTCAAACAAATAAATAAGAAAGGCAAAAGCCCAGACAGAGGAAAAGATAGCAGAAGGGGCAAAGAGAGGAGGCAAATCATTTTTTAGATACATTAGGGAATGTAGGAAGACAAAATGGGGGATAGTAAAGATTGCTACTGAAGAAAGGAAATGCACCAAACATGACCCAGAGAAAGCCAAAATCCTCACCAAATACTGTACCTCTGCTCTGTATTTACCAAAGAGGACCCAGGGGATGGCCCAGCCCTGAAGAAACACAACACCCCATGACCGGGGTAGACATGAGTCCCTTTACGGAAGCCAAAGGATGTGAGGTGCTGAATAAATTAAAAGCAGACAAAGCCATGGGACCATATGAGATGCCCCCCAGAATCCTTAAGGAACTGGGTGCTGAATTAGCAGCAACCTCTAGCATTTCTATTCACAAAATCCTTGAAGAGTGGTGTGGTACCCGAAGATTGGAAAAAGGCAATAGTAGTTCCACTTCACATATCAGGCAGTTGCAAAGAGGCTAGTAATTACAGACTGGTGAGCCTCACATCTATGGTAGGGAAACTAATAGAGATACTACTCAAACAGAGGATCATAGCATTCCTCAGAACTAGCGGCCAGCAAGACCCTAAACAGAACGGTTTCACAGCAGGTAGGTCATGCCAGACAAATCTGCCTGAGTTTTTTGACTACACTACAAAAATAGTGGACAACGGTGGGGCAGTGAATGTGGTTTACCTAGACTTTAATAAGGCCTTCGACTTGGTTCCACACAGAAGGCTGGTAAAGAAGCTTGGCCACACAGGGGTTGATCCAGAAGTACGACATTCAAAATGGAGAGATGCTTTGCACATCTCCGGATGTGTCATGGTGCAGAAATAATGTTTGTGGTGCAAATAAAGGGGGCATTCCCATGAATATGCCATGCAGTTCTATATTCATCCAAAATGTGTGGTGCATCTGCCATGCATCTCATGAGCCACCCAAAGTTAGGCATACAAAAGGGTGGTCTAAATCAGCCACCCACCCACAGGCAGACTGCAGAACTGCAGACAAGACAGCCAGAGACAGCCCTTGGAGGTGCACAAGAACATGCTCTAGGCACCCACACACAGCAGTCATGCCAGGATGGATGGACCCTGAGCCACTGGTGCTCTGTCACCACTGGCACCTTCCAGGAAGCAACACCCCACACCACACCCTGGACGTAGACAGTCAGCAACCACATGCCAGTACTGATGTGTGCCCCACAGGCACACCAGCAGGATGGAGAGCCACACTACAGCACATGTACCAGGGGTCATGGCCAGCACCCATGTGGCCTGCAGGGAGCCACCCAGTGGTTCCATGCACCCAGTGTGAAATCTGTGGCAACAGTCCCCAGGTTGCCTGGTAGTACTTGTGGCCACATCGCATAGGCCAGGGACTGACCAGTGGCACACACAAACACACACACATGGTGGCACACCATGGATGTACACAGGTGGGACCCATCCACCCAGGTACCTGTTCACTGTCCGCACACTGCCATCCCTTGTGGTGCCCTCCAAGTACCTCCCATACTGAGGTGTGTGGGGCACTGCAATTGATAGTACACAGCATTTGGAGCTGGTGTATAACATGCATGTGGTATCCTGATAAACCTGTGTCACCCTGTGCCCACCCTTGTTGCATTTCCAGGTGGCTCCTGTGGACACTGTGCAGGTGGTCCTCCTGTACCCCTGTCCAACCCTGTACATGACTTTGGGGTGTATCACTGTACCCAGGCCAATGCATTTCACCCATCCACCCACACACACACAAACATCCCAGCACACCTGCCTGCTAGACTGCAGTATCTCCTGTTCATCTTTGTGGGGTGGTGGGGCAGTCCTGCAAAGCTGGAGCTGAGCATGCCCCAGGGTATGCAAATGGTCTGACTACATTCCAGTAATGAGCTCCAGTATGTGGGGTTTGCGCTCAGAATGTGCATCAAGGTCATTTACATATCCTGGTTGAATGCTGCAAAGTTGTGCCATGCCAATCTCACCTGTCCCAGAACATTTCCCTATGTTCCTTCACATGGTGCACAGTCTCCCCTGACTGGGATGCACTGCACATCTTCAGATGCGTGATCGCACATGTCTGGGATATTCAGCCAGACCATTTTTTGGTGCCAGCGCATCTCAGATACACAGTGCAGGCACTTGTACGAGTTTGCAGTGGACTTTTGAATATGGGGGCCATTAACTGTGTAGCACCAAGCTGAATATTATAGAATGCGCAAGATGCTTCTTAGATTCCAAGGTTTCCAGTTGCCTTGGTAGTGCAGCTAGTAGCCCAATTAGAATGGCATTGCAGATGGCCTGAATTCAAATACTAGCTACTGCACTTATTTATTGCTCTCTTCTATTTGTTTAGGTTCCATTTGTTTGCACACAGCACCCTTTTGAATAAAAATGTAATCAACTGTGCAGCACCAGGTTGTGTATTAGAGAAATGTACGGTGGTTCTGGGAGTGCTAGGTTGCCAGCTGCCTTGGTGGTGCAGCTGGTAGCGCAATCAGAATGGTATTCCAGGTGCCTAGGTTCAAATCCAGCTAAGGCACTTATTACTTTCTCTCTTCTGTTTCTTTGGCTTCCACATACTGTATGTCTACATTGCATACATGTGAATAAAAATGTAATTATCTGTGCAGTGCCAGGTCGTGCATTAAAGAAAGAGTGAGGTGCTTCTGGGAGTGCCAGATTTCCAGTTTCCTTGGAGGTGTAGCTAGTAGAGTAGTCAGAACAGTATACCAGGTAGTATGGGTTACAATCCTAGCTAAGGCAGTTTTTTTCTTTCTCTTTTCTGTTTGCTTGTTTGCAGCCCTAAGCAAGCAGCCACGTTAAGATCAGTGTAGCACTAATTTAATTAGTGCCAGATGAGAAAGCAAGGCTACAAGCTTATGGTCAGGTCATAATGTTCAGTATAACAGAGTACAAATGTTGTTAACAAGCAGGAATCAGGATACTGAAAAACATCTCAGCAGTACACACAATATATTGACAGCAATATTAGTCCCAAGGGTTAACAGGGTGGAACTCTTTGATCCATAGGTGATGATCTCCAGGAAGATATCATGTTTCTGGAGCCAAGCTGTAGGAATGACATGAAACTGCAGAAACTCTGAAAAAATATATTTTTTTTTGGATCAGATCGTTAAAAGTAAATTTTAAAGAAAATACTCATACCAGTACTGTATTGTTCAAAATGGGTGTTTACTCACCTGGTAAAGGTGATTGTGTTGGTTGGCATCCATGGCACTCCAGACATTACCTCATGGGTTACAGCCCACCTGATAGGCTAATGATGCACATGACCCAGATCAGATTTCCAGTATATCCAGGTCCCAGGAACCCCTGCTCTCCAGTTTGATTTTTCCATAGCTGAAAAGAAGAGAATATAACACAAGCAAGCAATGCACACAATAATGACTATTAAGGATGAGATATGCAATGACAGGGTACAATAGTGGGGCCAGAGGCCTCAATTTATTGCCTATTCTGTACACACTACCTCTAACCATGGTTTGACTTGATTTCTGTTGCCGCGGAATAAGCCTGAAGGAGTAGGGACCTCCTGAATTCTTCCTTCCTTTCTTGTGGCACGTCCAACATACCCGAGGGAAAGTTTGAGTGCCATGGATGCCAACCAACACAATCACCTTACCAGGTGAGTAAACACCCATTGTGATTGGTTGGCATCTCATGGCACTCCAGACATTACCTCATGGGAGATAAGAAGCAGTTTAAGTCTCTGGGTGGGATTCGATGGATCGGAGGGACCGAGAGAGGTGCCGCTGCAAGGCGTGAGAGAGCAAGGTCGGTCTGAAGGCCTGGAGTTGCTCTAGCCTGTGTGCCTCGCAAGGTGTGTAGAGCTCCAAGTAGCAGCCCTACAGATGTCCTCAGGAGATACCAGTGCTCGTTCAGCCCGGGAGGTGGAGACCGCCCTTGTGGAGTGTGCTGTGATCCCCTGGTAGGCGGGTTTTTCCGTGTAGGCGCGGAGCCGCGACCCGTTTGATCCAGCCTGCAATGGTGGTTTTGGAGCCATGGCCCTGTCGTTGACCCTTGAGACAATGAAGAGTCTCTCTGTCTCTTGGATGGGTTGAGACTTGGCCAGGTAGACCGAGAGGGCTGACCTGACGTCCAGAGGGTCGGTGGAACTGCTCCCATCTTGTGGAGTAGGGCGGGTCAGGGTGGGTAGGTCTATTGGTTGTTCCCTATGGAACTTCGTGGGGATCTTCGGTTGGAATGCCGGGACAGTCCGACGCCGTACTCCTTCGGGGCTGAAGGTGGTGTAGGGCAGTGCGCAGGACAGCGCACTGAGCTCCCCAATTCTCCTGGCCGAGCAGATGGCCATGAGAAAAACGGTCTTCAGGCCTACCCAGAAGAGTTCTGCTTCGGCGAGGGGTTCGTATGGTGGTGCCCTTAGGGAGTCCAGTACCAGAGGTAGGTCCCAGGGTGCAACCCTGGGTCTGGCCCTGGGTCGCATGAGGTCCACAGCCCTTAAGAACTGGACTGCGTCTGGGTGGGCTCCTGGTGGGTGCCCCTCGACCAGACCTCTGCCCGCCCCTATGGCTGCCAGCTGCACCCTCAGTGAGGAGGGTGCCAGTCCCTTATCCACCCCTTGCTGCAGGAACAACAGGATAGTGGGGAGATCGGCTTGTTCCGGTACCGAGCCTCGACGTTGGCACCACTGTGAGAAGATGGCCCATTGCCTCTCGTATGTAGAGGTGGTGGAGGCGCGACGCGACCGGAGGAGCGTGCCTATGACCGACTCGTGGTACCCGGAGGCCGATAGTTGGACCCTCTCAGGAGCCAAGCCGTGAGTTTCAGAGTTCGAGGGGACGGGTGCATCACGGGACCCTGTGACAGCATATCTGGCCTGGTCGGGAATCGGAAGCTGGCCAAGGCAATCTCTGTGATCGCTGTGAACCACGATCTTCGGGGCCAGTATGGGGCCACCAGGATGACCGTGATTCGGTTTCGGATTTTCTCCACGACTTGAGGAATGAGGGGCAGCGGGGAACACATGTCGCCGTGCGAGGCCACTCCTGAGACAGGCGTCTGTGCCCTGGGAGTGCATGTCCTTGAACCTGGACAAGTATCTGTCCGCCTGGGCGTTGTCCCTTGATGCCATTAGGTCTATGGACACGGGGCCCCACGCTGTCTGGATTAGACGAAACAGGTCTGGGTGAAGACGCCATTCTCAGGATGAATCTGTTGGCGGCTGAGCCAATCCGCCCTTATGTTCAGTTTCCCAGCTAAGTGGACCGCCCCTAGGTGGGATAGGTGGGTTTGGGCCCAGCTCAGTACTCTGGTGGTTTCCCGTGACATGGCCTTGCTTCTGGTACCCCCCTGTTTTGCTATATATGCCACCTTCACGCGGTTGTCTGATTTGATCAGAACCGACTGCCTTTGTATGATGTGCTGGAAAGCCCGTAGCGCGTGGAACACTGCTCTCATCTCCAGTACATTTATTGACAGTAGGGCTTCCGTTGGGGACCAGGTGCCCTGCGCCAACTTGTTCCCCAGGCAGGCTCCCCAACCGGAGAGGCTCGTGTCTGTCTCGATTGGAATCGGGGGAGGTGGTTCCAGTGGGACTCCTCTGGACAGATTTCCTGGGGTGACCCACCACCTCAAAGAAGATCTCACTTCCGCGGGTAGCTGTACCATGCGGTGCAAGTTGAATTCGTTTGGCGCACCGTTTGCCAGGATGAAGTGTTGGAGAGGATGCATGTGCCACCTGGCTCATGGGACGAGGTTGATGCAGGAGACCATGCAGCCCAGGAGTTTCGCGACCTCTGCCACGGTGGTGCGAGGGTGCGACCTTAGCTGGGCGGCCAGTTTTCAGAGACTGCGGATCCGCACGGGGGTCGGCTTTGCCCAGCCGTCTGCTGAGTTGATGATGGCCCCCAGGTGCTCGATTTGTTGGGTCGGACTGAGCTGGCTCTTCCTCGCTTCACCACCCAACCATGGTCCCTGAATGCACATCGGCGAGCTTGTATGAGCGTGCGCCTGAGCTCTGGACCGTGCGTGTGAGCCAGTCTCCAGGTACGGAACTATGTCCAGCCCCTGTTCCTGAGCCTGGCCACCAAGGTGATGGAGACCTTGGTGAAGACCCTGGGGGCTGAGGACAGACCGAATGGGAGTGCCCGGTACTGGAAGTGTTGGCCCAGTACGTGGAAGCGTAGGAACCTTTTGTGGCTCTTGATGATGGGGATATGCAGGTAGGCGACCTTTAGATCGATGGAGGTTAGGAAGTCGCCTACTCTGATCCCCCGTAGGATGGATCGGACAGTTTCCATCTTGAACCGGCGCGGGAGCACGTATTTGTTCAGACGTTTTAGGTCCAGGATGGGCCTGAGCTCCCCCGACTTTTTGGGCACTAGGAAGAAGATGGAGTACATGCCTTCCCTTGCTCCTGAACTGGGACTGGTTGAATGGCCCTGTTCTGGATCAGATCTGCCAGGATACTCTGTACCTGGTGTGGCGAGGACCTCCTTCTGGAGATGGGAGACGAGATGAACCGTTGGGGTATGGGCTGGTGAGTCAGCTCTATGGTGTATCCCCTGGAGACCACGTCCCAGACCCACCTGTCGGACGTGGTAAACTCCCAGCGGTGGGTGAACAGAGACAACCACTGGCCGACCGGGGGGTACCGAGGGGTTCTCGGGGAAGCAGAGTCACTGTCTTCCCCTGAATCCTCGTCCACGGCCTCCTGACCTTTGGCCTCTAGGTTTGAAGGAGGAGGGGGACTTGTAGCTGTTGAAGGCGGGGGTACGTGAGAAGGATGTGGGGACCCGACTCGAAAGGAATGGTTCTGTGAGTAGGGTTCCTGCGTGCTTTGGCTCCTGGCCCCGGGCCGAACCTTCGCTCTAGCAGCTGGTAGATGTGAGGGCCTTGATCTATTCCTTAAGAGGTCCCTACCCTCTTCCTTCTGTTTCAGATAAGTCTGTAGGCCTTCCCCAAATACATGAACCCCCTTAAGGGGTAAATTTTGAAGCAAAGTCTTAGATTCTGAGTCGGCGTCCCAGAGTTTGCGCCATAGTGCTCTGCGTGCCCGATTTATGATGGCGGACGCCCTGGCCTGGAGGCGCAAGGAGTCCACTGCCATGTCCGCAAGGTACTTGGCTGCATCAGGGTGCAGTCTAATAGTTCAGCCTCCCTCGACTTCGGACTTCCCTGCTCCTGCAGTTCCTCCAACCAGCGGATCTGGGCCCTCGAGGTATAGATCGCCGCTGTCATTGCCTTGGCCATGGTACCCTCGATTTCGAAAGTCTTTTTAAGCATGTCCTCAATCTTCTTGTCGGTAGGGTCCTTGAGTGCTATGGTCCCACACGGCAGCACGGTCTTCTTGCTCAAGGCTGCCACTTGGGGGTCGATGGAGGGGGCCTT
Organism: Neoceratodus forsteri; assembly: GCA_016271365.2. Taxonomy (NCBI): domain Eukaryota; kingdom Metazoa; phylum Chordata; order Ceratodontiformes; family Ceratodontidae; genus Neoceratodus; species Neoceratodus forsteri. The sequence continues at coordinate 270,437,745 of CM057453.1, forward strand.
GCACCAGGCGTCGGACTTGTCGCCCTGAATCGGGTACATTTTGAGTAAGTTCCTTCTGTATGGCATTCTGCCCGGATCCGTGGATTGCCATTCGGTGTGAATCAGTTCCTCAATAGCCGGGCAGACTGGGAAGGTCTCTGGGGTGACGGTCCTTAGCTGGATCATAGGGTCTAACTTGGATTCAGTCTTCTCCCCTCCTTGTTCCTCCGTGGTGAGGCCCATGGTGGCCTTGATGATCTTCATGAGACCGGGAATAGTCTCGATTGCGCACAGTTTTGAGGTCAGGGACGGAGTTGACTCGAGATCCTCTATGTCCGAATCCATGCCGTGTTCCTCCTCCTCCTCCCCCTCGTTGAACTCGTCCTCTTTCTCCCTTTCTTCAGTGTTGCCGTCCTGGGGAAAGCTGGGGAGCGGTTCCTCTGGTGCCGGTGGTTCCTCTGGAGGGTCTGTCTGACGGAGAGGCTCCATGTTGGCCGGTTAGCTCTGTTATGTGTAAGTGACTCCAGCTTCTCCATGACCTTCAGCATGAAGTTTTGCTGGCTTTCCATCATGGCCACCGAGCTTGTTGTTTTGAATCAGTAGGAGCCGGATCCACCCATGTCGAGTTGCTGGGGCCGGGTAGCGAAGGAGCCAGCGGTGGAGTTCTCTCTGTTAAGGACAGCTCGTCGTCCATGAGGCAGGCTGCGCATAGGGGCCCTGGAGTTTGGGGGAGGAGATTCGCGCTGCACGTGGTGCACTTCTTTGCCTTAACCATCTGCAAGGTAAGAGAGAGAGATCTGAGTGGAGGAAAGGACTCTGGCGTTTTTCCCCCCTTAGACCCAGTTATAAGGCTTCTGTGGTAAAGGTGCTGTGTGAGGGCCCATATCCCGAGCCGCATGGGTGGAGACTTGTAGCCGGAACATTTCCCCTTTATCAATAAGTTGGCGATCCTGCTCGGGAGAGCGGGCCCGCTGTGGGAGGGGGCCATGACCCCCGAGCTGGGAATGGGGGTGAAGGATCTGCCTGGGTCGCTGTGTGAGGTACCGGGCAGTAGCTCATGGTGTCCAACTGGGGTCGCTATGGGAGGGACCCGAGTGAACTGTCAAGTCTCAATTTTTTTTTTTTTTTTTTGAAGGAGGCCCCTGTGAAAAAGTAACAGAAATGCTGCTGTCCATTGATGGACCCCCCCCATTGCTGGCGTTGTATGAGGCAGTTGGGATCTGCCAGGGAGGGGCTTAGGGCCGGAGAGTGCACTTGCAGGGCCCTAACCGCTGGCCAGACCACCTGCCTGCTCGGGGGGGGAGCCATAATCTTTGGGGGGGGAAAGCAGAGTGGCATCCGAGGCTACTGCCCATGTTCTAGACTCCAGGAGTGGGAAGCGAACCAGCAACTTAATCCACTGCTCGGATTAAGTACTCCATCTCTACCTATTGTGCAACTGTCAGAGCTTGGCGTCTCCTGAGCTCCGCCGAGGATTCGGTGTCTGGCGTGGGGGCGTCGTGCTGTCCCTACCCCCACCCAGGTAGGGGAGTGAGTAGTAGGCGGCGAACGCGCTGGGGTGTATGGAGTAGGCCACGGAGTCGCAGGGAGTAGGGGCGACTCGCGGCTAGGCCTGGGATTTATTTGGCGGGCCGGGGAACAGCCGAGAGTTCACGTAGTTGACTCGCGAGGCTGAAAAAAGGGGGGGGTGCGGCCTGAGGGTGAAGGAGGGCCACGTAGGTCCGGGTGATCCGTGGAGTCGCGGGGAGTAGGGGTGACTCGTGGGCCTGGTGATAGGCCTTGCACCAAGGGAGGAGGGAGGCAAATCATGGAGTCACGGGGCAGAGGCGACTCATGAGGTTGACGAAAGGGGCCGCGCCTAAGGATGAGAGAGGAGGTGTCGTTCAGATGACCCAAGGAGTCGCTGGGAGTAGAGAGGCACTCGTGGGCCTAGATGGTAGGCCTTCCAGCCGGGAGGTGTAGGTAGGCAATCCGCTGGAGTGGCGGGGGCAGAGGCGCATCGCTGATGGATGGGCCAGGCGAGAGCCTGATGAGAGAGCTATGCCCCGTGGCATGGACGCTGGGACTGCAAGAGCACCAAGGGAGCTGGGTGAAGGAGAGGGAGGGTCCCTCGAGGTGAGGGAGGGTCAAGAGATGAGACCGCTGGAGTCGCGGGAGGAGAGGTGACTCATGGAGGGTTTTTCCAGGTGAGGGCCTGGTGGGAGGAGCCGGAGGCCGCTGGCTTCTGGAGCAGGCAGCACGCTGCCTCAGGAGGCCTGAAGAGCAGGGCTTGTGGCCCAGATCGCGAGGATCCCTGCTTAAGATGCAAAACCTCCTGAAAGGCACCACAAATAACAATATAAATAGATTACTAAGGAGCAAAACTCCTGGACAACCAAAAACAATGCTATAAGATCAGATATTTCTAGGAGCACGGATGCTCCTCTCTTAATTATAAAGTAAGATTAAATTACAAGCACACACACAGAAAGCTGTTGAGAAAACACAGTTCCTACCTTAGAAGTTAAAGAGCAGACAGGGGTTCTCTGGATGCTTCTTGCCTATTCAGATGCACACATTACAACTGGAGAGCAGGGGTTCCTGGGACCTGGATATACTGGAAATCTGATCTGGGTCATGTGCATCATTAGCCTATCAGGTGGGCTGTAACCCATGAGGTAATGTCTGGAGTGCCATGAGATACCAACCAATCACAATGATGATTCCAGAAATGTTCACTGATGATGTAGTCAAAATTGGTAGAGTTTAGCTTTGAAAAATACACACACGAAAACAAACGACTAAGCTACAGACGCAGACAGAATCAGAATTTTGTTTTTAATTCTATAGAACTCTGAAAAGCATTTCTATGAAATCCTCTAATATTTTGTGGTTGGTGGAAATAAATCTGTAGTTTACATAAACTGCATAATATTATTCCACAGTTAACATTCTACTTTCAGAATTTCAGAAATCTGCTTCCCAGAATTATGCAGAATTAGGTGGAATTTCTGAAATTCCTTGGAATTAGGCAGAAGAGGAATTTTAAAATCCTGCACAGCTCTATTAAATAAGATGACTCTGGGCCAACAGGATAGATTCTATGAGGAACACCTGAGGGTACTTAACATGTACTTGTTGAAGGACAGAAGGGTGAGGGGTGATGTGATAGAGACATTCAGGTTCCAGAAAGGAGTAAAACAGGTAAACTGAGAGGAGCTATTCAACAGGAATGACAAGGGGACATGGATGGAAGCTTGAATGGAGGGAGATTCAGGAGGTGTGTGAGAAACCTTTACTTCACAGAGAGTGGTTGAACAGTGGAATAGCCCACTGGCTCAGATGGTGGGAGTAAAAATCATAAATGAGTTTAGACATGGCTATAACAGAGAAAGGCATCAGATAGTTATGCAAGGGGATGCAGTGCAGTGGGGACGGGGGGTTTATGGCAAAAAAAACATCTAGACAATAGATCATGGGGTATGGAAGGGTAACAAACTATGTAGACTAGATGGTCCAATTATCTTTTTCTGTAGACATTGTATATGTCTCTGTGTTTCCTATCCTTTGACATTTTGTTTTTGTGTAGTAAAAAAAAAAAAACTAATGATGGCTTTGAAGGATATTGCTTTCTCTGTTTGGTATAAACCTGCTATTATATGTCTGAGTTTTGGTGCTATGTTGGAGATAGCACTGCTTGGAACCCTTGTCTGACTGGGGTAAAAATCAAGTTAGGACCTTGGTGTTCCTGTCAGCAGACAATGCTAGGATAGGAATATATAGTATACACGAATGGACAATACATGTAGGATCAGGGACAATATATATTATGGAGTTCATTTAGCAGCATAAAATTGTCTACATGAGTATTGTTATTGAACATGCCTACTTCAAACTATTGAATAAAAATGCAGCTATAAGGACAGCAGTCAGTGTTGCCTCTTTAAATTGACCTATTTTGGTGTACTTAGGCCCTGGACACACTACAGAACTATTTTAGAAACCATTTTTAAAACCAGTTTAGCTAAACCATTTCAATGCAGATATAGGTGCCGGAACAGGGGGGCCACTAGGGCCATGGCCCTACCATTTTCATAAGTGGTCCTATCACTTTTTGCTATCATGGTAATATTTTTAATAGGGGACAATTTACCCCTTACGTCCTTGGCCCTACCACTTTTCAAACCATTCTGGCACCACTGAATGCAGACACACTACTCAGTAACCATTTTTGAAAATGGTTTAGTGTGGCCACACTGCTTGTGTCAAACCTGTTCTCCTTGTAACTATTCTGTGTTAAGTCCAACACACAGAATTATGCTTGCCTGGACACACTGCAGCTAGAACTGTTTTAGTTAAACCATTACAGCTTAAAACACTTTTACTCCTGGACAGACCTGTAAGTAAAACCGTGCTAGCTCCAAAATGTTTTAAAAATGGTTTTAAGACTAGGTATCTAACAGGGTTTAAAAACACTTTTGTTAAAATGTTTTAAGGGGCTTGTAGTCTGTCTGCAAACAGTGCTAGGGGATTTAAACTGTTTTAAGGCACTTAAACCATTTTAAGTCCCCCACTGTGTCCAGGGCCTTAGAGAAACAAGTTTGCCCTTTTTCAACATATATGGTACCTCACAATTAACAAAAGGAGTACAATGGGGTGTGACTAAACACTCAAGGTGGATAGATGTGTTTCCTTAGAACTCCTAAAAACTGCTGTTACTGCTTAAAGATACAGTAAAATGCAACATTATACTAAATATTTTTGTCACCAAATTGCTGGATTAGCTGTGGGAAGGGATCTACAAAATGAGATGACTGCAAAAACCAGCTAGTTCTTCAGATGCAAGTAAATATAAAACAGATGTAAGTAAGTAACATGGCAGTGTGATAGGCCCAGCAATGGAACTGGGTGGCATTAACCTTGAGGCCCTGTAAAGTAGTTTTCAACAGCTGTGCTGTATGGTGATGGTTATGCATAAGAACATGGACAATTATGTGGGTGGATTAAAGGCTGTTGAAACAGAAATTAAAGATATGGCACTGTCAATGACAGAATCAAGCAACGCTCTGTAGCCCACACACAGCTAATAAAATGTACAGTAATACATATCTGCATATCTGGCTTCAAAAGGTCAAGAGTCAAATGGGAGCTGGCAAGGAATTTTCATGTACCTTACAGTTGTATAACAGATGTATAAAATCAATAAAATAGTACATAAAAAATGAACTGTGTGGGAGCCATAAAATCATACAGTGGTTGGCTTACCTGAATTGGAAGAGTGTGATTCCCCTGCAGTATTTGTACATGTGTGACTTGCTCCCTGAGATTCTGGGTTAGGATTAGAAGGGACAGCCAAAATCCTTGGAGCATGCATCAGAATTAGACTCAGATGGGTGGTCTCCAACAACAATGGTCCGAGAACAATGCTGGTCATGATGTCTGGAGCTTCAACAAGGGACAGAGTTCTGCATGTCACCTGGAGGAAGAGATCTTTTATGGATGAAAGATCTTAAGTCAAACTATTCTCTCTTGTACCTAAGCAATGAGGGACAGAAGAATGAGATCTGAGAGTGTGTGGGCCAAAATGTGTGACAGTGGAATCCTGCATTCCTTGCTTCTCCTAGTTAGACTGCATAGTGCAGGGAGACTTTGTTATTATTTCTACTGATCCACAAGAGGTCAGTAGGTGGTTGAAGAAAGTATAATCCTCTCTCAAGGTAGTAGATGAACCACTGGACTATGACACAGAAACCCAAGATCTGTGAGCAGATCACTGTGACTAAATGAAAGACATCTATTCTGCGTTGTTCCATAGTTCATCTGCTTACTGATTTTACCATTATTGGTATTAATAGGCTTATTAGACTGACATTGTTATCTTAATACCTTAAAATATGTTGTTATCCTTGTGGGTAATTAACCAGGGTCTAGATGCTATTGTAAGACATCAATTTACTGTTTATTTTTAATTTTTTCAATTTCAGATAACCACGTGGCATGTTAATAATGGCCACCACAGTCTGTTTCAATATCTCAACCTTTCCATGCCTCTATTTTGCTGCTGTGTGTAAGTTTTTGATTTAGTCCCACTTAATAAGGGCTGACATGAATCAAGGTTTAAGACCTGTTACTATATAGCAAAAATGTTAATGTATTTACTTCCCTTTAGAGGCTTTCTGCCTATAATTATGATACTGTATAATTGCTTTGACTATTAAATGCATTACAATGTAAAATAGTGCCAGTTGACTTTTTTTCACTCGGTGATGTTATCATACTTGTTCAATATGTTCCATCATACTGATTGAATGCTCATAATACACATCAAAGAATCTAGGAAAATGATTTTTTTAAACAGACTTGTGGCTGTAGTGCTTACATCTTGGACACTAATGGTACTTTCTTTGTGAAACAGTCTATCAGCTCATGAGTGTAGCTGTTTTTTTGTTAAACTCCTTTGAGGTATTTACTATAACTATATAGTTCATTCTCCAATGATGCATCAAAGTTTATGGTTGTGATATAAGCATCATAGTAAATTTTTTGGTATGTGTCATAATAATCCCTGGCAAAATAATACATTTTAGATGTTTATATATGACATTCATCAATAAAATATTAAAAAGAAGGGAGCTGGCCCAGTTTCTTTCTTGGTAAAAGCCATGGTCACTCATGTGTCTGAGTCTGGTGGTATTTCCAATCCAATGAGCAAAGAGGGGCATGGGAGCATGGAGGGCTGTTCCAAAATATTATGAAAACAGTAAATGCCTGGCACCACTGAAACAGGTCTAGATAGTTTGGTATCAGGAAATAGGGTTGAGCAGAGATGTACATTTCCATGTTAGATGAGATGCTGTGGTTTGACTTGTACATATTGCACTGTACATTTCATTAATCAGTCAGCTATTTTTTGTACTGCTGGCATTATGTTGGAGCCACATTTCAAGCCCAGCTTAGCGTCCCTTGACCAGCATGGTGCATCAGCCTTAACAAACAGAGGCACTGTTCTGAATGTTTCTGCTGCAACACAAATGTAGAACAGAACAAATGAGGAGCCTAATATCTGTTTGAAAAATAGTAAGCACAAGAATATCATATAGCAACAAAAAAGACAAGGCTATGACAGATTTCAATTCGTCTGACAAAGAACATGCATTTGTCGAATCAATGTCTAAATGATATTCAGAAATATTGTAATCAAGAGGACAGTATTGTTGTATGTCAGTGAGCAACCACTCTAGGGAAATACTTTTGAAATATTCTATAATAATACTACAGACAACTCTTTAAGATACTGGTATACCCTGGTTTGGACAAGAGCCTGGGTTGGCAGGAGAAGGATAGAATTGAGCATCCAGAGAGCTGCTCTTCTATCCTGGGGTGGGATGTGGATCTTCACTGCTCTGCAGCAGCCCCTGGGGATGCCCAGAGGCACTGCCAGAGATGGTGTAAAGAAGGGAGGAGTGCAGCAGACATCAGCACGTTAGTGCTAGATGTCATTGCATGTCTGCACTCCTGGGACAAGAAAGAGGAGGAAAATGCAGCACTGTCCACGGAAGCTTGATGGCCTTACTCCCTGAGCCTGGTGGGGTTTGTGGGTGCAAATTCTGTGGCCGGTATTGTATCCTGGCCTGGCGTGGGGACTGGGAGGGCCCTCTGGTGGGTACAGCTGCATATGTCAGCTGGCCTAGAAGATGTGTCTGTGTGGTCATGAGGGAGTGGAGCGGCGGCTGGATTAAATGGCAGGTCTGTGGCTGAAGGGGAGAAAATAAATTGAAGATAAAAAAGATACTGGTATAGGGAGATGAAGCTCTGGCCACCATTAGTAACATAACCACTTTATAGCTTAACTATCTATCAACTAGTATGTGTTTTGAGAATATTTTGCACAACTGGCAACACTGTAATGAACAACTTAAGCCCTTTGTCAACAAAAAAGAATGAAAAGTTCCAAAGTTGAGGACATTTGGAAATACAGAAAAAGACAGAACGATGGACAAAGAGTTTGTGGGGGCTTCACAATCAGTGGTGTATTATTCTTATAGTGAAGAGCAGACTGACATAGAGACAGTGAGATGATAGCAGGTTTTTTTATTTGTTTTTCTTTTTCGTACCAGGTAAGATACTCTAGGCATACATATGCCTATTTTCTTTTTTTTATTAATACATTATTGATTTTAGAACCAATACAACAAATACAACACACATCATAGATTGACCAACTATGAATAATGACCCTAGCCGGAATATGTACTACTCCAAGGAAATACAATCTAAGAGTAATAATGAGAATAAAATCACAAACTTCAGGTCTGAGTAACAGATAAAATAAAAAGAAGAGAAACACTTACTAACATTGACTAGAAACAGTCTGCTAAACTATTCTCTGGTAACAACTACCTGTAGGAGCATATGGTTCCGAAGCTCAACCACTACATGATGACCTCCACAGCTAAGTCAGGGTAGCGAGACTAAACCTCAAAAATCTAAATAAAAAAGGATGTACAAACAAGGCTCCCATATTGGGAAGGGAACCCCACTATATGTGGAAAGGGACAACGTCCCTAAGTGATGGGGGGCCCTCCAAGTCCCTGAGACTGGTTCACCCTCCCTGTGCCATCCATTAAAAGGCTCAACTGATAACCTATGGGGACCATGATGCCATTATTACACTGAACGCATGTTGGGGGGGGGACCAAATTCACCCATCTGGAATAGGTATTCCCAAAAAATTCCAAGAATGGCTTCCAGATCATACTGTATGCCTATTTTTAGGCACAACCTGGGAGAATTATAGATATACATTATTATCAACAAGAAGTGTAGAGAACAAACAAGAGTGTGAGGTCATAATAAGTAAGAAAAATATTAATACACAAAAAAAAAATATATCAGTGCACAGAAAAAATGTATTTATTTACTTTAAAGAAATTACTAGAAAAGACGTACTGAGCTCAAATAGCCTATTTCCATGCCTAACCTGAAAAAAAAACAGCAGCATGAATATCATTGGTAATTACAACAAACATCATAAAAATTAATTTATTATGAACTATTTAGGCAGACATGACTGTAAGGGGGAAGTGTGTAGTGCTTTGTGAAACCTGGACTATAATTAGCTAGCCATAATAGGGGAAAGAACAAGGATCTGCAAGGCAAAGAAAGTCCTTTAGTGCCTTGCAGAAAATCAGGTAACTGGGAGAAAAGTGCAAATGTTGGTAAGGGAGTTCCAGAAAGTAGGAATATAAATTGCAAAGGGCAGTTTGCCAAGGCCTGTGGAACATTTGCACTCCTAGAGAATATGCATGTACATCGATCTTAATGAGTAGTTAAAAGATGGGCACTGCAGGTAGGTGGCTAGAGAAGAAGGGGAGCCTGACCTCAGGAGTTTGTCAACAAAATTACCAAGGGAAAAAGAATGTTGGCCAGCAGGGAGGGCCAGCCGAGCCTGGGATAAAGGAAGCAGAGTGCAAAATTCTGGGGGTGGCCAAGGGAAAATGACATATGTTATACATAGCATCCCATTTTAATAGAACAGTTTTCCTAGCATTCTTGAATGCTAGAAGGCCATAAGTAGGTCTACACAGAAGTACTCCATGGGCAATGGACAGTTGGGTAAATATAGGCCAAGTCTAGCTTAGTTTTAACAGATTTTCAGATTTTGGAGAAATTTGGGTAGACATTAAGGGAGGGGTCTAACAAAAACACCCAGGTACTTGAAACTGATCACTTTCTCCTCCAGCAAGGACCCCTCCATACAGGTAAGGGAGAGTTTGGAAGAGGTAACATGGAGTTTGTCTCTCAGCCAAAGAGCATGGTCTTAGCCTTTTTTAGCATTTAGAATTAGCTTGCTGGTTGATAGCTAATACTGGATGTGAGTGAAGGTGTCAGAAAGGACTTGTCAGACCTTGGGGACAGCAGCTGTACTGTAGTAGAGGACAAGGTCATCTGCATACACCATGGAGCTGCAACAGGTGGTAATATCTGGGAGACCATTTAGATAGTAAAAAAGAAGTGGGTCCATAAATGACCCTTGTGAAACACTAAGCAATGATTATGTCAACAAGGCAGGAGGTAGCTGAGTGTAGTCTAACTTGCTGTTTTCTATGTATTAGATAATTGGTAAACCAGGGAATGGTGAGGGGGGACACCTACAGAAGTTAGTTTGCTGTACAGGAGTGACTGACCAGGTCTGCCTTTGTGAGGTCAAGAAACACTGCACCTATTAGAAAGCCAATATTCATAGCTAGGCTGCTCTTATTGAATCGTTTGTCCAGGGTCATGGAGGTGCTGTGGTTTTCATGAAACCATATTGAGCTGGGCACAGGAGACTGTACTTAGAAATACAGTCAGTGAGTTGGGATGTTATGATTCTCTCAAGGGCCTTAGAATGAACTGAGAGTATGGCTATGGACCAATAGTTTTCTGTAAGTTTGGTATTACTCACTTTAAAAACAGAGATGATCCTGACAACTTTCCAGACAACCTTCCAGACATCAGGGACATTTCCACCTTTATTCAGACTTAGGACAAAGGCTACAAGGCTTTGGACTGAGCATGACAAAACTACAAGGACTACTAAGTGTTCACTACAGGACTACAAGAAAGATGGCTGCCAGGTACTTCCTGAAGGTCAGTACTACATCTATGACACTCCTCCCCCCTAGATAAAACTAGTCTACAAAACAATCATATTCTACCTTAAAGGCTGAAGTGGACTGTTCTGGCCCCAATTACTTCTGGGGATTATCTCGCCCTTTTGTTTAGAACTTGCTCTACCTTACAATAATACAGTTGAGTAGGCACCATGAATAGTCTGTTAAAACATCAAGTCTTTGTGGTGCCTTGCACTGCACCATCTGATATTTTCAGTCAGGGGCACAAGCAATGGGTACAACATGTACTTCAGGAGCAGCTACTGCCATAACTGATGGGGCACTCGAGACAGGCAGGAAAGAATTTCTCATAATCCTCTTTTTCTAGAGTGAGATCTTCTGATGCTTGAGTGGGACATGTAATGGTAGAAGGTCATATACCTGGACATGTATGGTCCTTTGACCTACACATACTGTACCCAACAGAGTTTCTTGCACTGGAATCCAAAGTTGCTTCTGGATCTGCAATGCTTGGACCATCACCCCCCCCCCCACAGAAAAAATAGGCAGGGCAGTTGTGGAACTCTGTCATGTCCCTTATGCTGTTTTATTTTTGTTACTCCCTTTTCCCCTTCCCCAGCAGTACAACTCAATAGGTCCAGTCCCCCCATCTTTGTCACCCCAGGATCCTGTGGACTTACCATCCAGTCCACTTTATCCCAACTTCTTCCTCCTGTGGCAGAGGTGACCCTGTGGCATGGATTCTCAGAATGGGATGCACCAAGTCAACAGGTGCATAGCATAGCCCGTGGAAGATCTGACCTTCACCCTCACCCAGACAGATGTTTTCCTTTTCCTGGTTTGCTTCACAAGAAGAGCAAATTTGCAGTTACATCCACTCCCATATGTAGGATGTCAGCAGCCATAGCTCCTACATCCCCTATGTTGCTTTTCTGGTTGCCTTGCCCCCAGCCACTGCTGGGGGCCAGGTGTATTCTAGGTGCTATGACCCTTCCTCCATGAAATGCTCAATCCTTCTACCACCTGTCAACGCTCTAACATACTGAGTTGAATTCTGATTCTGAATTGAGGCCATCAGCATATCAAGCGGTAGCTCTACTACTGCACCAGTGGGCTGGCTATGCCCTTTTGCTGTTGTAGCTGGTACGTTTGCATTTGGTACAGGACTGGTTTTAAGAGAAACCATTTAGATTGTGGGTGTAGTTTTAAAACAAATTTGTCTGTTGTCCTTTCCTTAATCATGGTTGGGGTGTTTCTGTGTGTAAAAAAAATCATTCATCAGCAGTCGGGCTGTGGGTGTTGTGTGGGTGTATTCTCATACTTAGAGCCTTGCTTTGGAGTCCTAAATGTAGCCATCTTGAAATATGAGGGCATGTTTGCCTAGCCATTGCTCTATTTTGTTTTGTGCACCTCTGCCACAGTGCTCTGTAGGAAATCATATTCCTATTGAAAATACAAAATCACACATGCCCCCACAATGCAAAGCATCATGGGCTGCATATGCAAATCACCACAGAATGTTATGCTGGTCCAACTTTAAGCAGAATTGCATGGTGCCGAAAGGCCTCTCACACAGTTTGCAAAGGGTGCTAACAGAAGACATAGACACGTGTTTCATCCTACAAGGACTCATCAGTATTCCTCATCTGTTTGACACCCCAGTGGAATGGACCAGCTACCCCTAAGGCAGTGTGCCTGGGATATATTGTGGTGAACCCATTAAAATAAAAAAAACTATTTAAAAGACAAAGGACCTCTGTGCGCAAACACTAAGGCAAGGGTTACCCCAAAGGGCATTTGGCTGGGAAGCCAAGTTTCAAGAAAATACAAAATCACACATGCCCCCACAATGCAAAGCATCATGGGCTGCATATGCAAATCACCACAGAATGTTATGCTGGTCCAACTTTAAGCAGAATTGCATGGTGCTGAAAGGCCTCTCACACAGTTTGCAAAGGGTGCTAACAGAAGACATAGACACGTGTTTCATCCTACCAGGACTCATCAGTATGCCTCATCTGTTTGACACCCCAGTGGAATGGACCAGCTACCCCTAAGGCAGTGTGCCTGGGATATATTGTGGTGAACCCATTAAAATAAAAAAAAACTATTTAAAAGACAAAGAACCTCTGTGCGCAAACACTGAGGCAAGGGTTACCCCAAAGGGCATTTGGCTGGGAAGCCAAGTTTCAAGAAAATACAAAATCACACATGCCCCCACAATGCAAAGCATCATGGGCTGCATATGCAAATCACCACAGAATGTTATGCTGGTCCAACTTTAAGCAGAATTGCATGGTGCCGAAAGGCCTCTCACACAGTTTGCAAAGGGTGCTAACAGAAGACATAGACACGTGTTTCGTCCTACCAGGACTCATCAGTATGCCTCATCTGTTTGACACCCCAGTGGAATGGACCAGCTACCCCTAAGGCAGTGTGCCTGGGATATATTGTGGTGAACCCATTTTCTTGAAACTTGGCTTCCCAGCCAAATGCCCTTTGGGATATTCCTATTGAGTTGTATTTACTGCAGCCAGTTCCTGCTGAGCAAAGTGGGCATCTTCCCTTGTACCACAACAACAGGTAGGATCCAGTCCCCTGTCTTGCAGGTCACTGGTATTTCTAAGTCCCCAATTAAAAGAATTCTATCATCAGTGTAGGGTATTAGCCAAATGAGTGAAGCTTGCTGTGGGTAATGGTTGAGACAAGCTGTGTATATGCGGCTTCCATGGATACTTTCTTTTACCACATCATCATGGTAGTATTCAGAACAGACTGACACAGACTCAGAGAGGTGTCAATATGTTGCCATTTTTAGTCAGACTGAGAATAAAGGCCACATGGCCGAGCATGACAGGAAACTACAAGGACTACTTATTGCTCACTATAGGACTACAAGTAAGATAGTTTCCACGTACTTCCTTAAGGTCAGTATCACATTTAGTACAATGAATAGTATTGCATGATTCAACATCAAACTGCAAGAAAGTCACCAGTGAGGTTACCAGGAATTTAGTATAGGAATCCTAGTGTTCAATATTGTAACGTTGACCTTGAGACAAGGGCCTTAAGTAAAGTAATGAATAGACAAATGACACAAAGCTGATGGAAGTAGATTCCAAAATGGAGGAATATGCTACTAGCCCCCTTAACTGGTGTCCGTAATTCTACTTGAAAAGGTACAGTTGAGGAAGTCACTGCACTAGAAAAAGGTTTGACAGTTGAATAGTTTGCCACACTCAGATATTATGCAAGACAGCAGAAACCCTGCTATGATTAGAGGAAATCTGAAGATGCATCTGCTATCATTCTAGGTAAATGATGACTGAAGTCACTGAAACTGGACCATTTAATTATGCACCTTTTAACACCCACATGCAAATAAACTCTTTCTTTTGCAAACATAGGGAACTTAATTAAGTACATATCGGAAATGCTACACAAAATGCTGGGCCACATCAAAGCTCTAGGGCATTAGTTCATTACAGGTTGCTTGCAGAAAGGACAGATGTTGCCTTAGAACAAAAACAAAGTGGGCCTTATTCAGTCACTATCATATGAGGTGCAGAAAAAGTGCTTTTTAAATGAACCATTGTGCTTCCAGTATCACCTGACAATGTTGGCACACAGTGTGTGTGTGGGGGGGGGGGGCCTTGGCACATTGCAAGTCACTTGTCCAGATGTTAATAGGAGTAGTAAGGGTTGCACCAGCTAGCACTCCATTGTGTACCTGGCATTGCACCAGGCACATGGTATAATGCAATGCTATAACCTGGTTTAAGCTGGGCAAATAGGTATCTTATAAAAAAGGTATATCCACACTCTTGTTCTCCCAAAAATCTCTGGCCCTTATGGTCTGATGGTTTGATGGTTCACCCCAACTTCTGGCCTGTTGTAGTGTTCCTGGTGGCCAAGAGGACCCCCACGTGCTCCATAAACTTTTTGTCCACAGTGGAGGTCCAATGGTTCCTTCCCGCAGCCCAGTGTCTGAGTTCACTGGTTGAACTTTTCTAGTGGCCCTCTTCCACCAAAACATTGTCTAATCACTGTACATGTGTGCCCAATCACAGTACTTCACATAGTAAATCCATAATTTCAACAGATGATAACTAGATGGAGGTTCATGTAGCTGTAATTTGTTTGTGAAGGTTGCCACATCTTTTTGAATTGCCATTTGGGTGATTTGCATGGTGGCACACATTGCTAACAATGACTTTTGTGAGTGTTGAGGGAGGAGTACTAACCTCCATTGAACATGGGCCCAAATGGCTGAGGTATTGCTTAGTTGTCACAGTGACCCCTTAGAAGCATTGTTAGTTACTAGGAATGGGTCCCAGTGTATCGTGAGCACTGATTCATAGATGGAGCATGAAGAAATAATACAAACAAAGAAGGCTATGCAAAAAGTTCTCTCTAGTTCAGTTTTTCAAAACACTGTCTCTATGTGGGTTTCATGATAGACATTTCATTTTTTTTTTGCCTCAGCAGGTTATTTGGCCAATGAGAGCAGTACAGTGGCTTGCATACGAACATATGAACATACGAAGAAGCCAGCAGAAGAAGGCCATTTGGTCTATCAAGTCTGCTCATATTTCAGGGTACACAGCTTGAGCCAATTTATTTATTTGTTTATTTATTTCAAATTCGGATTAATACCTTTGAGCCAGGGGCTCGTTTACAAAGGCTCCAAGTCAACAAGGAATACAAGACGTTTACAGGTGATGAAACACTGCAGTACAGAAAGACATCAACTAACAAGTGGTATTAGTGTGCAGTTACAACATTAAGCAGGGTACAAGAAGTAAGGAGAAACAGGACCACACTTCCAGAGAAACATATTAATGCAGCACTAATTAAGTGCAGTACAGTGTTTAACAATTATGTTACAGTTCAGACGGGGTGCTTCCAGTCTGCAGAAATGCTTGTTTTAGCAGCCAAGGTGAGGCTTTGTCAAGGGGAGGTAGTAGGTGGGAGGGGGAATTGGGCTGTTGTGGAACAGGAGGGTGGGAGTGAGAGAGGGTAGCATTTGATGGGTGTGAGAACCGCTGTCAGAGGCCATGGGTTAACAGAAACACTGGCAGTCAGATTTGCTGCAAAGAGATCGAAGACCATTTTTAAAGTAGCCAAGTCTGGGGGAGTTGGAAAGGTCTGCAGGCAAATCATTGAACCATTTAGGCCCACAGTAGGAGAGGGATCTTTGGCCAAGGGTGGTTCGTTTGAAGGGAACAGTTAAAACAGTCCTGAAGGCACTCCTTGTGCATTTAGATGGTTGTGCAGGCTAAAAGAGGGCTGAAGTAGCCTTAGGCATGGACCCCATCAGGGACTTTTTCTCAAGGAGGCAGGCCTGGTATTGGAGTCTGTGGTGGAGTGGGAGCCAGCCAGTTTCCTTGTATAGGTCACAAAAGTGAGTCATTTTGTGTACTCCCAGGACCAGGTGGCAAGCCTTGTTGAAGATGGTTTTGACCCTTTTAAGCGGGGTGTCTGTGCCTGCCCCATATATGACAAGACCATACTCCACAGATGAGAGAACTGAACTGCACGTAACAAGTTTCAGGGCAGCCAGTGTCATTGAGGAGCGGTGTCTGTACAGGATGCCAAGCTTCTTGTTGGTGGACTTTACCAGTTGCTCAGCATGGGCAGTGAAGGTGAGGGTGTCATCAAGGTGAATCCCTAAGTACTTGAATGTATTGACTTGGTCTAGTACTTCTCCTTCACTACTAAGTATATGCAGTGAGGACCCTCGAATCTTGCTCTGTGGGGTGCTGAAGAGCATGCTCTTTGTCTTTTTGTAGTTGAGTAGCAGTTTATTTCAGGTGAACCAGGATTCCAATGCACGAAATTTGTGCTGAAGTTCAGAGCTAATTGATCCCAGGTCTTTCCCTGGGATGGAGATAACAGCATCATCTGCATAGAGTATGGAGTGTGCAGGACAGGTAGAAGGCATGTCATTTATGAAGAGGCTGAATAAGAGAGGACTGAGGATAGAACCTTGCGGGACACCTAGGTTTACTTCCCTGGGCTCAGAGATCATATTGTCGATCCTGACCCGTTGAGATCTGTGGGTTAGGTAACTATGGAAGCAGGCCACAGATTCCATTGACAATCCTGTAGAGAGGAGACATTTCAGTAGCAGTTGGTGATTGTGTCAAAGGCCTTGGTGAGGTCTATGAAGATAGACCCCACCACCATCCCTTTATCCAGGGCCCCATAAAACTGAGTGGTGTACTCTACTAGCGCGGTGACAGTGGAGTGGTTTTGTCTGAATACATATTGTTGCAAGCAGAGAAGGCTATGCTTTTCTAGGTACTCAGTTAGTTGTTCTGAGACCACCCTTTCAAGTGCTTTGGGTGGGGGGTAAAATCGAGATAGGCCAGAAGTTTGCTAAATTAGCTCTGTCTCCTGATTTAAAAACAGGTGTGACTAGAGCCTCTTTCCACCTGTCAGGAAAGATGCCAGATCTTAGAGAGGCATTGAATACCTTGGTGAGTGGTGCCACAAGTTCGTTTAATGTGAGTGCTACCATCTTCATATCGATCAAGTCACTTCCCATTCTGGTCTTACCAAGGGCCCATTTGATATATTTGACGGTCTCACCTGTGGAGATTTGCCTGAAGTAGAATGGTGGGGTAGCATTATCCTGTGGTGATGGAGTGTTGAGGTTGTGTTGCTGGCCTGCAAGGGTGTGATTCATGTATTCAGGTGACAACACATGGCTGAGGTCCGTGAATGCAACATTAAAAGCATCAGCAATTTCCTTTGGGCCATGCAATGTACCATAGGTGGTAACTATAAGGTCCGGTGGGGCCCTTGAGGCTCTACCCATGAGAGATTTTACAGAGTCCCAGAACTCCCTCCCTCCCTCCCTCTACCCCAGGTCTTTCCTAGGAGGTCATTGTAGTAAGCTGCTTTCACCCGACATATGAGTTTTGTGCAGGTATTTCTAGCTGCCTTATACGCTTGGGAGTCAGCTAGATTCCTGGTGACTTTGGCCCTATGCCACAGGTGATCTCTAAGTCACATGCATTCAATTAGAAGGCTGGACAGCCAGGGGTTGGGGATTCATCTGGCTTTCTTTGTTTTGTAAGGAGCAAAGATGTCACAGGCTTTAGTAAAAATACTGCAGAAGTAATCCAGTGCTTGGTTTCCATCCTTGACTCTATCCAGTGGAGACCAGTCAATCCCTTTTAGGTAGTGCCTGAAGATGTCTAGTTGACAAGGCCTTAGTGATCTTTTCCTGGCGGTCTTAGGTTTACTCTTGGTGAACTTGTTTGTCCAGGTAAGTAGTACAGGGGAGTGGTCACTGATGGTGTCAGGTAGGACTGTTACCTCTGCGATATGTTCGGGACAGGAGGAGAGTAGCCAGTCAATGATAGTGCTGGTTCCTGTACGATAGTTTTGTCTGACAGGTTGTGTGACCAGTTGGGTCAGGTACAGTCCGGCTATTTGGTCTCTAGCTGTCGCTGCATCCTGTGCTTGCCAATTAATGTTGAAGTTCCATAGGATTATATGTTCCCAGTTTAGTTTGTTCTGTTCGAGATGGCTTATGAGCTGTGGGAAGCCAGTGAGTAGTGTCCCAGGATGCAGGTATACGGTGGTTAATAGTAGCACTTTGTTTTGTTGGCCAATATTAAGTTTTAGTGTTAGAACCTGTGCTTCCTTGGTGTGGAAGTTAATTGGCAGTATTTGCCCTTTGATGTCACGCTTGAGGTAAACCAGACAACCCCCCCCCCTTCCCCCTTTTTTTGTCGTACGGTCCTGCCAGAATAGATTATATCCAGGAAGGGCAATTGTGTGTCTGGGATCTTTGGTGATAGCCACGTTTCTGTTAGGGAGATGACGTCAGGATCAATCTGAGCCACCCAGGCCTGAAATTGTGGCAGTTTGGAGAGAAAGCTGCAGAAATTCAGAGATACAATTTTTAGATGTCCTGGGCTATTGGTACAATTCATGATACAAGCCACCCAGGGTCACAGCTAGGCAAGGATTTGACAAGAGGCTTTGGCTATGCAAGAGTTTGCAGGCATGCACTCCCCCTGCCCCATTACACTAATAGCCTGGGGCACACTTACTCAAGTACAAGAGCAGGATGTGAAATCCTTTTGTCCTTATGCTTCCTTTTGTTATTTAAAGAGGTTGTTTAAAGAGTTAATGTCCCTGCCCTCCCTCCCCACTCCTCCCATCCTCCCTACCCATGATCCTTACTATCCCCCTATGCCTATCCCAGCCTCTCTTAAAGCTGCCCACTATCTTCAATGAGATGACCTTTTTTAGCAGCACATTCCAAATGTTCACCACCCTCTCTGTGAAGAAGTGCTTCCTGACACCCCTCCTAAACCTCCATTCCTCCATCTTAAGACTGTACTTAAGACTTAAGACTGTGAGTTGAGCCAGGAGTGGTCTTCTGGAGCAGATAACAGTTATCGTGAAATAAGTAAATGGTGGGGGGGGGGTGCAGAACTGGTGCATATCATAGTGAGAGGTACAGATCTAGATTTTCAACAGTCTGAACACAGCTGTGTCTGTTTCAATGCCCAGAATGTCTGGGTGTGATTTTCAAACATTCTGACACATGTATGACACATTATGTAGTTTACAGCTGAAGAATGATGCATGCATCAAATGTGTGATGCATATGTCATTGTCTGTGGAAAACTAGCAGCAACTGTGTCAAAAAGATAAACCATGTTTTCTGTGCTCTATCTGTCCTGCCACAAGTATCACATGTGTGGCTGATTCACACCACAACTTACTAAAAATGTACCCACAATCTTTCCTGGGGCGTTCTCAGGTCAAGTGTGGTTAGCGACCACCTTAGCCCTAAAAAGTTCAGTCTGGCTGGGTGACAGAGAGAAAGAAAGATATGTATGGAGAAAAACAGAGAGAGAAGGTCACATGTCTCTTCTCAAAGCTCTGCCAAACCTTTGTTGAAAAACTAGATTTAGACATAACTTTCTAGTCAACAAAAAAAGAGGAAGAGGTTCATGCAGGATTACAAAGTAAACACTCCGTAACTGTAGGTTGTCCATTTCTTGCAGCTGTTTGCTGAAGTCTGAAGTTGTGGCACTACATTCATCAGTGCTTTGCTCAGTGTGGAGGATGGGCAAAAGAATGGATACTTTGCTTTACATGCTAGTGGTAAATAAACCACAACATAAAAGATGCCCTTTTTTAATTGCTGCTAATTTTCACATTTAGTAGGCATCCAAGAGAAATGTGCTGTTGTGCCTTTTTAGGATAGTATTTTCTTGTATATGATAGGCAAGTGGAGCTGCAAGAAAAATTTAAATTGCCAAAATATGCACAAGAATGTTGCATAGTTTTATTTATTTTATTTATTTAGTTTATGTTAACAGGGTAAGTGCACTAGCCAACAAATGACTATTTTCAGGCACGACCCGGGAGAGTACAAGGCAAAACATACAGAAAAGCATATCAGAAGTGCATAACAGAAATACAATATAGCTCATTTTTTGCCATGTAAACAAAGATAACAGTAGATTAGCTAACAAAACAAGAGCCAGTATTACATGCAACAATAGCAATGACACATAAAACACTGTGTAGGATTATAGTCAACTAAACATATAATAGAACGAGTCATAAAAGGAAGGGATCAGGCACCAGTACAGTCAACAGTATTACAAGTAGACAGTAATTATGGCATATAAAACACCATGTAGGATAATACAGTCAACTAAACATGTAGTAGAACGAGTCATAACAGGAAGAGATCAGGCTCCAATGAGAAAAAGTGTTTCGTGCATATGTCATCACAAAAGGAAACAACTTTGCTTAGAGAAGTACCTTACAAATTAAACTGAGGAAGAAACTGAGGAGGGCAATAGCTGAAAGATAATGTAAATGAAAAAAGGGAGTTGATTGGGGGTGTGAGAATAGTAGGGTGGTCCTTGAGGCCGTGGGTAGTGTGAGATGAGAGGAATTGGGAGAGGAGAAAGAGATGAGAGGGGGTTACAAGAAGCAGGAGATTTAGATCGTCCAGTGGTCATGATGAGGGGCAGGCGGACCACCCGCCAGGTCAGGTAGGGTCGAAACAGGTACAATGTTCAGCCAGAGACAGGTAATGTTGTAGCCTACTTTTAAAGTGATAGTGGGATGTACAGTAGATTGTCTTAACTCCAGGGGTAGAGTATTCCACAGCAGAGGGGCAGCATATTCAAATGCTCCAGTACCTTTGGAGGTATGACACCTGGGTACCCTCAGTAGTGATTTATCAACTGACCTCAGTCCTCGGTAGAAGGTGGTTTTGTGGTGCACTGCCAACTTCACCAGGTAAAGTTTTCTTTACCAAAATAATAAACAAGCATTTGTCAATGCCGGATGTTCACCACCGGTACAGAAGTTCTGAGGCACTAGATGCTTTGTGGTGCACAGTGTAACTTATGACTTAAGGAGGCAGTATAGCACAGTGGTATAAGGCTCTGAGCTATACATCTAAAGACCTAGGTTTGAATCCCACAGCCCCCACTTACATACTGTGTGATCCTGAGCAAGTCACTTAACTTTCCTGTGTTCCCAGGTCACACCTATAAACAAACTTTCAGATTAGTGTGTATCTCCTGGTTAAACAATTAGGAAAAAAAACAACTTAAGAGTCTGCATCTGTAAATGGCAATGCAGGCTCATATCTTTGTTGCTTTTATGTTGGCACGCTTGCACAGCCAATATCTTATGGTAGTACAGATTTGGAGGCGCGGTCACTGTTGCGTGAATGCAGATCACGCATTAGTAGATGTGTCCCTCATTCCCCAATCAGCCTGCATGCCGGTGCCACACCACCCAGGTGAGCACATCTAAGGAAAGGTCCACTGCAATGTGAACAAAGCTTGTCACATGCAGTGGACCTTTCGACATGCTTACCTGGAAACACAAACATGGCAGCACACTGCACTGTCAAACTGCCGACTTCAGGGGTGCCCAATCCCCCTGTCGGCTTACCCTGTCCCCAATGTATGTGCCGATAGGGGAGCCCACTCCTCGTCGGTATAAAGACCCCCCATTTGATATATGCTGAGGGGGTGCCCAATCCCCCTCAGCATCCCCCCAATTTCCTTGTGTGCCGACGGGGAGCCAATCCCCATCGGCATAAAGTAACCCCCCTTATTGTTGTGTGCCGACGGGGGTGCCAAATCCCCTGTCAGCTACAGCTGCCCCACCAAAAAAACAAGGCTCCGTTGGCATGCTGGGAACCCACCCCAGTGTGCCACATGCTCCTGTAAACAGAAAACCGGTCCTGCAATATTTTTATTTCTTTTTGTACCTGTGGAAAAAGGACACTGTCCCTTGGCAGTCTCCCTGCCCCCCCTTCCACAACCCGTGCCCACCCACTGTGCACCCTGCCTCCCCACACCCCCTCACCCCATACTTACCTGCGAAGTCCGGTGTGACGATCTTCGGTGGACCTGGAACACGTCTGCACTCTTCAAAGCTGACCGTGAACTGAGGTAAGCTGTATAATGGAATAAATAGGGTTTTTTCTACTTTGATGCATATCTCAGGCATTTTTTGGAATTTTTGCACCAAATTTTCAACATTGGGTTTTGGGACCCCTCCTCATGAATTCTGGCACTGTCATGGCGTTATTCTGTCCCGAAAGATGATTTTGCATTCACTGCGCGGAATCACCTTTCAAGACCAAGTAACAAAACGACAGTACCATTGTTCATGAGGGGAGCTCTCAAAAAGCCTATGTTGCAAATTTGGTGACAAAACTTCCAAAAATGGCTGTTTTATGAGCGTGCATTTCACTGTATCTATGCACACTCATAACGTCATGAATTTGTAATATTTTCACTCCAGATTTTCAAACTTGCCATTTTTACACACCTTCTGATGCACAGTACAGCTGTCATTTTACATATCCTGCCCGAAATATGTTTTTGCACATCCGGCGCAGAATACCGCGGTTGCTGTGCGAAATCACTTTTCTGGACAGTTTGAGGAAATGATGGTGACACTGTTCATGAGCAGCGGTTCTAATTTGGTGCCAAAAGTTGATAAAATGACTGTGTTGCAAGCGTGCATTGTGCAGTTTCCACGCACCCTTGTAACTTTGCAAATTTGCAATATTTCCATGCCAGATTTTCAACACTGGCATGTTTTCACACTTCCTTATGAACAGTACAGCTGTCATTTTTCACATCCTGCCCAAAATGTATTTCCGCACCTGTGGCGCACAATGGCGTGGTTGCTGTGGGAAATCAACTTTTGGGACAGATTAATGAAATTGCACCACCACTGTTCATAAGGGGAGGTCCCAAAATGCCTATGTTACAAATGTGGCTGCCAAACTCCCAAAAATAATTGGGTTACAGATATGTGTTGCGCAGTTTGTATGCATGCTCATTGCTTCATCAATATTTCATATTGTCACTCCAGATTTTAACGTTGACATTTTTTATGCCTCCTCATGAACAGTACAGTTGTCATTCTCCACATCCTGCCCAAAAATGTGTTTTCATCCCTCTGTCGCCAAATGGTACAGCCACTGTGCAAAACCACCTTTCAGCTAAGAAAGTGATTGTGCCGCTTTTCATGAGGTGGCCTGAAAAGCAGTCCATGTAGAAAATGTGGAGTGAAACTACCACCACATGCCTACGATGTTAGGGTTTCCAACTGTACCACCCCAACCCGGTGCAGACTGACAGGCGTCAAGGGTGTAACTTGGGATCATCAGATGTAATGCTCATGCCATTCCACCCCTCATCTCCACCCTGCAGCCACTGACAGGCATCGTGGTGTACCTTGCACTGTTTGGCCAGGAAGTTCACCCCAAGCTCCTATTCTGCACCCACATCAGCGTACTTCCTTATGGAATGGGGTAAGTATAAAGCCCAAAGACCCCAAAGCACACCCTGACACATGTCAGTATCTACAGGGCAGGGTGAGGTACAATGGCATGAGCATTATAGCTGATGACCCAAAGGAACACCCCAATGTTTGTTGCTCTGTACAGGGTGGGGGTGGGGTTGGCGTCACTTCAATACTTCACTGCCATTCCTATGATGCATCTCTAGCTCCGGCACAGCCAATGCCAATGCCATTGCGACAACATTCAGCATTGACAAATGCTTGTTTTAATAGCTTTGTCTCAGATTTTCAACATAGCCTTCGTATGACCCCACCTCATGAAAAAGTGCAGAGAAAGTTTTCATCTCCTGCCTGTAAGGTGATTTCGCACAGGGGCTGCAACATTTCCTTTTGAGATGCAAAAACACATTTTGGACAGGATCTGAAAAATGACAGCTGTCACATTCATGAGATGCTGTGAAGAAATGGCTGTGCTGAAAATTTGGGGTCAAAATATTGAAAATTACCAGAGTTACAGTATGAGCCTGCATTCATAAAGTTCAACATAGGCTCATAACTTTAACTTTGCCTCTTTTTAACATTTTTGCCCCAGATTTTCAACATAGCCTTCGTATGACCCCATCTCATGAATAAGTGCAGAGAACATTTTCAACTCCTGCCTGAAAGGTGATTTTGCGCAGAAACTGAATTTTGGGATGCAAAAAAAACATTTTGGCCCAAATGTGAAAAATAACAGCTATCACATTCATGAGGTGCTGTGAAGAAATGGTTATGTTGAAAATTTGGGGTAAAAATATTAAATATTACCAAAGTTAAGAGCCTGCATTCTCAAAGTTCATCACAGGCTCATAATGTTGTTGTTTTAAATATTTTTACATCAAATTTTCAATGTAGCCTTATTATGATCCTGCCTTGAACAAGGGCAAAGAAAATTTTCAACTTCTGCTTGAAAGATGATTTCATGCAGCGACTGCAATATCACCTTATGGGACAGATTTGCCTAATTTCACTGCAATTGTTCATGAGGTGGGGTCCCAAAAAAGGCATGTTGAAAATTTGGGGCAAAAATGTTTAAAAAATGGTCACGTTATGCCACTAAGTTCAAACCCCATTGAAATACATACAGTAGATACACATACCTGATTTTCTCAATTTGTGGTCCAGCTCTGAAGAGCGAAGATGTGCCTGTGGCCCAGATAGAATTATGGCATCAGATCCCCAGTGGATAAATAAGGGCTTGTGGGTGTGTGTATAGGGTGGTGGGTGCTGAGTGGGAGGGTCAGGTGGGGGGGGGACAGTTATAGGGTAGCCAGCAAGAGACATCGCTGCATGTTTTTCTTTTTTACAGGGTTTATGTAAAAAGCAGAGAGAAGGTTTTCTTTATTTCAGGTGTTGACACTAGGGGACTGGACACACCCAGTGTTGGTGTTATATTTGTGTGTGGGGGGTGGCAAGTGCTGAGTGGGAGAGTTAGGGGGGGAACAGTTACATGGGAGCCAGCAACAGACATCGATGGGTGGTTTTCTTTTTTTTGCAGGCCATATATACAGTATATATATTTACTTAAAGAAAACCCATGAGGTGGTGACACTGGGGGATTGGGAACCCCCACTGTCAGTGTTATGTTTGTGGGAAGGGGTGCTGAGAGGGAGGGTTGGATTGGGGGAAAGTAACAGGGGCACCAGCAACAGACATCGATGGATATTTTTTTCTTTGTTACAGCTGGCAACAGCTTGGGGCTCTTCCTGGATGTTTGAATTTCCATTCCTCAGCAGACTGATCATGATAGATGAGCTCTGCTTGCTAGGTGGCGCACATCAAAGGGAAGAGCCAACCCATGATTGGGTCAGCTTTTTCTTTTTAAGTATATGACCATTTCCACCTACCAAGCTAAAATTCTGTCTTGATCAGCCTGGACGATGATTGCTGTGGCACTGCCGCATGCCTTGAAGACTGTTCAGCACTGGACCCACAGTGCCACATCTCTCAAACCCCAACTCTCATAAAAAAATGCTTGCTGTGTGCTCATGCGCATGGCAAACATAAAAATAAAATACCAATCTTCCTCTCACTCTTGTAGCACTCTTACCATCCTCCTTCACTAAGCCCTGGCCATTAAATCTGACACCCTATCACCCACCATCATAGCATATTATCCTACCCTCCTACTCCCCATCCCCAGTGAAATCTAGTGGATCAGAGTAGTTAGATATACATATAGCTGTCCCCAACCCTAACAGTAATCCCAATCCCATTCTCCTTCCAGCAGAGCAAACCACGTGCAGGACAATAATCCCCAGTTCCCCAACCTCAAGGCCCCAATTCTGCTCTCCCCCATGCACATTTTAAAGAATACATTAAGTCTAACATATGACCACTGATATATGGACCCTTCCACCACCTCAGTTAACCACCATTATAGTAAAGGTTTCCAAATGCCTGCATTTGGATTGGTCCATGATGGGGCACTAGCCTAATGTTAATCTTTGATTAACATACTTCCTCAGCCCCTGCACCTGAGTACTAATATAAAAAAAAGAAGGGCCAGATTTTAAAATGAAATTCTAAAACAGAATTCCAAAACTTTTTACCTGTTTGCCATTAAAACACCATGATCATGATCAGTGTCTAAGGCTGGAATATTTTTTTTTCACAAAAACAAAGTTACAAGTGTGGCAGTCCTGTGCATCCTTTGATCAGAGTTCCCGTTACTGTTTTGTTTTTTTCCTGGTGTCTAGTTGTAGTACCCCAAAGTTAGGAGAATTTTTTTTCCTTTTCTCTAGTCCCCCTCCCTTCCAGGCCTTGCCTGCAGTCTCCCTGACCCCTCCAATTCCCCTTTGTTTCTTTTCATGCCATTCGACGCTCTAAAGGGAGGTCGTGGGCAGGCAACCCTCCCTGCAGGGCTTGCAATGCCTAATCTCCTGGCCAAATGCCAGGACCTTCCCTGCCCTACAAAAGGGCCAGGGAGTGACTTGAGAGGGCAATCGGTGGCTAGACGCATGGAGCACAGTAGAAGAAAAGTACATGAAGTGGCCAGTGGCTCGTCCGGCATCACTCCCCTCCATTTTCAGTCCAGAGCCGGGTGGTGGCAGCAGCAACAGGGTCTGTCAGCTGGGAACAGGGCTCCCCAGGCACAATCCATTTTTCCCCCAGAGTCCGAGTGGTGTGAGGGGAAGCCACAGGCAGCTGGACCAAGTGTTGCTGCATCAAAATAGGTTTGGGTGGAAGACACGCCCCAGACCTGTAGTTCCACCCAGCAGCACTGCAACTTAGAAGAGGAACTGGGTGGGAGCATGGCTCCCTGGCCAAGTTTTCTGCCTCCCCTCAGTAGCACTGAAGTCCCGGGCCATGGTGGTGAGTAGGCTGAGTGTCCAATTATTAATTAAACTCGTGCCACAGGTGCCAGGAAAATGGGGAGGGAAGGGGGAAGAAAATTAAATGGGCAGTACCCTAGAAAGGGAACAGGGGCACAGAGGGCTCCCTAGTCTAGCTGCCAGCCCTGAGCAGGGACAGAATTGGGCAGTGGGCCAACAGCCCAGAGAGTGAAAGAAAAGGCCCCAGAAGTGGTCAAAGGCAACCAAATACTTTAAATTTCCTTGCGGTTATTTTATTGTATTAAAGGAAAAGTGACTCTAGGTGGTTAAAGAAAAACAGGGGTGCAGTGACTTAAAGGCCCCAAGATGTGGGAGGGGCCAGTTGTAAGGGTCCAGGGGTGGCCGTATAGCCTAGGGGTTGGCATTGTCAGTGGATGGGCTTGGTGCATCCAGTGAACCTAGGTTTGAGGCCCACAGCTCTACCCTGCAGGCCCTCACTGATATTCAGGAGGGAGGCGGGGCCAGGACAAGTGAGAGGCCTGTAGGCTCTGGTGCAGGGATAGTCATATCCATTAATAAGGGGAGGGATTGGTCTAGGGACCCTGGGCAGCCCATGGTATTCTGTGCATGTCTTTTAAGCACCCTCCAACTGAACTATGTGTTGCCTGCCTGGCATGCCCTAGAGACTGCACCCTGTTCATAAACTGCATTTTTGCTGAGAAATCACATAAACTGTTTGATTGCTACGAAACTGTGTGATCAGATTGCATCCTTGCGCTAAACATCCAGTTTTACCTGTGTTGCCCGGACCAGCTTCTTTAGATCCTGATGCTGACCCATGGAGGTCCCCGGCCCATCCACCATCTGCAGCAGAATCACCTCCCGTGATGTCAGCCTGTTCAAAGTTCTGCCCAAAGTGTTTCAGCATCAGTCCTTTCGATGGTAAGTGGTAGAGAGTCACTAGTGAGGTATCCAGTAGTGAGTCAGCTTAGGAGCCACCCAAGCTAAAATGTGAGAGACCCCAGTTAACGTTGTGCATGCCCCTTTCTAATTTTGCCAGCTGCCCAAAAGTGTGCATGTGCCAGTGTCACTCCGCTGAGGCCACCAGAGAGTCGCATCACCAGTAGTCTTCTTCTTGGGAGGTGTCCTGGGTGCTGGGGACCTACCAGTGGGCACTGCTGCAGATCATCTAGAGAATCACCAGCCAGCCAAAAGTCTTCAGCTTCTTGCCCAGAGCTGCAGAGGATCACCAAGTTCCTCATCCATCTAGCAGTGTTCCTCTTTGTGTTTTTTTCATCAGGGGGATGTCACGTTATGGCTTGTTTGTAATAAGTGCTTTCTGGGGTCAATGCCCACCTTCTGATCAGCCAATACAGAGGAAAGCCCAAGTTTGGTTCATCAAGTTCCATCATCTTGATTCATCATCTTGGCCAAGTACACATAGGACTTAGACACAAAGGGGTTAACCCTCTGCTCTTGGTTCAACCAATTGTTGATCCTAATCATATTGTTATTGGTTATTGTTATTGTCCTGTCGCATTGTAGAACACTGTTATCTTGTTTTTATTGTCCCTGGTGAATTAACTTCTTGCATCTTGGTCACTGAGTAAGCTTCCTGCCTCCCCTTCCAGATTTGTCTGGCCTGTTCTACAAATCACTAGGGAATCTTCCAGCCCCCTACATAGTGACATCCCCTGCCCTCCATTCGCCACCCCAGTTATGTTTATGAGTTTCCCTGGTGTGGTGACTAGTGGCAGTATGGCATCCCCAACCTCCGATCATATTCATGTTACGTTTCATTGCTTCCTGGTGTCTAGTGATACCCCCCACATTCCGATCACCATCCCCCAATATTTTGCAGTCTTATCCTGGAGTCTAGTGGCACCCCTACCCTCTGATCACTGTTTCAAAAGAGCCACTCTTTAAGTCATACACGCAGCACTTGAGTCACACACGGAGCACTGCCTTGTAGTTATTAATCAGTGGCAGCAGCATTGACGTAGGATCTAATCAGGACGTTTGAAAAAAAATGACTTCTACAAATAAGTAAAAAGCCTTTCAAGAAGCATAAATAAATGCCTGCAACATCCCAGGGATAAAGTAACAGAGATTCAAAATCGCTCCCCACCTGACGTATGAAAAGGACATACTGAAAGACATGCCATTACCATGTTACCATTTCCATGGTAAACATTTGACTCATGTTCTGCATTGACCAGGGCTGAACTGTGGAGGAACTGTTTCACCACATCTCAGAAGAAAAAAAAGATAACAACAATACGTAAGATAGGTGTTTAGTACTGGTATGTCATTACTATAATAGCAATAAGGTATGTCTGAGGATTAAGTTAATAGCCAGTTAATCGCACCCTGGCTGCATGTGGTACTCAGCAAACATCCCCAGGGTGTGATGAACAGGCCATTAACATAACCCTCAGGCATACCTTATTGCTTAATTGGAATGAATGAAAGAGTGCACAATCATAGTAATCACTCAGCGTATTACTGAGTGTGCACATTTTTACTTTTTCAAACAATGGCTGGCCAAGGTGTTGGATGGGTTTGTGTGCTGGTTGCTCTATAGTGGACAAAGTGTACCCTTACAATGATGGCTGAGAGAGAAGGTTGGGACTGAAATTGTTCTGAGGGTGGGGGAAGGTATACCTGTGTAACTACTGAATGTGAATCTACTTAGCATTGTTAGACTGGAAGGTAAGGATGGTGGGATTGGATGCTAAGTGTGGGGTGGGGTTTGATTTGAATGCTCAAGCTGAGGAGGAGGGTTGGAAGTGTGCAAGAGAGGTGAGGGAAAATTATCTTTAAAAAGAAAAGTCTGCACAAAACACTATGCAAAGTGACCCTTCGCCAGTGAGAGGATGTTAGTATTTGTTTTCATCTCTTTCTCATCATTCTTATGAATATATTTTAGCAATTTGTTTTTGCATACTGAAATGTCCATTGTGATGAACACAAAATTTGTACTAAACTGAACGTAAGGAAATGGTATGTAAAGTGGGCACTTCACTGACATACTTCCATTTGTGAATTCTTTATCAGGTAAAGCGCCTCTTCACCACTTAAGAAAAAAAACTACACAAAGTGTCACAAATAGATAGATAGATAGATAGATAGATAGATAAATAGATGGATAGATAGACAGATAGATAGATAGATAGATAAAGAATGAATAAATAATAGAAAATATATACAGTATAATGAAATTATACCATTAGGGGGTAACAAGAGCATGAATGGTGAATAGCCTTTATAAGCTTTTTGCACCTCCCTCAAAAAGAGGTTTTATTTCATAAGTACAGTGGATTTTTTTTTATTTTATATACCGCAGAGTCAGCCATGAGGTAACACTCTGTGGCAAGAATGCAACATTTTCCTATGTGACAACTGGAATAATTGCTATTGGAGAACATTTTGCTCCTGCAATATTGCGCATCAAGTTACTGGCAGAAACTGTAATATGAGTGTTGTATCCTGTCTAACTCCACTGCATCAGATTGTTAATTTTGTAAACTGAATTGCGTTAATGTAATCATCATAGTGATCATTTTAGGAAGCATTCATGTGCACTGTTGTGCATGGGCTAATGTTGTGGGTGTTGCAGGTGATGGTGGTATCATACGCACATACAAATTTAATTTGTTTTTTTCAGTGAGCTGCAGAGTTTGTGAGGAGCTGATGATAGTATGTGCCATAGGTCTGACTGTTTTGGGTTTGTGTCCATGAGGCATAAGTGTATGTCATGTGACATGTGTAGTGCTTTTATTTGTTTATTTGTGGGTTTTATCTGTTAAGAACAAGACTGCTATTATTTCAGATCTGGTTGGGACAACAGATCTGGTGTATATCACTGAAACCTGGCTGGATGGTAATGCTGGCCCCATACTTGAGACTGCAATTCCAGCCGGGTATTCGGTGATACACCAGCTGAGATTGGACAGCAGGGGAGGGGGTGTTGCAGTCTGTTTTAAGACCGAATTGGACCTCACAAGTATCCCAGTTGAGGAAACCAGATCATTTGAATGTGTCTTAGTAGCAGGTGGGGATTATAGGTTGGCTCTTGTCTACCGTCCACCTGGGGATGAGAAGCTATTCCTTAAGGAAGTGGCGGACTTCGTGGTCAACCTGGTGTTTGAGTCACCTAGGCTGATGGTCCTGGGTGACTTCAATGCCTGGATCGATGACGAACTTTCACAATTTGGACAACTCTTCCTCCAATTGATGAATTCACTGGGCCTCACACAGGTGGTTACCTCTGCTACTCATAAATATGGCCATCCTCTTGACCTGATTTTCCTCCTGGGGATGGAGGCCTCTGATGTGGGGGTGGAACCTGTTGGATGGTCTGACCATCACACTGTGCGATTCAATTTTTGCACCCGTCTTTGTAGGCCTGCCCCTGTGGAGATGGTCAAGTGCCACCCTTTATGGGATGTGACTCCTGATGGTCTAGCTGCTGTGCTGGATCTATCAGAATTTCCAGTGGCTAGCATGGATCTGGAGGTTTTGGTTCTGGAATATAATAAGCCATTACATCAGCCCTGGATTCCATTGCTCAAGTCCGTGTGCGTCCTCTCTCCCTTCGCCCTCGGTCTCCATGGTTTGATGGGGACCTGCGGGAGATGCGGCGACTAGGACAATGGTTAGAGAGGTGCTGGCAGAAATCCGGCTTAGATGCCGATCATCTTAGACCGCTAGAGCATTATCGACTCTATCAGTCAGAAGGCAGAATTCCTGTCTGGGAAAAAATACAAAATACAAATAATCATTGGCATTTTTTTAAATCAATACATGATGGAATTAATTCTGCTAAACCATCAGATTGAAATTGCACTGCCTTCCTTAAACAACCTTGCAATGTGAAGCTCTGAACTGCATGGTGTCTGACAATGGGAGCAGTGTAATACCAATAAAACCTTTGTTGGACTTTTAAATAACATTATTCAGCACTACCAGATACCCATAGATCACCTCCATTAATGACCAGTATAGTAATAATAATAATAATAACAATGAAGTTAGACCCCTAATGAAATGCAAAATATCACATGAAGAAGATGCACAAACCTGAAATCCATGATATCCTTATGTATAGCAAACAATCTTGTTTATTGACTGCAGATATCTGTGTGCATGACTTCTGAGTACATTGCAATGCTATTCACCACCAAATACTGTATAATTGTATTCCTTTCACCTTTAACAACTTTGGGATTTTCTATCTATGTGCCTGGACTGCCCATCCTATTAATGCACCTACTCTGCCTGATGGTCCAGTGGTCCCTTCCCCCTCCCATGATGTTCGATCATCATCCCTGTATAAATATATCTACTTCCCTGGTAGCCTAGTGGTCCCTCCCCCCAACCCTGGTGTCTGATCCCCATCCCTTTATTCACAAAAATATGTCCTGGTAGTCTAGTGGTCACACCCCCTCCCCAATTGCCCTCCAGGTATTTTTTTTTTTCAAAGTTCCCCAGTAGTCTAGTGGTCCCTCCATGTCCCTGATCCCTTTTTTAGCCAAACAACCACAAAATCATAGTTCAGGCAGGAGTTGCATACTGTCACTAATACTGTTCATGAAGTGGGGCTTCAAAACGCCATGTTGAAAATTTGGAATAAAAAATTCTAAAAATGTCTGAGTTATGCATCAAAGTTGAACCCCCAGCTGAAATACAGTGAACCTCATTTACCTTAGTTACTCATATTGCAGTTGCTAGTTCCAGCAGCAAGATATGTCTTCAGTCAGAGAGTGGATCTCAAACCTGGGACCTGTTCAGGTGAGTGAGGTTATGTGGGGATGTACTGGCGGTGTGTAGGCTGTTGGTTCTGAGAGGTAGGTAGGGGTGGGGCATTGATTGGTGAGAGACCATTTTTGTTTTGCAGGGCTAAAAAAACATTGAGAGACTGTTTTCTTCATTTCAGCCATGGAGATCAATGGGTCGGGGTGCCACTGAAGATTGGGACAGTAATCAGAGGGTGAGGGATGCACTAGACACCAGGGAAATGACAATAAAAATGAGGATAGTGATCTGAGAGTCAGGGGTGCCACTAGACACAAGGGAAACAGGAATAAAAATGGAGACAGTGATGGGAGGGTGTCACTAGACACCAGGGAATCATCTTTAAATATGGGTCTGGTGATCAGAGGGTGGGGGGTGCCACTAGACACCAAGGAAATGTGTTACATTAATGGGAATGGCTATCAGAGATCCTTTTTTGTGTCTTTTTTTTTGCAATTTGCAAAAAAAAAGTATTTTTTCACAAATTGTGAAACAGGATTCTTTTCCGAGTCTCTTGTTTTGCAATTTGCAAAAAAGGATTTCTGAGCACAAAAAAAAGACTCAAAACAGGATTACAAAGTTTGGAAAAAACACATTTCTAATTAATTTCTCCAAAATCTAACTTCAGAATCTGCTGAAACTGGTCCTGTTTAGCAGAACACATGCGTTATTTTATAGAAACCACATCATTTTTCCAGTTATTTAATTTTGTTTGCCTTGCTGGCCCATTGGGATCTTCCACCATAGACCTAGTATGGGCTAATATAGATGCAATAAATTAATAAAATCCTTAAAAATATTAGATCAACTGGAGTCCAAACATTTTCCCTTGAGTCAAAACTTAGGATTATAACCAAAAATAAAAATAGTACAGAAAATCAACACACAGCACAAAACTGTGAAATAATAAACTCCTGCAAACTTAGATGGGAAATCCACACCTCTAAACTCTTTTCAGAAATCTTTAATATGGATCTTGTATATACTGTAATTCTCAACAAGAAATCATTTAAAGGCTGGTAATATGGACAGCATCAATGAGAACTGTCAGAAAATAAAATATATTAGACCATTTCTCCTGCATCCAGTAAATTTGAATACCAACAACAATTCTTTGTTTAATGGTGTGTTTAAAAGAAGCCCCCCCCAAAAAAAACAACTGAATGCCCAGATTCAATTAGTTAGACAAAACCCAGATAGGGAAAATTTCAGACAAACCAAGTTAGAAAATGATATAAAAAGATACTCAAAAAAGAAAGGAACAAATATCTGCAACTAAAGTGGACAAATCTTAGACAGGCAGTCCAGGAAAAGGATAATAAACATTTTTAACATTGGTCAGTCAAGGGCACCAGCTGTTTTGGGTAGTAATCAAGGCCTTTATCATACCAAATATTTGGGAACACTATTTTTTGTCACTGTACTATTCCCCACTGGAAGAAATATGCCCTTACAAGTGAATATAATGGAATATCTTCCAAAACCTCTATGTATATGGCAGGAAGAAATAATGAAGGCATTTACTCGGCTACGGAATAATAAAGCTCCAGGTCCTGGCTCTATAATAGCCGAAGCATACAAGTATTTCCCTGCGTGTTGGTTGCCCATTTTCCATATAATTTTGAACAAACTGATACAAGGGGAAGAAATTCCAACTATTGTAGCTGAGAGAGAGCATTATATGTCCAATATATTAGAAAAAAAGGATACCCTCTGGAACCTGCTATGTAGAGGCCAACTAGCCTGACTGGCATATCTCAGAAGATTTTTTGCCATATAATATTGAATAGATTACAAACATGGATAGAGGAAGCCAATATTCAGAGTGAATTTAAAAACTGATTCAGTGAAGGGAGTTCTGCAATCCAACACTGTTATGCACTATCCCACTTGGTATGGAAATGTATGAAAGTGAAAAAGGATAAACTTTATTGCTGTTTCACAGATCTAAAAACAGCATTTGACTGCACTATGGAGTAAATTAAAGTCATACAATATGGATCCTATTCTTTTGAACATTATAATTAGACTCCATCAAGCCACATGGCTAAAGGTTAAATATAATCAAGCTGGGGATTTATCTGTAGAAATAAAAACTAATCTCAGGGTAAGACAAGGGTGCTTGCTCGCCCCGACTCTGTTTAATTTATTTATTAACTCCCTAACTGAACAGTTAGATAATTCAGAGTTTCATTCCCCATCAATCAAAACCAAAAAAAAATTCCAGTTTTGGCTTTTGCTGATGACCTTGTATTACTATAAAATTATTTATTGGGACTTCAGCATAAAGTAAACTTGTTTGCCAAATTGTGTAGGGAAAACAAACTGGTAATTAACAAAGACAAAACTAATTGGCTAATATTTGGACACAAACAAAAGAAAATGCCTTGTCTGTTTATAGATAAAACTAAGATCGTTACAGTCAAATCTTACCTCTACCTAGGAGTATGTTTTTCTCAATGTACTAAATGGTTGGATTATCATAAATTAGTTAAACATAAAGCAACCACCACGTGAGTCTAGAATGCCTAGAATACAGTATATTTAGAGGAAGACGT
Source organism: Neoceratodus forsteri (assembly GCA_016271365.2). Taxonomy (NCBI): domain Eukaryota; kingdom Metazoa; phylum Chordata; order Ceratodontiformes; family Ceratodontidae; genus Neoceratodus; species Neoceratodus forsteri. The sequence goes on from CM057453.1 coordinate 270,472,815, forward strand.
TGAATATACTACCTGAGGGTTTCTTTCCCAGCTATTGGAAGATATTGCTACTCTGGAGTTTCCCTTGAAGTTAGGACATCTCCTACATCAGATATATTGTAGGCCATTTAATGAGATCACTTTTCAGATTAAAGAAAGGATAAAGGATACGTACAACACAAGAGATATCAAACTTCTGCAAACATACTAAAATTTTAACTGATATAAGAAAATAAAAACTTTTCACAGTCTTCAACTGTACCTATATGTATTGGAGAATCCAGAAAGGTGAACAATATTAACCAGATGCAGACTTGAATTGTATGCCGATAATTAGGTCTATTTTCAACAAAAATGTCCGTGTATTGAAAATCATCTCTGTAAGTGCAATCTTAGGGTTTTAGATGATTTAAAGTATATCCTTTTAATCTGTCCACTCTACAAAAAACATAGGTTTTGGTTAGGACCAATCTTGATAAACCTCAGTCTCCTTATGGATCAGATTTTTTTTTCCTCCTTTATTTCTCCATGTTGCTTTTTACCTAATGGAGTCTTGCAGGTGGCTATGGCTCCCCTCAGGGGGCTCAGTACTCTGCCAAAGCCCCCACTGCCCCAACTCCAGGCTCCCCCTGGTAATCCACCATGAATATTACCTCCATGGCAGGGCTGGAGGGGGAGGTCCATCCTCCCCCTCAAAGCACAATCCAGATCTGGGGAAAGCCAGGGCCAGGCATGATGCCACAGCAACAAGGAGCCTGCCAGCTCCTTGTTTTCCATTTTTCCCCATATAACCCCCTCCCTCTCATGTCATGAACATGCTCATGTGGAGGCACATATGCATGCCACATTTCATGCTTCCATGTCTCCCAGTATCCGGGACTGCCCTCCAGCCTCCACTAGGGGGCATCCAAGGAGCAGGATTATAACCCTCCCTTCCCTGGGAAAGGAGAGCAGTCCATTGGTTGCTCGATCCTTCTCCCTCCCTGCCAACTCCCAGCAACCCAAGATCGCTCCTGACACTGGGTCTCTGGTGTGGGATAAGATGTGGTGTCCAGTGCCTCAACCCTCAGTGGCACCGGGCCAGCCGTTATTAGATCTTTTTAACTCAAAGGACAAGTCTATTTTAAATAGACTTTCCCAGTTTTTAATGTCTATAAAACTGTAAGAGGTATGTATGGAAATGGACTGATTTGATGGACAGTAATGTGCAATTACCACATATCTTCTTAAAGTTTTTTATACTGTAAGGGAAATGGAATTATGACTAGAAATGTCTCTTACAAACCATTTTTGTATGTTTATAAGACTGCTGATGTGATGTATAATTGTAATCTGTTGTAATGGCTTTGTGCTGAGCAATAAAAATATGATGATGATTGTTTGCCTCGCTAACTGAAAGCAAGATGGCGTCAGCATGGAACAAGATTTCCCACATGTGACACAGGATAACCCATTTGTGACAAAGGATTACCCCATGTGCAACAAAGGATCCTTTTTCAAGTGGGACATCTAACTGGAGAGTGAAAGTCCCATTGAAAACAATCAGAAACTTTAAAATGCAATAACCTAGAACAGATTAATATTTTTTCACCAAATGTTCAAAAGGCTGCACCTTCTGCCAGTAGAAAGCCTAAGTCTGCAGCAGAATGTTCTAAGGAAGCAGGTAGTGATACAGAAGTAGTTGGCAGTGGCGGTATTAGTGTTGAAAAGTTTTTTTCGGTATGGCTGTGGCATTCTTACTAGTGGGGCCTGGTTAGGAGGCAGCAGGAGGAGCAATACATGAGACTGCAAAATTTAAATAATAGGAATGGTTGAGGAGGAGGAGGGCGTGGGTGCTACCATGTCTGCTGGCAGTGACCCTGTAGTACAGGAGCCATGTGATGCTAATTAGAATACCCATGTACAAGGTGTGGAACAAGAGTCAGAGGAGGCATAGAAACAGAACAATAAAATTATGAAAAAAAAATGGGTTAGTGACTTCCTGCTTCCTGAATGGCAAAGTAAGTTCTGAGGCCCATGTAGAAATCCTCCACAAGTGCACAGGTTGGAAAACATTTGGCATTGTGATTTGCAATTTGGGTAATTCATATACAGAATTCATGACCCACTTCACTCATTCCTGATTGCCATCACAAACATGGCCGAAACCTTTATTAAGAGCTCCTGTCTCGGGATCAGCTGGAAAGATCATTTGGGAGCCAAAAGCTGATACTGAACTCACCAGAAGGACCCTTCCCTGCGGACTGGCCTGGGACTGTTTTTTTCAACTGAACTAAAACAAACAACAAAAAGGTGCAAAGTTCTAACTGCCATTGCGGTTAAAAGTGCAACCAGCAGTTGAACCACACAGTGGGAGAGAATCATCGGGGGAAGGAGGTCTGCTTAGTCCCCACTAGGACCCCTTCCTCCCCTACACCGTAGCAGCATGACTTTTCTCTCTAATTTTATTCTTAACTCAGGAGACCTGCTCCTAACTTGATCCTGGCTAAAAGCAAAAGAAAAAATTAGCAGAAATGCTAAGTAGCTCACCAGAGGGAACCGCTCCTTTGGACTGGCTTGGGTCTGAGATTTTGGCTTACCTCCTCTCCCCAACCCCTCACTCTTTAAATGGTCTTGACTCCGATTGGATCTGCCTATGAGCATGAGACAGCTCTGCATTGGTGGGGTAATAAAGAAAAAGGGTCTCTACAATATAAATAGCAGTGTTTAAACTGAACTCAAGGGAAAACTAATTTGTGTTTTACAATAAGTTAAACAAACAAATAGAGAACTTATAACTCATACGCTACCTTTAGTAGAAAAAGAGAAATCTTGTTTGTCTCTGGCTAAGTTACCTCACATAATTGCAGGGGCATAGTTAAGCTACACAAAAGAAGAAGGAGGGGCATAAAGGCTACTGTCTAGTAGGTGGAGCACTGCTACATATAACCTGTTCATAATTTTTTCCTGGTAGCTTTTTTAGTTATTGCATGGTGCTTACTTATTCTCATGTTAATACTTGGCAAGATAAATTGAATATTAATCTGTTCCTGTTTTTTTCCTGGTAGCCCTCTCAGTTGTCTCAAGGTGCTTACTTATTCTCAGTTTAATACATGTTCAGATAACTTGAGTTAATCTGTGTTGAAGGTATTACAGTAGCTGCAGACAATCAGCTGTGTGGCTTTACAAGAATCACCTACTGTATTAAGAATAACCTACTGCACTTTGCTATTAGATTATCTGTTCTAGGTAAGATGTTATATCCCTGCCTTATCCTTTCTTCCTTGGTCCATCTAATCAATAATCAGTGACACTTGACTAGCTGCTAAATTGTAGGTTCACTGGGCCTTGTGGTCTAGTCTGTCCAGGTTGTATACACTACCTAATCTGGTGATTCGTTTTCTTATTAACTGCCCTTCCTGTTCCATTGGGTGTGGCACCACTATGTCATCCCTGGACAATTACCCTGCTGCTGCAGGCCTCAAGATAGCAGTCTGGTCTATTTTAGCTTGTACTGCTGTCTCCCAGCTAGTAGTGCTACTTTTAATGGCCTCTCTTTCTCTACCTGTTGATCCCCTGGAACCCAAATTCTACCCATCTGAAGATGACTATATCTTCTCCAATCTTATAGCTGCTAAGCAGCTGAGCCTTTGCCCTACTTGGTGTCTGAAATATAAGACTCTCTCCTATACTACCAGTCTAATCAAATGTCCCACTCTTAAGCCAAAGCCCAATAAGAAACGAAATGTCCTGCTTTGCCTTGTTTTAATTCTGCTTCTGCTTATCATCCTGGCAGAAGATAGTGAACTTAACCCTGTACCCACTACCTCCTCAATTACCTTTCAGCCCATTTCCCATCCTGCTTGGCTTACTTCAAAAGGTATAAAATTTTCCCACTTGAATGTCCGTAGCGTCCGGCATAACCTCGCTGAGCTGTTGGCCTGGGGTTGCTCACTATAATCCAGACATATGGGGAGTCACGGAAACATGGCTAAAGCCTGTCATCCCAGATTCTGTGTGTGTGTGTGTGTGTCCTTCTGGGGGAAATAACATAGTGAGGCAGGATCGTAGTGGGAATAATCGGAGGGGGGGGTGGCCTGATGCTTTACTACAAGAGTCACCTCAGTGTGTCTAACATACCACACCTGCCCCTGCCATCCCTTACCTGTGAATTCCTCCACACCCTCCTCCTATTGGGTAACACAAAAAAGTTGCACCTAGTATGTGTGTATAACCTTCCTAAAGGGGGCGCACAAGGACTTTCCTACCTTCTTGACATTGTAGGTTCTAAAGTGTGTTCCAATGAATTACTAGTTTTTGGTGACTTCAATCTAAACTGGGCAGGCTGCAATGTCAAACAATATGAACCCTGTTGGCAGGCCTCACTCCATCCCAGCTCATTGCTGATCCTACCAGGCATTCACCCACTGGGGGAAAAGGCACCCTTCTTGATTGGATTCTAACCAATAGGCCTGAGTGGATCATTTTATCTGGTACTTTCCTTGACTCAGTCTCCTGACCACAGCCCTACTTTTTGTGCCTGGAGTGCCTCCCCACTCAAAATTCCCTGCAAGGTCATCCAAATAAGCAATTTCTCCAAGTTTAATTCAGAATCCAACCATGTGGATTTAAAACATACTGACTGGTCCCCTGTCCTAGCCACTAATGACACCTCTGTTGCCCTTGACAACTTTCTTGCAATATTCTCATCTCTGCAACATAAACATGCCCCCCACTTACAGAAATGAGAGTGAGGGGCACAATCTCCAAATGGCTCGAAGGAGGCTTATTTTCCATCATGAAGGCTACATACAAATGCTGAGCTAAATTTAAGATCTCCCATGACATGTCTGCCTTCCAAGAATATAGACAACTCAGAAAACACTTGCAAAAAAGCCATCCATTCTGCCAAGAGTGAATTTTGCAAATCTGCCCTGCTATCCTCAGCTAGTGATCTGAGGAGCTTCTGGAAAAACAGCAGGAGTATTGTTAGTGACTCCTCCAAAGCCTATCCCACTGATATGCTCGTGGGTGGTGTAAACTGCAACAACCCATTGACAATTGCAAATGCCTTTAACTCAACGTTCTCTGGCCTGTTTGCCTACACCTCCCAGTTCCCTGACCATATGGAACCTGGTCTATCCTGCAATCCCCAGACTGGGTTGGCATCACATCCCCTTTTTATTTCAAGGTAGTATTAATCAGTGATATTCAGAGACTCCTAGTTGGCAACTCATCCCACACTAGCACTGGCCATGACAACATGGAGCCCAAACCTATTAGCCTTGGGGCCCCCTTCCTTGCCTTACCTATTACCCACTTCTCCAATTCATCTGTCATTACTGGATCCATCCCTGACATGTTGAAGAAGGCTAGGATTGTCCCGGTATTCAAACAAGATGATCCAAAAAACCTTGAGAATTACTGCTCGATAGCTATCCTATCAGCTATCAGCAAACTGCTTGAAAAGGTGGTTGCTACTCAGCTCAAGGCCTATATCCAAAACTATGACCTACTTAGCTCAGTGCAACATGGTTTCAGAAAGGGTCATAGTACCACCACTGTCCTGGCCAAGGTTACCTCTGAGATCAGGGTTGTTATTAATCAAGGCAGCTTTACTGGAGCAATCTTCATTGATCTCTCCAAAGCCTTTGATCTGGTTGATCACACTTTCCTGTGTTCTGCACTCCAGTCCCATGGTCTGTCTTCCCCTGTCCAATCCTGGTTCACTAATTACCTACAAGGCAGGCAGCAACTCATAAAGTTTAATAAGGTCTTTTTGGAGCCCACCTATGTCAAAACTGTGGTTCCTCAGGGGTCAGTCCTAGGGCCTATTCTATTCTATTCTCCCTTTTTGTGAATGACCTGCCCTTGGTCCCAGTCTATAGTAGTGCTAGACTATATGTTGATGACCTTTTAATCCTAACCTACTCCCAGAACATCAATGTCCTCAACTCTCAACTAAATGCCAACTTTGATCACTTGCAATCTTGGCTAAAGGCCTACAAGCTTGCAACCAACCTAAAAAGAAAAACAGCCCATGCTCTTTGGATCACTGGTCAAATTCAAAGCTTGTCCTGTACCCCTGAGAGTCACTGGAGCTGATGGTTCCTTTGTGAGGGTTGCTGACTTCCTTAAATACTTGGGTGTTACCCTTTATCCTTGACTTAACTTCTCCCTGCACATACATAATATATTCAAGGCTGCAAACAGCATGCTGGGCCTGGCATACAAAGCCAAAAACAGCCTTACTCCCGCAGCGTGTCTCGCTTTGGTTAAGGGCATTCTCCTCCCCATGCTGTGCTATGGGCTCGTGTCCTTTGCTCACACCTGAAAATCCATCCTAACTAAATGGGATGTGGCATATAATAATATATGTCACTTTGCTCTCTCAGTCCATGTCTTACTCATCAGTGTGAGCTGTATAACAGACTTGAATGGCTCTCACCTGATAACCATCTAAGTTTTGTAATGGATAACTTCATTGACAATGTCATCAGAACAGCCACTCCCTCAGTACTAGCCGAGCTCTTCAAGCCTGCAAACTCTATCTATCTATTAAGGTCCAGTGGCTCCCATGTATTCCATATCCCAAAAATGCATACCCTGATGGGTGATCGGGCATTCACTGTCTGTGCACCCAGGCTATGGAACTCAATCTCTGCCCATGTTCATACATCCTCCTCCCATGCCTGCTTCAACTGTTCCTATTTGGACTACGTGAAACTTGCCTCAAACTGTCACTGTACCTAAGGCATTATGTCTTCTTTCCACTGTACTGAACTTTATTGTTCTGTCAGGTCATCGTGGGATCAGTATGTTTATCAGTTAGAATCTTTGCTGTCTAATGTTATCCTGTTATGTGATGTTATGCACCTAACTGTCAATTGCTGAGCCTGACTATAGTTTTCCTCTGAATATCTGTAATACCTGTTCCTGTTTGTAACCTTCTTTGTAACCTCCCAGGGTTGCTCCTGAAAATATAGAGAATAATATATGGGGTGGCCTGTGTAACGAGATTTTACACACACCCGAGTTGTGGGATGCTACATAAACCCCGAGGGCGAAGTCCGAGGGGTTTGTGAAGAGCATCCCACAACGAGGGTGTGTGTAAAATCGAGCTTTACACAAGCCACCCTGTATTTTATTTTTTATAATTGCTGGCATGCGCTTTTTTGCCTCAGCAATTATAGAAAATAAAACAAAGAAAATGCGGAAAGCAAATTCAGCAGCCATGGAGCCGTCCCGGTTTCTGTGCAGTCCCCAAGTTACAGTACATTTATTCCAGGGATAAAGAAATGGACTTTTCATTTAAAATTTTGATTAGATGCATTTTTTATGTTAAAATTGAAACTGACTGCCCAGGAGCAGTTGTGGTGAGCAGGCGTATGATTGCTGAGATGGCTCTCCAGCGTGTGCCAAGTTTCCGTTTTTTTTGTTTTGTTTTGTTTTATTGCAGGGTCAGAGGGAGAGTTTTTTATTTATTTATTTTAATTTTTTTCATGAAAAGCAACTTACCGCCAAGATTGAGGGGCGAAGTCTGTGGGGACACCTGGAGCTGCGAGAGCGTGAGTCACTCAGTTGTTTTCTTCACTCTGCGGTTGTTTGTGTCTTGCGCTGTGCTCTAGAGCACAGTGACGCGTGTTTGCCGTTATAACTGGCTGAGGTAGTTATAACGGCAAATTATAATTTGATTTTTGTATGGAAAAAAATTGTGGCCAGTAATTATAGGCATATTATGGTCTTGTCAGGAGGTCTAAACCTCACTGTGAGGTTCTTGGCAATATTGGGAATGCAAGGAATCACAAACACATTGCACAAGATTAATAAACTTGTTTATTACTACCAAAGGATAAATCACAGTTGTCCTAAGCAGGTCTTACCAATACGAACTGGGATCCAATGCTAAGCATTCCCTATACCTTGAGGTTTCGTCATGTCTCTTGGGGTCTCCGAGGTATAAGCCTCAGTGTCTCACATTATATACCTATGATAATTATTATGGTTACTGTAAGATAGGAAGACTTCTAGTTACAGAGATGAGTCCTATTGGCCAAATTAGAGGTGGTTCCATGGTCCTAACATTATACAATTTGTAGTAATCACTTTGTGAAACAAAAGAGTACAGTTCTTACAGAGTCTTACATAAATCAGTGCAGTAGTACAAATCACCAAAAGGTGGCAATGCCGACTTATATATCACAATCATTACAAGGACACAGATGTCCTGATCATCTTGTAAGCAAGAAATACATACAAAATATATATGTATTAGTAAGCAAAGTGTATAACAATAATATGCATACATATCCTGACTTCTACTCTTGTACGGTAGATGTCCTTAGCCCTATATGTTAGTATAACATATGCCTAAGCACTAGCTGTCTATGGTGTACCTCTGGGGGTACTAATCAGGGTGCAGAGACCTTGTGTAACATTCCCCCCCTTGTTGCCACCAAGGGCAACACAGGTAAATCTAGGGAAAGGTCAGAGAACAGGGGTCATTTACAAACCCGACGCTTGAACCTTGTAAGGGAACTCCAGTTGCTCATGGTGTTGGCGCAGTGTGCACCGTAGGCAGCATAGCATAATAACCAAGAAAAATATCAAAAATGCTTGAATAATAAAACCTTTAAGAGTAATCTGTAACCAAGTGTTAGTCAATGCATTGTTCATATCACCATCATTAATCAATAAAGGATAGCTTCATTAGCCTTTGTAATATTACTGGTGATGTGGATGAGGTGGGTGTCATTCCTCTCTAAAAGTGATTTTAAAGTAAGTGACAGTGGATCTACATGTACATTAAAATATGGTAAATATTCAGAAAGGGTGAGCAGATAATTGGGGTTTCCATCAATGATATCCGCATCCATGGGGGGGGGATGGTTATAATAACAGTATGTCCAATGACAGGCTTTTGGTGGGGAACAAAACAAAAATTAGGGTCAACAATAACACATGTTTCTGTCCCATATGTGTATGACTTATAATTAGTTACCACACAAAACTCCTCATCAGAATTATACTGCATTTTAAATGTAGGTAGTTGCCATTTTTGCAACTGTACTGTGCAGGTGTACATTTTTTTCAAATATGTGTTAACAGGCGATGAACCTCCTCTCAATAAGACTGGTAAAGTTTGTCTGGACCCAATACTGAGTCAGAGAAATCTGTGCCATTTGTGCTGATGTCATGGTCCATATAAAAGGACCAATCTATACTGTTGTGAGAATAACCACATACAGGTTTAATAACATCAAATACATCACATAGACACAAGTAGATATATTGTTTCTTCACACAGCAGTCTATGTGTGGAGCGACCCAGGTGTCCAGGAAAGGATGGAAGACCAATAGAGGAAGCAAATCCAGGCGTTCTCTGTAGATGTCATATTCAAGGTGCCCAAGGGAGTGGATGGAAGCCAGCTTGTCGAATAAAGCTGTAGCTGGATTAAAGCATGGTAAAGAGACAATAAAAGAAACAAACATTGTATCTTTGATAGAACATTTCTTAGAAGTAAAACAGGGACCAGTATTAGGGTGCCTGGTCACAAAACCCACATTTCTAGCTGTAGAAAGAGAAATAGTTAAAGATTGTTTCATACACATAGCAATACAGCCGGGGGTTTTACATCATTGACAATACCATTTGGAAATACGTCTGTCATGTATGATATCAGGGATCCGTCCAGATTCTTGATCACAGAAGAGATTGTTAATGGTAGTAATAATGTATGAGCCATAGGCTGAGCATATCATTTCTCTAGCAATGTATTGTTTATCTGCTTCTTTGTTGTTTTGTGCAATGAGTGCGTTAATCTTGTCTTTAGAATCAGTAAATGCCTTAGCAATGTCATGCATATTGTAAACAGTGTATCTTTCTTCCTTACTAAGGCCATTTATGCCATGCAATAATGGGGGTAGTATATTATTCACCAAACCAGTCTGAAATTTGGCAGAATGAGATTTGATAGCAGCAATGTCTGCCTTATTCCAGATAGACATAGCTGTACCAAAGAGACCTGTGACAGTGCCTGTTGCACCAGTGACATCAGAACTGTCAACTTCACGTGTATTATGTTTATAACTTTGATCATCATAATTGGATTGTCTCCTGAAGTTGCCTCTATGCTCAGTGGTATGTACCCTGGCAATAGGGTCTTGAGTACGAATCTGAAATTCTGCTTGACTATCAAGCAATAACATACTATAAAATGCTGAAATGTTAGTATTATGACACATATAAAATTCTTCCATATTCCAATAAGTTAAGTTGAACAACACGGGTATATGCATAAATTTTAGATTATTAATCAGTGTACCAGGTAGGGCAGTAGCTGTTAGACCACTGTGGGGACCAGGGGTGTGCTTTGAACATTCCAAAAGCTGTTTGTCAGTGGGTGGTAACACAGATAGGTACATGGCAGCAGAGGCCATGTTATGTACAGCACTAAATTTTCAAGCAGAGTCCTTAGACAAAGAATTACAATATGAGGGATCAATTAAAGCAGTGATATTGTATAAACCAGAATGTCTAAGAGCAGTTTGTAGCAAGGACAGAGAACCATTTGGGGATAATTTAGCATTAGGCCAACTCTGGAAAGTTCCCTTGGAAAGTTTGGCAAAGGGAGAATTTGTCCTTGCGATGTGGTTTGCCACTCAATTTGTAGGGTAGATTTATCAGGAGCAACAACCGAGGCAGTGAGGTAAGCAATGGAACCTTCCTGGACAGTAACCAAACTATTGGGTATTTTGATGGATACTCCCTCTGGGGCAGATGCTGGAGGATCAAGGTGTGGTAGGACGTTCGGTACCGTGCCTTGGATGCAGGGGATAACACCTGAGATAAGGAGAATATGGAACAAGATAGCAATCTTGTCAGCATATCTGAAAGGCAAATTCAAACATTAGTCAGTTAGCACTATTCTGCCCAATGGGATGAGAAAAAGTACTTATACTCCTTTATATAGTTTCAGTTGGTTTGCATGTAACCATTTGTCAGTCTGTCTGTGTAGGAGTCTAACTTGATAGACTGCTGGACTGAGCTTATTAACAATGGGGTAAAGGCCTTCCCACTTATTGGAGAAGGAGTGGGTGGGATGTGCATATCTGAGGACCATTACCTGATCTCCAACCTGCCAATCCACTTCTTGTGCCTGCTTGTCAAACTGTATCTTGGACTGTTGCTGGGCCTTGCCCATGCAATTGGCAGTTTACAAGTGTGTGTGTGTGTATATGAGGTCTTTTCTGAGTTTTTCCACATATTGGTCTACAGACACATGGTCTGCAGTGGGGGTGTGCAGGTCAAAAAACAGGTATTCAGGTAATCTCATCTGTCTACCAGTCATCACCTCGAAGTGTGTCAACTGCGTAGTGGCTGAGGGTGTGCCCCGATTGCCATAAGGAGTAATGGCAATAGGGAATCCCAGGTTTTGGGATTGTCCTCAATGAATTTGGAAAGCATTGCTTAATCTGTAGGTTGGCTCGTTCTACTTGACCTGAAGATTGGGGTGGTAAGATATGAGGAACTTCTGTTGAGCTCCAGGGAGCTTAAGGGATTCTTTAAGCAACTCACCTGTAAAACTGGTTCCTTTGTCTGAGTCTACCTTAAGAGATAGGCCTCACCTGGAGAAAATTTATTCCACCAGGATCTTGGCAGTGGTTTTAACAGTACATGTCTCTGTGGGGAAAGCTTCAACCCACTTGGAGAAAAGATCAGTTACCACAAGAGCATACTTGTTGTTTCTGCTGGTGTTGGTCAGAGGGCCAATAAAATCAATCTGTATGGCATGCCATTGGCCAGAGTGTGTTTGTGGTAGGAGTTTGGCATTTCATTTGGTGGGAATGGGGTTGTTTTGTGCACAAACAAGGCAGTTATCTATGCACTGTTTGACATCTTTGGTGACACCAGGCCACCAGGCGGTAGTCTTGAGCCTCTGGATGGTGTTTTCCACTCCCTGGTGTCCACCAGTGGGTGTATCATGCACTTCAGACTTAAGGTGTCTGGGAACCACCCACAACATGGTGGTGGAATCATCTGGTTGGTACCAAATGAGCTTGTCATCTGGTGACAAGGGTAACTTACCTTCATGCCTCTGGTAGGGATTACGTGTCAGAAGTTTCTCTTTGGTACCCTTGTCAAGGAATCTGAACACTTCTTTGAGTTCAGTATCAACATGTTGGGCTGCTGAGAGGTCTAAGGGGGAACAAGGCTCAGGTTTCTTCCTGACTGCTGCAATGTGTATGGCCGCATTGGCCTCTGGATGATCCATCATCCATGTGTCCCCCCCTTGGGGCCCTTCCTTGGCAAGGGTGTCTGCTGTGTCATTGAAGGCATGGTAGGGATCATGCAGGGAATGAGCCTTAACTTTGTGTATATAGAGTTTGTGTGCAAACCTTTGTGCCAGTGAGTGTATGTATAATACCAGTTCTTTGTACTTCATTGGGCTGCCATCAGAAGAGAGGAAGGGGTTCTTCTGCCAGAAAGGAAGGAATTCTGTAAGAGAACAACAAACCCAGTTAGAGTTTGTAAAAATGATGGTATCCTCAGTTCCATGCTGGATGAACTTGAAGGCACAGGCCACAGCTGCCATCTCTGCACACTGTGATGATGCTACACTGCAACGCTTGGAGATTTTAACAGTGTTACCATAAGGGTAAAGCACTAAAATACCCATCCCTGCAATTTGTTCTCCCTGGTAGTAGGAAGCTGAACCATCTGTAAAAATATGACACAAAAAGATGCTCTCAACTATTTGTGGCATGGCAGGGAGGAAAAGACCTGGATCTGGAAGATCAGGTGGTTGCAGAGTACAGTCATTGGGTTCTCTTTGGAAAAGGAGTCCATGTGCCAGCATGAATGGAATTTTGGTTGTGTGTACCTGTATTTCTCAGTCTTGGAGAAGGAGTGACCATTGTGTCAGTCTGGTATTAGAGAGTGACCCATCCTTCGCTCTGTGTGATAGCAGAAAGGTAGTTGGGGTGTGGTTGGTGTTAATAATCAGTGAAGAGTACACAATGATATACAGAAAGTACTTGACAACCCAGTTGATAGACAGAAGGTTCCTTTCACAAAGTCTGTACTTCTGTTCCACTGGAGTCGAGAGCTGTGATGCATATGCAATGGGTTTCAGAGTGCCATGAACCTTCTGGGCCAGCACTGCTGACATAGCAATGTCAGAGGTGGCACATTCCAGATGGAATGGTAGTGCTGGATTGGGGTTGACCAGGGCTGGAGCCGAGGCCAAGGCCTGCTTCAGTAATGTCACAGCCTGGGTGTATATAGGACTCCAAGTCCAGGGAATGTCCTTTTTCAGTAGCTCATATAGAGGAACAGCCTTCTGAGCAAAATCACAGATAAAATCTCTGGAATAGTTTACCATACCTAGAAACCTTCTAAGAGTGGCCACGTTGGTGGGCAATGGCAAGTCTTGCAATCCTTGTATCTTATTCCAGGTAGGGTTATAGCCTTGGTCAGTTAATCTCAGGCCCAGAAAGAGTACCTCTTTCTGACATAGTTGTGCTTTTGCTGGATTACATTGAAGGCCTGCTCTCTGGATGAGAGTTAATAGTTCATCCAAGAGATCCAAGTGTTGTTTCTGCATGGCTGTTGCCAACAGCAGGTCATCCACATACTGCAAGAGACACTGGGGAGTAGAGAAACCCTCAAGGGCATCCATCATGTGCAGATGGAACAGGGACTGGCTGTTATGGAATCCCTGTGGTAAGCAGGTCCACGTGTACTGTCTACCATCAAAGGTGAAGGCAAACTTATATTGACTTTTGGGAGCTAATGGCAGTGACCAGAAACCATTGGAAATATCCAGGGCACTGAACTATTTTAGGTCAGGGGTCAAAAGTCATAGCACATCAGGTGCAGAGGCCACAGTTGGAGCACAACTGGGGGTGACTTGGTTCAGTTTCCTGTAGTCAATAGTAAGTCTCCAGGCACCTGTAGGTTTTTTCACAGGCCACACTGGGGAGTTGGCAGTAGAAACACTTGTTCTGATTATCCCTTGGTTGAGGGGTGATTTTATTGTTTCTCTGAGAGAAGGCAAGGCCTCAGATGGGAAAGGATATTGCCTTTGCCTCTCATGTGCTGGGCCTGGCACTTCGATGACAGTGTGCATTCTGCCACAGTCATGCTTATTAACAGCAAATGCTTCCAAATGTCTTTGTAGGATGGAAAGGATCTTTGGGAAAAGCTCATGGTTCTTGAACAAATCTATGACGTCATACTTCTTGTTGTTGGCGGATATTGTTGCCACAACGTGTGAGTCAGGGATCAAGATAGTATGATACTGACCCTGAATCTGTATCAGTAGCATGTTAGCTAAGTCCACCACACAGCCGTGTGGTGCAAGGAAATCAATCCCAATGATACTGGGATGATCATGCAATACCATCAGTTGGAAGGTATGTGAGGTCTTTAGGTGACCCAATTCTACAGGTAGAGGTAGAGAGCGGTATGCAGGTATCTTAGTACCATCTACTCCTGACATGTTGGTCCTCCATCCGGTGGACCAAGGAGATCTATCCAGGTGATCATCATGTAATACAGACACAGCCACACCTGTATCCAATAATACTGTTAGTAGGCAGCCCCCGACCGCGGCGTCAGTGCAGAGCCTTCTGTCTGTATCCAAGACCAGCTTGTTTACAATCTGGACTGGGGCCTGTAATTGTCAGTCTATGCTGTTGGAAGCATGAAGAGGTTGTGCCTGGCTCCTTTGAACCACTTCACCATGCTGCAGTGTTGCTATATAAGGAGGTGCTTCTGGGTTCAGGCCTGAATGGGCCTGAGGGCCTGTATTTCTGGGGTCGCCATGGCCAATTGGGCCTGGGTTCCCAGTTGTATGGCTGCAAGGATCTGAGCAGGAACAGCATCCACTACAGAGCACACTTGCCCCAGGAGTTCTCTGAACTTCTGATTCTCTTTGGATACCTCCCTATATGAAGGACCTGGTCTTTGTTATTTACCCTTATGATTCTTGTGCTTCTTATTTTTGTGATAATTCCAGTTCCCACCCCATTGTTGCTGTTGCTGCTGTGGTTGTTGTTGTTGTTGTTGGGCCTGCTGGGGGTGTTGGTTGTCTGCTGGGAGGGGCTGTTTGTGTTGGGCCTGCTCCTTCACAGTGTAGTGCATTGCGTGCTCTTGAGTAGGCTCCACGGCAGCTACTTTCTTGGAACCGGAGCCCAAATCATGGATGTAGAGTTGGTAAACTCTCTTGGTTTTCTGAAGGATGTCAGAAAACCGTTCCATGGTGGGGTAAGTGGTTGGCTGTACCTTATATCTTACTGCAGGGATCATGTTCCTAAGGAACAGGGTCTTGTATTCAATGAGATCCACATCTGTAGCTTCTTGTGCAAGGTGCTTTCCTGCTCAGCAGGCCATCCAGAGTCTCTGGTGGTAAGTCACTGGACTTTCTTTTGTATTCTGTTTTACAAGGTATGCAAGCATCACTCCTACTACACCTGGGCTGTGTGCAGAAATGAGTTCAGCTACAACCTCATCAAAGGTGGCATTGCCATCCTGGCAGATGACATTGGGGAGTTTGGCGCATAATCCAGGCTCGATGGTTTGGTGTAGTATTTGGACCTGATAATCTGCAGCTAGACTAAGCATCTCGCATTTAGAATGCACCTTCTCTAAGTGGCAGCTGAGGTTGTCAGAAGGACTCATCTGACCAATGCTGTCAGCTATTTGCTGAACAGAGTGGGCCATTTGTAGGGGATTATTGGGCTGATCAGGCTGGGGTAGGTTTCCTTGGGTGCCATCCAGGGCTGCCTAGGCTGCGGCCTCAGCCGCGGTATGAACCATGCCTTCCTGAGTACCAGCCTCTTGCAGAAACTGCTTAATTTGGGTTTTGAGGACCCACTTTTTCCTGTCAGAGATAGGCACATTACCTACTGCATTCTCAATCATTGTTTCAATCTCCTGCCTGTCTTCCACATTAATAATGGCCACCAGTGGTGCCTTCGGGAGACTTCTAGAGCAGCATAAAGAGCTGCGACCAACAGCCTTTTAGCATTTTGCCTGTTAGCTGTTTGTCTTGCCTCACAGTACTGGGTTGAAATCCCCAGTATAGGGTTTTCAGATTGACTTGCATCCCTTGCGAAGTCAGTCCAGCCTCCATGGGAGGTAAGGAAGTTTAAGACATTGAGTCTCATTTCTGCACAGATATTTGATATGGTGGCCATTGTGTGGGAGAGAACAAAAAATCAAACTGTGAAAAAGGCACCGAGCTGTGTCGAGCTACAGTGTACTTTGTAGGCTTGCAATTCAAAGCTGCTGTGGAGCAGGTCGAGGCGGCATTGACCACACCCAAGGCAAGCAGCCAGACTTTGCAAGTGACTACAAAGTGGTCTGAAAATGGGAGAGGTGTTGCGGAAATGCACACCCACAGTACCCGTTGGGAAGGGAAAAGTTTTAAGCAACAAGTGAAAGCTTACAAACACCAAATATTGCCTGCAAGTGGTCACCAATTGTCAGGAGGTCTAAACCTCACTCTCAGATTCTTGGCAATATTGGGAATGCAAGGAATCACAAACATGTTGCATAGGAGTAATACACTTGTTTATTACTACCAAAGGATAAATCACAGCTGACCTAAGCAGTTCTTACCAATACAAACCAGGAGCCAATGCTAAGCGTTCCCTATACCTCGAGGTTTCTTTGTGTCTCTTGGGGTCTCCGAGGTATAAGACTCAGTGTCTCACATTATATACCTATGATAATTACTATGGTTACTGTAAGATAGGAACATTTCTAGTTACAGAGATGAGCCCTATTGGCTAAATTAGAGGTGGCTCCACGGTTCAAAATAACATTATACAGTTTTGTAGTAGTCATCACTTTGTGAAACAAATGAGTACCGTTCTTACAGAGTCTTACATAAATTAGTGCAGTAGTACAAATCTCCAAAAGGTGGCAATGCTGACTTATATATCATGGCACTTCTATATCGTGGCACTGAGGGTTGAGGTGCTGGATGCCACACCTCGTACCTGTTACAAGGACACAGATGTCCTGATCATCTCGTAAGCAAGAAATACATAGAAAATATATATGTATTAGCAAGCAAAGTGTATAACATTAATATGCATACATATCCTAACAATTACTCTTGTACAGTAGATGCCCATAGCCCTATATGTTAGTATAACATATGCCTAAGCACTAGCTGTCTACGGTGTACCTCTGGGGGTACAAATCAGGGTGCAGGGACCTCGTGTAACAGTCTAGTGTGTTCACCTGGTTAACAAAAGCTGAATAAATAAATAAAGGTATGTGTTTGATGTTTATTTATGGGCAAGATGGCAGCCACGCTGGGCTAGCCATGATTATAGCTCTGCAGTTTTACAGTTTATTTTATTTAGTTTCCTATATTGATGTTTTTCTGCTTTAATGTATTTTTTATTTGTTGTTATCATTTTCTACTATGCCTAGTCATTTTCTGGAGTTGGGAGATGGCGGTTTGTGGACCCAGTGCAATACTGAAGATTTTCCTGAAGCTCTTTGAAGCTTACCGCTGTCGGGTGAAACACTTTAAGTCCATCGTAATTGGTGGTGGGTTGCTTTTAGTGCAGCTGCGCATTACCACCTGTTCCCTGCTTGTTGGAATTGTTTGAGCCTCCAAGGTACTTTTATGAAGTTTTTTGTTGATACTGACATTGGATTTATCTGTCCAGTCGTTGCTGTTTAGAAGACTTTTGTGTATACAGGGAAGGTATTCTAAGCGTGGGAGTTATCTGGCCGTAAGAGCGAATTTGGAATAACTGAGCGACCGTCTGCCTGGATTTGGCTTATGCTTGAGGTCTGTTTGAACTATCAGCCCTGACATCGTGTTGTGGAGCTTTGGAGGAGGAGGAGGAGGAGGAGAGATTCAGCCAGCCCAGCTGATCTAGAGGTGGGTGCGGGGTGTAGCCATTTTTCCCTGGGAGGGTCGGGAGTGCTTACTGGAGGGTTGGCATTATCTGAGCCTCCAGGAGTTGCCGGAGTTGCCTGGCAGAGGTTGGGCTTTCTCCTGCATTTCAAGTGGGGATGAGCAGTTGCATATATGGCGGCCTGCCCTGGGTGGCCAGGCTCTGGCTTTATTTGAACCAGAAGTGCTTTATCTCCACTTTGTTAACTGTGAAAGTGTTTTACCTCCATTATGTTAACTTTACCGAACCCGTACTGCAAGTGAGAACCATAAGGGCTGGATTACTGATGCCAGGAATTTTTGTTGTGAACAGAATGTACTGGTAACTTAAACAGTGGTCTGCTGTTGCTCGACCCTTCATGACTCTTTGGATTTAAGATTTATATTGGTTTATTTGAAGCTGTTGTTGGATATATTGCGACTTCTCCTACCGTTGGTGACTTCTTTCTCAGACTTTTTAATTTGTTTTACGGTCTCCTGGTTGGTGAGAGGACCAGGGTGCCCAAATTTAATTTAATTTAATTTTATTTTATTGTGATGTTTATGTTTATTTTTGCTTTTGATTATTGTGTGTATTCTGGGTAGTGGGAGTGCTCAGAATTCTCCCTTTACATCGGCTGTGAGGGGCCGGGGGAGAGGTGAATTTGCATTCGTATGTGTATTTTATCCCGTGAGACAGGATTTTACTTTATTATACTTTGTTTTTCTGGGTTTGAATTCTATCCAATTGGGGAAGGGGGGTGATTTCACAGGTTTTGTTGGGTTGGGTTTAGTTCTTAATTTATCATTGTTCTGGAGGGTTTCATGATTTTAATTGTTAGTAATTTTGTTTTAGGAATTTAGGATTTGTTGTGCTTTCTCTACTATTTGGTCAAAAATTAGTGGTGGAATGTGCCTGCTTGCCCCCACTGTCCAGTGCTATTTGGCCTTCACTCTCCATGCCCTTCACCCGTTCACTCCCCCACCTGCTTTTGTCTATCAGCGCTGTTGAGTGCTGGGGATTGCTCGCAGGGGTGGGTGTCAGGGGTGGGTGTGGGGTTGTGGACAGTGGAGTCCAAATGAGTGGCACTCTCCCATTGGGGTGGTTAGGACCAGAAGATTCCCTAGGGTGAAATGGTATCTGGAACGTAGTGATCCTGTTCTGGTTCCCATACCCAAGGGCACCTCCATTTTGGGAGGGCAAGTAGTTGGGATGGCTCACCAACCTCGTCCAACTCGGGCATTGTTATGCAATGCTAGATCTGTTTGAAACAAGGCTGCTCATATTGCAGATTTTGTGGCTACAGCAGATCTGGTTTGCATTACCGAGACCTGGTTGGATGGGAATGCTGCCCCTATTTTGGAGGCAGCTATCCCCACAGGGTACTCGGTTATACATCGCCTGAGATTGGACCACGGGGGGGTCGCGGTCTGTTTCAAGGCCAAATTGGGCCTAACTGGTGTTCCAGTTGAGGAGGCCAGGTCATTTGAGTGTACTCTGGTAGCTGGTGTGGAGTGCAGGACAGCCCTTATCTACCATCCACCAGGTGATGAGAAGCTATTCCTGCAGGAGGTAGTGGACTTTGCCGCCGACATGGCATTGCAGTCACCCAGACTGATGGTTCTGGGCTATTTCAATGCCTGGGTCGATGATGAAGATTCACCTTTTGGTCAACACTTCCTCCAGGTGATGACATCCCTGGGCTTCACACAGATTGTTACCTCAGCCACTCACAATGGCAGTCACTCTCTTGATTTGGTCTTCCTACTGGGGATCGAGGCCTCTGACCTGGTGGTGGAACCGGTCAGTTGGTCTGACCACTTCACTGGTCGGTTCAATTTCTTAACCCACCTGGGCAGGTCGACCCCTGTGGAGATGGTCAGTTATTGCCCTTTGCAGGATGTGTTCCCTGAAGACCTGATGGCGGTGATGGACCTCTCACTGTTGGACGAGACCAGCACAGATCCTGAACAGTTGGTTACGGCCTATAATAGGACCGTCTCTTCAACCCTCGATCTGATTGCTCCTGTCTGTGTTCGTCCCCTCCCGCTTTACCCTGTGGTCCCATGGTTTGATGGTGCTCTTAGGGAGTTGCGGAGACAGGGGTGTAGGTTAGAGCGTCGTTGGCGAAAGTCAGCCTTAGATGCCGACCACCTTATTTTATTAGAGCATTACAAACTCTATCAAACAGCAATTTCCTGTAAGAAGGCAGAATTCTTGTCCAGGGAAATTGCTGTCACATGAAACCATCCAGCTCAACTCTTCAGAATCGTTGACAGGCTGTGCAACCTAACCTGTCAGCGGTTCCATCCAGTTTTTTCACAAGAGGAGTGTGATGAGATCACTCACTTCTTTGCCAATAAGGTGGCTGACATCAGGCAGGAGTGTCGCCAACGTCACCCTATGGGGGATGTTGTTGGTCGGTGTTATGTTGCAAAGTCTGGAGTGTCCTGGAATGCCTTTGATCTGCTGGAGTTCATGGATATTATGAGGATTATCCAGGGGATGTGTCCCACCTGCTGTAGGTTAGATCCGGGCCCTATCTCCCTGATTTTGGGTTGTAGTAACATCATTGGCCCTGGCTTTGCTCGGATTGTTTGGTGCTCTTTGGACTCTGGTGAATTTCCTAGCTCCCTGAAGTAGGGAGTGGTGACACCCCTTCTGATGAAAGCTTCCTTAGTCCCGAAAAACCTAACAAACTACAGGCCTATCACTAACCTTCCTTTTGTGGGGAAGGTTATTGAGAAAGTTGTGGCCGCTCAACTGGAGAACCATTTAACCATCCATAATTTATACAAACCTCCCCAGTCAGGTTTTCATAGGAGGCATATCACCGAGACTGCTCTGGTTTGGGTGCTCAATGATCTCCTGCTGGCAAGAGATCGGAGACACCATTCCATCTTGGTTCTCCTTGATTTATCTTCAGCCTTTGACACTGTAGATCATGGGGTTCTGCTCGAGCATTTGAGGTTCTTCTGTGGGCTGTCGTGTTCAGTTCTCAGATGGTTTACATCTTTCCTCACTGGTAGAACTCAGAGAGTGGTCTCGGGTATTTTTTCTTCTGAGGCTTTCTCTCTGTCTTGCTCAGGGCTCGGTACTGTCCCCCATGTTATTTACAGTGTATATGCTGCCTCTCAGAGACATTGTAAAATGGTTTGGGCTAACGTTTCACTGCTATGCTGATGACACCCAGCTCTTCCTGTCTTTGGCCCCTGACCAGGTTAGTGCTATCTCGGTGCTGAACAGCTGCCTCATAGAAATACAAGATTGGATGAGTGGCAGCAGTTTAAAGTCGAACTGAAAAAAGACTGAGGTCTTGTTATTAAATCCGGGTCATAGGATAGAGGGGTTGGAAACTGGGCTCCTCTCCGGTTTAGTCGTGGGAGGAGCACAGATTCTAACCTCTGAATGGGTGCGTGACCTAGGAGTGGTGCTTGACAACAACTTGACCCTTCATCATCAGGTGTCGGCAGTCATCAAGCTTACCTTTTACCATCTTAGGAACATCGCTAGGATCAAGCACCTTGTTCCATCCAGCAACCTGCCTGTCTTGGTCCATGCATTTGTGACATCGCGCCTTAACTATTGTAAACTCTCTTTACTTAGGGCTTCCAGGAGTTGACATCTGCTGCTTGCATCTAGTGCAGAATGCTGCAGCACGTTTGTTGACTGGGGTTTCGAGAAGAACTCATATTACCCTAGTGCTGCGCGATCTGCACTGGCTGCCTGTTCAGTGGTGGGTCACCTTTAAGGTAGGTCTACTGACCTACAAAGCTCTACATGGAAAGGATCCTGATTATTTGAAAGAGCTCCTGATTTCCTACACCCCTCTGTGACAGCTCTGCTCAGCTGGCATGGGGTTGCTAGAGATTTTGAGGGTTAGTTTAAAATCATCTGGTGCTTGTGCCTTCGGGTTTGTTGCACATACCCTCTGGAATTCTCTGCCCCATGAGCTGCAGGAGTTCAGGACAGTGGGGTCCTTTAAGCAGGCACTGAAGACCTTTTTGTGGGGAAAAGCGTATCCAGAATTCCTTTGATTATATTGTTTTATTGTCTTAGTGTTTTTATCTTACTGTGCAGCGCCTTGAAGTGAGAAAGGCGCTATATTAAATAAGCTTATTATTATTATTATTTTGTTTGTTTTATGAAGACCATTACCAATTTGATTTACACAAAATTGACATTCTAATGGTAAGTTATAAAAAACCTTTTGGCATTTTTGAATTTGTAATGCGATTTCTCCATTTTATAAGCACAATAAGATACTCTGGGGTATGAGTTGAACATATATTACCACACGGCTGTGGCTGGAGTCACTTAGCCTGCGGCCTCATGACTTACTATGCCCCAGCCATGCAGTAATATATGTTCAACTAATACCCCATCATGTGTTATTGCTTACGTAATCTCTGAAGATCTAGACATTTATGGTTACTTTGGCTGTAATAGCTGATGACTAATTCAGCATTGTAGCCCACATTATAGGAAAACAAATTCCTTTTAGCCATCATAAATGTTGCCTGGTGGCACTGAGGGTTGAGGTGCTGGATGCCACATCTCGTACCATGCCAGCCACCCTGGTTTGGGAAAAAGTCTGGGTCATTAGAGGTTGGCAGGGGAAGGAGACGATCAAGCACCTGGAGGACTGCTGTCTTTTTCTGGGTGGGTTTTGTGGATCTCCCCTCTTGATGGCGGCTTCTGGTGGAGGCTGGGGAGCAAAATATCTTGAATGGGGTCTGGTGCCAGCAGGCATCTGCGGGAGTTGGAGGGCTCACTCACTCTGCGTGCTGATTCCATTGTACTGCCGCATCAGGGGGCAGAACAAGAAAATCAGCCCTGCCTCCCGGTTGGCGAAGGAGAGTACAGGGGCCTGCCAACCATGCCCAGTTCTGGGTCTCTCCTTTCATGCCTCCTGCTCTCGTCCCAACCTGGTCACTCTGCTAGATTATAGATAGAGCACCAGGTGGTCCCACTTCAGGGGAATCAGCACCAGGGGGTTGGGTGATCAGGTAATGGATAGAGAGGTGGCCAACAGAGGAGAAATGGAGGATTTCAGGTGGGCAGGATCATGGCCACAGCTGAGCAAACCCCTGGAGAGAGTCCAGGTAAGGCAGCATAGGAGCACAAAGAGAACTGAAAAAAAAATACATTTGGAGAAGGCCTGAGCATAAATAAAAGGCCGATAACAGCCCTTCCATAAATTCCTACCTTTCTAGGGACCCATTAGTTTGGTACTTCAAAGCTACTGGATCACAGTATACAAGATGAAAAGTAATGCCTATTCATAACCATGATAACTTTCAGGAAATACCACTTCTAACTGCTAAAAGCATAAACGAGAGGAGTGACTGCCCCTGGGCAATACATGCTTGGTGATACAGCACACCACTGCTCCTGGTCCTAATCCTGTTTACACCCTGCAGGTGCATATTGCTACATGTTGTTACTTTAAATTCACCATATAGAACAACCTGTGACCAACACCTCAGTACACATCCAATGGGCATCCCACCGCTAATCTAGTGTTACTGCATGAGGGTGAGCATTCATACTAGTTTACCTTGAATACCATTCAAACAGCTAAACATCCATAATTTGGCCAGGCCTTAATAAGTGCTTTGCTTTAATCCTTAGTTCCTATAAATTATGATATCTGTAGAAAGAAATATTTTAACACATTCCTGTTTTCTATCACAAATTAGGAAATGGTATAAACACACATAAAAAGAGCCTATAACAGCCTTTCCATGAACTCACACCCTTCTAGGGACCCAATGGGTTATTTAGTTCCTAGAAATCTCCATAATCACAGTGTACTAGATGTAAAACTAATACCTATTCATAAACATAATAACTTTCAGAATGGACCACTTCCAGTGACAGAACCCATAAAATAAAGTTGTAACTGCTCCAGGTTAGTACACACTTGGCACTGTATCACACTTCCATTCTTGTTTCTAATCCTGTTTACACCCTGCATTGTATATTGCTCGTATCATACTGGAAGTTCACCATATAGAGCAGCCTGTGGCCCAACACTTCAGTGCATATCCAGTGGGTGTCTTTCCCACATCTAGTGTTACTGTACCAGGGTGGACATTTATACTAGTTTACCTTGAATATCATTCAGATAGTCCAAAACAGTTGGGTAGGGATGGGTCCAGTGACACATTTTGAGGGGGATGGTCCACTTGGCAACCAACCCCTTCCACTTTGCCCAGGAGGGGTGATCAGGAGGTGACATCCACTAGACCATCAAGTAATGAAATTAGCTATCTAGGACTGGCAATCAGGTGTGGGGGGGTCAACTAGACCACCGGGCACTGTAGTGACAGCCCAGGATAGTACCTGGGGAGGAGGAGGGCTGCATACACATACAAATTTTACTACACGAATTGCCACACTAGGCATACACTGCACTCTTTGTGGTAAATTTTACTATGTGAATTACCACACTTCATGTCAAAAATTCTAGGCAAAGTGTGAATTGCATCAATTCACATAGTGATTTATTTTTTTTTTTACCACAAGTATGGAAAATTTCATAGTGCACAATTTACAGATGCTATGCTTATTACATAGCTGCCAAATTCACCACAACTCACAGGTGAATTTTAAATGTGCAATGCTTCTAAAATGTCCCATACTACATTTAATGATGAATGGGCCATTAGCATGCTAGGGCTGAGTATGGCATACAGGAGCCCTGGCACTATCCTGTTGGGATGCAGTATCTCCATTGAGCTCTCATGTGTACCATGATCAGTCTGGGGCTGTCTCAGCTTGGTGCATAGTCACTACGCCCTGCATCAACATTGACCCATATTCGGACAGTTACCATGCTCTGGCCAAGTGTGCTACTTGTTTGATTAC
This sequence comes from Neoceratodus forsteri, assembly GCA_016271365.2. Taxonomy (NCBI): domain Eukaryota; kingdom Metazoa; phylum Chordata; order Ceratodontiformes; family Ceratodontidae; genus Neoceratodus; species Neoceratodus forsteri. The sequence continues at coordinate 270,497,553 of CM057453.1, forward strand.
TGTCCTGAGCCAGCTGTGCACTATTTGCCACACAGCACTCCTTAGTGCATGATGTACATGGAAAGCTCTAAATAAGGGCCAATGTTTCTTTTTAAATGTTAAAAAACATCTAAGAGGCCCTGCCATTCGAGGAAAAAAGTTTAAAAAGCACACTTGTACAATGGCAAGAAAGAATCCTGGGCTCCGATTGGTCCGTCTGGGGTTGGACCCGTGATGTTATCTTAGCATAACATTATGGATCTAGTCCCAGCACACACCTGACCGCATTAAATGTGAAAAGAAAATAACTCCACCGGCCACTTACAAGTTACCCCAGCTTGACGTATTTGACACAGAGTTTCCCTGTACTTCATGGTAAAAATAATGTAATGCCTTCCCTCCCACAGTGTCAAAAAAGGAAATACCTCTTTCTTGCTTCACCACCAACAATTCCAGTAAAATTCTTAGCATGTTCTGCTGATTTATGCATAAATTAAAAACAAGTGAAACAGTTAGTGCAATTGACTTCTCTGTTCCTGATCAGCAGCCAATTTCATTGACCATTCAGTATATGTAACCACAGTAACAGTGGCTTCTCAAGAAAATACTGGCAAACTGTTTGACTTTAAAAAAAGAAAATACATCTGAACAAAGCTGTCGATTACAACCTACTACCCCCCACTGTATTCCCCCAAAGTACAAAAACCTTAAGAAAGCTGCCATCTGAAACAGTATTTCAACTCCACCATCAGCTGTAGAACAACCATAGCTCTCTCCATAGACTGCTTGCTTCCTGTAGTTATCCTGAGAATGGGCGGGCACACATAACCATGATCAGCAGTGGGGATAGTAATCCAGCTCCAATTGGGATTAGGTACTGCTCCCTTCCTGTACCGATCCTGAGATCTGGCAGGGGCACACATTACCATGAGTAGTGGTGGGGAGAAGAATCCCACTCCATTTGGCTTTTGGTAAAGGTGCATATACTTTTAAACAGCACTGTGTGCTGTACAGTGTGCAGGCATTGTGTCCCAGAACAAATTGTAAATAAAAGTGCTAAGTACAGGACAAAGAAGACACCCACAGAGACAGAGTGTGTGTGTGTGGGGGGGGGGGGATCAACTGCAAAGAGACAAGTGACTGTGGTGAGTGGCAGAAATCAGCACTCCTTGGCCTACTACAACACACAAACATGCTCCAAATAATGTGCATCTGGGGAAATAACTGCAAAGTGACAAGTGACTATGGTGAGTGGGAGAAATCTCCACTCATCAATCTGCTACCTCATATTAACCCACTCTAAATAAGATATGTGTTGCGTGTGTGTGGGGAGGGGGACACATTCAGTTCAATAACACAGGGAGAGATTGGAAGTTGGAGGTGGCAGAGACACAATTACATAACATCAGCTCCCCCTACTGGCCAAAACGAATCACCAGTAAATCATCACCACTTTTTCTATAAGTATACCTACGCATTTAAAAAAAAATAAAAAAATTATTACAACTCAGTATATTTTAATCCTTTTATTTTCTTTTTTCATATAAGCCTTTGTATAATAGGAATTATGCACTCCAGGGTGTATGTCGTGCTAGGATAACATCACTTCTTTGGTGTTTGGATGCGCTTGGCTGGTGGCCTCATGCCCAACCACCTGATCCCAGCATGACACACACCGTGTCATGCATTATTCCTTTACTATTAGACGCATGTAAGCATATAGTTCAAATAGTCTTTGTATTTATCTTCCTATTTTTTATTGTAACAGTATATAGTAACAAGGTTCAGGTTCAGATTCAAGCTTATTAGAAAACATTTATAAAAAAGCAAAAGTTATTACATACAAGATAAAAGAAAGTTTACACTCCAGACATATCACCCAAAATTGGTCAAATAACAAATTTGTATACATAAAAAAAATTATAAAGTGGCAAACTTGGCTATGGCATAAAAAACCCTTATATAACTATTATTGAGAAGATACCACATTTTATCCTCTTTACAATAACTTCATGAAATATCCAATATTGGTGCTAACCATTTGTTTTTGATATCATTTAAAATGATGCATTTGAACAACATATTTTCAGACATGCCTGAGCATTTGGCATCACAAAGAAGCATAGAAACATAGACAATGATGGCAGAAAAAGACATATTGTCCATCTAGTCTGCCCAGCTTCCCTAAATCCCTGGGACAAGTAATTCCCTGGTTATATTTCTGTCAAGTGGTAAAATGACTTGTTCTAAGTTGATTAAAAACAAAAGCAACTGTATAATTGTTTTCCTATATATGTGCTGTTCACACTTACTTAAATAATGATCTTTTTCATGCAATACTTAAGACCCTTTTGTATAAAGTTTTACTTGAACTTATTCTTGTCATATCTGACTGTGCTGATACATCCTTTAAACATATTATTGCATTCTTCCTGAACATTTCAGACTTTTGAATATTGCCTAAGAAAGACAATGGCAGACCATTTCAATGTAAAATTGTCTAGTTTTTTTAAACCATGGGCCAGATTCTACATGAATGGTGCAAGTTGCCGCCAATGGCGACGTGTGCCATTCCCCATTATACCAAGGACCCTGCACATGATTCAGGAAGGGGCAGTATCCCCGCAGCTAAGTCCTGTGATTTGAGACAATTCCACAGGTATGCCAAACAAAGGGCATACCTCTAGGGATTGCCACAAGCTACATCCCTTGGACCTGATGTGTGCAAGTGCCCCCCAATGGCCACTCCCTCTTGCTGATCAAAGCGCTGCAGGGCTATTACTGTCCCCCTATGCCCTGACACCAAAGTACCTGTCAAAGCCCAGTGGACCTATCCCCATCCTTCCTTGAATGCCCCAACCTTGGTATAGGCTCCATATCACCCCACAGGGCTATTCATGTCCCCTTCCAATGCCCCAATCTCCAAACTGTCACCACCCATGAATCATGGCCCCCATATGTGTAACACAGCAACCCCAAATCCTGGTAGTCTAGTGGCCCCCCACCCGGCGGTGGAAGACCATCCCGTTCCCCCCACCCTATCCAGCCGGCAACTGGCACAGACCCACATCTCACCACCATGGCTAGCCACTGACTGGGCTTCACTGGACCTTGCACTACTGTACATAGTGCACACTCAATGAATATTCATTTGAGTGCATACTATGTACATTAGTCCACACATCAGCGGAGCTCAGTCGACAGCTGGCTGTGGTGGTGAGAGGTGGGTCTGTGACAGTCACCAGCTGGGTAGGGGTGGGGGGAATGGGGTGGTCTTTCACTGCTGGGTAGGGTGCCACTAGACCACCAGGGTGTACACCTGCTCTATTTGAGGGATTGTGCTGATCAGGGTATGGGAGGCAGTAAAAGCTCTGTGGGGCTTCAACCACAACTGTGGGATCAGGGCAGTGGTTAGGGGGAGGGTGGCATACCATTGGAGGATGGGAAAGCTGCTCATACAGACAACCCCCGTGGGTGTAGGTACAGTTACACCAGCAATATGCTGGTGTAACTTATGTTGTCAGATGTACCCTAGGGGTTATTAGAGAATAGCACCATGGAGGACTTTGTTGCTGTCCTTCCAGAATAGGGTGCAACTGCTGCCATAAACCCCCTAGTGCCACATCGCAGGGTGTTTAGAGCATAACTGGTGGTGTAAGGCCACTTTGGCACAAGCAGTCTGTGGCATGTTGCAGGCTGCTTTGCAGAATACCATTTGTCAAAACTGCTGGTGTAACTTGCTACTTGCATAATTTTTATTGGCGTAAGTCAAGTTACGCAAGTGTAAGCCTTTAAGAATCGGGCCCCAAGTTTGTAGTGTACATTGATGTTGACACAAGGGTGATGTAATTTTTCCTTCCACTACAGAGTAACTAATTTAGTCACCATATTACTCACTATCTTAAACCAATAATTTACAGCTCATATAAGTATTTGTGTTATCAAAGAATTTATATCAGTTTATGTTCTTAAAATGCAGTATCAGTGGCTCAGCAGGTTGCACACTCACCTCTTCGGCCAGAGGATCAGGACATTTGGGGTTCTTGTCCAACCCCAGGAACTTGGGATAAGCACAATACTGACACCGTAGTGCAGCGTCAGCAGGATGCTCTCCTAAATGTTAAGGCAGACCACTGATTCAGCAAGTACTACACAAGATAGCAGCCTAAAGTTCTAGCTTCCACTAAATACAGTTAACGCAACACTTTTGTTTTCTTTCTGCGTTAGGTCTAGCCAGCAGGAGAAAATATTTTGCTCTTAAAACTTTTTGTTTCATCAAACTACACACAACAACAAAAAGCACACAAATCACCCCAGATCATCAGTGCTATAATTAGTAAAGACTCTAACTGTTTTCTTACAGAACAACCCACTCAGTTAGCCCTCAGGTACTTGCTAAACTGTAAATGTAGCCATTAGTGCTCGCTGGATAAGGAAAGTTACTTAATATCACAACTCTGCTGTTCTAAAATTGATGCTAAACCAGTGCTTGCTGAATCAATGGCCCCGTTACATCAGTGTCACATGCACAGGAAATGTTGTAGGAATAAGAAAAGCAATAAGCCGTGCTAAAATGGAGATCCCCACTGGCCATAAAACTACCATAAAAATAGCATGCTAATTTAGAAAAAAATCCTAATAACTGACACATGGATGGACACACTGGGACAACACACACAAATCAAAACACTCTGCACAACATGTGTTTTTGCAAATTCTGACAGTAGTACTCCTTTCATAGGATCACAGAGTTGTGCTTTTTCTTCATGGATTTTTTTGATTATGTAATTACTAGTTCCTTTTTTATACAAAACATGCATGCCGGATTTCCTCAGAAGAATTAATGCTTCTATGTCATTTTTATTATTAACTGTGCCTGTGGCAATAATTTGCAGTCATGATTAATATATTTATGTATGTATACATTTATCTATTTAGTCAGATGCGCATCTATTTGTTTATGTTATGTAAGCAATAACAAATGTCGAGGTGTGGGTTACGTGCTGATAAGAGCATGCCTGGGGTGTACTTAGGCACGGCGCTTGCGCCGATTATATACCAGTGCGATATTATCAGCACGTAACCCACACCTCAGAGTGTTCTATTGCGCTTATAAAATGGGCAACAGTAAAGTGAATAAACATTTGTAGTTTTTAAAGTTTTTTATTGATATTTTAAAAATAATAGAAGAACATATTGTAGGAAAAAAAATAGTCCCTTTTGCTATTGTGTTATTGCCATTAGGATAGTTATATTGCCATTAGGATAGTAAGATTGAAGGTTTCAGCATGGATTTTAAATATTTTAATAGTTTTATTGGGTTTAATTAAGGAACAAACAGGAAAGATTTGGGTTTTAATTAAGGAATCAAACAGGAAACTGGCAGAGCTCACTGTATTGCCATTAGGATAGTAACATTGAAGGTTTGACATGGATTTTAAATATTTTCACAGTTTTATTTGGGTTTCAATTAAGGGAACAAGAGGAATGATTTGGGTTTAATTTAGTAATTAAACGAAACTGGCAGAGCTCACTGATTCTACATCGCTGAAACCTTCTGCTCTCAGACCCATGAACTGAAGCAGCGCTACAAAAGCGACTGATCGTAACTCTATTGCTGTTTAAATCGGAGGCGAATAAACTGTCACAGCACGCTCAAAAAAGCAAAGCACAGAGGAATAAACCAAAGTCATCAATCAAAGAATAAAACTTCCTACAAGAAAACGATGTACCTTGCTCCAGGTCCAACATTGCTGCGATCACCGGCTAGTTAATTGTGTGGAATCTGCTCATTGAGGTGGTGGTGCTTCCTGTTACGTCGTGCTGCATTTTACTTCGATAGGGTGATGAACTCTACGTTGTGTATCATGGAGTTTCGCACGTTAAATGCTGAAGTTTTGGGAGTTGTATTGAATTGCTGATACGCTTGTTGGTGGAAGGTTTCTTGTGGGGTTTGATTCGCCGAGCGGAAGTTGCTATGTTTCCGTGATGGCAGCAATGCTGGAGCTGGAGCAAGGTGCATCGTTTTCTTTTAGGAAGTTTGGTTTTTCTATGGATGACTTGGGTTTATTGCTGTGTGGTTTGCTTTTTTGAGGGTGATGGCGGACTATTTATTTGCTTCCGTTTTAAAGAGGAATAGAGTTGCGATATGTGGTTTTGTAGAGCCGTTTCAGTTCGCGTCTGAGGCGAGAAGATGTCGCGCTGTGGCATCAGTGAGCTCTGCCAGTCAGCGTTCTTGTTTTCAGTTGGCAGAGCTCACTGATTTTTTGCTGTCATGAGGCATGTTGCTGGGTGGTAGTGCCAGTTGGCTACAATATCATCTGATAAGGACACGGCTCAGATGATGTTGTAGCCAATCAGTGCTTTGGGATTTCGAAGCCCATTTTATAATTATTTGTAACTTTTGACCAAGAAAGGCACACTAAGCTAGTTTAGCTTGTTTCCAGGTATCCTTGGGTGGATTTCATTGGCCCCTTTTTTATTGATATGGGGAATGCTGGCCATGGTACCACAGAAACTACCCTACTCTAACATACTATTTGCCAGCAGATTAGGCCTTACGTCTATCGAGTCTGCTCGAACCTCAGATCCCAAGTTGGGTGCCGAGGCCCTCCCCCTCCTTGTGTTCCAGAAACCTCTATCATCCATCCCCATCCCCCGGGACAGGCCATCATCTGATACATCCACTTTCTGTGTCTGTCCCACTCTCTCTTGAAGCCCTCCACTGTGGATCTCTGAACCAGCTCACCAGGCAGTGCATTCCAAGGGTCCACCACCCTCTCAGTGAAAACCCCCCTCCTCTTTTCCCCCCTCACCCTTTCACCTTCCAACTTCAAACCATGCCCTCTGGTGATACCTCCCTGCTTTAGTCTAAAGATCCCCTCCATGTTTACCCAATTTATTCCCTTGAGGTACTTGAAGACCTCAATCATGCCCCGCCTGTCTCTCTTCTCCTCCAATGAAAACAGGCAGAGCTCCTCAAGTCTGTCCTCATACGTCAAATCCCCTAGCCCTCATATCATCTTCTTAGCTGCCCTCCTCTGTACCCTCTCCAGGAGCTGTATGTCCCTCTTCAAGTGTGGTCTCCAGTACTGTACACAGTACTCAAGGTGTGGTCTAACCAGTCCATTGTACAGCGGCAGAATCACTTCCTTGCTCCTAGAGGTGATCCCCCTTATGATGCATCCCAACATCCTGTTTGCCTTGCTAGCAGTTCTTCTGCACTGCTCAGAGTTATTCATACATACATCCACCATGACCCCTAGGTCTTTTTCCCCTATTGAGGCCTCCAGAGCCTCCCCTCCCAGGGTGTACCTGTGTTTAGGGTTTCCCCACCCAAGATGTAACACCTTGCACTTGGTGATATTGAAATTTAATTTCCATGTGTGAGCCCAGCTTTCCAGGGTGTCCAGGTCCCTTGCAGGGCCAACCTCCCTCTTCTCCCTCAACTACTGCTCCCATCTTGAAGTCATCAGTGAAGAGACTCATTTCATACCCTATACCCTCCCTGATGTCCGATATGTATGCATTAAACAGGATCAGACCCAGGACCGAGCCCTGCAGTACCCCACTACCAACCTCTCTAGGGTTCGAGAGCTCCCCACAGACTACTACTTTCTGGGTGCATCCAGCTAGCCAGTTTTCAATCCATCTGACTCTACTGCAGGGGTACTGTCCATTTCTGTCAGGGTGGAGGAATTCAGAAAAGAGGGACAGGTGGCTGATAGGATAGGGGAAATTGCTTCCCTCCCACCTGAAATACCTTGAAAGCTACTTCGCATTCGACTGAGCAGGGGATAGAAACCATGCCTGCTGGTAAAGACAGTGCCATGCTAATTTCTGCACTATGCAGTGAGGAAAACCAAACTTCGATAAAAGTACTCATATTAGATGAATGTGATAAGCTTGAAGAAGGTGTTACTATGGCAGAAACCCCTGTCTGTTCTTTGAAAGGAGAAATGGATCCACACTTGCTCATACTGTATTGATGGAAAAGATGACACTGGACCAAGCGTTACAAGAAAAAAAGGATGCACTATTTTACCTTAGAAAAGGCTTATCACAAGGTGGCAAGGAGCTATGTGATACTTTTGATTCCTATGGTTTGTGCTGGTACTGAGGTTCCTGCAGTAAGCCCAATATGTCAACAGTGGGACTGAAACCACCAGTTCTAAAGGAAAAACTCAATTTTGCCATCATCAATTTGAAAATGAGGGGAATAAAAAGACAATATCTGTCATGGTGCATATGTCTAGCACCAAAGTTTCAAATGTTATGTAATTACAGTGGACACAGCAAAGGAGCAGCAGAAATCAAAGGGCAGTAAGTAACAGTTCAGGCAGCATATCAGTTTCAACTACAACAGAGTCTACTAATGGTCTATGGTCATATTCAAACACCTATAGGATAGAAATAATGGCAACATTAAGCTTGTTGGCTGCCTCAGAACCTAATCCTCAAAAAACTGAAGTGGCCCTTGAGTTTGCTGGCTGGATTTGTTCTACAGACAGATAATGCTGGATTTCCCCAAGACCAGTCAGAGCCAAATAAATTATGGCACTGTCTCCTAAACATACTGGTCAGTCTAAATGTTCAAGCACTCAAAAGAGTGTTATGATCTCCAGGGATACTAGTGGGGATATAATTGTGGAGAAAAGTGTGGAGCAGGATTTTGTAGCTATTTCTGCACCTGGTTCATTTAACTTTGACCTACTAGCAAAATATAATTTTCGAAAGGTGTCAGAACTACAGCTATTTAAACAAGGGCTAGACAAGGCCTCTATAGCTGCTTTTGCAAAAGTATTGAAGTAATGTGCATACAAATGCTCATAAGGTTAGTGTGCCCTGATTCACGCTCAACTTTCATTTCTCTGATCAACTCCCAAATGTGCTGCTGCATTGTGTGCAGCTGGAGAGGTAAGCAAGTTTGACAGCCCGGGGTGGGGAAGAGAGTGGGGTGTAGGGGATGGATGCTGTGATTAAATCTGGAGTTGACAGAACAGGAAGAGCTGTAGAGTGAAGAAAAGAAGTGTGGTGGGGCGAGAGATTGAGGGAGAGAGAAAGAGCAAGCATGGGGGTGGTAAGGAGGAAGAGATGCTGGGAGCAGAGTCTGAGGAAGGGTATTGGAACTGTAAACTGAGCCCAGCTCTGTGTTAAGGAGAAAAGAAGCATGAGGAAGAGAGACACATTGAGAGAGAGAGAGAGAGAGAGAGAGAGAGAGAGAGAGAGAGAGAAAGCGCACAGGGGTGGATAAAGAGAGAGGGGAGTAACAAACTGTTTCATGCATACTCTTTGTGCTTCAGCTTCACTGAGCACAGAGCAATCATTATGTATTATGTTTGATATCCAGTAATGCCCCCAGACCCCTTTTTTCTCTCATCCCCTTTGGAATACGTCAGCATAGCTATATCTGTGCAACTGTAAAAATAAGGCTAATGCAGTAGATTTGCTGTTGAAACATCAAAGTTAAAAGCAAGAAGTGAAAAGAAATCATATTATTAAAGGAGTAGTACACCCTCATATCCTGTAAATCGTTTTTGTTTCTTTCTCAGCAGACAACGTTTTTTGCATAGCTGTTGATGTTATATGTAGTTACTTTAGTTTGTAATTACAGTTCACGTCATCCTCTGTAACTCACCTGGGGTCTCCATTTTCAGGTTGTTGAAAACTTCCTAAGAGCTGCATTAGCATATCAGAACATGATGTGTCAGTATCCATTAGATTCTACAGTATGCCTGTCTGTTTTCTTAGAATTCAACAAAATAATTTGCATCAAGGTGTGAAATTCCACATTTACCTTCAATTAGCTTTACAAACTGCCTTAGATATAATGCAAGTTTTTTTTTCCTTTAAGCTGCATTCATTATTTGTGTTCCTAGAGAGTATTTTTTAAGGATATATGTACTTTCAGCATAGAGATACATGGTGTAAATGGGTGCTGTGGCATCATGCTCTCATATGCTAATTCAGCTCTCTTGGACAATGATATTTCAACATCCAGAAAATGAAGATTCCCAGATAAGTTATAGAGGCTAGTGTGAGCAGTGAAAACAAACTAAAGCAAACACATTAGTGCTGTATGGAATTTTCAAATTCTGGCAGAACAAAATTCCACAGAATATTCAAAATTCTGCTGAAATTCTGTTAAATTCCACCGGGAACAGAATAGCAGAATTCTGCAGCATAAAATAGTTGCAGAATGATTTTTGTGGAAAAATCACTATATTCCACAGATCTCAATATTTTTCTTGGAAACTTTTGCAGAATAATTTTCCATGGAAATACTACTGTTCTGAAAACTGTAGGTGGAATTCCACAGACGAACAAGTGAAATTGAGGTGGATATCCCACTGGCGAAATGATAATTCCGCACTAATGCTGCTGGCGGAATCTAGCATTCCACACAGCACTAAAATACATATATCTCCAACAGCTATATGAAAAGAAATTTTCTGTTGACAAGGAAGCAAATAACATTTACAAGATATGAGGGTGTAGTACTCATTTAAGTTTTTTACTTACAGTTCTTAATGAATGTTGGTGGCTTAAGTTACACAGTTCGGGAAATGTGTGTTCTGTATGGAAGAATATTATCTTTTGAAAAAATAAAACTGAGCAACAGTAACTTGAACTGAACACTTGCTAAAGCCCACTTAGGTAAAATCATATGATGTGCTGCTGACAACTACAAAGCTAACGGTGTGGTGCCACAAGTCACAGAAGGAAGCCAATAATAGGAACAGGCAGGCAAAAACAAGCATGAACTTCATTTAGCCAGAATGTTTAATTGGCATAAAGTAAGCAAAGCATAAAAAACATAAAGCAGTAAAGCATGCCTTTCCCCTTGCCAAGTGCCATTACTGTTATAATTCTCATCTGATAAATTTCATATTTTCACATATCCTTCTCCGACCTTCAATATTTGTCACTAGCAATTGTCCACTGTCCTCCTGACCTGAGATAAATATATTCGTGTACTTACATTACTAGTTTTTGCCAGTGTCTATATCATCAGTCATTTCTAATTGCAGTTAAAAGCAGCAGTAGCAGAAGCAAGCAAGCAAGTAAATTTCACTAAGCTTACTATAAGTTGATTTCACTGTGGAGACCGTTGTGTGGGGTGAAGGGGATGAGAGTGCGAGATCCAACTAGGAGTGAACAGAACCAGGAGAGTTGCAGAGGGGAGAAAAGAAGTACGAGGTAAGGGAGAGAAAGACTGAGAGATAGATTGAAAGGAAGTGTGGGGGGGGGAGTAGAGAGATAGCATTCCTGGGGGCAGATGCTGAGTGAGGGAGTCAGAATTGCAACCTGAACACAGCTCCATGTCAGGAAGTAAAGAAGTGTGGTGGTGGGGGGGGGACAGAATGAGAAACAGACAGAAAGGAAGCATGAGAGAGAGAGAGAGAGAGAGAGAGAGGAGGAAACAAACTGATTCTTGCATACTGTTTGTGCTTCAACTCCACTGGGCATGGAGCAAACATTATGTGATGCAGTCAGTAGCCAGTCAATCCCAATCCCCCAGAATCCCATTTTTCTCTCCTCCTTTTTGCAATATGTTAGCACAGCTTATGCTATGCAGCAGTAAAAAGCTGCTTTGCTGTACTTTGGCTCTGCCAAAAATCCTCCTGAGTAGCTTGAACCAAAGCTGGTGAAGGACAAAGAGGGTTGCCAACTAAAAGGGCAGACCCCATTGTCCCCAGGCCTGACAAGTAAGTGTGAAGGAGGCAGAAGGCAGAGAAGGGGAGGGGGAAGGCAAGAAGAAGGAGTGACGAAAGATGAGGTCATGGAGAGGGGAGGGGTCAAGTAAGATCACGCAGGGCTGGGGCAAGGAAGGGTGAGATGGAAGCCCATGAATGGTCAGGGCAGGCCCAGAGGGTGGGGCATAGAGGGGTATGTAACCCTAAGCACAAGCTTGGGAGCCCACAATTGTTGCTCCAAAAGAATTTGGTAGCACATCAATTTTTGGCACAGTTAAACAGCCATTGGACACTTTTTAATTTAAGCTTTGGAGTTAAAATTTGCAAAGAACTTTGACAGTAAATAATTAGATATATAGCTAGTAAAAAAGAAGAAATCCATTGAATCCAAAAAGGTTAAATGAGTATTTGGCACGGTCTACCAGAGGAAGAAGATAAGGCACAAATATGGGTAGCACTGCACAAGGCCATAAGGGAGGCCAAACAGTAGGTTTAAAAAGGTACAGGTGGGCAAGTATGGCCTGTTTTAGGGATAATGGGAGTCAGATGCAGGGACACAATGGACAAATGTGGGACAGTCATAGGAGTGACTACGGATCTTTATAGAAAGCTAGCTCTGCACTGTTTTGAGTAAAATTGAGAACTTGGGTATGTTGGGGCAGAGCAAGGGGGAGCGCTACATAAGGGCACCGTAGCCTGAGTCATTACTGTTTGCTGAAATGGGGAACTTCTTGGCAAAGGGAAGGTAGCGGGTGGTTTTGGGAGCATTTTGGGCTGTGAGGCACAAGAGGGACAGGGGAGCGAGATGCCGGTGGCCAGTTTGTCGGGTGAAGGAATGAGGAGGAAAGCACAGGGAAGAAGGGAGCCATGGTGGCTGGAATGGTGACACAAAAAGAAACTAGGGCCGATTACATGGGTGGCCAAGATGGCTGTGGGAGGTGGTGCAAGGTTACTAATGGAGACTTCTCTGATGAAGGAATAAAAAGCAGGGCAGAGGGGCAAGGATTAGGAGAGGAGAGCCAGTGAAAATGTCCAGAGAAGTGTGGATGCCATGTGGCATGGGTCAGGGGACCAAGAGGAGGCCTGTTACAATATGGCTTCTGGGGGAGTTAGAGAGTGGATCCCATGGTCACGGCAACAAGGCAATGGGTACAATGTGGTCATGAGGGCTGTAGTTAAAAAGTAATTTTGAATAAAAAGGCTGATTTTGTTTGCTGCATCCGAGGCACTGCTTCCAAGACCAGGAGGAGCTTTTTCAGCATGTTCAGTGTTTTTTGCGGGCCCGCTGGTGAACACGTGGCGATGGTGTCTGACTTCATCACCATGTGGAGCAGATGGATTGGCCCAGATGTCCAGGGGCCCTATAGCTAGCGGGAGGGCAGTGCAAGAAATGAATACCAAAAGAAAAGGGCATACATTTTGGCCACAGACTGGGGGAGCAGTTGCAAAGACCGGGACAAAAAGAAAGCAATAGCAAACAATGAAAAATTTAAAAAAAAAAAAGGAAAAGGAGTGGTACTGAACTGTGTAAGATAAAGCTACTAGTATGCCATCAAAAGAAGGAAGAGGGGACACCGATTATAAGAAGAATAGGCTCCAACTCTGACCAAAGAAAGCCCAAATCAGATGTTCAGTCTCACACAGTATTCTATAATCGTCATAGCATGTATCTCATTTTACAGGGAAAAGTTGCAGAAATAGATCATAATGGGAGAAGTTAAACCAGTGATTTTAGTTCCCCTAACTAGGCACATGGACAGCTAGTTTTTTGGGGGGTCAATGTGTCTCTTAAAGTAGTTTCTTCTTGGTTATTTTCCTCAGTTTTGCTGTTCAGAGCTTTGGAAAGATATAATGTATCAGGGAATGGAACAACAGGGGACTGGGAAGCATAAAGCCCAGGGTGTTGAATTTCAGTGAGCCCACTGGGATAGGATGATCCCAAACAAAAGAAAAAAAAAGAAAAAGCCATTGAGAGGAGAAGGAAGCGAGGCACAGTGTTTAGTGGCATAGTGCGGCCTTGGAGCCCCCACCCCGAAGGGCAAGAAAACTAGGCACACGGGGAGGATGTGATAATAATAACTGGTTTATTTTATAATTTTAGAGATCTGCAGCAACCACAATGGCACCAAGAAAGACCAAGCCAAGCAAGGAGGATTGCTGATTGGCAGTGATGGATTTGGTGGAAAAGGCAAACCGACTGTTGGCGACCATGGATCCAGAGGAGCCGGATCAGGGAAAAAAGTGGAAGGGGAAGCAGAGCAGTGGGAACAAGAATGGAAAATGTCTATCAGGGTGCCAGATGATCCCTGGCCGGTTTTCCCAATCTCGGTGGCCCCCAAACCACCTATCCCAGTGACCCCAGTGCCTGAGTCTGTGGCCCTGCTCCCTCCTCCAGCTGCCCCTGTGCTGGAACCAGGGTCAGTTCCTGAGCCAGGGCCACCAGCACTAGAGAGTCCCCTCTACCCAGAATGCATGCCGGTGCCTACCCCAGAGTCAGAGCCACAGCTGGAGCCCAGCACACCGATGTCAGTCATACCAGGTAATACACCCATTACACTGGAAAGCAGTGTAAAAGAATATGTTGAGCAGATGTTGAAAGCTATGGGGGACAATGGGCTGGGGCAGTTGGAAAAGGCATCGGGTGAAATAAATGGCATAGGGGCATGGGGATGGGGGGGAGACAGGTGGGACAACAGGGCAGATATGGGTGCCATAGGGGCTCCGGGGGTCAGAATATGTGACCACATCCCTGCGGCCACCAAAGAAAATATTTGGAAAGGGGAGTTTGTGGATATTTTTGCATTAGCAAATGTTAATAACATGGGCAGGTATGAAGAGAAACAGAGTTTTGAGAAGAAAGATATGGCGGCAGCAGTGGTATTGCTAGGAAAGGGAGAAGAGGACAGATCCCTAAAAGGGAAGACCAGGTCCACTGGTTTTACATACTTTACAGGGATAGCACTAGAAAAGCAGCCAGAGTTGGCAACCCCATTGTTGACATGCTCGCTGATTATCAAGAATGCTTACAAACAAGGAGGCCACGGCTAGCTTAACTAAGACGAAAAATTTAGGAAGAGGATGGCGCACTTTGGGGATGTCAAATGGGATACCAGACAGATAGATTTATGGCTACAGATATACACAGAGCCGACTGGTTCAGATAGGGAAGGGACAAAAGTGGTGAGGGACACAAAACGCATGCTGGGTGTACAGCTGGGCTTTTTGCTCCTGCCCAAACTACAGGTTTTGGCACATCTGCTCAAAGTGGCAGGTCATCACCTCGCATCCAAGTGCAGATATAACTGGGACAAGGGCAATAGCAGCTAAGACAACACACAACAGCAGCCCTTTTTGGGGTAACCAAGGGACATTTTGGAACCAATCCTGGGCCCAAGGGAACAGAGGGAGAGGGGCAGGGAACAACAGGGGGCACTCATATCACAATAGGCACCAAGACAGTTAAGGGGCAGGGGCAGCAGTTTTCGATTGGCAAGCACACCTATCAGGAATCAGGTGCTGCAGGCCTGGATAGAGGTACCCTGATCAGAGGCTGCCAAGCTGTTACTAGAGGGTTTCTGGGGAGGGGAGTTCAGCTTGCAATTTCAAGGGAATAGGAAAGGGACCCGGGCAAAGAACCTGAAGTCCATACAGGGAAAAGAGGCTGTGGTAGTGCAAAAGATTCAAAAGGAGATAGACGCAGGCAGAGTTGAGGGGTCATTTGGGATACCACCTCTGCCAGATCTCAGAATCTATCCACTGGGTCTGGTACCAAAGAAACAAGCAGGGGAGTATCAAGTGATATATCACCTCTCATTCTGGAAGGGGAACTTGGTCAATGACTACATTGGGGAAGAGGACAGCAGGGTAACATACACCACTCTAGAGGAAGCAGTAAGGCTAGTTAGGGCCACACAGGAGCCATGGCCAGCAAAGATGGACATCGAGTCAGCCTTTCAGCTGTTACCTGTTCGACCAGAAGATTGGGACCTCCTTGTTTTCAAGGTGGGAGAGGATACTATTTCAATAAGGCCATGCCCATGGGATGCTCAGTGGCATGTGCTACATTTAGATGTTCAGCACATGGTTGCAATGGGCATACAAAGAAAGGTATGGGTAACACACAGTGGTCCATTACCTAAATGACTTTTTATTTATTGGGAGGGGCAGGGGAGACAGAAAGGAATTGAGGGACTTCAAGATATGTCAGGAATTAGGGGTGCTGCTGGCCAAGGATAAGACCAAGGACCAGCCAGACACTGGAATTCCTGGGCATTAAATAGACACAGTTGGGGAACTATTTCGGCTACCTGAGCAAAAGTAGAAAAGCTGGGGCCTTCTTGGGGGGGAAAGGGAGACAGAGGTGCAGCTCAGACATGTACAGCAACTATTGGGACATCTGAACTTTGCATTGCAGGGCTATAGCCCTGGGGTGCATGCTTACATGATTTTGGCCTGGGCCACAATAGGGGCAGTTCAGCCTCACCATTGGGTTGACATTACCAAAGGTACGAGGGGAGACCTGGAGGTTTGGGAATGTTTCCTGGAAAGCTGCCATGGGAGGATATTCTGGAAGGATGACTGGGTGTTAAACACAGACTTGCAACTTTACACAGATGCCGCCGGGGGATAGGCATGGGGGCATACTTCAGAGGAAAGTGGTTCATGTAACCATGGCCAAGAGAGTGGGTACAAGCAGGGGTAACTAGGGACATCACCTTCTTGGAGATTTTCACCATATGGGTAGCAGTGGTGACATGGGGGTAGGAATTTCGGAATAAGCAAGTCACGTTCTGGGGTGACAACAGAGCGGTGGTTGAGGTGGTAAACAAAAAGGGGACACAGATAGAGTCATGAGGGTACTGAGGTGCCTAGTTTTGTCAGTTCTGACATTGAATCTGTGCTTTAGGGCTAGACACATCAATGGTATAAACAATGTGTTAGCTGACTGCCTCTACCACTTGCAGATGGGCAAGTTTCAAGCCATTCCACCAGTAGCAGAAACCAGCCAGACCAATATCCCAGGTTATGTATGGAAGACTGGATTGGGGAGTCAAATTATTGTTCTGCAACTCCTGGTCCCCTAGGACCCTGAGGGCATATGAAGCCTCTTGGAGGGCATTTCAGAATTTTCAGAGTCAAAACAGCAGACAGGTAAGTAGGGTAGTTACGAGGGAGCAGGTAGTCAAATTTATAGTGGCGGGGTGGAGACAGAAGATGTCCCAGGAAATGATGGGAGTGCACTTAGCAGCTATAGGGCAAGTGTGCACGTTAAAGGTTGGGAAGACCACACAAAGTGTAATTTAGTGTGAAGGATGATGCAGGAGTGGTTGAGGTGGGGATGAGAGGGTCAAGGACACTAGAAGGCCAATGGCAGAAGGGCTGATTGAGAGGCTGTTTGGGGCCTTACAGTATGTCTGCACCTCAGGCAGAGAAGCAGTCATGTTCAGGGCACTATATGCCACAATGTACTGTGGTGCCTTCAGGGTCAGTGGGGTGGTAGGACACGGGGGAGGAAGGACTCCTCGGCCGAGATACATTGGGATGACACAATATGGACAGGGGAGGGTATAACCATGACTATCAGGAGGTCCAAGACAGACCAACAACGGCGAGGGGCCATGGTCTGACTGAGGCATCACAGAATGCAGCTATGTGTCCAATGGGGGCCTTGCACATATGCGGCTGGGTGCCCAAAAGGAGAACCGTTGATGTTCCTACATGGAACTGGGACAGTGGTGACAGCCTACCAAGTGATGGCAGTCTTGAAAAAGGGATGACCTTTTGGAGACAACCAGGCAGATACTCATCACATTCATTCAGGATAGGGGCAGCCTTGACGATGGCAGTGCAGGGCGGTACACAAGCACCATTAAGGAAAACAGCAGGTGGGCATCAAGTTGTTACAAAATATATCCACAACCTCAAGGAATAATGCTATTTTTCTTTCTCCCACAGCAGGTACAGACCCGAATGGGCACCTAGAGTGCAGAGGGAATAACTGAAGGGGAGGTGGGGAAGGGAGGAATGAGAATATGATGACGGTACTAATTATGTCTCTGCTTATGCTTACCCAGGAAGGACAAGGAAGCTCGAGGCATGGAATTCATTTGTGCACTGGGTGGAAAAGTGGGCATCCAGGTGGCAAGGGGGAAAACAACTACACATGAACATCAACTATATAAAATTAACACGGAGAGGCCTAGGGGTATGAGGTGGGCACAGTTGTTGCCAATGTTGAGAAAAACCAAAAAGGATCACAACCGGCCAGATGTGATCATGATTCATCTGGGAGGAAATGATCTGGGGACAAGGCCATGGCTGGATATATTTTACCAAATCAAGCAGGACTTACAAACAATAAAGGGCTGGTGGCCAGAGGTTACTTTGGCATGGTCTGACATTACATCAAGAAGGGTATGGCGGCATGCAGATAGCCACAAAGCAATGGGCAGGGTACGAAAGCAGATGAACACAAGGGTGGACAGGTTATTTGAGAGCTTGGGGGGTTTAGTTATACATCATGGGATCCTAGAGCACGTAAATGAGTTTTACAGAGGTGATGGAGTACACTTGTCAGGATTGGGGCTGGCATTGTTTAATGAAGAGATGGCCAGCTCCATCGAGGCCTTGATGCAGGATAGAAGGGGGTAAGAAAGGGGAGGAAGAAGAATGATAGGGGAAGGCCACCATCATCGCAGGCTGGAGGTGGACTAATGGAAATAAGGGAGGAGGATAGGAAAAAGGGGATACAAAAATGAGGTAGAACACAAAGAGGTGACAGAGGACAAGCCAGCAAGAACCAGGGTATGGATGTACGCTCTTACCCCCTTGCTTGAACGGAGGAAAAAGTGCAGCCCCCCCATGATGTACATCTGAGGGGCAGAAGAAAGAAGGAAGATGAGAAAAAGCATTAACATGAATGTATGACTGAAACTGATGTAAAATGAATAACAATTTGTATAATAAAAGTGGAAGAGATGTAAATTGTAAAAGTGGAATTTATGGATCTGTATATGGCAGAAAAATGAACATTTTAAAATTAAGTAAATTAATTGCCAAAACTGAGCACCCACACATATCTTTTCAGTGTCTTTATTTGCGGGGCTCTGTGGGACAAAGAGAGTTGCCAACTAAAAGGGCAGACCCCATTGTCCCCAGGCCTGGCAAGTAAGTGTGTAGGAGCCAGAAGGCAGAGAAGGGGGAGGCAAGGAGAAGGAGTGACAAAAGATGAGGTCACGGAGAGGGGAGGGGTCAAGTGAGGTCACACTGGGTGAGGGGCAGGGAAGGGTGAGGTGGAAGCCTGTGAATGGTCAGGGCAGGCCCAGAGGGTGGGGCATAGAGGGGTATGTAAGCCTAAGCATAGGCATGGGAGTCCACAATTTTTGCTCCAAGAATTTCCCATCCACCCGCCCATGATAGGAGAAGAAGGAGGAGGAGGAGGAGGGCACTGCGGCAGGTGGAGCACAGTGCATTGGAGCAGGGATTGCCGAAGGTGGACACCAGGAAGTAGGCAACAAAGAGAGCCAGAGAGATAAGGGAGGAGGAGGATATGAAAAAGGGGGTCAAAAATAAGGTAGGACACAAAAGAAGCAACAGAAGACAAGCAAGCAAGAACCAGGGGTATGGGTGTATGCTATGACCCCCTTGCTCAAACAGAGAAGAAGAAGTGCGGCCCCCCATGATATACATCTGAGGGACAGAAGAAAGAAGGAAGATAAAAAAAGCATTAACATGAATGTATGGCTGAATCTGATTTAAAATAAAGGAAAATGCACGACAGGGTGTGTGTCGTGCTGGTATAACGCCTAGCCCGGGGGGGGGGTTGGGCACGAGGTCGCAGGCCAAGTGTGTCCAATGCCCCAGGTGTGGTGTTATCCCAAATAACAAACACCCTGGAGTGCATTATTCCTATTATACAATGGCTTGTTGTTGTATATAAAATAAAAAATAATTTTAAAGAATGTTTTTATTAGTGTGGAAAAATATTTTTGTTTCTTAAGAGGAGATGCAAAATAAGGGATCAAGCTCCACAGTGATGGCAGTAGACCTGTGGCATCGTGCCGGGATAACGCCATGGGTCCTGCCCCAAACTGAACAATCACAGTCCAAGATTCTTTCTTGTCATTGTATAATGAATAACAATTTGTATAATAAAAGTGTAAGATGTAAATTGTAAAAGTGGAATTTATGGATCTGTATATGGCAGAAAAATGAAACTTTTAAAATTAAGTTTTTTTTTTTTTGTTTAACCAGGAGTAGCGCACTAAGCTGAAAGCTTTTTAACAGGTGCAACCTGGGAGCACAAGGAAGTTAAGTGATTGCTCAGGGTCACACAGTATGCAAGTGGAAGCTGTGGGATTCAAACCCCAGTCTGGTCTGCTGGAATGTCACCAGATTTGCAGTTCAAAGCCTTTAACCGCTATGCTATACTGCCTCAAAATTAGTTAAATTAATTGCCAAAACTGAGCACCTACACATATCTTGTCAGTGTCTTTATTTGCGGGACTCTGGGGGACAAAGAAAACCTGAAAAGAATCTACCATCGCAAAGTTCTTTTTTGTTAACCAACTGCTCTTTGTTACATTGTTGCAGTTGTGTGGCTGCTCTCTCTTTATTGCACAATCAAGGTGTTAGAGTTTCCTAAACATAAGGCTTTAACTATTTTTATGATTAGAATTATTTTTGCAAGGTGGATTTTTTATAAACTTGTTTGAAATCCAACCTTCCCTGAAGTAGTTGGACCAATTCCAGTCACACTGATGATCTTCTTTTGATTGTGCCATTAAGAAATGCATGCACC
The DNA here is from genome assembly GCA_016271365.2 of Neoceratodus forsteri. NCBI lineage: Eukaryota > Metazoa > Chordata > Ceratodontiformes > Ceratodontidae > Neoceratodus > Neoceratodus forsteri. The sequence goes on from CM057453.1 coordinate 270,518,028, forward strand.
TTGGAAATTAACATTTATTTTTTTATTATTCTCTTTATTTGCCCTCCTATTTGCAATTCTCTTGGGCCACTCAACTCACCAGAGTGGCTGTACCACCCTCTGTGACCCCCCCCTTCTTCAAGGACATTACTGTCACCTCGAGCCGGAGAGGGTAGAGCCCGGGGTGACCGAAGGGCAGAGGTGGGCATCCAGTGTTGGGCATGTGGCGGATGGCACTGTGAGGGCCATCGCCTATCCGACAGGAGGGGATTTTCTTGTTTGTCCCCATGAGTTCCCCTCCTCCTCGGAGCATGGGTGCTCCGACGCAATGGTGCACGGCAACCTTACCGGCATCAGCCACACTCAACCCCTGGCTCTCTTGGTCTGCATTCTGTAATGCCTCTGATCACCATCAGAGGCTGCTAGGATGCTGGCAGCCCAAAGCCCTCCCCCCAGGAGAGGAGAGCAGTCCATCAGATGCTCAATTCTTTCCCTCCCCTGCTGACGCCCAGTGCCCGAGTCCTGTCCCGAACCCCGGTCGCCAGCGTGGTGCAAGGTGTGGCATCCAGTGCCTCAACCCTCAGTGTCACGAGGCTGGCCTGGAAATTTACATGTAAATTTACAAAAGCACTGACATCACCCAACACCTTCGCAGGAGCTGAAAGAAGAAAGCAAATATTTTTCTATCCTGATCTGTTTACACGCCAGATCAAGAAATTGGCATTTAATTTAAAGGGCATATAGATGGATTTGAGACCAATGACTTTTGTATAGACAGGAAATCAAAAAGTAGAAGATGTTTAAATTGGGACTGAGTACAAACGAAAGCTCACTCTGTTTACTTAGTATCATTCCAAGGGGGGGGGGTAAGTTGATATGTCTTTTCTTTGGACAGCTTTCCTACTAAAAGCCTAAGAAAGCCTGTGTCTGACTTGAAAAAATGCACCCAGTTTAGTTTTTGTATGCCCCAATAATAGTTGTGGTCATGAGTAAGTTTTCTGTTTCCTACTGTTTGATCCTGGAAGGTGCTACAAAATGTTAAGCAGCTGTCAATTTTAGGGGGAAACACAATAACCTGAAAACAGGACAACAAAAGTCATGGCAAAAAATTCACTAGCTGGGTTGAAGGAGCAAGAGAGAGAGAGAGAGAGGTGCTGGAGGTAGAAGCTGAGCAATTGGGGGTTAGAAGTGCAACCTGAGCCCAGCTTTGAGTGAGGAAGAAAAGATGTGTGTGTGGGGGGAGGGAGATACAGATTGAGATGGAAAAGAAGAGCAGGAATGGAGAGAGCGAGAGAGAGAGAGAAGAAACAAACTGATTAATGCATACTCTGTGCTTCAACTTCACTAGGCACTGAGAAAATGTTATGTGATGTGTTCAGTATACAGTCACACTTCAAGACCCCTTTTTTTTGCTCCTCCCCTTCACAAGTCCTCAGCATAGCTCTCTGTGTGCAGCCATAAAAAAAAAAGCAAGTAATAATACCCAACAGGATAGGTGGTATTGGGCAATACCAGACTGCCCAGGGGCGTAATGAGGCCCGACGCTGCAGGCAGAGGGCCTTATAGCCCCTGGAAGGTCCGGTACTGCCCATACCACCCACCCTGGAGGGTATTATTAAACTTAGACAATGGGCAACTGTGTATGTTTAAAACCAAAAAACACAATTGTTTAAGTGTTGAAAGTCATTTATTTAGTTACAAAATAGTTCCTCCACTGGTATTAGAATGCTTTCTTTTTTTTTTTTTACTAGTGAGTACTGAGGACTAGGGAGCTCACTGTCATGGTTACTCCCCTCCTACCACATACAGAGAGACACACACACACATTGTAGATGGTTACAGTACCTGTATGAACGGCATAAAATGCACTGGGAATTAGAAACTGCAGCCTCTCATGAAATGCAGGTTGTGCAGTTCTGAGTCTCTGAGCCCTTGTGTCTGAGAGAGAGAGAGAGAGATGTCCAGAGAGAAGAGGCGAGTGACTTATAATGTTCTGCAAGGGAAGAGCAGTGATGGTGAACCTTTATTCAACCAAGCGTTTCCAGCCCCACGCCAAAAAAAATCAAAGTGAGGGTAGCCGTTTACATGTGCACATCTCATCCCTGTCTGGCAGCAGCGTGATAGAGAAGGGGAACCCTCTCGAGTCTATTTCAGTCATTAAAATTGAAAGGCATCGGTAGGCAGGACAGAAGAAAAATGAGTTTCAAGTCTTGGCCGATCGGATATGGCAGTTTTTTCTAAAACAAGATAAGCGTGCCAGTGATCAGTGGGGGTAGCTGAAAGAAGTACAATTATGCCTTTCCATATTTCGTCTTGAAAACACTGCTGGATTTTTTTTTTGGGAAACGTTCCTGCTGATAGAGTGAGCGGGGTGACTTGTGGTGCCGGTGAGTGTGCGACGTGCTGCCACATTTTTAAATCATGGAAACAGAACGGCTGCAAAAATTTAACAAATCAGTGCAGGACAGGTAACTAGGTCATAAAAAGGATGTTTACATACATTTTGTTTCACTAGGTGACTGCAAGTACTTTCACTGTACATGGTGAGGGGAGTGGGGTCTGCTAGCTTGCTAACCGAGCTCAAAACAATGGCGGCAATTTGAAATTTATTGCGGGTGCTTTAAGCCAATGGGCAAGCGGGGTGAGCACAAGAATTCTTGCATTGGTAAAGGGGCAGAAGAGGGTGGCACTTTTTATTTCCTGGGCATCTATTGAAAGTTAATGTACCCCCTTGGCAAGGGTACTAGCCAATCTGATGCCAGGAAATAAAAAGCCCATTTCCTAAGCAAAATTAAGCAAGACAAAAAAAAAAAAGACATGTCTAATATACTGGATCTATAAAGTAAATGAATCAAGAGCCACCCCTGTACTGTCTTTTAAATTGTGTATCACTCTGTATTGTATGGTGAAACTGGCAGTTTTTTTTTAACATTTTCAATAAATATAACATACAGCTGTCTGATAATTGGCTTTTATGAAACTTCTATACTTATTAAAATGATGTTGAAATTTGCTTCACCACATCAGGACTGAAACTGAGCATGAAAGTTAACAATATTATTAACTGGGTTTTTGATTACACATCTGTCAGAGTTTTAGACAAGCAGAAAGTTGGAGTGCTGGGAGCTGAAATCGATGACACTGGCACTGGCAAAGAGCTCAGTGAGGAGGGGCATACTAAACTGGGGGGGACTGAGATTAGACCATCTAGGGGAGGGAGGCCGAGATTAGACCATCTAAATGGGACCCTCTGACAGATGTTGAAATAAAATCAGAATGAGCTACATGTGGCATTTATTTCTACTCAGTGATAAGTTGCCATGACAGTCGAGTGATTAGGACTTGGGGCTCTAACACCCTCAGCCCAAGTTTGTTCCTAGTCAGAGAACAACAAATTTGGAAGCAGTGTGGCTTAACTGTTAGAACCCAGCACCAAGTCCAGTTGGAGACCCTTACCCTGTTCCTCACCATGAGCAACTCACTTGGTCTCCCTGAACTCCATTCAGCTGCACAACCAGGATGAGGAAAGACCCCCACTGAAAATGAGAAGCTACATCTCTGCTAGGCTAAAACCCTGCTAGCAAAGTTTCCACTCTTGGGATGATCTCGCCAATCAATAGCTAATGAACCATTTTCCAAATTCAGCAACACCATTGTCTGAACTGGGCTCCCCGCAAATACCTATTCTTGGGAATGAGTCACTTTGTGCTGTGAAGCTAAGTGCACATTATTGTGGGCGCGTTATAAATGAAAATGAGAGATGGAGACCGGGTATGGGATGTGATTGGGAGGGGGAGGAATGTTTGACAGAGAGTGGGTTTATTTTTCAGATGTGCAAACTGGGTATGGGATGCAACCGGAAGGGAGAGAGATGTTCAGCAGAGAGTAGATTTATTTTACTGGTGTATGAACCGGGCACAGAATGTGAACAGGAGGCAGAGGGATGTTTGGCAGACACCTTCCCTGCTGATCTCATTTTGCACAAACATTATTTGCTACTTTTTGTTAGCGGTGGGGGGATTCTTCAGAACACTATATCCAGATTTGGAAAACTGTCACTTCTCGGTGTGAAGGGGACTGGTGGTCTGATACAAGCCATCATGCAGGATAAGCTCCGGCAACAGTCACAGCAAAGCAATGGCAGTATGTATAAAAGAAATCACTGTCTCTCTGAGGCAGTTATTGGCGGTTCATATAATAACTGATCAGTAGTAATTTATAGTGGTCTGCCTCTGACCCATTCAGTGGCAATGATACCTATCCAGTACCAGTCACTGACATCCATCAATATGATATATGGGGTGAACTAGTGTCTGTGACATGAAACACAGGGCCAGCTGTCAAGTCACACATAATTCCATATTAGTTGCTAGCAACAATATAGTAGTTTAACATGAGCTATGTGTTATTTGCAATTTCATGGTTCTATCTCCCCCTCTTACTGTAAACTCACTGTCGCTATTCAGCTGTTGTGGCAGCCAGTTAACAGGGAGACTGAAGGGTTATTTCATGTTTCTTTACTTTCATATCAAATGATTTGTTACACAGCACAATTGTTTTACTTTGTATTTGTTCTGTACATATCTTTTTCTCATTTCCTTTCATTTTATTGTTAGCATGTGAGCATCAGTTGTGGTGTTTAAACTCTAAACCAGCAGCATTGCCTGACAGCAGTTTTTGAATCTCACATAGAAAACTAAATAAAATAATTTTTTTCTGTTCTGGGGGGAGGGAAGGGGAGGAGGGGTAGCAATGATAGTCAAAAACTGCATTGGCATAGGGGGAGTAGAGGAGGTGGAGGGAACCGTTGAGGAGATTTGGGTCACCTTGATAACAAGGGGGGGCAAGAGAGTAAAAATAGGAGTGGTGTATAGACCTCCTGCCCTGGCGGAGGAGCTGGAGGACAGTCTGGTGGCGGATGTTAGGAGACACTGCAGACTGGGCAGAGGAACGGTGGTGGTGTTGGGGGACTTAAACATGCCAGGAACAGACTGGGAGACTATGACATCCTCTGTGACCAGGGAACAGAGGTTGTTGGATGTCTTTCAAGACGCGTTCCTAACTCAGCAGGTGAGGGAACCGATCAGGGAGGCACTGGTACTGGATGTGATCCTGGCAGACAGTGACCAGATTGGGGGCCTGGAGGTAAGGGACCCATTGGCGGGGAGTGACCATGCCACGGTCTGGTTCTGCCTGGACCTAGGAGGGGTAGAAGGCTGCACAAAGACAGAAGTAACCGACTTCAGGGGCGCGAATTTTAAGGAAATGGAAAGGCTCCTTAAGGAGCACTTGGATGGGATTGGGTCAGACATGGACCTGATAGTAGGTGGAAATCATCAGGAAAGGGTGCAGGATGCTACCAGCACCTGTGCAAGAGTAAGGACAAAATGTGGGGCCCAAAACCTCTGTTGGTGGACCAGGGAGGTCCAGGAGGTGGTGCGGGAAAGAAAGCAGCCTATAAGCAATTCAAGTGCTCAAGGAGTGAAAGGGATCGAGGAGTACGAGCTGATGTCTAGAAGGGCCACTAGAGTGGTGAGGGGGCTAAGGCAAGGAAGGAGCAGAACCTGGCCAGGAAATTAGGAGAGGAACAAGGGTTCTTTAGATACATTGGGGAAAGACGAAGGGTGAAGGGACAGATTAGCAGGATTAAATCAGGGAGAGATGGGCACAAGACCCGGGAGCAGGCTGAGGTACTAAATGAGTACTTCACCTCAGTTTTCACCAGGGAAAATGGGGTGCTGCATCATACATGGGAGAGACAGAGATACTGAGGAGGGGGATCCTGATTGGCAGGTCTGGGAGAGGGAGGCATCACTGGCAGGTGGGGAGGGCTAAGCAGGGAGAAGAGGTACCGGAAGTGGAAATCACAGCAGAGAGAGTGAGGGAAGCTCTCAGCTCCCTTAAGACAGAGAAAGCACCAGGGCAGAATAAATTACATCCCAGAGTGCTGAAGGAACTTGCAGATGTCCTGGCGAAACCCCTGGCAGAGCTTTTCACCATCTCTCTGAGGACAGGGTGGGTGCCCCAAGACTGGAAGGTGGCGCATAGTGCCTATCCACAAGGGGGATCAAGGGAGGTGGAGGAACTACAGGCCTGTCAGCCTGACATCGGTGGTGGGCAAGGTGATGGAGGGCATTGTCAAGGAGAGGCTGGGGGGACCTGGATAAGTCAGGGTGCCTGGATGATAGACAGCATGGATTCATCCCGGGAAATCGTGTCAGACAAACCTGGTGGAGTTCTATGACTGGGTGACAAGTGCCTTGGACCTGGGTAGACCAGTGGATGTCCTCTCTAGACTTCAGCAAGGCATTTGACTCTGTTCCTCACGTGGGCCTGTTGGATAAGCTGGGAGAAATGGGGGTGGGGAACCAGATGATCAGATGGATAGGCAATTGGCTCCAGGACCGGACCCAGAGGGTTGTAGTTGGTGGGATAGTCTCATCCCCAAGGAGGGTCATTAGTGGGGTCCCACAGGGATCAGTCCTTGGGCCCCTTCTGTTCAACACCTATGTATCTGACATAAGGACAGGAATCAGGAGTGAGATGAGTCTCTTTGCAGATGACTCGAAACTGGGGGCGGTGGTGGATGGGGAGGAGGGAAGGGTGGCCCTACAGGGAGACCTGGAGGCTCTGGAAAGATGGTCTAGAAAGTGGAAGCTGAGGTTCAATGCAGGGAAATGCAAGGTACTCCACCTGGGGCTAGAAACCAGGCCAAGTGTACACCCTTGGGGAAATGCTACAAGTCCTCGATGGCTGAGAGGGACCTGGGGGTGGTGGTGGATGTCAAGATGAACAACTCTGAGACTTGTAGGAGGGCAGCAGCCAAGGCCAACAGGATGCTGGGATGCATCACTAGGGGATCACCTCCAGAAGGAGGAAGTGATACTCCTCTGTATAACTGCTTGGTGAGGCGCATCTTGAGTACTCGTGCAGTTTTGGAGGCCACACTTAAAGAGGGACATTAACCTCCTGGAGAGGGTCCAGAGGAGGGCAACCAAAATGATTTGGGGTTTGGGGACAGGACCTATGAGGAGAGGCTCAAGAGCTAAATATGTACACATTGGAAGAGAGAAGGACCAGGGGACATGATAGAGGTCTTCAGGTACATGAAGAGGGTAAATAGGGGAGGAACAGTCAGGGTGCTTCGAAGGAAGAGGAAGGGCCACTAGAGGCATGGGTGGGAAGCTGGAGGGAAGATTCAGGGAGAAAGGAGGAGGTGCTACTTCACTGAGAGGGTGGTAGAGCCATGGAATGTACTGCCTAGGGGGCTGGTGGAGGCAGAGACAGTGGAGGGGTTCAAGAGGGGGTGGGACAGGTACAGGGGAAGGGTTCTGGAAGCAAAATCCAATGCAGCAAGAATATCCGGAACTGGGAAGGGAGAAGCCAGAGAAGGCGAGGGGGACAGCAAGGTCAGCACCCAGGGTGGGGGCTGACCAAACGAGCAGACATGAAAGACCGTTAGGCCTATTCTGCTGGCATTTTAGTATGTTAGTACATATCTTTTTCTCTTTTTTATGTTGATTGAGTGCATGCGCAAGAAACATATTGCAGCAGCTTGCTGCAGAAGCAGGTTGTGGAGGCGTGGCACTGTTGTGGCCAATGCCCCCACAGCCTTTGGAGGTTTGGTCTGCTGTTGCCAATGTGGTGGCACGCTGCTGCTGACACTAGTTCAGCCAGCATGCCACAACCTTGTAAGGTTTCAGCCGCTGCAATTAGGGGCCGCCTTGTCATTGCAGCGTAATCCATTCCACTGCAATAAGGGAGCGACCAGTCATTGCTGGGTGGAATATTGGCACTGTAATATTGTTTGTGAACATGGCGGCATCTTGCAGCCATGTTCACAAACAATACAACAAACCCCCACTGCCAAGGGGTTGCCCAATCCCCTTCAGCAGCATGTGCCCCCTCACAGTGTTTGTTTGCCAATCCCTGTCTGCTTCAGTGCCCTGAGCATAGGTTGCTGATGGGGGAGCCCACTCCCCATCGGCATTATTTCCATCTTCATAGTTTAATTTGCTGGTGGGGGAGCCCACTCCCCATCGGCATAATTACCCCCCAAACACCCAATGCAGTTGTGCCAAGGGGACACCCAATCCCCCTCAGCTCTTGTGCCCCCTACTTTTGTGCCGGTGGGGGTGCCCAATCCCCCATCTGCTAGAGCTTCCCCCCAAACGAAACACTCTGTTGGCATGCTGGGAGCCCACCCCAGTGTGCCAAATAGCCCTGTAAAAGAAGAAAACTGTCCTGCAATTTTTTTTTTAACCTGTAGAGAAAGAAAACAGTCCCTTGCTGTCTCCCTGCCCCCGTCTCACAACCTGCAGCCACTCTCTGTGCACCCTGCCTCCTCACCCCATACTTACCTCCTGAGTCTGGTGCGACAATCTTCGGTGGACCGGGAACACGTCTGCACTCTTCAAAGCCGACTGCGAACTGAGAAAATGCCGGTAAGCTGTATAATGGCATAAATAGGATTTGTTCAACTTTGATGCATATCTCAGGCATTTTTTGGACTTTTGGCATCAAATTTTCAGCATGGGGTTTTTGGGACCCCTCCTCATGAATTCAGCCACTGGCATGGTGTTATTAGGCCCTAAAATGTGATTTCACGGTCATTGCATGGAATCACCTTTCAGGACCGATTAATGAAATGACAGTGCCAGTGTTCATGAGATGGGCTCTCAAAAAGTCTATGTTGCAAATTTGGTGGAAAAAGTCCAAGAAATGACTGTTTTATGAGTGTGCATTGCGCAGTAGTTATGCATGCTTGTAACTTCGCAAATTTGCAATATTTTCACTCCAAATTTTCAACATTGCCATTTTCCCACACCTCCTTATAAACAGTACAGCTGTCATTTTCCACATCATGGCCAAAATGTGTTTTTGCACTTCCAGCACAGAATAGCTTGGTCGCTGTAGGAAATTAGTGTTTGGGACACATTACGAAAATCACAGTGACACTGTTCATTAGCAGAGGTCCTAAAATGCCTATGTTGAAAATTTGGTGATGAAAGTCCATAAAATGACTGTGTTACAAGTGTGCATTGTGCAATTTCCACACATGCTCGTAATTTCACCAATTTGCAATATTTTCACTCTACATTGCCATTGTTCTGCATCTCCTTATGAACAGTGCAGCAGTCATTTTTCACATTCTGGCTGAAATGTGTTTTCACACTTCGGGCGCAGAATAGCCTGGTGCTGTTGAAAATCGATGTTCAGGACACATTACGAAAATCACAGTGGCACTGTTCAGGAGCAGAGTTCCTAAAATGCCTATGTTGAAAATTTTGTGATGAAACTCCATAAAATGACTGTCATGAGCGTGCATTGTGCAGTTTCCACGCACCCTCATAACGTCACAATTCAGTAATATTTTCACACCAGATTTTCAACACTGGCATTTTTTCACACCTCCTTATGAACAGTACAGCTGTCATTTTTCACATCCTGGCCGAAATGTGTTTTGAAGTTTCCGGTGCAGATTACCACAGTCACTTTCGGCAATCAGTGTTTGGGACAGATTAGGATCGAGCAAGTGAGAGAGGGGGAGTAACCGAGCTCAACTGAGCTCTGTCGGGACTGCTATGGATTTCTTTCTGGGCAGAAAAAGGCACCAATGCAGACAGGAGCCCAGTACAAAAGGGTAGCCTGCAGCACTTGGACAAACAGAATGAGTAGGTGAAGAAGGGGGACTAAATGAGCTCAACAGAGCAACGCGATCAATATTCGGCATTGACAAATGCTTGTTTCTCTCTGTCTTAATATATTTATTGTTATCATGTGAGCGTCACTTGTGGTGTTTGAACTCTCACCAGCAGCATCGCCTGCCACAGCAGTTTCTGAATCTCACAGAGGAGACTCAGTAAAATTAATGTGTAACAGAAAACAGTTGAAATAACAAACACTTACAGAAAAATATTATAATGTAAGTGAGCTTATTTATGTAGCCTAGCATAGAGATGCTAACAAATTCCCTGGAGTTTCAACCACATGGGTCTTCCCTAATATTTTTATGTGAGCGTTTGTTATTTCAGCCAGAGTGCTACCCTGTTTTAAGTTCCTCATCTGGAATCAGATTTGACAGTCTGGGGTCATCACTAGCACAGCTATATGTGAGGCCACTATTCTTTGTGGAATCATAAAAATAATGTGTGCAGTCTGACTGGTGATCAGGTTATCATGTCACAGTTATTTCCATTCCTAGCTTGAACTGTTTACTAATGGCATGGACTGTATTTATTTATAGACTACCTGGATTCATAGTCTGCTAATTTTTTATTTGTTTTATGGAGCACAACAAAATGGCTCGTGCAGGAAAGTGAGCCCCGCCCCCATCTCAGGGGTTTCCAGCATTACATTTGGTACTCATCATTGCAATGTAGCTTCTTAGATAGACAGTATTATTCACTATCCTCAGTCAGAAAATAATGCTATTGTTTCCCAGTACTAGTAACTCTTGTAACACAGAATGTATCTCATTTGTACCAAGGTTGCTGTTGTGTACTTCTATGTGATTTGGACCTATGGAGGTGGCATTCTGTGCTTCTGAAGCTCCCTTTTGGAAATAACACAGCTGCACTACATAGTGATAAACCATCCAATATATAGTAAGCTAGTCAGAAAATGATGTGTGTAGCTATTTCTAGCAAGCCACCCAGTAGATTCATATAACTCTATGCACCATTTTCCAGTTCTTTTTGGATCTGAACCTAACTAATGACAGAGTTATCGCCAAAGCTGGCAAAGTCTAAATAAAAGCAGGCAATTCACGGAAACTCTTGACGAAGAATAACAAATAGAAAAGTCTGCTGTTTGCATTGCTTTATTCAGGTAGCACTGAAAGAAATCCTGCAACAGATGAAAAACTAAACAATACATAAATGCTCAAATAACAGTGCTCTAGTGTCCGCTCCTCTGAACCATATATATTACAAGTAAAACTACTGTAACCGTTGCCCCTGCCGAAGTATACCTTTCTAAATTCTAATCACATGTGAACATATACCTTTTACATAGACTGTTAGAATCCAACTGTGTTCTATGTACTAAAGATTTAGTTTTCCAAGTTATCCCAGCCATTTATGGCCCTAAGCTGAGGAATCAGATATACCATTGCTAAATCATTACCTTTTATTTATTCATTCCTATCACCGGAGAGGCTGGCTACTTTCAATGAAATTACAAAAAAAATATTTAAGCCAAAAAAGAACCGTGGAGCAAAGCCATGTTGTAGAATTACAGGGATTCATTTTTAAAAGCAGCTGACTGGAGCAGCCTAGGAAAATGTAACCTATAATCTACTGGGGCTATTATTGTATAAGCTACGGGGGCTGTGAAAACTGTAATTGAAAAACAACCCTAATGTTTAGTCAGAAAGGTATATTAGCATTTTCTGAGCAGAAGGTTGTGCTGTTGATAGGATGTACTGCAAGATGTGCTTGGTTGTGGTTCTGTCTCTGATTCTTACTGTAAACTCATCATCGCTATTCAGCTGTAGTGGCAGTGAGTTAATAGGGAGACTATCTGAAAGTTTAGTTCCCCGGTTAGTTAATTTTTTCTTTTCTTTCTTATCAAATTACTTGTTATGGAACACAGTTGCTTTACTTTGTATTTGCTCTGTACATATCTTTTTCTCATTTATTCATTTTGTCTTAATTTACTTACTGTTACCACATGAGCGTCACTTGTGGTGTCTGAACTCTCACCAGCAGCACTGCCTGCCACAGCAGTTTCTGAATCTCACAGAGGAAATTCAGTAAATTAATGTGTAACTGAAAACAGTTGAAATAACGAACACTTACAGAAAAATATTATAATATAGGTGAGTTTATTTATGTAGCCCAAATAAAGAGACACAAACAGCCAAATGCCCCAGTGCTTTGACCACGTGGGTCTTCCCTAATATTTTTATGTGAACGTTCGTTATTTCAGCCAGAGTGCTAACCTGTGTTAAGTTCCCCATTTGTAATCAGACTTAGCAGTCTGGGGTCAGCACTGGCACGGCTATTCATGAGTGCACTATTCTTTGTGGAATCATAAAAATAATGTGTGCAGTCTAACAGGTGATCAGTTTCATACAGTATGTCACAGTTACTTCTGTTCAAAGCTTGATCTGTTTACTAATGGTATGGACTGTATGTATTTGTACACTACCTGGATTCATAGTCTGCTAATTTTCTATTTGTTTTCTGCAGCACAACAAAATGGCTAGTGCAGGAAAGTGAGCCCGGCCCCCATCTCAGGGGTTTCCAGCATTAAGTTTGGTACTCATCATTGCAATGTAGCTTCTGAGATAGACAGTTTTATTCACTATCCTCAGTCAGAAAATAATGCCACTGTTTTCCATTGCTAGTAACTATTGTGACATGGAGTGCATCTCATTCATACCAGAGTTGCTGTTGCGCACTACTATGTGCTTTGTGCCTAATGAGTTGCACTCTGTTTTTCTGAAGCTCCCTCTTGGAAATTACACAGCTGTGCTGCATAGTGGTGAGCCATTTAATAGATAGCAGGCTAGTTAAACTTCTCTTGCATGCGCGATGACCTCACGGAGGCCATATTTGGCACAGCAAGGTGTCCCGGATGTGACAGGCAGCCAAGACATAAAAAAAGGACTGCTTCTAGCAGAGGTGATGGGATCATGCTGCACCTCCAACACTGTTCTTCAGTCAGAATCCAGCGAGTCATTTTTTTCTTCTCTGATCGCAAGACGTCTGCAGAGCTCTGCCCACTGCAGCTGTAAAAATTGCACACAGGAGCTATTCTGTTTTTGATGTCTAACAAAATGCTAAGGCAGTACAACCTCCTACTAATTCTTCTGGCACTTTCAGAAAGGTTTGTGACATAGTAACTGACAGTGTTGAGAGTCAACTAGATGAACATCCAAGCACTAGTAAAACTTTGAATATTACCAGCATTCAACCTGCTGGGAGCACAGACATGGAGTGTGAACCTGGAACTACCTGGAAAACAACATACTGTGCAACCCTTATTTCTTATGGATGAAAGTAACAATATAAGCTGACTGGAGGCAGAGGCTGCCCCATGAAGAAATACTGAGATTTAAAAAAAAAAAGAGCACAGAGCCAATCAAAAGGTGAAACTCATATTCACAGTGTCAGTGGCTCAGCAGGTTGCACACTCACCTCAGAGGCCAGAAGATCAGAAGGCTGTGGGTTCTATCCCCACACCAGGCACTTGGGTTAAATCCCAATACTGACGCTGTGGTGCAGCATGAGGGGGGTGCTGCACTCCTGAGGTGCCGTCTTTCAGATGTGATGTTAAACCGAGGTCCCATCTGCCTGTTCTGGTGGTAGTTCAGGTGGATGTTAAAGATCCCATGGCACTTCTTGAAAAGAGCAGGGGAAGGTTCTGCTAGAAAAAGAACTGGTACATGTCCAAAATTATAATGCAAAATACAAAAAAAAATACAGTCAGGAAGAGATACAAAAAGAAAGAAAAGAGAAACATTACAATCCCAAAAAGAATTGGTACTAGACCAAAATAGAGGAGAAAAAATAACAATCTCAGCTGGTTCAAGTGACAGCCGCATCTGTATCTGTAATCCAGGGCAATTGCTTCTGCAATTCAAGAATGTCCAAAGCAGAAAGACGTGACTTGTTGGACAAATAAGCAGCATGAGTATCAGTTACAATTTTGTGACTGAGTTCAGCATAAGTACGGTACTGTTGTTGTAAAGTAAACAAACAGTGAGGCATCCAAATATTCCACTTCATAAGTAAGTAATAATACCCAACAGGGTGGGCATTATTGGGATGTAATGAGGCCCGACGCCGCAGGCGGAGGGCCTTATAGCCCCTGGAAGGTCCGTTATATCCCATAATGCCCACCCTGGAGGGTATTATTACACTTAGAAAATGGGCTTACATTATTTTTATTAAAATAATAATTTCATTAAAAAGGGTAAAAAGTTATTAAAAATGTACTGTCAGGTTCTGTAAAATAGTCCCTTTAGTGCCACTAGAGGGTGCTGCTGTTTGTGATATCCTTTTTTTTGGTACTACCTGGGAGTGTTACGTTTTTTATAGTGCTATCCAGGGAATTGTAACTTTAAATTTTTTGTCCCCCCCCTTATCTGTTTGCGCTACGTGGATACAAATTGTTTTGGTTGCTAGTCTGGGAGCGGAGAGAGAGAGGCTTAGCTGTGGAGTGGAAATGGCATGGTGTGCTGTGGCACGCTATGTGGAGCACGGAAGTTGGCCGATGACCTCTGGAGAGAAAAAAAAAGGAGGTACTTACTTTTCGTTTAAAGACATGACGGTTGTGAATGGAGGAGTGGGAATTTCCTGTGAGTTGTTTCAAACATGAAGGTTGTGAATGGAGGAGCGGGACTTTCATGTGAATCGTTGGCAGATATGGCGTCACGGTGCCGGGTAGCGGCAGTTGTGAAAGTGGCCAGAGGATCCCAGGTTATGGACCTTGCGAGTGCCGTAGTTAGGAGTGGCGGGGGCCGAAACAAAAACAAGATTTTTACTTTTACATATTCTCCGATTCTGTTACTATGGACTGGTTTGAGGATTGTCTGTGTGTGGGGCCTATAGCTCGCTCCTCACTAAGCGTGCAGTAAAAAAATAGCGTTTATTGGAGCGTAGGACAGGGATACCAGGTAGTGATGGGTGCTGCCAGAAGGGACTTGTTATTTGCTGGGCATTGTTAAAAAATAACAACACGGCTGGCAGGGGGGATTAGCCAATCAGCTTCTGATGATCATTTTCTAATGGAAAATAAAACACCTAAAGTAGCAATATCCATTTGCTCCAGGTGGAGAAGACAGGACCATACAACAGGTTAACATATGAAACAGTAGAAAACAATGGCTCCCCCAAGAGGTCAGCAAGGAATCCCCAAAAATCTTTAATAAAGGAGCAGTGAAAGAACAAATGATCAATCATTTCCAGGGAATTAGTACATTGGGGCCTACTACAGAATCCATTAGACAGCTGTTTATGTTTATGGTTACTTTTGACATTAATTTTCTCATGGCATGAGAGCCAATGGAAGTCCCACATATGCACTGGGATCCTAGGATTTCTCAACAATGTAGTCAGGGAAGCTCTGTACTAAGCATCACATTTAGGAAAGGGGTCCAAAGTAGGGCAAACAGAAGCCATCAAATTCTTATAAAAGACCTTATGAGAAGAGGCAGTCAACAGCTGATGAGGAGTAAACTTCCATTGTTTTAAACAGAGGAAAGTATCCTTCAAATACTGAAGTGGTACCGTTCCCCTCAAAACCGTAATGGAATGTCTTTCCTATGAAGGAAACCAAGACTCACAATTTTCATAAAGCCAGCCTTCCCATCCTCTCTGTCTATTAACTAAAAGAGGTCTAAAATTTGACATCAAAAACACACTCATAAAAACAGAATCGGGTTTACCATATCCAGCGCCCCCCCCCCCCCAAAATGGGCAGGTACAAAACCTCATGTTTAATGGGGTTAAGGCAATTAATCCAAACTGCTTGAAAAAATAAACTCAAAATAGGGTTTTCGAGTGATTTCGGAATAGGAAATATATAACTTAAATGTAAAAGAATGGGAAGTAAAAAAAGTCTTTATCAGAAACACCTGTTTCTTTTTCCCAAGTTTACCATGATTCCACTGGGAAACTTTAGACCTGCCAACTGCAAGGTTTTTTTTTCTCAGTTCAATACATAAACATCAGGGAGGCAAAATGTTATACCCAAAATGGTAATAAAAGAGGGAGAGAGACGGACTGGGCCAATAAAGGCAGTAGGCTGTGGGGAAGAACCCATCGCCAAATCATGGCATTTATCCAAATTCTGTTTAGAGTAACACAACATAGTCTGCTGGACAGATCAAATTTGGACGCTTAAATCTTGTCCCATGGTATGAGCAAGGAACAACGGAGACTGTAGATGCTGACGATCTTGTAAGTAGGATAAATATGCAGATGTGCTGTGAGCTTTACCATACCTCCGAAGAAGCCTGGAAAGATCACATTTTGAATCCTCCCACCACTGAACAGGGTTTTCATAGCAAAGTAGAACAGACTTCCTGGCTGCAAAAAATTGACTCAAGGAGTCCAGGAAAACCTCATCTGCAAGCAAGGAGACATTAAATTTCCAAATACCCCGGCCTTTAGAAAAGGAGGGGTTACCATCAAAAGAGAGTGAAATCAGACAATGATCCAAGAATTCTACTGGATCAGTCCAGGCCATGGAAACAGTGAGAAAAGGGGCCGGTTTTCAGAAATTCTAAAACAGCATCCTGCAGGTTAGCAGTACAAATAATAGAATTCAAGGAGTGGGAGTCACAACACAACTTTCTAGTGGTAGCATGTGAACTTATATCCAGTAGACTAAGGCCACAGTTAAAATCACCTGCAAAAATGACATATTTGGAAGTATGCAGAAATGGTTGAATCAGGGAAAAAATATCAATACGAGCAGTTTTAGTTTGGGGAGCATATAAACAAATAAGGCGATATGGGACCTGGAAAAGTAAAACATTGAGTATCAAAACACGACCAGGGACCACATCATACAATTTCAAGAGCAAAAAAGCAACAGAAAGTATCAAATCCCCACACCAGAGCAAAGATCTGGGCACAACGACCAGTAGGAAGGACCCAAAAGCCAGTATCTTTGGGCTTGTTTCAGCTCATTCACCGCATGGAACCTAACATCCTGCAGGAAGATAACACCACCATGTAAAGCAGTTAGGAAAGCAAAAACAGTTTTACTTTTATCCAGCCTCTTGATACTGTTAAAATTCAGGGAATAAACAGCAAAGGTGTGGGAAGACATGGGAAAGACAGAGAAGACAAGTAATCAACTTTATTTCTTTTTATCTTTCCCACTGGTCACTTTCAATTTGGACCTTGCTTTCTGCTTTTGTGCCCCCCCAGCCCACAGAAAGGACTTCTGTGTCCGTAGTGCCATCAGGATGGAAAGAAAGAACAGAGGAGGAATCAGGATCCTCACCAGAGTCAGCAGAAGTCCCTTGCAGGACATCATAAGGATTAGACAGGTTAACTGGGACTGTCTGGACAGTTTTAGAGGGAGGAGGCACAGCCTGCACTTTAGAATGGGCAGAACATCGGCAAACAACCTGTATGGGTTCTGGAGGGGGAGGCATAACCTCCGAGACAATGGGGACCGGTGTCTGATCCTTGGGGTCCAAAACAACCAGCGCCAGCAACACAGGTAGAGGGGGGTCGACACCACAGGGTCACCAATAGGTAATACAGCCTCCTGGACAGAAGGTGGTGCATAGGTTGAGGGAGGTCCGACGAGGTCATAAGAAGAACTGGGCCTACTGCAGATCTTGGCCTTCTGAGCCTGAGTAATCAGAAAGTGCTGATCAGCTCCACCATCGTGATGTTCCTGATTATGAGCCGCCCAGGTGCAATTCTGGAAGGTGTGGCCAAGCTCGTCACAGAGATTACAGCGGCATTCATTGAGACAGGAAGAGATTAAATGACCAAAATCCCCACAAAGATTACATTTGACAGTATCACAAATACTGCTTAAATGTGAGGGATTCCCAGACCTATAACAGGACTTAGGCTGACCCGGGTAAAACAAAACCCCCCTATCCCTACCCAAAAAAAAGAATTTGGGAGATGAACAAGACCAGAATCATCAGTTTTAAGTAAAACCTTCACTTTCCAACAACCAGTCCAGATATTTTAGGAATCCAAAATAGCCTCAGGGTCCCCAAGAACAGTACATCGGAGCTTCAGCCAATAAAGTTCATCTCCCAGGTCTACCCCCTCATTTCAAAATAAAATAGAAGCAGTCTTATAAGCAGGTTTGGTCAATGGAATGGCAAGACAGGGAGACCAAAAAGCAGACCATTTCAAAGCATGGTATTTAGACCAGAACCTGTCCAAGCCTTTGGAAGTCTGGAAACTAACATCAAAGGTGGTCTCGCCTGAAATGTGGATTAGGGCGTAGAGCTCATGAGCAAAAAACTTCATCGAGTCCTTCAGTAAATTTCTGGCCACAAAGAAACAGTCCGGAGGCTCGTGCATGCCCCCAGATAGGAGAGACGAACAGCATTGTGTCTCTTAGCCGGCAAAACCGGCAGACAAAACAGGGAGGAAAACGTTTTCTTCTGCTGTCAGGCAAAGGGTTTAGAGGAGCTTTCGCAAGGCTGAGACCTGAAGGCACGGCCTGAGAAGTGGACGGTAGATCAGGAAAAGCAAGAACGGGTTCTGCATTAACTGCAAGCTGTCAGGGAGAGCCAGAAAATCAGAATGTGCAACAGCCAGTTTTGAAACAAGGACCAGAGAATTTTCAGAGCGAACCACCATACGAGTGGGCTGGACAGGAGATGCAGGCATACGAATGGGGATGAACCAGAGGTCCACTGACCCGTAGAAGGGTTCTTGTCCCAGCCAGCATCACGGCGCGCTCAGTCAACTGAACAGGGTTCAGGTCCAGGTATAGAAACTTCAGGCAACAAAGCGGGAGGAATCTGAAGTAAAGAAATAGCAGGTACACTCACTGAAACAGCAGGTTCCCCAGCAGATGGCAGCACAGAAGCAGGAGCAGGTCCAGGCTGCAGGTGAGATGAGTTGACAGGGCTAGACTCGTTGTCAACCTTCGGCCACAGAATCCTCTGCAGCAGGGCTGATTTCTCATGGGCGTAGCTAGAGGGGGTTTCCTGGGTGCTCAGAAACCCCCCTCACACCTCCTGCTTGCTGACTGTGTCCCCCCAAAAAAATCTTTCATTTCTTTTAGCCATAGACTCTGCACAGAGAGTCGTAGTCACCTGTGATACCCCTCTGTATTTACTTACAAACAGCCGATCTGCCCTGAAGCCAACTGTGCTGCCCTACCCATGGCCATAACTTTTCCGACCAGCACCGTGATTCCCAGGCATTTAAACTTAAAAAAAACCCTGATGGCCGGTCAGCTGATAAAGCCCTGCCTCCGCCGGCAGTGCTCGGCTTGCTCACGAAGAGGTCTCGCCCCACTCTGGCTCTACATCATGTGTGATTACAGATTGGCAGTCACATGATGCTGAGAGCCGCCGTGCGCTGAATGCACACACTCTCTTGGCAGTCTTCATTCCGGACCTGCTGCGGAGGTGCTCTGAGCAGCTAGCTTGCTGCCCATAGTGTGTTCAAGGCCGTAAGGTGGATTCAACATGGCAGCTGCAGACTGGGAGACGGGGGAGTAATGGACAGCCTCAGCAGCAGGGGGGGCATCTCGAGGAAGGCCGCAGTAAGGAACTCGGGCCCCAATGTACTCACTGGGACAGGCAAAATTACAGGCCTTCAGTGAAATGGTGTTAGAAGCCTGGAGGCAGACGGGCGACTGAGCGGGGTGCAGCAGTGAAGTCAGGAGGGAGGATATTTCAAGTAGCTGAAATAAAAATGCACTGCAGCTGAGCACTGAGCACTGAGGTGAAATGGGGCAAAAAACTAACACTAAACATGGATTCAGGAGGGGAAAGGAAAAATTACCAATGCGGGGGGGGTCCGACCTAACAATTTTCAGTGCTGTGGCAGCTGAGCAGGCAATAAGGAAAAATTACAAGGGTGGAGGGCAATTCTGGTAAACTAAAAGTGGCATAGAAGTGGGGATTTCTATAATTCTGTTCTGATTCATCACACTGGGGCTGATGTGACCAGGGGGTCTAAGGTTAGGAAATGAAAACATGGCTGGATGGCTGGTCACATCATGAACAACATAAACTAAGAGGGCTAAATAAAAATGATGATATGGGGTGATGGAAAAATGACCATGGGGAGGAAGTTCTCAACTTCTGGTTCAATGTTTTTTTTTTTACTTCTCTTTATTTGCCTTATTTGTACCATCGCCCCACTCAATCGGATCCCCTCAGTCCTTCACTGCGTCCCTTAACCTCCCCAGGAATATGCTCCTATAATGTCCCCTACCCAAAAAAAAGATTTAGAAGGAACACCTGGCTGAAATACCTGGGACTGCAGGGATGAATTAGAGTGATGATTTGAATTTTGATACTTTTTGAGACTCTACAGTTATTGCTTAAAATGCACAAAACTGCACCATTTAACACCTACATTTTCAAAATTTTTCAGGGGGAGCATGCCCCCAGACCCCCCTAGAAGTGTTTGGAAAACTCCCCAACACCAAATCCTGGCTACGCCCCTGTTTCTTGGAGTGAAAAGACCATTCCTCGGTCTCAATCAAACAGAGCAGTTCCAACACCTCTTCTGAAGCAGCAGGAGGGGAATCCAAAGGAATAGGCAACTCGGAAATTTTAGAAGCTGGTTTAGAAACCATAAGGTCAGTAGGGGTCTGTTCCAAATCACTTGCAATAGAATCTCCCCACTCCAATCGAGCAGGGCTAGGTACAGATGAAACATGCTCAGTAGAGACATCCACAGTAGAATTTTCCAAAGCCAAAGCATGTGAGAAAGTAGGACAGGTAGAAGCAGATTCTCCCACCTCCATAGCAACCTCCTGCACTCTAGGACTGTAGTCCACCATCTTGGTCTCACAGACAAGGGTCCCTCCTGCTCACAGGAAGCAAGAGAAGGGGAATTTCCCTGGTGTCCTGGCCAAATTTCCCCCTTCACTAAAAATATCACCAACAGCTTAATCTGGTTCAATGTCAGTTGGCATCCATCTGTATCCCCCCCTCTCCTAGGATGAGGCTGAAAATAAGCAGAATTGTCTAGTCCTCCTTTCCTGGTCAACAAAAACTAAATAAATAAATACCAAGAGTTTTTGTCTGAACACCCAGATCATATACGCTTTTTGTATTATCTACAAAGGGGGTTTTGTCATGAACAACCAGATCATATATACATGGCCAGAACCCTTCTTAAAGATAGCATGCATTTTTATGCCAGTGAACTCTACTCTCTAATACACACACTGGAGGGCTCTACTTTTGGTGTCAATTTCAAGAAAATTGAAAGTCTTGAATGTTTTTTGGGCAATGTATCATCAGTTAAAATGAAATACCCCTTTGTGGATGCCATTTTTTTGCCATATCCTTTACAAAGCATGAGATCAAAACAGTGACTGTTCTCTTTAAAAATGAAGGGATGGTCATCCACTGAATGGCTGCCTGATTGTTGAGCTCCCACATCACTTGGATTAAAAATCCTGTCCACACATCCGATAGCTGACTACAAATTATTAAAATGGCATCAAAGACCAGTGGAAAAGACAAATCTGCTGGAACCCACTCAAAACAACGGCAGAATTTGCTAGATGCCAATGGATGCAGCTCTGGAAGCTCTCAGCACAGCAGAGGTGACTCTCTGTTCAGCCTGGTAGGCCCCAACATGGACACCAAAACGGAATTGGGGACACTGTCTTGCACCAGATATGAGACCCTACTCCCCGAAATTAAAAACTTCAGATCGGAGTCTCAACAAGAGTTTAAGCACCTCAGTACAACACTTACAGCAGTTGAATCCAGAATTCAGGATGCAGAGGAGAGAACTGGAAAAACAGAAGATGATCTGCGTCAGCTATATAGTGTGCTAGACTTTCTAGTAGATCAAACAGAGCTGTTGAATGCCAAGTGCCTGGATCTGGAGGCCCGCTCCTGCTTAGATAATCTGACAATTTACAGGCTCCAGGAGGGTGTGGAGACTGGGAATATGGCTGAGTTTTTGGAAGACATGTTGAAGTATGTACTCCTTTACCTCCCTCCCTTAACTTCAGAATTGAACGCAAGTCCTAGGTCATTGGTATTAAAATTCTCAAGCTTCAAGTACAAGGAAGTGGTTGTTTGACATGCCTGGCAACAGAGGAAGGCTGAATACAATGGGGCCCAATTGTGGTTTGATCAGGATTACCCTCCAGCCATACAGCAAAAACAATCTGCATACACACCAATTCTTAAAGTACTCAGGGAGCACAAAGTCAGATTTCAAACCCCTTACCCTGAAAAGCTCTGGGTCTTCTGGACAACAGGCATAGAGTTCTACACTACCTTGATAATGCAATTAAGGATCTGGAAGATCTCGGATGGCAGACCTCCCTGGATGGTAGTACAGAGCAACCTCCTCGACCACAGCACTCGCTATGGCAATCAGCTAAGCACCATAATGCTTGAGGTGCTGCAAAGCGATCAGTCCCAACTATACTGCAGGATATTAAAAAGCTACTTAAAGCCATTGCTACACCAGTTTTCTCATATATAAAATGTTTACTTAATGTCAGACACCAGTAGAATCATATTAATCTGGATGGTACTGGACAGTTTGGGTACTGTTATGTATAAGTATGGAATGAGCACTCTTTATGGTGAAATGCTTAGGTGGGAGGTTTTGTTCTTCGATGCGATGGGATGTTTGACAGGTGAGACTGGGTGGAACGTCTTAGTTTACATGGAGAACCTGGGGTTTGTGAACAGATGTATTTCTGTCTGGGGTTATTTTTATCTTCCCAAAATGGATCCAGTATCAAAATTTAAAGTTTGCTTCCAACTTATTAATGGGCTGAACAACCCAGTAAAAATATATAAAGTTCTATCCCTTCTCAAGAAGCAGGGCCCTGAATTTATTCTGCTGCAGGAGACATACCTCGATCATGAGGAACACCAAAAATTATTAAAAGTTTACTACTCTCGGGTGATTGCCTTGTTGGATGGGGAACTGCAGTATTGGTCCCTTGTTCCCCTCAGTTTCACCTTAACACTTAATATTGGGCGCTTTTGAGGGCTCTATGACCACCCTGGCTATCTTATGTGTGTGTGTGTGTGTATATATATATATATATATATATATATATATATACATCTGGGATCTGGTTCGGACACAGTTAGACACCTTTTGCAAAAAATAACTGAGCATCAAAAGGGGGTCTTGATAATTGAGGGATCATAATATGATCTACAGCTGCAAATACACAACTAATCCAAGACCCTCTAAAAAATCCTTGTCCCAAAAAGCAGCAAGTATTTACATTAGGGAAGCCTGATGTGTGGATGCATGGTGTTCACTACATCCTACCCTCAAAGCGTATTCAAATTATTCAGCCCCACCCAAAATATATACGGGGATCGATTTTTGTTATATTTCTGGATAACATGCCCACCTGCTACAGGAATTTAGCATATTACCATTCCTCCCCTAGGACCATTCATTAGTTCTCCTAACTCTCAACTGGCAAATAGAAAAGCTGAAAAAGCTTTGGCGACTTAATAACGTTTTGCTAAATTTGCCTGATTTTCTAGAAATGATAAAACAACGTGTCCTGTAGATTCTGGCTGAGAATGAAGGGAAAGATGTTAGTCCGGGGATGTTATGGGATACCCTGAAGGTGGTCCTACAGGGAGACATCATAAAATATGCCACTATTTATAAAAAGAATCAGGTGGCTCTGCTGGAAGCACTGCAGGAACAGTTGCGGGTACTTCAAAAACAACATGAAGTAGGGGACGAGGCAGTTTTTCCACTATTGGAAAGTACACGACAACAAGTCCAATATTTGTTGGACCTTAAAACTGAACAAGTTTTAAAGTGATAAAGCCAACATTAAATGGAGGGCAATGAGCACCAACACCCGTAGTCTGGGAAACAAGCTTCCTGAGCTAGTAGCCTTGATGGAAGATGAACACTTGGATATTGTGGCAGTCACATAAACATGATACATGGGGAACCATGACTGGGATGTCAACATACCGGGCTACACAGTCTACAGAAGGGAAAGGGAGGGGGAAAAAGGAGGAGGAGTAGCTCTATACATAAGGGAAGGGATCAAAGCTACAGAACTAAAAACTAAAGGGGGAGGACAAGAGGCACTCTGGGTCACCTTGGAGACAGGGAATGGCATCACAATCCGCACAGGGGTTGTATACAGAACTCCATCTCAAGGGGAGGAAATGGACAAGAAAATGATAGAGGACATTCTCAAAATGGCTAAAAATGGGGAGATACTGTTGATGGGGGACTTGAATATGCCAGATGTTAACTGGATGACATGTACTGCAGCCACATCCAAGAGCAGGGTCATTATCGATGCCCTGCAAGGGGCAGGCCTTAGACAGCTAGTGTTGGAACCCACTTGGGAGGAAGCAATACTAGACCTGGTACTCTCAAATGGAGAGAGATCACAAATTAGAAGTCAGTAGACATCTGGGAACAAGTGACTGACTGTACAGTGTGCTTCACAATAAGCACAACCATGGAGACAAGCCACACAAAACAAGCATACTGGACTTTAGAAAGGCTGACTTTGGCAAATGGGTGAATACTGAGGAATACACTAGCAAATGGCCAAAAAGGAGGGTGGTAGAACAATGGAGAAAAATCAAAACTGCCATCATAGAGGCAACAAGCCTTTGTGTGAAACAGAAGAAAACAAAGCGGAGTAAAAACCACTATGGTTCTCAAAAGAGGTGACAGGGAAGGTTAAGGAGAAAAAGGCTGCATTCAAAAGTATAAGGCATCACAGAAGGAGCAATGACAGGAACTGTATCAATTAAAGCAGAAAGAAGAGGGAAGGCAGTCAGAATAGCAAAAGCCCAAACTGAGGAAAAAATAGCACGTCAGTTAAGAAGGGGATAAAACCTTTTATAGGTACATTAGGGAATAGAAAGGTTAAGGGAGGAATAAGTTAGGTATTAATAAGGGAGAGGAGGTTGTCGAGGGAGTCAGTGAAAAGGCAGAGATATTGAATGAATACTTTTGCTCAGTATTCACAAAAGAAGATGAGGAGGAGTTACCTAAACCAGACAATAGAAGCACTCTGGGTAGGGGGTTGACACCAGTCCATTTACAGAAGAAAGAGTCCGAAAGAACTCCTAAAACTCAGTGACAAAGCAATGGGGCCTGATGGGATTCACCCCAGAATCCTAAAAGAACTAAGGAGGACCTAGTGACACCACTGACCACACTTTTTAACAAATCATGGGAGGATGGGGTGGTACCTGAGGACGAGAGGAGGTCAGATGTGATTCTCCTTCACAAAAGTGGGAGCAAGGCAGAAGCAGGAAACTACAGACCTGTAAGTTTGACCTCAGTGGTAGGGGAAATGATGGAATCACTTCTGAAAGAAAGAATTGTTGAATACCTAGAGGCAGCATGGCACAGGACCCAAAGCAGCATGGATTTACAGCAGTAAGTTCATGTTAGACGAATCTAATAGATTTCTTTGACTGGGTGACCAAAGTAATAGACCAGGGAGGGGCTGTGGATATGGCCTACCTAGACTTTAGCAAGACATTTGACAGAGTCCCACACAAAAGATTAATAATCAAGTTAGCCAGCCTGGGAGTGGGTCCCAGGGTGGTAGCCTGGGTTGCAAACTGGCTGCACAACAGGACACAGAAGGTAATAGTGAGTGGAAGACATTCCGAAGAAAGGGGGGGTCACTAGTGGAGTACCTCAGAGCTCAGTACTAGGTCCAGTCCTCTTTAACATCTTTATAGGTGACATTGCAGAGGGTCTGGAGGGAAAGGTATGCCTCTTTGCAGATAATACAAAGATCTGTAACAGAGTTGATACACAAGGGGGTGTAGAAAGGATGAGAAGGGACTTGGCAAGGTTGGAGGAATGGTCAGACATATGGCAACTTAGATTCAATGCAAAGAAGTGCAAAGTAATGCACCTGGGAAACAAAAACCCAGGAGAAGAGCATGCAATAGCAGGGGAGGCACTAACAACAACAAAAATGGAACAGGACTTGGGGGTAGTCATATCAGATGATCTAAAGGTGGGTAAGCAATGTGAGGAGCCAGTAAGGAGAGCCAGGGTATACTGGGATGCATAGGAAGGGCATCACAAGTAGAAAAAGGAAGTGGTTATCCCTCTGTACAGACAGTTGGTGAGACCCCATCTGAGTACTGTGTGCAGTTTTGGAGACCTCATCTCACGAAGGACATAGACAGGATGGAAGCAGTCCAGAGGAGGGCAACTAAAATGGTGCAGGGTCTGCATCATAAATCATATGAAGAGAGACTGAGAGAGCTTAATATGTATACCCTTGATGAAAGAAGGGACAGGGGGGACATGATAGAAATGTTCAAGTACCTCATGGGAATCAACAAAGTCCAGGAGGGTAGCATCTTTTAGAAAAAGAGATGTGTAAGAACAAGGGGACACAATTTAAAGATAGAGGGGGGACGGCTCAGTGGTAATGTGAGGAAATCTTCTTTTACGGAGAGCGTGGTGGATGCGTGGAACTGCCTTTCTGGGGAGGTTGTTGGGGCCAAAACAGTGGGGGAATTCAAACATGCATGGGACAGACACAAGAAAATTGTAGTGGGGGTGGCAGGAACTAGGCTGTTGGTTAACTAGAATCTGCAGCTTATCCAGTAGGTAGGGAAATGGTCAGACTGGGTGGGCCAAGTGGTCCCTATCTGCCGTCAAAGTCTATGTTTCTATGTTTCTATGTCCTTTGCACCAACAATATGGAAAAATATTTCTGTACAAATTAGAAGCATAAGTAATCAGAGATCATTTTCTAAGGTATTGAAAGCATATCTCAGGGATTTGTCCAAGTGTAGAGCTTTTACAAAAGCAGTATTAACAGTATGGAGTTAATGTTTTTTGTAAAATTAAGTAGGAAAAACTAAACATTATTTTAAAAATTACTTAAATAATATTTTAGGGATTTATCTAGTGTGTTTGTTATTAGGATCTATTTCATGATGAGGAATTTGTATACCTAGTTATATAATTGTATGTTATGTATCACTTGATGATGGTGTTAGGTGTTTATATATTTTTAGGGATTGTAATCAAGCGTGCTTACCCATATACAAATAAAAAAATAAAAAAATCAAATCAAATTAAGGGAGGTACTCTTTATAAAGGATCAGTATCTACTAGAACAGATTATATGTTTGCATCCCCTTGAACGGAGACCAGTGGAGGCAATCTTCTGTCAGTAGAAGCTTCAGAATACAGGGCACTTTGCTTTTCTGTGGGGTGTCCTTTAGGCCCTGTGTTAATAAGAGATTATGGAAACTCAACATATCCCTTTTGAAAGAGGTGCAAGTAAAGGAGCAAATATGTCAGGTTCATAAAAGATAAATTGACTGGTTGGACTATATGAGTCCCCTCTAAGGTACTAGGAGGATTTTAAAAGGCATCTTAAAACACTGTTTATTTCTAAAGCAAATAAACAAAAACATTAAACATGTCATAAATATTTGTATTGGCTTCACCAGTTACAAAAACTGTTATCTTTAGCAGTGCGATCCCCAGATAATGATGGTCCCCAAAGTAAGGTCATAAAATCTGAAATTGTAAATATTATTGACAGAGACTGTCATCACTTATACGGGAGCAGATATCTGGAATGCAGTGGGAAGAGGAGGTACATCCTTTTGAAAATTGCTCAGATAGAATTAAAAACAGGGTTGTAACTGAGCTCCATGAGCAATGGGGGATTTTCCATACTAAGTCGTGGAAGATTATGGAAATAGTGGAACTCTATGCGTACAACATGTTTAGCACACCTTCCTCTACCATATCAGAATGGGTGTGTTTTTTTAAGGACCTGGAATTCCCTTGCTTATCTAGGAGGCCTTGCAAGTGATAGAGGCTCCCTTTTCTAAGCAGGAAATCTTTGCAGCTGGTACACGTCTAAATAATGCAGTAGCACCAAGAGAAGATGATTTACCTGGGAAGTTTTATAAGACATACTTAGTTGAATTGTGAGAAGTACTGGTTGAAGTATGGAACCAATTTCTTTCAGAAAGCAAGAAACATCTGACCTTTTAAAAGGGATAGTATTTTTTTCTTTTAAAGAAAGGAGACCAGTCAGATATAAAATAAACTGGAGACCATTAACCCTCCTGAACACAGACATCAAAACTGTAGTTAAAACTTTGAGTTAATGTCTAGCTGGAGCTGCATCTTTAGTAATTCATGTTTCACAGTTGTGTGAAATACCACATAGGACAATTCAAGATACCTTTTTATGTTAAGGGAGCATTTTGATAGTAGTGAGAGGGGCACAGTTGAAGGTCTTCTGTAAGCATTAGATCAGGAGAAGGCGTTCAGCGGTGTCCAACATGATTTTATGTATTATGTGTTGCAACAGTATGGGATACCCATGAAATTCATATATTGGATTAAAATGTTATATAAGGCAGCGACCATAATTCGTCTTGTAAATGGGAATGTTGGCACAGTGCAAGAGCTGCAAAAGGGGTTAAACAAGGCTGTCCACTTAGTCCCAATATGTGTACATTTTGCCTTGATCCCATTTTAAGGAAAATAGAAGTTGTACAGTCAATAATTCCACTCCAGATAGAAGGGGCTGCAGTCCAAAACAAACACTGGTTTATGTGGACAACATTTGCCTTTTGGTGACAGATGTGCGTACTGGTCAATGGCCATGGTCTTATTTGTAAATTGTGGGTTCATTTCTAGATCCCAGCTAAACATTGAGAAACGCCTGGGGGTAGCAATGGAACAAGACAGGACTTTACAAAGTCAGAATGTAGTGGGAATACAGTTTACATCTGAGCCTGTTAAAGTTCTTGGAGATTGGTTTAGACAGGTTAATATGGCAGCATTTAAATGACAAATGAAGTTTTATTTGGCAGAAGCAAAAGTTATGAAATAGTGTACAGTGCTTTTATCTACAGTTAAAGGGGTTTATTTAGTTAAAACTTTCCTGGTTCCTATTTTTTTATATCCAAGTTTTCTACCTCCCCCCCCCCAGCTTGTTTAGTGGCCAAAGTATACAGTGTATTTTTAGATTATTATGGGAGAGCAGATTAAATCCAGACTAGCAGAACCATACTTATAGGGATATTAAAGAAGGAAGCCTGGCTATGATGGTTTTTTTATTGTCAGATTTTTAGTTACAATTTGAGACCTATATTATTAAGTATGACTTCCCCAGGCCTGGTGCTAATGCAAGGGACGTGTTTGGCTTTTTAAATTTATGGAAAGAGGAAAAACTAAAACATGTGAAAAGGGAGCCGGAGAACAACATAAGATTATTTACTTAAATATTTTTCTAAATTAAAAAGTTAGAAGATGTCAGATTCATTGATTTGAAATAATATAGGGAAAAACTGTATAAGTGGGTTCAACATACTATTTTTTACATCACACCTGTTTTTTCACTACAGTGTGGTATTTCAGATACATTGACAATTTCTCAATTTACAGACAGTTGGGAGCCAAAAAAGATGTGTGATGTAGTATGGCGTTCTGCCCATGAAAGATTAAGTGTGAAGGGGAATGCTAAGCTCAAGCAGGTCCAGACAGACATTGTTCCAGGCTAGGATGTTTAGCCAAGGAAGAGAGTATGGAACATCTGTTTTTCACATGTAGCTGTATTGAGCCATTGTGGATGCTTCTAGCTCATAGAGACCCACTTCTCAAGTATATGGCTTGACCTACTACCCCCTCATACTGACATATCCCTTCTGGTCTCATCTTACTTTCTCTCTATTCCTCATTAAGTTGAGCAAACCTTCTATCTGGTGACTGCAAGTTCCATCTGTGTCTCTTAGGTACTATTTACTCAGAATTGCCCTGCTTCTTCTTCTTTTGTCAGGTAATATACACCCAAACCCTGGCCCTCCACAGCAACTCCACTATCGCAACAGCAATAATGGTAATCTAAAACTAGCCACCATCAACATCCGCAGCTTACTGTCCAAATTCAATGATCTGCAAGTCTAGGTAGCACAGCACAATCCAGATGTTCTTTCCTAAACCTGGCTATCTCAGAAAATACCTTATGCCGCCATCTCCATTACCGGCTATACCTTATTTAGACAGGATAGGACTGGAAAAAGGGGAGGGGGATGTGTGATTTATCTTAAAGATTCGTTGAAGGGGTAAACACTCCTTTCAATGGTCCCCGTTAACAACTCTCAGGTCCTAGCTGTTAAATTAATCTTAGGCCACTGTGGCAAATCGCTCGTCCTAGTATCAGTTTATATCCCCCATGGTGACCAGGCCACTGGTTTCAAAATGTTCCTTGACTATCTAAGCAACTTACCCCATCCCTCGGAGGTTATGGTGTTAGGCAATTTCAACATTAACTGGCTGACCCCGGAAGCTGACCCCTATAAGGATGCTATCTCAGCTATTGATGTTACCCAATTGGTGACAACCCCCACAACAATTAATTACAGGACTGCCCACAGCACACTCCTTGACCTAATCCTCACCACCCACCCTGAAAGAATCACCTCCATTACTGTCCTCCCTGATTCATTAAGTGACCACTCCCCAGTTATGTGTCTCTGGTCTAATAAGTCCACTAAGTCACCTGCGAAAGTAATTCTATAATGTGTCCTAAAAAGAGGGCAACTTAAACACCTCCAAGCCTATCTCAAACAGTGCAACTGGTCACCCATGGACATGGCCCAAAATGTTGACCAAGCACTTGACTTTTTCATTACCTAATTCAATCAAACCTGGGACACTGTCACCCTGCTTCACAAATGGAAGGTTAAGGGTGTAACCAACCCATGGATAACCCCCAAACTGCAAGGAATACCTGCTAAAATTACTCACTTCAAATATGAGCTCTCAAACACCTGGGGTAATGGCAAGAGATTTGGGGAAAACATTAAAGGAACACTGTCAACCTTTTTTGCATCATATTGTTTTTTGGTAAAAACCCACATTTTATGATTGCTTACCTTCTCTAAAATTAATTGATGTTACTGGTTGTTTTATTTGCCTCCTTGCTTATTAGAAATGAAATGCATAGTGATGTATAGCTAGCCCAGCTTTGTTTTTCTCAAATCATTGATCTACTCTTAGTGCACACTTCCTGAACATTAGAAACACCTTGAAACAGTGCAGCCACTCATGACACAATAGTCTCCACTACTCCCACTGCATAGCAAGTAGCTAGATTCTGTTGGGGTGTTCCTGAGTCCAGGAAAGATGCAGTGGGAGCTGGTAAAGAAATGTAAACAAACATGTTTTTTGTGGTAACACCAATATGGTGGACAGTCAGTTTTTCACTGTTTTAAATTAGAAAATGGATCTGAATCAAACTGACAGCTATATCTACAGTCTCTATAGAATGTGAACAATCTACAAAATGCATTTTTTTAAAATACACACAATTTGAGGCTTAAGGGGGTTGAGTGTGTCCCTTTAAAGACCTCATGGGTAAGCCCAACAAAACATCCCCCTCTTTGATTGTGGAGAATGGTACAATCCTACAAGACCCTAAACAGATAGCTGACACCTTTAACACTGCCTTTATGGACCTAAGTGGCATACTTTCCTCCTGACTTTTTCAATGCACCTGACAAGTTAGGTACTACTAGTAATTTTCTTCCCCCCAGCACCCCACCCATCTATTTCAAGAAAGTCACCCTTAATGAAACCAAAAAATACCTACAAAGGGTTCTTGGAAAATCCAGATTTAGTATTAACTGTCTTAACCTCAAGCTCCTAAACCTTACACTAGATGTTGTCCTGAAACCCCTAACTAAACTCATAAACCTATCACTCACTCATAGTCAGTTCCCCCAAATTTGGAAAGCGGCAATTGTAACACCAGTTCATAAAAGTGGAGACAGGTTAATGCACTCTAACTATTGCCCAATATCTATCCCCCCCACAAAGCACTAACGCGCATTGTCTCCAACCAATTGTCTGAGTACCTGGCTAAATACTATATCCAATATCCACAGCAGCATGGCTTTAGAAAAGCTCATAGCACTGCTACTGCTCTGCTTGACTATAGAGATTTTCTCCACAAGGCTCTTGACCGGGGTCACCCCTTGGAGTCAATATATGTCGACCTCACTAAGGCCTTCAATACTGTAAAGCACACCCAACTATTAAATTCACTCCCTGCCCTCGGTCTCTCCAATTGGGTGACAAAATGGTTCAAGAGCTGTCTTGAAGGTCGTGTGCAACAAGGCAAAATCTGTGATACTTTCTCTGTCTCTGACAGTCATGCTGTGTGCTCTGGGGTCTCTCAAGGGTACAATCCTTGGACCTCTACTATTCAGTCTTTTTTTTAATAATCTCCTGCAAGCATGCACCAGCAACATGGTACTCTATGTGGATGATGTCGCCCTCTTCTCAAGCCAGTCTGAGCTCCTCCTTCCTATGAGAGACCTAGAAACTAATTTTGAAATGGTTGAAGCCTGGTTTGCTCAGCACAAATTAATTATGAAGTACAAGAAAACCAAGATTATGCTCTTCACAAGTCCACATAACAGACATAAAATAGCCCACCTAACAATACTGAATAACCAAAGTCTGCCTCTTGAACAGGTCCATGAATTTAAATATCTTGGAATAATTTTATATAGTTCACTATCTTACACCATGCATGTCAACCTAATCTGTAAGATGATAAACTCTAGGATCGGGATTCTAAATTGGCACAAACACTGCCTGACCCCTGAAGCACTGTGACTAGTGGTTCCTAGCTCAATCCTTTCTATTGTTGACCATGGTCTGGTTATATATGGAGCTGCTGCTGCTACCACCCTCGAGAATCACCATAGCACTTAATAAATCCTGCCGACTGGTATCTGGGGCCCATAAGCACACTCACACATGCTGACTATATGAACAGACCAACTAGTTGCACCTTAAGGGCAGGGTTACATACCAGATCTGCTTTATAATAATAATAATATATAATAATAAATCTTATTTCGCATAAGCGCCATTCAGGCCATCAAGGCACTTTACAAAAAGATAAAACAACCATGTAAAACAATAGACATAATAATAAATAAATATCATACAGATATAATAAATAACAGGGAATCAGAATTATGTGGTGCTATCACAGGTGAGGCTCCATAAAAAGGTTTTCAATGCCTGTTTGAACACCACCACAGTCATGCACTCCCAAAACTGATGGGGTAGAGAATTCCAGAGGGTTGGGGCCGCGTGCATAAAAGCACGGGCCACAGAGGATTTCAGAGACACCCTCAGAATCTCTAGCAACCCCTCATCAGCCGACAGAGGCTGTCACACCGGATGGTGAGGAACGGGAATCTCTTTCAAGTAGTCTGGGCCCAGTCTGTGTAGGGCTTTATAAGTCAGTAAACCAACTTTAAAGGTGATCCACCACCTAATCGGCAGCCAGAGCAGATCGCGCAGCACGGTGGTAATATGAGATACTCGAGAAGCCCCAGTTATCAGTCATGCTGCTGCGTTCTGCACGAGCTGCAGGCGGTGGATTTCAACCCCAGAAAGCCCTAAGTACAGGGAGTTACAATAATCGAGGCGCAAAGTCACAAAGGCATGGACTAATGTAGGCAAGTCCCTGGATGGAACCTGGTGCTTAATCCTGGAGATATGGCAAAACAATCAGCATAGGCCTAACACCTCCTGCCACTCGGCCTCTTCTAGTGCCGACTTTCAATCCTTATAGTACTCATAGTGCGTCCAAACTGTCCTACTTGTCCCCTTGTGCCAGAACACTCAGCCTCAGGATACGTTCATGTTCAGGGCCCCAACCTGGCTTAATGGACTCCCCTCTGACATCAATGCTGTATCAAAGCTTGGCCCTTTTAAGATTAAACTCCACCAACACCTTACAGCACTTGGCAGCTGTGACTGCCCTTCCTAAGCTATCATTGCATAAGGCCCTTATTTACTTCCATCCCCCTACAGCCTCCTTATTCCACACACACTACCTAGCTATCCTACATTCACCTCTCTCCTTGATTGGTGGTATTAACTCCCACCTATTCCCTTTCCTACACCTCTTCCCCCCCACCTCACCTCTCCCTAACCTTGTCTCTCTCTGAATATTACTGTTTGTTGCCCCTTACCCCCTCCCCCCACACCCCACACCTATCTCCCCTTTGTCCTCCTCCCCTTTCCACCCTTTCTGACATTCTTCCATCTAAACTATCCTCCCCCTTTACAAGTTAATTTGACAAAGACACTCACTGACCTCTTTATTACCTGATTGTGTACCCTTTGAGTTGTGTCTTACACGGTACCCTGCTTCCCCCCACCCTGCACCTATCCCCCTCTGTCCTCCTGCCCTTATCACCTTTTCAGACATTCTTCCTATTCTCCCCCCTGTTCTTTTCTAACTTTTCTGTTCACTATTCTACCCTTTACAATTTAATTTGACAAAGTCACTTACAGACTGCTATATTACCTGTGCCTGAGCTCATTAGGTGTGCCTTACATGATACCATGCTTGTTATGATATTGTAATGTTAAATTTATTCTTCACATTTTGTCAACTGTTTGTACTTTCTTGATGTGGAACCTTTGTAAAAGAACCACTGGTTCAAAGGTGTTTGTAATCTGAGATAGCAATAAATAAATAAAAATAAATAAAGGGTGGTTAAGAATTAGTTTTATTCTTATTTGAGATAAACACAATTGTACATATCCCACTAATGCAAATCATCATGGGAATCATGCAAATCATAGCACATGAATTTGGACTGGGTCAACTTTAAGCAGAATTGCATGGTGCCAAAAGGCCTCACAATGCAACCAGCAAAGGCTAAGAACAGCAGACACAGACACCTGCGTTTTCCTTATTGGGATTCATCAGTGTGTCATATCTGCATCTCAGACCAGGGGGAGGGAGCCTGCCTTAGTAGAGTCATACTTCCTTGAATCAGGGGGAGCCCATAGTAAAGAACAGTAGAACTAGAAAAGACAAGAACCCCAGAACAAATGCCTTGAGGCAAGGGTTACCCAGGAAGGGTATTAGCCTTATAGTCAAATTTCAGAAATTTTTTTATTACTTCTCTTCTTTGCAGTTTGAGGGAGTTCTATTCCAGTCACCCACAATGGGATCAGTATTTAAAATCTGTACTGGACTGGTTGGGGAGGGGGGGGGAAGAGTGGTATGTTTGCCAAAGGTTGCATTAGGGTAAGGGGGATTTTACCCTGTCTCTAAATAGGCTCATCAGGTTGCCCCATCTCCCTTCTGACCTCCAGTGAATACATGTTCAGTTTTCTAAGCCAGTACTCATAGGAACTGCCCTGTTGGACCCGAGTGATATTGTTTACCCTATGCTACATTATCTCTCATCTGTCATTGTCTTTCCTTAGGTGTTGACTCCAAAACTGGTACACTATTCCAGATGAGGTCTTATCAGTGATTTATGAAGAGGTAGTATCACCTTTTTCCTCCTGCTATAGAACCCCACCCCTCAGTACCCTCCACGATTTTGATTGACTTGCTGTAGGCCTTGCTACATTGGCTAGTGTTTTTAAGGGAGTCACTTATTAGGACTCCTGTTTCTTCAGTTGTAGTGCTCAGCTTAACCTCTCCCATCCAATATTCAGTCCTGTGGTTCTTTTTCCCTATGTGCATCATCTTGCAAGTTATGGCATTGAATTTCTATTGCCAAACCTATGGAACACCTCTTTAACCTTTACAAGTCCTTCTGCAGCTCCCTTACCCTGTCCTGAATGTCTTTCCTGTCACAGAACTTCACATCATCTGCAAAGGGACGCATCTTACCCTGTATTTCTTCTCCCACATCACTGATGAACATATTAAAAAGAACTTGTCCCAGAACTGACCCAAGCATCACACCACTTGTGACCTCCCTCTCACCTGACTTAACCACCACATTCTATTGTATCCCCCTCAAACCACCTCCCACTCATCTAACTAGGTAAATTGTTGCTCCCAGATCCCCTACCTTCTTCAGCAACCTTCTGTGTGGCATCAAGTCAAATGAATTGCTGATGATGAAGTAGTGCAAATCCCGTGCTTGTCTCTTATTCACTGTCCTAATTATCTAGTCAAAGAATACTGCTGTATCAGGTTGGTCTTACGAGACATCACTGCCATGAACCCATGCTCCATACTGTCCTGTAGCCCTTTTCTTTTTAGGTAGTCCACTAAGTCCTCTTTGACTAGTGCAGTTTTGGAGGCCACACTTAAAGAGGGACATTAAACTCCTGGAGAGGGTCCAGAGGAGGGCAACCAAAATGATTTGGGGCTTGGGGGGCAGGACCTATGGGGAGAGGCTTGAAGAGCTAAATATGTACACATTGGAAGAGAGAAGGGACCGGGGGGACATGATAGAGGTCTTCTGGTACATGAAGGGGGTAAAAGGGAGGAGCAGTCAGGGTGCCAAGGAAGGAGGAGGGGCAACTAGAGGCATGGGTGGAAGCTGGAGGGGGAAGATTCAGGGAGAAAGGAGGAGGTGCTACTCACGGAGAGGTGGTGGAGCTATGGAATGCACCTCCCAGGGGCTGGTGGAGAGGCAGAGACGGGGTGGAAGGGTTCAAGAAGGGGTGGGACAGGTACAGGGGAAGGGTTCTGGAAGCAAAATCCAATGCAGCGAGAATATCCAGAACTGGGAAGGGAGAAGCCAGAGAAGGCAAGGGGGGCAGCAAGGTCAGCTCCCAGGGTGGGGTCTGACCAAATGAGCAGACATGAAAAACCGTTAGGCCTATTCTGCTGGCATTTTAGTAGGTTAGTATTAGTTTATCCACAATGGATGTAAGACTGACAGGCCTCTAGATACCCAGTTGCTCCTTGTATACTGTCCTTTAATCTTTTGGAACCTTCCCTGACTGAAGTGAACTTTTGAATAGCCCTGCCAGGGATTCAGACTGTGCCAGTTTATTGAGCACACTTGGATGCATTCCATGCAGCCCTGGAGCCTTTGCTGTTTTCAGACTTGCAAGTCCTTTTCTAACTTTTTCTCCTGTAATAAATGCTCTTACCTGTTTCAGGGATCCTGCTTGCAGCAGCCAATATGCCACATTCGGGCAAAGGCCTGCTGTCCTCCACTCTGAATACTGAGAAGAAATAGTTGTTAAGAGTGACTGCCCTTGGGGTGGAGCCAGTTGCCATAGAGGACACACATGTTTTACTTTAGCTTACACCAGACACCCTGAAAAGCATTAAAGGATTGTTTTTTGTTTGGGAAAAAATAACAACAGGCACACATTCAGCTTTATAACACCTATCATTTATCCAGTTGCTGCCTTGAACTTCTCCAATATTGGAAATCCACAAAAAATGGAACCCAGTGGTGGTGGCAAGACAGGCCAACAAACACCAGGGACTGGAGGTGATATGACAGCCAGATTGGCTACTAACAATGATGTTCTTCGAGCTGTACATGCTCTGGAGCAGAGGGTCATACAACTTGACCTGAAAATTTAGGACTTTTAAAACAAGCTCTCTTATTGTGAAACTCAATCTGCAACAACCTTGAATGAAGCAAAAGAGGTAGCCAGAGCCACACTGAAAGCCTCAGCAACATCAGGAGGGCTCATCAAAGAGAATAAGGCTATCCAGTTCTGTATGGAGGCCCTGGAAAACTCTACTTGTTCAAACAATCTCTGGATTCTTGGACTTCCAGAGTTAGTGGAGTGGGATTCCCTTGGGACTTCATTTGGGACTTTCTGGTTCATAATTTGAAACTAGACCCACCTCTGGTAGTCCAGCACTGCTACCATATCACCTCCAGAAAAAGCAAGAAAAGTGATACCTCAGTGGTACCGTGAGGTACCTCGAGGTAGGAAACTTTTCAATAAGTGCCACTGTATGTTGGTTTTACATAGCTTTCAGTCTTGGGAACTTCCACATGTCACAGTCTGAAGTCCGTCTTGTAATACATTTTGCAGAGTTGGTCTTCCTTTCCTTCTTCGTCTGTTTTCCTTGCCCTCAATTTCTCTTTAGAACTAGGAAGTAAGGAGTTCACCCATTGTTTGTTATTATGGTGGGCTAGGTTTACAATTTAGGATATCCCTGACTGGATTCAAGTAAAATAAATGTTGGTTATGAGGGAAATGCCGGCTTTAAGATCTAATGCTTGATTACAAGGGTGTCGGTGTAGAGTATGTAAGAAAGCATAACACACATGATGTACTTTACGCTTTATTGGAACCACATGGCTTGTTATTGCTGTCTGTGATATATTTTTGAACAGTTTCATGTATGTGCAAAGTCCACCCTGTGTTAGTCAGCTAATGCTATGGGACATTCAAATGTTGTGACTGTTATTAAACAGATTTTATCCTGCTCACCTCCCTGTTGGGGTATTAATCTATACAATCAGTTACTACATCCTAGTAAAATAATTTTTATTTGGTACCTGTGTAATGCTCAGTGCTTGTCATGGATTAAAGGTTTGTAAGTTCTGTATTTGTAAACTAATAAAAAGAACTAAAAAAAAGTATGACTGCCTTTGGCTTGCCCTCCTTCCTCTACTGCCCTGCTCCACTTTGTCAGCCAAGCAATTCCTCTCTCAGCTTCCTTTTTTACCCTAATGTATCTGAAGAACTGATTTTTCCCTCCCATGATACCCTCCGCAATATGCAGCTCTGTGTCTCCTTTTGCACCCTTGACTTCCTTTTTGGCCTCCTTCATCTTTTCCTATTACTTGCTGCATTCCTCATTGTCCTGTTTCTCCTTGTATCTATGGAAGGCCCATTGTTTTAGCCCTCACTTTCTCCTTGAACTTCTTAGAGAACCATAATGGTCTACTGTGCCTGTTACTCTTTGTAGCTATTCTCAAGCATGACTTTTTTTGCCACTAGTATGGCCCATTTCATCACTGCCAATCTCTCATCCAGCCTCATTAGTTTGTCCACTCCAACCAACCTATCCTTGACTAATTCCCTAATCTCTTCAAAATCTGTCAACTGAAATACAGATCTGCAGCCTTGGATGAGGATATACTGGTACACAGAATCAGTCTGAACTGCATACTGTTATGATCACTGGACCCCAGTGGTTACCCAGTCCACACTTTGCCAACCTTTTCCAAACTTTCAAGAACCACATCGAAAATGGCTGCCTGCCTTGTGGGCTCCTTAATCAGTTGCACCAGCAGGCAGTCCTGCAACATGTCTAGCAGGTCCTGACTTCTAGTACTTTTAGGTGCTGGAAAATTCAGTCTATATCTTCTAGACTCAGATTCATCCACACCAATACCTCCCCATTTATGGCCCCTTCTCAATTTATTATCCTAGTTCCCTATTGCTCTCATCCCCTTGTCCCTGCAGTCTATAGAACACCCCATATACAACTTCTTACCCAATGCTATCATAAGCTGTTCTCACAGTGATTCTGTCTCTCCATTCCTTCCCATGATGAATCAGTCCTCTATACCCTTTATGCCTTGCTTGACATATAGGACTACCCCACTTTTTCTCTCATCCCTAAATCATCTAACTATGGTGCACCCTGGTACTGCCAGGCCCCAGTCAGTATTCCCACTGATCCATATTTCTGTAATGACTACAAGATCTAATGCTACATCTGCTACCATTTCCTGGAGCTCATAAATTTTGTTTCATAGGCTCCTAGCAGTTTGGCAAACTGCCTTCTGTCATGTACATTTACCCTTCCCTTTTTTGTCAGCTTTCCTCCATTTGTACTCCCCTTCCATCCTTAATTTCAGATTTTCCTGTCCCTTGCTTGCTTTGTGAGACCCCCCCACCCTGGCACCATTTCTTAACTTATGGACCTCTACCTTGCTGTTTCCATTCCCACTGCTTCTAGCCCCTATTTCAGAGGAAGTCAATGCTAGATTCCCCTTTTGGTCTCCATGATCTGTGGTTCCCCCAACCTCATTCACCCCAGCACTCAGTTTAAACTGTTTGGGGGCAATACAATCCAGTCACTCTTGTGGTCACTTAGCAGATGCAACCATTATTTTTACTTATGTATTTAATAACAGAAACATGCACCTGACACCAAGTTTTGGCAAATGGTGTCAGAAAAAAGGGTTGCGGATATTCAACTCTGAGATTATTCATCTGATGTTAGACAAAGAAGGAAAATGCAAGTTTGTTTTTTTATTTGTGATTGACTTAGAAAGCAATCCTTAGTAAAAAAAAGTGCAATATTCAAGGACATTTTTCTAGCATCAAGTCAGGAGCAAATATGAAAGTTTTGTTTTTCATGTGTTATTGACTTGTCAGTCAAAAATAAAAAAAAAACCTGTATAACTTTTAAATTTGGTCTTTACTCATCATGAACACATGAAAGTCAATAATAATTTGTAGAATCTGTAACTCAAAAACTAAGTGAAATGCAGAGCCACTCAGAGATCTTGGTTCCTGTGATTAAAAACAGCACAGACGTAGAAGAAAGCCACAACACTTACCAGTACAAATGAGGGTCCATACACGAAAGACTTTGCTTGAGGTACCGCTCATTTATTTTATCAACAGAGACAAAGTGCAAAACAATACCACAGCTTATGGGAGCATTGAAGTCCTGACATTTTACCGATTCACTGAGCTTTTTCAAAGAACTTAAAAAACTACTTGGTCAATTCTTTGGAAAAATAACATGACTTAGACTCTGGCACCAAGAGAGAGCATGCTAATTTTCCAAAGTCTAGGTCCAAAAATTGTCTAGTTAAAAGCGGTCAAATATAGGGTTTTGACAAAAAAAAAAAAGAATCCTAACAAACACAAGCTACCATGTCAGTATTGCCTGTTTGTCTGTCTGTCTATCTAGCTATCTGTCTGTCCATCTATCTATCTATCTATCTATCTATCTATCTATCTATCTATCTGTCTATCTGTCTATCTGTCTATCTGTCTGTCTATCTTTAGGTGCTGTGTTTGTGGACCTAACCAAGGCATTCAATCTAGTTAATCATCCTCTTCCATAAATAGATTGAGAAACTGAGGCCCTGGACATTCATCCTTGGCTTGGTTTTCCAACTATTTATGTAACAGGTACCAAAAAGTACAATTTGGAGTAGGATGTTTTTCATCCAGAAGAAACATGCAACATACTGTACCTCATGGGTTGATCCTTCACCTGTTGCTCTTTTCTTCCTTTTATTAATCCTACTGTTAATGTTACTTCTGACTCTAAGCTTATCCTATACATTAATGATGCCATGTTATTTTCTCATTCAAACTCTGTAAACCACATTAACACTGCTCTCATTTATGAATTAAAAACTGGTTGAATATTAATAATTTTGTGTTAAATGAATCAAAACCCAAAACAATGTTGTTTGTAATATCACTTATGGTTAAAAGCTGTACTGTTGGTTTAAGGCTACTTATCATGAATGTTCCACATCTAGAAGGTGTATCTATGTTCAAGTATTTGGGTGTAGTATTAGACTCTACCCTAAGCTGTGCATCCCATTTGGATCAAATTACTGCTATAATCCATTGTAAAATTGTAAAGCTTTAAAGAATTAAAAATAGTTTGACCAAGAATACTTGAACAGCCATCACCACACACAATACATTGCTAATAATAAACTATGGTAATATTGCAACTGATCTAACCTCTTATTCTACATTGTCTAGAAAATCCATATTGCTATCCAGGATATGGAATTCTGCTCTGATAAAGTATCATCACGCACATCACTGTAATGTTTTGATTCAACTAAACTGTCTTCCCTTACAACTGAATTTTAATGTTGTATTGTCTCATTTTTGACAACAAAGTTTTGAAACTTGGTAAACCTAATTGTTAAAAAACAGCTAGTTAAATAATGTAGAGCAATAAGTAACTCATGTTCCTCAAACACAGGCACCTTAAAGATACCATCGGTCCATTCTGTGATGGGACAATGGTCCATGGCATATATTGCTTCCTCAATATGAAACACTACCTTATAATGTTAAATACAGAATTGCAAAAAACTTCATTAATGTTCTAGTTAGGATTAAAGCCAAAAAAGTAGGAAAATGTGGTGTTAAAGTTTCCAAACCTAACATCCCATCCCAACCTTGTACACACCAATATGCATTGGGGGTGTGCCTTGGGGTCATCACCCCATTCCATAAGTAAATAAGCAGAGATGGGTGCAGTATAGGATAATGGATTGAGAGGGCTGAAGACCCCAAAGTATATTCTGATGCCTGTTGGTGTGTGCAGGTCGGGAGTGGGGTGTTATGTAAGGAAACCATAATACCAAATGTCCCTACTTTTGTGGCTTTAAATCTAGCTATAGCATTAACAAAGTTTTTTTTTTTCAGTTTATTTCCTTACTTTTTGAGATAGTGAAATCAGATCCTTATATGCCTGTGGGAGCACTTTGCCCTCCATGCCCTGCGCTCCCATCCCTCCTTCCATTTATATGACAACAGTGACCAAATCATCAGTATAGCCATTTTATTACCCCCACCTCA
This sequence comes from Neoceratodus forsteri, assembly GCA_016271365.2. Taxonomy (NCBI): domain Eukaryota; kingdom Metazoa; phylum Chordata; order Ceratodontiformes; family Ceratodontidae; genus Neoceratodus; species Neoceratodus forsteri. Next base: position 270,559,982 of record CM057453.1, read on the forward strand.
TGTACCCGGTACAGAAAATTTCTGAATCCCCACCAAAATGTAATTCTGTATAACTGCAACACCATTCTGCCCAACAGGTATGGGAGCACATTTTGGCCAGGATTTGAAAAATGACATCTGTGACATACATGAGACGAGGTAATAAGAAGGCTATGTTGAAAATCTGGGGTGAAAATATTTAAAATTTCCAAAGTTACAAGTGTGCATAGCAAAATTGCAATGAATGGTCATAACATTGCGATTTTTATATATTTTGACCCCACATTTTCAACATAGCCTTCTTATGACCCCACATCATGAACTAGGGCAGAACAATTTCCAAATCCCACCCAAAAGTGAATTTGCCAAGCAAACTCAACATCAGCTTTCAGGTGGGAGTTGCAAAATGGCAGTCCTATTTTTCATGAGTGGGGTCCACAAATTGACATGTTGAAAATTTGGGATCAAAATGTTAAAAAATGGCAAAGTTGTGCACCAAAGTTGAAATCCCATTGAAATACATTGAACCACATTTATCTTATTGTAGTTTCTCATATTGCAGTCACCCATTCCACCAGCATGACGTGTCTTTGATCAGAGAGTGGATCTTGAACCTAAGACATGTTCAAGGGAGTTAGAATGTGTGGCGGTGTACTGAGGGGTGTGGGGTTGTGGGTGCTGAGTGGTAGGTGGGGTGGCTGACCTATGAAGGACTATTTTCTTTTTTTACAGGTTTTGTAAAAAAAATAATCATTGAGGGACTGTTTTCTTCATTTCAGCTTTTTTCTGCAATGGGAGGGTGTGGGGTGCCACTAGACCCCAGGGAACAAAACTAGCATGATGAGGATGGTGACTGGAGGGTGGGGGGTTGCAACTAGACACCAAGGAATAAAATTAAATAATGGGGATGATGATGGGTGGTGGGGGGTGCCACTAGTCACCAGTGAACAAACAACATAACAGGGACAGTGATTGATGGGTGGTGGGTACCACTAGATCCCAGGGAATAACATTCAAATAACAGGAACAGTGATCAGTGGGTGCTGGGATGTCACTAGACAACAAGGAATAGCATTCAAATTATGGGAACAGTGATCAGAGGGTGGGGAGCCACTAGACACCAGGGAATAAAATAACGGGGATGATGATTGGAAGGTGGGGGATGCCACAAGAAACCAGGGAATATATGTTTATTTAATTTAGGGGGACACTGATCCATGGGTGGGGGTAACATTAGACACCAGGGCAAGGGATGCTCACAGTTCACACTGCAGTCGGCAGCATGAGTTCAACTGTGGTTGCAGAAGTTAAGAAATTTCAGCTGTTCTCATACAGAAAATGTCTGAGGAATGCCCTCTTTCTAAGCTGGGCACCCAGGATTTTGGGTGCCCAGAAAATATATTTGTGGCCATAATATCAATGAACAAACATCAGAATCTGGCTAAACGGGTCCCATTTAGTTAGGGTCTGATGTTCGTTTTTAAAAATCCCATAATTTTTATGTATTTTCCACATTTGTCAGTTTGTGGAAAAAATCAACAAGATGGCAGTTGGCACGGCATTAAAAAATGTTTCTTGCCCTACCAATTAAGTGGGTGCAAAAGCAAAAATCAGCATTTGTGGATTCAAATGTTTACTCTCACTGCAGAATGTCATCTGAAAAACCCCTACTGTGCATGTGTAGGTCTGAAAACAGGAAATTTGAAAGCCTTATAATTCAGCAACCCTTATATATTTTTTTACCAGTCCTGTCAAAGGCACTACATTGGGACATGACACATGTGTCCTGCAAGTTTGCAGGAAAAATTATATATTAAACATAGACTCTAGGGGAGAGCAAAGAAAACCCTTGTTAAGTATAGGAAAAAAGTTAGGCATTTCCAAAAAATGACACATGCAGATCTCAGAACCTACACAAGCTGCCATCACAAAGATGTTCAAGGATGACAACCTTGCCTCCTAGACAACACATAGAAAGTGTCAGCTCATTTCTTCTAATGGAGCCAAAGATATTAATGTGCAAAGTTAGGGGTTTAACATTGAACAGCCTACTCAACCTAATTATAGGGGTGCTACTGCATTCCAATGATATATTCTTTGCAAAAAACTTAATTAATACACTAGTTAGGCTTGAAGCCAGAAATGTAGGGAAATGTGATGTTGGGGTTTCCAACCCTAACATCCCAGCCCCATCATGCAAGCATCAACAGGTGTGGGGGATGCCTTGGGTGGTCAACCCTAAAGTTCATCCCAGTCCATGAGTAAATAAGCTGAGATGAGTACAGTACATGAGAATGGTGTGAGCTTTAGGGTTGACAAACCCCAAGGCACACCCCCATGCCTATTGCTGCCTGCACAGTGGGCTGGGGTGTTAGGGTTGGAAACCCTAATGTTACATTTCCCTAATTTTGTGACTTAAGCCCTAACTTGTGCATTAACAAGTTTTTTTTGCAAAGAATTTCCTTACTTTTTGAGATAGTATAATTGCATTTGTATTTGCCTCCGGGCCCTGTGCTCCCATCCCTCCATAGATATGTACATGTATGTTGCCATTGAATCACAGGGCCCTCCAGTCTCTGTGCTTACTTTTCAGCCACAACAGCAAACAAATTGTCAGGATAGTCTTTTTATTACCCCACCTCATAAGCACTGTGCTGAGAATTTTCAAATCCCTGCTGAAACATCATTCCACACCACCGCAACTTCATTCTGAGCCATAGGTGCAAAACCACATTTTGGTCAGGATTTTAACAATAACAGCTGTCACATTCATGAGGTAGTGTAAAAAAATGGTCATGTTGAAAATTTGGTGTCAAAATATGTAAAATTACAAAAGTTACAAGTATTCAAAGTAAAATTTCAATGTATGCACATAACTTTGCCATTTTTACATATTTTGATCCCTATTTTCCAACACACAGTAGCATTTTTATGATCCCACCTCATGAACAAGGTTGTACAAATGTTCAAATCCTGCCCAAAAGGTGATTTCGCCATGTGACTGCAAAATCACCTTTTGGGACAGATTTCCATTATTCCACTGATATTGCTCATGAGGTAGGGTTCCCAAAAAGGTCATGTTGAAAATGTGAGTTCAAAATATGCAAAAATAACAAAGTTATGCATCAAAGTTTAAAACCCCATTGAAATACATTGAACCGCATTTACCTTAGTTTCTCATATTGCAGTCAGTGGTTCCAGCAGCAAGACACATCTTCAATCATAGAGTGTATCTTCACTCTGGGACCTGTTCATGTGAATAAAGGTGTGTGAGGTATATGGGAGGTGTGGTGTAGGGCACTCAGTGAGAGGTCAGGGTGGGGCGGTTGGATCTATTATCTTTCTTACAGGTGCTAAAAAAAGACATCAAGGGACTGTTTTCCTTATTACAGAAAGGTGATTGGAGGGGGATGCCACCAGGGAAAGAAACAAAAATTATTGGGATGACAATTGGATGGTGGGGATGCCACTAGACACTAGGGAAGCAAAAGTAATATTACAGGGACAATGATCAGAAGGAGGGCACTATACACGAGGGAAACAAACAAAATATTATGGGGAATGTGATCAGGGGAAGGGGGGTTGCCACCAGACATCAGGAAAAGAAAAAATAGTATGGGGATGGCGACTGAAGGGGAGGGGGGTCTATAGATTTCATGGAAATAAATATTAAGGGGTTGACAATGGGGGGGTGCCATTAGAGAATGGGGAAACAAACAATATGATGGTGACAGTGATCAAGGATGGGGGTGTGCCACTAGACACCAAGGAAACTGTGACTCACTGCTTTCACTGCAATCCACAGTTCCAGCTGTGGCTGCAGAAGTCAAGAAAGTCTCGCTGTTCTCATATAGAGAATGCAGGTCATGATTCCTCTCGCTAAGCTGGGCAACCAGGATTTTGGGTGCCCAGAAGAAGTATTTCTGGCCCTTCTTGTGAAAAACAAACATCAGAACCTAGCTGAACAGGGCCCCTTTAGCTAGGTTCTGGTATTTGTTTTTGAAAATACCAGCATTGTATGTATTTTCACACTGCTTAACTCATGGAAAACATCAACAAGATGGCAGTTGTCATGGCACAAAAAAATGCACGGTGCCATGCCAAGTCAAGGGGTAAGAAATCAAAACTGACCCTGGGACATCACATTTTTCATTTCGCTCCAGAACGTTATCTCTGAAACCCCACTGCACATGCTCAGAATGGAAAACACTAAACTTTAAAGCCTTATTAATCTGGAAACATTCAATTCTTCTTTTTTACTAGACCTATCAAATGCACTACCTTAGGACATGACACATAACCCCTGCACATTTGGGGAAAAAATTCCATTCCATGTAGGCTGTAGGTGAGAGCAAAAAATCCATGTTAAGTATAGGAAAAAAGTCAGCCTTTTATGAAAAATGACATGTGGATCTGAGAAACTGCACAAGCTGCTGTCACAAAAATGTCAACAGATCAGGACATTGCCTCCTAGACAACACGTGCAAAATGTCAGCTTATTTTGTCAAACAGTGCCAAAGATATGAATGTGCAAGGTTAGGAGTTTAACATAGAATGCCCTACTCAACCCTAATGATAGTGGCACTATGGTGACACTATAATATAAAATTAATTACAAAAACAGTTAATTAATGCATCAGTTAGGGTAACTCAACACCACAAAAGTAGGGAAATGTGGCTTTAGGGTTTCCTCCCAAGCAGCAAAAGGAAAAAAAACATTAGGTTTTTGGGTCTCCGTAGTCTTTCTGAACCAGTGGAGGGGTCTTTCTTGGGGGTTGTCAACCCTAATGCCCACCCCATTCCCTGAGCAAACAACATCACACATGTTTTCCTTTCTTCATGCAGGGCTTGTAGCTGTACCTTGTGTTTTTCAAATTGAAGGCTAGGGTCTGGGGGGATGGGGGATCATTAGGATTGACAAACCCCAAGGAAGACCCCAACACTGATTTGTCAAGACTCTGGAGACCCAAAAACCTAATGTTTATTCCTTTTGCTACTTGGAGGGTGGGGTTGGGGTGGTATCCCATTGTTAGGGTGCTGTGATTAGGTCATCATCATTAGCAAGCAGGGGATCTGGGTGCCCAGGACTTCTGGGCACAGTTCACATGCCGCCTGTACCCTGATATGCCAGAATGGAGGTGATTATATTTTTAAGGGGGTGTGAGGGCAAACCCCACAGTTAAACCCAAAGGAAATCAGTTTCATGGTTTGTACAGCATAATGCTTGTGCCCTAAAGGATGCCATGGTTCTTAACCATGCACCATCATGGGTGAACCGAGTGGAGCATTATGGTTGGAAACCCTAACACCACATTTCCCTACTTTTGTGGGGTTGAGTTATCCTAATTGGTGCCTTAATGAAGTTTTTTGCAATGATTTTCCTTACTTTTTGAGACAGCATAATTGAATTCTCATTTGCCTGTGTAAGTGCAGGGATCTTCAGACCTTGCACTCCCATCTCCCATAGATGCGTACATGTATGTTGCTTCACTTGCATTTGTAGCAAAACAGCAACCAGATTGTCAGCATAGCTTTCTTATTACCCCACCTCATGAACCCAATAGTTAAAATATTCAAATCCCTTTAGAAACATCATTCTGCACCACCAAAATGCCATTTCATGCCACAGGTTCAAAAACACATTTTGGCCAGAATTTAAAAAATGACAGCTGTCACCTTCATGAGGTGATCCAGAAGCAAATGATTTGATACCTTTTAATGGACCAACATAGATGTAACAATAAGAACAAAGTGCTCTAACTTTCGGACCAACCAGTCCTTCTTCAGAAGCTCATGCCAGTTGTTTAGAAAATACAATACCTTCATGAGGTGGCATAAAAAGTTGCTGTGTTGAAAATTTGGAGTCAGATATTTATAATTACCAAAGTTATGAGTAAGCATAGCAAAATTTCAACGTATGCATGAAACACTACCAGTTTAACATATGTTGACCCCAAATTTTCAAAATAGCCTTCTTGTGGCTGCACCTCATGAACAAGGATGGTGAAAATGTTCAAATCCCACCTGCTAGGTTATTTCACCAGTGACTGTGAAATTGTCTTTCAGGTCAGACTTGCATAATTCCACCATCATTGTTCATGAGGTGTTATCCCAAAAAGGCCATGTCGAGAATTTGGGCTCAAAATACGCAAAAATGGCAAAGTTATGATGCAAAGTTGAAAACCCTATTGAAATACATAGAACCACATTTACCTTTGTTTCTTATATTGCAGTCAACCTTTTCAGTATCAAGATGTGTCTTCTATTTCAGATTGGATCTTCACCCTGTGACCTGAGGGTTATATGGGGGCGTATTTGTGGGTGTGGGTGGGTGCTGAGCGGAGGTGGCAGTGGGGGGCAGATCAGTGAGGGACTATTTTCTTTTTGTAGGTAAAAATAACTTTGAGGGACTGTTTTCTTTCTTTCTTTCAGGCAGGGACAATGATCGGTGGGGGGGGTAGATACCAGGGCAATATTATAGTATGACAAGGATGACAATTGGTTCTTGGGGGTGCCACTAGACACCGGGGCAATATTATTTTATTACATGGATGGCTATCAGCAGGTGGAGGGATGTCACTAAACACCAGGGAAGTATTATTGTATTATGGGGATAATGATTAGTGGGTGTGGGGTGTCACTAGACACCAGGGCAATATTATTTTTTGTTTACGGGGAGAGAGATTGGTGGGTGGGGGGGGTGCTACGAAACACCAGGGCAATGTTACACATTTACAGGGACAGCAAAGGAAGGGGGCCACTAGATACCAGGGAAATGGAGGCTCACTACTCTCACTGAAGCCCAAAGCATGAGTTCCAGCTGTGGCTGTGGAAGTTAAGTTTATTCATTCTCATACAGAGAAGGCGGGTCAAGGGCTCCTCTTGGTAAGCTGGGCAGCCTGGGTTTTAGGCTGCCCAGAAAATGTATTTTTGGCATCTTTCTTTAGAATCAGACTCCAGAATCTAGCAAAACTGATCTGTTTAGCTAGATTCTGGTGTTTATTTTATCATGTTTAATGCATTTTCATGTTTTTTTTAGTTTGAGGAGGAAAAGCAAGATGGCACTCTCACAGCCCAAGAAAAAAGCTTTCTGAACTGAGAAGCATGTGGCGAGAAACCAGAAAAAGGGTCCTGTGACATCAATTTTTTTATTTCACACCAGAATGCTATCTCAAAACCCTACTGTGCATGTTCAGAATGGAAAACACTAAATCCTTATAACTCTGGAACCTTTTAATATTTTTTCACCAGACCTATCACAGGCATTACCTTAGGACTTGACATGTCACCTGCAGGTTTGGAGAAAAAATTCCATTCCATGTTGGCTGTAGGTGAGAGCAAAACAAAAAAAAAAAGCATGTGAAGTATAGGAAAAAAGTTAGCCTTTTATGAAAAATTAAATATACATATCTCAGAAACTACACAAGCTACAATTACAAAAATATCCACAGATCAAGACCGTACCTCCAAGACGACAAATGCATTGCTGTGCATTTGCATCTGTTTTGTTGTCCATATGTGTACCATTTTCGTCAAACAATGCTAGAGATATTAACGAGCAAAGTTAGGGGTTTAACATTGAACATCCTACACAATGGTAACTAAATAGATAGATAGATAGCTAGATAGACAGACAGACAGACAGACAGACAGATAGATAGATAGATAGATAGATAGATAGATAGATAGATAGATAGATAGATAGATAGATAGATAGCTATTGCATGCAAACATACTACAGTAATACATCTATTAGGGTTAAAGAGAAACAAAATCATGGCACAGTGGTGCTGGGGTTTCCAACCCTTTTACCCATTCCCTTCCCTATATCCTACCCGTGTAACCCAAGTCCAAGTTACAGGTCCAAAGTCATGCCCCAATCATGTCTTCTTTGATGTAGGGCCAAAGCAAAGTAGCAGAGACATGGAACATTGCTCCATCCTGTTACATGCTTCACGCAGAGCACCACAAACTCTACATGAAGCAGCAAACCCATGGTGAAGAGCCACAGACCTATAGATTATTTTGTGTTGTGGTCTACAGGCACTACTCAAAGCAGCAGAGTTGTGTTGCAGGACCTCATATCTATTGCTTGTTTCATGCAGGGTTTGCTTCATTTGTGGGTGATGAATTCCATGAGATTGACTGTTATGCCTTTTTATCGCTTACAGAGAAAGAAATGCCATATGTCTTGTATAGCCACACTTTTTCAAATATTAAATTATTTACTGTGGTGCAATACTATTTGATAAGTATGTACTTTGGTTTATTTGTACTTATTGACACTTGGCACCCTTCCTCACTGGTTGTGAGTAACCCGACAGCCTGACAAGTCTAAGATATTAAAGGAAGCATTAATGCTTTACCTGCAATGTACTGTACATGTTGCCTCATTAAGCACTTAATGGTGAATGCACCCTTTAAAAATACTACTATATATGAAAACTGAACCAGGATAATGGACAAGCACCTCAGAAGAAGTGTTACTGTGATGTGATGTGCAACAGCAGGCATAGTGGGATGCTGTTGGCATCCAGCTATGTAGCCAGAAGACACTAACTCAAATACTCCAGATAAGAATGATAATGTTAACAAAAAGGCACATTATTTGGGGCAGGTACTAAAAAATTATATAAATGCGTCTAGTGAGCATGCCTGCACATACCCTGTTTGGCATCCTTGTTGAAGGGATCATTTTTAAACACTGTTTAAGGTACTTTACAACTATGCTACATGAGTAAATAAAGTGTGTATTGCCATTTTTTCATTAAATGCATTTTTTAGGGTGCAGCATGTAGCATATTTCTGCACTTTTTGATTGTTTATTATAAGCTACTGTATATTTGTATCTTGGGGTTCTTCCAATGTTTTAACATGGACTACATATGTTGGTAGAACCCCTTAATATCAAACATAGCCCATACACTGTAATACACCATTAGGTACAGTGTACATGAACTCTATTTATTTTTTAAATGTACAGTAATTCCACAAAAAAGGACAAGCAGTTAAGTGGTTAGCACTGTATGTGTACATATTTCTCCAAACGGCTTCTGAACTGGTACGCCTTGAATACATTTCTGAGGTGATCAAGTACCTCTCTATACCTTTGGTTGTTGTATCAACCTGCTACAGTCTACATTCTTTAACCCTACGAGTGAAGTTCTCATTTTTGTTTCCTGCCTGTACTGTGCTGGAATTAGCATTGAATGGAATAAACACACATAATGGTGTATACTTGTCTCCTGGCCAAGAATTCTTTACTGTGCTGTATATTAATGTCCTACCCCTTCTGCCCCACAGTTATTGTAACCACATCACAGAACATCAAAGAAGAGCAGGATGACTGGTATTTAGGACATCACAAACCAAGATAGTGACTTGATCTTGAGCTCTGGCTCCCCCATGGATGGAATCTATCCAAATCCTGCACAAATACTACTTTAACTAACCTGAACTGCATCTGCTAAGAAGGATGGTCCCATCTAAAAAAACCTCAAGAACAGGACTCCTCAGCCAAAATCTATCAGATCTGCTCAAAAACATTGGGCCTCAACAACTCACCAACATTTGCATCAGATGGCATGGAGTGCTTGGGCCTGGATGACAAGAGCTCATGCTCAGGTTCTGGATCATTTGGGAAAGTTAGCTCTTCTACCATTCTCAAAATCCTTCACAGAATCAACTCCAATGTAACTGATATAAAGAAAGACTTCATGAAGCAGTAACAGTGTACTACCCAGGTGGAGGTGCAGTGAATGATATCAGGGAAGAAACATCCAGCATGGGCCACACACTGATCCTCCTGTGTCAGTGTAAAAGAATTCACCCACCATGCTGAAGATGCTAAAGCAAGGGCCAAGAGAGAAAGTCCCCACATTTTGGGGTTCCCTGAGGATGCTGCTTGTAAATTTTGTTTATATTTTCCCCAACTGTACCTGCCTAATGAGTTGAAGGTAGACACATGCTATGTTCCTGACATGTCATTCCTTGATTGTCATTCTCTAGATTAATTAAATTTGTTTGCATTGACTAGATTGTTATACATGTGTATTGTAATTGCTTTGCATTTGAGTCTGTGTTGTTGTCCATATGTGTACCATTGAAAATGTTCAATAAACTATAATTACCCAAAAAATTAAAAGGAAGAGCAGGATGGTATCCAAGGCAGTAGTCACCCACCCATACATCACCTGCATAATGGCATGGAGGTAGCATGAAATGGTGTGCCTTAGTCAAACATAGCACAAAGACTAACATTCCCATCCCATTCCTTGCCACACAGAATCCAGACATTAAACACCCCTGGAGGTCCTACCATAGGATGTTAGGCATGCAGGAGTTGTGTCCCTGAAAGTGAGAGGGCACTCATTTACAGTAGGACCAACCAACGATGCATATTTGGATGTCAAGACCACACACTAGTCATAGTCCCAAACCAATACATCACAAAGCATAATGTCTTGTACCTCCTAGGTGGCGTACAGTTGTAGCACCCAGGATAGCAGCCCCATAGGGCACTGCCAGACACTATGTACATGAGCAGAGTGTCTGCAACATTCCCAAATATAGCTCAACAATAGTGACCCCCAGTAGAAGCCATTAGGTGCTGTGCATGAACCCATTAACTGCAGGAGACAGTGACTGTAGTCATGTGGTATATACAGAAATATAGTTTCTACAACAGAAAAGATTACCGATAGCAAGGGATACCTACCAGTATGGACAGCCCAGTGCACAAAGGAGGACACTGTGTGTGTGTGTGTGTGTGTGTGTGTGTGTGTGTGGAGCTGGAAGTCATCCACAAGTCCTGTTAAGGAGATCTTTTATCATTTGAAGATGTGCTCAACCATAGAATATGTGCTAGTACACTGTCACTCACAGTCAGCCTAGGCTTACAGCTAAAACATTGTAGAAATCAGACCTATGAGGCAGGGATGTAATGCCAAGAAACTTTCAGAGAGGCTCATAATTGAAAACTTGTATAGGAATTATACTTGTGCAGCCTTTCACTGTCCAAAAAGCACTACTTGGCCTAAAATTTGAAGGGGCAAATTTCTGCTAGAGTCAATGGGCAAGATGGCCCTGCCTGCGGGTGCAAACCTAGATGTGCCACTCAGGAAGTGTCCAAGGGGCACAAGCTGATGCAGTTCCAATAAGCCACCTGAGAGTGCCAATCAGTCTTTCAGTTCCTTACTTAGCCAAGTGAAGGGCAGACACACAGCACAAGACATAGCTCTATAAACCTCAAAGAAACAGTAAGGCCTCAAACCATATGTACAGTACAGTTCACATTAAACTTATTGTGCAATCATTTAAAAGTCAGGTAGAATTTAAGCTTTTGAGGCCCTGCTTAAGAAATCTCTTTATCACTGATATTTGGTAGTAAGCCACATGTATATAGCATTCTGCCACCCACTGCATGATGCCTACCCACCCACACCTGTGTAATCTGCTCCAATGCTCATAGGAGAGACATATCTTTCACACACCCACACCTGCTTTACAAAATTACAGACACAGGACACATCTGATGTTCATGTACTCATCAATGCACTACTTGAGAGTTACTGTTCTGGCCCACAATCACCACAGATCACATAGATGAAATATTACAATCTTTTTGGGGTCTGTGTGAGGTACAGTATGTCTGCAGAAGCTGTTGCCTCTGTGCCCTCCCAGTAGTATTAGTTAACATTGTCACAGGTGGCAAAGACAGATGGGCACCACATGTCACACATTCCAGGGATGCCATGATTTCTATGTGGGCACCATAACTGGCTTCATCAGGTAGTCATGGGGTCTGATTCTCAAAACCCCCCTGAATGGTGCAAGGGTCTTGCACTGCAAGGAATGGCACAAGGTGCAGCTTATACCAAAAGATGCACTGGGAGCAATTCACAAAAGTAGACTGCATCAAATGTAGGCTGCATGCACCAAAGGGGACTTGCACCATCCTTGTTGTACAAAATAGGTTGTGACATGGTGCTAGGGGGCTTGTGGCAGATGCAGGCTGCCATATCCCCTAATTCAGGATTCTCAAAACCCTCCCAGAGGGCAAATTTCTAAGTACTGTTAGACCAGCCAGGGCTGGATTAAAGGTACTTAGAATTGTGTCCTCTGGGAGGGTTAGAGACCATGCGCCACCCCTGGAGCCCTCTCTGGCCTGGAGGAAGGATGTACCGTGGTGTTCTGCCAGCATGATTCCCTTTTTACAAATAGTACTAAAGTCCCTGGTGGTCTAACGGACATCCCTCCCTATCCCCAATCTCACCCATACATAATTCTATATCTTTCCATGGCAGTCTAGCAGACCCCCTCCCTATCCTTGATGTCCCCCCTAAATAGTCATTCATCTGTCCCTGGTGGTCTAGTGAACCACCTTCCCTATCACTGATGTCCCACCTAAATAGCCATACATCTGTCCCTGGTGGTCTAGTGGATCCACCTCCCTATCTCCAATCTCCCCCATAAATATTTATATATGGTGGTCTAGTAGACCATCACCCCCAACCCCCGCAAGCAGTTCCCCACCACCCCACTCCCCCATCCCATCCCTGAGACTGCGGCCAGCAGCCTCTGCTCTCCACCATGGCTGGCCGCAGCTGAACTGTCAAGGAGTGCTTACTGTATACATCACGTGCTCCTTGACAGCTCAGTCAGTAGCTGGCTGTGGTGGAGAGCAGAGGGCTGGGTGCCGGATTGCCGGCTCCAGGATGTGATGGGGAGGTGCTAGAACACTGACTGCCGGGGGGGGGTCCACTAGACTACAAGGGAAAGATATATAAATATTTATGTGGGAGATCAGGGATAGGGAGGGGGTCCACTAGACCACCAGGGACAGATGTATGAATATTTATGGGGGGCATTGGGGATGGGGGAGTCTTCTAGACCATCAGGGACAGATGTATGTACAACCCTTACCCTGGCCAAAAGCAACATCTTGAAATCAGAATCCCCCTAACTTGTACACAGACAAGGCATCAAACCACAAGTTGGCATAAACAATAGGTATCGCCCCAGCACTGAGGCAAATACTGGGCTTGGCATCTAGAGAGCTGTGGGTTAGAGTGCAAAACAGACATTTATATTTACTCTAAGTTTTGGGAGAGAGGTGCTAGGGCTATGCTATGTCTATTTTCTGAGGGGGACCATAACAACTTCACACAAGGAAGCATGAATCGAATGTCCATTACTGAAGATGGGATTGTACAGTATGGCTTTATTCACACAAGATGGTAAAGAATGTAGAACAGGGGGGTTCCCCAGGTTTATCACTGTACACACATATACTGTAAAATAAGCTTTCCTTTCCAGAACAAAAATTGTCTTAGGTTTTTAGCATACTCTTTCCCACACAGAACATTCAAACTGTTCATCCCTCTGAACTAGGGACCTCTGGATCTTTATTTCCCCAAAAAGTATATAATTTGTGGGGGGTTCCACACACTTCAAACACATTTCAACCTTTTTTTCTCCTGAAGTGATGAACTTTGTTAACATGCCAGAGTAACACGGTGCCCTTCCATGAATCAGTTAGCCCTGACTGAAGTTTCAGATGGGGTTCTTCCCACCCTGCCCCCAACCAGCCTCTGCAGTTCCTTTGGGGTTACACCAAATGAGCCTTCAATTCCCCAGAACTGCTAAAAGACTCACAACTTTAAAACTCACATTCAACACATGTTTATGGTGATAAAGGGGCCCTGACAGGTGTACTCTAGCCTTATCTCTGGGCACATACATCTCAGACAACTTCCAAATGAACAGCCCCATGTAACTGTACTCACAGATTTGTTTGTCCTTTGTTACAGACATGGATGCTGGAAGAAACATCTCTTCCCTTTCAGGTAGCTTATCATAGCCTCATGCAGAACATTGGTCTCTCTCTGGGTAGCTGATACTCATCTGTACACTCAGGGGATTGCCCCTTGGATCCACAGAAACTGAAGTCCCTCTCACTTCTCTGTGGACTGACCATCTGGGGTCCTGCAGGCAACCGTCTCTACCACTTCACTTGGCACTGCTGGATTTTCACTCACTAGGGTGAGAAAATGACCAGAGGTCCTTTGCTCAGCCTCAGCACAGGCTGCAGGCACCTCCAAAATGAGCACTGCTGCTCTCACACTGAACTGACTAAAACTAAAACTCCCATCTCAGCATTCTAAACTGTCCCTCCCCTGCAGCTGACAAAGGGTTATGTTGTGCGAGTTCTAAATGACATGCAGTAATCCATCTCTCCTCAGGCTAGCTGAGTAAACAATGATGTCATGCTGTAAGGAGCTTTTAACAACTCCCCACAGGCTGCCCAGGAACCTTCCTAGTCTAACATTGATGGGATTCTAGTAACCCCAGGGGACTGGGTGGTTATATATGCATATTTAATGGGGGACATCTCAGATTAGGGGGGATTGCTAGGCCTCAGTCAATGTTCACAAGTGCAACTGCTGCCCGACCACTCTGTGTCTTGTGGCAAACCTCATAGAAATGCCATCTGTTTGCTGCATGGCCACAGTTGCCACAAGCTGAGGGCCTTTACCACGATGGCCCTATGTGATAGAGAATTGGGTGCCAGATCCCTGATGCACCAAGGATTGGCACAAGCTGCCATTGGCTCAGCTTGCACCAACTTTTGAGAATTAAGCCCATGGTCTCTTCTGTATCACAAAATTGTGCAATATGCAGCATGCCACAGAAAAGTGCACCTTTCCTGATGCTAGCAGGAGTGTGCTGCCTTTTAAAAGTATCTCAACCATATGTTGAGTATGCCAGATTTGCATTCTATGATTCCCCTTGTGAGTCTGTATGTTTTGTTAAAGCATATTGCACCTTGGGTTGATGGGAAAATAATTTACAGCACATCATCAAGCACAGTACATCCATTGGGATACCTAATACTTATGCCTGTGTTTACAGAAAGTGAGAAAGAGACATAGAAAGACATGAAGAGTCTGAGACAGACAGAGAAAGAAACAATAAGAGAGAGAGAGAGAGAGAGAGAGAGAGAGAATGAGGGAGTGTTCTAGAATGGGTAGTGAAATGGTTGCATTCTTATTATTTAGCAGCTGTCTGTTGTGTAGCCACTAACACTCATTAAAAAAGAGCTGACAACTGGGACACAGCACACTAAAATATCAATGACTTCTGTAAAACATTCCTGTTGGCCATAACAAACATTGACGATATCTTTTTTCTGACTCAAAAAGAGTCAGCTAGGCCCTCAACATGAAACTCCCTCAAAAACTTAAAAAAATGAATTCAATTGCATTTCCCTTTCTAATCCCCTTCCTCCACTCATCTTTGTAAAAAAAAGTGTCTTCTAAACCAGGATTAAGGAGCATTGCCTTACTCTAAACATGAAAAAGACAAAGGAAATGTGATTTTCCAGTCCACATTTCTACTTACAAAAAGTTATCACTTATCATTCTACACTTTGGATAATATTTGTTTGTAAAATGTTACATCTTTTAAATATTTGGATTTGACACTAGATTCTACAGTCGACTAGTCTCTTCACATTGACTGGTTAGTTATTTATGACAGTGAACAAGAGACTAGGTATTCTGTACCATTGTAGAGACAACATTGTTGACTTATCTCTACTGACTATTGCTCAAGCTTATCTAATGTGGTTATGGATTGTGGTAAAATAATATATTCAATTGCTAACACCACTGCGCTGTCTAGAGTTTATAAATTATTGAACTGTATCTGCAGATTTGTTTTTTAAGTGGACTGAAAGACACACCACTGTACTTTATATTTAGTTAGTTAGTTATTTAAGCAATAAGGCATGATCAGGGGTTAGATTAACAGTCTGTTAATCACCCCCTAGAGGTGTAATGTGGCACGAGGCACAGCCGAGTGCCATATTGCCTCTAGGGGGTGATTGACTGTTAATCAAACTCTTGGGACTGCCTTATTGCTATTATAAAATATTGATCAAAAAGAAGATGGTTAAAAGAATACTTTTTGAATGTTTTCCTCATTTAGGGGGAGATTTTTAATAAAATAGTTCTTCCACGACAGTTTAAGAATGCTGGTTCAAAATCAGAATGCATCATTCCAGTCATTCAGCAGTGCTAGAGGATGGAATGCTGACAGGAAGAATTCATGTGCCATTGTGGTCAGGCTGTACTTGACAGTATAACATGGATTAGAAAATGGGACTATAGAAAGCTTCATTTTGATTGGCTAAAAGTGCCAATCAGCCGTTCCAGTATGAGACAACAGAGACCGGGAAATATCTAGTCCCAGTCTCTGCTGCCTCATATAGTTCTAATAATATTGGGCCAGTAGAACATTGAAAATGGCAACTGCAGCCATGTTGCTTCTCACTTACAAACAATAAAGCAGTTAGCTGATCTCCTCCTGTCACGTCTGCCATTTTACTGAACTTCCCTTAGTCACGAGCGAGTAAATGACTGCAACATCTCGTTTTTTTTCATCCTGTACCTCATTACCAAATGAAGTGCACAAAGAAAACATTAAAAAAAACCAGCCCTGTCACGCCACTTCCCAACCACTAACTGCCATCCCATGATCAGAATGATCACCGTCACACTCTCCGACTCTATTTTGTAGTAAATTTAAGTGTCACAACTCACATTTATAAAAAACTCTGTCTCGTAAAGCAGAAATTGGCATTTAATTTTCCCGCTGCTCTCTCCGTCGACTAGATCATTGTTTCAATTGCTCTGCTCGGTTTTCGGCTCCCTGCCCACGCCATGCCAGCAAGGTTAAACTTGTAAAAAAAAAAAAAAAACCTCTGTCCCTAGTGCCAGTGTGCCACTACGTTCCCTGTATCACCTGATTTAATGAACTACTGTACCCGACTGTGCTCCGGTACCCCACAGCTCCTGGTCCCAGCTTGAAAGAAAAGCTAAACCATAGTGCCACTGTCTGGGGGGGGGACACACGACACAGACTAACGAAGCAAAGTGCCTGCATAAGGAGCAGCAACAGCTCCTGATCTCCATCACTTTCCCATGTAGTAAATGTTACAAAATCAGACTGACTATTGCAGGTATCACTGTCTTTGTAACAAAATGGACATAAAAATTGGACACCCCTCGACATCGGTCCCAGTACTGGTACAGACCTCAGCCAATAAAAGTTGCCAGCGTTTTTGTCCCCATCACGACGATCTCACAGCTGATTGAATGTAAACTTTCTGACAGCTGTCAAAAGCCGCCATTTTTCTTCTCCGTGTGCCCCGAAATTTGAAAACCAAACTGACAATGTCAGATAACATACCAGTGTTCTTTCAAATAGTAAATGAGGAGACTCTTCAAGAACTGTTCCCTTCATCGGAATCGCCATCAGCAGCAAAAAAAAAAAACGAGCAGAAAAACGGACACAGTCCCTCGAGACAAGCCATCATATATCGGTGAGTGAACAGGAGCTGACTGAAATAGAAAGTGATAGGGATGAGTGTAATACAAAAAAAAACACTATTTGGGCTGTGGGAGTGTTCAGCGACTGGGCATCAAGGCAGGGTCTGGCCGTTAACTTTCAAACAGAAACTGCCCAAAAGCTTTGCAGCTTACTAAGGCAGTTCTATGCTGAGGTGCGTACCAGTGCTGGGACTGAGTACTCTGTTTCTGGCTACTGTGCCATCCGTGCTGGGCTAAATCGTCACCTTAACAGCACCACAGTAGCACATAGCCTCAACATAATAAGTGACCCAATTTTCCGTCCTGCCAACAATGTTTGTATCAGTATCCTCAAAAAATATCGCAAATCAAATAAAGACAAGGCTACCCATCACCCTGCAATAAATGCAGCAGATCTAAAAAAAATCCGTGACTCTGATGCTATGTCACCCAATACTGCGCCTGGCTTAGTGAAAAGACTCTGGTTTGAAATACAAATCCACAAGGCCCGGCGAGGCAGGGAGGGGTTACGTGAGCTGACACCCAAGTCATTTGAAGTGAAGGCTGATGAAAATGGTTGCAGATATCTAAGCCTAGCACACAACCAGCATTCCAAAAACCACAACCAACCCAGGGAGTCAAACAAAGAAAACACCAGAGGCAGTATTTTTGAGGAGCCTGAGAATGAAAACTGCCCAGTCAAACTGTACCTGAAGTATATTTCAAAAATCCCAGCAGACGCCAAAGCCCTGTACATGCATCCTAGAAGACTCCCCCAAGCATTCCTAGATACTCAGCAGACATGGTACTCGAATGAGCCTATGGGGAAAGAATTATTTAGGCTCACTAATGGCACTAATAAGTAAAGAAGCAAACCTTTCAACAAGATATACCAACCACAGCATCCGTGCCACCTCAGTACAGATCTTGTCAGACGCAGGTCTACAAGCCAGGGAGATAATGTCAGTAATGGCACAAATGTGAGCAGAGCTTGCAAAGTTAATGGAAACCATCTACAAATGATAAAAAGAAATGGAGCAATGTCCTGGGTGCACAGGAAACAACATTCAAGACAAAAGACCCAGAAGAACCAGAAGAAAAGCCATGCTGCAGCTCAGCCATGCCACCTACTGGAACCTCATCAACACCATTCAATCTCCTGAATTGTTCCTTCACAGCACCAGTGAATTTTATCAACTACAGCAATTAAAAGGCACACATTTTATTGTTTTCTCCATCCCAAAGCCAAAGTGCAATGTGCGGGTTATAAAAGCATTTCTTTATTTTCCCCATCCCAGTCCCAAAAAGGGACTACTTTTTCTCCCAACAGTTAAAAGTTCATATATCTGAATGAATAAAAAAAAAATTTCAACTGAAAAAATATTTTGTGTCTCTGTCTCATTAATGTTACCCATTTCCCATTTTCTAAGCGCAATAATACCCTCCAGGGTGGGCGGTACTGTGCTATGCCAGACCGCCCAGGGGCTATAAGGCCCTCCGCCAGCGTCAGGCCTCATTATGCCCCTGGGGTGGTCCGGTATAGCACAATACCGCCCACCCTGTCGGGTATTATTGCTTACTTAATATAAGGCTGTTGGAATCCTAACAGCCAATCAGATTGCAGCATTTCTGAGCATCTTTTTATAATTTTTGTTAACCAGGTACTGTACATGCAGTAGACAAATGCCTATTTTCAGACATGACCCGGGATGATACTACACATTAAAGTTCACAAGGAGCATGTACAATACAAAAGGCATATATAACAGATGACAGTATGAAAAATATATACTCAAAATACCTGATATTACAGTTCATGGTAACATATACACAGAATACACAACAATAAAGCTCTTCTAGCTAATCAGCTAAAATGGCTTCCTCTATACAGAAAAAGTAATATATGCACAGACAACTTTGCTATGGAAAATACTAAACACTAATGTACCCCACACTTAAAGTCACTAATTTATATCCAAACAGGTCATAGCATCACAAGAGCAAACACTAAACAAAATTTGTCAGTTCCAAGGAGCAAAACCAATTTAGCTCAGAACTCATTTTCATGTACTGATCCAAAAGTTTGGAATGCTCTGCCACTGCAAATCAGAACCCCCAAAACTATAGCCTGTTTTAAAATTGCTCTGAGAATGTACCTGCTGCACTCTTGTAACTGTTATGTTTAATGCCTGGCTGTTGACAGTTTTAAACTGATTATGCTCCATTTTTACTGCAATAGTGACTTGTATGATGCTGAGTTGTATTTGTTTGTGAATAATACACAGGTCGACCCTGAAGATGGGTACTTGAACTCAGAGGACTTACCTGATTAACAAAAATAAACAAACAAACATACACCAATTTAAATAAATGAAGTTTCTCTCATAGGTATCGCTTACCCTGCTCAGATAAAATTGAATCCCTGGCTTTTCTGAGGCCTTCTGTGTTGTGTTTGTGTGGAGTGAGATGAACATTCTGCAGAAGACCGAATTCCTATATTTCATGATAAACAAATATCCCATCTACAAAATGTGTGGAAAGACAGATGAGTACTTTTTACTAGTTACTTTAACAAAATAATATACCTGTTTTTAATTTTTTTAAACATTCTTTTTTTTTTTTGTTTAAGAATTTGACTTAGTTTACCCATTTTGTAAATGAAATAAGACATGTCAGGGTGTGGGTTGTTATATAGTAACCACACTTCCAGGTACTGACGACATTCATTTTAAGTGCTTCATGCCTCACAACTCATCTAGGCATGCCTTTAATACACACAATAGCTACCGACACTATGTTGTGCCTTATTACTTTATCACCCATTGGGCTATTTTTATGTTGGACATGATAGTGTATGTATACTCACTGATCAGACAACCCCAGTCTGGCAGCAGGGCATACTGTCAGTGCAAAATGTTCTTAAGTTATAATCTATGTATCTGCAATACACAAAATGTAAGTAATGGGTTTGGTAACTTTGCACATGAACTGCATGTTAATACTGTATTACACCTTCTTGTTATGATGCATCTCCTCATCCTGTGATTGTGCTACTATAGCTCCATGTGTATAATCTATTGCCCATCTTATGTTTCTGAATTCTGTAGTGGCATAGAATGCATCTTTAGTGGGCTCTTCTTGGCTTCTGTAGCTAGCTGGTATTTGTTGTCCTATAATGGGATTGGGGTCAGAGTAGGGGGTGTCAATAATCTACCTCGGTTCCTTCAGCATATGCAATGGGGATCAGGGCTGGCTAAGGAGGGTGTTGCAGGCACCATTGCTGCTGTGAAGGTGGACAGGACATGCACCACAGTCAGTGCACATTGTTAAGAGTAGGCTTTTGGAAGGATTTTATAGCACTCCTTAAAGGAATTAACAAAGCAAGCTGCTGGGAACTATTTAGCCTGAATACCATTTTGTGGTCATATGGACACAAATATAAATTAACAGGAGGTAGGTTCAGAAGGGATGTGGGGAAGTACTACTTTATGGAAAGGGTGGTGGAACCTTGGAACAGTCTGTCAGCTGAGGTGGTGGGTGCAAAAACAAAGGATTCAACCAGGGCTGGGACATAATGAAGGGAATAATGGTTACTGGGGGCAACAGGATCAGGGAGGAGGATTGCGGGAAGATAGGGAGGGTTAGTACCCTGGTTCCAGGGGTTATTGGGAACCTGGGAAGACTGGATGGACCGCTGGTCTTTTTCTGCCATCATTGTCTATGTTTCTGTGTTTCTATTTATGTTGCACTTTTCATACACATTATATCCCAGTGTACTTTATGAACAATGACAGACAGACAGTGAAGTGACCATAAAGTGTAGTAGCAGCCTTTTTGCACATCAACATCTACACAAAGCCTTGGAAAATTGCAAGAACTGGTTTTATGGGACTGGGCGTGTTGGTCAAGACACCATTAAATTCCCATACTCTTGTAAAAATTGCCTTGGGTTCTTGTAATTTCACCTAGTCACCCACCAAGGCAGCACCAGATATGGGCAGAAGGGACCTCAGTTAAAAGTCTCATCCAAAGAATGGCCCACTCAGATAGTACAGCACCACCTAGTACTCCACTCAGGTGCCAGCATTGATGGTATGAGTTCAGCCTTGGTCTGGGACAAAAATCCATGATCTTCTGCCAGAGGCAAATGTGCTACCAACTGAGCCATGCTGACACCTTCAGTGTATGTTTCTAGTGACGACAATGCAAAATGTATGTAAAAAAGTTGTCATACACTACTTTTAATCTGCAGTTTATGCCATCCTCAGAAAAGCCTTTATTATCCTGTAGTACTAGTCCATGATTACCTTTTTTTCTGATGTAATACTCCTGCAAACAGCATTGTCTTCTACTTAGTGGTTTCAGTCCTCTTAACAACTACCTCCAATCCAAGTTTTCAATGACTTGTCCACTTTGAAAATAATAAATCTTGGAACTTCATCTTTTGGAGAAAGAGGCAAAACTAGTTGATTGTAGAGCAGCCATGTAATGACTTTTACCTTGAAATAAAAAAGCTTGCTCCATGATGCTCTATACAAACGAAAACACTCTATATTTTTCTGTTTCTCCTTTACACATCAACAGGGAATGTCAGTTCTATCTCTCTATAGTAAAGGTCAAGTTGCCCCAGGCAATATTTATCTGGTTTCAACACAGATTTACCTTGAAATGAATAGAACGCTTTATTTAGAAACTGTAATTCTTCCTGGAATACTAATAAATAAGTAACCTTTTGAAAGAATACATTATTGAAGCTACTGTAAAGGCTGAACCACAAAGATCACCCAGATAGTCTCCAAAGGCATATATATATATATATATATATATAGGTTTAGAATTCCAGCACTTATGGATTTCTGTAGCAGTGTCAGCATCTAGTGGTGTAGCTAGGAAAAAAAAAATTAAGCCAGAACCCTTTGGTATCCTCCCAGTTGTAGACATGTCCATATTTGTTACCCAGATCCCCTGAATGGGCCATATTGTACTTCAGAAATAGCACAAAAAGAGCTCAAAATACAGTAGTACTTAGTTTTTGCATTAAGATTATGCTTAATTCAAACAGTGCACAACATTTATATTATATCACCAGTATTGGTAGAAATTGTATTTATAATGGCATCTTCTCCATTAGCTCAGGGCACCTTACAATAATGTGCAGAAGAGAGACAATACATTACATTAATAAAAACATATTGTACATAGTCAACCATACCTCACATAATTTAATATTAGATTTTAGATTTTATTGTTTGGGAAAATACCTTCAGGCAATAAGTGCCTATTTTCAATGGTAACATGGTCATATAAGTACATAACATACATACAACATGCAGTATAAGTTATAATTCATCATTACATACAATAAAACATCATTCATTATCATTTAATACAATTGCACATAGCAAGATCATCACAATACACTGTAAGACCATTTTTAAAGTGCCCTAATTGTTGCCTAATACACTCACAGGATACGAGTTCCATGCCTTGGTTGCCCTATACTAAAACATTTTTGTCCTACATTTTTTCTGTTATTGGGTATTACTAGTCTCAGATTCATAATTTATCTTGTTGCATAAGAGTTTGAACATTTCAACAACACTGTATACAATCTTTGAGTCCACTGTTTTTGCTAAAATTTCTAGCATCAGACACCATGAAAACACACAATGTGAAAATCTAGGGGCAACCACCTTACGCATTCCTTAAGTTCACAGTGATGAGTATCCCTCCTAGCTTCCAATATAAATTTACATACATTGCCCTCAGTCTATAAAGCACAGTGTCTGCTGTTGAGGCATAAATTGGTAGCCCATAATCAATAATGAACAGGGTTAGACTCTGGGCAACTAAACCTCTTGTTTCTTGACAAAGTTTATTTTATTTCTGTATAACAGGCCTAATCTCATGTTACTTTTCTGAACTATATAAGATATATGTTTTGCAAAGGACAGTGACAATGTCAAAAGCTTTTGTTGTTATTAATCAAGGAGGGGAGGGAGAACAATGGGGCAAAATCAAAACTGCCATCATAGAGGCAACAAGCCTTTGTGTGAAGCAAATAAAGAAAATGAAATGAAGTAAAAAAACACTATGGTTCTCAAAAGAGGTGGTAAGGAAGGTTAGGGAGAAAATGATAGCATTCAGGAAGTGTAAGGAATCACAGAAGAAGCAGGACAGAGAACTGTATCAGTTAAAGCAAAGGGAAGCAGGGAAGGCAGTCAGGATAGCAAAGGCCCAAACTGAGTAAAAGATAGCCAGCTCAGTTAAGAAGGGGGATAAAACCTTTTATTGGTACATTAGAGAGTGCAGAAAGACCAGGGGATGGATAGTGAGGCTTAATAAAGGAGAGGGGAGGTGGGCAGAGAGCAACAGTGAAAAGGCAGAGATACTGAATGAATACTTTTGCTCAGTATTCACAAAAGAAGAAAAGGGGGAGGTTTCAAAACCAAACAATAGAAGCACTCTGGGCAAGGGGGTCGATACCAGTCCATTCACAGAAGAAAGGGTCCTGAAAGAACTCTTAAAACTCAAGGTGGACAAAGCAATGGGACCTAATGGGTTTCACCCCAGAAATCTAACAGAAGTAAGTGGAGACCTACTGACACCACTGACTTCTCATTTTAACAAATCATGGGAGGAAAATGATGTGATACCTGAGGACTGGAGGAAAGCGGCTCTGATCCCCCTTCACAAGAGTGGGAGCAAGGCAGAGGCAGGAAACTATAGACCTGTTAGTTTGACCTCAATTGAAGGGAAAATTATGGAATAACTTCTGAAAGAAAGACTTGTCGAGTACCTAGAGGCCAGCGGGGCACAGAACCCAAGGCAGCATGGATTCACAGCAGGAAGGTCATGTCTGATGAATCTAACAGAGTTATTTAAAGATCAACTGCAGCTATATTAAAATCATATTACAAATGTTACTCCTTTTCCCTAACATAAGGACAACCAGACCTTATTTATTACATGTGAAATGAAGAAATTGACATTTGTCATGCTCAAATACTATTTTAATGCTCTCCTAGTTGATGGTTTTACAGAAAATCTCTCAGACATTTTTTGACCAACTAGCGGAACCTTGGGTGAGTGCTGATTCCAATCAAGCAAGAATGTCATTTTCCTCAAGTTCCAGGTACTGAGCTGCAAGGAACTGAAGGAAATGACATCATTCTTTGCTTGACTGGAATTGTACCACCCAAAGTTCCGCTTAGCTGGTCAAAAATGTCTGAAGATTTTCAGTGAAACCATCAAATAGGAGAGCATTAAAATAGTGTCTGAGCATGACAAATGTCAATTTCTTCATTTCACATGTAATAAGTAAGGTCTGGTTGTCCTTATGTTAGGGAAAAGGAGTAACATTTGTAATATGATTTTAATAAAGCTGCAGTTGATCTTTAACTGGGTGACCAAAGTAGTAGACCAAGGAGGGTCTGTAGCTATGGCCTACTTAGACTTTAGCAAGGCATTTGACACAGTATCACACAAAAGACTAATAAACAAGTTAGCCAGCCTGAGAGTGGGTCCCAGGGTGGTACCATGGGTAACAAATTGGCTGGACAACAAGACACAGAGGGTAATAGTAAATAAAGCACAATCAGGAGAAAGGGGAGTTACTAGTGGGGTACCACAGGTTTCAGTACTGGATCCGGTACTCTTTAATGTCTTTATAGGTGACATTGCAGAGGGGCTAGAAGGAAAAGTATGCCTCTTTGCAGATGACACAAAGATCTGCAACAGGGTTGATGCACAAGGGGATGGCAGAAAGGATGAAAAGGGGCTTGGCAAGGTTGGAGCAATGGTCAGGAGTATGGCAGCTTAGTTTCAATGCAAAGAAGCGCAAAGTAATGCACCTGGGAAACAAAAACCCAGGGGAAGAGTACACAATAAGGGGAAGGTACAAATAACAACTGAAACGCAAAGGGACTTGTGAGTACTCATATCAGACAACCTTAAGGTAGGCAAGCAATGTGAGAAGGCAGTAAGGAGGGCTGGGAGGATTCTGGGATGCATAGAGAGAGGCATCACCAGTAGAGAGCAAGATGTTGTTATCCCTCCATACAGACAGTTGTTGAGACCCCATCTGGAGTACTGTGTGCAGTTCTGGAGACACCATCTTCGCAAGAACATAGACAGGATAAGGCAGTCCAGAGGAGGGCAACCAAAATGGTGCAGGGTCTGCACCAGAAGCCATATGAACAGAGACTAAACAAGCTTAATATGTATACCCTTGAGGAACAGAGGGAAAAGGGGGACATGATAGAAACCTTCAAGTACCTCAAGGGAATCAACAAAGTTGAAGAGGGTAGCATATTTCAGAAAAAGAGATGCGCAAGGACAAGGGGGCACAATTTAAAGATAATGGGGGACAGCTCAGGGCATGGTGGATTCATGGAACAGCCTTCCTGAGAAGGTTGTGGGGTCAAAAATAGTGGTGGAATTCAAGAATGCATGGGACAGACATAAGGCAATTATGGTAGGGGGTAGAAGGGGGTTAAGGAGGAAGTAGGCTGCTGGTTGACTAGAATCTGCAGCATATCCAGTGGGTAGGGAAATGGGCAGACTAGGTGAGCCAAGCAGTCCTTATCTACCATCAAAGTCTATGTTTCTATGTAATCACCAGTTGCTTTTGACACACCTATTTCCTCACATTTTTTCAGACAATGTAGTTTCCTGGTTCTTTTCCTACTTACATAGGCAAACTGAATCTGTTCTTTTGGGATAGCTCTTTCCCCTCCTCTTCCTACTTACACCAGGGTGCCTCAGGGGTCTATTCTTGTTCCTATTCTTTTCAACATCTTTATTGATCCTCTGTCCTCTGTAGCTGACAACTGTTCAGTTCGACTTTATGTTGATGATACAGTTCTTTTTTACAGTCACAAGAATCTTTCTTATCTTTCCACAACTCTTCAGGGTGACTTTGACAAAACTGTCCACTGGTTCTCTAATAACATCTTTCTTTTAAACAGTAAAAAGACCCACATTATATTGTTTGGGTCTCAGTCTGCCTTGGCTCAGGCAAACCTTCCCTTTTCTATCACTTTTATCAACATTAGTCTAGAACCCTTAAATGAATACAAATACCTAGGTCTTACTTTTAATCAATCTATCACCGTTTAGCCCCACATCGACAAAACCATTACAAAAGTTCACCAGTGTCTAGATCAGTTAAGATGGGCCAAGCATTGTCTAGCAACACTAGAAACATAGAAACATAGAATGTGTCGGCAGATAATGACCACTTGGCCCACCTAGTCTGCCCATTTTCCTACCTAACAGATAAGCTGCAGATCCTAATTAACCAACAGCTTACTTCCTCCTACCCCCCACTAGGACTGCCTTATGTCTGTCCCATGCATTCTTGAATTCCTCTACTGTTCTTGACTCCACAACCTCCTCAGGAAGGCTGTTCCATGCATCCACAACCCTCTCTGTGAAAAAATACTTCCTCACATTACCTCTGAGCTGTCCCCCCTCTATCTTCAAATTGTGTCCCCTTGTTCTTGCACATCTCTTTTTCTGAAAGATGCCACCCTCTTGGACTTTTATGTCTTGTTGCCAGGACAGCATTGTCAGCATAAAGGATGACTCTGCAATTCTGGCAAACCGAGGGGAGCTCATTCAGAAAAAGGCTAAAAAGTAGGCATTCCAATATGGATTCTTGTGGAACACCTATACTAACTGGCCTAAATATGGACATAATGTTACCTAGTTTTACCTTTTTCTGGCTACTGAATGATCTTGAAACCATGATGCCGGCCCAGGTGTCTGCTCATGACGCCAATGACCTGGGTTTAGGAACAGATCCAGGAGTCAGTGGGCCTGCCGGGGAGGAGAAAAATTGAGTGCCATCTGGCAACTCTCCTTCTCCAGTGAGAGGGAGGAAAAGCATTTGGTACATCAGTAGCTAAGCAGGAGAAAGCTGGGAGCCATAAGTTCAAGGCCGCACATTGCAGGGAAGGTGGGACTAGCATCAAAAGATCGAGCCCCATGGGTGGCACTCCCTGCTTCCACTGTCACCTCTTGGAACTACAAGTTCCAGGGCCCTCCGGCCTCATCCTGGGCAAGCCAAGGCTAGAAACCAAGTGTTCTGGGGAGGAGGCATAAGCCTGCACTGGGGGGTGGTCTGTGAGGGCAGGTGATGAGGAGCCTTTGACCATCAGGGTGGTGGTGTGGGGTACCGGAAAAAAATATATAAGAAAAATTACCTTGAAGCCAACTGCAAATGTTTTGTGATAAACCAAGTGTAAACAATTTGTTTATCAATATCTTATGATTTACCAAATCAAATGCATTTGATTAATCACCATTTTTTTATTTATTTTATTTATTTAGTTTTTGTTGACTGGGTAAGAGCACTAGAGAAATCCTGCCTATTTTCAGGCATGGCCCAGGGAAGGGGGATACAGGTGAATGCCAACTGACCTTGAACCAGATTAAGCTGTTGGTGGCATGTTTAGTGAATGAGGAAAATTTGGCCAGGATACTGGGGAAATTTCCCTACTCTACTTGCTGTGAGCAGGGGGGACCCTTTTGTTGGTGACTCCAAGATGGCCACCGTTTCTGCTGTGGGAGATGGAGGTGGTGGTGGAGGCTCTGCTCTGCCTTTGGATCCTATCTTGGTGTCTGAGCCTGTTTGTTTCCTGCTTCTGAGGCTTCTCAAGTTCTCATTGATGGTGTGTTTCCTTCTGCTTCTGCTGTTGATAAGGATTCTACTGTTCCTTCTGGTTTATCTGATATGGAGACTTCTGCTAAACGGGACAGCCATGAAGCTGCTGTGCTTCCTGATACTATGTTGTGACAGAAGTTCTCTCAGCATAAACAGTTCATTCTACAGTTGATATGTGATGGTGCTTCTACACAAAGCACTTTGTCTGACACCAATTATTCTGTGTCTTCTGCCCCTCAGATACCGCTTCAACAGGCCTCTGAAACCCTCCCTGCTGATTTGCCTTTTCCCCACCCTCCCATTTGCACCTTAGACTACCTCGAGGACTGCTGTTGAATCGAGTGCTACTTGGTCTCCAGACGCTGCTCTACATGCTGCTGGCTGGCAGAGATCTTCGGATGAGAAACCCTGGTTTTCACCTGGTCCTGTTTCTTCTGCTGCTATTATTGGAATGCCTACGAATGTTTTTCCTACTGCTCCAGCTTTGGTTTCTACTCAATCTTCTCCCCCTGTGGAACCTGAGATAGATCTTTCTATTCCACTGCTTGCTACTAAGAACACCACTGACTCTTTGGACGATGTGGTCTAATCACAGGTACCAACAGAACACTGTGCTTCTCCTGCCCACCAATCTTCTCCTTCTGCTCGTGTCCCTGACGACTCGACTCCTTCTTTCAAAATGTCTGTTTTGTTTAAATCTGTTGGGGAACCTGCTCAGTGGAAAAATGCAGTTCGATTGAAGTTCCTGGGTGATTCTCCTATGGCCCCCACATGCTGTACTGTTCTCCAAGGTATGCTTAGAGACTCTTTGGGAATTAGCCCTTCAGCATTGTTTGCCTTCATTCATATCAAGGGGGAAACTGTGTATGATCTTAGTTTCAAGACTGTTTAGACTCTAGAAAAAATTTGGACTCAATATGAACTGGTTACGAACACTCCGATTTAGGCCTCTTTCTTAATCATACCCCTTACTAAACCCTTGGTGAAAGTGCTTACTTTATTATTTTGTAGTGAAGGAGTAAATATCCATGATGTGCAGTTTTGGTTTTGTCAGAGCTGTGATCTTTTAGAGTCTCCCCGCCCTATTTTTGATGAAGATTTAGTGTGAATGGGTGGCTGGAAGATTAAAGTTCAGCTTAAGCAAACTGAGCAGGGGGTTCTGCATATTCCTGGAAGCTTTTACATTGGTCGGGATAGGGGTATCTGCTTCTACCCTGCTCAGCTTTGCACCTGTCATAAGTGTGGCTCTTGGACTCACCTGAGTTACACTTGTGATCAGCCTAGATGCACCTTGTGCCTTGCTTATGGCTATGTTAGCTTGGGTTGTCCTAATGCTCAGTTTTGTAATCTGTGTGAGGATCACAGTCATAACTACCCCCGGTGTCCCTGGGCTGAACATAATAGGGTTGTTAGGGTCCCCCAGGACCATTCTACCATTATCTCTGATTCCCAGTCACAGGCCCAGAAGTGGCAGCAGGAGCTCTCTCTGGTGCCTACCGACCCAATGCTTACTACTGGTCCGGACCTTGTACGTCCCTCGGTTTCTCCCCCCTAGGATCCCCCTCTTTCTCAGACTGTTACTTCGGTTCTGGGGTCTGCCCAGGCTTCTCCTGTGGTTGATGCTATCCATTCTCTGGTCTGGATTTTGATGGATGTTATGCCTCCCCCCCCACCCTCAAACTGATCTGCCCTTTGTTACTGTCTCTTCTACTAAATGTGGGAAGGGTAAGCGAAAGTGTGAGTCTCATGCCCCTGCTACTACTGTTATTACTCAAAATAAGTTCCAGTTACTAGCTAAAAGAAGACAATGGGGGGATACTGAAGGTGAGGAAGAGGACTCTGATTCTTCTTGTGCCTATTCCTCTCATATGGAACTTTCTTCTGAATCTGGTAGAGAAACTCCTAGGTTGGAAAAGATGCAGAGAACGCAGTTCCCTCATAGGTGATTTTGAGGGTTCCTTTTTTCTGGGCTTTCTGTTCTTGTCAGATTGTTTCTTTTTTTCCTGCTCTGATGCCTGCTGCAGTTCTCTGCATCTCTTTTGACCTTTCTTGCCCATGGCTCAGCAGCCTATTCTGCGGTGCTGCACTTTGAATGTGTGCAGTATGAAATCTTTCCGTAAACAGATTTCTACTGTTGGTTTCTTGCTTTCCTTGAAAAAGGGTGTTTATTTTGTTCAGGATACCAGGCTTAAATCTAGGTTTGAGGTTGCACAGGTGAGACATCGATGGACTGTGGGGCCCTCCTTTTGGTCGCATGGGGAGGATCTCTGTGATGGGGTGGGTATTTTGTTTTTTGGCCATCGGTTTAAGATTTCCAGAGTTCTCAATGTGTTTCCAGGAAGGGTTCTCCTTATTGATGGTTCTTTTGATTTTGTTCCTTTTCATTTGATTAATACTTATGCGCTACAGAGCATTTGCGGTGCAAACTGCTTTGTTTCTTACTATCCAACCTTATTTATTTACCTTTCGACAAGTTTACTCTGGGGGTGATTTCAATTGTGGTCTTTCTGTTTCTGATAGACCTAGTAATGTCCACAAGCTTTTTAGTGATGCTGTTACCTTGTCTAAAATCCTTCTTTCAGCCCATTTGGTGGATGCATATACCTCTGTTCACCAGCAGGGTGCAAAAACTTTTTATAAGGGAGCTCTTGCAACACGGATTGATTTTTTTCTTTGTTTCCAGGAATGTTTCAGTCTCCCAGGCTTTTGTATTTCCCTGTGAGACGTTGGATCATTTGGTAATTTCTTTGCTCTGCTCTCCTAGTGCTGGTCCTTATCCGTTTGCTTCTTGTATATGTTGGAAGTTGAATAGTTCTTTGTTGACTGATTCTCTTATCTCTCAGGGTTGTCCGGATTTGTTACGAGCTACAGTTTCTGTACTAGATGCTTATTCTTCTTCTGTCCTCTGGTGGGAGGACACTAAAACTGACCTTCATCGTTTTATTATCAAATCTGCCTGCTCTCGGTCCTGCTTTACTTATTTTTGGTATTCCCCACTCCATCAGCAACTTTTGAATACTTATTCTAGGGCTTTTGAATTCCATCTTGATCTCTCCGGCCAAATTCAGGCTTTGAAGTCTGTTATGGAACGATATCAGTATGATCATGCCCTCTCTTTGAAGGTTGAAGCTCAGTGTGGTACGCAGGCTTCTAAGGCTGCATTTGATCCTTATAGGAATTGTTCCTATAGGATCTCTTCCATGATTATTGATAGTCTGGTTGATCCCCTTACAAGAGTGCACCATATTTCTCTTCCGTCTTTGAAGCACATTGAACAATCCCATGTGGAAGGGATGTTTGGTACTGTCTCGTCTGTTTTAGATCCGGCTGAGTATCTTTCTGATTTGGTCATTCCTGAGGTTTCTAAGGACCTGTTTCTTGCTCTTGTGCATCCCATTTCTGTTTCAGAAATGATGACTGCTATTAAGAAACAGAAACAGCGTACTTCTCCGAGTTGGATAGTTTGACGGCTGAGCTTTACCACTCTTTCACTGTTTTTTTTTTTTGCCCCAGCTCTGACTATTGTTTTTAATGACTTCTTGGATTCATTTTCAGTCCCTCAACATTTTTCAGATGCTATTTTGCATTTGATTTATAAAAAAGGTGACCATTCTGATTTATGGAACTGGAGACCTTTGAGCCTCCTTAATGTAGATTATAAGATTCTGGCTGTCATTCCTTTGGGGGCAGCTCCTGCCTATAGCAGACATCGTTATTTCCACAGCTCAGACTTGTGCTATCCCGGGTTGTTCCATGCTATATACTTTGTCTCATCTTAGGGATGTGGTGTATTCTTGTAATGATGTAAG
This sequence comes from Neoceratodus forsteri, assembly GCA_016271365.2. Taxonomy (NCBI): domain Eukaryota; kingdom Metazoa; phylum Chordata; order Ceratodontiformes; family Ceratodontidae; genus Neoceratodus; species Neoceratodus forsteri. The sequence continues at coordinate 270,591,811 of CM057453.1, forward strand.
TAGGGCTGTAGTGTTTCCTTTGGATCAAAAAAGGCTTTTGATCCGGTGGAGCATTCCTTTTTGTTTTCTGTTTTGGCACACTACCATATTCCTTCTGGTTTTATCTCTTGGCCTAAGCTTTTATATAACACTGCCTGGATCACCCCTCATGTCAACCATTCTCCTGGTGCTGCGTTTTTGAGTAAACGGGGAGTATGGCAGGATTGTCCTTTGAGTCCCTTTTGTATTTGTTCCAGATTGACCCTTTGTTATGCAAGTTGAGCTCCTGTCCTGCTATTCCTCCCTTGTTCCTTCCAGGTGGTCACTCTGTACCTACTGTTTTTGCGTATGCTGACGATTTATGTGTTTGTACCACATCCTCTCTTTCTGCTTCGGGTTTCACACATCTATTTTCTGACTTTAGTTCTCTTTCTGGTTCTCAATTGAATTTTCATAAAAGTATGGCTAAAATCTTTCCCTCCTCTGTGCCCTCCTCAACTACTACTTCTGTGGCTGGGATTCCTGTTGTTTCTGGCCCTCTTAAAATTTTGGGTCCGTATTTTGGCAGTCCTGATGATTCTCTGTATAATTGGAATTTGGCTATCGATAAAGGTCTCCAGCTTGTGTCCTCTTGGAAGGGTCGGTCTATTTCCAAGAAGAAACGTGTTTTGCTTTTGAAGACTTTAGTTCTTCCTTTATTTTTACATGTGGCTACTTTTTTCCCTCTTCCTTTTGTTTTGGAAGCCAAAGTCAGTAGTGTTTTTTTTCAAGGTCTTTGGGGTTCTCATTTAAATCCTGTCAGGTGTTTTTTTTATATCATGATTATTGTCAGGGAGGTATTTGGATGTTGAATCCTGTGTTTCTTTTTTTGTTATTGCCTGTTCCTTAATTTTTTGTTTCCTTTTCTGTTGCAGCCACCCCCCCCCTCAGGTTTCTATTTTAGGTGCCTGAATGACTCCTTTGTGTGCAAAATGGCTTGGTCCTCCTTTAGAAGTCCCTCAGAATTTTAGGACTTTTGGTATTCCTGTCTTCTTGTTTCCCACTTTTCTTAAAATCCGGCAATGGCACTTGACCCCTCAGGTTCTGTGATCTCAGTCTAGGAAGCAATTGTATCATACCGTTTTGCTTTCCTCTTTTTCAGATACCGCTAGGCTGTTGAATGCTCTTGTTACTGAATTGAATACTGCTGTGACTTTTCGCCAGCTTACTGACCCTAGACTTCCTGCAAAATTATGCGATGTTACTTGGTTGTCGTGTCATGGGAGATTGGGGGTACATGATAATCACCTGCACAAGTCTTTGGAGGAGCGTATGTGTTTTAGGGATTCTTGTCCAGGCGTACTGGAAACAATGAGTCCTTTTTTTGGGGGGGATTGTTTGTTTAGTAAGGATTTTTGGACTCTTTGGCTCCTTAAATGGAAGGAAAAGTGTCTTACATTGATTTCGTATGACATTCTTGTGTATGGGCAGTTTCCTGCCTCCCTTTCTCATTAGTATCCTAGTACCCTCCAGCTTGTCTTTGCCCTCTGTAGGTTTTTTCTATGGCAGGCCCATTGTGCTCAGTTATTGCAACAGAAATTTTATACGAGTTCTCATATTATGGATCAGATTTTTGCAGAGCTCCACTCTATTCAAGATAGGGAGGGTACTTCTCTGCCCTGTGATACATATAGGCTCTACTGGGCTTTGTGTGAGTGGCTCTCTGCTGCTTGATCTTGTCTGTGTTTTGTTTTGGTTTGGGGGTGGTAGTCAGTTTTGTTTTGGGCTCATACTTTTTAGTCTATGTTGTAGTTTTTCTGTTCTTGTGCCCTTTATTGTGCTTCATTTAGACTTGAGTCTCCTTTGGAGTGGTTGCTTTGTTGCTTTTCTTCTCCTTTCTGCTATTCATATCTCTTTCTCCTGCTTTATTTTCTTTTCTGATTTCTTTTCCCCTCTGCTTAGTCTGTTCATTTTTTTGTGTCTTATCGCTGTTTGTTATTCTTTGTTCGGTTGTTGTTTTTTTGCATTGTCTCCCTGACTTTTCAGTTTAGGGAATGGGGAGGACTTTTTGTTCTTCCTTTCAGTTTTTTGCTGTTTTTACTGAGAGTTTGACCTTATCTACTCTTTTCTGTTTTTTTTTTTTTTTTTTTTTGTTTTGCAATTTGCTTTTCGTTTCTTTGCTTTTTATGGTTTCCCTTATTATCTCCCCTGCTTTTTTAAGGGGAGGAGGGGGAAGTGGTTTCCTTTTGTATTCTGTACAATTTTTTGATCTTGATTTATTTTTTCGGTTGTTATGACCTGTATTCATGTCCTACTTTTTTGCTTTCCTTTTGATTTGTGTACTTTTTGTGTGACTTAACACCGTTTTGTATTTTTTATTTCTCTTGTTCTCTGTTTTGTATATTGTTTTGTGTGGTTTCACACTGTTTGTATTTTTTTTGTTTTTGCTGTTATTCTGTTATGATTCCCATTACTTGGTCAGTAGGATGGAGAAGATGGTTGGATTCTGTTGTTTTCTTTCAGGTCAGGGCTACTTTGTGACCTAACACTTTTTCTGTTCTTGATTTTTAATTTCTTTTTTTCTGTATTTACATGATGTAATGCTGCTTTCTGTTTGTTTTGATATGCTTTCACCCAGCATTTCTCCTAAAATATCCATATGTGGGGATGGGGGGGTGTTTGTTTCTTTTTTGGGTGGTTTTGCAGCTCTTTACCAACAGTTTTATTGGGTATACGATGTTTATTGTTCATTTATGTTGTTCTTTTCTTGGATTCAAGGTAGAAATACTCTGTAATGTTTACTTTTTGTTTACATGTATGATGTAATACATATTTTCATTTCTTTCCTGATTTTTATGCTTTCATGTGCTATATTACTGTTTGGTTGTACCATGCTTTTATATTTTTTGAATAAAAATTCCCCTACTCTTTGTAGGGGGTGCTGTCTCAGAGGTGTATGCGTCATTCATGATGGAGCTGGAGTTGGAGGAGGGTGTATGCGGTAAGGTCTCCTTGGTGGGCTAAGTTAATGCTGATAGTGAGGAGTGGCCACAGGTTGCTGAAAGTAATGCGACTTCTGAGGTTTTTAACCATGCTGAAACAGAAGGTAAGAGGGAAATTCTAGTCAACTTCCCAGTTGTTAAATGATGAAAAAAAAAAAGAAAACATCTTCAGGGTCTTTTGCCTTCCCCTGAGAATACAACAACTAAAGCTTTCATGGCTGTGCCACGGGGAGTTGCACAGAATTCCTCTAAAACAATGATTTTGCAGATTGACGTGGATTTAGAAGGATCTACGAATGCAGTACTGGGAAGCGAGGATTGGTCTGCTGATGAGGCCTTAGTGTGGACAAGCTGGAAGTCAAAGTGGACGGATCTTGAGAGGTGGATGCTGATTTTCAACTGCCGCTTGCAGAAACTACAGTTCTCCACAACAAAACAGAACATGGTACGATTATCTTAGAGTCGCAACAAGACACTTTTTCTACCTCTGGTGAGATTGCTACTGGTGAGCATTTACCTGTTGATTTACCTAAAGGTTCTCCATCAGATTCCTCCTTATTAGGCCTCCTTAGTGAGGAAACCAAGAGTGGTACTGGGGTTGGGGAGAGACGGACATTCTCAAGAGGCTTTTCCTTTTATAAACATGGCTACTATTTCAAAAAAAAAATATGCTGATCTCTTTCGTAAGCCGGTGGAAATAGCAAAAAGACGTAATGCTATAAGGCTCAGATATTTGGGCGGTATGGAGGAACTACCTGATCAGTTCTATGTGGGCCATATTCTTTTGAAACAAACCTTGGGCTTTTCTCCAAAAGAGGTGTATGCCTTAATACATGCCCCTGGTGAACATATATTTGATGTGAGTTTTAGAACTCCTGCTTAATTAGAAAGGTTTTGGACTAAATATTCAGTTTTAAAAAACAATCCTTTCTGGGTACATTTTCAAGTGATCCCTCTCACAAAACAATCTTTCAGAATTATGATTGTTTTGTTTCGGAATGAGGGTGTCAATATCACTGATATTTTGCATTGGTTAAATAAAGAATGTGAGGTGCAAGGAGCTCCTGAACCCATTTTAGACACTGAAGGGTTCTGGAATGGAGGGTGGCATATTAAAGTGAAATTATTTCTGCTTAATAATGATTTTCAACACCTTCCATATTGTTTTTTTGGGGGAGGGGTAAAGGGTTTATTTTTTATTCAGGACAACCTAGATGCTGTCATAAGTGTGGTTCATTATGTCATATTAGCACTCATTGTGGTGTCTTCAAGTGTTTTTGCTGTGGAGAACTGGATCATACTGGTTTAGATTGTGACAATGCTCCAAACTGTAAGTTTTGTGAAGAACTTGGTCACACGTTCACAGATTGCCCATTAGCATCTCATAATATGGAGGAAGCAGATTTTGCAATGCAAGATTTCTACATTAAATCTCCTTCTTCAGGAACAGGCCCGGTTGATCCAAGACCCCCCTAGGAAGACATGACCTCCTGAGACCACAGTTGTTATTTCAGACACTATTGTGGTCACCCAGGAAAAAAAACTGTCTTAGTTACAGCAAGAGTCCAGGAGGTAGTACCTGAGACTGAAGATTCATTACCCCTGATTAGTGAAGGTTCTTTACGCTCTAGTACACATACTCACATGGTTGGGTCTATGGTGTCAGCTCCCCCTTTTGAAGACACTCACAGTGGTCAGAGTGGGGTGGTATCCAAAATGAGAGGCATAGTAACAGTAATGGCTTCTCATCCCTCTATTTCTTTATCAAATAAATTTGAGGGCCTCCAGCTAGAGGAGACTATGGAAGAAGTAGACTCTGATAATGCTTCCAGATTCTCCTCCCAAAGGGACCCATCCTCAGACGTGGAACATGGTCCTAAAGCTGCTAGTCTATCCAAAGGAAATTACAGGGCCATACAATTGGAGCAAGGAAAAGCACTTGAAAAACACATCCCCCGTAGGTTTTGTTATGAGTATCTCTGATGTCTTGTGATTTAAACATGTCCTCTTTAAATGTAAATAGTATTAGATCACACAAAAAGAGGCTGGCAACTTTTGACCTGTTTACTATATCTGATTTAGAGGTGTTTTTTTTTTCAAGAAACGAGTCAGTATTCGATAAGAGACTTTGACACTGCCTCTAATGATTGGATTAATGCAAAATGCTTTTGGTCTGGGGAAGGGGATGTGTTATGTTCTGGTGTGGGAATTTTGGTTTTTAACCATGATATTGATGTAACGAATATGGTTGATATTGAACCAGGAGGTGTGCTCCTGTTAGATGTTACTATTCAAAACTTTGATTTTCATTTTATTAATATCTATGGGCCCCGAGTTAAAACAGCTAGAATAGCCTTATTGCAGAAAATACAACCTTATCTTTTTACTAGGAAAAATGTGTTGTTTGGTGGTGATTTTAATATTAATAGAACCCGTCAAGATGGGGTGCTTTAGGCAGTAAATTATATTGTGACACACATTGTTTAAATGATTTATTAAAGTTAACTGGTTTAAAAGATGGCTTTTCTGACTTTGGTAAAGCACCATCTTGTACTCATTTTTTGGGTTGGCACAAAACCAGAATTGATTATTGTTTTTTGTCACCAAATCTAAATGTCTGTGCCCCTAAAATTATCCCTGTAGCTACTTTAGATCATGTATTACTACAATTAACCTTATCTAATTTTTCTGCCACTTCCAAAGGCCCTGGATATTGGAAATTAAACATATCTTTATTTTACATACCGGAAGTAAGACAAGGATTTATCTTTTTACTATTAGCGACAAAGTCAGTTAATTTTTTATATGATTCTCCCCAGTTGTGGTGGAATGATACAAAACTTGATATTAAAAACAATTTTCAGCATATTGGAAGAATTTTAGGCAGAGCAAAGCAAAACGAATATGGTTTACTGCGTACAAAATTGCATAACCTCTATTCAAAACTCTCTATGGGTGATTTTGTTGATCCTGCTCTTATTTCTGATTTAAAAGATACGATGACACAAGCTCAATATGACAGGAAGAAAACACTAGATATTGAACAAAGATTTGGTACAACAGGAGTTCAAGGGGCTAGTAATCCATTTGAGAGTTGTGCTGCTCAATTTAAAAAAAAAGATATGAAAGTTTTGGGAACATCTTCAGGTGACCTTGTTACGTCACAGACATACATATTATCTGAATGGGATGCATATTTAAGTCATCTCTTTAAGGCTGATTCCAAAATAACTGCAGAAGGTTTGGAGAGTTGGTTACGTTCTTGCACTCTGCCACTTATACCTGATTATTTGGTGGCCCCTCTGACCACAGCTATTACTTTACAAGAATTGGAAAGGGTATTACTTGGATTACCTAAAAATAAATCACCTGGGTATAATGGTTTGACAAATGAGATATATCCAATAATTTATAATGTTTTAAGAGAGGAACTCTTACATCTATTTAACAATATTTTATATACTGGATTGGTCCCGAATGACTTTCATAAAGGGCAGGTGATTTTTTTATATAAAGCAGGAATTAAAGAACTTAGGAACTGGAGACCTATTACACTGTTAAATTTGGATAGTAAAATCTTATCTAAAATTCTGAGTAATAGGTTATCATTGATATTGCCTCTTATTGTTAGTTCTTCCCAATTCTGCTCTGTGCCAGGGAGAAGGATTTCTGAGGCTCTAATTATCATTAGAGAGGTGATGGAATGTAGTAGTTCTGGGGAAATTTGTGTTTTTTTTGCTCAGTTTGGATCAATTAAAGGCTTTTGGCAGGGTTTCACACTGTTACATCTGGTTGTGTTTAACAAAATATGGTATCCCTTCCCAGTTTATTAGATGGCTTTATAATTATTATAATGCTACTGAAGTGGCCCCTTATGTGAATGGTTGGATTGGTAAATTTAGAAGACATACCAGGGGAGTTAAAAAGGGCTCTCCTCTGAGTCTTCTTTTATATATTTTAACTTTGGAACCATATTTGACTCATATTAATGCTGATACGCACATTAGATGTCTTTCTTTGAATAGTGACATGGAGGAATTAAAAATTGTAGCATATGCTGATGATATTTGTATTTTTCTAGCAGATTTGCAGTCCAGTAATGCTACTGATGCTGTAACGTTAAATTTTATGGAGTATACAGGAGCAAGAATTAATCGACATAAAAGTAAGTGTTTTGTTTTGGGGGGGGGGATGTCTACATATACCTCTGTGATAGGTATTCAGGTACAAACATCAGCTGCAAAAATCTTAGGAATTTTTTTGGGAGTTGATAATATAGCAGACTTTAACTAGAATGTCTTGATTAAACAGGCACAAAACAGAGTTATGGAATGAATGGAGGATGTCTAAACTCAGGAGAGTTTATATGATAAAAATGTTTCTGTTAAGCAGCTTCTTGCATTTAGCTGCAATATATCCACTCCTGAAACATTTGGAAACATTGCTTTTCAATCTGGTTTTTTTTAGTGCAGGTTGGGGAAATTGGTTGAATCCAATAAAGAGGGGTGTCTTATATCTTCAAAAAGATCAAGGGGGTCTACAAATTTTAAATCCTGTCCTATTTTTCTTTTCTATATTTTGTATTTTAATTTGAAACCCTTACTTTGTAATATTTCCAATATGTAGTCCCCATGGGTGCAGGACTATATCTCACCATGGTTAAATGAATGGTCTCCAGGTACCCCAATTATGAGGCAAAAACCTATTCAGGGTTTACTGTCTCATTTTTTTGAATGTTTCAAAAAATTGAAGTTGTGGGACATTACCAAATCTGATATTCTTCATTCTACAAGAAAGGAATTCTATTTATGTTTTCAAACTTGTTTCTTTTTTCAACAACCTCATCATAATGATTGGTCTCCCATGGATAAAACTTTTATAAAAGAGATGATACTTTACTCTCATATGCCTGGTTATATGTGGGATGTTACATGGCTAGGAGTACATAATAAATTGAATGTCAAAGGTAACCTATCACATAAAAGGATGGAGGAAAGGGCTTGTTCCAGGATTCCTCTATGTAATGTCACTATAGAAACAATGGAATATTTATTTTTTTCTTGTCCATATATTAAATGTTTCTTGGATTTATGGGATTCATATTGGCCCACTTTTCCCCTTAAACATTTTAATATAGATATTTTGTTACTTGGCATTCTTCCTACATGTTGGTATCAATATGATAAATGTGTTTTACATGGAATATTAGGGTGTATCAAATATTACATATGTCATATTCGATGCCAATGGTCATTACAACAACATTTTGTTACGCAACTTCAGTTATTTTGTATGATCAAGGATGCAATTCTTGGAATCCGCTTAAAGACAAACAACAGTTATCACCTGAGCTTTATGGGAAAAAATGGAAATTGATTTCCTGGCTAGATACAGGTTAATATATTTAACAAATTTTTCATGTTAAAAAGTTTGTTATGAATTGTTGGTGTTGCATTATGGTTATTTAATGTTTTTCTACATTTTGAGGAAGGGTACACATTTTCTCTTTCTTTACTTTGCAATTAGCAATTTTCAGTCAAATGTTTCATTTGTTTTCAGCATGGCATGATACTTTCTTATGATTTCAATTTATTTTGTATGATTGAATACATTGTTGCTTGATTTACAGTAGTAGCCACAGACATTGCCAGCTATTTCCAGATATTTTGTGAAATTTCTGAAGAGTTTCTCTCTGCTGTCCCAATTGTGGAAATGCAGAAAGCAGGAGATATTTCTGGAAATATCACAGAAATTTCAGGAAATAGATGGCAGTGTCTGTGGCTGCTACTGTATATTGTGATTTTTGAATATTTCATTTTTTCTACTCCTTTAGCAGGACATGGGGAAGGGATTTATCCAATATATTTTATTATAAAAAATTGCCTGTTAGCTGTAATATTGCTGCCATATTTTTCTTTAGTCAGAATTTTTCTTATTTATATGTTAATACTGTTTTGTTGATCAGTTCTTTTTCACTTCTGTAAACATTCCCCTACACTTTTAGTAGTTTTTTTTGTATATGACAGAATTATGTTTTAAGTTACTGTATGTTTTGTTGATTAGTTCTTTTTCACTTCTGTAAACATTCCCCTACACTTTTAGTAGTTTTTTTTTGTATGTATCAGAATTACTTATGTTTTAAGTTACTGTATGTTGTAATACCTATTTATGTTCTTGTTCTTTTTTTCTCTTCATAATGATTTTGTATGATGTAATACAATTTTGTGAATTTCGTTTTGAGTTCTTGAAGAAAAAATTCCCCTACGCTTTTTGAGAAGTGCCACGGGATCTTTAGCATCTACCTGAGCTACCACCAGTCCAGGCAGATGAGACCTCAGTTTAACGTCTCATCCAAAAGACAGCACCTCAGAAGTGCAGCACCCCTCTCATACTGCACTACAGTGTCAGTACTGGAATATTAACCCAAGTGCCCGATGTGGGAACTGAACCCACAGCCCTCTGATCTCCCAGCCTCAGAGGCAAGTGTGCTACCTACTGAGCCACTGACACTGCCCTATAACATAGACTGTCCCACCCATACCTGCACAATCCAAGGCATCACTCAAGATATGGTAGTGATGTTTACCATTTAAGGAACAGCAGACTGGTCCAGTGATGTAGAGAGCTGAGGCACTGGCACCTTACCTCACACCACACCGGTGACCCGGGTTCAGGAATGGACTCTGGTGCCAGAGGGTTGGCAGGGGAAGGAGCAGGATTGAGCATCCAGAGGACTGCTCTCCTCTCCTAGGGTGGGTTGGGGACTGGCATCACTCTGCAGTGGCCCCTAGTGGAGACCAGAGGAAACTCAGAGGTGGCATGACTGAGGGAAATTGGAGGAAAACTGAAAATGGCATCCCCTTCTGCCAGATGATGGCTGCCCAGACCAGTGCCCCCTAGGGATCTGTGGCAGCCAACCTGACCACAGCAGCAGCAGCACCCAGGTCCAATGCCTAGGCTGATAGTCTGTTTCTTCTCGGAAGAGGAGGACCCACCCAATGCAAGGGTTATGTCGGAGTACCCTGTGGTGGCTGTAATGTGGGGTCAAATTGGAGGTGGAACCAAATAAGAGGTGAGTGTCCTTGGGCAATTGGCCTGAAGGAGTGGTAGGGGAGCCGCAGGGGAGACAAACACATAATAAAAAAAAGGAACTGTAGATTTTTTTCTGCTTTCCCTGGGCTTCCTGTGACTTCCAATGGCCCAACTCCTTCAGGCTATCATGCTGGTCACTGTCCATCTGCCCAGGTAGCTCCAGCTCTCCTATATGTCACACATCAGACCTGCTCAGGTCCAACCTGTCAGGCCCACCCAATGTTTCAACTATTCCTTGGTGGGGGCTAATCCAGAAATATTGGTTGGGAGGGGCAGGAATGGTCCATGCTGTGAGGCATGGGGTGGCATTTGGAAGCTTTCCAGAGGCTGTCATCTGGGTCCATGGCCAGCAATTTTTCCCATTTTCTAGGGCTCCACCCCCTTCCCTGCTATGTGACCACAGCTGTGTCCTGGGGTTGGGGGTGTTTGGTATGTGATCACCCACACCAAGAACACTTCTGCAGTGCCACCACCAGATGCTGCCATCAAAGTGGCACAGAGTGACCCACCCCTGGAGGGAAGCAGCCAAAGTATGCACTTAACTTTCTCCTTGCTGGTCTCTGCTCCTGGCATCTGGGATCGGGCCATGATTGTGCATTGGCAGCATGCCAGAGTGATGCCCCATTGGTCTGCACCAAAGTGCTGGTGAACATCAGATGTTAAGAACAGATAAAAATCACAATCATCAGAGAAACTCAAATGTTAAGAACATATAAAATCTGACCTGCGATGGTAAACAGTATATATGGGAAACATTCAGTAATTTCCAAAGATTTGGTTAAATAGGAGTGTCTTTAGAGTACTCTTAAAGGCCTCCACAGAGGGGGGTCTCTCTTAGGGCTTTCAGGAACACATTCTAGGGAACCAGCCAACCACCTTGAAGGACTGGTCACTCAAGGTTCTTAATCTGGCCCTAGACACCAACAGAAGGACCACCTCAGAGCAGCAGAGAGTGCACAAGGACAAGTGGGGATACAGGAGTTCCGATAGGTATCTAGGACCCAAACCATGGAGGGCTTTGCAAGTAAACAAATTAACTTTAAAAGAGATACACCACGTTCCTCGCTACCAGTACAATTTCTGCAGCACTGGGGTAACTTGACAGGTCCTTGAAAGACTGCGCAGTAACCTGCCTGCTGCATTCTTCACTATCTGTAGGTGCCATAGAATACCTCAATTGGCTACTAAGGTACAAAGCAGCAGTCAGTACAAATGCATGTACTATAGTTGCTACTGTAGGTTCCAGGAGTATGATGGTCCTAATCTGACTGATCTTCCTCATATAGCAAAAAGCACTTCAGACAACTGCCAACACCTAAGCCTTGAGTATCAGCCCTCATCCAGAATGGCCCCTAGATGTTCACCCTTGTGGATGTTGTAAGCTTAGATAAGCAGAGGCAAAGCCCTCTGTACAAATTGACCTGCACTTCAGGAAATCAACTTGACAAAGACACTGTATGTAGATTTAAAGGCACAGTGCCTGTATTTAATTGCCAGTCTTATACAAAGAAAATACAAAGTAATTTGTTGATTCAAAATTCATGCATAGAGCCAGTAAAACACTACAGGACTAAGAACACTTCCCCAGTGCTTTTCTCCACTACAGCTTTCACAGGGGTGCTATAGTCTTAAACAAACATTATTTATATAGCCCACAAAATAACTATTAAGCCAATCACAAGTTAGGACATCATAACTGAAAATATTTGGCTGAATTAATATGTATTATAGCTATCACATCAATCCATTCTTATAAGGCTCATTACTAAAGGAAGAGTGTATTAGTAAGGCACTTAACAAAATAAATATTGAAACAATAGTATAACAACTAAAAACTAATAATATAAGAATATCACCCCAAAAATCAAATCTTGTGCTAGCCTGTAATACATCTTTTTATGTCACACTTTATCACACTTAATCATTTCTTAAACTAGTACTGCTGGACTGGAGTAATAAATGGGGTAACTTTAAAGAGTTAAAAATAAAATAAAGTAAATAAGGGATACATAACATGGACCTGTGAAATACAAGATTTATTTTCACATGAGCTGTTTGACATTGGGTAACCTTACGAGTGGCATAAGCCATGAATGATGTGCCCAAGGTCAAACAGCTCGAATGAAAATAAATCATGTATACCACAAGGTCCCTGTTACGTATTCCATTTAATCAATAGGGATCCTTTAGGATAGTGCATGGAGTTTTGCTTTAAATTATTTCATTTTTAATCTAAACTTACATGGACTTTTTGTGGTTTTCCCAGTGTAGCTCTGTTTAGCATAGTGGTTGCTAAGCAGCTGCTATGGTTGCTACAACTTTATATTATGGCTAGTACATAACAAAAAGTTTAATGCACAATTCTTTGTTCTGGCTTTTTGGGGGTGGGTGGGCATTTGTTTGTCAAAAAGTGCAAATAAATTACATTTTCTGTTTTTTTGCTAATTATATAAACTCTAATGTATATATATATATATATATATATATGAAACACCACTCATTTTGTAGATATTTTTGTGATGAACAAATTTTGTACTCACAGTACCATGCTATCATTTTCATTTTAAGTTATTTATATTTGTTTGTCCAAAATTGAAAAAAAAGAGAGATTTTTCTGCTGTTTTTTGCTAATTATTAAAAAAACTAAAAGCTATCTATAAATGAAACACCACTCATTGTGTAGATATTTTTGTGCTGAATAACTTTCATGCTCAGAGTACCATGCTATCATTTTTCATTTTAATGTTATTCATATTTGTTTGTCGAAAAAGTAAAACAAATTCGAATTCTCTGCTTTTTTCTAATTATAAAAAAACCTAAAATATATATATATATATATATATATATATGAAACATCACTCATTTGTAGATATTTGTCTGCTGGACAAATTTCATGCTCTCAATACCATGCTATCATTTCTCGTTTTAAAGTTATTTGCATTTATTTGTCAAAAGCTTTGATTGACAGGTGGTGTTTATTCAACATATGTTCATTAAATCTAGGATTCTAAAATTTATTCAACATATGTGAAAATAAATGGATTTATTCAATGGCTTCTGAGTCCATGCCTTTTGCATAAAGTAAAACATGTTTGCATGAGACCAAGAACTGGAACTAAATAACAACAATGGTGATAAGACAGGTAAAAGTTTCCTTCACTCTGCCAGGTCAGTAGTCTGAAAAAAAGACTGTCTTCATTTTTCAGACTACTGACCAGTGTTATTATTTAGCCCCTGCCCTTGGTCTCATGCAAACATATTTCCTTATTTTATTTTTAACTCTTTAAAGTTATCCCATGTGTTGCTCCAGCCCAGCAGTACTGGTTTAAGAAATGATTAAGTGTGATAAAATGTGGCATAAAAAGATGTATGACATGTTAACACAAGCTCTGATTTATTTTGGATATTTTTGTATTATTAGTTTTAGTTGTTATAATATTGTTTCAATGTTTATTTTGTTAAGTGCCTTACTATTACACTCGTCCTTTAGTTATGAGTCCTATAAGAATGGGTTGATATAATAGCTAAAATACATATTAATGCAGCCAAATGTTTTCAGTTTTGGGGCCAGATATTCAAAGCTTTGCCCCTGGGTTAAGTTAACACTGCCTGGTAGGCAAACATAGCCCAGAGCACAACGCAAGCTATATTCAAAAGGAAAAGCCCAGGGCAAACAGCTTCTGAGTATAACATGGGAATGAGGCCATGCAAACAGGGCTGGGAGTGCAGGGCAAACATAGCCCTAGAATAAGGCAGCACTCAATATAGCAACCAGGAAGTGCAAACCACAACAACAACACAGTGCACAGTGATGTGAGGGCAGGTAGAGATGAACTATGTGGCCAATGTGCATGACAGCAGTTGCGTGGACCCAGTACAGCAGCGGGCAGCAGCAGATGTGAAAGAACTGTAATCAAAACTGTATAAATATCCTTGAATTGTTAGCACTGCGGTAACACATTAGTGCAGCTTTAGCACAAAGCTAAGCTGTTAGCCCGGTGCTCACGTGTTTGCCCCGTGCTAAGATTTGCCATATTTAAAAGTGACATGCAAATTAGCCTACTTAGGTAGTCTCTGGGCAAACAGCCAGAGTAGTATCTCATCATTCCCTGATTTGCATGCAGTTTGCCCAGCGTTACTGCAGGGTCCCACAGCTCCACCTGTAGGTCAGTCAGAAAGTATAGGGGCTGGCCAGGTCTGTATGCAGCTCCACCTGTAGGTCAGTCTGACAAGGTATGATGGTTGCTGCAGGCTACATGTATGCAGTACAGCATGGCATTGTGTGCCCCAGGGGAGGACACAGCATAGGCACAGGCGGTGGTGGTGCTGCATGCAGTCATCATACTGGATGCCATGCTACAGTGCACAGCAGATGCTACAGTAGCTAGGGGGATGGTAGTGTGAGGGACACAGCAATACCTATGGTATGTAGGTCAGTGATGACCACTGCACTGTACAGAGTGACAGGCCCAGCATGCAGGTGATTACTGACGGTGGACAGTACTGTTTTGCTGTTGCGTGCTCCACAGCTGCTGCACCTGTGGCATGGGATTCTCACAGTGACATTTGAATGGCCGGCTGTGTGTGCTGTGGCTTCTGTACAGTTGTGCGGTATGTGGCTGGGGGGGCATGTATGCTCCGACAGGCACTCAGGTGGTGGGATATTCCCACTACTGGCCCATGTGCACTGCATGATGTGTCCCAGCTATGTGGCCACACCTGGGCTGTGGTGAGGTCTGGCCACCTGTACACCCTCCCCTCAATGACCGCCATGCCCACAGTGCTGCATGTGTGTGTTGGCATCTGTTGGTCAACACAGACATATGGTCTGCAGGTGTGTGCTGTATGGCCACACTACCTAGTTGTCCCCTGTGGGTTGGATCCCCCCCTTACTGTATGTGCTTGGCTGGGACTGGTGGCAGCTGTTGGCATCATGGTGGTGCCAGCAGTGAGCAGCATGTGTCCTCCATGTCAGGCATTTTCTAAGTGTCATGCTGTCATGTTAGGGTCGCACAAGCCATGCTAATCCCACCCAAACACCACGCTATGCACCAATGTCATGCAAAGCTGTTTGCCCAGGGTTGAGACCAGCTTTTCCTGGGTAGTAATTTGTTCTGCGCTAAGGGTCGCGCTATGTCTCACTAAACACCTTAGCACGACACTAGTCGCTTAATATCTCATATCGCCTGTATTCATGTTCACTTTGCCACTTGCATATAATTATGGTTTGCTCAGCGCTAATGCACTTTGCCCGTGCTATGTGGCCTTTTGAATATGGCAGTCACGCGCTTATCCCATGCAAACTGTTTGCGGACCGCGCAAAGCTTTGAATATCTGGCTCATGATGTCATAACTTGTGATTGGCTTAATAGTTACTTTGTGGACTATATAAAGGATGATTTTTTTGTGACTATAGCGCCCCTTGAGGAAGGTCCAGTGCAGCAAAGTGCAGGGGCAGTGTTCCTAGTCCTACAGTGTTTTACTGTCTCTATGCATAAATTTTGAATCAACAAATTACTTTGTATTTTCTTTGTGCAAGACTGGCAATTAAATACAGGCACTGTGCCTTAATCTACATACTGTGTCTTTGCCAAGTTGATATTTCCTGAACAGCAGGTCAGTTTGTACTCTGGTCCATTTAACTGGGGGTTGCACACCCCAGACCTTGCCCTAACCTCTATTTTCAGAGCACAGCTTTCCTCTGACTTAATTTAGCAGAGGCAAAGCCCTGTCTTCTTCTTGGTAGCAACCACTCACCCTCTATGACCAGGATCTACTTCTAATACATGGGTCTTATCATGGTTGAAACTCAACCAGCTTGATGACATACAGTCCTGGATCTTGGCCAAGCATTTATTAAGCACCTTCACTGCATCGAGTGCCCTGTGCACCCACTGTGTACAAACAACAGGTACAGCTCAGTATCATCTGCATAGCAATGAAACCCTGTCTGTACCATCATATGAACTACCCCAGGGACAGTATATGCACTGCAAACAACATGGGCAAGAGGACAAACCTCTTGAGTGGCACAGGGAGGGAGAAGAAATTCCACAAAACAGCCCTCTGCATCCTGTCAAACAAGCAGATGACCTTGTCAGTGAGTCCTATGTACTCCCTCAGCTGATTCAGCACAGCCCCTGGTCTACAGTGCCACACGGTGAAGATAGATAAAAGGAGGATGAAAATGTAGAGTTCTCTTTTGTCCCTCTCCCTGAGAAAGATCATTCTGTACACTGACCAGAGCAGTCTCAGTGCTATGTGTATGCCAAAAGCTGAATTGGAGAGGCTCATAGACAAGATCTCTAGAATTATGCAGCTGTAGAATTTTGCACAGAACTTGCAGTCTACTGCAGAATATTTGCAGTGCCACAGAAGTCACTGTTCTGGGTAATTCTTTATTAATGTTTACAGTTTTTCATAATAGCCGGTTCCCTACTCCTCCTTTTATATCCAAACCCTCTCTATGCTCAGCATGTGATGTTATCAATGAAATCACATCAAACATTAACAATGACATTACTACATTCTGCTATAGAAATGAATAGTCATTTATCTACCACTGTTCCCACTCCCTGATGAAGTGGTACAAATCATCAGTTACTGTGATATTTGTTCAACATGTACAGTACTACAGCCTAATACAATTTTCAATGTTAAGTTATTACACTATGGCCAACCTAAACAAATAGTTGACAATAGCATAGACCTGTTAACTGAATTCCATACTTTGTACAGATTTATTTGTGTCTTTAAGGTATGGGGAAGCCCTCTGAAATGAATAACTGATAAAATTATTTAACCTGTCTTTAATAATAATAAAAAAAAAGAATTATGTCCAGAAAGGAGGAATACAATGATGTGTAGACCTGCTGAAAGAACAGATCTGTTAAATGAATACAGTATCTGTGATGAACACATCATTTGCCAAGGTTATTGATTTTATGATATTACGGGTTGATAGAATTACCTAAAAGTTATGAAGAAATGTTGTGAGCAGTGCCACCCATTGGGCTGGTAGGTAGCATACTGTTTTTCTGTGCCTGCAAATGAAGGTTGGGAATGAGCTCAGGGAGCTGGCTGGGCAGCCCAAGGATCGGAGGGCAAACACTGTTGCATATCACCACCACAAGCCTGGGAAAGTATGGTGCAGTGCTTTCTCCCACAGGTGACATCTTGTGGCAGGCCAGGGTGTGATCCCTCATAAGGTGTTCATGTTTGTGTCATAGCTTGATGGGCCAATGTATTGGGTTGACATGAAAAAAGAGTCTTGAAATATCTCCACTATTCAGTTTATCCCATTTCAAAAGGGACCTGTATGAATGAGGATTCAATTTCACAATCACAAAAAGGGAAATTTATTTTTAAAAAATTACGTTACAGATTGCATATAAATGATACATAGTGGGGATCTCACGTGTGGTGTAAATAGCATAAGTATAGATAAATCATTCACCACACACAGTCCCCTCTGCATATTTCATTTATGCAATAGGATAGAATCTTAATTGGCAAATTATTTTTTTAGCTTTTAAAAAAATATATATATTATTTCTAAATGTTTATGGGTTTCTTTTTTTAACCAGTGGTACTGTGCCTTCCCCATCCCATTTGCCATAGCCATTGCCATGGACGTGGTATCAGGATGACAAGCTGATGCTGTAACGTGGCAGTTCAGTGGTGCCATAGAAATGCCACAGATGGGAAGTCTAAGCCTGGAGCACATGCTAATTTTTATTTTGTTTACTCTTATAAGAGGCTTAAGTAAAAGCTTTCATTAATTGTTCTTTTAACCCCCCTAAACATTTTAGGCTTTGCTTTTATTCTTGGGCTTGATTTCACATATCTAAATGTGTCTCTCTGTCTTTTTCATTGTAACCTGAACTCATCCTTAAGAATAAAAAATTAAAGTTTTTTAAAAAAAAGAACTTCCACAGATATTACAAGCCACTGCCACAGAAGTTCTGTGGAAAATGTTAATCGTACTGCAGAACTTGGTCCCAAAATGCTGCAGAAAAATTATGGCTTTGCTCGTAGATATCAAAGGATATGAGGGGTGCCTCTAGCTGCAATGCAACTACTTCCTCTTTTTTGGGGGGCCTCCTAGTAGGCCTGTGCCCCCCATCTGGACGGACCCCCCCATCCCTGTCACTTGACATCTTGTGGACTTGCCTCTTCCTCTGTCTTCCTTTACAGCTTCCCCATTGGGTTAATTGCAGCAGGACCCCAACTGCTGCTTCAAAATCCAGTTTCTGGGGAAGCCACCACATTGCAGGTGTGGGGCCTGTGAGTGGTTGATCCATCATTTTTTCCTGAGCCTGCCAGTTTTCTTCCTTTCTCCATTTTGTCCCTGCCCCTGAGATGCTTGCCTGGGGAGTAATTCAAGCATGTACTTGAGCATGTTGTGTGTCATGTGCAGGTATCTGCTCTCCCAATGAGCCACTATGGGTGCACTGCCACCTATGGTCATCCTTGTGGCAGTCTTTGCACTGGAGCAGGCTGCCTTCCCTGGAGGAGGAGGAGGAGGAGAGCGTCCTCTGGGACACTTGAACATCCTCCCATCAGGCCATCCCCTGATGACTTGGGCTTGCTTCTCAAACCCAGTTCACCAGTGTTGCAAGCATTAGCACTACTGCTGTGCTGGCATGCAATCACCTTCTCAATAACCATGCCAAAAGGGCAGATTAGAGAGCAGTCAGTAATTTGCCAGGAAGTCTGAGGCCAGAGATAACATTTAAAGAAGATGCCTCACCAGTGCATCTTTCAGAGCAGTTGGGAAGACCCCCTCTGGCAAGAGCTCCAAACATTCCTAGTGACAAATAAAAATCTTACCTTTCCCATTACATACTACAACCCCAATCCCCACTCAAAACAACTGTCCCAAAATACACACCAAACAATCACCTCCTGCCACTTACTAACGCACACCACTTACTTTGTACTACTAGATTGCCTAACCATCCATATTCATGCACACCTGTGCTTTACTAATAATATAACCAATTACTACAGTCAGCCATAAGCCTAAGCACAGATACCCCCAGCCACACAATGAAAATTGAATACAGAAAAAGATCAATTCTTAAGTCTAGTGAGAAGAATAGTCCGTGTAGCAGGTAGCACGGCTCAGTTCAACCAGGTGCCAAGACAGTGGCCAACTAATCAAAATGGTGACCCAACCAGTATAACAGCTGCTTGCAGCTCCCCACTAAACCTATCCTGCTCGCTCTTCCCCCAACCCTACTGTGCCATGTCCCTATTTCTTCTCTCCTGCATCTCCACCTTTCTTTCAGTTTCTTCTTGGAAAGCAAGAGTTTCTATTTCTTCACTGTCAAATACCCTTGTTTCCACCAAAAAAAGCCCTACTTCCTGAACACCAGATGCACCACAACCTTCTTTCTCCTCCTCCTCCTATTGGGGACTGTACACCCTAACCCAGGCCCTACTAACCTGCACCCTCCCTGTGGACCCAACTAAGCCAAAAGCAGTAAGTAGATTAATATTGTTCACCTCAATGTGCAAAGCCTCCCTGCTAAGAAAGATGCCTTTCAGGCCTGCGTCAAAGGCAATAACTTTGACATAATAGTGATCTTTGAGACTTGGCCCTCGGATGATATCTCTAGCAGGGAAATAGATCTGGATGGCTTCACTTCTTTCAGGAAAGACAGGTCAGGAAGAAAGGGTGAGGGCTGCCTGTTCTTTGTGTCAAAGAAATTCTCCATTAGAGAATTTAGTCCCGATGTAAAATTCAACAAACTTGAGTCCCTTTCCATACACCTTCTACTAGGGAAGAACAAAACACTCACCGTCACCACAGCCTACCCCCCGAACCACACCTCCGATCTTGAATCAATGCTAGACATCAAGAATTCTCTACCCCTCAAGAGGGAATGGATTCTACTCTGGGATTTCAATATCAATTGGACCTCCAGTCAATCTGATACTGCCAAATCCATCATCTCAGACCTAGGGTTACACCAACTATTCACCACTCCTACAAGGACATACTAAAACTGACTCCCAGTTGGTCATCGTCTGCACTGGGTCACAACATAGCTGACAAGAATGTTGTTGGCAACAACAGCACAGCAAAAATGCTGGCATTTTTATTTTTGCAGGGAGCTACTACCTCCTCACACACCCGGACTTAAGGATTCTCACTCTGGGGGGGGGTCATGGGGCAAGTTAAAATTTGTGCAGACATGGAATACTGTTTTCACAGCCCCCTGTAAAAAAATATAAGTCCCAATTTTACTAAAATGGTAGGAGACCAGGATAAGAACCCTGATCTCCACTGCCTCCCAGCCAAACTACTCCATGCCCCAGCCCTCCACACCATGGGAGCAGCTCAGACAACCCCCGTCATTTGGCTGCCCTTGTCCTTTGGCAGCACTATGGACAGTGATCATGGAAGCACACATAGTAAGCACTGCACATTCCCAATCGCTGTCCATGTTAGTGCTATACAGACTACCGCTCTATTGACTTGCACTATTAATGTAGCACTCTTCTAACCGGATACCATCATGGACTGGATCATTATCTCAGACCCTTCCAGAATCTTTGAAACTGGGACCCTACCAGATTCCATAAGTGGCCACTGCACCACTTTTTGCCACTGGACTGCACAATCCCCGAAACCCCCTCCCAACCTTATTTACCTGAGACGTTTCAACAACAACATACTTGAGGACATCATATAAGCCTTTCACCAGTTTGACTGGTCATTCACCTCAACCATGGACAACACTGATGCTGTCATAGATCGTTTCTCGGCTATCTTTAATAGAGTTCGTGGACAATTCCCCCCCTCACAATGGTAAGGATATGGGTCCACTTTTGTGAATGGGTCACCTGTGACATCCTCAAATTAATGAAGCAGAGAGACAGGGCCTGGACCAAATACAGGAAGAACAAGGACCCCACCCAATTAACACTGTACAAAGCTCTGCACAAGTGCAAAGTGGCTGTCAGTTCAGCCAAGGCCAACTTTCTCCACAGCAAACAGCTTGGGGAAAATATTAATCCCAGACAACTCTGGGGTACTCTAAATAACCTCCTTGGCAGGGTCTGGAAAGCTGAACCTATCACCCTCATGCACAAGGAAAAGCTCACTCATGACCTCTCAGATGTGGCCAACATATTTAATTCATTCTTTGGGGATTTAGACAAATACAAGCCCTCCCCCTTTCCCCACCCAGGCTCACACTCAGGTTCCATTCCCAATTTCTACTTCTGGCATTGTCACCCTCTGACACCATTATGCTCATCCATTCTAATAATCCCAGATCCAGTAAAGGGACAGACGGGACTGATTTCAAAATTCTCAAGCTTGCCGTTTCCCCACTTGTACCCCCCCAACAAACATCTTAAATCTTTCTTTCTGCACTGGCACCTTCCCTCACATCTGGAAAATGGCCATAGTCAAACCTCATTTTAAGTCTGGCTCAAAAAACGAGGTAGGAAACTACAGGCCAAATTCTCTACTTCCCCCCCTCTCAAAGATATTGTAAAAAGTAGTGCATTCTAAGGTCACCTCCTTTCTCAACAGCTATAGCATCTTCACAGATGCCCAACATGGTTTCAGAGCCACTCATAGCACTGAGACCACGTTAGTTAGGTTCACCAAGGATATTGATGGAGCCATAGACAACGGCCTTTATACAGGCTTGGTTTTTGTGGACCTGATGAAAGCATTTGACCTTGTCGACCATGACATGCTCTTGAACACCCTATCCAACCTCCATTTCTCAAATAATGCTGTTAAGTGGGTTGGGAACTATCTCTCCCACAGAACACAGATGACCACAATCAACAGGCAGTTCTCCTCTGAATGCCCTATTAAATACAGGGTTCCCTTTGGCTCTATCCTCACTATGAAATGCATGCACAAGGCTTCTCCAGCAAGCTAAAGGTAATTACTTCAAAGCCAACTTGCACACCAATCTGAATCATCATGCAAAATTCTGGAAGGTGGTCAATTCACTTTTCACCCCCCCACACAGCCCCCACCCGTCTCTAAGCATAGGCAGTGCCACGGTGATGGGTGCCCTCACAGTGGCCTCAGAATTTAGCTCCTTCTTCACAAACTGCACCTTGTCATGTGTCCTCCTCCCACCCACCTAGCCCTCAAATCCCTCTCCCCCAACCCCTCAGCCCAAACCACCCCTCCTACCCCCTCCTTTTCTTTCTGTCTGCTGTCATCGACTGAAGTTTTCAATGCCTTGCTTGCCCTTAATCCCTCCAAGGGTAAATGCCCCACCAGGCTGGACTCCAAAATGCTATACCTGTCCGCCCCAGTTATTGCTGTCCCCTGCCTGAGCTTTTCAACCTCTCCTTCTTGCTCACTTCTGTCCCCTAGACCTGGAAGCAGGCCACTGTCATTCCCCTACCAAATGGTGGTGACCCTTCTATCACTGGCAACTACTGCTCTAGCTCTCTCCTTCCCGTACTAGCCAAAATTCAGGAACACCTAGGCCTCGATCAGCTATCTGACTTTCCTCACTCCTAATCTTTCTTCTCATTTACCAGTCTGGCTTTGGAAAGTCTCACTTCACTTCCACCTCCCTCCTCAGGTTCACTGGCTCAATCCTTATGGTTATTGATAATGGCCACATCACCTGAGCTATTTTCATCAACATGGCAAAGGCGTTTGACACTGTCTCTCACTCACTCCTCCTGTCTAAACTCTCACTTGCAGGGCTTAATACAGCAACTACCAGTTATTTCCACTCTTACCTAGTAGGCAGGTCCCAATCCATCAGAATTGGTGACTCCACTTCTGATCCCCTCCAGTTACCTCTGGTGTACCCCAAGGATTGGTCCTCAGCCCACTGTTGTTCTCCATCTTTCTTAATGACCTGCTGTCTGCCTGCCCCCATGAATCCATCCACACATATGCAGATGACATGGTGCTGTGTTACTTAGTAGGCAGGTTCCAATCCATCAAAATTGGTGACTCCACCTCTGACCCCATCCAGTTACCTCTGGTGTACCCCAAGGCTTGGTCCTCATCCCACTATTGTTCTCCATCTTTCTTAATGACCTGCTGTTTGCCTGCCCTCATGCATCCATCCACATGTATGCAGATGGCATGGTGCTGTATACCTCTGGACCCTCACTCACTAAAGTGGCAACCAGGCTCCAGCAGGATTTCAATCATGTTCAGATCTGTCTTCGCTCAAATCAGCTTTTTCTCAATGCCAAGAAAACTGTCTTGATCACCTTCAGCACAAGGCAGAAGCTTTCTTGGCTACCCACCACCCCCACTTTCCACACCCTGGACTGGACTCCTCTGGAGGTCCACACCTCCTTTAGATACCTCAGGGTCTGGCTTGACCAGCACCTCGACATTTCTGAACATATCAATAATATCCTTAAAAGGCTACACCCCAGGTTGGGCGCCCCATATCGCAACCGTGGATGCATCCTGCTGCCGGCCCGCTATGCAATTTTACAGAAAATAATTAATCCCTATTTTTGACTATGATAATATTGTCTACAGTGCCACTCCGAAGTCCACTCTAGCCAGACTGGACCCCTTTTCCACTCCTTCTGTCATTTCGCCCTTGACTGCCCTCTCTCTACTCACCATTGTGTCCTCTACTGGACCCTTGACCTACTCTCACTCCATGATCAATGACAATCCAACTGTGCAAGGCTATTTGCCAAGTTATGGTCCCAGTCCCTACCACCTTACCTCTCCACTGTCCTAACAGCTGCTCCTCCTCCAGCTTACCCCTCAGAAACTTCGACTCATGCCTCATGGCCATCCCACACTTTTCCACCATGGCAGGCCAGACAGCCTTTAGTCATCACATGCCTAAATTGTAGAACTCCCTTCCCATATATCTTTATTAAATTTTCATATCCCATTTCTACTAGTCCAGGATCTATGTTGTATTTATCTTGTTTGTGATCATTTTCCCCTCAGATCATTTGCTGAGATAATACTGTTTCTATTGTGGCTGTGTTTTTGCTGTTAGAGCTCCCGGAAGGGTTCCATTTGGGTCCCTTGGTCTCCCTCCTGCTCACAACTTATGATTCTATGGTGGTAATGGTTCCTGTGGGCCTTAAATTCTCCCTATGATTACTTATACCTTGCCTGTTCGTTTTAAATTGACTCTCAGGCATATTATCCTGCAATTTCTTGCTACTGTTATTTTTAACATTTTTCTTTCTTTCTTTGTCTTCTTATTGCAAGCAGTGTTTTGGGTTTTGTTTTGAGAATTCATGAGGAATTTATTGACTTGGATAGGTTCCTTAGTAAAAGGAGGTGGTAAATTTGTCTGGATGGCTCTGTTACTTTTTGCAATTTTTTTCTGTTTCTGTTTCTGTCTGTTCAGAAGATTGGCTCCTAGTGTCCTTCCTTCAATTATTGTTTTGGATTAGTTTTTTGATAATGGTCTGATGGTAAAACAAGTCTGTTCTCCGGTTGGACAGTTCATCCTTCAGAACAGCTATGTTTTCCAGTATTGCTATACTAGCATAGGATGGGTTCTTAACAATTTCAAGCATTTGTTTTAAGAGTGAGGAGCATGATAGAAAATCCCCTTCATTATTAAAATATTGCTTGTCATAATATATCGGATTTGGGTTTTCTTCTTCCTTTTGTTGGTCTGATACCTCTATCAGATCCACCAGTTTTACTTCTGTTGGGTGTATGTTTCCTTTGCTAGTATTATTTCCCTGGAGATTCAGCACTAAGATTTTCAGACCTTCAATTACTATACTTAAGTCTTATATGACCGACGTAATGCCATCTATTGGTTTAGGGCCTACCCTTTAGTTTCCACTTCTTCCCTGATAGCATTTGTTTGGATTGTATATGCTGATATTTCTCTCATCAAGGGACTCATTTTCAGGAGAGAAAATACCCTGTGTTCCCTGAGTGGTGAAACTGTACTCAAACATGGAGGGACCATTCATCTCTCAGCTGTAAGTGGGTATTAAAATGCCCTCCAGTGAGGAGTCATGCATGTCATCGGTTGACAGTTTCCCAGGGTTTTCTATAACTTGGTTATCACCTATTGAGTTTATTACCTTCTCCTGGGATTTGATTATTGGTGAAGACAGTTCTATTGGTGTGGCTAGATCTACTGGGTATTGGTTATATCCCTGTAAAAATGTGTTTTAATTGCTTATTGCTGTTCTTAGCAGCATTGGTATTAGTGTTCAGTTTTTCTGTATTTGTTTCTAGTATCTTACTTTTGTTCCTAGCCATTTTCTTTTTCTTGGGAGTTGTTAGTATTGGGTCAGCTTCAAAAGTAAGAGAGCTGTTTTTCCTACTTCTAGTAGACACCATAGTGCCTTGTGGAGCCTAATTCCAAGTACTAGTATCTAGTCTCTTGGGGTCTCTTAGGGCCTTAAATAATAAGCATATGAGAAGAGATATTAGAAGAGATGTTAAGCTAATAACTAATTCAATGTTGTTTAATATAGTAGTCAGCTTTCTAAAGTGCTTTATCTGCTTAAGTACCCGAACTGTTAAGTATTTGAAAATAAATGTTTATAAAATATTGGAATTATGACCTCAAGCCTTATAGATCCTTAGGGTCCTGGGAGTTGTAAAGGTAATTGCAACAGGTTTATACTAAGTCAACAATTCAAGAAATTGTAGTTCAGTAATTCATTATTTGAGTTTCCCTTGTATGTGGGATATTAGATTCTATAGAATAATACATTTTAAACTGACAAGATAGTCAGAGAGCTGGTCAAATAAGATATAGTTTGAGTACTCTTTGAGTGCGTATATGTGTGTGTGTGTGTGTGTGTGTGTGTGTGTGTGTGTAGAATTTGACTTAAAATTCAAATAAATAACATGAAACTAAGAGTCAGCTGATATAAACAATTTAAGAAATTTAAATATACTGTAGTTAAATATACTAGTGCAAGTTTTCCTCAAGGACTAAAAGACCAAAGGTTGTAGTGGCAAGTTTGCTGTGTTGTAGCAAATACTCCTGTATAGGGAGGTTTACAGCCAAATGCTCATAATTCTAAAACATAAAGTTTAAAACAAGTAAAGGGTTACTAACCCCAAGGAAAATCCCCTCTTGAAGCAGCATATCCAAGATACAGGGTTAAGTTTAGGATTAGGTAAGGGTATTCCAATGTATGTGTTTGCTACAAACACTCATGGTGTCAAGTAAATGTTCCTGTGAAGGCTGCAAGGAGGTCTTCCGATGCCCAAATTGCCTTGTTTGCCTATTCAGTGCCACTAGAGCTCACTAGTGGAGTGCAGATGTGGGAGGGCCAAGAGTTGCTGCCTATTGGAAGACCTGTAGATAAGGTCTGCAGCTTGGGTTTGCAGTAATGTGAAGTCCAAGGTGCAATTATTTTATTTCAATAAAATGTAGATCGGGACATGTTCTGGCTAACAGTGTGTAGGGAGTCAGATAAAGAGGGGAGTGATAATCTTTCACATTAATTTACAGATTGGATATGAATTTAAGTTTCAATACCATATTGCCAAGAATATAAAATATACATAAAACATATATGGTAGATGCTAAAAGCACTGGACAACCTAAAGGAGAACAATAAGATAGCGAGACAACAAAATAGTGAAAATTCTGTCACTTTAAACAATATAGAGTCTGAAGTGTTGTTATATCACCTCTCGCTATCTCCTTGCAATTAAAATTTATAAAAAGTTTGTTCTACCAACTTCTCACACAGTCTGGATTTGTATTCTGTGTCACTCAGTTCCCCAGAAATTTTCTGGATTCACCTTGGCTTTCCTGAGTTTTTGCAGCTAATCCTGATAACTCAGTTAAACACATGCAGTTATCACAACTTCTTCTGCTTTTTTACCAGTTCTGATGGTAGATATGGTAGGAAAAAGGGTGGATTTTTTTCAGCTCCTGGTATTTGGTGTCTCAGCGTCTCAACATCTCAATGTCTTTTCGGTTGTTGCCTAGGTATCTTGAGTCTCCCCCACACATTCTTTAGGTTCTTTTGTGCTTTGCCAACACCCATCCCGATTCTGTAGTGGGCTGACAGTCAAGGGTTCATGGTCCTACATTCCATTTACTTTATGGTTTCCTAAAATAAAAAGGAAAGAGAGAGCAAGGACTGGACACTATGCAATTTCACTCATCGTATTTGTGTGTCAGGCTTCTAAGGAGGTAGGGTAATGATGGCATACCTTTTGTAAACATTTTTAGTGCCTTTAGAAGCCCCAGCCACACTGGCTCCTCCGAAGTCCTCCTCAGCTCTAGGTCATCTACAGTGACCTCAGCAGTCTACTTGAAATCCTTGCTCCCCCATCGATACAGTAGGTTTATTCTGGAGGTTGGAGACAGAGCATTAAGTCCTGGCCAACCTTGTAGCCTTTTTACAGGAATTATAAAGTTGTTTACCATAAATATAATGATGTTCCAAAACCAATAAAACTGTTCTCTTACCAGGATTGCTAGATTTTCATTTGCTAACCATTTTATTTTTGCTTCTATCTCTTTAAAAAAGTGCACACAAATTTTAAAGTTCTAGAACAAGAGACACTGTAAACTGCAATATCCAATGTAAAGATATTAGAAAGCAAAATCAGTAAATTCAATGTCAGTCTGTCAGGGCCCATGAGATGTTGGGGGAGCCGGGATAATTTCTGGGGCCCGGCACCAAAGAGGGGCCAGGGCCAGCCAACATGCTAATGTACACAGCTGCATAGGAGCTCCAGAGTTTGAACATTTTCAGGAGCCCTGAATTCATTTCACAGGGCCTGCAGCCTGAAGATGCTGGCAAAGCTTTAAGTCAGTGTAGAGCAGACTCAT
Organism: Neoceratodus forsteri; assembly: GCA_016271365.2. Lineage (NCBI taxonomy): Eukaryota > Metazoa > Chordata > Ceratodontiformes > Ceratodontidae > Neoceratodus > Neoceratodus forsteri. The sequence continues at coordinate 270,619,634 of CM057453.1, forward strand.
GAGTTTTGAGGCAGGCAATAAACTCAGTTCGCACCCATGAGAAGTAGGATTCCTAAACACAAACTCTCCAAAGAGGGAATGCTTTTTTCCAAACAGCTTTGAATTTATAGGGAACATTTTGGGCACTATTCACATCCATGATGTAGTGATGGGGACCAGTCAGTTTTGTATATGCTTGCAGGCAAGAGACCTGAAGGATTTAATCTGGAAAAATGGTGGGGATTGGGTATTGGCACAGTAAACCTTCAACACACAGTAGACCATGCACTGATCACTGAACACATCCAGGTGAGAGACTGCTCTCATCACAACAGTATTAGCTCAATGAGCTCTTTTGCATTCCGCTATGATAGCCTGTATAGTATCCCTCAGTGATGCTAAGCAGACTGTGCTCCACACCCCCCCCAAACACACACTCACATGCACCTTAGCTTTTAGCTCACAGCAGGTAATTGCTGGCATTTAAGCAGGGGCACTGCCAGGAGAGGAAATGCAACTGAGATACTGAGATTTGTCCTACCGCCCAATTATAGTTTGATGGTTGGAGGCACCCTTGGAAATTACTGTGAGCTTTTTTCCCAAAAGGGATTGGGGGTTGGTTGGAAGGTACCTTCATAAACTGCTGTTTGGTGGGGGACATGACTGAGCTGCCAGAAGTTCACCTATATTGCGCCACCATTTAGGATCAGGGGTTGGGGGAACCCTTGCAAATTAGTATGAGTATAATAAGGATTAAGTTGCTAAGTCCATGTTTTAAATGATACTGTTGGGTGTAGGTAAGGCAGGTAGGATACAGATATACATTGTATTATTCGGGAGGACCAGGGAATTGGTGAAGGTGGGAGATAACTAAGAGATGGTGGGTAACTAGGCCTGATCACCTAGACAAGGGTGTTACAGCAGGGAGGCAGAGATTTATTCTAATGATAGCAAAGAAATTTCAGGAAATAAGAAACCATGTCCACTGCTGCAACTGTAGCACATATTTGTGGTATTTAGGGATAATATTCACCCTGTCATAGCTCTACTCAAAACTTTAAAAATGTATTCCAGATCCATACATGGGTGTCTGAGATACACACTTCATGTAAATGAAGTCTGTTTTGAATTTTCTGAATAATCTACAGCCCCAAGATATGCATATTACACTTCAAAATGAGTATGCTACTTTTGAGAAAACTTTGAAAACCAAAATATTTAGCCACAATTCAGCTTAAATTTTAGAAGCAGTCTGCATTTCTCACCAGTTTTTCTTCATTACTAGGTTAAGATGTATGTAAAGCATGATCCCTGTTCCCTAGATTTCATTCACTTTTAATTCTTTACCCTTTGCTGATGTCATTATCATCTTTTTGTGACACAGTTTGTTGATGTTGAAATGAGAATGACATCACAAACAGAGGAATGTGACAATAAATAAAGGCTTAAACAGCAGGAGTAAATCAATTGTAGGCAACAATGAACCTCTTTCTGTGTAAACGTACCCATGGAATGAAAAGCAAAATTTATTGTATTTATGTATTTAAAAAAGTAAAATGAATAAAAATATAGAAAAATATATTAAACATAAGCTGAATTGTGTCTAAACATTATATTTTTGCAAAGTTTCCAAAAGATTTACAAACTTGCTTCAAAAATTGTCAGGGTAACAGTACTTACGTTATCCTTTATTTAACATTTTCTTACAGAATTTACGTTATCCATAATCAGCTGAGCAGATTTCAAAGAAGTGAGCCTCAACAGATGCTGCACTCTCATGGATAAATATATACAACACACTTTACAATATTGTTGACTTTGCCAACTACTGGTTATATAATTCCTGCTGGAACTTAATTAACCACTATAATCTCTAACATAATTCCTCTATGAATCCAGGCAAATCAAAAAGCAAGACACTGTACACTTAGGGCCAGAAGCATGTTTGATTCTGCCATTTTCTTGAATTCTTAACTCTTAAATTTATACTGGATCCAGTCTGCATTCTCTACAGCTCAGTGCCATGACCAGTTCAATGTCAAGTAACTTTTTGTTTTCATCTCTGTTTTTCTCTCATTTTCTACATTGCTGGTGTTTTGTGCTGTGCCTATGGGACACATGTTGATCATTTGTTCAGGATCTTGCCCTATATTGCCAGTGCACATGTTTTAATTGTATGTATTTTGTGTACTTGCTGACTGTTGTCTGTCATGTGAGGTACTAGCATAAGTTTGTATCCACTATGCCATGGATACCACTTTCCATGCATATTACTCCAGTTCAAGTACAGGACTGAACGGCACAGTAATTTTATGTACTTCAAATAAAAGCTTTTATTATATGTCAGCCTCCATTTTTTTAACTGAACTTTTCATCCTCTTGGTCCTGCTCGAATTGGCCCTGGGCAACCACCTAGCACCATTCTCCCCAGCTGTGATCTCCCAATTAAATCCCCAAACTTTCCCCCACAAGTGGCTGCATAGCACCTATGGGTGGGGAGGGGCACAGTGGCATGTGCAGGCCAGAGAGGACAGAGTGACACACGGTAGACAAGGAATTGTTTTTACCTCTGTAGTGCCCACCCACCTAGATTCCTCTAGACTTAGGGCCCCAGTACATGCATGTGCACACAGTGTACATGTCATTGTATATTGTAGCACTGTCTTTGGTTAAAAAATGCACATTTTAGTTTGCGAAAGGTGAATAACACTAAAGTGGTCAGTATATAGAAAACATTTTGTTAGTGCCATGTGATGTCTTGTGCAAAGTGAACTAGAATGCACAATTTTAAAGATTTCATTTTAAAAAAATGCTCTCTTTTGAAAGTGCACAACACTCACTCAGGAAAAAGTAGTAAAATGTTACCAAGTAGAGTAGCAGTCTTTTTTGAGGGGTTAGGGAGGGTTTGAACCTAGTATACTGCTGAACATCACAGTCTCATGGTTATTCTGACCTAGAGGGTCCTCAGTTGTGTTGTCTCTGATAATGCCTTTGCTGAACATTAAAACATAGAAACATAGAAACATAGACTTTGATGGCAGATAAGGACCGCTAGGCCCATCTAGTCTGCCCATTTCCCTACCTACAGGATAGGCTGCAGATCCTAGTTAACCAACAGCCTTTATCTTCCTGCCCCCCACAAGAATTGCCTTATGTCTGTCCCATGCATTCTTGAATTCTCCCACAGTTTTAGACCCCACAACTTCCTCAGGAAGGCTGTTCCATCATCACACTACCCTCTCTGTGAAATAATACTTCCTCACATTGCCCCTGAACCGCCTCCTTCTATCTTTAAATTGTGTCCCCTTGTTCTTGCAAGTCTCTTTTCTGAAGATGCTACCCTCTTGGACTTTGTTGATTCCTTGAGGTACTTGAAAGTTTCTATCATGTCCCCCTCTCCCTTCTTTCCTCAGGGTATACATATTAAGCTCCTTTAGTCTCTCCTCATGTGGCTTCTCTTGCAGACCCTGCACCATTTAGTTGCCCTCCTCTGGACTGCCTCTATCCTGTCTATGTCCTTGCGGAGATGGGGTCTCCAGAACTGGACACAGTACTCCAGATAGGGTCTTACCAACTGTCTGTACAGAGGGATAACAACTTCCTGTTTTCTGCTGCTGATGCCTCTCCCTATACATCCCAGTATACCCCAGCCCTCCCTACTGCCTTCTCACATTGCTTGCTAACCTTAAGGTCATCTGATATGATTACCCCCAGGTTCCTTTCCTGTTTTGTTGTTGTTACTACCTCCCCACCCATTGTGTATTCTTCCCTGGGTTCTTGTTTCCCAGGTGCATTATTTCACTTTTGCATTGAATCCTAGCTGCCATACGTCTGACCATTCCTCCAACCTTGCCAAGTCCCTTTTCATCCTTTCCACACCTCCTTGTGTATCAACCCTGTTGCAGATCTTTGTGTCATCTGCAAAAGGCATACTTTTCCTTCAGTCCCTCTGCAATGTCACTGATGAAGACATTAAAAAGGACTGGACCCAATACTGAACCCTGCGGTACCCCACTAGTAACTGCCCTTTCTTTAGAGTGGACTCCATTTACACTTACCTTCTGTGTCCTGTTGTCCAGCCAATGTTTTACCCAGGTTACCACCCTGGGACCCACTCCCAGGCTGGTTAATTTGACTATCAATCTTTTGTGTGGGACTATGTCAAATGCCTTACTAAAGTCTAGGTAGGCCATGTCCACAGCCCCTCTCTGGTCTACTACTTTGGTCACCCAGCCAAAGAAATCTATTATATTCGTCTGACATGACCTTCCCGCTGTGAACCCATGCTGCCTTGGATCCTGTGCTCCACTGACCTCTAGGTACTCAACTATTCTTTCCTTCAGAAGTGACTCCATCACTTTCCCTACCACAGAGGTCAGACTGACAGGTCTGTAGTTTCCTGCCTCTGTCTTGGTCCCACTTTCGTGAAGGGGAATCACATCCGCCTTCCTCCAGTCCTCGGGTACCACACCATCCTGCCATGATTTATTAAAAAGAGTAGCCAGTGGTTTCACTAGTTCCTTCCTTAATTCTTTTAGAATTCTGGGGTGAATTCCATCAGGACCCATTGCTTTGTCCACCTTCAGTTTTAGGAGTTCTTGAAGAACCCTTTCTTCTGTGAAAGGACTGGGATCGAACCCCTATCAAGAGTGCTTCTGTTAATTGGATTAGGCACTTCCCTCCTCTTTTGTGAATACTGAGCAGAAATATTCGTTCAGTATTCCTGCTTTTCACTGTCCCCTCTGCCCACCACCGTTCATTCTATTCAGCCTCACTCTCCCTCCCTTTGTCTTTCTCGCTCACTGATGTACCTATAAAGGTTTTCCCCTTCTTAACTGAGTTGGCTATCTTTTCCTCAGTTTGGGCCTTTGCTATTCTGACTTCCTCCTGCTTCTTTCTGCCTTAATTGGTACAGCTCTCTGTCCTGCTCCTTCTGTGTTTCCTTATACTTCGGAATGCTATCTTTTTCTTCCTGACTTTCACAGCCACCTCTCTTGAGAACCATAGTGGCTTTTTCTTTCATTTTGATTTGTTTATTTGCTTCACACAAAGGCTTGTTGCATCTGTGATGGCAGTTTGATAATTCCCCATTGTTGCTCACACCTCCTTCTAGCCTGTTTGCTAGTGCTTTTCTGAGGCACTCTCCCATCTTGCCAAGTCAGCCCTCCTAAAGTCAGTACCCTCACTTTTGTGAAAGCTTGACTCTGTAGCTGAGTTTAACGTGAACCACACTGTTTGATGGTCACTTGTCCCCAGATGGCAACCTACTTCTAGATCTGAGATCCTCTCACTGCCCCGTTTGAAGTCACGAGGTCTAAGATTGCTCCCTCATGAGTGGGTTCCGAAACTAGCTGTCTAATGCCTGCCACCTGTAGGCATCAAGGAATGGCCCTGCTCTTGGATGTAGCTGCAGCAAATGTGCTCCAGTTAACATCTAGCATATTCAGGTCTCCCATCAACAGTATCTCCCTTTCTCTGCCATTCTAGAATTCCTTCCATCATATCCTTGTCCATTCCTTCCCCCTGACATGGGGGTCTGTACACAACCTCTGTGCAGATTGTGGTGCCCTTTCCAGTCTCCAAGGTGACCCACAGTGCCTCCTCTCCTCCCTGTTTACTCTTTTGTTCAGTTGCTTTTATCCTTCCTTTACATAGATAGCCTCTCCTCCCCTCTTTCTCCCCTGCCTGTCTCTCCTGCTTAGGTTGCCACCCTGGTATGTTAACATCCCAGTCATGGTTCTCTGTGTACCATGTTTCTGTGACTGCTACGATATCCAGGCATCCCTCTTCCATTAAGGCCACCAGCTCAGGGGCTTGTTGCCCAGACTATGGGCATTGGTACTCATTACCCTCCATTTCCTGATGGCCTTACCCCTTTAGCCCATCCTGTCCTTCTTGCTTTTGTCACTTTCTCCATTTACCCTGCCCTTCTCCCTATCAACACCTCCATGTTGGTGTTTGCCACACTTACTACTGTGATTGTTTGGGGCTAAGTTTTCCTGCTCCTTTCAGTGCCTCCCCCTTGGCTGGTTTAAAAGCTTACCAATGAAGCATTTAAACCTATCACTCAGGATCCTGGTTCCCTCCCAGACAGATGCAGCCCATCTTGCCAGTATAGGCTTGCATCACTCCAGGTGGACCCCAGTCCCCAATGAAGCCAAATCCTGGGCTCCACACCAGTTTTTAACCACTGATTGAATCCATAGTACGAACACTGTAGCCTCTCCTATGCCATAGATGGGTAGCACCTCCGAAAGGTTACGTGCGTGCTCTTGACTAAGGCCCCTCCCCAATTCCACAAACTCTTCCTGCACTTCTCTAATCCTTTCTTAGCCAGGTCATTTGTCCCTAGGTGGACAATGACATCCAGCTCCCTCCCCTGTGCAGCTGCTCCGGCAATCCTGAGGATTCGCTCCCTGTCCCTCCAAGCCTTGGCACCAGGCAGGCACCTTACCTCCCTCTCCCCTTCCTTGCCCAGTTCTACCTTCCTAACAATGGAGTCCCCCACCAGGAGTTGTTTCCTTCCCCTGCAGGGTCCCCTGCCACCCTCCTGTGGGTCTCCTTTGTGGAGGTTCCCAGCATCCTCCTTGGTCTCCACTGTAGGTGCCTCCATAGAGGAACCACACTTTGCCAGAATGGCATAGGAATTGTGGAGAGGTACAACTGGAGGGATGTGCCTCTGTTCCACCACCCTCACCCTCCCTGAGTCCACTGTGGTCCAACCGCTCCTCTTTCTTGGCAACCTCTGAGGCAACGGCAGTGGCACTGGTGGTCCCTGGATGGAAGAGGAGGTCCCACAAATCCTGGCCAACTCAGCCTGGAGATGAGCAACCTCCTCCCTCAGCCCAGAGAGGTGCCTGCAGATGGTACAACACCGCATCCTCCAGAATATCTCCAGGAAGACTGCTGCTCCACAGCCACTGCACTGCACCACTCCAATCATGTCTTATTTCTGACCCCTTAACTGTTTGCAATCCTTACTCTTTCATCTGTTTTTTTCTCTCTCTCTCCTTCCTTTCTGCCTGTGTGCCCTTTAAGCTCCTGATTGTCCTGTTCTGAGACAAGAATATCTATATTTCTCAGTAGAGCACTTACTTGTTCAGAGGCTGACCTCCAGCAGCTTGAGGGGGCCGGAGAGCTACTCTTGCCCCTTCTAGGATGGTGGGTCCTTGGTGGTTCTGTGATCACTCACTTCCTGCCCCTAAACAGGAAGTTTCTGTTGTCAGTCAAATCCTGTGCCTATAAAAATAGAACTAGCTTTGGGTGGGGGGTGGAGGGGAAGGTGTAACATTGCCTGCCCTGGTCACCACCAATACCTATTGAGGCATTCTTGCTTAGCTTCTACAATCTTCTGGCTTTTCTGGTTCCTTACCTCTGGTATATTGCAGTCTATATGAAGTAGATTGACATTTCACTATAGTAATATCTTTCCTTTGTTTTTTGGCTTCCTACTTTATTTTCTAGTTCATCAGCAATGTTTTCCATCTGGTTAAACAGCCTTTAGACTACTACTATCCTGTCTTTCACCCTTCCTCAGTCACCAGAATCCTTGGCAACTCCACATCCCTGCCCCAAACATTTTGTCCTCAAAACTCTTTTGGTTTCCTTGACATACTATATATTGACACCCCACTCACCTTTAATATTCTCCTGTACCTCAGAAATAGGGATTTGTATGAGATATTTAGGTCCCAGCTATTGTTTTACTTAGCTCATGATTCTGTTATACTGTAGCCACCAAATCCAGCTTCTGTGCCACCATGAACACCTGCAGATTACCTGTGGTGCAGGGTCTGCAGTGCATGCCTTGGCAGCTGGCCCAACTCAGAACCTGGTGCATGAGTGCTCATGTAAAGGCATGAACAAGCTTCAGGTTTTTTTTGAAAATGTATTAATCCACAATGCTGAAAGCTCAGTGCCCTGAGAATTGCAACACTAAAAATGAGAAGGATGTTTGGCCTCAGAGTGTTCTGTACTCTGCAACTTTGCCCTGGCTCTTTGGTCCTCTGACCACTGTCAGTTAGCGTGGCTAGCGAAAAGCACTAGCAAACAGGAAAGAAGGTGGGGTGGAGAAGCAATGGGGAAACATCAAAACCACCATCACAGAGGCAACAAGCCTTTGTGTGAAGCAAATAAATCAAAATGAAAGAAAAAAAACACTATGGTTCTCAAAAGAAGTGGCAGGGAAGGTTAGGGAGAAAAAGATAGCATTCAGGAAGTATAAGGAAACACAGAAGAAGCAGGACAGAGAACTGTACCAGTTAAAGCAGAAGGAAGCGGGGAAGACAGTCAGAATAGCAAAGGCCCAAACCAAGGAAAAGATAGCCAACTCGGTTAAGAAGGGGATAAAACCTTTATAGGTATATTAGGGAGCAAGAAAGACTATGGCAGGGATACTGAGGCTGAATAAAGAGGAAGGTGGTTGGGCAGAGAGCGACAGTGAAAAAGCAGGGATACTAAACGAATACTTCTGCTCAGTATTCACAAAGGAAGAGCAGGGGGAGATACCTAATCCAGTCAAAAGAAGCACTTTGGATAGGGGGGTTGATATTAGTCCTTTCACAGAAGAAAGAGTTCTCCTAAAACTGAAAGTGGATAAAGCAATGGAGCCTGATGGAATTCACCCCAGAATTCTAAAAGAATTAAAGGAAGAACTAGTAACACCACTGACTACCCATTTTAATAAATCACGGGAGGATGGTGTGGTACCTGAGGACTGGAGGAGGGAAGATGTGATTGCCCTTCAGAAAAGTGGGAGCAAAACAGAGGCAGAAAACTACAGACTTGTCAGTTTGACCTCAGTGGTAGGGAAAATGATGTAATCACTTCTGAAGGAAAGAACTGTTGAGTACCTAGAGGCCAGTGGGGTACAGGACCCAAGGCAGCATGGAATCACAGCAGGAAGGTCATGTCAGACCAGTCTAATTGATTTCTTTGACTGGGTGACCAAAGTAGTAGACCGAGGAGGGGCTGTGGACATGGCGTACCTAGACTTTAGCAAGGCATTTGACACAGTCCTGCATAAAAGGTTAATAAACAAATTAGTCAGCCTGGGAGTGGATTCCAGGGTGGTATCCTAGGTAAAACACTGGCTGAACAACAGGAAACAGAGGGTAATAGTAAATGGAGTCAACAGTGAAGAAAGGGGGGTTACTAGTGGGGTACAGCAGGGTTCAGTACTGGGGCCGGTCCTTTTTAATGTCTTTATAAGTGACATTGCAGAAGGACTGGAAGGAAAAGTATGTCTCTTTGCAGATGACACAAAGATCTGCAACAGGGCTGATATGCAAGGTGGGGTGGAAAGGATGAAAAGGGACTTGGCAAGGTTGGAGGAATGGTCAAATGTATGGCAGCTTAGATTCAATGCAAAGAAGTGCAAAGTAATGCACCTGGGAAACAAAAACCTAGGGGAAGAGTACACAATGGGGGTGATATACTGACAACAACAAAAATGGAAAGGGACCTGGAGTTAATCATACCAGATGACCTAAAGGTGGGTCAGCAATGTGAGAAGGTAGTAAGGAGGGCTGGGGGATACTGGGATACATAGGGAGAGGCGTCACCAGTAGAAAACAGAAAGTTGTTGTCCCTCTGCACAGACAGTTGGTAAGACCACATCTGGAATACTGTTTACAGTTCTGGAGACCCCATCTCTGCAAAGACATAGACCGGGTGGAGGCTGTCCAGAGGAGGGCAACCAAAATGGTGCAGGGTCGTCACCAGAAGACATGTGAAGAAAGACTAAAGGAGCTGAAGATGTATATCCTTGCAGAAAAGAGGGAGAGGGGGGACATGATAGAAACTTTCAAATACCTCAAGGGAATCAGCAAAGTCCAATAGGGTAGCATCTTTCAGAAAAAGAGATGTGCAAGGACAAGGGGGCACAATTTGAAGATATAGGGGGGAAGACTCAGAGGTAATGTGAGGAAGAATTTCTTCACAGAGAAGGTTGTAGATGCATGGAACAGCCTTCCTGAGGAGGTCATAGAGTCAAAAACAGTGGGGGGAATTCAAGAAGGCATGGGACAGACCTAAGGCAATTCTAGTGGGGGTAGGAGGAAGTAGGCTGTTGGTGAACTAGGATCTGCAGCTTATCCGTTAGGTAGGGAAATGGGCAGACTAGGTGGGCCAAGCAGTCCTTATCTGCCATCAGAGTCTATGTTTCTATGTTTCCAGTGCAGACATGTTACTCTACCTTCTAATATCTGGCCCCGCATGATGATGTGTTAACCATCACTTAAGTGCTAGTGATCAACTCCTCGTAAATTGCATTTTATAAATCATTTCGTAGTGTACATTGTGAATACGTATTCCAGCACAGTAATAACAATGTAGTGATTTTTGGAATATTAATTGTATTGTTATTTTTATTTATTTACAGATCAGGAGCTATTTCTATCATTTTTCTTCCTTTGGGCAAATCTGGAACAGTATCAGTGAATGGCTGCTATGAATATCTTTTCTGTCACTCAAGTCATAGTGTCTAACTCCTGCCAGGTTTGATTTCAGAATATGCCTTATTGTAGCTATTGTACAGGTGCCTATAAAATGGAATAACAGGCAAATGTAAAAACTGTATACAGAACTGTAATTACTGAACTTTATACATTTAAAACATTGCAGGATAACGATATTTAAAACTTAGCCAAGTTTGATAAAACTGATCATTTCTTTATAGAAATAATGATAATGTTGAAAAAGACAATAATATTGTAAATTGTGAAAAGGAACCATTTGTATGTAACACATTTGTGTTCATGCACTTTGTATTGTTATCTTTATTATGTAATAGTCTTTGTAACACTAGTAATTGGTGGTTAAAATGTCAACATGCAGGGCCAGACATAAGTAGAATAACATGTCTGCACTAGCCACGTCCCCCTGAGGAAGGTCAGAGGACCAAAGCGTGGTAGCAAAGTTACAGATTTCAAGAGGTTCAGAGGGTAAAGTCCCTTCTCAGTTTAAATGTTGCACTTCTTGGAGCACTGAGCTTTGGGCATTGTGGCTAAATACATTTTCAAAAGGAAAAACTGATGTTTGTTCATACATTTTTTTGAACCTTTCCTGCCCAGGTAATAGTCTGTCCTCCTTTGTTTTCTCATTCTACAAGTTGACTTCCATTCTTTCCCAGGTTTATCATATTTGATGGCAGGCAAAAGCCCACTCTTCTGCAATTTTAATGCCCTGCCCTCTTTATCTCCTGCCAGTGTGTTTTGGGGTGAGTCATTACAGTATGTCTTAGTGTGTGCTCATGTGCTCTATCCCTGTCAACTTCCATCTAGTTTAGCAGCTTGATAAGTTTAAAATCTAGTTTTTGCCCCAATGCACTGGTTCTGCTTTGCTTAGATGTGGGACATCCTGTGCAAACCAATAGCCATCCTCCCAGAAGGATCCCCAGTCAACTGAGTATCTAAATCGTTCCATATCACATCATCCCTTTAGTCACATGTTGAACTCTAATATTTGATCCTTTCTGCTCCTACTGTCAAAGGCACCACTAATGTAATTTTTCCATTACATTCCTGTTTCTCCTGCGGTGACATCATCATAATAACACCAACCAAGCAATAAGTTATAATCTTCTTAGTAATATGGTGTAATTACGGGTGAGAACTGAAAGCTAATTGTAGACCCAACAGATGAGTGCTATTAACAGTAGAGCTGTGGATTTTTTTTTCTGCCAGCAAAAAGTGTAAAGTTTTCAATTTCAGAATGTGAACATTTTTGTGGAAATATAGAGAAAACTCTGCATGACAAAGTCTTAAAAAAATCCAAGCATTTCAAGTGAGGAAACAAACTATACTTTTTATGCTTTGGTGCATTAATTTTAGAAACAAATAACTCTAAAAGTACAGTTCTATAAACCACATCTGGATTTATGGCTGAAGTTGAGGACTTTGGTTAAGCACCATTAAGAACATGTGAACTGTCAGCAACTGAGCTAACATAATGCATTGTAGTGGGTAGAGAACTGAACTTTGGTTTACTTGAAAAAGACCAGCAAGAACACAAAGTCATCAAGCTAGAAACATAGACTTTGACGGCAGATAAGGATCGCTTGGCCCACCTAGTCTGCCCATTTCCCTACCTACAGGATAGGCCGCAGATCCTAGTTAACCAACAGCCTATTTCTTCCTACCCCCCACAAGAATTGCCTTATGTCTGTCCCATGCATTCTTGAATTCTACCACAGTTTTAGACCCCACAACCTCCTCATGAAGGTTGTTCCATGCATCCACTACCCTCTCTGTGAAAAAATTCTTCCTCACATTGCCCCGGAACCGCCCCACCTCTATCTTTAAATTGTGTCCCCTTGTTCTTGCACGTCTCTTTTTCTGAAAGATGCTACCCTCTTGGACTTTGTTGATTCCACTGAGGTACTTAAAGTTTCTATCATGTCTCCCCCTCCCTTCTTTCCTCAGGGTATACATATTAAGCTCCTTTAGTCTTTCCTCGTACAGCTTCTTTTGCAGACCCTACACCATTTTAGTTGCCCTTCTCTGAACTGCCTCTATCCTGTCTATGTCCTTGTGGAGATGGGGTCTCCAGAACTGGATGCAGTACTCCAGATGGGGTCTCACAAACTGTCTGTATAGAGGGATAACAACTTCTTGTTTTCTGCTGGTGATGCCTCTCTCTATGCATCTCAGTATACCCCCAGCCCTCTCTACTGCCTTCTCACATTGCATGCTAACCTTAAGGTCATCTGATATGATTACCCCCAGGTCCCTTTCCTTTTTGTTGTTGTTACTACCTCCCCCACATTGTGTAATCTTCCCTGGGTTCTTGTTTCCCAGGTGCATTATTTGCACTTCTTGGCATTGAATCCTAGCTTCCATACTTCTGACCATTCCTCCAACCTTGCCAAGTTCCTTCTCATCCTTTCCACGCCTCCTTGTATATCAACCCTGTTGCAGATCTTTGTGTCATCTGCAAAGAGGCATACTTTTCCTTCCAGTCCCTCTGCAATGTCACTTATAAAGACATTAAAAAGGACTGGACCTAGTACTGAACCCTGTGGTACCCCACTAGTAACCCCTCTTTCTTTAGCATGGACTCCATTTACAATTACCGTCTGTGTCCTGTTGTCCAGTCAATGTTTTACCCAGGCTACAACCCCGGGACCCACTCCCAGGCTGGTTAATTTGACTATTAATCTTTTGTGTGGGACTGTGTCAAATGCCTTGCTAAAGTCTAGGTAGGTCATATTCACAGCCCCTTCTTGGTCTACTACTTTGGTCACCCAGTCAAATAAATCTATTAGATTCGTCTGACATGACCTTCCCACTGTGAACCCATGCTGCCTTGGGTCCTGTGCCCCACTGGCCTCTAGGTACTCAACAATTCTTTCCTTCAGAAGTGACTCCATCACTTTCCCCTACCACAGAGGTCAAACTGACGGGTCTGTAGTTTCCTGCCTCTGTCTTGGTCCCACTTTTGTGAAGGGGAATCACATCAGCCATCCTCCAGTCCTCGGGTACCACACCATCCTCCCATGATTTATTAAAAATACTAGTCAGTGGTTTCACTAGTTCCCCCCTTAATTCTTTTAGAATTCTGGGGTGAATTCCATCAGGCCCCATTGCTTTGTCCACCTTCAGTTTTAGGAGTTCTTGCAGAACCCTTTCTTCTGTGAAAGGGCTGGGATCAACCCCCCTATCAAGAGTGCTTCTGTTAATTGGATTAGGCACTTCTCCCTCCTCTTTTGTGAATACTGAGCAGAAATATTCATTCAGTAACCCTGCTTTTTCACTGTCCCCTCTGCCCACCACCATTCATTCTATTCAGCCTCACTATCCCCCCCTTTGTCTTTCTACGCTCTCTGATGTACCTATAAAAGGTTTTATCCCCCTTCTTAACCAAGCTGGCTATCTTTTTCTCAGTTTGGGCCTTTGCTATTCTGACTTCCCTCCCTGCTTCCTTCTGCCTTAACTGGTACAGTTCTCCGTCCTGCTCCTTCTGTGTTTCCTTATACTTCCTGAATGCTATCTCTTTCTCCCTGACTTTCCCAGCCACCTGTTTTGAGAACCATAGTGGCTTTTTCTTTCATTTTGATTTGTTTATTTGCTTTACACAAAGGCTTGTCGCCTCTGAAATGGCAGTTTTGATGAGTCTCCATTGTTGCTGCACCCCTCCTTCTAGCCTGTTTGCTAGTGCTTTTCTGAGGTACTCTCTCATCTTGCCAAAGTCAGCCCTCCTAAAGTCCAGTACCCTCACTTTTGTATGGCTTGACTCTGTAGCTGAGTTTAACGTGAACCACACTGTTTGATGGTCACTTGTTCCCAGATGGCAACCCACTTCTAGATTTGAGATCCTCTCACCGCCCCCATTCGAGAGTATGAGGTCTAAGATTTCTCCCTCATGAGTGGGTTCCGGAACTAGCTGTCTGAGGCCTGCCACCTGTATAGCATCGAGAATGGCCCTGCTCTTGGATGTGGCTGCAGCAAATGTGCTTCAGTTAACATCTGGCATGTTCAGGTCTCCCATCAACAGTATCTCCCCTTTCTCTGCCATCCTAAGAGTGCCTTCTATCATATCCTTGTCCATTCCTTCCCCCTGACATGGGGGTCTGTACACAACCCCTGTGCGGATTGTGGTGCCCTTTCCAGTCTTCAAGGTGACCCACAGTGCCTCCTCTCCTCCCTGTTTACTCTTTTGTTCAGTTGCTTTTATCCCTTCCTTTACATAGAGAGCTACTCCTCCCCCTCTTCTCCCCTGCCTGTCTCTCCTGTAGGTTATGTACCCTGGTATGTTAACATCCCAGTCATGGTTCCCTATATACCATGTTTCTGTGACTGCTACGATATCAGGCATCCCTCTTCCATCAAGGCCACCAGCTCAGGGAGCTTGTTGCCCAGACTACGGGCATTGATACTCATTATCCTCCATTTCCTGATGGCCTTACTCCTTTTTGCCCCATCCTTGTCCTTCTTGCCTTTGTCACTTTCCCCAATTACCCCTGCCCTTCTCCCTATCACCACCTCTATGTTGGTGTTTACCACACTTACTGCCATGATTTTTGGGGGGGCTAGGATTTCCCTGCTCCTTTCCAGTGCCTCCCCCCTTGGCTAGTTTAAATGCTTGCCAATGAAGCATTTAAACCTATCACCTAGGATCCTGTTTCCCCTCCTGGACAGATGCAGCCCATCATGCCAGTATAGGCTTGCATCACTCCAGGTGAGCCCCAATCCCCAATAAAGCCAAATCCTGAGCGCTGCATCAGTTTTCAACCACTAGTTAGATCCTATAATTGTGGAACACCCTAGCCTCTCCCTCGCCATAGATGGGCAGCACCTCCGAGAAGGTTACGCGGCGTACTACTTGTCCAAGGCCCCTCCCAGTTCCACAAACTCTTCCTGCACTGCTCTAATCCCTTTCTTAGCCAGGTCATTTGACCCTAGGTGGACAATGACATCCAGCTCCTCCTGTGCAGCTGCTCCGGCAATCCTGAGGATTCGTTCCTGTCCCTTCAAGCCATGGTGCCAGGCAGGCTCCTCCTCTCCCTTCCTCCCCCAGTTCTACCTTCTAATAATGGATTCCCCACCAGGAGTTGTTTTCTTCCTGTGGGGTCCCATGCCACCCTCCTGTGGGTCGCCTTGTGGAGGTTCCCAGCATCCTCCTTGGTCTCCACTGCAGGTGCCTCCATAGAGGAACCACACTTTGCCAGAATGGCATAGGAATTGTGGAGAGGTACAACTGGAGGGATGCACCTCTGTTCCACCACCCTCACCCTCCCTGAGCCCACTGTGGTCCAACCGCTCCTAGATTCTTGTTAGCATGTTCAGAGTAATGAAGACTACAGATAAACACTCTGGTACTGGAAAACAGATTGACTAGAGTACGTCATTACTGGAAAGCTGTGTAAAAGGCAGACATTTTTAAAACTGTGTGGATCTGAGTCCAGACAGTTTGTGGCAGAGTGGCCAAGCTGGCATGGGGTCATAATGTTGCAGTTAAAACCGCGCATCACAACAATGCCGCACAGAAAACAGCTTGCGGCAAAATAAGATCTGGTAAATATGCTGGCCTTACTATGAATGTGCACACTGTTAAAAACAGTAGAGAACATTTGTTTATGCAGGGGGCTTCACCCGTCACACCCCCAAACTATTATAACTAACTCTGAGGGGGGTTGTGGACTGAGGGGAAAAGGGAATGCTCATAGTGGGGGCACTTCATTTTTTGGGGTAGAACACACAGAAAAAGTATTGGAGGAGAGGGAATCAAACCCTGATCCTGGAACACCACTACACCAGGTGCATATGCGTTAGCCACTCCACCACATGAGTGTCTCAGCCAGGCACAGCACCTGTGTCCTCTTTAGACCTTCCTCCAGTTCATAGAGTGCGACAGGGGTAGTGGTAGTGTCCTATCACTATTATACCCCTGTCTCTGTAATGCATTTCGCGGTATAGACCGCACAGGTTTTTCATGCACTGTTTCAGCAGCACTATATTGATCTGGTACTGGCTGGGTCAGTGGTAGACATTTGAGGCCTGAAAGTCATTTTTCTGAGGCATGTCATTTTGAAGTTACTGTAAGTATTGCTGGGACATCACTTGCTGGTGTTTACTAAAATAGCTGCCCAATGAGTAGGCAGTATGATCTTCATTTTGTTTGTGCAGCAGTGGGTGTGTTCACAAATTATAGCTAACAATTTTATTGGCCTTTTTTCATTAATGAGGTTTCTGTCAGTGCCAGGTTTGCACACTCATGACAAGTATTGCTGGAACTTCACCAGTCCATTTACCAAACTATATATAAAATTGTTTTGGCACTGTGTTAGTGAAATACCCACCATCACATGCCCATGTTCAGTGTTAGTGTGACTTAGTCAGCCCATTACCAAAACAACATACACAAAATAGTTTTGCACTACGGCTGATGCGCTGAGTCACCTTGATTTGGTTACCAGGCTTGCCTGCATTTCAGACTGAAGTATGGTACCAAGCATTCCCTTTTTATCCTAGGAAATGAAGAAAAAGTAGTAGAAAAAGAGTAAAGGTTTCAGTGATTTTCAGGCCCATTGGATTTATCTTTTTAATAAAACCTTGTTCAGCCTACAGTATGCTGCCGATTGGCAGAAACATGCTTTTTAGGAATCAGACTTACATGCATTGTCTTTAATAATACAATTGTTTTCTGCTTTTGAAAGATTCTTGCTGAATTCTACTTCCAAGTGATTCACTGTGTCTGACACTAGGACAACCATACTCAGAGTTGGTCATGTATGCCATGCAGACTAGAGTGCTGCACAGCAGTTAGCACATGGCTGGCTTGCAGCAATATTCAGAAAGTTATTAGCATGCTCTGAACAGAGTGCACTGTCTGAATATGGGGCCATGCAAGCACAGCACACAGTGACTATGCACTGCATTGACTCAGACCAAGACTCAATATGGTCCACAGCTGTGCCCAGTGGAGATAGCACATCTGAAATGGGATAGCAACTGGGCTCTCATGGGTCATATTCAGCCCCAAAATGCTAATGAGCCCATTGAAATGAAAGGCCCTAAGGGGCCATTAGTGTGCCCATTATGGGCTTATTTAGCAGGTGTGTGTGGTGCCAGAACACCTGTCCCTGCCAGGTAAAGACACATCCCACCTATTCTGGTGGTCTAGTTGCCCCCCATCCCCCAGCTGATCTCTGTATATATAGATCCTCACTCTCATGGTCTACTGATGCCGCCACACTGATTGTCCTCAAAGACAGGTAGATAGATAGATAGATAGATAGATAGATAGATAGATAGATAGATAGATACAGTAGATATTAATCCCTCCCTGCTGATCTAGTGGTACCCCACCCCTGGTTGCCCAACAGTGCAGTGTAGGCAGCAATACATGTTTGAATCCTGGTAGTCCAGTGCCCCCCTAAAGATCAACAGCCCCCCACCTCCTCATGACTTTCCTCCCTACACCCGTCTCCCAGTTGCCTATGCTGTTGTACGACAATCAAGACAGTGACTGGCCCAGACCTCCACTCACCACCTCAGTCAGCCATCATCTGACAGGCGTTCATGACTGAGCCTACTGTAGATACAGCAGTTCTGCTACATAGACTTGTATGCGTCTCAGAATCTTTGTGGACTAGACCCCTTAATAGCAGTATGCAAACATCTTATTGGAGAAGAAAATGTTCCATATAATTATGTATGCAAGGCAGACTAATTGATCTACAGTAGTATCATCAATGAGGTTTGAAAACTTAGAAACCCAGGTTCAAATCCCACCACCAGTTCCTCATTGTGTAACCCTCAGCAAATCACTTAATCTCTGTGCTTCAGTCTGCCCAGCTGTAAAAATGGGTAAATGCAGTCTGTCTCTTACAGCAGCTAAATTTGAGGCCTGAAACACAGGGAGACAAGGTTGCAAAACAGTTAATGGGGAGCCAAACACTAAAATATGTTTTAGAAACTGCATAGCACATTCTCACTTGTAATCAATGTCAGTATGGATGGTCACAGTAGCTTTTCCGTTTGCCATATACCAGTACATTAAAATGTAGGTTGTTATTTCTGACTAAGACCCTCTCAAAACAATCATACACATACATTCTTTCTGCACATCTTGGTGACTTAACAGCCACAGCTGAAGAGTTACTCATTTCCTGGCCAGTTTGCTTTTAAAAAATGCTACTGTGATAACCCATGCTGACACTGACTACAACTATGAGTCTGTAAAGTTGCTAGATCCTGTTTTAATGTTCCAATAATTTTTAATGTTCCTTTCCTGCTATAATCCCCCTCCCAAGCAGTAAATTAAAGCAATTGAAAAACACCGATAGTTACTTCAAAAAACAAACACAGGCTGCGCTATTCACATTTAGCTGGAATTATATAGAGACAAGTGTAACTGCTTTTAAGAGTACCTCCTTTTGGAGAGGAAGAGGAAGAAGGGAGTCAGCTAAATCTCCCCCTCCACCATCATTTAACTGCTAACAGCTACTGCTAAGGGGTGATAATAGTACTACCCCCCCTCCCAACCACCCATGTTCTTTCTACATTTATAAAAGCCTGAGGAAACTTCCTGCAGGGCTCCCAGAGAAAGACACCAGTGAGAACAGGAAGAGAGGATAGAGAAGATGCAGTCAAGGGAGAAAGAAACAGTGACACCTACAGGTTGGGAGGAAAACAGACATGGACATCCAGATCTGCCAGAGCTGTAGAGGGCTGGTAGCAAGGCAGACACTCTGGAGACTGGTGTGCCCCTTCTGCAGGACAGTTGCAGAACTATGGAGGGAGCTATGGGCAAGAGAAGAGATTATGAGGCTGCAGAGTGGACTGAGTTGGGGATACCTACCACCCCCCTTACCTACCCACTCCCTCAAAGGCCCATGGTTTCTGGGGGATGAAGGGTGGTGAGAAGGTGGTGAGAGGGGGCAGTGGGGCACCTAGAGGTAAGATGGAGCACTACCAGCTGCACGTTATCCACATGCAGAATTGTTTCACCCCCCCAGCCAAGGGACAGAAACCAAGTGAGGAAAAAGAAAGAGTCAAGCTGGACAAACCTGATACAAGAGAGCAGGAGGGAGGTACAAGGAAGGAGATGAAGAATATACACAGCAACAGAAGGATTCCAGTCATGGGAGACTCTGTGTTGCGAGAGGTGGAGGTGCAGTCCATCAGTGCAAAGGGAGCTGAAACCACAGTGAAATGCATGCCAGGAGCATCCATCAAGGAGAGTTAATGACAGAATAGAATGGCTGGTGAGAAGAGATCAGGATTTGACAGAGCTCATTTCCACCTTGGGACAAATGTAATAGTAAACAGGATTGTGGAAGAAGCCAAGGCAGACATGAAGACCCTAGGGGAGAGCCTAAAGGAATACACAACACATCTGGCTTTCTCGAAGGTGTTGCCAGTTTGGAGGAAGGGCAGAAGTGAGGACAAGATCAGGAACAAAGAAATCAGGGAATTCGACTGGTGGCTCCAGGTTTTATTTATTTATTTATTTATTGACATCTAGGAAGACTCTAATTGAGCTAGAAGCTCATTACATAGCTTTCAAGTCAAGTAAGTTACAGATAATGTAGAGGTTATGCTACAAGCAGACAGCTAGCAACATTTACAATGAAATTAAAGTGACAAGGCAGTCCACTTAAACAATGTCATCTGGAAATGGAAAAATACAGAGATTATCCACTTACAGAGATCCCTGGTACACATGAGGGGGGCAGAGAGCAAGTAGGGAGAGACGACATAAGGTAAGGAGAAAAAGCCCATGGGCCTTCAAGAGTAGAGGAGAGTTAGGCTTAGGCTTCAGCTAGGAGAATCGAGTCTGGGTAGGGTACCGTAGGGGGAAGGGAGAATCAACCCAGGAGGCCTTGTCAGCAGATGAGACAGGGAAGGGGAAAGGGGAAGGGAGAATCAGCCCAGGATGCCTTGTAGTCAGGAAAAATGGGGAAGGGGAGAGTGGAAGAAAAAGGAGTGGCTGGGATGGGGGTCGAGTGGGGTAACAAGGGGATAAAAAGAGGCCGAGGTGGAGGGAGGGTCTACGTAAAAACATTATGGGGTGGAGTGGGGTGAGAGATGGAGGAAGGGAGGGGGAGGAGGAGGTAAGAGGGGGGGGAGGGGACCGAGGGGAATGGAGGATTGAGTAACAGTGTGTATGGAGGAGGTATAGAGAGCAGACAAGGAAACAGGAGGAGAATGTAAGAGGGTGAAGGGAAGTTTAAGGAAGTGAGGGGGGAAGGGAGTGGGGCTTGTGGAGGAAGAAGTGCTACAAGATGGTGATACGGGAAGAGGGAAGGAGGGAGGTAAAGTGCAACAAGGTGTTACTAGGTACTGGGTTTAGGTAGGTTAGTGGAAGCAATCACAGCTAGCATTTGCCATTAGGTGTTCGCTGCAACTTCATCTTAAATGGGCCCATGGTAGCAGTAGAAGATACATAATTTCTGAGGGAATTAAACCAAAGTGGGGCTCAGTGGGCAAAAGACCTTTGTTTTTGGGAGGTACGACAATGAGGGATCCTAAACAACTGACACTCTGCACTTCTTGTATGTTGTTGAATGTTGGATAGGGAGAGGAGCTTCTGTACACCTGGTGACAACAATTCAAGGCTAACCTTTTTGCTAAAACACAGATTTGATACATGAGCCTGTTTTTAAGCTGAAGCCTGATAGCCTGGGAGTAGAGGTTACAAGTGTGGATCAAGCATCCAGTGCCAGTAAGGAGGCAACAGGCTTTGTTTAGTGCTACCTTGATACGACAGAGAGCAGTGTCAGTGGCTGCCCCATAAATGACCAGGCAATAGTCGACAAGTGAAACAACCGAGCTGTGGATGGCAAGGTTAAGGGCTTCAGGGGTTAAACAATGCTTATGTCTATAGAATATCCCGATGTGAGCATTAACTGATTTGGCAATATTGTCTGTGTGTGGAACATTAGTCAAGGTACTGTCAATAGTGACCCCCAGGTACTTAAACTGAGGGACTAGTTCCAGTGGAGAGCCCATGGCATTGTTGATGGTGAGAGGATAGGTCTAGTGCCTATTTTGGGGATTGGGGAATAGCATTGTTTTGGTCTTTTTATAGTTCATTATAAGTTTGTGTTTTCTGAAACAATTTTCTACATCTGCAAAGTGTTGCTGAATTTGTGTCTCAAGGGTCTTGGGGTCAGGGTTACTAGCAAAGATGATGGTGTCATCTGCATATAGCAACATGTGACCCTGACATGCAAATGGGTGTGGGTTGAGAAAGATAATAAACAGGAGTGGCCCTAGTATGGACCCTTGTGGTACTCCTGTGTGGACAAACCTACTGTCAGGATGGACATTGCCCATCTTTACTTGCTGCATTCGTTTGTGAAGATAGCTTCAGAACCAGCCCACAGTGTCATTGGAGAGGCCAGTGGCTGTAAGCTGCTCAAGTAAGAGGGCATGATGCATTCTGTCAAAGGCTTTTGTTAAATCAATAAAAGCTGCACCAGCAAGGTGACCTTGGTCTAAGGAACTACGTAAGAAGCCAGTGAGCTCCATTAGTGTTGTTGTGATACTGTGTCCTTGTCAAAACCCATGTTGCTGTGGGCATTGGGGTTGATATTTATCCAGATAGTCCACCAGTTGGTCAACAACTATCCATTCTAGTGCTTTAGATAGTGGAGGGAGGATGGAAATGGGACTGTGGTTACCATGAACGGCAGGTTCCCCACTCTTGTGCACTGGTGTCACTACTGCCGACTTCCATTTTTGTGGAAATTGTGAATACCTGAGGGAAAGGTTAGCAATATGGGTAAGCAAAGCCAGGACTTCATCCAGAGTAAGAGCAACAAATTTGAGATCGAGGCCATCATCACTATATCTAGATTTCCCTAGTACCTTAAGGAAATATTTTTTGGCTTTATTTTGCGAGATGACTTTGAAGTGGAAAGGTGGATGCATGGGAGTGCAGTCGCAGTTTCCATGGCTGACACTTGCAGTACTGGGGCTGAAGAAGTCCGGGGGCAGGACGCCACTAAGGTTTGAAAATGCATTGTTGAACATGTTTACAATGAGACTTGGATCAAGGAAGCAGAGACTATCAATGTTTAGCATTGAGGGGGCAAGCTTGGGGTCATTCCCTGTGACTTCCTTTAGGGTGCTCCAGAACATTTTTCCATTGCTCCAGGATCGTGAGAGGGCTTCCTTGTAGTTCTGGCTTTTTGTTGCATGGATCGCCCTTGTGCAGGCATTTCTTGATTTTTTATAAGCTTGGAGGTCTAATTGTTTTTCCTTAGTTCAGGCCTTGTGCCAGAGATGATCCCTGAGTTGAATTTATTCAATTAGTCCGGGGGTGATCCAGAAATTGCTCAGTCCTTTAATTGTGCACTTTTTGATTGGGGCATGATTATCACGTGCTGCATTACATTTTGAGATGAATTGTAGTGCAGTATCAACATTGCAGGTGGAGTAGACTTCAGTCCAGTCTAAGAGATGGAGGTCCAATTTCAGGAGCGCTAGGTGATCTTTAAGCAGGACTCTGCTAGAGATAGTTCTAGTATGGGGCTTGGGAAACTTAGTCGACCAACTGAACAGAATGGGGGAGTGGTTGCTAATGGCATCTGGGAGTACCATGCTATTGGAGATGTGAGTGGGTCGATTTGAGAGCACCCAATCTAGTAAGGTACAGGTACCAGTCCTGTAGTTCACTCTGGTTGGGGACTCAACAAGTTGGGTGAGGTGGACTGCAGAGACTGCATGTTTGCATGAGTTTACTTTAGGAGAGAGCCAACTGACATTGAAGTTTCCCAGCATGGTGACTTCTGAGTTTAGACTCAGACTGTCAAGGCAGTTCATGAGTGAATCAAAGCCAGGTGACGTCTGCCTAGGTGGGATATATGCAGAGAGCACAGTAAGGGCTCTGATCTGAGGACTAAGGAGGACTTTAATGGCAAGGGCTTGCATGTTGTCCCCAGTGTTGGGCAGTTGTATGACAAGGCCCTTTAAGTTGTCCTGAAGGTAGATCACACAACCGCCACCTCTCTTAGTTAGCCTGTCTTGCTTAAAGATTGTGTAGCCTGGAATCAAGATTGTGGTTTCAGATATTTTTGGAGTGAGCCAGGTTTCAATGATGGATAACACATCAGGGTTGTGCTGTGAAACCCAGACTTGCAAGCTGTCAAGCTTAGAGAGGAAGCTGCGGATATTAAATGAAGAATAATTAAGTGATCCAGATGCCTTTTGAGGTGCTGTATGCTGTTCTGGGGGGCCAGGGTTGGGATGTATGTTTCCCAAAAGAAGAAATAATAATATTGCGAGTCTGCATAGATATTCCTTAAATTGCTCGTTACTGAAATTGTGGAGCCTAGACCAAGTGCGGTGAGATTTACTGTTTACCTGAGAGGTGATTTGTCCTGAGAGGAGTATCAGAGGCGGAGTCAGGGAGCGGAGGTTAGCCAATGTCCAACAGTTGCAGGGTGGCGGTATTTCCCTGCCTGGGTTGTGGTTGCTAAAGACAGATGGTTGGGTGGAGGGTATTGTGCTGTAAACACTGATGGGGTCAGTTAACAAGGTTTGCACAGCTTCTGTGGGCTCAGGATCTTGTGTTAAACATGGGAGTGTAAGCAGCAAGGTTAACACAATGCCTTTGGGCAGTAAACAGTGAATAGGGTCTAGCATTGCCAAGCCAGATGTAATGAGAGAGGTAATTGAGTAGGTACAACAGGCAGAGTAGTGGGGGAGAGAGGGAAGGGTAGGTGTATATCCAGGAGTGCCGAAATCAAAGTCCCACTACCAAGGTGATGTTGTTACTTGCCGGTGTAGATTTCTCTGGGAAGTTGTCTGGCCAAAGATAATTAAGCAATTTACACTGTTAAGTGCAGGGGTTGGTGGTCAGCATGGGGAGACAGGTTAGGGAAGGTAAGACAGAGCAATCTACCAGGGTACAATTGCCAACTAATGGTGTATAAACAGGGAGGTCAGTGCAGGCAAAAATTAAGGTGATGCAAGCTCTAGAGGAGTGAGGGTCCCTTTAAGAGGAAGATAACCTGGATGGTTGTAGTATAGAGAGAGAGAGGCAGAAATGAGGATGTGCAAGGTGAGGAAGTATTTAATAAAGATTGGGGCTGGGGGTGGGACTAAAAGTAGTAGTCCTGAAATTTGTTTAGCCAAAAATAAGGCAGCGCAGGTTTGAAAAGTGCTGCAAATTGCAAAAGCTGCCGGCATCCAAATAGAAAGGCAGAGAGAGAGAAATCAGCCAACGGGCAGCCACAGACAGTCTTGAGACAGCCAATTGAATTGGCGGCTTCAGAGCCGGGCTTCTTCAGTCATGTGCAGCGTACCTTGTTGTGAGAAGATGGGCTGAGGCTTTGGGCATGGCTGGCTGGTAGCAGGGGCCTGTCCGCTTGGCAGCAGGGGTGCCCACAGGGGCAGGAGAGTCTGTGGAAAGGGAGAGAGAGAAGATGTGGGTCAGAGGGTTAAATGCCTTTTCAAGGCTAATTGGAGGGAAGGGCTAGGGGCAACAATAGAAGTGGGAGGGAGTGAGAAAAGAAGGCATGGGAGTGGAATTCAATAGAGAGAGCTACAAGGCAGAGGGAAGGGGGTGCAACTGAGAGGTGCCAGGGCCGAGAGAGAGAGAACAATGCAGAGGTAGTTTGAAAGACAGGCAAGAGAGAATTTTCCAAGATTTATGCCACAGGGGCTTGGGGCAGTGAGAAAGAGGCCGAGCAGGCGGCGTGTTCTTTCAGGGACCGAGGGTTCGGAGCGCAGTGAGGGGAAAATGAAGGAAAGTGAGATGGGATGAGCAGAAATGAAGCAGGCAGAAGGAGAGAAAAATAGAGGAGTACTAGGGTTGGAACTGGTGCTAAGACTGCGGCAAGAGAGGAGGTAGCACAGACAAATTATCTAGCACAGTAATCTAGCAGTTACAACAGTTAAAATTAATTTAACAGTCTAGGCATTCTAGGCGAAAAATCATTTAAGTAAATTAGGCAGGTGAAACAATTACTTTCAGTTTAAATGCAGTTCTAGGCAAAAATAGCAGTCCTGAAACTTATTTAGCCAAAAATAGGGCAGCACGTGTTTGGAAAGTGGCGCCGCAGATTTCAAAAGCTGCTGGCAACCAAATAGAAAGGCAGAGAGAGAAATCAGCCAATGAGCAGCTATGAGAAGTCTTGAGGCAGCCAATTGAATTGATGGCTTCAGAGTCTGGCTTCTACGTCCATGTGCAGTGTCCCTTGTTGTGAGAAGATGGGCTGAAGCTTCAGGCACAGCCGGCTGGGAGCAGGGGCCAATTTGTTCAGCAGCAGAGGTGCCAGCAGGGGCAGGAGGGTCCTTGTTGTGAGAAAATGATCTGAGGCTTCAGGTGTGGCTGGCTGGGAACAGGAGCCATCCCGCTTGGCAGCAGAGGTGCCCGCCGGGGCCGGAGGGTCCTGTGGAAAGGTTGATGCGCAGACAGTGGAATGCACTATATTGGAGACTGGGAGACCTTCTGGGACAGGAAGCTCTTCAAGCATGATGGTCTTCATCTCACTGGAGAAGGAGCGAGAGCACTAAGGCAGAAGTTGGAGGTGTTCTTGGAGGGTTTAAAATGGAAGGTCTCCAGCACAGAGAAGAAGACCTAAATGAGGAGGCAGCAGAAAGATACAAAGGTAAGGGGATCAGCGAATGGAAGGGAACTCCCCAACATCAGACTAAAGGAAACAGGCATGGCCATGAGCAAGGAGTGTCAATAGTTAAAAAAGGAGGGACCTCATGTAAAGTACAGGAGGGGCAGACACAGAAAAGGGGGGATGGTACTGAGGTTATAGCAGAGGGGGGAGGCCGTGATTGGAAGGCTATGGTGACAACTCACACCACCACCATCAGTGGGCTTGTCACCATTCCCCATAAATTCAAGGGAGCACATACACACCCAGAAAGAGAAATTCAGAACCTGGACATCTCAACCACAGAGGTCTCGATTAGCATTCCGCAACAAGATGGCAACCTCAAAAATCACTCGGGCACAAAAAGCAAGTTGGCACTGTCCATGGAAAGGGTGCAGCCCCATACCAAAAGGGGTGCACATTCCTGGAAGGTGATGGTTGCAAATGCTAGAAGCCTTGCAACCAAACTATCTGAACTAGCAGCCATCATGGTAGTAGAAAGATTGGACTGGGTTGCTGTGACAGAAACATGGATCACAGAAAACCACGGCTGGGACATGGCTATATCTGGATGCAATCTGTTAGGATAGGCAGAGGCAAAGAGGGGGGAGTATTAGCCATTTACATTCAAGAAGACATAAAAGCCTTAGAGGTGCAGAGTCACCCTGGGAACACTGAGTCACTGTGACTTACTATAGATACAGAAAATAGAAAAACCTTCAGGATTGGCATCATATACAGACCTCCAAATCAAGGACAGAAAGAGGACAAAGACCTGATAGAAGAAATACACAAAATGACTCAGAGAGGAGAGGTGATACTGGTGTGGGACTTCAACAAGAAGAAGCAGGGATTTCTTTTTGGCACTACAAGGAGCAGGACTAAGTCAACTGATCAAAACACCAACAAGAGGAGGTGCCATTCTTGACCTGGTCCTCACAAATGCTGAGAGGGTCAAGGAACTCGACGTGGGATGCCATATGGGTAACAGTAACCATCACATGGTTAGCTTCATGGAGAACATAACTGAGGACACGTGCCACTCAAAAATAAAAGTCCTTGAAACTGAAAAGGTGGACTTCAACCAAATGAGGACCAACATAAGAAATTACTTAATTGATCTAAAAGTGGATGAGGTCAATGTCATGTGGGGGAAACTTAAGAAAGCAATCCAGACAGACACTGACCAATGTGCCAGAGAGGTTACCAAAGCGAAAGGAAAAGAAAACCCCTTATGGTTTTCAAAGGAAGTGGGTAGAATAGTGAAAGAAAAATGGAAGGCATTCAAGCTATACCAGGGAACAAACAAGGAAGAAGACTGGTTGTCATACAAGGAGAAAATGAAAGAAGCCATCCAAAAAATAAGGTAGGCAAAAGTGCAGATAGAAACAAGTATAGCAGAGAGGGCAAAGAAAGGAGAAAATCCTTCTTTAGATACATCCAGGAAAGAAGGAAGGAAAAAGGGGGTATAGTCAAGATTACAACTCAGTAAAAGAAAACAACAGAAGATGACCTAGAAAAAGCAGAAATCCTGAACAAGTATACTGGAGGCACTAAATAAACTGCAAGTTGACAAGGCCATGGGGCCAGATGAAATGTACCCCAGGATCTTAAAAGAACTTAGATTAGAGTTGGCTGCCCCACTGGTTAAACAATTCACCAAATTCCTAAAGGGTGGGGTAGCACCCGAAGATTGAAAAAGGGCAATTGTGGTCCCACTCCACAAATCAAGCAGCAGGGAAGACTCTGGAAATTACAGGCCCATAAGCCTCATATCCATAGTGGGGAAGTTAATGAAGACGCTACTCAGACAGAGGATCATGGCATTCCTGGAGGCTAGCTGTCATCAGGACCCCAAGCAGCATGGCTACAGAGCAGGTAAGTCATGCCAGACAAACTTGATTGAGTTTTTTGACTGTGTTACAAAGGTTATAGATGACGGTGGGGCAGTAGATGTGGTCTACTTAGATTTTAGAAAGGCCTTCAACTTGGTTCCACACAGAAGGCTGGTAAAGAAGCTAGACCACGCAGGAGTTGGATCAGAAGTAGTTAGATGGGTTAAAAACTGGTTACAGGGCAGAACCCAGAAAGTGCAGGTAAATGGAGCACTGTCATCAAACGGCAGAGTAACCAGCGGTGTGCCCCAGAGTTCAGTAATGGGGCCCCCTGCTCTTCAATATCTTTATATCAGACATAGCTAACGGACTACAGGGAAAGGTGTGTCTGTTCACAGACAACACCAAAATATGCAACATGTTCTACACCCAGCAGGGAATGGACAAGATGGAAGCTGACCTCATAAAACTGGAAGAATGGCCTGGAGCAAGGCAGTTAAGATTCAACTCCAAAAAGTGCAAAGTCATGCACATAGGAAAAAGAAATCCAAATAAGGCATATTACGTTGGAGGAGAAAGTCTAGAGGCCTCCATCCAAGAGTACAATTTGGGAATCATTATCTCAGACAACTTGAAGGTAGATAAACAGTGTGAGAAGGCAGCATTAATGGCCAGCAGTATGCTGGGATGCATTGGGAGGGGAATCACAAGCAGGAAGAAGGAACTGATCCTGGTGCTGTATAGATCACTGGTTAGGCCTCACCTGGAGTACAACATCCAGTTCTGGAGGCCCCACCTCAAAAAGGACATTGACCGAGTGGAGATGGTGCACAGAAGGGAATCAAAAATGATTCAGGGACTGCATGAGAGGTCCTACGGGGATAGGCTGAAAGAACTGAACATGTATTCTCTGGAACAAAGAAGACAGAGGGGTGACATGATCGAAACATTCAAGTACATAAAAGGCATAAACCAGGTGCAGATAGACAATCTCTTTTAATTTAAGAAGAGCAGCTGAACCAGGGGACATGATCTAAGGATGCAAGGAGGCCAGTTCTCCATTAACACCAGGAAGTATTTCTTCACAGAAGGAGTGGTGGATGCCTGGAACAGCCTGCCTGCAGAGGTGGTGGGGGCAAGCACAGTGGTAAGTTTCAAGAATGTTTAGGACAGATACAAGGGAGCCCTCAAACCCAAGGGCAGTTAGAAGGCTAGGCTAAAAGACAATGGGCAGACTAGATGGACCTGGTGGTCTCCTTCTACCATCAACTTCTATGTTTCTATGTTTTAATTTAGCTCTCAGTAAACTGAATATTCAGTTTATTGATTCTGAGAATAATGGTAATGCATTCTCGATAAAATTTAACATTCTAGGAAGTCAGTTGGAGGCAAATTTTGTTTAGCCATTTTTTGTTTCATTGCAACCCCCCCCCCAAAAAAAAGATGTGCCTTCTCCGTCTCTCTCCCCCAGTACATCAAGTCATTCTTGTTTTCAAATCAAATCAACACCTCTGGGAGACTAAACCACAAAAACATGCTTCCTTTAAACTTTGTAAAAGGAGCTCTGACGTACTTCAAAGTTTAGTGGAGTTCATCTCTTCAACACAGCAATCTACTGACTGTGGACAAAGACACACACACACACACACCACACACACACACACACACACACACACATATACACACACACACACACACACACACACACATAAACAAACACACTTGATCAGTCAGCTGGCCCAATATTAAAACATAAATAATGTATAAGCTAACCTGAATGTATTTTGAAAACACATGACTTTGAAATTATAGAAAGATAAAACACAGGCAGCACAAAGTGTGAGAAAGTAAATATAAACACTAGCACTTATGATTTTTTAATCTTTGTTAGGGCTACAGTCAATTAATTCCCAATAGCAGTTAACAGGCAAAGCATGACTGCTGGCAGTACCTAGGAAAATCTGACCAGGGTTTGAACCTCAAGGATGACATAGCTGGCAGAGACGATGATAGAGCATCTGCGTGGAAGCTTTGCTCCCGGGGGAGGGTGCTGTGGAGCACCACTCAGACAGTGACACCTGGGGTTATGTAAAGTCTTGGCCAGCATGGGTGACAGTGCATTGGCTTGCTCTCCTCCAGTGTGTAGCCACAGTAGCTGCCATTGGGGAGATGGGAGGGGCCCAGAAAATCAAAAAATAGCACCAGTCCTGGCCTGACCAGATGATGGCTGCCATGTTCCCACACACCCATAGTCCAACACATGCATTGTAATTCCTTGCTCAGCCCTGCATGCTTCAAAGGACCCAACAGGACCTGTCACTCACTCATCCCTAGCCAGGGGTGGGAGGTCCCTGCTAGGAGTATGCTAGAACCTCGATGTAAGTAAGGATAGCCCAGCAAGCCAGGCAGCGGTGATCAACAGTGGAGATTGAGACTGTTGGGCAGAATGGGACACTATGCAAACCTGAAGCAATGGCAGGTTGGGGGATTCGGGGAGTTTTGGGAAGGAGCAAAAAAAAAAAGCACAATATAGAGATTTTAACAGCTAATTATTATTGGAACTTACTTGTCATCAGACCTATCAGTAGTAATCATTGTCCTGGGAACTGCAGATGTTTTGAGGTTATAATCTGAACTTTTCAGAGAACTTTGCTAAGCCCCTTATGAAGTTTATTTGCCAGAAATGTTTACCAGAAATGTTGTGGTGTCCTGTGTGGTATTTTAGCTTATTTGTGTACTGGGCCAGCAGCACCTCTTTACAGTCTGAATCACCTCTGTTGACCAACCAGAGATGCATGTGGCTGGTGTGGTGGCAAGTGACAGTTAGTGGAGGCCTCTGCTAAGGAGGTATGACAGGCATCAGCTACTACTAGTAGCGGTGTCAGCATAGCAGTTCATCAGAAGCACAGACATCAGAGTATGATATAACATGAGTAAGGAGACTGCTGCTAAATTAGAAAGCAGAGCAGAATATAACACGAGCAAGGAGACTGCTGCTAAATTAGAAAGCAGAGCAGGATATAACATGAGTAAGGAGACTGCTGCTAAATTAGAAAGCAGAGTAGGATGTAACATGAGTAAGGAGACTGCTGCTAAATTAGAAGCAGTTATCAACTGAGCAGTGTCAGTGGCTCAGCAGGTAGCACACTCACCTCTGAGGCCAGGAGATCAGAAAGTTGTGGGTTCTATCCCCACACCAGGAACTTGGGTTAATATCCCAATACTGACACTGTAGTGCAACATGAGAGGGGTGCTGCACTCCTGAGCGGCCGTCTTTCAGATCAGATGTTAAACCGAGGTCTGTTCTGTGGTAGTTCAGGTGGATGTTAACGATGTCATGGCACTTCTCGAAAAGAGTAGGGGAATTTTATTGAGCAAAGAAAACATAACATCAAGCATAGAAATTGGATATCAAACAGAAAAAAATCATCAATAATCGCACATCAACTGAAAATAAAACAAGTAATAACAGGAAAGAAAAACAAATACAGTCATCAGATCACAACAGCGTATATACATCAGTGTAAAAAATTAATATGTTTCTATAATAACTGAAAGCACTGTAGGGAAAGCTGACAATGTTCCAATTCCATTAGTTTCAACAATGTTGTTTCCATCTGCAGTATAATAGTATGTGGCAAGGTCGGAAGTTGTTGTAAAACATACTGACATCGTGTTTGCCACAAATAATATTTACACATGGAAAAAATAACCCTTAAAGTACTGTGATGAAATTTGTTCCATGGCCCAGATAAGTCACCTAGTATTAATGTTTGATAGGTGATTCTACTTAAAAAAGGCCATTGCCACTTGTTAGCTAAAGTTTTCCAAAACAAACGGGTGTCTGCACAGTCAAAAAAGAAATGAGTCATTGTCTCCTCTATCTGAAAACAAGAAGGCTTAGGACAATACCGTTCTTGAGAAGACTTATGTTTCAAATTACCTCGTACATTTAACCTGCCATGGCAACATAGCCAGGTGACATCCCACATACGGTACGGGATTCTTTTATCACGAAGAAACAGTAAAGCGTACTTCATAAGGGAAGGGGTACATTCTGGAAAAAGCAACACTGGTTTCGTAACATTTAGAAAGGTTTGATAGAGTTGTCATCTCATGAGCATCAGGATAGATAATTTTCGCAATTTCCAGAATCTTAGCTTACGGAAACTGTCTATGGCATATGATGGAATATGCAAATGACGGGAATGTCTGGGTGGTAAAGCATCCCATTTATCCATAACAGACAGTATGGCATTGCTAACCCATGTGTCACAATTATGGGTTGTGTAACGGACCCTTTGAAAGAAATGAAAAAAAAAGAAAGAAAGAAAGAAAGAAAGAAAGAAAGAAAGAAAGAAAGAAAGAAAGAAAGAAAGAAAGAAAGAAAGAAAGCAATGGGGCGAACCATCCCAAGACCCCCTTGCTGTATGGGTAAATATGTGATGTCTCTTTTAATAGGATTAAGCCGGATACCCCATATCATCTGAAAGAAAATACTAAATAGTCTTGTCTCTAAGTATTGGGAAGGGGCATAAACATAACTGAGATATAAAAAATTGGGAAGTAAAAATGTCTTAACTATCAAAACTCATTTCTTTTTCCCCAATTTCCAAGTTTTCCACAGTTGTACCTTATTCTCTCAAATAAGAAGTCACTTGTCCCAATTAAATGTCACCACATCTGCAACATTGAACCGTACACCCAATATCCGTTGCGGGTCAGTGCTTGTCCGAATTCCACCTACCTCTGGGATATAGGCGGAATCCATATCTAAAGGAATAGACGCACTTTTCTGGAGGTTAAGAGTCCCACCTGAAACTGAAGTAAAATTCTGAAAGATCTGGACTGCCCTATCTCCAGAACCTTTATTGTGTTCAAATAAAACCACATCATCTGCATATGCAGAAATGATTTCCAGTAAAGCAGAACAGGGTGCTAACCTCACAATCTGTGAGTCCCATTTAATTTGTCGGATAATAGGGTCCAAAGCAAAAGTTCCATAGTTCCAAAGGGCTTAACAGACAACCCTGTTGTATCCCAACTTTCTGGGGTATATTATCCCCCAAATATCCATTAATTAAAGGGGTAAAACTAGCTATGGAAAATAAATGAGTAAGCCATGTGAGAAAGACATCTGGGATACCATATCTTCATGATCTGGAATAGGTACGAGTTATGCCCTGAATCAAATGCCTTCGATTGGTCCAAAGAGAGAGAACAAAACCAGCAAGGCGACTTGTCTGTTTTGCTTCAAACATTTCCCATAGCAGGAATAGATTTGTTTGAATAGAATGTCCAGGAATCGCACAAGACTGTGAAAGGTCTATAACATCAGGTGCCATCTGTTGTAATCGAGTACTAAGAAGTTTTGCCAAAATCTTATGATCAGTATTAAGGAGATGAAGTTGTCTCCAATTCTGTAGTGAACACTTATCTATTTTTTTATAGATAAATTTCAAAATAGACAACCCAAAGTCAGGAGTCCCTTCCCTTCCCTGCAAAACATAAATATACACCTGTGTCAAAGCTTCCACTAAATCTTCCTGAAATGTTTTGTAGAATTCATGAGTAAGGCCATCTGGACAAGGGGCTACTCCTAATTTAAGCTGAGAAATGGAACAAGCCACTTCCTCTTTTGTAATTAAGACTACAGAGTCCATAGCATGATGTACAGAGACCTGTGGGATAGGTGACGTAATAACATCAGACAAGACATTCGGACTACGGGGCGCATCACCAAACTGTGTCTGCAAATGGGAGGTAGCAATCTAGAGCATGCCCTAAATGGAGTAATCAATGTTGCCCACCAGGTCATAAAAACCCTGCATGACCGTAGCATGCAGCCATTCCATATAAGCTAAAAAGGGGTTAGCGGAGGGGGAAACCAAAGTACCAACTCTCATCAAGAACTCTAAGGTGTGGGCACTATCATATTGATTTGCAAACATGCAGTGAAGTAATTTTTTGATTTGGGAAGAATAATCAATAGGGGAGGAAACAGAATATGACAAAAGTTTATATAATTGATTTCTATAACCTAAATATGTGAGATATTTGTCCCTGGCCATACGTCTGCCCATAGTCTGAAAAAAAATCCGTAAGTCTATTTTTGTATCCTGCCACCATGTCCACACAGAATCGTAGCAACAAAGGACAGAAATCCAGGCCCAAAAAAATGATCGCACTTGTGCCTGAACAGTAAAATGGGAAAACAAGGAATTGTTAAGTTTCCACAAGTTTGAGTTCGATAAAAAAATCGGAGGGGCCGAAACCAGAGAAAATTTCCCAGTTAACAAATGATGATCAGAGAGCTCAGAGGGGTGAACCGATATCTGATGCGGGATACAATAGCATGAGGAAAAAAAATAGTCAAGCCTAGTATGGTAAATGGATCTATGATAAATTATATCCAGCATCAGATCTCAGAACACGATAGGCATCAGTTAAACTAGTATCCTTCATTAAAGTACATAAAGCATGACAGTCACAATATATTTTTATCGCAGCCCTGTCCTACAGGAAACGTCTATAGAGCAGTTGAAGTCACCACCCCAGATAATGTGTTTACAGGTACAGAGATAAGGTTTAATTAGGTTGAGTAAGCTGATTCTGGCAGCTTTGGTTTGAGGAGCATAGAGATTGATAATATGAAGGGAATGGCCCTGAAAAGTGCAATCTAGAATCAAAGCTCTACCTGGGAAAATGTTTATAATGTGTGAGATGGAAAAAGCCATAGATGTGAACAGTATTGCTACACCATCTGCTAAATCTTCACTAAAAGTCCAGTACGAGGGACCCCACACCCAACTCCTCCTAACTTGCCTAATGTCAAAACTAGACTTCAAGTGAGTCTCTTGGATTAAGAGAACATCAGTATGGAGGGAAGCAGCAAAGTGAAAAAAAGCAGTCTGTCTTTTGTAGTTCCTAAGACTACAGACATTAAATGAGGAAAGCCGAATAGTAGCCAGAGTCAGAACTCTAATCAGCCACTCCCAGCCATGTTCTTACGTTTTTTACTCCCCTCCCTTGTTCTGTTAACTTTTTTACGGCCAACATCCGGAGGCCTGGAACCAAAGACTTCCATATCTGAGGGTAAAATGGAGGTCTCTGAATCCCCATCAGAGTCCTCCCTTCCCCCTTTCAAACAGTCAAAGGCATTTGAAATGGGCACCTCACTAACCTTTTGGAATTTGCGTGCAGTTGCTCTAGTAATCTGTTTGCACTGAGAAAAACCCTCCAGGTCCCCAATAGGTTGGTCAGAGGTCTGTGTGGTAGTAGGGTGCGATATGGTATCCTCCACATCCTGTGTAGGTGAGGAGACAGCTGTAGCAGTGGGGAGTCTAACATCTACCTGGGGAGCCACAGTCAATATGGTAGGTGGCTGGGAGGGAGGGGGTGGAGGGGCTTCCAAGGGATCTGGGATAGTGACAGGTGTAGGAATCTTCTCCTGTGCCTTGTCCTGTGCCTTCTGGACTAAGGTGTCAGGATTCCAACCCTCATTACGATTCTTACTAGCCCAGGGGCATTGATGGTAGGCATGACCCTTCTCGTCGCATAGGTTGCATTGGAAAACATTCTCACGGGACATGCTAGGGTGTCCATATCCCCCACATAAATTACATTTCAACATATCACAGGTGCTACTCAGATGAGTATGTTCACCACACTTGTAGCAGGCCCTAGGCTGGCCCCCATAAAAACAAACGCCTCTATCCTTGCCTAAAACGAAACTATTGTGAAGATGTACCACCTTCGAGTTAACTTGGAAAAGCTTAACCCGGAATTTCCACCCAGCAGTCCACAGACCTTCAATATCAATAATTGCTTCGGGGGGGACAAAACCGTACATCTATTTTGCAACCAATGGTAAATATTGCTAATGCTCACACCTTTATTAAGAAACATGATAGTGACAGTATGTACTGCTGGTTTTGTCAATGGTATAACATAAAAGGGTATAAATAAAGGAGTGTGTTTCAAAGTCGCATATTTGTGCCAAAACCTGTCTAACCCCACATTAGTTTTAAAGCTGATATCGAAAGTTTCCTCACCAGAAATGTGGATCAATGCAAATATTTCTGAAGCCTGAAAATGCATAGAACCCTTCAGTAAAGCCCTTGCAACATAATACTGGTCCAGGAATTCACTAAGACCTCCCATAGCGAAGGCGAACAGCATTGCGTCTGGGGACCTATTCCAATTTATTTTTAAAGAGGTCAGAAAGAACAGGGCCCCTACCAGAGGGTGGAGGCAGGGCTGAGGGTGGAGGTAGGACTGAGGGGCCTTGGGCCTTCCTCCGGATCATCCATTGGGGGGAGGGCATCAAAACAGTAGTAGGGAGAGATGTAGGTATACATGGTAAAGGAGTTGGGCCTAAAGCAGGTGCCTGTGTGGGTGTATCGAGGGGAACAGTAGCAAGCTTAGAAGTAACCAAAGGGGACGGGGGCGAAGCAGTCCAAGAGCCAAGCAACGCCATGACAGGCACAGTCATTTGGGAGGGTATGACAGAAGGGGGAGAAGCCATCAAAACACTAGTGTCACTATGTATGTTGCAATGTCCCACTCCCTCATGAGAAAACACAGCCCCCCCATAGTAGAAACATGCATAACATCCTCTAATTCAGCAGATTCAACAATATCCCCGCAGTCCTTCACAGATAAAGCAGTAGGCTTTGTAACAATAATGTCTGTAGAGGGAATAGTGTCCCTGGAAACAGGTACCTCAGTGGAGCTCATGCAGGATGGTGAAGGCCTGTGTGGGGAAAACAGTACTACATGCTTGTCCTCGTCCCAGGACAAATCCAACGTCCAGGTGCCTGAAGCAGTCCTCGTCCAGCCAGCGCGAACCAGCGCATCCGATGCAGTCCATTGAGGTTCTGCCATCTCTGGAGTGTCTGGTAAACCAAAGCGTGCACTGATAAGTTTGGAGGTGGAGGTGGTGTCAGAATGAACCGCTGGCAAAGTCTGTTCATGGACTCCGGAAAGCAGCTCTGAAGCCACGCAAGCTATCCCAAACTCCTCACCGGAAACAGCAGGGGGAAGAACACTTGGAACACAGGCTGCAATGTCTAAACTTGGTTCTGCTTCTGAACGTGGTTCCACCGGTGAGACTAGAGGAACTGGGTGTCATGCTGATAAGGAGGGATCCCGTAGTATGGTTGCAGGAAGTGGTCTAACCACCGCACTATGCACAGTAGTCAATTCCTCTGACACAAAGACTGAAGCAGGAGCTGCCGTGGATGGCAGCGCATCGGTACAATCCATGACCTCTCTTGAGCAAGACTGAGCACACACTGAGGTCTCCATGTCACAGACCAGAGATCCCCCTACTGGCAAGAGTAGGGGAATTTCCCCGGTGCCCTGGCCAAATTTCCCCACATTCACTAAAAAAAAAAAAAATACCACCAACAGCTTAATCTGGTTCAAGGTCAGTTGGCATTCATCTGTATCCCTCTCCACCGGGTCGTGCCTGAAAATTGGCAGGATTTGTCTAGTGCACTTACCCGGTCAACAAAAACTAAATATATGATGTATGCAGCATGCAATAGGCTGAATGCAGCAGCTGGTAGATGAAGGAGGTGGCACTGTCAGATGAGAATGATGTGTCATCTATTAACCAGATGGCATCTGCAGTAGGATAGAAGCTAGTGCTTGCTGAATGCTACTGAATAGTAATCAGCAGCTCATAGGTGGCAGCTGACTACTGAGACACAAGAGGTTTTCAGGAGGCAGTATAGTACAGTGGTTTAAGGCTTTGAGCTGTAAATCTAAAGACCTGGGTTTGAATCCTACTGCCCGTCCTTGCATCCTGTGTGACCCTGAGCAAGTCACTTAACTTCTTTGTACTCCCAGGTCATACCTGTAAACAAGCATCAGCTTAGTGTGTAACTTCAGAAGGATTTAAATACTGCATTTGGGTAGACCCTTGGAGGTAGCTAGATTGTCTACTAGGATTTTCTGAAAGTTAAGCTATTTTTAAATTTACAGGCGGCTGAGGAGTTGAAAAAGAAGCTTGCAAACTCTGATTATCTTGGAAGTAACTTCACAAGTGTTTGAATACTGCATTTTGGTTGTCCCTTGGGGGTAGCTGGATTGACTACTAGGATTTTGGGACCAAAACTATTTTTAAATAATTTACTGGTGCGTAGGAGTTTGTGATAGTTAAACTATTTTTAAATAAGTTACTGTGGTTAAGGAGTTGTCATAGCAAAACCTGCAGTGTGAATTGAAACACAGACAGCCTCAGGTGCAGGAAATTGTTTGCCTCATTGTTTTCAGACCACAAAGTGTTATATTGGAACAGGAAAGGTTGCATCACAACCATTGTCAACAAATTGCCCTGGCTGGAGATATCCAGACTAGATCAGATTACTATAAGTTACTGGTGGCTGCAATATTTAGAGACACAAAGCACATCTTCTTGATCTGGAAGGACACTACTTCTTTATTCAGCTGTGAGCTGTGTGAGAAATTCTATATTGCACTTGCAAATTCTATAGTGCACTTTGTGCTCACAACATAGGGAGGTGAACCTTACAATTGTCTTTGGTTTGTAGCAGATATTCTGCAGGTGGAGGCTACTTCTAACTGAAAGGTGAAATAAGGAACTTAGAATTATCAGGAAAAGACAGTCTTTCAAGCAACAGAGGGGGTGGATCTAGCTTTATGTTTGTTACAATTCTTAAGATTTTCAGTGCAGGAAAAGTTTAAAGCACAGCTGACTTCTTTTGGGGCTGACTGCTTTCAGAGCACAAACCACCAGGCTGTTTTGGGGCTGGGGAGGTTTACCTGTGTCTGACTTGGATATCTGGATTTTTCTCTGTTTGATTAGCAGGGTATTATCTCTGTCAAATTGTTGTGTAGGGCATCTTGCTGACAGGAAGGCACTCACCGCAGCGGTGGATCAGAGCTTTTAGCTGATTGTTTTGTGAGGGCACAGTTTAGGCCCAACCCTTCCCACCCTCACCCCACCCACCTCGGAAATAGTTCCTTTATCCTGGGGTTCTGACATCATTGCCTCAAAGTGCAAGGTGCATATCACTGTCATATCCTATCTAGCACACTGCACTGACAATGTAAGCATACGCATTGTATAATATATATATTTCTATATAACAAACCCATCACACACACAAACACACAAAAAATAAAGTAGATAAACATGTGGGGAGTAGTGCAATGTAATGGCTGTGGGGCAGCAGTCTTCCAGGAGTCTTTCTGGAGGTTGAGATGCTGCCCTATTTGCAGACAACTCTCTGCCCTGAGGGAGACAGTTGCCCGTCTTCAGGCCACACTGGACAGTAGTAAGGGAACCTTCCCCCAGGCCACACTGGATGGTAGGAAGGGAACCTCCCCCATCCAGGGAGCACCAGAGCCACCACTACTACCTCAGAAGTTGTGAAGAAAGCACAGCAGTTGGACCACAGTGGGCTCAGGGAGGGTGAGGATGGTGGAATAGAGGCACACCCAGTCAGTTGTTCCACTCCACAATCCATACACCATTCTGGGGGAGCATAGCTCCCCTATGGATGCACCCACAGAGGATACTAAGGAGGCTGAGGACAACTGTCACAAGGGAGGCCCACAGGAAGGAGACAGAGGACACCACAAGGAAAGGAAGCAGCTCCTGGTGGGGGACTCAATTATTAGGGGGCTAGAACTGGGGAGCAGGGAAAACTGAAGTAAGGTGCCTGTCTGGTGCCATGGCTTGGAGGAACAGGAAGCGCATCCTCAGGATCATGAGAACAGCTGCACGGGAGTCTGAGCTGGACGTCATTGTCCACCTAGGGACAAATGACTTGGCTCATCATGAGATTAGAGCAGTGCAGAAGGATTTTGTAGAATTGGGGAGGGGCCTAAGACAAGTAGCACACACAGTATCCTTCTCTGAGGTTCTTCCTGTCAATGGCATGAGTGAGGAGGGGTACTTTGCACCATGCAGTTTAATGAATGGTTGAAAAATGGTGTAGAGCACAGGGTTTGGCTTCATTGGGGACTGGGGTTCCACCTGGAGGACACCAGCCTATACTAGCAGGATGGTCTGCATCTGTCCAGGAAGGAACAAGTCTTTTGAGCAATCGGTTTAAATGCTTCATTGGCAAGCTTTTTAAACTAGTCAAGAGGAGGCACTGATAAGCAGCAGGAAAATCCCAGCCTCTCCCTACAAAACAGGGTACTAAATGAGAAAAAGACCGAGGTAGAAAGGTCAGTGGGGGATGCTGCAAAAGAAGGTAAAGCCATCAAAAAATGGAAAGCAATGAGTACCAATGCCTGTAGTCTGAGTAACAAGCTTTCTGAATTAGTGGCCTTGATGGAGGAGGAACATCTGGATATTGTGGCAGTCACAGAAACATGGTACACACAATACCATGACTGGGACGTAAACATACCAGGATACACTATCTACAGGAGGGACAGGGAGGGTAAAGAGGAGGAGGTAGCTCTTTACATAAGGAAGGAATCAAAGCAACAGAACAAAGGGAAAACGGAGGAGAAGAAGCACTGTGGGTAAATTTGGAGACCGGCAATGGCACCACAATCCGCACAGGGTGGTATACAGACCCCTTCTCGGGGAGGAAATGGACAAGAAAATGATAGAAAGTATACTTAGAATGGCAGAAAAAGGAGATATTGCTGATGGGTGATCTGAATATGCCAGATGTTAACTGGAGTGCAGTTGCAGCAGCCACTTGAAGAGTGGGGTTATTCTAGATGCCCTACAGGGGCATGCCTTAGACAACTAGTATTGGAGCCCACTCGAGAGGGAGCAATCTTAGACCTGGTTCTCTCAAATGGAGATGAAGAGAGGATCACAGATGTAGAAGTGGGTAGCCATCTGGGAATTAGCGACCATCGAACAGTATGGTTCATAATAAACACAGTAATAGAGTCAAGCCATACAAAGGCAAAAGTACTGGACTTTAGGAGGGATGACTTTGCCAAAATGGGTGAGTGCCTAAGGAATGCACTAGCAAATAGGCAGGAAGGAGGGGGTGGAAGAACAATGAGGAATAATAAAAACTGCCATCACAGAGGTAACAAGCCTTTGTGTGAAGCAAATAAACAAAATGAAACGATGGAAGAAACCACTATGGTTCTCAAAGGAAGTGGCAGTGAAGGTTCAAGAGAAAAAGAAAGCATTCAGGAAGTACAAGGAATCACAGAAGGAGCAGGACAGAGAACTGTATCAGTTAAAGCAAAAGAAAGCTGGGAAGGCAATCAGAACAGCAAAGACCCAAACCGAGGAAAAGATAGCCAACTCAGTTAAGAAGGGGGATAAAACCTTTTATAGGTACATCAGGGAGCGAAGGAAGACCAAGGGAGGGATAGTGAGGCTTAATAAAGGGGAGCGAGGGTGGGCAGAGGGTGACTGTGAAAAGGCAGAGATACTAAACAAATATTTTTGCTCAGTATTTACAAAGGAAGAGGGGGAGGTACCTAAAACAAACAGTAGAAACACTCTGGATACAGAAGTTGATACCAGCCCATTTACAGAAGAAAGGGTTCTGAAAGAACTCTTAAAACTGAAGGTGGACAAAGCAATGGGGCCTAATGGGATTCATCCCAGAATTCTAAAAGAACTAAGGGTAGAACTAGTGACACCACTGACTACCCTCTTTAACAAATAATGGGAGGATGGGGTGGTACCGAGGACTGGAGGAGGGCAGATGTGATTCCCCTTCACAAAAGTGGGACAAGGCAGAAGCAAAACTACAGACCTGTTGGTTTAACCTCAGTGGTAGGGAAAATGATGGAATCACTTCTGAAGGAAAGAATTGTCGAGTATCTAGAGGCCAGAGGGGCACAGGACACAAGGCAGCATGGATTCACAGCAGGAAGGTCATGCCAGACAAATCTGATAGATTTCTTTGACTGGTGACCAAAGTAGTAGATCAGGGAGGGCTGGGACATGGCTACCTAGACTTTTAGCAAGGCATTTGACACAGTCCCACACAAAGATTAATATACAAGTTAGCCAGCCTGGGAGTTGGTCCCAAGATGACAGCCTGGGTAAAGAATTGGTTGGAGAATAGGACACAGAGAGTAATAGTAAATGGAGTCCACTCTGAAGAAAGGGGGGTTACTAGTGGAATACCGCAGGGTTCAGTATTAGGACTGGTCCTCTTCAATGTCTTTATAAGCGACATTGCAGAGGGACTGGAAGGAAAAGTATGTCTCTTTGCAGATGACACAAAGATCTACAACAGAGTTGATGCACAAGGTGGGGTGGAAAGGATGAGAAGGGACTTGGCAAGGTTAGAGGAATGGTCAACTGTATGGCAGCTTAGATTCAATGCTAAGAAGTGCAAGGTAATGCACCTGGGAAACAAAAACCCAGGGGAAGAGTACACAATGGGGGGTGAGATACTAACAACAACAAAAATGGAAAGGGACTGGGGGTAGTCATATCAGATGACCTAAAGGTGGGCAATCAATGTGAGAGGGCAGCAAGGAGGGCTGGGAGGATACTGGGATGCATAGGGAGAGGCATCACCAGTAGAAAACAGGAAGTTATTATCCCTCTGTACAGACAGCTGGTGAGACCCCATCTGGAGTACTGCGTGCAGTTCTGGAGACCCAATCTCCACAAAGACATAGACTGGATGGAAGCTGTCCAGAGGAGGGCAACTAAAATGGTGCGGGGTCTGCACCGAAGACATATGAAGAGAGACTTAAGGAGCTTAATATGTATAGCCTCGAGGA
The DNA here is from genome assembly GCA_016271365.2 of Neoceratodus forsteri. Taxonomy (NCBI): domain Eukaryota; kingdom Metazoa; phylum Chordata; order Ceratodontiformes; family Ceratodontidae; genus Neoceratodus; species Neoceratodus forsteri. The sequence goes on from CM057453.1 coordinate 270,662,216, forward strand.
AAGGAGGGAGAGGGGGACATGATAGAAACTTTCAAGTACCTCAAGGGAATCAACAAAGTCCAAGAAGGTAGCATCTTTCAAAAAAGGGTGTGCAAGAACAAGGGACACAATTTGAAGATAGAGGGGCAGCTCAGAGGTAATTTAGAGTATTTTTCACAGAGGCAGTTGTGGATGTATGGAGCGGCCTTCCGGAGGAGGTTGTGGAGTCAAAAACAGTGGTGGAATTCAAGCATGCATGGGACAGTCATAAGGCAATTCTAGGGGGTGGGGGTAGGAAGAAGTAGGCTGCTGGTTAACTAGGATCTGCAGCTTATCCATTAGGTAAGGAAATGGGCAAACTGGGTGGGCCAAGCGGTCCTTATCTGCCATCAAATTCTATGTTTCTATGTTTCTCCTGGTAAAACATTAAAAAAAAAGGTAGCAGCTGTGGAGGGAAGATACAATATAGGTAAAAAACAGCAGGTGGAGGAAGTGATACTAGCAAGTGATGGGACTGAGGTTTCAGCTAGTAGGTGGCAGCTGAACAGGAAGTTGGACTCTGCAGGATGCTACTGTGCTGAACAGCAACTGACAGGGGAGGATAGAGGAGGAAATTGCACTGGATGGCATATCTTTGTGGCTCTAGTGTTGAGCTGAGTAGCTGACAAGGTGTCGGTGACACTATTGTGGTGGCTGCAGACCTGCTGTAAATAGAAAAGTGGAAAACAATGAGTCATCATCATCATCAAAGAATAAAAATAAAACTGAGCTAGGATACTTACCAGTATTCAGTGATATCTATTCTGTGAAATGGCATGACAGTGCCAAAGAGGAGCAGATGACACTGACAATAGGGCACCCAAGAAGTAATGGAGGAGGAAGAACAGGTGGCAGCTTGTTTGATGGGGGTGAAAGCAGCAGGACAGAAGAGACCTGTAAAGAGTTTGAAATCATTCAGACTTAAGTGTCCTGTGTCCTTTAATTTTTGCTGTGGATCATTAATCCATTCACTATACCTAGAAAAATACATAAATAAAGAAACAAATAAAATTGAGCTGGGGTACTTGCAGTTACATGGTGATGGCCATGTTATGAAATGATATGACAATGGGCAAGAGAAAAAGAGGACACTGACAGCAAGGCAGCCAAGATATAGTGGAGGTTGAGGAGTAGGTGGCAGCTTGCTTGCTGGAGGTAGAGGCAGCAGGACAGGAAATAGATGAGACCGGTGAAAACAAATGGGAAATTATTTAGACTCTTGTGTCCTAAAGCCCTTTTATTTATTTCTGTCCAGTATCATCTGAGTCTACTCACTGTACCTGTAATAGAAACAAATTTAACATTAAACTAGGATACTTACTGTCACATAGCGATGGGCATACAATGGATTGGCACAACAGGCCAAAGAATAGTGGAAGACACTGGCAGCAGGGTATCCAAGAGGTGATGGAGGAGATGCAGGAGGAAGAGATGTCAGCTAGCTTGCTTGAGTTGGAGGAAGCAGAACAGGAGAAGAGACCTAAAAAGACAAGTGGAACATTATTGAGACTCAAGTGTCAAATTCTTTTATTGATTTCTGGCCTGCATCAGCTGCATCCACTCACATCACCTGTAAAAGAAAAACAATACACTTGTGTTAAAATATTCAGTGGCACATTAGTGATAGTCATGCCATGGAATGGCACAATGGTGTCCAAAGAGGCAATGATCCCAACAGACAGCTGCAGGAGGAGGCAGTCATACAATTTGTGAACAATACTTGGATACAGAAACTGAGGAGGATGCAGGAACATTGTTAGACTGATTTATCTGATGAGCATTCTTAGTGGCTTGCTATGACATCAATCTAGTTCAGCAGCTAGATACTTTGATGGATGTGTCAGATTCATAATGATATTCATCATGGTATCAAATTTACATTTGTTCTCCCTAAACTAAATTGTGCTGCATTTGTGGCAGTCTGCATACTGGCCTGAGATGCTGTTAGATATATGATTTCTTCTTCTATTTCAGTTTGACTCTTGTGGTTGGATGGCACAATCACACACTGAATCCAACACTGAAACACATTTTGCACTTGTTACATAAAGCAAGCACTGAAGAATTATCATTTCTGTCATTAAAACTGCAGCAGACAGGAAACACATTATTTAGTCACTCCAAAGTCACCTACCACTAAGTATGAATGATTAACTGAAACTTGAGAGGTGCCATGTATTCTTGTTGCAGGTATTTTGTAAATGAATTTTCACATTTTGACATACACATTTACAACATGCACACAGTGAGTGACATCAAGAAAGGCAAACTCCATCATTTCTATCATTTTAAAGAGTATTTTAAGGATGGAGAACAGTTTAAGTTAGGTCCCAAACATCTTGACTGAAATAAAATTCTCCCAGAGTGATCATTTTTGAAAGCATGCACAATTGTCTTTTACAGAATGAAGAGATTGACAGAGTCTGTACCTTAGAGAATGGCAAAAACATGCCTATGGTTCTTAGACAGTAAAGACCTCAGGGAGGATGAACTCCCACCATTATCTGAGACTTTTGAGGAGAAATTTGCTAAGTTGTTGCTGGAGGAAGGGAAAACCATAGAGGACTTTTAAGAAACTATTCCTGCCAACTGGGGGTGTTTCTTCCCCAACACCCTCTCGCACTCTGGCACGTGTTACTGTCCCACTTTCTGTGCCCGTGCCAGTGCTGGTCCCTATATCTGTACCTGCCATTAGTCACGATTCCTACTGAAGGCTGACAACCTTCTCGGGCACCCTCCCAACCCCCCAGGGGGAAGATGACTGGGAGACCTGGATAGACTATGTTGCCCCTCTAGTACTTGAATGGCAATGCTCAGAAGCAGAGAAACAAAAGAGGTTGAGTGAGAGCCTCTGAGGTCCTGCCCTGGCTACCATCCATGCCAAGCAGGCCAATAACCCCAAAGCAACTGCACAGGACTATCTTGATGCACTGGAGAATGTGTATGGGAGCCCAGATTCAGATGAGGACCTGTGGTGGAAAGTAAGAAATGCCCTGCAGTACTCAGGGGAGCTATCGTCTGTGCATGCACCTCAGCTTCGGAAGCTGCTACAAGAATGCCTCAGAAAGGGTAGTTTGTCATCAAATGAATTAGATCTAATTAGGCTGGACCGGATCCTTAAATCTGCTCCATTTTCAGAATTGTTACTACTTCAGTTGTGCCTCGCCACCCAACTGGAATCGCCCTCCCCTCCTATGACGAGCTAATGAAAGAAATTCGGGGGATTGAGCAAAGACAACCCCATGGGGGAACTGCACCAATATCTGCTGCTACTGCACAAATGACTGAGAGTGATCAGCCATGTGAGGTTCAGGACAAAAGTCAGCACCTAACGTGCACTCTGAAAATGCAAAGGACTTCCCGCCCTGGGCCCAGTTTTGGAAAGATGAGCTACAAAAGGAAGTCTGAGAGTTGAAGGCAGGCACCTCTGCAAGGGTTTCCCCCATGGAACAAGATTCTGGTTCCTCTCAGGACGTGACTACCATGGGGGTAGGGGTGCACCCTCAGGCATCCTATACAGAGGGTAGCTCCCAGGCTGAAATCAAAGAATTGACTGCTACCCTAAAGGAACTGTTGAGACATGTTGCACCACTCTCACCACTGCAAGCAGATATTGGACCTCGATCCCTTGCTACAACTTCAGTTCCACATGCAATGTTCTCTCCAAGGATGATCCAGGAGACTATCATTTGTCACAATTGTGGAAAGGATGACCATACGAAAAGGGAATGCCGGTCTCAGAAGGACTTAGAGAAAGTGGAGAACTGGCCACAAGGAGAGCTTCAGAAAACGAGTCAGTGGTCTAGGGGTGCATGAAATTACCTCAGTGAAGGCTTCAGCCATCCTAACTCAAACCCCTCTGTGGCTAAATCATCTGTCCAGGCTCCTGCAGTTGTCCCTCCAGAATGGTCCAAAATAGTGGCCCTTCAATGAAGTCTACTGTGGCTGTGAATGGTATTCCTACTCAGGCTGTGCTTGACAGTGGGTCACAAGTGGCCATTGTTTTTCCAGGACTGGTATGACAAACACTTATCTGATGTGCCACTACAATCCCTGGAAGGCCTACATGTGTGGGGGCTAAGCGACAAGTTTTATCCCTACCTAGGATATGTCCTCCTCTGGTTGTCTTTTCCTGCAACTGTAACTGGTGTAGAGGAGCAAGTAGAGGCACTGGCCCTAGTGTGTCCCCCCACCGGACTGTATGATGGGGTTCCCCTGTTAATTGGAACAAACGCTCACATGTTTGGGAGACTGGCACAACTCTGCCACAAGAAACAAGGGCAAGTGACTGGATGGGCCCTAAGAAGTCCAGCCTTAGTAAAAAGGGCATATGACTTACAACAGAAACCCAATGAAGAGGACCCAGATAAGCCAGTGGGAATAGTGTGGAAAAAGGAACCTGACTATTTGGTATTGGCCCACAATGCCCAATGCACAATCCATGGAGAAGTCCACCTAAAGAGAAACATAAAGAACAAAAATATTAATATTGGATGCACCAGGAGATGGAAAGTTTGCCAGAAGGATTATTAGTTAAACCCAGCATCTTGCCTGCCTGTGCCCATGTGTTTGCATGACGAGCGATGGTCCAGATTTGAAATGTGTCAGATCAGGAGGTCAGGGTGAACAGAGGGTGCACTCTAGCTATAGTACACTGTGCAGACACTGCAGTATTACCTAATAACTAGTACTCTGGCCAAAAGGAGAGAGTGACCCTGGACTTATTTGACTTTGGTGATTCCCTGCTGTCAGCTGAATGGAAGGCTAGGATTAGCAAGAAACTCACCCAGAGAGACCAAGTGTTTTCATTAAAAGAATGGGACATGGGGTGTGTCCAGGATGCAGAGCATCATATATGCCTGCATGAAGACTGGCCATTTCAAGAGAGATCCTGATGCCACACCCCAGCGGACATAGATGATGTGAGGAAACACCTGCAGGAAATACTCACTGCTGGCATGATACAGGAATCAAGGAGTCCATATGCCTCTCCCACTGTGGTTGTGCGTAAGAAGAATGGGTTGGTGAGGATGTGTGTTGATAATCAAACCCTGAATTGGCAGACAGTCCCAAATCAATACACCATTCCCCATATACAAGATGCCCTGGATTATTTGAATGGGAGCAAATGGTTCTCAGTATTGGATCTTTGCAGTGGATACTACCAGATTCTGATGACCACGGAGGACCATGAGAAAACCACCTTCATCTGTCCTTTGGGGTTCTACAAATTTCTGAGACTGCCACAGGGGATTTCAGGTGCCCCAGCCACCTTTCAGTGACTGATAGAATGTGCAGTGGGAGATACGAACTTGTTGGAATGCCTAGTGTATCTAAATGATGTCATTGTGTTTGGACACACATAAGAGGAGCATGAGACCTGACTGTTTAAAGTCCTAGACTGATTGGAAGACTTCAGCCTCAAGCTGTCCATTGGCAAGTTCCAGTTTTTTCAAACCTCTGTGAAGTATGTGGGGCACATAGTATCTGCAGAAGGGATAGAGACCGATCCCAGTAAGGTCAAGTCACTGACTACTTGGCCCCAGCCCCATAACTTGAAAGAACTACATTTCATGGGGCTCTGTGGCTTCTCCCACAGGTTCATAAAAGACTATTCCAAGGTGATTCACCTGCTCTGAATCTCACACAGGGTTACCCCCCTACCAACTGTAAATACAAGAAAGGGGCTTTCAAAGAACCTGAGAAAGTATACATCCAAACAGGTGAATCTTTTGGTCCCTGCTGGACACCCGAATGTGAAGTAGCCTTCCACGAAGTCATATACCAGCTCACCCACACCCCCATCCTCGTCTATGCTGACCATACCAAGCCTCATGTACTGCATATGGACACTAGTCTGCAGGGCCTTGGAGCTGTGCTGTATCAAGACCATGAGGATGGTTTGCCAGCAGGAGCGTGACCCCATCAGAATGAAACTATCCTGTGCACAAGCTGGAGTTCCTTGCCCTAATATGGGCCATTGTCGACTGGTTTCATGAGTACCTCTATGGGGCAAAGATATTGATGAAGACCGACAATAACCCATTAACCTATGTACAGGCTTCAGCTAAGTTGGATGCCACTGGGCACCGGTGGCTCTCTGCTTTATCAATCTATGATTATGCTGTCGAATACAGGCCAGGACTGAAACATATTGATGCTGATGCCCTGTCATGAAGGCCAGTCTCCAAGAGTGATTGGGTCGGGTTGTCTGAACCTGACATCCGAGCATTGTGTCAAAAGTTTGATAGAGATGAACAGATGTCTACGGACACAGTGGACAGTTTAGTAGATTGTTTGGGCCCTCCTGATACCTGCATACTGGCTGCCTATTGCCATTTCTGTGCTCTAGATATTAGTGCACTACCTTAATTTGACAAAGACAGCATCCAGTGGGCTCAATCCCAAGATCCTATGATTCAGGGAGTGCTTGATGCCCTGCTTGAGGGGAAAGATGTGTCCCAGTTGCGTTCCCCTGACTTGCGAACTGCCCTATTGTTTAAAGAAGGTCCCAGGTTGAAGTTACACAATCAGTTGTTATTCAGAGAGACAGCGGATCACAGTGGTCAAGTAGACAAGCAGCAATTGGTCCTGCCAACGGCCTTTAAAGATTTGGTATTGAGGTCTCTCCACAATAACATTGATACAGAAGCAAATGATTTGATACCTTTTAATGGACCAACATAGATGTAACAACAAGAACAAAGTGCTCTAGCTTTCAGACCAACCAGTCCTTCTTCAGAAGCTAATGACAGTTGTTTAGAAAATATAAAAGCTAGATAATGCAGAGAAAAACAGAAAAAAATCCCCATTGGTTTAAAATACTCATTTAAAAAAAAAACAGACGATGATGTCAGAGAAGTTTAACAGTACCGTACCGTACTGCCTTCAGCCAGGAAGAACCATGGGTCAAAGGTGCTTGGTGGAACACACATACAAAGAATCCTACTGCATATAAATTTAATTGACATAAGATAACACTACTGAAGCAGATAACTCCTAAATCAAGCTATGAGTGTCACAGTGTGTATAAGGATGTGATTATTGAAAGGCACCCCCCCCCCGATTAAAGACAAACTAAGATTTGTATAGGGCTCATGAAGTTTCAATGTCTGCATTATAGACAAGAATTTACCAGTAAAGTTGTCTTAAAAACATCAGTGCACATTGTGTGATGTGTAAAATCTAGCTGGACCTGTCACCCAGCTATACTCTCAAGCTAGATATAAGGCCCAAGAAATTTCAAAAACCTCAGGACTATATAAATAACAATTTACATATAAATTGACAATATTAGTGTCAAACAAAAAACTCTAGTCAAGGAACCTCAAGGAATTAAGACCATGTAGCCTGATATGTACTGATGTCAATATACATTGAGAATGTAACAACTTGATGTACCACAAGTGTCTAAGGAATCTGAAAAAGAGAAAAAAATGTAATTTCTCTCCTCCTCTTCATGCAAACAATACACCCTAACCCACCCCACATCACCATAATGTGGGTGGGGGAGATACATAGCTTTAATGAGATGCTGTCTCTCTCTCTCTCCCCTCCGCTTTTTTCCCCTCTCTCACTCTCTCTCTCTCTCTCACTCTCTCCCTTTTCTCTCTCTCTCCCACAGACACACATACACGCACACACACACAGACTCTCCTAGTGAACCTTTATTCACTTCAGTCACTGCAATTGTTCCCCAAAGGAATTCAACTTGTCATGAAATCCTGAGTAAAAGGCTTATGTCTCCTAATACCTACAGAGCAAAAATGTGACACTATTTAACTGTACTACTATCTGCATAATAACATTTCCAAGGGTTCTGGATAGAACCACCATGAAATAAACCTGCCACCCTCCCCAGGATAAGGTAACTAGAAATAAATATAACGTATGTGTATAAGACCAGAGGTCTAACATACCTACATATCCACAAATTACTACAATATTAGCCTAATGTAAAAAGATCTGTGCAGGACCCCCATGCAAATGAGATCACGCACCCCAATAAGTACAGAGTTACAAAAATTATATGTGACAGTATATGATAACACTCCTGTATGTACAGTAGCAGGATAGGTAACCTGAATATGGTGCAATGGAATCAATCCAACCCCCCAGGCAAAGATGAAAAGTAAGGAGGAATTAATATTCATTATGTGTGTGAAGTAAGAATAGTAACACATTATAACTCCATATATCTAAATAGAGACCTACCTCAATGTGACAGCAATCCCCACATCTGTTATATCATACCTCTCACAACACATACCCACTCACATACATACACACAGCACCCACATCCCACATGCTGAAGTCCTATAATATATAGGTCTGAAGAAGAAGAGGTCTGTGGATGTTAGTTTCTATAGTGTCCCATAAAACCAAGATCAACGTTCATCCCATCTGCTACCATATTGAGATGTAAAATAAGTTTAATCTCAAAAGCTCATCTCTGTTGTGTGTTTTTGAGATTTCCTTTTAAGACCATTACTGACATATCTGAGATTGAGTGGTCAGGCTGGGAGAAGTGGTGCCCCACTGGTTTTTCAGTCTTCTTTGCTGTAATAGTATGTCTGTGCGAGTTCATCCTAGTGCAGAGCTGTTGGCGTGTCTTTCCAACATAACCCATTTGTGGACATCTCTTGCACTGAATGAAATAAACATGTTGTGACATGTATGTATAACTCCCATGCACTTGGAATTGTCTGTTTTGTGATGTAACCACACAGTCTGAGGTAGAAATGAAAACACAAGTCTTACAGGGTCATTGATTGCAGGGTCGTGTGCCATTGTGTGACATGGTATTCTGTTCTGGTGAAAGTTTGCTCCTAATAATTAGGCTGGATAAATTTGGTGGTTGTTTAAAAGATAGTAGTGGGAGTTCCTTAAAATCCAATTAAGGGTTTCATCCTCACTAAATATTGGATGGAGGTCTTTAATAATCTTACGCAGACGTTCAAGGTCTGGATGATATGTGACTACCAAGGGTATTCTGTCTGTAGCTGTCTTTTCTTTATATTGAAGTAGTTGTTGTCTTGGTACTAGCGTTGCCCATTCTGTTATCCTGTCAATTTCCCTGGAAGAGTGTCCCTGCTCAATAAAGGTGTTTTTCCACATAGCCAAATGTGTATCTCTGTCATCCTCATTTGAACAAACACGGTGACATCGGAGTGCTTGACTGTACATGACAGATTTTTTTGTATGGTTTGGGTGATTACTTTTCTTGTGCAGGTATCTCTGTCTGTCTGTTGGCTTCCTGTAAATACATGTATGTAAGGTTCCATTCTTAATGGTGACTGTGGTGTCCAGAAAGTTGACCTTGGTGGTAGAGTACTCCAGGGTAAGCTTTATGGTAGGGTGGAGATTATTAAGTTTGTGATGAAAATCTTTTTAGTGCATCTGTGCCCTCCATCCAGATGATAAACAAATCATCAATGTAACGGAAATAAGCTAGTGGTTTGTGGGGATACTGCCTTAAAAAATCCTCCTCCAAGTCAGCCATAAAGAGGTTAGCATACTGTGGAGCCATTTTGGTGCCCATTGCTGTTCCCATAGTTTGAACATAATGTTTACCATTGAAGTTGAAGTTGTTATATGTCAAAATGAATTCCATAAGTTCACCCACCACTCCAGGGTTGATGTTTTGTTCCAGTCCTTTCTCATGTATGCATTTAAGGCATGCTGCAATGCCATCTATGTGTGGAATATTAGTGTAGAGGGATGTTACATCCATTGTCACTAAAATGGTATCAGGTGGTAAATCCTTATAACCAGAAAGTACACACAAAAAGTGCGTAGTGTCCTGGATATAACTATCTCTTTCGATAACCAGCGGTTTCAAAATGGTCTCTACAAACCCTGAGATCCCCTCAGTCAAGGTACCATTACCAGAGAATATGGGTCTCCCTGGATTGCCAGGTTTTTGTATTTTAGGCAGCGTGTAGAATGTCCCTGGCCTGGGTTCAGCAGAGATGAGGTGAGTTAGTTTTTCTCGGACGTGGTCTGGAAAACTTCTAATTAAGCCACGTAGTTCATCTTTATATCTTGTAGTGGGGTCACTCTCCAGTTCTCTGTAGTATGTAAGATCTGTTAGCTGTCTATTAGCTTCATTAATATAATCCTCTCTGTTTAAAATCACCACTGCAGAGTCTTTATCAGCTTTTTTGATGACAATGCTGTGGTTTGATTTCAGTGTCCCTTTAGCTCTCCGTTCCAGTGGAGAAAGGTTATAATGGGTCTGTTTTTGCCTAGTAAGGATCTGACCACTGACTTGATGGTGGAAACAATTAAGGTAATTGTGTAGTTTTTTGTGGGTGGGGGTTGTCTTTCAGTAATCACATCCTTATACACACTGTGACACTCATAGCTTGATTTAGGAGTTATCTGCTTCAGCAGTGTTCTCTTATGTCAATTAAATTTATATGCAGTAGGTTTCTTTGTATGTGTGTTCCACCAAGCACCTTTGACCCATGGTTCTTCCTGGCTGAAGGCAGTACGGTACTGTTAAACTTCTCTGACATCATCTTCTGTTTTTTTTTATGAGTATTTTAAACCAATGGGGATTTTCTTCTGTTTTTCTCTGCATTATCTAGCTGTTATAAGTATTCTATTTTCTAAACAACTGCCATGAACTTCTGAAGAAGGACTGGTTGGTCCAAAAGCTAGAGCACTTTGTTCTTGTTGTTACATCTGTGTTGGTCCATTAAAAGGTATCAAATCATTTGCTTCTGTATCTATTCTTGCAAGGACCAATACGGCAACTACTAAATTTAGATTTCAACATGGAAGATACCGGAATTCGCCGTAGAATATGGCAGTTACATAACATCAAGAAGAAACTGGCACAGCTAGACAGTGACATCTATTTTCTAACCCAGTGCAAGAGGAGAAACATGATCCCTAAAGGTCTTACTATTTGGAATCCATTAAGAAATACAAACAATTCTACATATGCAGAACAACTTTGTCATAGGACCTCTGAGAAACTGAGAAATCACAGGATTCACATGTCATATACCAAAAAAGTTGTTCTTAACAAAGAGTTTGCTGAAATTGTTACCACTCTAGAAAGGATGTCTGGGGAACCTAGTCAGGACATCTTGTGAGAGATACACATTACCTACCAAAGGACCTTAAGAAAAGCCATGCTTATGAAAAATAGAAAATTGGATGCCCTTCAACATACCATACTTCCTAACAACCATGAAGAACATAATGGAGTCACTGAACAACAACACAATACTGATGGGCACCTTTCAGTTGTTAATTTGTCCAACCACACACTGACTACTGGAGAACTAAATGTACTTTCAAAGGGCCTCACTTTCTGCCCAACAAAACCACTGGATAGCATACAGTTTTGTGGTGAACTGGAGGAATACTTCCGTAGATTGAGACTTAAAGAATTCTTTCATGGCAGGGAAGAAATGACTGGTAGTGAAGACAGTGCAAACAGCAATAATGTATTGGATAAGAAAAAGGAATCTGAATTTACCCCCTCAAGTCGGCGTAACAAAAAACTAGACAATTACATTAATTGTTTCCGCCAACAAGTCAGTGGTCAGATCCTTACTAGGCAAAAACAGACCCATTATAACCTTTCTCCACTGGAACGGAGAGCTGTAGGGACACTGAAATCAAACCACAACATTGTCATCAAAAAAGCTGATAAAGGCTCTGCAGTGGTGATTTGAAACATAAAGGATTATATTAATGAAGCTAATAGACAGCTAACAGATCTTACATACTACAGAGAACTAGAGAGTGACCCCACTACAAGATATAAAGATGAACTACGTGACTTAATTAGAACTTTTCCAGACCACGTCCGAGAAAAACTAACTCACCTCATCTCTGCTGAACCCAGGCCAGGGACATTCTACATGCTGCCTAAAATACATAAACCTGGCAATCCAAGGAGACCCATAGTCTCTGGTAATGGTACCTTGACTGAGGGGATCTCAGGGTTTGTAGAGACTATTTTGAAACCGCTGGTTATGGAAAGGGACAGTTATATCCAGGACACTACGCACTTTTTGTGTGTACTTTCTGGTTATAAGGATTTACCACCTGATACCATTTTAGTGACAATGGATGTAACATCCCTCTACACTAATATTCCAAACATAGATGGCATTGCAGCATGCCTTAAATGCATACATGAGAAAGGACCGGAACAAAACATCAACCCTGGAGTGGTGGGTGAACTTATGGAATTCATTTTGACACATAACAACATCAACTTCAATGGTAAACATTATGTTCAAACTATGGGAACAGCAATGGGCACCAAAATGGCTCAACAGTATGCTAACCTCTTTATGGCTGACTTGGAGGAGGATTTTTTAAGGCAGTATCCCCACAAACCACTAGCTTATTTCCATTACATTGATGATTTATTTATCATCTGGACGGAGGGCACAGATGCACTCAAAGATTTTCATCACAAACTTAATAATCTCCACCCTACCATAAAACTTACCCTGGAGTACTCTACCACCAAGGTTAACTTTCTGGACACCACAGTCACCATTAAGAATGGAACCTTACATACATGTATTTACAGGAAGCCAACAGACAGACAGAGATACCTGCACAAGAAAAGTAATCACCCAAACCATACAAAAAAATCTGTCATATACAGTCAAGCACTCCGATGTCACCATGTTTGTTCAAATGAGGATGACAGAGATACACATTTGGCTATGTTGAAAAACATCTTTATTGAGCAGGGACACACTTCCAGGGAAATTGACAGGATAACAGAACGGGCAACGCAAGTACCAAGACAACAACTACTTCAATATAAAGAAAAGACAGCTACGGACAGAATACCCTTGGAAGTCACATATCATCCAGACCTTGAACGTCTGCGTAAGATTATTAAAGTCCTCCACCCAATATTTAGTGAGGATGAAACCCTTAATTGTATTTTTAAGGAACTCCCACTACTATCTTTTAAACAACCACCAAATTTACCCAGCCTAATTATAAGGAGCAAACTTTCACCAGAACAGAATACCATGTCACACAATGGCACAAGACCCTGCAATCAATGCCCCTGTAAGACTTGTGCGCTCATTTCTACCTCAGACTGTGTGGTTACATCACAAAACAGACAATTCCAGGTGCATGGGAGTTATACATGCATGTCACAACATGTTTATTTCATTCAGTGCAAGAGATGTCCACAAACGGGTTATGTTGGAAAGACACGCCAACGGCTCTGCACTAGGATGAACTCGCACAGACATACTATTACAGCAAAGAAGACTGAAAAACCAGTGGGGCACCATTTCTCCCAGCCTGACCACTCAATCTCAGATATGTCAGTAATGGTCTTAAAAGGAAATCTCAAAAACACGCAACAGAGATGAGCTTTTGAGATTAAACTTATTTTACATCTCAATATGGTAGCAAATGGGATGAACGTTGATCTTGGTTTTATGGGACACTACAGAAACTAACATCCACAGACCTTTTCTTCAGACCGACATATTATAGGACTTCAGCATGTGTGGGATGTGGGTGTGTGTGTGTATGTATGTGAGTGGGTATGTGTTGTGAGGTATGTGATATAACAGATGTGGGGCTTGCTGTCACATTGAGGTAGGTCTCTATTTAGATATATGGAGTTATAATGTGTTACTATTCTTAATTCACACAGATAATGAATATTAATTCCTCCTTACTTTTCATCTTTGCCTGGGGGCGGGATTGATTCCATTGAACCATATTCAGATTACCTATCCTGCTACTGTACATACAGGAGTGTTATATACTGTCACATATAATTTTTGTAACTCAGTACATATTGGGGTGCGTGATCTCATTTGCATGGGGGTTCTGCACAGATCTTTTTACATTAGGCTAATATTGTAGTAATTTGTGGATATGTAGGTATGTTAGACCTCTGGTCTTACACACATACGTTATATTTACTTCTAATTACCTTATCCTGGGGAGGGTGGCAGGTTTATTTCATGGTAGTTCTATCCAGAACCCTTGGAAATGTTATTATGCAGATAGTAGTATGGTTAAATAGTGTCACATTTTTGCTCTGTAGGTATTAGGAGACATAAGCCTTTTACTCAGGAGTTCATGACAAGTTGAATTCCTTTGGGGAACAATTGCAGTGACTGAAGTGAATAAAGGTTCACTAGGAGAGTCTGTGTTTGTGTGTGTGTGTGTGTGTGTGTGTGTGTGTGTGTGTGTGTGTGTGTGTGTGTGTCTGTGGGAGAGAGAGGGGGGAGAGAGAGAGAGGAAAAAAAAGCAGGGGGGGAGAGAGAGAGAGAGACAACATCTCCTTAACGCTATGTATCTTCTCCACCCACATTATGGTGATGTGGGTTGGGTTAGGGTGTATTGTTTGTATGAAGAGGAGGAGAGAAATTACATTTTTTTCTCTTTTTCAGATTCCTTAGACACTTGTGGTACATCAAGTTGTTACATTCTCAGTGTATATTGACATCAGTACTTATCGGGCTACATGGTCTTAATTCCTTGAGGTTCCTCGACTAGAGTTTTTTGTTTGACACTAATATTGTCAATTTATATTTAAATTATCATTTATATGGTCCTGAGGTTTTTGAAATTTCTTGGGCCTTATATCTAGCTTGAGAGTACAGCTGGGTGACAGGTCCAGCTAGATTTTACACATCACACAGTGTGCACTGATGTTTTAAGACAACTTTACTGGTAAATTCTTGTCTATAATGCAGATGTTGAAACTTCATGAGCCCTATAAAAATCTTAGTTTGTCTTTTATCTGGGTGGGGGTTGCCTTTCAGTAATCACATCCTTATACAAACTGTGACACTCATAGCTTGATTTAGGAGTTATCTGCTTCAGCAGTGTTATCTTATGTCAATTAAATTTATATGCAGTAAGATTCTTTGTATATGTGTTCCACTAAGCACCTTTGACCCTTGGTTCTTCCTGGCTGAAGGCAGTACAGTTCTGTTAAACTTCTCTGACATCATCTTCTGTTTTTTTTTTAAATGAGTATTTTAAACCAATGGGGATTTTTTTCTGTTTTTCTCTGCATTATCTAGCTGTTATAAGTATTTTATTTTCTAAACAACTGCCATGAGCTTCTGAAGAAGGACTGGTTGGTCTGAAAGCTAGAGCACTTTTTTTCTTGTTGTTACATCTATTTTGGTCCATTAAAAGGTATCAAATTATTTGCTTCTGTATCTATTCTTGCAAGGACCAATACGGCAACTGCTAAATTTAGTTCACAATAACATGGGGCACCTCAGTATTGACAGAACTCGCGACCTGGTACGATCTCAGTTCTAATGGCCCAAGATGGGGGCCAATGTTGAGCACCATGTAAAGACCTGTAGTCATTGCCTGCAAAGGAAAGCCCTGCCTCAGACAGCTGCCCCCCTTGTCAATATTACTACCAACACCCCCAAGGAACTGGTCTGCATAGACTTTTTTTGTTTAGAATCTGATCAGCGGGAATATTAGCAATGTGTTAGTGGTTATGGATCATTTCACACAGTATGCACAAGCTTTTCCAACTAAAGATCAAAAGGCCTCTACCATGGCCAAGGTGCTAGTGAAAAATGTCTTTGTCCACTATGGTGCCCCCCCAGTGGATCCACTCTGACCAAGGCAGAGACTTTGAAAGTCAGCTAAATAAGGAAATGCTCTCTCTGTGAGGGGTGCAGAAGTCAAGAACCACCCCCTATCACCTGCAGGGGGACCCTCAACCAGAACATTTTAACCACACCCTTCTAGACATGGTGGGTACTCTCCACCCAAAAGACAAGCATAAGTGGAGCTAGCAGATTAGCACCTTGGTACACGTGTTCAATTGCACCAAAATGATGCTACTGGGTTCTCCCCCTACCGCCTCATGTTTGGGAGGGAGGCCCACCTGCCAGTTGATGTCTGTTTTGGGGTCTCTCCAGATGGGGTCTGAGCTGAACACTACCTGCAGTATGTACAGAAACTGAAAGCTCAATTGAACCATGCATATCAACTGGTCCACACAATGGCCACTAAAAGAAATCTCACCAACAAAGAGAGGCAGGACAAAAAGTAAAGGCTCAAGAGCTATGGTCCGGAGACTGTATGTTGTTACACAATTTGGGACTACATGGCAAGCACAAAATTGTTGATAGGTGGCACCATCTTCCTCATGTAGTAGTTGGAACGTTGGATGATCTACCAGTATACAAGGTATGCCCAGAGAATAACTCCAAAGCTGTCAAGACCATGCACCGTAACCACTTGCTGCCTTTTGGCCAAGTTATTATTGAAGCTGAGCCAGCAGACATTGCCTCCCCTGGGATGGTGACTCGTGCTGCTGCAAAAAAGAGACAGAGCCAACCTACCCCAGTAGTTACAGGTTTAAGGTTTCCCCTACAGCAGGCCCAGAATGATAGTGACTGTCAGACCACCTCTGATGAAAGTGACTACGGTAATGCCTATTATCCCTCCTATGAACTGAGTCAGTTGTTTCATGGAAATCCCATGCAGAATCATGGGGATGAAGCTGATCCTTCTGGACTGCCTAACCCCCCAGCTTTGTCCTTGGAGCCAATGCTCCCTGAAAGTGAGGTGCAAGCATCACATCTGAGGTTGTGGACACTCTGTGTTTTGTGGAACTGTGTGAATTGCCCGAAGAAGGGGCTGATGGTCTGAGTCTCCCTGGTGACACACCAGAACCTTAAGAACAATGTGAGAGTTTTGACAGCCCCCCTTCAGTGCTGAAAAGCCTAATTGTGCTACAGCCTCCTAAAAATGAGCAACCTGGGCCTTTGTCTGAGAAAGTAATGAGCAAAGTGTTTTACAAACAGAGCCTACAGAGCAAGGAGCTGATGGTGCTCCCAGTTTGGACATTCCCATCCATGCAGAGGCACCCCTCACAAGTGACAAAAGCTTGAAAGTTAGTGCTGGAAATACAGAGACTGTAGCTGCTCTCCCCACAAAGACTGGCCGAGCTGTCAAGCCAGTACTATGCTTTAGTTATGATTCCCCTGGGAGGCCAGTGGATGTGCCTCTCAATGTGGTTCACAAAGGGGTTTACATCTCACCAAGCTCACTGTCCAAATTGAGCTTGACAGCCAATTCCAGCTTACTCATTTTTCCCTCTCACCATAGTGCCCCAGCCCCATCCTGCTCTAAGTTAGCTGATAGGGAAGGGCCCCCTCTTACATTGTTTAATGTGCATGAAGTTATTACCTGAAGCAGTATTGTGATGTTACTAATGTGTTAAACATAGTGGAATCAGCATTATCTGTATGAAACATGCATAGGTATTGTCAATATGGGGTAGTAATGCGAAGTGTATTGAAAGGTATAGTGATGTAACAAGCTAATGATATATATATGTCTCATTTATATTGCATTTTTGATATTGTGATGGTACAGACTTGATGCAGACACCAAGTTTTCTCCAGGCAAGGAAGGGTGTAACCCCCCTTACAAATCGGGGTTCCCAAAGAGTCTTCCTTGAGCTTGCCTAAATGCTCCCTACCAGGCTGGTGTTCTGCATTTTAGCAGTTTAAATGTATTGTCAGAGAGTGCCTGTATAGCCTCTGTGTACTGTCTCTTTAAGAGCTGCCTGGATTGCAATCATAATTAATCTGAGAGGGAGCTCTGTTAGAAGATGTACTTGTTTTCTGATCACTTGTTGGAATAGTAATAATATTGCAGTTTGTTCTAACCTGCCTTCTTTGCAGCATGGACAGTTCTGTTTGTTTCCATCATCTTGGTCCTGGACTGCAGAATGGGCCAATCAGTACATTGGGGACGCTAAAATTGAGCCTGCCTACAGGGGTTTAGCGGGGCCAAAACTTGTTGGAATTGTAGTTTTGTGCTTTTGGCACCTAAAATAACCTGGAAGGGGAGCCCTTGTTGTGACTGACAGACAGATCAGCCAACCGGACCTTTTGGATCTTGGGGAAAGCCCCACACTGCTTGCAGTTTCATAGAAACATAGAAGTTGATGGCAGATAAGGACCGCAAGGCCCATCCAGTCTGCCCATGAAGTTTCAGTTAGATCTGAGTTGGGAAGTGAAGAAGTAACAGCTCAAGATAGTTCAAGCAGCAATCCATAGTGGATTCGCATGGGAGAACTGTGGAAAGGCCTGAGTTTGGCTGCATGCCTGCCTGTTGTTCCTGAGAGGGAACTTGTGCTTTTTCAGGCTGAATCCAAATTTGGAAAGTGAATTTAGCCACTGAATTGTGACCAGGCTTTAACCTGAAGAAGACTGAAGATTTGCTGAATGCGATCAGCCTGTCAGGACTTCCAGCTACCTCTGAACTGCCGGATTGTGCAGAGACTCTGTAATTGCGATCGGAGAGCCATTTGCCTGGTACAGTGGAATTTCCTTAAACGTGAATGTGCTGTGTGCTTATAGTGCTTCGTGATTTGTTTCCCCACTGTGTGTCTGAACTGTGTTTTGCTTGTTTGAGGCTGTAACCAGCTCCATGGACTGAATCCGTATCCATTTCCATTTGCCTTGGCCCTGTTACCCTGGCCCAGCCAGAATACCTGCTACGCAGAGAAAGTCATCGACGAGAGACCGGCCTGGGGATCAGCCCCCTGCTCAACGTCTTGAACAGGAATGATGCCTCGGTGATTCGTGTGGGCCCAGCTTCTCCAGGCACTCCAGCTCAACAGCCTGTAGTCTCGATTTCATCCTGCCTGTGTCCAATATTGGGTATTGTAAGTAAACATCAGGGTAGCTCCCTGCAACAACAGCTAAATCAAAAAGTGTTGTCATCTGATTCTTGTAGCCTTTTCTTTCACGAAGTGAGCCCTCTGGCTCAGGATTACAAATAGCGTGTGTTGTGCATGTTACTTTCTTCCATCACAGGGCCCCAACCAGCTGCAATGTTCCTGGCTAGCCCACCGTTTTCCTACCTGGGTAACCAGAGTGTGTGACTGTGTAGGGACTCTGAACTGCATGCATATCTGTCAGATTAATGTTGCTTTTAAGCAAATCAACCGGATTATGCCCCTCCCTTGTTCAAGTCCCCTGAATAAATCAGATTTGTTTGCATTTAACCTAACTGTGGTTCCAACTTGTGCCAAAAGTATTGTACTGTTGCTATTTGCTGTGCTTAAACTTGTTTTACAGGGGGTCCCCAGGGTCAAGCTAGTGGAACCAGCCCTGGTGGTAAGTGCAAACAGTGTGGGTAATTGCCTGGTGAATAAGAGTCATGTGAAAGTAATTATTATATATCTTTCAGGCCACTACATATGAACATATGCAATTTGCCAGCAGATAAAGGCCTAGAGGTCTATCAAGTCTGCTCGAATGTGCAGCTAGCACCCCTTATTCTGCAGCTGCTCCTCCCTTCCACCCTTCCCCTTCATTAACCCTCCCCCTTGTCCTGCCCCATCCCCTTTTGAAGCAGTCCACTGTTCTACTGCATACCACTTCTGCAGGTAATGCATTCCACCCAGCCACCACCCTCTCTGCAAAGAAGTGTCTCCTCATCTCCCTCCTGAACCTTCCTCCCTCCAGTCTCATATCATGGCCCCTGGTGGCCCTCCACTCCTTTACTTTGAACAGCCCCTCTGTACCCATCTTGTTTATTCCTTTCATGTATTTAAAGGTTTCAATCATGTCACCCCTGTCCCTCCTCTCCTCCAGTGAGTACATGTTCGACTCCTTCAACCTCCTCTCATATGATAAGTCCCCCAGCCCCTTGATCATCTTTGTCGCCCTGTGCTGCACCCCCTCCAGTAACTTAATGTCCCTCTTCAGATATGAGCGCCAGTACTGCATGCAGTACTCCAGGTGTGGTCTAACTAATGACCTATACAGTGGCAGAATCACCTCCTCCTTCCTCGAGGATATACCCCTTGCAATACAACCCAGCATTTTGTTGGCCTTTGCAGCTGCCTTCCTACATTGTGCTGAGTTGTTCATTGACCCTGTAATGAGCACACCCAGATCCTTCTCCTCCTCTGTCTGGGCTAACTGCACTCTCCCCAGCTGGTAACTCCTCCTTGCTCTTTCATCCCAAAATGCAGCACTGCACTTTTGGCATTAAACCCCAGTTGCCGGTGTCTGACCAGGTTTCAAGCTTTGCCAGATCATCCTGCAACCCTGCCATCCCTCTAGGTCATCCACCACCACACCTACCTTGGTATCATCAGCAAACAGACTGATCTTGCTCTTGATGTCCCATGATATGTCTGCAATGAATATCCCAAACAACACTGGTCCCAACACCAAGCCCTGTGGAACACCACTCGTCACTGCCCTTGGGTGTGAGAGCTCCCCACCCACCACCACCCTCTGTTGCCTTCCCTGAAGCCAGTTTCCTACCCATCTCACCAGCTTTGTACCCGCCCCTGTGCCTACTAACTTCCTTCCCAGCCTTCCATGCAGCACCAAGTTGAATGCCTTACTGAAGTCCAGATACAGGACATCCACTGCATGGCCCCGGTCCAGTTGCCTAGTTACCCAGTCATAGAACTCCACCAGGTTGGTTTGGCAGGATCTGCCATGTATGAAGCCATGCTGTCTGCTGTCCTGTAGTCCTTTGGCCTCTAGGAGGGCCACCAGCCTCTCCATCAGGATAGTCTCCATTAGCTTACCCACGATGGATGTAAGGCTCACTGGTCTGTAGTTTCCCGGTTCATCCTTGGGGCCACTCTTGTGGAGGGGCACCACATGAGCCATCCTCCAGTCCTGAGGTACACACCCCGAATGTAGTGAGGCATTAAATAGGTCTGCCAAAGGTCCTGCAAGGACCTCTGCCAGCTCCTTCAGTACCCTGGGGGGGATGCCAACAGGGCCTGGCGCCTTGTCCACCCTCAGTGCCTTCAAATCCTCTTGAACTCTGCCTCCATGATTTCCCATCTGTCACCACCCCCCGATTCTGCCATTTCTCCCACCTTGGGTGTCACCCTCCTCTTCTCTTTAGTAAATACTGGGCAAATTATCATTTAGTGCTTCTGCCTTATCATACCCTGCCTCTCCACCCAACCCTCCTTCCTAATCCTTACTATGTGGTTCTTACAGCTCCTTTTCTCCTGATGTACTTAAAGAGTCCTTCTCCCCTTCTTAATGCCTTGTGCCAGCCTGAGTTCCGTGGATGCTTTGGCTCCCCTTACTGCCCTTGTCACATCCTTCGATTCTGTCAACTACTCCTCCCTGTCCTCCCCGCCTCCCTGTTTTCTTGTACTTCCTAAAGGCAGCTCTTTTCCTCCTTACCTTTTCCATGACCTCCTTGCTCAACCAGCTCGGTTTCTTAGCCCTAGTCTTCTTGCTCTGGGCTTTGCAGCAGGTTTAGGTTGCCTCCACTATCCCCAGTTTTATGAGCTCCCACCTCTGGTTAGTGTCCATACTAGATAGAATTCTGGCCAGGTACCCTTTTACCACTTCCCCCATCCTCCCAAAGTCGGCCCTCCTGAAGTCCAGCACTCTTGTGCCAGATTCCACTCCTTCCTTGCCCATATCCAATGTGAGCCATACTGAGTGGTGGTCACTCCCTGACAGCGGTTTCTCCACTGTAAGTTCTCTCACAAAGTCCCCATTTGCCAGCACAAGGTCAAGGGTATTCCCTAACCTGGTTGGTTCACTGACCATTTGCAGCAGGAAGCTGTCCTGGAAGGCATCCAGCAGTACCTGCTCCCTTCTGTTCCTGGTTGTTGGGGTGCTCCAGTCCACTCCTGGCATGTTGAAGTCCCCCACAATCACCACACAACCCTTCTCACAAGTCCTCCTGATCTGTCCCGCTAGTTCCCTGTCTAACTCCTCCATCTGAGATGGTGGCCTGTACACCACCCCATTCTAAGAATCCTATTTTTGGAATCCTGGATTTGCATCCAAAGTGACTCCTTACTCCCTCCTTCCTTCCTCCCTTACACTTCAGTCCTTCCTTCACATATAGTGCCACCCCTTTCCCAATTACCTGTCCCTATGAAATAACCTGTACCTGGTACAGACAGGTCCCAGTCATTGTATTGGTGGCCCATGTTTCTGTGATGGCTGCGATGTCCACCTCTCCCTCTGCCATCAGAACCTGTAACTCTGCAGTTTTCCTCCCAAGGCTCCTAGCATTAAGGGTAACCACCTTCCACCCTTTTCCCCCCCCTCCCATCCTGCCCTCCTTTCCTAGCATCACTAATAGTACTTGCCATTTGTCCTTTGTCACTGTTATGGGGGGTAAGCTCATATGGTTTCCCAATCTGTGGTCTCTGCATATCTCTTCCCCAACTGCCACCCCCACTCCTAGTTTAAATTCCCAACTTCCTCTATGTACTCCTCCATCCTCTGTTTCAACACTTTCTTTCCCTCCTCACTCAAGTGTAGTCTGTCCTTAGCATAGAGACTACTGTCCTCCCAGGTCCCTCCCCCCCCCCAACAGCCCATACCCTTTAGCACAACACCAGGTTCTTAGCCATCCATTAAATTCCTCTATTCTCAGCTTTCTTGTTGTGCTTGCCTTTGGCACCAGGAAAGGGGGGGTTATAGTGTCCCAGAGGGCTGTGCCCAGGTTTGCTTGACCACTAACAACCCTGACCTCCAGGTGGAGACACCCATTTCATTACACAGGCCCCTTAACCTACTACTAGCCAAGCAGGCAGGGGTAGTAGCCGTTGGGATAGTGACACCTGGGGGTTACACATGTATATGTCTGACAGCTTTTGTTGTATTGCACGTTCAATGAGAAATAAACAGCAGGGCCAATTGTAAACAGAATGTTATTTTTAGTCAACCACCCTGCCAAAAAAAAAAAAAAAAGATTCAAACAGAGCCTTAGCAACACCTGCCATTATACAATGAAGAGACTGAGAGGATCTATTACATTTTGGTATATCACTGTCCCAGACCTAGATCAGCATGACAGCAAAATATGCAATAAGAAATAGAGATAAAAATGACATGAAAATCAGGACTGGGAGTGATTTATGTCTGGCACATCATAGGATCAAGTTTAGTGTATTTTGTTTTTTACATTGTCTTTATGCCCCCTTCTCTTCACCACAGTAGCCCCTCTCTTCAGGTCCCCAGTGCACCCTGCGTCTTGAGCTCCCCTGATGAGCACTAGCCCATATAGGTGCCTTGCTCCTATGCAACCCTGAGCAGACTGCGTTACCCCCCCCAGCATGGGTGGAGGAGTGCTCCCTATCCCCTCCATACCTCAATTGGAGCATGCACCTTGAGCTGACTTCCTTAAGTTCCTCAGATGCTGGTGCTGGGGACCATCTACCGGCACCACTGTGGGGTGTTTTCCTGGTTTCTGGTCCCTTCCCCCTGCAGATATCAGCTCACTAGGAGGGCCAATGAGACAGCGGCACCATGAGACATGCCTTTGCTCTGGCTCTCGGCTGGCATCTGCCCCTCCTAACACTTCTGCTGCCATGCTGCACCTCTACCTGTGGTCATCCAGGTGGCGGTATCGCAGCGAGGTCTGTAGCCCACCCTTCCCAGAGAAGGAGAGCAGCCCTATGGGTTCTCAATCCTTCTCCCCCCACCCGGCCCTCCATCAACCCTGGCTCTCTACTGAACCTGGGTCGCTGGCATTGCAAGCGGTAGCGCTACTGCTGTGCCAGTGGGCAGGCTAAGTATACTGTATTAAAGACAAGACAAGACAATTTTATTTTTTTGAGAGCTTTATCCAGAAAGTTCAGGGTGTTTCACATTAAATACATTAAATCAACATGCCATAAATAAAATTCAACATATGATACTAATACATTAAAAATACAGCTCAAGTTACAAACACTTGTTTATGGGTCCATGTTAAATGAACAGTCAAACAAGTAACTATTTAGCTCCCTTTTGAATGCCTCCACTGTGGGGGAACTCCAAAGATGGAATGGCAAGCAGTTCCGTATCACCGGGACCACCACGGAGAAGATTCTATTGCCAAATCATCTTAGGACAGATCTTGGGACTGCCAGCAATAATTCCTCAGTGAAGCGGCAATAGTGGCCAAGAGAATACCTGATCAAGTGGTCTACAAGACTGCCAGGGTCCAATCCACATAGAGATTTGTATGTTAACAAAGCAATCCTAAATGTGGTGCACAGCTAAATCAGAAGATAGTGCAGCTGCCGCAGCACTAGAGACATATAGTATCTGTACAACACCCTGTAACCAGCCTGGCTGTGGCACTTTGCACCAGCTGCAGGTGGCACAGCAAACTTCCAGATAGCACTAGGTATTGAGCATTACAGCAGTCAACCCTCAAGTTAGTGAAGGCATGTGCCAGGGTCACCAGAACCTCTTGTACTAGCTAGGGTCTAATCCCAAAGACAATTCTTAATTGGAAAATCCATTGTAGCCTATGGCTGACACCTGATGTTCTGCTGTCAGCTTTGAGTCCACAGTGACTCCCAGACTTTCACCCTATCCACAACTGACAGCAGCATGCCATTCAAATATAGGAACCTAATCATTTCATGTCCTTCAGTGGACTCTTGAGAACCTGGTTCTTCTAGAAGTAATTCCATGTTGGTTAGGTTGAAACTGAGCCAGCTGGAGGCCATCCAGTTTCCTATTGTTTTTATCAATGTTTTTTGTGATTATACATTGTTGTTTGTTTGATATTTATAATTATGATTTGGGATATTCTGCCAAAGAGACATGTTTCTCATGGAACTTATCATGTATATCTGAAACTTTTAAATAAAATAAAAATAAATACAATCAGCACTTATTTTTAGGCATTGCTCCAGCACAGTGACTGCCTCCTGCCATTCCAATGCAAAGAACAAGTATAGCTGAATATCATCTGCATAGCAATGAAAACTCATGCGATACCATCTGATGATTCACCCCAAATGGTAAAATGTAGAGCAGGAAAATCATGAGGGACAGAATCAACCCTTGGGGAACACCACAGCTGACCACTACTCAGACTCCTTTAATACAGCCAAAGACTGAACAGTCACTGCTGCCTACACATTGAGCCAGCGGAACATAAGTTGTGACTGTGAGTGACTTCAGTGATCATATATACTTAAAAATACATGCTATTAACTTTATTGTTATTTTCAGTAACAAAATGAAGGACCACAAATAAAAATGTTTAATCAGAAAACTCAATAAAAACAATACATACAAATTCAAAACCACGTATTAAACTTTCTGTATGTAATTCTATGTGTTGGTTTGTGTCAGTGAATAAATGGAACAATTAAAGTGAAATAAGTGTGTAATCATTAGAATCTATGAACACGATGTTTCCTACTCAGGTAACATAAATCAGCCCTCATAGTCTTCGAGACTAGAGATGCAAGTGAATTTAAATTTTGCCGGCAAAGTGAACGCGAAGTGGGGACTTCGTGTAGCGGAGTGGGCAATGCAAAGTGCTCACATCGCCTTGTCATTACCAATTTTAGCGCATATGAATTGCAATGCGGACGTAAGGCTAAGTCATTGTTTTCAATGGACTTCGCGATTCTTCATTAGGATTCTAAGTGATCCACATGGTGTTTCAGATTTGGCAGCCAACCCACACATCACATGGCTTACAGTACTGTAAGTCACATGCTCTTTAGCTAGGCAGGAAGAAAGTGAGTCATACAAGCAGACACTTTTACTTTCTCCTGTGCAGACGGGGAGAGAGTAGTGTGTTTTGTGACTACTGATACTTTTAGATAAGAGCGAGAAGGAGATTTAATCTTTGATTTAGACCCAACAGCTTTTTTAAAAGCTACATTTTTTGTCTTTCTGTAAATGTTACTTTTCTTACCTTTATAAGTAGTTAGTTGTTTGTTTGTGTCTGTGTGACTGTGTGTGTGTTGTGTGACAGTGTGAGTAGTGATTGCTCGGATTGAGGGAGCTCAGTAGGAGAGATGGACCAGGGTGAACGAATGTCTGGGACAGGGCAGCTTTGGGAGAGCGTGGTAGTGGTAAGCATCATACCGTGTGCATGTGTGAAGGGCATGGGCGCCCATTCCTGTTGGACCGCTCAAAACTTGTGAGTGCCCCCCCCCCGAGGCAGGACCAGCACCGCCTCCTTTCCTGACTCTGAGGCAGTTGAACCACCACTACCACCACCAAGTCCAGCACCAGTTCCTCTGGAGCAGGATGTGCCTGTTCCCCCTGGCCCAGGTGTGGATCCCATCCCTGTTCAGCACTGTGACCAGCAGGCTTACTATACATCCAAGTAACTATTAAAAAAAATGTATGTTGAGATCATGACATGATCATAAATTGTGATTTGTGACTGCATTTGTGACCATGATGTTGAAGAAACGTGAATGTCTATGGCTGTACTTCCCCGGGCCCCGATGAGCTGTAGCTTAAAACTCCCAGACTTAAAAACACGCATCAATGAGTAAAATGGTGGGGTGGTGAAGCCTGGAGAGATACTACAAAACAGGCTTACAATACATCCAAGTGACTAGAAAAAAAATTAATGTTGTGATTCGTAACTTGAATGATCGTGAATAGTGATTTGTGACTGCATTTGTGACCATGATGATGAAGAAACGTGAATGCTTATCGCCTACGGCTGTACTTCCCTGATGAGCTGTAGCTTAAAACTCCCAGACTTAAAAACACGTATCAATGAGTACAATAGTGTGGTGGTGAAGCCTGGAGAGATACTACAAAACAGGCTTATAATACATCCAAGTAACTAGAAAAAAAATTAATGTGATTCGTAACGTGAACGATCGTGAATCGTGATTTGTGACTGCATTTGTGACTGTGATGATGAAGAATGTGATTTGTATCACGAGTGACTCGTGATGATGGTCCTGACTTAAAAATGCATATTAATGAGTGCAATGCTCATGCAAAATTAATCACCACACCTGTCCAGTACTCTGAAGGGAAGCCAAAGAAACAACTGTGACTTAAGTTACAGATGGAGATTGGGCCCTAAAGAGATGCAAATGCACAGACAGATTAAGATTGTGCTGTGCACCGAAGAGATGCAGACACAAACGCACAACACCTAACCAGTGCTCACCATCAGAAATTCAAATCTGGAAAAGAATACCTTTACCGGTTGGGGTGGGCCAAGTGGGTGGGCAGTGTACTGTACTGCTGCAGTAACAGTCACTAGTACTAGTACCATTAAAGATACCACAAAGAAGTACAAAAATCACACAGCTGCAGTGGATAGCAGCTTCACATTGCTGAAATTATTATGTGGCACAATAAAAGGTGTCTGATTTGATGACACGCGTCACACACATATTCGTACACACACTAAGTAATGCATAGCAAATTGAAAACTTCAGTAATATAACCACATATTTTAAACAAACTAAAATTATGCACTGCTGCACCACAACAATCAGCAAAAAAATGGCAAGAAATATTGAAATTATTACTGTGCGTACATTAACACAGTTAAACAAGAAAAATATCACCAAAACAGAAAGCACTGTCTTTTTCTTCAAGTTAATCTACCTACACCACAGATACACCCCTCCCCCAAAGCACACTTCCACTGCCTCTCAGAACACAGACTGAATGTTGTACATTAACATTCAAAATCCATACACAAACAATAAACACTTGATGCTATGAGAACAGGAGGGTTTCCTATAATTGATGAACTAAAGTTTCAGCAAAAAGAATTACTCAAAAAGGCTTTTTTAACAGCTTTTTGAAGGTTTGAATTGCAGAGAGCTCTCACAGCAGATTGTCTCCTACAGCTTCCTACACACACTACCCCAAACTGAGGCTGTGCAGAACAATCTAGAGACCATGTGACCTGAAATCCCATGAAACACTGCAAAATGTGCCTTTGGAGCTTAAAAACAAAGCGAAGTAAGGTGAAGTACATTCTTTTTAATGTACTTCGCCTTAAGAATTGATGGAGTAGTGGTGTGGGAAGGCAGAGTAACGTGAAGGCATTGTTTTCAATGGACTTCGTGTTACCCATTTGTAATGTGAAGTACTCCACTTCACGTTATGGAGCACTCCGCGACTTCGCCTTCACTCCGCGGATCACTTCGCTGAGCGAATTGAGGCCACTTTACCCACCACTATTCAAGACTGGCAATATTACCTGATAAAGATTCCTATTCCATCAGGTATTCATCCACTTCAGATGCTGCCATTGTAGGACAACCATCCACCATTATCGGTGCCACCATCATCATCACCACTACTACTACCAGTGAACGTTTCATGTGGCATGACTGATGACACTCTTGTGTTCTGTGGAATGTAGTTTGCTTTCATTTTAATAAATGTTAACATGCTAGCAGTTTCCTGTGACAAGTTCATACACCTGAGACTTAATCAACATTGACATTTGAGGGGAGCCTGCTAAGTATTTCATAGCTACTAGTGTCAGTACTAGCCATTCAGTAACCTTGGCATGGATTCAATGCACAGGTAGCAACCAATCAGGATGCAGGTATTTCTCTGCCCATTTTATAACTGTGCATAAAACCTTTCTCAAAATGAATCTACTTACAGTAGGATTAGTGACATGACAAATATCTGCACTCTACTATGTTCATGAATTGTCTCAATTTCCATTATGAGTTTTTTTCCAGTTTTCAAGAACTAAGGCAAGCGTAAGACATGTTAATTTCACATAGCGCTAATAAGTACGTAGCCTATGCAACTGAGCAGCATATGACAAAGGAAGATTGGTAAATGTGTATATCTTTTCTTAGCTGTTGGAAAAAAAAATGTCTTGAATAGTAACCTTGCTGCCAGGCTAATTTACTGAAGTTGCACACCAGTGTTTTAGAAAATACAAAATTATATACAGAATCCCAGTAATGACTGCAATTGATTTAATCTCTATGGATATTGTACAGTACTCCAAAGTTTCACTGTAACTACAATGTTTAAACATGAGACAGAAAATAAATAGATAAAGGGACTTCTTGCATTTGAATTAAACAGAGAGCAAATGGTATGAAGATGAAAAAGCTCCATCAATGGCTTGGCATCATTTTACATTGTAACATATGGTTTTCATTTCCATAAGACACTTCTTGCCAGAAAGGTAGCAACTAAACAAAGCTGGAAAGAAACATATGAGACATATTATATCATTTATGATTAATATCATTCTTGACTAGTTGTGATTGATTATTCAAATCAAGTTCTTTTGCCAAGCTAGTACTTTGTATAGCTAATAAGCTGCAACTTTTATGTTATATTAGATTTTTTAAAGAGCTGCATTTTCTCAAAGAAAAATGCTAATTTCTGTAAGCATATTCTTTGTGCAAGGAATAGAAACTTACTCAATTTGAAGTTTGATTTTATTATTCATTTCTCCCCTTTTGTCTGTTGTTCCTCTCTGCTGTCCCACTGAGTATAGGGATTGACATGACTGTACACTTTCTCTGACCAGAAAGGTAGGCGAGTGACTACCTACACTTGTAACATCAGCACCGATCCCTGGTTTGCTGGCAGGTGTACATGAATGCCAGTAGCCCATGTACCACTTCCTGAGAACCAATGACCATATTTTCACAATGCACTCTGTCTCCAGCCATCATCAGTGGAGGATTCTGGGATTCTCTAAAGAACCATGGTCTCCCATGTTGCAGCACAGAGTGCTGCCACCACACCACCATTTCAAGCATCTATGAATGGAGCACTAGTTTTCACTGATACTCACTGGAAGCTGGGTGAACAAGAGGCACTTGTCACCTTGGAAGGTGCCTCACTGAAAGGTCCACATGGCAACAGTTTTAAAGCAGTAATGCACGTCATGGTGAAAATTTCAACTTCTACATCTTTATTACATTTAAGGTTTCCCCTTATCACCTATCTTGTATGATACCCTTTCTCCATTTTGAGTCTACGTTAGTACTTTTCACATTTGAAATATTAAAAGGAGTGCTCCTTTTCATATTGCCTGGCCCTGGTTTATATCCAAATTCTCAGCTGTCATTGTACACCTATTGTCCCATAAGGTCTGTTGGTAGTGTCAAGCTGCATACTAGTTCATTTTAACCACAAAAAAAGTGATATTAATGAACATGTGTGTGTTCAAACACAGCAAAAGGATGCTGATCTAAACCTAGATGCAAAAGATACTGCCAGCAGATAAGGACCGCTAGGGCCATCCAGTCTGCCTATTTATGTTACCTGTATAAGCTGCCTGTGACCCTATCTGGTCATTGGCACATGTTTTTGCTTCCCATCTCTAATATTCCCTTATTCCTGTCCCATGCACATTTAAAACCTGCTACCGTACAGGCAGCCAACACCTCCTGGGGCAGGCTATTCCATGCATTCACCACCCTCTCAGGAAAAAATAATTTTGTCACTTTTCCTCTTATGCATCCCACATAGACATAAAATAAAAAGCTTGGCTCAAGGGCTGACTTTCAATAGATTGCAGCTTGTTGCTGCTCTGCTATATACAAAACCCTGACCATGCTATGTACGAAACCCTGAGAAGAGACATATTAAAAAGAGCACTAATTTTAATATTTTAAATGTAAATACAGTCCAACTCCATTTATCCGAACTGCTTGGGGGACATCAGATCAGTCTGGATAAATGGAAGGCTGTATAATTGGGAGCGGACTCACTCTTGCATGCTCTCACAAAACCTACAGATCGCAGTTTGGTGAGAGATTTACAACTTAGCTACTAGTTGTGATTTAAACAAGAATACATGTTTCTTGACAAGAACTGCTTGATCTGCAATGAAAGAGTTGGATGTCATAACAAGTAGCCAAGTTGCCATTACTCGTCAGGGGAGTATCAGGACAGTGGTGGTTGCAGGTTTATTCTTAGTCTTGTCAGACTTCCCAAAGGTATCCAAGCCCTTCCATTTACATGAGATCAATCGGCAGTGCAAGCAGGCTCATCAGTCAAACATTAATACAATGCTGACTCACCCAGTAAAAGCAGCTGTGCAGCCTTTGAAAAGTAGCACAATGGTAGACTGAAGTTGAATAAGTAGATGCTCCAGCTTTGTTGCATGTCCATTTGTAATTGAAAGAAAGCTTCAGTATAATGGAGGAGAGATAGTTTGCTGAATATCATTTGTGCTTCTGTGCAAGGTTGTTGTCTAACACCTCCGGTAGTATAGGTGCTAACTATTGCTAGATTCAAAAGAAACCTTGCAATGTGGTTTCCTTTTTTAATAATGAGCGACGTCATTTACACTAATTGCTGGCAGCCATGAATTCAGTTAAACTAAATCACTTGTAAATGGTGGTCAGCACTACAGTTGAGGGGAAAATGGAACTGAATCACTTGTAAATGGCTATCAGCACTACAGTTGGGGACACAGTGACAGTTTGTTAGATATGGAGGTTCATAATTTCAGGGGTCAGATAAACGGGGTTGGACTGTATACTGTTCTTGCTCAAGCAGACTTGAAATGATGCAAATGTGGTATCATAAAAGACTGGAGACTGGGGCAAGCTAAAATATAATAAAAATGTCTAGATCAGAACTTTCAGCACTAACTAGGGTTGCCACCTTTGGATAAGGCAAAAACCAGATCCTAAGCTCCGCCTCTAGCCCCACCCCTTTTCATGACTCATCATACACTGTTCCTTCAATAAAAGGCAACACTTAAAGCAGCAGTGAAATAAAAATGTTAAGATACTGTACTGTGCCTGTTAAGGTTACTTTCCAAGTTTCTTCCTAATTAATTATGTATTTTTTGACATTGGTTAACCAGATAAACATACAGAGATAAAAGAAATCTCATTTACAGATATGATCTGGGGGAGTATGGGAAATACTGTAAATAGCATACAACAGTATACATACTTTACATATTTTGCTACCTCCATTTCCTGTTCTTTCCACAATACTATTTCAAAGCCAAAGAAGTGATCATACTTTTTTCTTGTGGAACAAAATAATTTCAAACATTTAAAAATGCCTAAATTCTGTTAGAGATGAAAATGTTTACCAGCAAATAAAAGTGGAGGACAACTGGCTCTGTTGCTGTTACAAAAGGTGGGAGCAGCTTTGCTGCTATGCCACTTTAAGATGCAGTGGAAAAATTAACTTAAGTAAGTGCTAATGGTATTATGGCTGTAACTTTACACTCCCAGGTGACTGCATTCACAAAACAAAAGGCTACACTGACAACAGAACTTGTTTGTAACCTGGACATGTAGCTGAAACAATGAGTGATATGACAAAATTTGTTTCAAAAGTATGTGAGCACTCAAAATGGCTCAAAAACCTGACCAGCACAGAGCAAAACCGGATTACCTAATAGGGACCCTGAAAACCTGATCACCAGGTGAAAAACCTGACAGGTGGCAACCCTAGCACTAACATACACTTTTTATGTACTTGCCTGAACCAAATATTTTTTTTATCACAACATTATTTGTCATCTCCTCCACAGACCTGGCAGGGGCTATGCCCCCACCCAGAGGGGTACATCCTTTGGCTCATCAAGGCCATCATGGGCCCTGCCAGGTCCAGGTATTTTCCTCCATTTTTTTCTCACCTTCCCCTGTGCCCATGCAATGGGCGCAGCAGCCATTTCCACCTCCATGGAGGCGGCCAAGCACACTTGGGCACTGGTCAAACCCTTCTTGTGCTGATGCGCACAGCACACAAACCCCCCCCCACCCTGAGGAAGGAGATCAGTCTTCCGGACGCTCAGTCCTTACTTCCCCAGCCGAACCCCTAAAGACCCGAGTCCATTCTTGAACCCAGGTCTCTGGCTTGGCGCATGTTGTGGCATCCAGTGCCACAACTATCAGCTCTACCATGCTGGGAACCTGAACCAAATATTTACTGTAAACTAGTAATTACAATGTATATCTTGAATTTGATTATGTACAGTACAGCTTTCTAGTGACACAAGTCATTCCTGAAAACAGGCCCTCAGGAAAAAGAACTTACTTAGAAAATAAATCAATGAAATGAAATAAACATGAAAACAAAACTACATAAACACAAAAACATAATGAGTCTTGAGTCCAGTCTCATTTGCCCTGATGCCCTTATAATATATTGTTTTAATTGTCCATTTCTGAGCTGCTGTGCACTAGCCTCCATCTTTTTTCCTACTCCTCAGATGCCTACTCTTTTCTATCCTTCACCATAAAATCTTTATTGGCCAGTAAGCTTCCTCAGTTTGCCACCATCATTTGTGGAATAGCTTCTTTCTCCTATACATCTCTCTTCCTTCCCCCCATTGCCCAATCAGATTTGTCCTTCACGTTCATTACTCCCTTTCCAACAACTGCAGCTAACCCCTAGTCGCTGCTCCTTTTCTCTAATCCCTCCTCAATCAATTTCTTTAAGAATTTTTATTAAAAAATGTGCATCTACTGTACATACCATAAGTATACATCCCTTAAGAAATACTTCTTGCTAGCTGAATGCAGCTGCTGATTCACTACAATGCTAGTTCCCGTGCTTTCTTAACAATACCCTCCCCCCTATATCTTATGTTTTGTAACTAGTTAACTGTGTACTCAATATTCTTGAAAGTGATTGTCACATTTCACTATGTCATAAATTGTACCTGTTCTATCCTGTATTGTTCTATATACCTTATAAGGGGGCAGTCAGTACCAAGGGCCCCACACTTAAGTGTGGTGTTGGTTCCAAAGTGCATTTTGTGTGCAAAAAACATTTTGGTTTACTTACTATTTACTGTTGTGCTGTAGATTGTATCAGACTAATTTTGCTTAGTTCTAGGCTGACATCTTTTGTTACTGCTGCAAATCCTAGAATCTCTTGCAGCTGACATCAGAGCAGTAGGCAGAAGTGGGAGATTAAATAACATGCAGTGTCTGATAGAGTTTATATAAGCTCTGGGGCCCGATATTCAGAAAGGCGGAAAGTGTTGCGCAAATGTTTGCGCTGCTCTTTGCAGTTGGAATTGCACAGGGGTCCCAAGACGCTATAGTCAGTTTGTCACTACCTGATTGAATACAGGGCCATGTCAGCTCAGCAACCAATCAGGTAGCACTGCTGCGACATGGGTCCCGAAGTTGGCCTCAGGAGTTAATAGCACCACAGTGCTATTAGCAATTTTCAAAGGTACCCATGCAGATGAAGTCATTGGGCCTGCTAAGCGCTAAAGGTCCATTTGCATGCACATTATCAGTCCATTTGCATGGCTAGTGGAGGCAGGTAGTACGGCACCACACCCCCTGCTATCCATGACAGCTGTAGCTATCTGTGGTGCTAGTGGTCTTTCCTCCCTACGATCGCCAGCCCTGTAGTAAAAACAAAAATCCCTGGTAATAGTGGTTTCCCCAACCCTCCAATCATCAGCCCTACAGTGAAAATAAAAATTCCTGGTGGTAGTATTCCCCCCCATGTCCAATCATCAGCCCAGATATATAAATAATTATTCCTGGTGGTAGTGGTCCCCACTCCCTCCAATCACCAGCCCCGAAGCAGAAAGACAATGCCCTGGTGGTCGTGGTTCTCCCCTCCAACCAATCGCCAGCCCTGAATTAAAAAAAACCTCCCTGGTGTTCAGTGTTTCTTCTCACAGTACTGGGCACCCCTCCACTCAGCTGATCAGTGTCCATGGTGCTGAGGCTGCATATGGCAACTGGCACAGCCCTCCTCACCCTGTCCTATAACTAAGAGGCACGCTCCCTGCCTGAACATATGGCTGCCGGCCGAGGAGGTGTGAGGAGGGCTGTGCCATTTGCTGTATACACCCATAACACCATGGATATCGATCAGCTGAGTGGGAGGTGGCTGGTGCCATTAGGGGGAACAGTGGATGGGTTTTTGTTTACTTCGGGGCTGACGATTGGTGGGAGGGGGAATCACTAGCACCAGAGATTTGTCTTTCTACTTTGGGGCTAGTGATCGAAGGAAAGGTGGGCCACTATGAGCAGAGATTATAATTTTTATATTGGGGCTGGTGATCAGAGGGAGCGGGGACCACTATGACCAGGAATAATTATTTATACATCAGGGCTGGTGATCGAAAGGGGGGGGGACACTACCAGCAGTGATAATTATTTATACATCTTGGTTGGCAATCGAAGGGGGACCACTAGCATCAGGCATTTTTTTAAAACTTGGAGACTGGTGATGGGTGGGGATGCAACAGACCATAGGGGTGGGTATCCTTCTCCAATGACCAACCAGTTGTTTGGTTGCATTACCTCTGGCAGCTGCTAAGGTTTTCATGGTAGCACAACAAAACGGTGAGGGAATTACAGTGAGTGTAATAAGGGCAATGGCAATACAGTGAAAGTGAAAACAATGACAGTAAAGTTCAGCAACCGCAATAAGGGCAACACTCATTGTACCCTCCTCCCGAGGTGCTATGACCTCAGAGTTGGTTATATAAGTAAGGGGGGCGGGGTGCAGGGGACAAAGCCTCCTGAAGAAAATTAATTGTTGCCCTTATTGCAGTTGCTGAACTTTACCGTTGCCATTTTCACTTTCACCATAATGCCATCACCCTTATTGAACTTGCTGTAATTCCCTTGCTGTATTGAGATGGCAGGTTACATGGAGAAAAAGAGGGTTTTCTTTGGCGGTATTTGCATGATGCACAAGGACCGCACAAAACCCTTTTGCATCATGCATGTCCACTGAATGTTGACTTGCACCAATATTACTGTCAATGCCCCACCATTTGTATACCTCCTTTTTGGTTTGTGTAGGTGCTACATCTGTTTGCCAGCACAACAAAGTCTTTCGAATATTGGGCTCCATTGAAATACCCAGTTTGTGCTGGCAAACACGGGTTAGCTCCCATGCAAACTTCTGAATATTGGATCCCTGATCTTTTGTTTGCTGGTCTTGCTGTCCTCTCTGGGCTACGTACAGTCACAGAGGACTGTACTTAGCCCCTGACAGAAAGAAGACCCTTCAAACATCTGACTGGAGGTCATAAAAGGTCCAACATACCCTGCAGGCTATTGAATCTCCCACTGCTGCCTACTGCTGTGATGTCAGCTGCAGGAGAATTTGTGATTTGCAGTAACAGAAGTTGTTAGCCTGGAAATATGTAAAATTAGTCTGATACTATTTACTATACTACGGTAAACAGTAAGTAAACCAAAATGTTTTTGCACACAAAGTGCACACTGGGACAAGCTCCACTTGAGTGTGATGCTGTTTGTGCCAACTGTTCCCCTTAAATGTATGTGCTGCTGTTTTTGAACTCCTGTGTGTACCTCCTTTTGTATCGAATTCTCGGTTGCTCTTGAAAATGGGACTTGTAGTTCCAGCGGGCCTACCCGGTTACCAAAAAACAATAACAATAGATAGATAGATAGATAGACAGACAGACAGACAGATAGATCGTCAGACAGACAAACAGACCCATACAGGTTTTTGCAGTATATTGCAGCATTTTGTGATATACAGCACCATTACCACATTGCAACATACAGTGGTGTCCCCTAGGATGAAACACAATTTTGCAGCATTTTGCAGCACTCTGCAGAATGTTGTAGAAGACCTACTGAATAAAGCAATGTAATTTCAATGGTAGTTAGTCCCCTTTCTCATTCAGGAAAATGTGACACTGCCATGATGATGTGAATGCCACGGTTTCCTGCATGACAAAGGGGACTAATTGCCATTGAAATTACATTGCTTTATTCAGTAGGTCTGCTGCAGCATACTGCAGAGTGCATTTCATGCAGGGGGATGCCACTGTATATCTATATTTATAAAATGGGAAGGAAAAATCAGTGAAACTTGGGGTTCCTGATTGGATAAGATACACCACATGACCATGCATTGTCCCATAATGACTTCATGCATCCCACTATGACCACACAGATACCTATACTACTTTCATTCCCTCAAAAACCTTCTCATTAGCAGCCTAGACAAGAAGGTCATTCCACACCTGGTACACACAGGCTGCTACACACACACAGCTGGCACAAACAGCAGGTTACAACGATAACCATGTAACTCTATGTAGCTGTCCTACACTGCAGTTATCTGGTTGATCATTCCATGATTTTGATAGGCTAAAAGTGATTAAAAAACTTACCTGGTTGAGTCTTCCATGTTTACACTCTTTCAGCTGTAATTACGTTCACTTTCATCTTGCACTGTAGCATGACCCAGAGGTGTTCATTCTGGTAGTAAAAAATGCTAACAGAGCTTTATAATGAGCAAGGTTTTGTACAAAAAAATTTAAGCTGTGTAGTTTTAAAGTGACTTCAGTTACTTTTGTTTAAAAAACAGTTGGCAAGCATAAAGCGAGGAAAGTGAGTGAGTCAGCTGCTTCAGAAGAGTAAATGCAATTCTTCAGAAACCACCAACTCGCTCACTCTCTTTACTTTAGATATTAGAGTGGTGTGGTAGTACTACTATAGTTAGGGTTGAGTAGGCTGCTTAATGTTAAACCCTGACTTTGCACTTTAATAGCTTTACCCTGTTCAACGGATTTTCATTACATTTTGCATGCATGATCTTGGGGGGCAAAGTCTCTGGATGTGTCAAGTTTTGTTCTGGTTCCAAGGTTGTCCAGGAGTTACCGCAGTATTTCCCTAACCTTTTCACTACCTCAAAGGGTCATCAGACAATCCTTGAGTTGGATATACTGTACCACTATTCTTAGATTAGTTATCTGACATTTGTTGGACATTTAGTTTCAATACATAGGATCCCTATGTGACAGCTTTATGAACGATCTAGTATAAAGGTTGTGTTATAATTTTTTTTGAATGTTTAATATTCAGTTTGCCTGAATTCCTCTTTCTATGTATTATATTTGTCTAGTTTATTTTTTAGGTTGGTACCAGTGCTATTTCCTCCTCTTTCCATCATCTCAGTGTTGAGAGTTTTTATAGAGTGGTACTCGTTACATTTTTTGTACCATGATGATTTTTATAACTGCTGATTGCTCCCCATATATTTTAATTTAGCCACCTTTTGGTCTAATTAAATTTTGCGCAACTGTTCTGGCACTGGGCACCATCTCCTGTCACACGCTTTTTCTTCTCTCACTTGTATGCATGTCAGCTGGGGAAGAGTTTCATTTTACACAGCCTTGCATCTGGTAGAGATATTCCTCCCCTTATGTCATATCTCTACGTTTTTGAGCTGTTTATAATAAGGTTATGTGCTTGCTCATTGAGGGGATTTTCCTATCACTGTGTTACTGGCAATTTTTGAATGTCATCAGATACCTCTGCTGCTTAGATATTTTTATTTTGGGGGGCTTAAAATAGGGTCTCCATTGGTCATATCTCTCTGGGGATATAAGGACATGGACTAAACTGTTTTTCCATTTTGTTGGAGCGAGACGGTGTGCTTTACCTTGCTCTCTGTGTGGTTTTTTTTTTGTCTTTTCTTTGGTCTCTTGTGTTGATCCTAGATATGATAATTTTTTGTGGAAATACTGAGATGTAGTTGATTCATACTACTGTATACATCTGGTTTATATGATTATGGCTATGTTTATCATGCTCATTTTCAAGTAAAATCTAGTTGTTGTTGTCAGCATGGGGTCTCGTCTCCATTAGCAAACCTTTGGTTGCTATAATTAACTGGATGGTAACCCCCTTTTTTTTCTTTTTGGCCACCTTTTCCTTAGACAGCAAGTTTAAATTCTAATTGTTGCTATGTCCATTTTTTGTAACTGGCTACTCAGTATTTTGAGTATCTGTGTGGCTCCTGAGGCATTTGTGATTTTTATTAGGGTAATGTCTTTTCCATTTTACCTCCAGGGATGAGCTAGTATATTTATGACATATCAGAACCCACTTTTTTTCCTTCTGTCCCTCTGGATAACACTCTTTTGAACAGCATTAAAGATGAGAGCCACTGCCTTTGCTCTACTGTATTGTAAACTACTTAGCGAACCTTATGCAGGTAAAACCAATTCCTAATTCTGGTTCCAGTTCGGTATACTGCTTCCATGGTTTTACATGCCCCTTCTGGCCTCTGTTTAGAGTGTATATCCTCAGGGGGGTCTCCTATTGATGTTTGTGGGATTACACTTTCAATGTGAGGCAGTTTCTGATTTGGGCTGAACTGCAGCCAGCACATCACAGACCGTGGGGTGTGTGGAGTAGGCCTATGGGGCCTGGGATTGTTTTGGGGCCTTGTAGCCCTTTTGTATATAGCTTTTATGTCTTAGATCACTCTAGATTGTTTAGATTTTTTAAGTAGGGGGAGTTTCTTTTTTCAGCAGGACACCTGAACTGCTCAAGTGGGGGTTCCCTTTTTATGGTCTAGATAAATGGCTATTACTAGTCCACTCAAGTTGTTTTCCTGGAACATTAAGAGGGGCAGTCAAAAGAAAAGCATCACTGTATACTTCAACTCTAGAAAAAATTGTATGTGCACTTAGCTTTTCTACAAGAAACACATTTAACCCAATAGAAGATCTTTCTTTTTCAACAAGAATAAGTTGGATATGCCTACGGCACTGGGCAAAGCAATTGGCAGAGAGGTGTGGCAATCCTCATTGCCAAAACCTTACCATTTGTTTTTTTAACTGAATTGACAGACCCAGATGGTAGATATATTTTGATTCATGGAAGACTTGGCCAAAAAGAAGTGGTATTTGCTCCAGCTATAGACACAATATTGAGTGTCACACTTCTTTTCCTTAATTAGCCTCTGTATTGGCCACATTTATCCACTTACCAATCATATTGGGTGGTGACTAGAAACTAGGTTTTCAAAATGATTTAAACCATTCTAACAGAATCCATGCTGGATTATGCCCTGGACAGTGTGCCCTCCATGAATGTTTAGACAAGTTGGGTCTTGTAGACCCATGCCAGTTCTTGCATCTTGGCACCAAAGAATGCATATTTCATTAGATACCACATAACTCATTTTCCTGATTGGATTAGTTTGTTGTTAGTAAACAACTTATTTCTACCATATATTTTAGTTCCATAGAGGCCAAAGTTCTCTCTGGCCATGCCCCTATTTCTTTGCTTTTTGATCTATTTCTTTCTACGGACTGACATTGTTGTGGTCTTTAAATGCTCAGCTTCTTCAAGATTTTACTCTAGTTCTGAAATTGAAGCAGTGTATCCTTTCCTCTATCCAAGATAATCGGGATACCATTCCTTGCTTATATCAGCATTGGGCCACCCTGAAATGTACGTGGTGAGGGGAAATTATTAGATTAACCACTGTTCACAAAAAAAAAAAACAGGAGCAGAAAGCATACTGTGTGACTCTGAGCAAGTCAATTACCCACCCAGTGCTCCTAGATCGCCCCTGAAAACAGGCACTTGTGCCTAGTGGGCCTTAACCGGTTACCAAAGACTAAAAAAAAAAAAAAATTACTGAGACCAATTAGAGAATGAGAGAAAGACCTTCACCCTACATCTCCTGAAGAGACTTAGGCTCATTTCTCCCAGTTGAGGGCCAAATACTTAGGCCTTCTATTGGAACATACTAGTAAATACCTAACTAGGATGAGGGCCACCTACCTAAGGCAAGGGGAAAGGGCAAGTCATTTACAATTGCCTCGCCTCTGCCAACAAGAGATGTCCAAATGGACAGAAGCCATATGGGATCAATCTAAGGGAGACTCGATGACCACTTCAAGGCAGATGGTTCAAATGTTTAGTAATCACTTTTCAAAACTGTACATTGATGACCCTAGATGCCATATCTGCAGAACAGAAGATGATTCATATTTTGAATAGCATCTCCTTACCTCAACATACCAGAGCACAGCAGGAGTTGTTAGAGGGCACAGTTAGGGAGGAAGAGGTTCAGAAAGCTATTGTAGTCCTGGCTCTTGATAAAGCTCCAGGGCCTGATAGTGTTTCCATGAATTTCTATAGCGCCTTCTTGGATGAACTAATCCCAACCTTAACAAAGGTCTATAATTATTTATATGCACACAACTTAAAAGAAACCCAACATTTAGAAGACAGTATTTCTTTAATTCCTAAACCAAGAAATGACCCTGTGAGACCTGACAGCTATAGACCTATCTCTTTGCTCAATGTGGATATTAAAATTTTAGCCACTGTGTTCTCTGCCAGGTTGAGTAGAATTTGGAGTGACATGATTGGCCCTGAGCAAGTTGGTTTCATGGCTGGAAGACTGTCCAGTGATCACCTGTGTAAGATTCACCACCTTATTTCTGCATCCTGGGAGACCAGCACCAATGCGGTCTTGATCTCCCTGATTGCAGAAAAAGCATTTGATATAGTTTCATGGAAATACCTTTTTTTATTTAAGGTAGATATAGTTTTCCTGAGTCATTAATTCACTGGCTTCAGCTTCTCTATTGATCCCCTTCAGCCAGAATTCTTTGTAATGGTGTTTTATCTGACCCCTTTCCTCTAACCAAGGAAACAATGCAAGGCTGTCCCTTATCCCTTATGCTTTTTAATTTGTATATAGAACCTTTGACCCAGAAAATTAATGCCACCACTGAAATTTGGGGCATCCCTGTCAGCTCTCAGGAATTTAAACTTTCAGCATACATGAACAATATTCTTCTGCACCTATCAGATCCCCAGTACTCTATTTCTGAGGTTCTTAAGGTGATAGATCAATTTAGCTCCTTTTCTGCCTTTACTCTTAATCGTTCTAAATCTGTTGCTTTCCCTCTTTCCTCTCATGTTCACAGATTTCTAGTAGAACCTTTTGGCTTGTTGTGGGAAACCAAGTCTCTCAACTATTTAGGTATCAAAACTACCCCTATCCCCATGACTTTGAAATATATAAATATAGATCTGTTAGTGAAAAAACTCGAGCAAGATCTGACAAGGTGGAGAGGTTTAACCTTGACACTTTGGGGTAGGGCAGCAATCATCAAAATCAATGTTTTGCCCCATTTAATGTACCCTCTGGGGATGTTAAACATTTTGCTACCCTTAACTTCGTTTAAGTGTTTACATATATTATTAAGTTGGTTTCTCTGGTTAGACAAACTGGCCATTAGAGCCTATGACAAACTTGTCCACCCAAAGTTTTTCAGTGGTTTGTAACTTCCCAAATTTTTGTGTTATTATTTTGCATTTCATAGGGCTAAATATTTTCAATAGTATCCACTTGATGACATTTCTGCCAGGTGTAGCTATGTCCCAGTTTGGTTACAGATTGAAAGTTAGTTGGTACAATGGTTTCAACTTTCTTTCTCTTCTTTGTTATTTACTTCACTGGCAAGGTACCCTCCTTAATTCATGATACCCTGATTGTGTGGTTGGTTCGTGAACATACCCAGCTTTGTAGGCATTTAGTGTTTTCCCAGTGCAAAGATATTAGGCAACCATTATTCCATAACCCCAATTTTCTAATTGACAAAAAAACAATCCAACCTTCATTTTGGCCTGACCTCTCCATATCTTGTCTGATATCACTGATTTCTAACCAATACTTTTTGACCTTCCATGCTTTCCAGTGGCATTTTAGGGTTCAAAATAAGGATTATTTTAAATTGTATCAGATATTATATTGTATTTCTAAATCCTTAGGCCCTCTGCTGTGGTCAGATCTGGCAGGCTTGTTTTTTGAAACCTTAGCTAAACTTTCTTGGTAGCTGCATCCGATTTCAACCCTTTATTAGTCCTTGGACCTATACTTCTGTTCATCAACATCACCAAATGCCTTTTATTGGCCAAATTTTCTTGGTATAGACTACCCCGACATGAAATGGTAAAAATATCTGATCAGATTTGTACAAATTTGTTAAACAAGACCATTTATGACTTCAACAATTTAAAGTTTTACATAACCTGTACTTATCACCCATGAAACTTTATCAAACTGGCGAAAGGCAATCACCTGTTTGTTCTTGATGTCTAGAAGCTGAGGGTGCGCTATTCCACATGCTTTGGCAGTGTCCAAAAGTTCAACCCTTCCGGGAGTCTATTAAGAACAGTTTAGAGCTCCCTTTGTGTCTCCAGGAGGCCTTTATGCTAGAAAGCTGTG
Organism: Neoceratodus forsteri; assembly: GCA_016271365.2. Classification (NCBI taxonomy): domain Eukaryota; kingdom Metazoa; phylum Chordata; order Ceratodontiformes; family Ceratodontidae; genus Neoceratodus; species Neoceratodus forsteri. The sequence continues at coordinate 270,704,959 of CM057453.1, forward strand.
TTTTGGGTGACTATGGTAACCACCTCTTGGAAGCACGGAAAGGATATATGGCACTTATTGCTGCTGTTGCTAAACTTATTAGTCTTTGTCACTGGTAAGATGATTTGACTACCACCAGGGCTGAATGACTCCAAGAGATGTTTACCGCTCTTACTGTAGAGAAGGTGATAGCCACTTTTTACCATTCTTTTCATACGTATACCTTTCATTGGGAAACTGTGCACACCTTACTACTTTGTTAGTTTGGGCTAGTCAGAGTTTTTGCATAGGCCCTTATTTATTCTGCTGTTTTACCATTTTGGGCATTTTGGGTGTCCTGCAGGGGTGGTTCAGAGGTGGGGTGGGGGAGGAGAGGGCATTTCATGTTCTGTTACTGTTAGTTGTTTTTGGCATTTTTTGTATGTTTGTGTTCAGTATTTGTTTTGGTTCATGCTTGTTGTAATGGTTTGTTGTTCTTTTTATGGTTATTCCAGTAAAGTATACTTAATAAAAAAAGTTTTGTTCTGGTTGGATGTCTGGATTTTGAAATCTGTACAGTGCGTTTTCAGGAAAAATCTGGCCGTTTCACTGTTTTTGTTTTGTCATAGAATAGTGCACAGATGGTTGAAATTTTCAGGGTAGAAAGGGTTTGCCCCATAATAGTATCTTTCATTGATTTGGTGAAGAAATATCAATCTGTCTGTTCCCAGGTTATAAGGATTTGAAATTTAGGGTCCAAGCATGCTCAATAGGGTCTTTTGGATACATGTTTGATACTCTACTGAGCATGCTCAGAACCAAAATTTCAAATCCTTATCATATGGGAATGGATTAATATATTTCACCAAACTAATTACAGGCACCATTCTGGGGCAAGCCCTTTCTACCCTGAACATTTCAGACAAAAAATTCAAACCATCTCATCTGTTGGGGATGACAAATACCAGCAAAAATTGCATTTCTTTCCAAAAAATGCAAAAAAAATTATCTCTTAAAAAAACTGAAACTAGCTAAATGGGACCTCTTTAGGTACATTCTTCTGTTTTATTTTTGTTTTTTTGTTGTTTTTTATAACTTGCCAGAAATAACTTTTCTGAACATTCCAAAATCCAGGGTGCTCAGCTTAGTGAGAGGAGCTGTTCACCTGCATTTTCTATATGACAACATTGGGACTTTTTTGAGTTCTGCAGTCACAGCTGGAAGTCATGCTGCAGGCTGAAGAGAGAGTAGAGAGCCACTGATCCCCTGCTCTGTCTGTCTGTCTTTCTCTTTCTCTGTCTCTCTGTATGTCTCTATCTGTCTGTCTGTCTGTCTGTCTGTCTATCTATCTATCTATCTATCTATCTATCTATCTATCTATCTATCTATCTATTTATCAATCTATCTATCTGTAAAGTGGACTGGGGTGCCAATTCCTGGTACAGCATCTTTGCACGTCTCCCCCTCAGATCACCTGATCCCATTCCCCAAAGTGTAGCCTGACACTGGGATGCCCAATCTCCAGTTTCAGAATCTCAGCTCCAATTAAAAAAAGACCCTCAATGTTATTTTTCCTTTTTAAACCTGTAAAAAACAAAATGGTCTCTTGCTGATCTGACCCTGCCACACTGACCTCATACTCAGCACTCACCATCCCACCCCCAAACTCCCCACTCACCTGAACATGTCCCACAGTGTAGATACACTCTCCAATCAAAGACACATCTTGCTGCTGGAACCTGCGGCTGTGATATGAGAAACTAACGTAAATGTGTTTCAATGTATTTCAATTGGGTTTTGAACTGTGATGCATACCTTTGTCATTTTTGCATATTTTCACCCCGCATTTTCAACATAACCTTCTTTTGGACCACATCTCATGAGCTGAAATGAGATTTCATGGTCACTTAGCAAAAGCATCTTTTGAGCTAGATTTATAAATTTGTACCACCATCGTTCATGAGGTGGGGTTATAGGAAGGCTATGTTGAAAATTGGGGAACAAAATACATAACAATGACAATGTTATGAACTTACATTGAAATTTTTCTATGCTCACTCATAACTTTTAGTAATTTTAAATATTCGGACCCCAAATTTTCAGTATGGCCATTTTCTTTCATACCACCTCATGAACATGACAGTTGCTAATTTGTTAAAACCTAGCCAAAATGTGTTTTCACACCTGTGGCTTGGAATGATGTTTCGGTGGCACCCAATGATGTTTTAATGAGGATTTGAAAAATGTCACCTACCTGGTTCATGAGGTGGGGTAATAAGAAGGCTATGCTGAAAATTTGGTGTACATACTAAAATGTTCAGGTGTACATGGTAAAATGCTCAGGTTATGACTGAACATTATAGTGTATCAAAGTTCACTCATAACTTAACTAATTGACAATATTTTGACTCCAAACATTCAACACAGCCTTTTGTCCATAGCGCCTCATAAATGTTGCAGATGTATTTTTTAAATCCTGAACAAGACATCTTTTCGAACTTCTGGTCAAAGTGACATTTCACCATAAATGTAACATGTCATGTTTATAAAAGCAGTCATAAAATGACTATGTTGAAAACTTGGGAACAAAATTAAATTAAAAAAGAGTGAATGTTTGCAGAGTAAATGTGTGAAGAGTAAATGTGTAAAGAGCCAATATCCCAAGCCCTGCACTTCCACAGGCAGATGGAGTCCTCCCTCGGTGAATGGTTCATAGACTTCTGCACATCTCCACCTGTTCATGCAGGTCCCAATGAGAATATGATTCAGCTATCTCAAATAGCTACAGCAGATTATGTAGGCAATATGTGGTGAGACATACTTCTCTACCTTTGAGGAGTGTATCACTATAAGGCACTGGCTTGGAGCTGTACCTTGTGTTTTAGGCTGGATCAAATGGGCTGGATGGGAGGGGTGAGCAGTAGCATTGAAAACCCCAAGGAAGACTCCAACACTGATTTGTCAAGACTCTGGAGACCCAAAACCCTATTTGGTTTTCCTTTCACTGCTTGTGGGTGGGAGTGGAGAGTAAGGGTTGGAAGCCCTAATGCCACGTGTCCCTACTTTTGTGGAATTAAGTTACAATAACAGTTGCATTAAGAAAGTTTTTGTTTTGCAAAAAATATTATAGGGGTGTGGTAGCACCCCTATAGTTAGGGTTGAGTAGGCTGTTAAATGTTAAACCCCAATTCATTGAACATTAACAACTTTGGCATCATTTGATTGCATTGCCCAATATTTGGCCTGCATGCTCAAGGTGCCAGAGTCTCAATACATGCAAAGTTTCATGATGGCAGGACTGGCCAAGTGGCACTGAAGGTTGAGGCACTGGATGCCACACATTGTGCCATACTGATGATTCATGTTTGGGAATGAGCACAGACCACCATAGGTCAGCAGGGGAAGGAGAGGATTGAGCAACCAGAGGACTGCTCTCCTCTCCTGTCCTAGGTTGGGTGGGTTGTCATTCCTGCCTAATGACTGCTACCAGGTTGAGGCTTGGATGGTAGTGTGGGACTAAGGGTGACATGAAGGAAGGGTGTTGTGGTACTGCAGCATGCACACACCTCCACATGCATACATGTATGTCCACAACAGGGGATGGGAGAAAATGGAAACATGGGGCCAGCAGGCTCCTTGACAGCCCTTGCTGTGATCCTGATTCTGGCAACCCCTAGGCTTCTGGATTGTACTTGGGAAGGGGTGCCCTCCTCTCTCTGGCCCTGCCATGGGGAAGAATCCATGGGGGAATCACCCAGAGGAAGATGTATCAGGAAGCAGGGCACTGGAGTGAACAAGCTCTCTGAGAGGGGGCTGGGTCCTGCATGCCAGCCCCATGTGGAAAGAAAAAGCAATATCAAAAAATGAAAGTGTTGTGATGGCATTTTGTTCAGTTTTTGAGATGGAGCACCAGAAAACACATAAAAAACAATATTTGCTTTTTTACATACTTAACATTGGGTATGTTTTACTCTCACCTACAGTCTTGATGCTGTGGAATTGTTTTCATGAAATTTTCAGGGTTGAAGGGGGCCATGCTAAGGGTGGACCTTTAGTAGGTTTAAGAAAAAGTTGTATGGTTCCAGAGTTATAATGATTTTAGAGTTAACATACTGGTGTGAACAGTAAAAAAAAAATAAAGATCATGATTACTTATTTTCATTCTTTACATTGCAAACATTAAGAAAAAAACAATCTTGCCTGCTTTGACAGAAATACCAATCGTGTTGGCAGACTTTTTTCCCCTCATTTTAAACTCACACACATTGAAATGTATAAAAATAATATCTTAAAAAAAACTGAGCCAGCCCAGTGGTGCTGAGGGTTGAGGCACTGGACACCACATCTCATGCCACGCCGATGATCCTGGTTCAAGAATGGACTCAGGCTGCCGGGGGTCGGTGGGAAGGAGGAGGATTAGGCATCCCAACAGATGCTCTTCTCCTCCTGGAGAGGGTTCCTGAGGTGCTTTGAGCACCCGGCACTCCTGTGCCTGTGGAAGCATGGGCATCAGGACACAGGTGGCTCTCTGGAGTCAGGAAGGGGAGGAAATCATGGGCACTTGGCAATGGCATGTGTCAGCATGCTGTCTGTCTGGATGTCAATTCTGCATGCCAACATCCCAGAGGATGGAGGGGGCCAAGGGAAGAAAAGTGGGAAAAAACCCTCTCAGTCCAAGATGATGACTGATCTCAGCCATGTTCACCTACCCATGAGCAGACCTCGTTGTGCAGGCACTCCGAAGAGAGGAGTAAGGTAGGAGAGATAATGGAGTAAGCCTGGCACTCTAGAGGCAGACATCATGGGAGGGATCTACGGGGATTGATTAGGTCTGAAGGAGTGGACTAAGAGTGTAGTAAGGTGGGGTAAAATGAAATTAAAAAAAAAACTGACCCTAGTTAAATGGGACCCATTTAGCTAGATTCTGCTGCTAGCTTTTTTTTTCAAAGTAGTCCAAAATACCTTTTCCGGGCACCCCAAAATCCAGGATGCCCAGGTTACAGAAAGGAGACACTCTCCTGTGTTCTCTGTATGAGAAAAACAGGACTTTCTAGACATTTGCAGCTGCAGATGGAACTCCTGCTGTGGACTGCAATGACAGGAGTGAGCCACCCAACCCCTCTTCTGTCTGTCTGTCTGTCTGCCTCTGTGTCTGTCTTTCAAAGTCTGTCTGTCTATCTGTGTGTGTGTGTGTGTGTGTGTGTCTGTCAATATGTCTGTCTGTATGTCTGTCAATCTATCTATCCATCTATCCATCTATCTATCTATCAATCTATCGATTTAATGGAATGGGAAACCCAACCATGATACTGCTTCTTTCTCCCCTTCCCCTACACATTGCCAGCCTCCCATTCCCAATTTTCAAAAATTATAAGTGGACCGGGTGCTCACCCCTGGTACTATTTCTCAGGACCACCTCCCCTCTAGGTCACCAGCACCCGGTCTCCAGACTGTAGCTCAACACAAGGGTGCCCAATCTCTAGTCTTGGAATAAACTGAAATAAAGAAAAATGTCCCTTGATATTGAAAATTTGGGGTAAAAATATGTAAAAATGGCAAAGTTATGCACGTACATTGAAATGTGTCTACACTAGCTCATAATTTTGGTAGTTTTAAATATTTTAACCCCAAAGTTTCAACATAGCCATCTTTTCACACCACCTCACAAATATGACAGCTGTCATTTTTTGAATTCTGGCCAAAATATGTTTTCATACCTGTGGCATGGAATGATGTTTCAGTGGCATGGAGTGACATTTTGCTGTGGATTAGAAACTTTTCACTTACTGGGTTCATGAGGTGGAGTAATAAGAAGGCTATACTAGAAATTTGGTGTACAAATATTCTAAAATGACCAAGATATGACTGAACATTCCAGTATTTCAACGTTTACTCATAAGTTTGCAAATTTTCAATATTTTGACTCAAACCTTTCCAAATACCTATTTTCCACACCACCTCATAAACATGAATGGTGACACTTCTTAAATCCTGTACAAAATGTGTTGTAACACTTGTGGTATGGAATGACATTTCAATTAATATGCTATAAATGATACATGTCAGGTTTATAAGGGCAATCATAAAATGACTCTAGAAAATTTAGGGTCAAAATAAAATAAACAGAGAATGTGTGACAAGTAAATGCATAAAGCATGAATGTGAGGAGTGACTGTGCAATGAATCTGTAAACAAGGAATCAGTAAAGAGTGAATGTGTACTGAATGTGTGAAGAGTGAATGTGTAAAGAGTGAATGTTCCACACCCTGCACTTTTGAAGGTGGATGGAGTCTTTCCATAGCTCATGGCCCAAAGGGCCCTGCACATCTGCTCCTGTTCAAGCAAGTCCCAAAGGGACCTGTGTGAATGAGGATACAATTCCACTATCTCAAAAAGAAAAGACATTTTTTGCAAAAAATGTTTGTTAATGCACCAGTTGGGGTAACTTAACAACATAAAAGTAGGGGAATATGGCATTAGGGTTTCCAGCCCTAACTCCCAACCCTTCCCTCCAAGCAGCAAAAGGAAAAAATATTAGGGTTTTGGGTCAACAAAGTCTTGGCAAATCAGTGGTGTGGTCTTTCTTGGTGTTATCAACTGCAATGCTCCCCCCAGCCTGTAGACTCCAGTCTGAAGGGGAAGGTAAAACTCCAAGGCAGTGCTCATAATAATACACTCTTCAAAGGTAGAGAAGTATCTGTTACCATATGTTGCCAACACAATTTGTTGTAGCTTTCTTCATCAGGGCCTATCACGTGTGATGTTGTTTGCTCATGGAATGGGGTGAGCATTATGTCTGACAATCCCAAGAAAGACCCCACCACTGAATTTGCCAAGACTCTGGAGACCCAAAACCCTACTATTTTTCTTTTCCTTTTGCTGCTTGCGTAGTGGGGGTTGGGAGTTGGGGTTAGAAACCCTAACACCACATCTCCCTACTTTTGTGGTGTTAAGTTACCCTAGGGAAAATAAAAGGGGAAATTGTTTGACCAGAAAAGGCACACTAAGCTAAGACTTGTTTTCAGGTGTGACCTGGGAGCACAGGGAAGTTAAGTGACTTGCTCAGAGTTACACAGTATGCAAGTGGGGGTTGTGGGATTCAAACCCAGGTCTCCATGTTTGCAGCTCAGTGCCCTTAACTACTAAGCTATACTGCCTCAATAACTGGTGCATTGACAACATGTTTTTTACCAATTATGTGTGTGTATATATATATATATATATATATATATATATATATATATATATATATATGTATACATATCTATCTCTCTCTCTCTCTCTCTCTCTCTCTCTCTATATATATATATATACATATATATATATATATATATATTCTTTGCAAAAATATCTCTGTTAATGCATCAGTTAGGATTGTTTCCACAATGACAAAGTGTGGAAATTTTATGTTACATCACCACCCCACTACCCCACCCCACATCCCCATCCTCAAACTAACTCTGCATTCTCCACCCACCCCACCCCCCACACACACATGCAAGCACTACAAGACACATCCATCATCATGGTCCAGCAACTGTATGAGTTTTGCTGTCATCAGAGTGCCTTGTGGGTACACACGCATTCTGGGAAGCCATGGGAGATGGCCCATGGTAAGCATTTTGCTGTTACAAACATAAATAACAAGATTTAAGCAGATGCCTATATTTCAATTGTTAAGAAATGATGACACACACAGTATGTTATCTATAGATAGCTGTATTGGAAATAAGAGTCTGGATAACCCTAGCAACACTCATTGGATGTTTGCATATTTTTTTCTGATAGAGTGAGTCAGTCCTAATAACAAATGATAGTAATAATAAAAATAATGTTTTGTAGAATAGTTTACAAGCAACATGAGACAGCAACAGCTGTAACATCCAAAGCTAACAATAACATGCTGCTAAAAAGTATTTCCAGGTAACACAGCAGTATTACAACATGTTATGGTGCTAGTTTCATACCTAAGCAGCAACTATTGAGTCACTATTGTCCTCACAGTGCCTCTAAACATGAAAATAAATGCTATGCTTGATATGAAAAGCACTCAATTAGCCATCTATAAGATATGACTCTAGGCAGAATAAAGTATAGGAAACACTGTTTTACCTTGTCCATTGACAAAGGTGAACTCTGGAAAGTTACTATTCTGGAAAAATATGGCTTGTAAGGTGCTATGGAAGGCATCAACTTGAAAGAAAAATATTTTCAGTAAATAAGCAAAGACTGTTAAGCACTATCTGCAACAAAGAAAGCACCATTGGCTAACATCAAATCTGAAACTGTTACATATGCATGATAACAACCAACATTTAAATTTGGACTGATCTCCTTATACACAGTGGCCTAGTTATTCAAAGGGGTTACGCCTGGTGCAAGAGCAGAAATGCGCTCCTGGACTTTATTCAAAAGGTGGAAATGCACTGCACAATTCCCAATGCATTGCAAAGATAACATCTGCAATGCATCTCCAGGGGCAGTGCCCCTGTATATGCAGCACATCCTGATATTCAGCCCATTGTCAGATGTACTTTTAAATATCTAGTCCAGTATGTTTAAATATATACACACACTTGTTTTCACATGTTCACATAACACAGTGTAGCAGGCAAACTAAACAGGGATGCCCAGACATACTTATGAAACAGGGCTATAACAGAACAATGGGCATACCCAGCTGGCACACTGGACAGTTTTTTCCCCATGGGAATGAGCCTACATGGTGTGCCCTATTGACAATGTTGGAGCTAACAGAAAAGAAAATTATGGTAAGTATAAAGAAATTTCTTCTTTCTGTAGCACTCCACTTTGTCAATGGGTATTCATAACAACTGGATTTTAAAAACCAGGAAGCCCTGGACTAAACCCCTAAAACACAAGAGAGAAAAACACTTACCTGTGGCACCTTTGTTTTTTTAAATTGGAAACCTTAGAAAACCTCAACGTCCTGAAATAAAAGGCAGACGTAGCCCCCAATCCAAGCACAGACAATGGAAATGTGGAGAGCAGGTTAAAAAATTTGAAAGCTAACAAAAAAGGAAATTATGGTAAGTATAAAGAAATTTCTTCTTTCTGTAGCACACCACATTGTCAATAAGTATTCATGACAACTGGGTTCTAAGAAGCAGTACCGAGAAATAACCTGGTGGGAAGAGAATATTGTCCTATAAGTCAGACACATACAGGAAAGGAATTTACCTGCTAACTGCTGCCTGCAAAACTCTGCAACCAAAGGCCACATCAGCAGAGTTTTGAAAATCCAATTTGTAGTTCTTGGTGAATGTATAGATGGAGGACCACATAGCTTCCTTGCATAACCCTAAAACAGACACTTCACATCTCCCCGCCCATGAAGTGGCTATAGCCCTGATGGCGTGAGCCCTGATGAGAGCCAGATGCCTGTTCTTTACTGTAACATAAGCCTTGGCAACACAGGCCCTCACCCACCTAGCTACAGTGGCCTTAGAGGCTTCCTGTCCCTGCTTGACTGCTCCAAAAAGGACAAACAGTCTATCCAATTTCCTAAACTCAGACGTCCATCTTAGGTATGTCCGAATTTCCCGTCTCAAATCCAGCTTGTGCAACTCCTCTTAGCCGTAGCTTAACATGCACAATTTTAATTTGGGGTGCTCCCTGTTACCAGGTAGCCCAACCTGCTATGCAGAAGAGCAGCCCCAAAGATAAAAAACTTAAAGTTTCTTCAGAGAAACCTTGAAAAATGTTTCCCCTTCAGTGGCACAGCTTAAACTGGGTAGATGCTGCGGTCTGGAATCCTCATATGCCCAACATTCTAAAGCTTTGGGCTGTGCCATATCCCCTAGTAGGGGACATGGCACAGCCCAAAGCTTTAGAATGTTGGGCATCTACCCAGTTTAAGCTGTGCCACTGAAGAAACACATTAAGCCAAGTGAACTGACACTGGAAAAAAAAAATCAAAACATAAAGGTAGAATACACAAAAGAAATTATGCAGCTATATAAGACACCAAAGTAATGCACAAAAGTAATAAATTACATGTGGTGTCATGTAAATGTAATTACTTCTGTATAAAATCAATAATCACTGGGGGACAGTTACACATCCACTCTGTCCACTAAAAAAGAAAACTTTAGTATTGTGCTTTAAATACAGTATATTTAATGGTCACCAAGATGTGTAGCACAGAGGAGTATAGATATTTTCTTGAAAATTGAAGTATATTGGAGTATAAAATGGTGACAGGAGAGGTGAGGACACAAAGTTTTGTAGCCTTAGTACTGACTACAGAGGGGGACTTGATGATTGGATGTAAAGGATGTGGTATGTATAAAATGGTAGAATTGGGGACGGACTATAACAGTTACGAATATGAAAAATGTGAACAAAATAAGGAATTACATAGTAATTTAGTAAAGGTTACTGAAAGATTAGAGAATTTAGAAAGGAGTCAAGGGGTATTAACAGAAAGGATTAAAGTACTCTCAATTCTAAATGTAAATGAGGAGGCTAAGGAAAAAGAATGTTTAGAAAATGGATATGGGAAAAGGAAGTGAAGATATGTTGGAAATGAACAAAAGTCTGGAAAATGTTATGAGAGTAACAAAGTTAAAAGAAAGCGTAGGGGTCAAAGTCCTCTTAGACTGGTTCCAAGAGAGTTAAGGAAGGTTCAGGAGATAATAAGTACAAATTATAACATGGAAGTAACAGACCAGGATGAGACTGGAATAAATAATACAAATGAGTCTGCTGTTAGTATAATAGAAGGAATAAATTAAAAAACAGATTTAGTGTGCTGGGTGAGTTAAATCAATATACCAGAGTGGAAGATAGTGGCAATGAAAACATGGAACATATGGAGGAGGGAGGAGTGGAGAATCTAAGGCAGGTTATAGTAATTGGTGATTCCATCATTAGGTATATTGACCAGTATATCTATAAAATATGACAAAGAAAACAGGATGGTCAGTAGCTTCTCAAGGGCAGGGACTATGGATTTATGCAACATGGCTGATAATATATTCAGTGGTGCAGGGGACTATCCCCTGGCAGTGATTCACGTAGGCATAAATGACATTATGAGAAAAATCCTACCTGAGATGCAGAAGGACTACATTAATTTGGTGGAGAAATTAGAAGAAAAAAGGGTGTGAAATAGTGATTTCGGAAATACTTCCAGAACCCAGGGCAAATGTTTATAAAATGAGAAGGATTGCATTAGCAAATGAATGACTGTGTAAATGGACTAAAAATAAGAACTATCATTTTATTAAACATTGGGGAACTTTTAATGAAAGAAAGGAACTTTACTGTAAATATGGGTTGCACTTGAATTTTGGAGGAAGCAGAATTTTGGGGATGAGATTGCGACAGGCAATAGAGAATTGTTTAAACTGAAAATGAAGGGGATGAAGGGAAATAAAGGGGTACATAAGGCTCCTAAGGTGGGAAATAGTAAAAGGTTATCAATAATTAAGGCTATGTTTTGTAATGTCAGAAGCTTAAATATAGCAAGTATGGCAGAATTAGAGGTTTTAATTAGAGAGGAGAGTTTAGATATGGTAGGAATAGTTGAAACATGGTGGGATAATGAAAATGAGTGGTTGTAACATATTCCAGGATATAGAGTCTTTAAAAAAAAATAAAGAAGGGAAAATAGGGGGTGGTGTGGCTCTTTTTATTAGAGAAGGAATAAAGGTAAGGGAAATAGAACAATGTAACAACTTAAAGGGAATTGAAATAGTAACTATTGAGCTGTTGGGTATTAAGGGTAAAAAACACAGAATCTCCATTTTTTATAGGACACCTGACGTTGGTATGGGAGAAACTGAGGCCTATATTAAAGATATTGTAAACGAGGCAGAGACAACAAATATTATTTTTATGGGGGACTTGAACATGCCTAACATTGAGTGGGAAAAAAAAACAGCTTGGCAATAATTTAGCATGGAGACTCCATGAGGAACTGATAGAGGAGGGGGTTAAAAAATGCATAAGAGAGGCTACAAGAGGTAATAATATTTTAGATGTTATACTGGCCAATATTCCTGAGGTAATACAGAACGTTAGCATCCAACCTCAATTAGGTAACAGTGGCCATAAGTCCATTATGTTTGTGATGGATTGGGCACTTAAACCAGTTAAGGGAGATACAGTTCAATATTTATATAATAAAGGGAATTGTAGAGCTATAAGCAATGAATTGGCAAGAATGAACTGGGAAAGTGGTCTAGAAGGTTTAGATATGAAAGAAGCTTGAAATTATTTCTTGGATGTACTAAATAAATTGAAAAAACTCACATCCTGTGAGAAAGGCTTAAAATTATAAGGGCAAAAAGCCACCATGGCTGAATAGAAAAATATAAAAAATGTGCAGGAAAAAGAAAATAATGTTTAATAAAATGAAGACTAATGGGTAAGAAATGTCTAAATATGGTTATAAGAAAGTCCTGAGGAGATTAAAGATGGAAATAAGAAATGCTAAGAAACATTTAGATTAGCTGTAAATAAAGATTAAAAAAAAGCTTTTGTGCTTATGTGAATAGCCGTAAGGGAAGTAGGGGCACAGTGGGACCTTTGAACATTGATGACATCTGAGCCTATGGATATGGCCAATGAATTTGGCAGATGTTTTGGGGCTGTGTTTAGGAAAAATAATGTTGACATGGATAAGTGTAATACTGTATAGGGACATGTAATCAGGATCCTCAAATTATTATAACTGAAGAGAGGGTGTCAAAAAGAATAAGGAGATTGAAGTTGGATGGGGCAGCAGGACCAGATGGCATTCACTCACACTTCTTGAAGGAGTTGGGTGATGTGTTGATACCTATTATTACTAAATTGGGACAAAAATATTCAAGTGATGGTGTGATGTCTGAGGGGTAGAGGTTGGCACATGTTGTGCCAATATATAAGAAAGGGAAAAGGAGCGATGCAGAGAATTATCAACCAGTTAGTTTGACATTAGTGGTGGTGAAGATTATTGAAGGGGCACTGAGTGATGCTATTTATGAAAGTATGTCAAAGAAGGGTATTTTGGATAAGAATCAGCATGGTTCCATGCATAATAGGTCATGTGAAACAAACTTACTGACCTTTTATGAGTTTGTCAGCAAATGTATTGATGATGTAAAAAATGTGGACATGGTAATGCTTGACTTTAGTTGAGCGTTCGATACAGTTCCACATTATAAAATTATAGAAAAACTTATTGATATGGAAATAGATAAGAACATTGTAAGATGGTAGAACAGTGGCTGAAAAACAGACAACAGCAGGTAAAGATACAGAGATATCTGTCTGAACCAAATGGAGTATGGAGTGGGAGATCCCCGGGGGTCGGTGCTGGGCCCACTGTTGTTCTGTATATTCATAAGCAATCTGAAACTATCTAGTAATAATAAATTAATTAAATTTGCTGACAATGTTAAAATTGGAGCAGTAGTTAATACTTTCAGTGAGAGACTCATATTTAGACAGGATTTGATGTATATTGCAGATTGGGCAAGAAAGAACGGGATAACCTTTAATAAGGATAAATGTACAAACATGAACTTCAGTAGACAAAATATTAAACAGATCTATTATATGTATGATCTGAAGCTTAGGCTGTCAGAATGCGAGAAAGATCTGGGCATTTATGTCCAAAATGATGTAAGAAATGAAGTTAATAGTAGACAATCATCAAACAAAGCAATGCAGATTGTTGGTTGTATTAGAAGAGGTTTTCAATCAAGGAGCAGACAGGTGTTAATGCCATTGCACAGATCTTTGGTAAGGTCTGTATTGGATTATTGCTCTAACGTGGCTGGTCCATTATTGCTGAGGGTTATTAAACTAATGGAAGGACCACAGAGATCTCTTACTAGATTGATTTTAGGTTGTGAGGGTGAGCCATATGAGGCCAGATTGGAAAGTTTGGGACTGTGGTCATTGGAGAGTAAAAGGGTAAGGGGGGATTTATTGGTAGTATATACATCCCTGAAGGGTGAGGATATTAGAACAGAGTTGGGATTGGTGTTTAAAGAAAAGACCTACCAATTGAGAAGGCATGATAGGCAACTGAGTGAGGAATTGAGCAGGACTGAACAAAGACGGATGTGTTTTAAGTGTAGAGCAATAAAGATATGGAATGGACTGCCCCAGGAGGTGGTAGAGGTGGAAAGTCTGAATCTTTTTAAACAGAGATTGGACAAGTACCTTGATGAAGTTGGTGATGTTTGCCACTACCACTGAATTGTGCAGAAAATCTATATGGGCTATGCCTTCTGATGTTCTTATTCTTCCAGTATGAACTCCAGTATGTCACAAAATGGCTGCCTTTTTTAAAGGCTACTTTCATTATTAAAATGTTGCCACAATAAAATAAAAATACATACACCTTTTTTTATGCACACTATCTCTTGACCATATTGCCAACAGTACAGAGCAAAAATTCTGTATTTTTAATAAATTATGAGTAAAATACAGACCTTACTTTAAGTGCACACCCAAGTCTCTCGAATACTGTCCATATATATATATATATATGTATGTGTATGTATATATACTTTATATTATAGGTGCACGGTCTTGTCCCTATAGTTTGGGTTGAGTAGGCACTTCAATGTTAAACTCACACTTTTGCACTTTAATAACTTTAAAACTGTTGAACAGATTTGTACAAAATTTGGTATGCTCTTTCCTGTGGTATAGAACTCTAGATCTGGCAAATTTTGTTCTGGTTGGATGTGTGGTCTCTGAGTTATGAAGAGGTGAAAAAATGTGTTTTTACCCATTGACTTTGCTTGGATTTTTCTTTGAACTTAACTACAGCCCACAGGGTTTGTTTGTTTGTTTGGCATGAAATTTTCAGGACAGAAAGAAACTACCCCACAGATGTGCTTTTTGTTAGTCTGGTGAAAAAAAACAATAAGACATTTTTAAGTTATTGCAATTTAAAAATTTGAAAAACTCGTTTTTGAGCATGCTCAGTAAGCACTTCAATATAGCTGTATGATACAAAAAAGGAATCCTGCATTGTCTGAGAAAATTCCTCTTTTGTATGGCCACCATCCTGTTTTCAGTTTGCCTGAAATATTCATATTTGGAAACCCCCAAATGATGACCTGGGGAGGAACCAACAGTTGTTACTAATTAAACAATTAAATTAAACAATTAAAGGAACCAACAGACATTGTTTATTTATTGGGATCCCTTGGTGCATTTTGCACTTTACTGCTTGAAAAATGTTCCTAAAATGTGTATTATTTATTATTTACATTCTTTATTCATATTCATATGGGCATCATACAAAGTAAGAACCTAGTTTGTATGATGAGATATGAATTAGGATCCTACTTTGTGAGCTGAAAAATCCCCTAATATGCATTTTTAAAAAAACACAAATGTTGCTGCCAACATCAGGGTGCCCAATCCCTGTGTCAGCAGAAGTCACCCACACAAGGTGAGCCCACCCCCAGTGTCCCCAGTTAAGTTTTATACCCCCAACACCACCAATAATGTTGGACATTGGGGAGTCCACGCCATTGTCCCTTAATGTTTCTTTACATATACTGTACCTGAAACAAAGAAAACAGTCCCCCAATGTCTTTTTTTTGTAATGCTGTAAAAAAAGAAAACAATCCCTCGTTGTCTCCCCATCTCCCCTCCCCATTCCGACACTCCCACTGAGCAACCCACCACCCAACATCCCCCCCGCTTGCCATATACTCACCACTGGAGGTCTTCTTCAGTCATCTGCTGTGGACCGCAACAAGTCTGCACTCTTCAAAGCTGAACCACAAACTGGAGAATCAAGGTAAATGACATATTATACCTGTCAATGGCATTTTGAACTTCTGATAATATCTTGGCCATTTTTCATCATTTTATCATCAAATTTTCAACATGGACCTTTTGTGACCCCACCTCATGAACACTAGCACTGTCATCTCATTACTCAGTCCTGAAAGGTGATTTCACTGTCAGTATGCGGACTCACCTTTTGGGACTGATTAACAAAATGGCAGTGCCAATGTTCATGAGGAGGGATCCCAAAAAGTCCATGCTGAAAATACGGCGAAACAATTCCCCAAAATCACCACGTTATAGGCATGTGTTGCACAGTTTCTATGCAAGTGCATAACTTTAGTAATTTACAATATTTCAAATGCAAATTTTTAACATTGTCATTTTTACACACCACCCCATGAACAGTAAGTAATGCTGTCATTTTTCACATCCTACCCAAAACATGTTTATGCTACAGTGGCACAGAATAGCACATATGCTGTGCAAAATCACCTTTTGAGGCTGATTAACGAAATGACAGTGCCACTGTTCATGAGTCGGGGTCCCCAAAAAGCCAAGTTGACAATCTGGTGCAAAGATTCCTCAAAATGCCTGAGTTATGTGCATCTGTTGAATTAATTCAATGCATGCACATAACTTTGGTACTTTTACATAGTTTACCACCAACTTTTCAACATAGCCATTTTTTCACACCACCTCATAAATAGTATAGCTGTCATTTCCCACCTACTGCCCAAAATGTGTCTTCACAGCTTTGGTGTAGTTGTTCATAATTACGTTTTGCCTTGTATTTCACAATTAATCTGTAAATGAAGTGGAGTACTAAGATGTCTATGGTGACAATTTGGTCACTCTTGTTTGACACATAGAAGTGCAAGGCCCAGAGGGCCCTGCACTGGCACACCTACTGTACATACATATGTGCATCTATGGCTAATAAACTATCTCAAAAAGAAGGGAAATTCATTGCAAAAAACTCCATTAATGCATCAGTTAGGATTTCTATTACAGTATCAAAAGTATGGAAATACAATGTTAGGGTTACCAACCTTACCATCCCATCCCCACCTTCCCATGCTCCACACACCAATAGGTGTCAGGGTGTGCCTTGGGGTCATGGTGCCTAATCTTCATCCCATTCTCCTATACTGTACCATATCAACTTGTTTACACATAGAATGGGGTGAGAGTTAGGCCTGATGACCCCAAACACCCTGATGCCTATTGGTATGTGGAGGGTGGGAGAGTGGGGGCAGGGTGGTAGGAGTGGTAACCCTAACATCGAATTTCCATACTTTTGTCACTGTACAAGAAACCCTAATTGATGCAGTAATGGAATTATTTGATATATATATATATATATATATATATATATATATATATATTGCAAAAAACTCTGTTAGGGTTGATAGTATGACAACAAAAGTTTGGAAATTCTGTGTTAGGGTTGCCAGCCCCTACCGCCCCACCTCCACCCTCCACACTCCAACAGGTGTTGTTGTGTGCATTGGGGTATTCATACTAACTCTTACCCCATTCCATTTGTAAACAAGATGAGGTGGTGCAGTATAGGAGAATGGGGTGAGAGTTAGGCCCAATGACCCCAATGCACAAGCTGATGCCTGTTGCTGTGTGGAGGGTGGTTGTGGGGGTGGGGCAGTAGGGTCTGGCAACCCTAACACTGAATATCCAAATTTTTGTTGCTGCATTATCAACCCTAACTGATGCATTAACAGAGTTTCTTGCAATGAATTTCCCTTTTTTCTGTGAGAGTTTAATGTAATTAGTAAGTGGTATGTCATTGCGGGAGCACAGGGCACTTTGGGACCTGCATTCTCGTAACGCTGAAATTCAGGTATGCTGTAAAAAATGATAGCTGTACTGTTCTTGAGGAGGTGTGTGTGATACCATGTCAATGTTGAAAATCTGGAGTGAAAATATTTAAAATTTGTGAATTTATGAGCGGGCATTAAAACTGTGCAATGCATGCTCGTAATGTTGTCATTTTTTGGATTTTTTTCACAAAATTTTCAACATTTTTTTGGGGGGGACCTCCCCTCATGAACACTGGCACTGTGATTTCGTTAATCCATCCCAAAAGTTGATTTCACACAGCGACCATGCCATTCTGTGCCACAGGTGTGAAAACACATTCTGGGCAGGATGTGTAAAATGACAGCTGTACTGTTCATTAGGAGTTGTGAAAAATGGCAATGTTGAAAATATGAAGTGAAACTATAACAAATTAGCATAGTTACCCAGTGTCCATAGAAACTGCACAACACGTGCTTGTAACAGTCATTTTTTGTTTTTTTTTTCATCAAATTTGCAACATGGGCTTTTTGGGACCCCACCTCATGAACAGTGGCACTGACATTTCCTGAATCAGTCTCAGAAGGTGACTGCAACATCACCTTCTCAGACAGAGAATCATAATGACAGTGCCAGTGTTCATGAAGTGGGGTCCCAAGAACCCCATGTTGAAAATTTGGGGAAAAAAATTCCCCAAAATGGCTGAGATAGCAACCTAAGTTTAACCCCCCTCATTGACTCCCATTATATGGCTTACCTTCGATTCTTCATTTCGTGTTTCAGTTTTGCAGAGTGCAGATGTGCCTCCAGTCCTGAGAAGATCACTGTTCCTGACCTTCAGAGGGTAAGTATGGGGGAAGGGGGTGTGGGGAGGTGGGTGCTCAGTAGGAGAGGGGGGATGGGGGAGTGATGACTGGGGAGACAACGATAGGCCATTTTCTTTTTAACAGTTAAAAAAAGATGGTGATAAATGGTACAGATAAAAGTTTGGGGCATACTGGGGTGGGCTCCCAGTATGTCACCTGAGTTTTGAGGGGAGGATATGCTGCTGACAGGGGGATTGGGCACCCCTGTTGGCAAATTTGTAAAAAAGAATAACTGGCACACTGGGATGAGCTCCTAGTGTGCCACATGATTTTGTTTGGGGGGGCGGACATGCTGCTGACAGGAGGTTTGGACACCCCCATCAGCAATTATATAAGAAAGCCATTACATTTTGGCACACTGGGGTGGGCTGCCAGTGTGCCACGTGAGTTTGTGGGGGTCATGCTGCTGACAGGTGGATTGAGCACCCCTGTTAGCAAGTGTTTTTCTTTTTTTTTATTATTTTCACACACTGGGGTGGGCTCCCAGTGTGCCATGAGTTTTGGGGGTGAGGGGAGACATGTTTCTGACATGAGGATTGTGCACCCCAATGTTGGAGCAGTCAGTCTGCAGAGAACAGGAATTCAATGCAGGATCCTGCATCGAAAAGATTAATGCAGGATTCTGCATCGAATATGAAAAATATTGGGGCCCTGAACAGTTTTCCTCATTTTGTTAGGTAAACACTTGTGTTTACCTAATGGGGGACAGAGGAACATGGTGGGGCCATTACTTTGGCCCAAAAGAGGCCACAAAATAATTTAGTTTTCCTTTTTTTTCACAGGGTAGAATACTGGTGGCAGCTTGACACTTTCACAAATGCAAGTGCCGCATCCATTTCTTTGGAAAATTGCGACATCGGGGAGGGGGGAATTATGAAAAAAAATTGAGGGGGCTCAGATTAAAAATCTGATGCCCTCAGTGTGTTCCTTGGCCCCTAATTAGGTAAACCAGCAATCTGTGTTTACCTAGGGCCATAATTTTTTAAATGGCAGCCATTTTTAGCTGCCACTAACTGAAACAAGATAGCAGCCATTGCTTTTGCAAATAGTACATTCATGAAAGTTGGCAGCAGCATTCGAGAGACACATAATTTTTTTCCCACTGACTAAAATGGGACACTTGTTTTTGAATAACTTTTGAACAGTTTAATATTTCTTCACCAAATCTTTGAAAGGCACATCATTGACACAGACTGCATCTTCCCTGAAGATTTCAGACCAAATAGACAAACCATGTGGGCTGTAGCCATGAGCAAAGAAACACACACAAAAATTTTTTTTGCATTTTTGGGTGCTCTGCAGTTCTACAACCACTCATTCGACCATAACACAACTTGCCAGATCCAGAGATCCATGGTACTAGACTGTGCATGCAAAATTTCAGGCAAATCCATTGTATGATGCCAAAGTGCAAGTGGCTGGGCAACCCTAACTATACTGGTATAAGAGATATATATATATATATATATATATATATATATATATATATATATATATATATAGATATATATATGTATATATATATTATTAGGGTTGCCCAACCACTTGTATGTTTAACCTCAAATGTTGCACTTTGGCACTGTACAATGGATTTGCCTGAAATTATGCATGTGCAGTCTGGTACCATAGATACTACCAGGTCCAACCGGGTACTACCGTGCCTAATGCATTAGTTAGGGCATCTACTACAGCTACAAAAGTTTGAAAATTTGGTGTTAGGGTTCAAAACCCTAACTCTGCATTCCCACCCCCCCACATACACACACGTATACAATCAGGGGAATGGCCAAAGCAACACAACCAATCAGAGGCAACCATCATCAGGTAACAGAAAGAACATACAACTCTCTAAACATACTACAAGATACATCCATCATCATGTCCAATGTCCAGAATGTACAGATTGGCCATGATGGTAGATCACAGCATGATTATCACATAGTGTCTGATTAAATGACACTCTATCAGCTGTGAAATCTGTGATAGGCGTGTCAACTCTTAGTCCATGAGAGTCAAATCTATGCAATACAATGATAAGGTATTGAGAAGAAGTCCTAATCCATATAGATTGAGAACATCCCCCTCCACTCCTACCACAATAGTGCCGACTTTGTGCATTTCTAATCAGCTCTCTAAACTTCACTGTGAGTGACTGAGGGACATACAGAGAAATCCAAAGTATGTTCTCTGTAATTCTTGTTCTGGATGCCCACAAGACAGGCATTTATATTTGGTGACATAGTTAACAGTAAAGTACTTTAGCATTGGAATATGCTTGTCATCCAAACTGTTTATGATGGCCATCATAAACTCAGTAACATCCTGTTGCTTGTTATCTGCAAATGTTCTGTATCCACTGTAAGTACCTAAAACATGTCATAGAGGTGTAAGGGACTGTACATTGCCAGTATGTTGTGAAGTCACATGTACAAGTTGCTTCAATGACTTTGATAATGGAGTCTTATGAGAAGCTGTGATTCTTTGTACAAAGTGAGGCATGTGGAGAAATGCTTACATTGCTGAATTAGCATAGCAGTTAACTCCAGTACTGTTATCAAACACTGGGACAACAGCCAGGCCAAGTGACTTCTTACGAGGAGGTGATTTTGAATCTGTGTGTGATGTGGTAACCTTCTCAATAGTATTAGAAGTTAATTCATGAGTGGTTCCACAGTTCCGTTTGGTTGCACCTGAAGCTGTGACTGTAGCATTTGACTGTACTACATACATGGGCAGTGGGATTAGAGGCGTGGCTGGCTGGTATAAAGTACGTAATCTATTGTACTCTACAATACGTCACTTGTCAGCCCAAATCTTTTGTGGTGACAGACTGATGATGTGTAAACCAGCAAGACTGCAAACATGTGAAAGTGCAACATAGCTCATGCCATCCTTGAAGATGCCACTGCTTATGTCAAGCACTGCTGAGTACAAACTTAAGCCCCGTGACTTGTGTATAGAAACAGCATATGCAGCACATATTGTAAACTGTTTCCTTTTTACATATATGTTCTTCACAATCTGAAACTTCACAGAAGTTCGATCAGTTTGCATTGACTGTTCGATGTTGTAAAGTTTAACAAGTGCTACTATCAAAGTCTTCTGTACATTGTACAGAAAGTTGTTGATGTGACCCATAGCACCATTTACCATTCCATGTTCAACGTCAAGGTTTTGACATAGCATAATTTGTGCATTCTTACAGACAGTAAGAACAGCTTCTAGACCAGCTGTATGGGACACATCAGACTTAAGTTCAGACAGTCATTCAGTAAGCTTAGCTACTAAGTTGAGACTTAAGCAAACACCATCAACTATATCAACAGCATGCAGAGTGATGATTTCTTGACTCTTTCTCTCTCTCTGTGACATGATGCTGCTGAATTCAGCACATTGCTTAAGGCATGGTATAAGACAGACGATCCATGTACTGTTTGAGTAAAATTTTCTAAACACATCACATGCAGCATGAATTGATGCACCATGAGGAGTGATGTTATGTGTATTCAACATAGAAAGATGCAGTAGTGATAAACTGACAGCGCAAGCTTAATCTAATAATGCCTTATAAGCTAGATCACCACTCTGTCACATGTTCTGAAACAACTCAGCATAAGTGAAAAACTCCCATAGGTTGAAACCTCCAATGCACCATATCATCTTCTTAGCCTGCTGCACAGTCAGTGCTGTAAAGGCATGCTCTACATTGATGGTGCAAGTTGTGGAAGGTCTACAAATACAACAATACTTTTCCCACCAAATGCATCAGCATACTCACTGCCCAGAATGTCCTGCAGCCGAAGGTGTATGCGGACAAGCATCCCATTAGAGACCATCCTGATCTCATCAATGATCAGTAGCTTCATTTTGGTAAAGATTGAATGAAGCTCAGATGCCATGCTCTACTGGCAGCATAAACAACTGGTGTGAGGTTACACCACCAATATTGTATGCTGCCAATCGAGTAGGAGCAGTAACAGCAACATACATTGTTGCCCCATCGTGTTGCCTTATGTCAGTTGGGATGGCCTCAATCAGAAAACACTTCCCTGTTTCTGCAGAACAATTAACAAACATTAGTAATGGTTTGCAATCATCACATTGGCATTGTTTCTGTTCATGCACTATACCTTGTCTAATTGCATCTGTAACAGCAGCATAAACCACAAGCTGTTGTTCATTACGACTTTCTTTCAGTTGACTAGGATGGACAGGACAGTGGTAGCCATGCTGCATAGCACTTTCCACTTCTGCCATGAGTACTTCTGGGTCATTCATAAGTAGAGGGACTCCAAGTGTGCCCTATCCTTCAGGATCAAGGTTATCTTGTGAATTAACAGGAGTCTCCTCCTCACGCTGTTTCTTAGTTCTGTCAAGCTACTCTTTCTCCAGTTCTAGTTTGCGTATATAGGTCTCAGACTGCTCTGTTCTGAAGGTCTCATAACTATGATTGAATTGCTCCTCAAAAGTGTCACAACCACATTTCAATATGGTCTCATTACTCCATGGGTGAAACAAGAACTGCAGAGCAAAATAATAGTGTTCTTCGCTCTCAGTAGTGGACAGACTTAGCTTACAGTGATCAGTCAGCCAGGGTTTATGTCTCTTGATGAGACAGCCGTCCAAGCCTCTGATCTTGTCAATGTTATGTGTACTATCAAGTGCAACATCAGTCTTGTAGTCGTACCACTTTGCTACCTCAAAGAGACACATACTGTCCATGGTACTGTGTCTTTTGGGGTAGTATATGTCACTAGGGTTGTTCTTAAAGATATGCTTGGAAGGAGGTTGGTTCCTCAATCTCATCATGGTTTTAGCACATGCTTGCACTTCTCTTTGTAATTCACACTGAGGAATCATAGAGCATCAGATTTGCCATACAAGTGTGTCCCGATCAATCGATCACTGGCCTTGTATGCACAACACCCCCTGTGTGACAGTGTCTTTAACCCCAGTGACCATAACAGTGATGTGATTGACTTGCTTGTGCTGGCAATATCCTCCCAAAGTTCCTGCAAGCTGGTCTGCTCATGCTTGGTGATGTATGAAGTCACATGCTGAACAATAGCCAAAGAACTGTCAGCAACAAAATGAATATCAATGTTTGCTTGCCACATGAGTAGAAGAGTGGGGTTGTAATCATTGATGTACATCTCAGTCTCCTCTCTGGATAACTTATATACCCTCTTGATAGATTTAGCCTTCATGTGATGGTGCATTGATGAAAACAGTTCATTCATGCTAGTGTGCTGACAGACACGTCTAGGAAAACCAAAGTGACATCTGGTGTACCAATCAGTATGACTCTAGACTGCACCTCGACAGTATTTGGTACAGATATGTCATTGGGACTTTTGTACCAACTTCACAATATAGGACTGTCATGCTTGTCAGGTATGTGACAAGTGACGTAATGCTTGGTAAAACTGAGCAGTTCTGCTGCTTCATTTCTGCCTATGCGTGAAGCATCCTTGATCCATAGTAGCATATGAATATGAGGAGCACCATGTGCCTGGTACTCCATCCTCCAAAAGTAGTGTTCAACAAGACCAAGAGGAGGATTGTCCTTCAACAGAATGAATCTCAGAATGTCATGGAATTGTCTGTGAAAATGTCTGGTAACAGACACTGAGTCAAGTGAGCACATCTCGCCAAGAGTCACTGATGAAATTCCATCAATGTCAGCATTTGCCAACTTCTGAAGTTCAGTCAACCAATCCCAGGTGTATTCAGCACAGCTGAGAGTGACAAACCATGTTGCAGCACCATACTCTCATAGCATGGTCATAACCTCAAAGTGTCTATGATACCAGTATTCCTTAGTATCACATAGATTTGAAAGTATAGAAGACAAATTAATCTGCAATGCATCATCCTTGGCCTTCAATTTCTGAAGAATCTCCATGGCAGTGATTCCATCAAGTGTAGTTGTGAGTCATAGAGTATGTTCAATGAATGCAGAGAGTATACTAAGCTCACTCTCCCGTAACAGGTGAAACAGATATTTAATGTTTCTATGAAATTTGCTATCATTATTCTAAACTCTAGATGTGTGGTACTCAGCACCTGGTACACGCACTTCTCATGTATCCAAATGACCACCTGACCCTTGTGGTAACAAATCAGGAAAGCAATGTGCTTCCAATTTGGCCTCCCAGAAACCAACAGGGGTGCCTTCAACCTGTTTCATCTGATATAAGTCAACATTGACTCCAACTGGATCTCTGCCATGTAGATGGCAAATTGTGTACTATTTGCACTGGCTTTTTTTGTTGCCACACTGACCTTCTCGATCATTGGCTTCCACATCTCCAACACTCCATACTGAGCAAACGTGCTGCTCATTTTGTCAAAGTCAAGGTCTGCATAGAAGGGATTATTGCTCTTCAAATAACTGAGAGCAGTCTTTGCCTTCTGTACACTGAACACATCCTGCCAGATAACCTTTGACTTAGTTGGTACACTATTTACTAGAATAACTAGACTGTTCATTAGAGATTGCCTCCATATTTTCTTGTAAAGGAAGTGGCAGATACATAAAGGAGCCCTTTAGAGACTTAATGAGCTCTTTCTTAGGTATGTTCCTTGCCCTAGTATTCAGATGCAGAATAGTCTGAAACATTTTCATAGTTTGTATAAGAATCTGTTCAAACATATTCAACATAGCAATCTCATTAGGTGTAACATGTGTCTCCATGTTGCTTGGAACTGACCTAGGTGGCATTGTATCATGTTTCAAATTAGAAAAACAGTATTGACACATGATAACAATTGGGTCTAGGTCAAAGTTATGTTGTAATAGTAAGAACACCAACAATAATGTCCACATCTCGTTAAAAGAGTGTATCTTTTCCAGATCAACTGTAACAGTTTGCTTTTGGTAACACAGTCTAAGACATGAGAGTCGAATTTTCTCTCTCTTTTCCAACTCAAGTTTGGCAATGGGTTTACCAAAGACTTTAATAATCACTGTTTCCATTGGAGACACATTACCAGAATCAACAGCTGATGTTTCTGGAGGAAGCGTATCCGTAAAATGACTGCTACCCTGTACCTTGTCAATCAGTTTACTAGCACTTTCATGTCACCAGATTGCAACAACTCAGAAAGGCATATGTACAATGACACAGCTCTCCTTACTTCATATATCTTGTATATGAAGGTGCTCATGCTGGACTGATGCACTGCTAGCATCCACATATGGTGAAACACACTGTTACAAACACCACTGTCTAGGCATGCCAATGAATGTCCCAGCAGTCCAGTATGTGGTTGAATTTCACAGTGGTCTATTGTCAGGAATAAGTGATACCTTTACGATCAGTGACAACAAAGAGATTTATAAACTGTGCAACTTCATCAAAAGATGATTGTCTCAGATTGCATGTATCATCACATGTCCATGTGAGATATTTGTACCTATGTTGACCACCTGTTGATGTATTGTCATCATCAGACTCAGCTGGTCTCTCATCATGACATACACTCAACACTTTGTATACTTTGCCATCCTCATCAATGCAGAAAGTGCTGTCCTTCTTCTGTGGGTGGTGTGATTCCTGCCAGAAAAATGCCTCCAAATACTACGTGTATAGCCAGCTGCCTGTAAAAATATCAGAAACGTTGTATTTGTTCAGATTTGAGAAGTGCTGCAACTTTATCTTCAAAGCATAGACAACTTTTCTGAAACGTTCTAGTTGGTCTGTCATTTTATGCCACAATCATTGAAGTACAGCTAGTGCTCTGTTGACAAATGTGCGTATTCTCAGTCATAGCTTCATTAAGACCAAATGACTCTTCATCCTCTTGCCTTCATGTCACATGAGAGCTGCAATAATTCTATCAACCTTAGCTTTTGCTGCCAATGATTGATAATACTTCTTTTTTCTAAGATGTCAAGTGATAACAGACATAGATCTCTGTTGTGTCCTAGTTATTGTTGAGCATGACTGCACAACAGCTTTTTTCTGTTTTGTACTGCTTTTCAACTGTTGACCAGTTTTGCATTTTTGGTTGCAGATGAGCAACCAAGTTGCATTGCAGTGGAATCAGTAATTGGCAACCTATGTCTGTGTACAGACCGACTACTGTTCACATGCTTTGATGTACTATGTGTACTGTTGTTTGTATTCTTCAACAACATTACACTACTATGGTATCTGTTATGTCTTTGTTTGACATTATGTCTCTGCTTTGACTGCATGTTTGCTGTGTTGTTGTAGAACAATTATCCAAAATGCTGACTAATATCAGACACCTATGAGAGAAGGAAAGAAACATGCAATTAACATCACAAAGTTAGTCATTTTCATTACACTTTTAATAGTTCATGCCCATGTCTTAAAAATAATCTATTTCAATATAATAATCACAACTTTAAACATTATACATTGTTATAAAATGAAATAGTTCACTTTATGCTGTTCATTTATTAGCATAATGGTGTGCATATGTGGTAGTAGAGACCCTGTATGCAGTGTTCTCACAGTTACATGTACATATGGAAACAGAACTATATAATTTATATACACTGTTGTCAGTAAACCAGCAAAAGTCACATCTGTGGGTCTAGAGTTTGATACACAGCAAATCTGAGACAAAATGCTCCAGCTGTTTATTTGCAATGAGGTTGTAAAGAATGTTTCTATATTTTTTCATAGTAGTGTCACAAATTGCGAAAGTGACGTGTTTTGCAACACCACTTTGTAAAACTGTCGTGTTTTGTGACACTACATATGCAACAGTTTTGCAGATCACAAAAGGTTCATGCCTGTGTTTTCACATTTGCAACACTGTCGCATATGTCCTTTTGCAAACACAAAAGTGCAGCAAATGTACTTTCACATATTGACCATCTCCCATGCTTAGTGTCGCAAAATACAACACTTTAGCAAAAACACTGTTGCAAATCACAACACTGTGGCAAACATAGTGCTGCAAATGCCACACTTTCACAAAACTGTTTAACCATTGAACCAAGTGGTTCCCATGATGCCTCACAAGCAGGAAATGCTACCAAATCATGTTAAAACATCAGTGACCCCAAAACCAAGTAAAATGCAGTAAAATAAAGCATATAGCAGCAATGTACATGATTAACAGCCTCAAATTAACTAACTTAAAAGACTAAATGTTGTAATTTAAAAATATGAGACCCTAGACCCACTAAGAACAGCCATGATTTTTCTCTTTTAAACACCCACATAACAGCTTTGACCAATCAGATTGCTCATGTCACTTGATGTACATCCAGTTAAACCAATCATATAGTAGTACATATCACTATGTATTTATTTAAATGAATTGTCTGTGGAGAAAATCATGTCATGTTACATAGATACATAGACAGTGTCAGCAGATAAGGGCCTATGGCCCACCCAGTCTGCCCATTTAAGTTTGTAAGTTCAGTTTATGTTTTCCAGGAAGTCTGTTGCCCCTTACCCCTGACCTCCAGAATTCCTTTATGTCTATCCCATGCATTCTTAAATCCTGTGATTGTTTCTGCCCCCACCACTTCCTCTGGCAGGGTGTTCCACTTGTCCACCACCCGTTCTGTGAAGAAATTCTTCCTCACGTTTCCTCTGAATCGTCCTCCCTCCAACTTCATCCCATGCCTCTAGTCCTGGAACATCTTTTTCGCTTAAAAATAGTGCATTCCTGCACCCTGTTCCTCCCTGTAAGATACTTGTATGTCTCTATCATATCCCCTCTCTCCCTCCTCTCCTCCAGGGAGTACATGTTCAGTGCCTTCAACCTGTCTTCATAGGACTTGTGATGCAATCCATGCACCATCTTTGTTGCCCTCCTCTGAACCTTCTCTACCCTGTCTATGTCCTTACGTAGGTAAGGTCTCCAGAACTGCACAGTGTACTCCAGGTGCGCCCTCACTAGTGTCTTGTATAGTGGAATTATGACCTCCCTTTTCCTGCTGGTGATGCCCCTGCCTATGCATCCCAGCATCCTATTTGCTTTACCTGCTGCCTTGTCACACTGTTTCCCTGCCTTGAGGTCATCAGAGATGATAACTCCAAGATCCCTTTCCTGCTTGGTGCATGCTATATCCTCACCCCCCAACTGATATATTGTGCCAGGGTTTTTGTGCCCCATATGCATTATCTTGCACTTCCTTGCATTGAATTTCAACTGCCACACCCCTGACCATTCTTCAAGTTTCTGCAGGTCCCTTCTCATTCTGTCTACACCCTCTGGTGTGTCTACTCTGTTACAGAGCTTTGTGTCATCAGCGAACAGTGAAATTCTGCCTTCTAGGTCCTGCGCAATGTCACTGATGAAGATATTGAATAGTACCGGTCCCAGCACTGATCCCTGTGGTACCCCACTGGTCACTCTTCCTCTGTGGAGTGACAGCCATTTACCACCACCTCTGTGTCCTGCTGCCCAGCCAGTTACCTACCCACCGCACTACTGTCCTGCCCACACCCATATTCCCCAGTTTGAGCAATAGTCTTCTATGTGGCACAGTGTCAAAGGCCTTGCTGAAGTCCAGATAGGCCATGTCCACTGTCCTCCCCTGATCCACCTCCCTAGTCACTCAGCCAAAAAATTCAATGAGGTTGGTCTGACATGACCCTCCCCTGGTGAAACCATGCTGCCTTGGGTCCTGTAGTCCATTGACAACCAGATGTTCCACCAATCTCTCCTTCAGTAGTGCTTCCATGATCTTCCCCACTACCGAGGTGAGGCTAACTGGTCTGTAGTTCCCGCTTCCTCTTTGTTCCCACTTTTTGTATGGGGACTACATCTGCTATCCTCCAGTCTTTGGGTACCTCCCTGTTTCTAGTGATCGCTAAACAGGATAGCAAGAGGTTCAGCCACCACCTCTCTTAGTTCTTTAAGGACCCTGGGTGCACCCCATCTGGCCCCATTGCTTTATCAACTCTTATTACTTCCAGTTCCTTCAGGACCCTTTCTCGTAAAGGGACTTGTGTCCATTTCTGCAACATTCTCACCCCTTTCACTCCATTCAGACCCATTACCCTCCTCTTCCTCAGTAAAGACTGAGCAGAAATACCTGTTCAATATGTCAGCTTTACTGTTGTCATCCTCCACACAGCCCCCATCCTCCCCCTTCAGTCTCACTATCCCTCCCTTTGCCTTTCTTTTTTCACTTATGTACCTGTAAAAGGTTTTGTCCCCTCTACCCACTGATTTTGCAATGTTACAAGGTACAATCAGAGACACAGAAAATCAAAGAAGAAACATCCAGCTGCCATCTTAGATTCAACTGCAGAACAGCTAGTACAAGAACAGTAAGTACAGCTAGTTTCTATTTAATGTTTTTTTAAACTAATTAACAGTTGTTTTTTTTTTTACATAAAAATAGCATATAACAAAACATTTTTTAGAAGGGCACTAGGTAGTGTTAGCATAAATAACAAATTATACTGCAAAGTGAAGTTACCAACATTTGAAATCAGAGCAATTTTGTAAACTTACCACCACAAATGACAGCTAAAAATTGAGGCAGTACACAGTGTGCACATGTTCTATAAAGGAACTAGCAGCCAATGCATGATCAGCACTCATGTGTTGTTGTTTAAACAGACCTATTAGCAAGCTACAATTTCTCTCTCAATTAGTTAGTAATATTGCAGTGTGCCACCCTATGAAAAGGAAGCATCTGCATAATGTGAGATGCTGTTTCTTAATTGGCAACTAGGTAATTATCTAAGCCAATAGATTGTTATGAAGCCACTGTTGCCAGACCATTAAGAAATTTGTAAATAAGGGAGGGAAAACTACATCTTGACATAGTACTGACAGGACACTGCAGGATACAGTCTGAATTTTCAGGGGTTAGATGTCAATTTCTCTGTGTAATCAACTTAGAATGGCAGAAAATAGCAAATGTACTTACTGATCAACCAACCTCCACCAGACATACTGTTGATCCATCTTTGAGGTAATGATTTGGGAGACAAAAAAATGGGTTGATTTGGTGGCAGAAGCAAAACTGGACCTGACTTCACTTAAAGAGATTTTACCCTCCTGCAAGATTGTCTGTTCTGACATCACAGAGATCATGGTCTGGCATGCAAAACAGTACATGTACCTACTCGACAGAGCCAGAAGAAAGTTTAACATTCAAATATCTGGATATTTATGCATGCTTGGGATGCATACCATATGCCACCCAAAAATTAAGCATTATAAAGATTGGCTATCATTACAAGACAGTGTGCATTTCTCACATGCTGGCAATTGCCTCTTCTTGGGAGTCCTCAGAGATGGCATCATCAGAGTGCTCTGAAGTTGTGTTGTGTGTGTGTGTGTGTGTGTGCATATGTGTGTGTGTGTGTGTGTGTGTGTGACTGTGTATGTGCCTGTGCTTGTGTTGTGTGAGTTTGTGTGAAGTCAGGACTCATCGGAGAGGAAAAGAGTGTTTTTTTTTTTGTAATGGAGGATCAGGGACAGTATGTGGCCCGTGGCAGGAGGGGAGCAGTGCACACATGTGGGGGTCATAGCCGGGTGGTGTTGGACCAGTCCAGAGTGTTTGGTCATCCTCCCTCTGAAAGCAGCAGCTGTAGCACCGCCAGTGCCATGTCCAGCAAGTCTACCACCACCACCATGACCTGTGGCAGCTGCAGGAGCTCCAGCAGCACCACCTCCACAGCAACAGGTGGAGCCCTAGGTCAGTGAACATGCTGCCAGCAGTACATCTGCCCCTACCGTGCCTGGTACCCCCCATCATATATTCCTTCTTATCTTTATTATTTACATACTGCAACAAGTCACACCATATATATGTTTGCACAAAGATGGACAGTGTCTGCACACACAGGAAGGAACACTGATGGCACATATGCAGTTTAGCACAGCATACTTGCACTGCTCGGTCCTGCATTTTGACAAACACTTCATGAGTTCTGACACAAAGTAAACATTACTGAGGCTCCAGAAATATTTCTTTTTTGAGATAGACATTAAAGCAGCAATGCAATAATCTGGTGAAACCTTTGACCTATACTTTTTCATGCTATTTTACATTGCTACTCTACTTACCTCCTGACTTGTATGATACCATTCTTACCAGTATTTGAGTCTGCTTTAGTACTCTTTTTCATGACTGAAATAATAAAAGAGCGCTCCTTTTAATACGGTGCGGACCAAGTCATCATCAGTATTTTCCGCTGTTTTTGTCCATCAGTCGTTTACAAATCACTTCTGTTGTGAGTAAAATTAACAATTATGCAGGAGGCAGTGTTTTCTGACCTCACAGAACAACATTTGTTCAAAAACAGCTGCAAATAGTGATGAAAACCGGGTCCAAGCCATATTAAAAGGAGTGCTCCTTTTAATTTTTCAGACATGAGAAAAAGTACTAAAGCAGACACACACTGTGAAAAGAAGGGTATCATACAAGTCAGGAGGTAACTAGTGGCTGGCAATCTAAAATAGCATAAAAAAGTACACGTCAAAATTTTCACCACATTGTTGCACTGCTGCTTTAATTTATAATTTAATTATGACATTATGTGCTCACAATCACAACACACAAAATTCAACTGTCTTGTGTCCAGAAAATTTCCAAGTGCTGACAAAGTGAAATGGGAGCATTACACCACATGCAAAGTCCCCCAGAATTAATTGCGCACTCACTCATGAGTGCTGTGATCACACAGAGTCCCCAGAATTTTTCTGCATCCACAAAATGCAACTGTCTTATGTCCAGAAAATTTACATACTGTGACAATGATTTCATGATGCACAGTGTCTTGCCAAACCATGTGCAGGAGGGATAACATGACAAGAATCCATTCAGTGTTCCATCAGAAATGATGACCATGAGAGAACTGTTGCTGGTCCAAAGTGTGCTGCGATTCCTGTGAATGCGATGCCATTACCTCAACTGGATGGAAGGGTGCCCTTTGTATGTACACTAATAGTAGCCTTGGTGAGTTGATATACATATATATATATATATATATATATAGATAGATAGATAGATATACATATATATATATATGTATATCTAGCTATCTATATATATATTTTCTAGGTGGGGTTGACATATATATATATATATGTACTCATAGTATTGTTTTGTATCACAGGTCACATACTGTTGGTGTGCACACTGCAGTGCTTGATAAGAAATGCTGGCATTGAAATTGGAAATTGAATGCTCTCAAGCCAATGAAGGTAAGTATTTTTTTGGGGTGGAGGGGAAGCATATTTGCAAGTAGGTCTCATTAATGGTTTATTATTTGGCTACTTCTTCACAGATTTCATCTGGATCCTTCTCCAGTCCAGTAATGATGGTCATGGTCATCGATTGAAATGACTTCTGCTTGTTTTATGTCTGCTCCAGCCCGGGGAGGGGCATGATGTTGAAGAAGTTCTTTGAATAAGGCAACTATGACACAACAAAGCATCTGGAAGTTTCCTACAAAAAGAAATGAAGGACTTATTACAACTTGATTGCAGCAGTAAGACATTTATGTTTCAGCGGTGGCTGTTCCACCACAGGCATCTGGATTAACACAGATAGCAAGCTGTCCCACTATAATCATCAGATCACAAATAAATTTAGTACCAGGCTGTGTAACAAATACACTGTGTCAGTGTCACTGCATCTCAACTCAAGTTACATTTTAAAACCATATCTTGTCAAGTAACATGACCTGGGTCCAACTTTTTCAACACTGCCATGGCTGCACAGCTGCAGATTTGGAATGCAGTGCATGATATGATGCAGAAATATTTTTTGTGACATACATGTCACCTAGTTTATGAATCATTAGTTGGATTTGTTGCACTGTTATGAAAAAAAGGAACAGATGAAACAAAATTGATATACTTACCAGCATGGATTGGAAATGGATATCTCATAGGTTCCTGTAGACAGTACTGCTGCTGTACCATTAATACAGACCTTCAGCGAAGGAGAGTCATTTGTTGTTAACCTATAAAAAAAAACAAAATATGTTGACTGTATCTGTTTGACCATTGCAGCTCAGAAAAGCAACAGAAAATAAAACACACAGCTAAAGGAAGTTGAATAGCATGAAAAACATTAGTACACATACTCACTTTATAGTTTCAACAGTAAGAAGCCTTGTGCCTGTGGCTGATGGATGTGATCTCCTGTTCAACTCCCTCTGCCTTGACGTGATCAAAACATGTAATGGAAAACATTGTCACAATGGTGGTGGTGGGTGGTGGTGGACTGGTGGTCATAGCTGAGGCACATCATGACATTCCCTCTCACATCTTCTTGCATCTGGTGGTGGTGATAGCAGTTGTAAACAGCTCTCTTATCTCTTATGGTGGTGGACGGGTGGTAGACACATGGTCACATTCCCTATGCTGGCAGTGGTAAACAGGTAACAGCGGTGTTACGGTGGTGGTAGTTTCAGGGCCAGGATATACTGTGCTCTGTGTTATACATGTGATGTGACATATGGAATTTGAGTCACTATGAGTGGGACACTGATTTAACTTTATGAAAAAGAAAACATGTATCATACAAGAAATGTGACAGCCTTTTAACCACTTAAGTTAAAACCTGACAACATTAACGTCATCATCATTCATCATCAACTTCATAAATAAAGCTGCCCTGACAGTCTTCTATGTCTGAATTCTGACCTCTGGGAAATTCTTTCTCCATTGTGTTATCATCTATGTTAGTGGTAGTCTGTTTCATGCTGCCACTGCCTCCAGGATGGTCCCTTTCTACAGCATCAGCTAAACCATGACTATGCCGGGGTAGGAATACTGAGGTTGTACTCTGAGCTGGTATGTGTCTCTCATTCATTTTTATGAATATCAGCAAACTGACATTTGCAGGAGACAGGTTTGTACAATGATCCTGAGCTATTACACCTGCTGAGCTGAATACTCTCTCAACACTCACACTGGAGGGTGGGCATGTCAGGTACTTCAGTGCCACAGCAGTCAGCTCTGGCCAGTCACTGACCTTTCCACTCCAGTATAAAAGGGGATCATCAGTGATTGACAGATGCCTGTTTTCAGACACATATGTCTCAACCATTCGCTGTGCTGCTCTAAGTCCAGTGTTTGATGCATCATCCGCTCCTCTGGAATCATTTATGTCACAAATCCCGACTTGGGACAAAGCCTCCCAAAGTGGGTTAACACCAACCGATGTCAATGACAGACCACCTAGAACTGCAGTCCCCTTCCAGCATATGCTTGATACTCCTCCAGGTTCTCCTTCAGCCTGATTATGCTGCTGAGGTTTACTGACCTTGGCACGTGACTTCTTTGCCCCATGAACCAAGTGCACCAGTTGCCCACTGACAGTTTTTACCTGCTCAGGACTGCTCTCAAGTACTGAGGCAATTCCACGTTTGTATCATGGGTCCAGCATTGTTGCTATTTCAAAGTTGTCACTACTCTGAATGCTTAAGATGTGACGATTCTGGTCAAATACTGTCAGTATGTGTTTCAGCAACACACAGCTAGCACTGTCTCTGGCAACATCAAAGCTATGCTGTACATTCACCAATGTCTGCCTCAGCACCCGCAGCAGTGAAATTGATTGGCTAATGGAGGCAGACTCACCACTTACTGCCTGTGTGGCATGTTCAAAAGGCCTCAAGATTGTTATTACAGAGTCCGTGAGGTGCCACTTTTCAGTCATCATAGACATAGAGGCCCCAGAACTGTCATGGCTAGTGTGCATGACATGATATTCTGAGATGGCTTTGTACTGTTCATACAACCTCAATCAATCAGTCAAGTCTTTATTTATCCAGACGTTCATTGTTGAGCAGAAGCTCATTTGCAAGATGGACCTGGGTGGAGCATGAACAATTCTATATACAGGTCAACACAGGTATTTACAAGGCAATACAGATAATACTGTTTACAGAGAGGAAGAAAAAGAAGTTCATATGTACATAGAATTATACAGATATTGTACAGATTACAGGGTATTTGCACACATAGAAGTGTCTATAGGAAGATAAAGCAGGTTATCTAAGGTTGCAGGAGGAAGTAACGGAAGAAAAAAATAAAATAAAAATATACACCAGGTAGAGGCGAAGGTGGGGGAGAAGGGAGGGAGGTAGGGGGAGAAAGGCTAGGAGGGCACAGTGCACAGAGAGGAGTTGGTAAAATGGGATGTAGAAAAGGTGGATGGAGAAAAGGAGTATGTGTGATCCCTGGGATTGAATACTGTAAAGTACGGGGCATGGTAGGATGTCACAACCCAGGGGTAGTGAGCTCCTAGCCGAGGTTGGGAAAGGAAGGATAAGGGGATGGGTGGGCCTTGTGTTGACGAGACAGGGGGATAAGAGAGAACAATTAGGCTTGTATAAAGTGGAGTTCCACCAGGTGACAACTTCCAGCTTCAAGCGGTGCTGCGGGAGGCTGTTTTGGATCTGCAACTGCCGAAGCTGGTCACGGGCCTTTGCAGAGTGTGAAAAGTGAGAGTAGATACGGCGTGCAACTGTCAGCATTCCCTTTACATCAGGGTGCTGCAGAAACTCCTGCACCACAAGATTTAAACAGTTTGCCATGCATGGAACCTGAAAAAAGCCACCATTCACGATGCATTTCACCACATTTGACCCATTGTCACTTGCTATGAAGCTAGCTCTCAGGGGCAGGGAGTTCAGCCACTTGTCAATTTCAGTCAGTACCACATCCAACATGTTTTCACCAGTGTGTGAACAGGTCACATTGCACATAGCAATTGTTGCATGTTGTCGAATTCCCAGAAGATCGCTACCACAACACTCCACCTTTCTACACTGATTATTCACACTACCAACAGCACAAAGGACCCCCAGCACCTGCTCCCAGTGTGCAGTTATATTCAGATATGAACTCCCCGCTGTTTTGCCACTTGTCCACATATCCATATTTACATAGATGAATGGAGAGGAGACATGTTAAAGGGCATGTCTTACTGAGTCGGACACAGTACAGTACAACTCAGGGACAGCATGGGTCAAAAAGTATGTCATGGATGGGACTTTCCATTTTGGACAGGCACATGCAGCAAACAACTGGAACCCAGAATTCTCTATAGAGGAGAAGGGCAAAAGATCAATTGCCAGCATTTCAGCTACAGCAGCATTAAGTTCACGTGACACTGTATGATTGGGAGGATAGTTCAACTTATGTGCAAAAACACTCTGTAACGTGGGCTGACCTAAATGTTTTACGTGGGGTGTGATGACAAATGGTTCTGCTATGCGAATCACAGGGGGTGGAGTGTGGATATGTGATGAAGATGGTTGCACAGCTGAAGACAAACCCAGAAATGCAGTTATTTTCCCACATTTATCAACAGGGGTTGATGAACCACTTGCACTAGACATATTGCATTGACCAACACCACCACCAAAACTGCTACTTTCACCACCACTGGACAAGATTTCAAAATCATTCTGCTCCTCCACCTTATCAAGCCTGTAGTAATCCTCTGCTGTTAATTCATCACTACTGCACACATTTAATTTTCTACTTGATGTTACAGTCATGGAAGGAGATAACATGCTAGTTATAGTTGATGACGAGGGTGAATGCCGCACTGTGTATGCTGTCCCCCTGTGCCCAGATGGCTTCCCTTTTAACCTTGACTCACACACACCTAGCAAACCTGGTAGACTGCAACTGACTCATCTTTTGCATCTTGCACAAAAAGATCCTTTACAAGGGATTGTGATGCTCTAGTTTTAATATGTCCCCCCTGATGCTGCTTACTGGACTTTAATTTTTTTAAGCCATGAAGTGGGTGGTGTGCTACATGATTTTCAGTGCAGGACACACTTGGACTGCAACTCACAACCACAACTACCTATCATTATTACTGGGTCATCATCATCAACTGAAACTGGTAAATCACAACTTTTTATGGGGGGGGGGTTCAAACAAACCCAAACACATCCACCTTGAATTTCTTTTTCTCCAATTCCCAACAGGGGTCACTGACATTATCATCATATTCATCGACATCATCCACATCATCTGCTTGGATGCTGGCATGTGACCTGCATGTTGCAACCATAGCAACATCATCATCATCAGCACCACCATCACTTGAAATTGTTTCACCACACCGTAAATCACTGCATGGCAAATGTGTGACCTGAACTGCAGTGGAAGAAATGTGACATTGTGTGCTATCGCTGACATGATGATCAGAACCCTCATGTTCGGTTACTGGAATGCTACTGGAGAGTATGACATCATCTAGACTGTTACTTACTAGCACTGCTTCACATGCCACTAAATTTATGGACATGGTAAGCTGGTCAGAAGTGGAACTTAAGGCCGCAGTACTCATACCACCACCAGCAACTGCACTAACACCACCAGCTGGGACAACATCATCTCCTTCAACTATGAGTGAAGCTACTGATTACACTGTAAAAAATAATGAAGGAGAAATACCTTTCCTCACATCAGCAAAGCACTTCTGTGACTGCATAATACTACGCCCACAGACAATCTTACCACTGGCAGCAATGCCATGGCGAGAAAGAGCTTTACTTGCATGGTCCTTTGTGGGCATTTTGGGGGATCAACAAGAATATTCTAAACAAATTTAGATTTTGGAATGTTCACTCTGGGTGGGGGCTGGGGGGGACACTTGATATGAAGCCAAAAAAACAACTGTGGCTTCAACAAGAGATACAGACGCAAAGTCACAACAAGTTCAACAACACCTTAACTAACCAGTGGTGCTCTCAAGTCACAAAAAATCCAATCTGGAAAAGAATACCTCTTGCTGGTGGTGCACCCCTTTATGGTGACACCCCGATGGCAAAATGGGAAAAAAGACCATTACAGCTACATTCATGGTAATGGTCCTTTTTACCTGTTTTGTCTTCCTCCAGTGTTCCGTCCCCTCCCTGGCCCAACTCCGACCTGGAATTGGAATCTTAAAGTCCGGGGGTGTGGGTGGCAGAGCCCCCTGCATGGGGGTTGTGGGGGGCACAGCCCCCCACAGAAAACACCCACAGAACAGGTGGCACAATACCTGCGTCGGTATTGTGCCTTCGCTGTGGGGGAGATCAGCATTGTTGCTGCCGACATAACTTGGTGCTTCCCTTGCCGGTGGGGGTGGGGGGCACTGACTGCAGATTACAGCACTGCAAAACCAAGAAAAGATAGCACAATGGCAGTACAAAATCATGCAGATGCAGTGGATAGCAGGTTCACACTGCTGCGCCTGCAATTACACTGTGGCACAATAAGAGGTGTATTATTTGATGTCACGCACTGCACACACTCTCACACAATTTGTCTACAAGTAATGCATAGCAAATTGAAAACTTCAGTAATATATAATGTATTTTAAGTAGTCTGAAATTATGCACTGCTGCACCAGGTCCTCCAATCCACAACACACACAATCAGCAAAAAATGCCACCAATTACTGAAAATATTACTGTGTGTACATTAACACAGTCAGTTATACAAGCAAAATATAACCAAAATACAAAGAACTTCCTATTTCTCCAATTTAAGTCTATGTACACCACAGATACGCCCCTCCCCCAAAGCACACTTCCACTGTCTCTCAGTACACAGACTGAATGTAGTACATTAACATTCAAAATCCATACATAAACAGTAAACACTCGATGATATGAGCACATGATGATTTCCTACAATCAATGAACTAAAGTTTCAGCAACACAATGACTCAAAAAGGCTTTTTTAACAGCTTTTAGAAGGTTTGAATCACAGAGAGCTCTCAGAGCAGGCGGTCTCCAACTGCTTCCTACACCTAACTGAAGCTGTGCAGAACAATCTAGAGCCCATGTGACCTGAAATCCCATGAATCACTGCAAAATCCACCTCTGGATCTTAAAACAAGGTGAAGTGAGGTGAAGTACATTGTTCTCAATGTACTTTGCCTTAATTTTTGTGAAGTAGTGGTTAGGAGAAGGCGGAACAACACAAAGTCATTGTTTTCAATGGACTTTGCGTTACCGCCTATGACGCGAAGTACTCCACTTTGAGCTGTGGAGCACTCTGTGAATCCGCCTTCACTCTGCGGATCACTCCATGGAGCAAATTGAGGCCACTTCACCCACTACTACTCACCTACACAGACACAGTTGCGAAACATGACAGGGAGGTAAAATAATGTAGCAGTATATATCAGTGCAGTAATAGAGTGTACAGGCAGTATAGGAGGCAGTATGGTGCAGTGATTTAAGGCTCTGAGCTGCAAACCTGGAGACCTGGGTTTGAATCCCACAGCACCCACTTGCATACTGTGTGACCCTGAGCAAGTCACTTAACTTCCCTGTGCTCCCAGGTCGCACCTGTAAAAAAGCTTTCAGCTTAGTGTGCCACTCCTGGTTAAACAAATAAAAAAAAAGAAAAAAACAGTGTTATCAAACAATCTTTAGACAGTAATAACAGTGTAAAACATGACTGCAGTTAACATTTTTAAAAACGGATATTGCTTGTACAATAAGAATACATTAACGTGTTATAAAAAAGTATCACATAATACTATGTCACACATCTCCATCAGTTATTGAATAAGCTGTATCTTACGTTTTTCAGAAAATGGTGAATATCTGGACTGTTAAAGAGTTGCCTTTGCTTGCTGAAGTGGTGGGGAGGAAAGCAGACATGAAAATAGTAATGAGGAGCACAAACTTGTGGCTGGAGCAAACCTGGAAGGCAGTGAACCTGTACTTGCATTAAAAACTTTAAGTACATAATAAGACCCCAAAGATGTGCAAGCGGAAATGGAAGCTACTGAGGCAAAGGTTATGACCTTCTGGAATGCCCTGAGCTACCAATGCAGGATCTGTGCTTGTACTACCTGGCATACAAATTGTGGGAGAAGGCTGTCAAGCCACATGAGGGCAAACGTGTCATCGTCCATAAGCAAACAATAATATTTGAAATAAACAACATGTTTGTGTAGTAATAAAACTGTGTTGTTGACGGTGTTGCACAAGGCACCAGTAGTATAAAAAATATATCACTTTTTTAGGGTATGTGCAAGTGTGATGGTTAACTATAAAAATTGAGGTATATGTATTGCTTCAATGAAAAGTGTTGTTTTTTGGGGGTGTGGTGTAGGTGTTATAATGGGACATTCACTTGCTAAGAC
Organism: Neoceratodus forsteri; assembly: GCA_016271365.2. Taxonomy (NCBI): domain Eukaryota; kingdom Metazoa; phylum Chordata; order Ceratodontiformes; family Ceratodontidae; genus Neoceratodus; species Neoceratodus forsteri. The sequence goes on from CM057453.1 coordinate 270,745,453, forward strand.
AATGCATGCACATATTTTCTTAAATCTAATTGTTTTCATATAAGAGTGATGCAACAAAAAATATGTAGTCAATAACGAGTACTGTACCTGTTATTTCAATATCTAGTACCTACTGTTTTGTAGTTTGGTGCATTTCCTAACCAACACAGTATAATGTTACACTGATTAAATATACAAATTTCATTTTTACATGAGTGGGGCAGTAATGTTAGCAGGTGTATTTTAGTTGTGTGTGTCAATTCACCACACAGTCATTGTGTAGATGTGTGTAGATCTGGTGGAAGTGTGTGGGGGCCGGGGGGCATTCCCTGACTAATACAGTGGAAGTCCTTAGTAAGCAAACATATGGGTGGTTTAGAGCACTGAGGTCTAACATCAATATGATAGAAGGCATCCTTGGGATGGCAGAGAAAGGGGAGATATTGCTGATGGGGTACCTGAATATGCCAGATGTTGACTGGAGCACCTTTGCTGCTGCCACATCCATGAGCAGGGCCATTCAGTGATATTGTTGCTGTGACCTCATTAACCAGCAGCTGTTCTACTCAACTAAGAGTTAATTGCATGACCGACTCTGTGCAAGTGGCCAGTATTCAACTATATATGTTTAGACTAGCACGAGTATGTAACGTAAATTGTTTATTTGGGCTGTGGCAATGAAGTAACTATCCAGTGATTAGTTCTATAGATGGGGTGGAGGTGGTGGGAGGATATTCCATGGCTAATACAATGACAGTTCCCAGTGTTGAAACATATGTGATTGATAACAATCAAGTTGTGATGTACATATTTAGTGTATCAGTTGTAGTGTGCCTGTAAACTCAGTATCCAGAAACAGTCATTGTGTGTGTGTGTGTGGTGGGGGGGTGGGGGGTGCAGAGTAGTGGAGCTTTCATAACTCTGAATTTGCAATGTACCATTCTTGCAAACATATCTGTATTTATTATCAGTGATGTCAATGGTAATGTTAACTGATTTATTTAGACTATAATTCTTACCTCAGTGTCCAGTGACTAGTGTTGGGGGGGCAGGTATCAGTTGAGTAAGACAATGTAAGTTCCTAGTGATCAATTATACATGAGGTTGTTATTATTGTCATGTAGCATTAACATTTAGTGGATCAGATGGTCAGTAGCTGGGGCCTCATGATACAGTACCTGATGTGTTAGGGGTGAGGGTGGGGGGAAGGATGAGACCATGCAAGGTCCCAGTATCCCAACATATGTGTTCTTGCTACCAGTTAGGTGTAATGTAAATAATAAGTGGTTCATTTTGGAAGTGACTGTGAACTCATTATCCAATCACTAGTGTTGGGAGATGTGTGTGTAGAGTGGGACTTATTCAGTAAGATAGCGTTTAAGTTATTTGTGATCAAACATACATGGTTGTGACAGCATTAAGCAGTACAATTAATATTTCAGGGATGAGTTGAGTTAACCTGTGATGTCATGATCCACCACCTGTGGGCGTGGTAGGGGAGGGTGGGGGGATACATTCAAAAACTAAGACTGTGCAATCTCATATTCTTCAAAACTATCTGTAGTTGACACCAGGGAGGTGTAACAGTAGTGTTGAATGGTTTATTTAAGCTGTGAATGTGAACTTAGAATTCAGTTAATAGTGTCTGTGTGTGGTGGGGGGTCACTGACAAACACAATTGAATGTACTAGTGTTCAAAGATATATGTTGCTGGCATCACAGTGGTATAACATTAATCTTTAGAGGATCGCTTGAACTGTGCCTGTGTCCTCATGATCCTGTGGATACTGTCTACAGAACTTCTTTTGTTGCATTGTGTACTGCCTGAGTATGGATACATAGTACAAAAACACATATAGGATAGCACTAGACATGTACAACATAGCTATAAAAAGTACATTTCTGTAACAAAACAATCATTTATTTATATTGTATCACATTACTGTTTCAGAGCCTATTAAAAGAAGTCCTACTAGGCCGGAGGTAGTACCAGCTCAGGGAGAGCAGATGGAGAAGGTGGGGTCTGATAAAGATGATTGTCATCTTTATTGAATCATCTGGTAAGTACATGATATAGTTAATAAAAAGGCATTCCAGTTACATAGCACTGTATGATAATAAAACATTATTATCATGTGCATGGAAACTAGTAGATTTGTGTCATATGTAACTAATTTATTGAATAAGATACAGCTCAGTATGTCTAAAATAAGGAGTAATTGGTTTTCTTTTGTTAGTGTCAAGTGTGGTATGATATATTGCAATTAATAGTACAACTAGTATACAATCCATGTAATTATTAATCTAAATAGTAATGTTATATACAGTAACATAATAAGCATGTACTGTTAAGACAATAAGGTCTAGTAATACTATATACTTCAGTTAGTGTTTTATCGTTTAATGAAAGACAGTATCATGTCTCTGAATTAAAAAGTAATCCATTATCTGTTAATCAATATACAAAAAGAAATACTAAAATGAAAGTACACATACAAACTAAATAATATCAAACAATTTACTAGAACAATTCTCAAAAACAGAATGCAATAAATAGTATGTATTAAATATTGTCATGTATTTACAAGCAACAGACCCTGGAGAGACTGGAAATGATGGTCCACCTGTTGTAGTGAAGCAGGAGGCAGACAATGGTATTGAAGGTTAGTACCATAGTTACTATAACTGTTGTGGGGGGGGGGTCAATCCCTGTGTGAGCTAATTCAAGCTTAAAGTGTACAAACACATGTATAGCTGCTGCTAGGCATGTATTACATTGCTGTTTTAGAGTTCAGTTGGCAGTATCCCTCAAATAACAGTCTGTCTGTATTTTGTCTCCACCCCAAATCAATTGTATTTCTATTGTTCACCACTGCCTATTGTAAATCTCCTGGGTAGCTCCTGAAAATAGTCATGCCTTGGCTAATGGCACCTACCCAGTAAACAAAAAATAAATAAATAAATAAATTAACTAGTGTTGGGGGGGAGGCATTCCTGAGAATGTTAAAGGGCACAGTGTTCTTACATATTTGTGTCCATTAACAGTACAGTGTGATGGATATGTTTACTGCTTCACTTAGTTTGTTCTTGTAACCTCAGGACACAGTGCCTCATCTTTGATGAGGTCGGGGGCTGCACAGAAGCTGATTGCAAAATGTGAAACCATTCCAAAACGTTTATGTGCTTGCAGTCTGGTGTGTCGAAAGGGGATGTTTAAAACACTATTGGTCTTTGTGGATGAGGTTAGTATTCAATGAATTTTGTTTGGGCATATCGCGTCGGCTACCAATGTCACAGCCACAAATCCCATAATCCAGGTTGTAACACAATTTTGAAACATGACACTACTGTTAGCAGTACCTGTATGCAATTCCTGTAAATGTAACCATTGTAAGTGTCACACACAATTGCATGCATGTTAAATGAAACAGTAAACTGTTATACAGTATGGTGTAATGTTGGTATGCATACCACACACTTGATTACCCCTATCAAACTAAGTTGTAAATAGCTGGTAATACACGTGAACTTGCAGAATCATCTGCAGCACACTGTGTCACTTATTTGAGCATGCCAACAACCCGCAAGTGCCACCTCTCAAGCACCAGTTAACAGAAACAAAGTGCTGTGTTTGAAATAGAAATTGCTGTCCAGATACTACATAGAATAGTGGATGGACAACTCTATGCACAGCCACTGTGTCTTGCCACCTCGGGAATCACATTCCCATAGACCTGTCTATGTTTCTTCTCAAGTTAACAGGTAATCAGCAACCCTTAGTGGCAAACACACTGGTTATGCATAGTTGCCCATCCACTGTCCAACATACAGTATGTGTTAACGTATACACATTAATTTGTATTGTGGCCTTGACCTCGACAAAGAGTGGTGGTTTTGGAGGTGTCATTCAATTATTGACGCAGTTAAAAGTCCCAGTGTTATGCCATTTGTGTATTTACTATCATTGATGTGTAACACTTATTTATAAGGTTTTAGTTAGTCTATGTCTGTTACCTCAGGATACACTAACTGTTCTTTATGTGCCTCTGTGTGTCAGTGGTGGGGGGGTGCAGGGGGGTGCAGCTGTGGTTGAGATTCCCTGTTTGAGGACAAGCAAGTTCTACGCATCAACCATAGTGTGTGGGATGGAGAAACAGACAAAGTTAAACATGTGAAATGTGAGAACACGTAAAACTATTTCATGTCACCAGCCCGGTGGTACTGAGGGTTGAGGTGCTGGATGCCTTAACATGTGCTATGCAGGTGACCCATTTTCGGGAACGAGCATGGACCACTGGGCGTTGGCAGGGACGGAGCAGGATGAAGCATCCGATGGACTGCTGTCCTGCTCCAGGGAGGGGGGATCTTCCTAGTCAGTGCATGATCAACTCCTGGTGGAGGCCGAGGGGCTAGGCACTGGCTAGCAGCTTGAGGCGGAGTTTGGGCAGATGTCTGGAGGGAGCATCTGCAGATGCGCCACGCTCCACTCTGCCAGCGTGATTGCATGCCCCAGACTCCAGGGGATAAATAAAAAAGGAAATACGGCATCTTTCAAGCTGCTTGATGGCCATCTGTACATTCGCCAGACTTACACAATGTCTGCACTGGATCTGTGTTCAGTAGGGAGTTGGGGGCCTCCCTGCCACCCTGCTGTAGGGGGGAAGTCACATGGGTATAAGGTGTCAGCGTGGAGTTCCAATGGAGGTGGACGGCGGCTGGATCCCTGACCCAAATAAGAAACATAGAAACATAGAATTTGACGGCAGATAAGGACCGCTTGGCCCAACCAGTCTGCCCATTTCCCTACCTAATGGATAAGCTGCAGATCCTAGTTAACCAGCAGCCTACTTCTTCCTACCCCCACCCCATAGAATTGCCTTATGACTGTCCCATGCATGCTTGAATTCCACCACGGTTTTGACTCCACAACCTCCTCCGGAAGGCCGCTCCATGCATCCACAACCTTTCTGTTAAAAATACTTCCTTGTTACCTCTGAGCTGCCCCCATCTTCAAATTGTGCCCCTTGTTCTTGCAAACCTCTTTATGAAAGATGCTACCTCTTGGACTTTGTTGATTCCCTTGAGGTACTTGAAAGTTTCTATCATTCCCTCCTTTCTCAAGGCTATACATATTAAGCTCTTTAAGTCTCTTCATATGTCTTCCGGTGCAGACCCTGCACCATTTTAGTTGCCCTCCTCTGGACAGCTTCCATCCTGTCTATGTCTTTCTGGAGATTGGGTCTCAGAACTGCACACAGTACTCCAGATGGGGTCTGACCTGCTGTCTGTACAGAGGCATAATAACTTGTTTTCTACTGGTGATGCTCTCCTCATGCATCCCAGTATCCCCAGCCTGCCTTGCTGCCCTCACATTGCATGCCCACCTTTAGGTCATCTGATATGACTACCCACAGGTCCCTTGCCATTTTTGTTGTTGTTAGTATCTCACCCCCCATTGTGTACTCTTCCCTTGGGTTTTTGTTTCCCAGGTGCATTACCTTGCACTTCTTAGCATTGAATCTATGCTGCCATACATTTGACCATTCCTCTAACCTTGCCAAGTCCCTTCTCATCAATTCCACCCCACCTTGTGCATCAACTCTGTTGCAGATCTTTGTGTCATCTGCAAAGAGACATACTTTTCCTTCCAGTCTCTCTGCAATGTCGCTTATAAAGACATTGAAGAGGACCGGTCCTAATACTGAACCCTGCAGTACCCCACTAGTAACCCCCCTTTCTTCAGAGTGGACTCCATTTACTATTACTCTCTGTGTCCTATTCTCCAGCCAGTTCTTTACCCAGGCTGTCATCTTGGGACCCACTCCCAGGCTGGCTAACTTGTATATTAATCTTGTGTGGGACTGTGTCAAATGCCTTGTTGAAGTTTAGGTAGGCCATGTCCACAGCCCTCCCTGATCTACTACTTTTGTCACCCAGTCAAAGAAATCTATCAGATTCATCTGGCATGACCTTCCCTGCCAGAATCCATGCTGCCTGGGTCTTGTGCCCTCTGGCTTTTAGATACTCGACAATTCTTTCCTTCAGAAGTGATTCCATCATTTTCCCTATCACTGAGGTTAAACTAACAGGTCTGTAGTTTCCTGCTTCTGCCTTGCTCCCACTTTTGTGAAGGGGAATCACATCTGCTCTCCTCCAGTCCTCGGGTACCACTCCATCCTCCCATGATTTGTTAAAGAGGGTAGTCAGTGGTGTCACTAGTTCTACCCATAGTTCTTTTAGAATTCTGGGATAAATCCCATCAGGCCCCATTGCTTTGTCCACCTTCAGTTTTAAGAGTTCTTTCATAACCCTTTCTTCTGTAAATGGGCTGGTATCAACTTCTGCATCCAGAGTGTTTCTACTATTTGTTTTAGGTACCGCCTCTCTTCATTTGTAAATACTGAGCAAAATATTTGTTTAGTATCTCTGCCTTTTCACAGTCTCCCTCTGCCCACCCTCCCTCCCCTTTATTAAGCCTCACTATCCCTCCTTGGTCTTCCTTCACTCCTGATGTGCCTATAAAGGTTTTATCCCCTTCTTAACTGAGTTGGCTATCTTTTCCTCGGTTTGGGCATTTGCTGTTCTGACTGCCTTCCCAGCTTCATTTTGCTTTAACTGATACAGTTCTCTGTCCTGCTTCTTCTGCATTCCTTGTACTTCCTGAATGCTTCTTTTTCTCTTGAACCTTCACTACCACTTCCTTTGAGAACCATAGTGGTTTCTTACATTGTTTTGTTTTGTTTATTTGCTTCACACAAAGGCTCATTACCTCTGTGATGGCAGTTTTATTATTCCCATTGTTCTTCCACCCTCCTTCCTGCCCATTTGCTAGTGCATTCCTTAGGCACTCACTCATTTTGGCAAAGTCAGCCTCCTAAAGTCCAGTACTTTTGCCTTTGTATGGCTTGACTCTATTGCTGTGTTTATTAGAACATACTGTTCGATGGTCGCTAGTTCCCAGATGGCTACCCATTTCTACATCTGTGATCGTCTCTCCATCTCCATTTGAGAGAACCAGGTCTAAGATTGCTCCCTCTCGAGTGGGCTCCAATACTAGTTGTCTAAGGCATGCCCCCTGTAGGGCATCTAGAATAACCCCACTCTTCGAAGTGGCGGCTGCAACTGCACTCCAGTTAACATCTGGCATATTCAGATCACCCATCAGCAATATCTCCCCTTTTTCTGCCATTCTAAGTATACTTTCTATCATTTCCTTGGATGCGAGGATGTGGGAGCAGAAAGGTGGCCAAGGAGGTACACATAGAATAAAAAAAAAACTATTACATGTCCAGTCAATGGCTGTAAATAAGATGAGTAGTACTCTTCAACAGGTATTAGAAAAAAACTATGGAAGCACAGTATTAAGCAACTGACTTATTAACTTTGTTAAATGTGTCAACATATTACCAAAGCTATTTCTTATGAAATGGAATCAGAAATTGATTTTAAATATTTCTGTTTACAGCTTCCAGCAGCAGTCCAGCCACCAACAAGCCATACTGTCATCACTGCAGCTGTGTCAACATGGTCATACAGAAGCTGGACCAAATTCAAGAGACCCTCATGGCCATGCTGCATCTCCAGCAGCAAACACGGGGTATGCTGCAAGGCTGTGAGGGGTCTATCCAGCTTCTATTGGAGCCTGTTGACACAGCTGCAGAACAACCACAACCATCTGCAGCCGCTGCTTCACCACAAGTACAAACGGGTGGACCAACAACTGAAAGTCTTCCTGTGGATGTATGAAGACCCCACCCCTCCATACAGATTAGTACCTCAGGGCTACCTGCCTCAGCAGCTTCCATTTCCATGTTGCCTTCCAGGTCTGCTCCAACCCTACCCTCCCCACCACCTCCACAAAAGAGAGGCACATCTCTAAAGACTTTTTTTTTTAAATCAGAATTAATTTTTTACTTCAAATCTGAATACTATTTTTTTTCAAGAAAATGGAAGAAATCCAAGTACTTTATTTTGCAGTTAAGAAATGCTATTTTTGTATCTGTAATATTTTATGTTTATTTTTACAAATAAAATCAAGAAATCAAAGCTTTTATATATTTAACAGTTGTGTCCTACTTATACATACAGTATAAATATAGAATGAGTCTCTGTATGTGAAGGGTGGGGGCACTCAGTGGCTCAAAGAGCACAAGACCACAGTATTCTGCCATATATATGATTGACAACAGGAATATTTAACAGCTATGCTTAGAGGTTCAGACATCGTGGTGAGCCATGGTATCATCAGGCCTAACTCTTACACCATTCCATGTGTAAACTTGTTGATATGCTACAGTATAGGAGAATAGAGTGAGAGTTAGTCTGTACAACACCATGCCATACCCTGATGTCTGTTGTTGTGTGGAGTATGGGGGGTGGGGAGGTGTGACATCATCTTACTTTGTAACATTTGTCGCATTCTAATTTTATGATGAAAGTACTGTAACATCACAGTACAGTCCTTTGATGTAAGCAACTGACATATCACTGGGTGGTGAGGGTGGGGAGATATTCTTTCACTTACATAGTGCAAGTACACACTGTTGTAATATATGTGTGATTCATATTAGGGAGGCATGACAATAATGAGTACGGGTTTATTGGGGCTGTGTCTGTCAACTCAAGAGACAGTGGCTAATGTTGGGAGGGGGTTGCTGGTCATTTTGCTATTAACAAAAAAGAAGTCACTGTCTTCAAACATATATGTGTTTCATATCAGAAAAGTATTACATTAATGTTCAGTGCTTTAGTTGGGGTGTGGCTGTCATGCCAGTATTCAACACCTGTTTTTTTTTTTTTTTTTGGGTGGGTGTTGGATGGGGGTAGGGATATTACCTGAGTAATACAACAGAATGTCCCAGGCTGAACTATCACCCCATTCCAAGTGTCAATAGATTAATATGCTACAGCATAGGAGAATGGGGTGAGAGTTTGGCCTACTGACCCCATGACACACCACAACATCTGTTGGTGTGTGTAGTGTGGGGGTGGTGGGGTTGGGGGAGCTTGTTGGGTGGGGTTAACCCTAACATCACAGTATTCCTGAACTCAAATACTCACCTCGATTTTGTGTGTGTGTGTGTGTGTGTGTGTGTGTGTGTGTGTGTTTGTGTGGGTGTGGTGTTGGAAGGAGTGAGTTTGGGAGTTGTATTGCAATGCAGTTGTTGAAGCATGTCGTTGCCATATAATAGTGTATGTGGCATGCGTGTCAGTGCGTGTAGTGGAGAAGTTCAAGTTCATTGTAGGAAAACTGCATTGAGCAAGCTCATTCACAAGGAATAAGACACTCAGTGACATAAACAGTGCAAGAACACAATATTCTGACATATGTCTGATTGCCACCAGAAATCTGTACCAGCTGTGTTTAGAGGTTCGTACATTAGGGTGTGCCATTGGGTCATCATTGCAAACTTCCACCCCATTCAATGTGTAAGCAGTCTGATATGCTACAGCATAGGAGAATTAGGTGTGAGTTATGGCTGATGCCTGTATGGCACACACTAAAGTCTGCTGGTGTGTAGTGTGTGGGCATGGGGGAAGGGGTTAAGGGATGTGGGAGGGTGGAGGGAGGATGAGGGTGGGATAACACTAACATCACATATTCTAACTTTTGTTGCTGTGCTACAACCCCTAACTGATGATTGACACAATTTTTTGCAATTAATTCCCCCTTTTTTTTTGAGAAAGTAACTGTAATGTGGTACTGGGAACCTGGGCCCTTTGTGCCCTGTGTTCCCCTCGTGCTGCCAATTTTTTGCATAATGATATGCATATGTGGTAGTGCAGACTGTGTGGGCCCTGCACCCCCACTTACACATAAGTGCATAGCCATGCAGCATCTGTATAGTACTGAAAAGGAACCCTTGTAATACTAAATTGGCAATATCTTAGTAACCGTAGAAACTATGGAAAAAAATCCACTGCAGGTTTAATCAAGGACTTTGAAACTTCCTCACAAGCTTAGTATAAGAATAAAAAATCTGTATCTCACACCGTTTCCGAGATGCGGATGTTGAAAGGCGCCACAGGTGCCGCAATGTCAGCCTATGGGAAATTCCTCAACTTCGGAGTACTATAAATATGGGCCTGTTGAATATTTTAGGACCAAACCTTGAAAAAGCACATTTGTGTGACCAGGGCTTATCACCCTGCAAATATCAGCCCAATAGCCCCAACCATTTTGGTGCAGTGGGATGGCAAAGAATTTCTTTTTGGGGGGCAAAGTACTGTTACAAATTGCGACACTTTCCCAAAACTAGGCACGTCACTTTCATGATTTGTGAAAGTGTCACAGCCATTTCTGTTGAAATTTGCCACACCACGGCAGGGTCTGATCTTTAAAAAGGCATTTCTGGGGGAGTGTTACCCAAACAAAAATAGTGCTGTGATCCTCATGGCCTGACTAGGTAAACACAACAGTCAGTGTTTACCTAGGGGGTCCCCAAATTTAAATGGCAGGCATTTTTTTCTCTCACTAACTGGAAACAAGATGGCCACTGCATGACAGTAAAAGGGCCACTTGTGACAGTAAAATGTAGTGGCGGCAGCTTTCGAGAGACACATATATTTTTTTCTCACTAACTATAATGGGAAACTTGTTTTTTTAATAACTTTTGAATGGTTTAATATGTTTTCACCAAATCTTCAAAAGGCACATCAGTAATGCAGACTGCATCTTCCCTAAAGATTTCAGACCAAATGGACAAATTGTGCAAGCTGTAGAAACGTGCAAAGAAACATGCAAAAACCCCTTTTTTGCCATTTTTGGGCACTCTGCAGTTCCACAATTGTTCATCCAACCATATTGCAACTTGTAAGATCCAAAGATCTGGGACACCAGACCGCACATGCAAAATTTCAGGCAAATCTGCCATATGGTGGCAAAGTTAATAAAGTGGAAAACTTGGGGTTTAACACAGAAGTGGCCGGCCAACCCTATCTATACTGGCGCAACCGCGTCTGTATAATATATATATATATACATATATATATATGTGTGTGTATATATATATAGTAGGGGTGCGGTTGCACCCCTGTAGTTAGGGCTGAGTAGGCAGTTCAATGTTAAACTCAAAATTTTGCACTTTAATAACTTTGAAACTGTTGAACGGATTTGCACAAAATGTGGTATGCTCCTTCCCGTGAGGTAGATCTCTTTACCTGGCAAGTTTTTTTTTGCGGTAGTATATGTGGTCTCTGAGTTGCAGAGAGGTGAAAAAACATGTTTTTACCCTTTGACTTTGCTGGTATTTTTCTTTGAACTTGCCTACAGCCAGAGGGTTTGTTTATTTGGTATGAAATTTTCAGGACTGAAAGGAGCTACCCCACAGATGTGCATTTTGCGATTCTGGTGAAAAAAACAACAAGCCATTTTTAAGTTATTGCAATTCAAAACTTTGAAAAAATGTTAATGAACATGCTCAGTAGGCACTTCAATATAGCTGTGTGATACAAAAGAGGAATCCTGCATTGTATGAGAAAATTCCTCTTCTGTATGGTCGCCATATTTGTTTTCAGTTTTGCCTGAAAAATTTAGAATTGGAAAAGTCCCAAAATTATATTCTGGGGAGGAACAAACACATGCATCTTGCTTATTGGGACCGCCTAGGTGCATTCTGCACTTTTCTTCTCAGAAAATGCCCATAGAATGTGTTTTATTTAACATTTAAATTCTTTGTTTGTATCGGCATCATACGAAGCGGGATAATAGTTTATATAATGAGATACGAACTACAATCCTACTTAGTAAGTCATATGAAGTAGGAACTTAGTTTGTATCTCATCATACAAACTAAGATCCTTCTTTGTATGCCTCTAATGCAAACAATGAATTTAAATGTGGATATCTCAGCCATTTCTTGATAGTTTCTCACCAAATTTTCAACATAAGCATTTTGGGACCCCACCTGTCATTTTGTTACTCGTGATTTCATGGTCACTGCATAGAATCACCTTTTGGACTAACAAAATGACAGTCCCAGTGTTCATGAGGGGAGGTGTCAAAAAGCCTGTGTTGAAAATTTGGTGCAAAAAATCCAACAAACGTCCGTGTTACAAGCGTGCATTGTGCAGCTTCTATGTACACTTATAACTTCACCAATTTTTTATATTTTTACTCCAGATTTTCAACATTGCAAGTTTTTCACACCTCCCCATGAACAGTACAGCTGTCATTTATCACATCCTGCACAAAATGTGTTTTTTGCACTTCTGGCACAGAATGGCACAGTTGCTATGCAAAATCAACTTTCGGGATGGAGTAACAAAAATCACAGTGCCAGTGTTCACGAGGGAATTTTTCCAAAAAGCCCATGTTGAACGTTTGGTTAAAAAAATTCCCATAAATGGGCATGTTACGAGCATGCACTGTGCAGTTTCTATGTGCGTGTTAACTTTGTAAATTTTTCATATTTTCCCTCCTGATTTTCAACATTACCCTTTCAACACCTCCACATGAGCACTATATAGTGATCATTTTTCACATCCTGCCCAAACATGATTTTGCACCTGTACCACAGAATAGTGCATTTGCTGTGCAAACTCAACTTTTGGGACAGATTAATGAAATTACAGTGATATTGTTCATGAGAGGTGGGGTCCCCAAAAGGCCATGTTGAAAATTGTGTGGATAAAATCCTGAAAATGCCTGAGTTGTGTGCATCCATTGAATTGTGTTGCGCACGATGCCTTTCAGCACTCGTATCTCGAAAAAAATTTGAGATATGGATTTTTCACTGTGTGTAACTTACTAAGCACCTGTGGAGGTTTCAAAGTCATGATTATAACTGCAGTGGAATTTTTTCCATAGTTGCTACAGTTACTGAGATATTGAATAATTAGTGTTACAAGGGTTACTTTTTGTGACAGTAGAGCTGCCATAAGTCCGTACCTATGTGTAAGTGGGATTGCAGGGCCATCTGGGCCCTGTGCTGCCAGTTATGCATATCATTATGCAACAATGGATAGCGCGAGGAGAGCACAGGGACTGGAGGGCCCACGATCCCACAACCACATACCAGTTACATTACACTTTCTCAAAAAGAAGGGACATTCATTGCAAAAAACTTCATTAATGCATCAGTTAGGGTTGAAATTTAAAGCATCAAAGCTGAAATTCATTAGGGTTACTAACTCACACCTCAGCCTCAACCTCATCATTGACTACTGGCATCAGGGTGTTCCTTGGTGTTGTTGGGCCATCTTTCTCCCCATTCCATGTGTAAACAAGATTATATGGTACAGTATAGAAGGATGGGATGAGAGCTAGGCTGACTGACCCTAGGCACACCCTGCTGCCTGTTGGTGTGTGGAGGGTGGGGTGGTAGGTTGGTAACCCCAAATTGAATTTCTAGCTTTTGACACTTTAATGTTCAACCCTAACTGATCCATTAACAAAGTATTTTTCAATGAATATATATATATATATATATATATATATATATATATATATTATATGCAAAAAAATTAGTTAATGCATCAGTTAGGGTTCTTCTACAGTGAAAAAAGTGAGAACATTCAATTTTAGGCTCCCACCCCTTGCACCCTGCCTTCCACCCTGCCCTCACCAACAGGCATCAGGGTGTGAGTTGGGGTTGTCGGCCATAACTCTCACCCCATCCCATGTGTAAACAAGCTGAGGTGGTGCAGTGTAGGAGAATGGGGTGAGAGTCAGGGTCGATGACCCCAACACACACCCCGATGCCTGCTGGTGGTGGCGGGTTGGGGTGGGGTGCAAGGAGTGGGAACCCTAAAATCAAATTTCCTCACTTTTTTCACTGTAGAAGAACCCTAACTAATGCATTAATGAAGTTATTTTGTATAGAATTTCCTTACTTTTTAAGGAAGAATAGAAAAGTAGAAAGTTGCACAAGGTAGTCTAGCAGCCTCCCCAATGTGCATTAAATTAATAATGATCTTCATATCCCTGGTAGTCTAGCAGCCCCCCGATCTATATAAAATTAATATTGTTACCCATATCCCTGGTAGTCTAGTGGCCCCCCCGATCATTATAAAATGCATTACAATCCCCACCAGGGATATGAGTGAGTCTTGTGGCCCCCCAATCATTATAAAATACATTACAATCTATCTCCACCCCTGGTAGTTCAGTGCCCCCCACCTCCTTCCCAGCCATGCCAGCCAATAATTTCTGAGTGCCTCTTTGCATTAGTGCTGCTAATATACACAGTCGGTGGCTGGCCATGGAGGTGAGGTAGTCTGTGCCAGTTGCTGGCTGGGGAAGGGTGGGGGTGCTGGGTGGGCAGACACGGCTGGGGGGGTGGGGGCCACTAGACTACCAGGAATTGGAGATTGTAATATATTTTATAATGATTGGGGAGCCACTAGACTACCAGGGATATGGGTAACAATATTAATTTTATACAGATCGGGGGGCTCTTGACTATCAGGGATACGAAGACCATTATTAATTTAATGCACATTGGGAGGGCACTAGACTACCAGGGATATACAGGACACTATCAATTTTATGCAGATAGGGGGTCACTAGACTACCACGGATAAGGAGAACATTATTTTTTTTGTACAGATCGGGGGGACTGCTAGTCTACCAGGGTTATACAAAACATTATTTATTGGATAAACATTGGGGGGACACTAGACTACCAGGGATACAGACAACATTATTTGTTGGATGCACATTGGGGGGGGCTAGACTACCAGGGATATGCAGAACATAATTTTTTTATGCACATGGGGAGTCACTAGACTACCAGATATATTGAAAACATTATTGATTTTATTCAGATCAGGCAGAATGAAGCCCCCTGAACAAATCCCACCCTCACTTAACTTCCTAGGGCACCCCTTGGCTGAGAAAATTGATTTTTAAATCTGGCCATCTCGTCCCTCGCTCGCGATGCACGATCGCGATCAAAGAATCTTGCGATCAAAGATCATTAGTGAGCCATGAATTAAGATTTTTAAAGCTTATAACTCTATTTTTTTACCAATTTGGATGAAACCAAAGGCATGGCCTGTCCTCTGAGTAAAACCCATCCAAGTTTTACTTCAGAAGTGACCCCTGAGCTGAGATATTTGTGTTTTTCTGATCAGAAATTTAAAAACAAGATGGCGGACCTCATGATCTAAGAATTTTTTCAATTCTCAGGGACAAAGATTCTTGAACCATGAGTCTGCAAATTCTTTGATGGCCAGGCAGGACCAGATGGCCAGAACCCCATTCTTTGTTCACAAAACATATACATAAATTTTCCCTTTGACTTATAATGGGAACTTAAAAGTGACATAACTTTTGAATGCCTTAATATTTTTTCACCAAATGAAAAGCGGCATGCTTGGCCACCAAAGCTCTTTCAAATGAGTCATCTTGCAGAGCAGCACAACACACAAATGCCATGAAGGGCCACGTCCAAAATCACAAAAGCTGCCTCCAAAAATGGATAATTTTGCATTTTTCAGCATTTTCGTGTGCAAAGACCGTAAGTCCGACTAAAATGCAGTTTGGCAGATCAAGAGATCCAATGCATATAGCAAATTTCAGGCAAATCCGTTGAATGGGTCCAATGTTATTAACGCACAAAATTTTGAGTTTAACATAGAAGTGACAACTGAACCCTAACTATAGTGGCGCAACTGCACCACTATAATACGGAGATATATATGTATATATAGATATATATATATATATATATATATATATATATATATATAGTAGAAGCCGCTTATGGGACGGCCTGGTCGCAGCCCTTTGTCCCATTTAAGCGGCCATCCCTTTTATCAGAAGTGCAAGTTTTCAGTGATTTCATTTATAGAGCCTGTTGTTTACTTGCCTTCCCTGTTCGGCATTACTCATTTTATGTCTCCGTCCTCCAAGTTACACATTTGTCAGGAGACCACTCAGCAAGTGTAGTACAGTAACAGCTGTTTACTTGCCTTCCCTGTTCAGCATTCAGTGTCTCTCTATTTTATGCCTCTGTCCTACGAACTGTGCATTAGTTAGGAGGCCTCAGCGAGTGCAGAGACAAAACCTACAGTGTTATTTTTTTATTTTATGCCTCTGTCCTATGACCTTCGCATTAGAAGATCACTCAGTGAGTCCTACAGTAATGCTTCTTCTCTCTCGCATCTCACTCTCGCTGCTTCTGTCTACAAAGACGGCTTCTAGCTAATGCGCAGGTTCAGATTAACACGCAGAACAGAACTGCAAGATGTAGGCTTACGAGAAAAGAGAAAGTGGCACGAGAGAGGAGCTGCGAGAGTTAGAAGAGAGATAAGCAAGACGCAGGCAACGTGACACTCTTTTACTTTATAAAGGATGGAGACATAAAAAGATAGTGAGTGAGACAATGTGACACATTAGTCCTAAGGGAAGAAACACTAATCTTGGCTGTCAGACTCAGTAATTGTTAACAGGGAGGGCAGTGGGAGAAAGAAATTCAGACCTTCATAGGTGTAAAAATGGATTAGTGAGACAATTAGAGGAATTTGAGAGGGACATGCCTGCCTTGATAGTCTCTGATCGTCCCAGCTAAGCGGCTGGTACTCCCAGTGGTGTCTCCTTTAAGCAGCTTTGGCTGCCATAGAGTTACATAGCCACTTAATCGGTTCCTGGTGGGACGTCCCAATAAAGAGAACATCCCGCTTATCCGCCATTCCGATTAAGTGGCTTGTACTGTATATATATATATATATATATATATATATATATATATATATATATATATATATACATATATATATATATATATATATATATATATATATATATATATTATACTAGATGCGTAAAGCAGGATAGTTACAGTTGATGAGGGTTTAATGTTAAAGGTAATTTTGGGGGTCTATAACTTTATTATGGTTTGAGGTATTTGTATGAAATTTGAGATGCTGTGTCGGCTTGGGTAGCTCTTTCTATATGGCAAAACATGTTTCTATAGGTATAGCCATTTACAAGATATGGGGGGTTGAAAATAAAGAAGGTTTTGGGGGGTTTCGCAGTTTTTTTTTGTCCACTTCTATCTCGGAAACGGTTTAAAGTTCAGGCATGAGATTTTCAGGGTAGATAGCCTTGGCCTCACAGATGTGCCTTTTGAAGATTTGGTGTAAAAATATTATTCTGTTCCAATGTTATTGATTTAGGTATTTCCTATTATTTCCTATGGGTAAAAATAGATGTCAAGCACGATGCAGGACTGCAGTTTTTTTTGACGCCTAATCCTGCATCAAAGTGCCATTTAAAGGGACACTGACAGGATCTGCAAGCACTTAACATAATGTTTATAGTTAACTATGGGACTAATTTTTGTTTTTAACAATTAGCCCGATTTAAGCATTGTGTGCTATTTTCTGACTATTCAAAACCCATTATTAGTTTCTACTTTGTTTTAAAACAGAAGTGCTCTGCTTAGTCTCTGTCTCTCACCGGCTGTTGTTTACATGTGCACGAGATGGCTTCTGCCACCTTACATCATTTGATGTGCACTTTACTCGCTCATGAGTTACTCTCATGAGCGAACATAGAATGCAACAAGGAGTTTTGCTTTCTGGATTGTGTAGCCTGCATTTTCTTTTATTTCAACAGTCTTGTCAAAGATACGAATATTTAAATATATGAGCTAGGATGTAATGTATGATTTTTCTTTACAGTGCTGAACCTTTCACAATGCATATTGTACTGTGTTCAGTATTTGAAATGGTTTCAACTGATTCAGTAATGTTGTTTTTATCACTGTGTGGTCCTACTTTATATTTCAAGCCTAAGACACTGATTTGTTCTAAATGGTACAGGGAAGTGATGTCTCCACAAATGTCTTTTATGGTAACATAAAGATGTTTAGGCTAAGAGAACACCCTGTGGTCACAGTCATTGAACTATGAAACTTTGGGCCATTTGTACAGTTCACTTACTGTTCCTTTCCATTACATTACAGTCATAGGATCATAGGTGTTATACAAGTTAACAGGTCAAAGACCCATGTGTAACTCGTCACAATTGGTAATACCCACATTGCCCCCCCCCCCCCCGGCTGCAACACAGCTCCTCAACACACCCACTCTCTGTTTTGGTTTTTTTGATTAATAATAGTGTTTGAACATTGTCAATAGAAATAAGTTATTTGTGAGCTACTCAAACCCAGAAATTAATAAATGAAAAAAGAGAGCTAACATGTCTCGAATGTATGATCTTATCACAAACATTAGTAAAAGTCTGCACTTTGAAGCATCATGTAATTTATGCTCATTTTTAAGGGGGCAAGTATAATCAGCTCCTTCTCAGTTTAATTTAATTGTCATTGCTTTTTTGTTTGTGCCAGCACACTCACATTTGAAGTGTAACTGTTATTGTGTTAGCCTTGCACCGCTGGGCTTTTCAAAGTTTAGCGTCCAATTCTCTTTATGTAGCTGTATTGTCTTTCCGTATTAAAGTCTGTCTGAAACAAACAAGATACAAGAGGGTAGAATCTGTCAGAACAAGATATGTTCAAGAACAATGAGACATGACATGAGGCTGGATGAGGTAAAATCAGGTATAACGCGAGGATGTATTTGTTTCACATAAAGGGTAGTGACAGCATGGTACCGCATCCCATTAGAGATGATGTGGGCAACATCCGTAGGGGAATTCAAACACGCATGGGATAGGCACTGGGGAATGCTGGCATTAGGAAGGAAAGAGTAAAGCCAGATATAAAATAGGGTCTGTGGTTTAGCATTAGGTAATGAAAATGTGAAGACTTTGCTGGTCAAGCAGTCCCTTTCTACAGTCATTTTCTGTGTTTATGTGTTTCCAATGTCCTAGACACTGCCTGCCATTTTTCTAAATACATAGCAGAGCTTTGTTTATGTAATACACACACAAGTGGTGAGAAAGGTTAGCTAAATAATCTTACAGTTTTCAACCTGTACAGAGTATTTTGATCACTTAATTGGTATTTGGTATTCATGTAACCATCACTATGCTCCTACAAGATACCTTCTCTTGTCAAACCCTGAAAATGTTCCAACCATCTGCAGCTACTAAATCCAACTATGAACAACCCTCTGTTATGATACATGCTGGCGTATAATCACTAGATGGTGAAAACATGACAGTGCTCATCCACCACTTTCCAATTGCTGTCCAGTCTGTGTTGTACTACCGCCCATGCACACTGCTGCAAATCACACTTTTCAAGCAGCATGACAGCAATACAATATTATAACAAATCTGGTGCCCATTACAAACATATTGACACCCACACCACATCACATCACTCCTCCACTTTGTCCAATCCAACTCTTTACCAGGGAGTCTTTAATAGGCTAAATGTTAATAAATCATTCTCTGACCTACTATACTCCCTAGCCACAAGGAACTGAACCCATGCCCCAACACACTTTATTTGGTCAAAAGACCTTCTTGGGCATTTGATCAAGCCTGTCTCACTGCCCACTTTTTGTATGTTGCACATAATAAAATATGTTGGTCTACTCTGTCCTGATACATAATAAAAGTGATGCACCAAGGGATCGATAAAACAATAACGGTAAAAAGGCTCCAAGCAATATACAACAGCAGGGAGCAGGACACAACTACATTCAGGACAGCTGACTAATTCCTTGTCAGTCATGATTCTGCAGTCCTTTTGAGGTCAAAGGTAAAAAAAGATATTTTGGGCTAGAAACAATGAATCTGTAAAAATGTAGTATATAGGATAGAAAGCACATGAATGTGAAAGAAGCTCGCTGTGACTAACAGACAGAAGAGTAACAGCAGATGAAACCATTTTCTTTGTCCATCTGAGCAGGACATACAATAGGTTCTGTTAAATCATACTCTTTTTGTTTTTCTGATTGTCCTAATGACAAACATTTATATCTGTTTAATATGAGTAAACAAAAACATGAAGAGATAGATGATGTGTGTAATCGGTTACATAGAAACATAGAAACATAGAAGTTGACGGCAGATAAGAACCGCAAGGCCCATTCAGTCTGCCCATTTCTTTTTCTATCTTATAAATGTGCCATCGGCCTTTGCTCTGTCAATGGCCTATCTATTCATACTCATCTATATTACTCCCTTATGCCTATCCCATGCCTGTTTGAAGCCCTGCACTGTATTCATATCCACTACTTCCTGAGGTATGCTGTTCCATGCATCCACCACCGTTTCTGTGAAAAAAGAACTTCCTCACATTACCTCTTAATTGGCCTCCCTCTAATCTCATGCTGTGTCCTTTTGTCCTGCTATTTTTCTTATATTGAAACATGTTAGACTCTTTCACCTTGTTAATGCCCTTAAGGTGTTTGAATGTTTCGATCATATCACCTTTCTCCCTTCTTTGCTCTAGGGTATACATATTGAGCTCCGTTAATCTGTCCTCATATGTTTTCTGATGCAGTCCCTGCATCATTTTGGTTGCCCTTCTCTGGACTGCCTCAATTTGGTTAATGTCCTTGTGAAGGTGTGGTCTCCAGTACTGCATGCAATACTCCAGAAGGAGCCTAACCAGTGTCTTGTAAAGAGGGATTATTACCTCCCTCTTCTGACTTGTGATACCCCTACTAATACACCCCAACATCTCCCTAGCCTTACCTACAGCTTTAGTGGTCTGCTTGGATGATTTCAGGTCATCGGTGATGATGATGCCCAAGTCTCTTTCTTCCCTTGTGACTGCCAGCAACTCCCCTCACAGCCTATAGGTGGCTTCAGGGTTTCTCATCCCTATGTGCATGATCTTGCACTTCTTTGCATTAAACCCCAGTTGCCACTCTTCTGACCATTTTGCTAGTTTATCCAGATCTTTTCTCGTTCTACCCACCCCATCTGGATCATCTACTCTGTTGCAAATCTTGGTGTCCTCTGCAAACAGACAAACCCTACCCTCCAGTCCATCTGCAATGTCACTGATGAAGATATTGAAGAGGACTGACCCCAGGACTGATCCCTGAGTTACTCCACTTGTGACTTGCATCTTCTTTTGACTATATACCGTTTACCACTACTCTCTGTTTTCTGCACGTCAACCAGTTTGCCACCCAGTTGACCAACTTCTGACCTACTCTAAGCCTACCCAGCTTATTAATCAATCTTCTATGTGGAACAGTATCAAAAGCTTTGCTGAAGACAAGGTAGGTAACATCAACTGCTCCCCCTTGGTCCACTACTCTGACTACCCAGTCAAAGAAATCTATGAGATTAGTTTGACAGGACCTTCCTTTTTGTAAACCCATGCTGTCTTGGATCCTTTGCTCCTATGGATTCTAAGTGTTGCACTATCCTTTTCTTAAGGAGTGCCTCCATAATCTTGCCCACTACTGAGGTAAGACTGACTAGTCTGTAGTTCCCTGCCTCACCCCTGCTACCACTCTTGTGGAGTGGGATCACATGAGCCCTTCTCCAGTCTTCTGGGACCTCTCCTCTGCTCAGAGACTCACTAAACAGTTCTGATAATGGCTCTGCTAGTTCCACCCTTATCTCTTTTAGTACCCTGGGATGTATGCCATCAGGTCCCATTGCCTTGTACACCCTGAGCTTATCAAGCTCTTGTAGGACCCTTTCTTTTGTGAAGGGATTAGTGTACACCTCCCCCCCCCATGTCCATGGTGCTGAGCTTTGGGTCCTGCCCTACCTTCTCTTCAGTAAATACTGAGCAGAAGTATCTATTTAGGATAGATGCTTTTACATGGTCTTCCTCCTCACATGCCTCCTTATCTCCTTCGATCTTAGCAATACCCCCTCTGGACTTTCTCCTTTCACTAACATATCTATAGAAAGTCTTGTTACCTTCTTTTACTGTTTGTGCTAGTGCTTTCTTGGTTTGGGCCTTTGCCTGCCTTACTGCCTTCCCTGCTACCCTTAGGGAAGTTTGGTATGCCTCCCTATCTTCATCCCACTGCTTTCCCTTATATTTCCTGAAGGCCAGCCTTTTGGCTCTGACCTTTTCTGCTACTGTTTTTGAAAACCAAAGTGGTTTCCTTCTTCTTTTGCACTTCCTTTTCTCTCTAACACAATGGGATGTTGCTTCAAATATTGCATCCTTAATGCTTGCCCACTTTGTCTGTACCCCCTCACCTGTATTTCTTTTTGCCAGGGTTAGCTTAACTCTGTTGGCCATCTTATCAAAGTCAGCTCCTCTGAAGTCCCATATCTTTGCCTTGGAATGGGATGATTTAGTTCTAGTGGCCAAATTGAACCATACCATGTGATGGTCACTGGCCCCCAGGTGACCTTCTACCTGGAGATCTGTGATCATTTCACTGTTAGTACTAGATCTAGGATAGCCCTGTCTCTTGTGGGTTGTTGTACCAATTGTTTGAGGCCCTCCCCCTGCAGGGAATCCACCATGTGTCTAGTTCTGGCAGATGTTCCTGCTGGTATTGACCAATCTGTTTCTGGCATGTTGAAGTCTCCCATTATCAGAACCTCCCCTTTAGCTGTCATGTTTTGTATATGTTCTGACAGTAATGTGTCTGTGTCCTCCCCCTGGTCTGGGGGCATGTAGGCAACCCCAGTTCATATGGCTGTCCCATTTCCTGTTTCCAGGGTGACCCACAGTTCTTCTGACTCCTTATGTGTATTCTGAATTTTTGTAGCTTTGAGATTTTCATTGACATACAGGGCCACTCCACCCCCCTTTTTGTACCTTGGTCTCTTCTGAACAGTACATGGCCAGGTACTGAAGTCTCCCAAGTGTGGTTACAGGTAGACCACATCTTGTTAATTGCTACTATGTCCAGTTTAGCCTCTGTCATTATTGCCTGCAGGTCTGGGATCTTGTTTCCCAGACTGCGAGCATTTGTGTACATGATTTTCCATTGGCCAGATTTTGGTGTGTTAGCTGTTGGGTGTGGTCTGGCATTTCCCCTGTGCATCGTATGGGGAGCCAGACCTTTTTCCTTACCTGGTGATGCAAATGAACTGCAAACATAATGAAATCCCGTTTGACCACTAGCTGAGGGGGGAGAGATATTCTTCCCATTCGACGTATGAGGTGCTGCACCCGTCTCCCCATTTGCTAGTTGAAATATTCTGCAAAGATGTCTAACTTTTTCTCCAATGCATTGACTCCCTCCTTAGTCAGATGCAGTCCATCAAATTTAAAGAACTTTCACTCCCAAAACTGTTGCCATTTACCTACAAATTTGTGTCCTTTTTCCTGGCACCAGGCCTTGAGCCACATGTTTAGCTCCCCTATCTCTCCTTCTCTGACATTCTGTCCCTCTGCCCCCCCCTCCCAGACTGGCAGGATCTCAGAGAAGGAGATGCCAGATGAAATGGATGATAGTTTGTCACCCAGCCTGGTCAGGCGTTCCTTGGTCTCCACAACTGATCAGCTGGTGAGATCATTAATCCCTATGTGTACCAGGATGTCAATGTTTTCTCCTGCTTCCTGAACAATTTTAGCAATGCAGTCAGTGTATCTTCACGCTGATGTACCTGGGAGACATCTGACCATTACCCCTGGCTGGAGATAGGTATCAACTCCATGAATCATGGAGTCTCCTATGATCAGAAGTTTTTTGAATTTCCTTTTTGCTTTTTTTGTTTTGGTTCCTGTTTTGGGTGAGTTTTGTTGTGCTAGCACCTGTGCTGCAGTGTCCTGCTCTTCAGTGTCCTCTGCCCCTTTGTTTGATTTCAGAGATAGAGGCAGATACCTGTTTGTAGTTTTTATATGGTTTGTGGAGGTAATATGTTGGAGAGCACTGAGTGATGGGGCACCCGATATGCCCCTCCTAACCACCTGCCAACCTCCTGGACCAACTACCCTCTGCAGTCGAGGTGCTTCTGTTGAATGGTGGAGAAATGGCGGGTGGTTCTTATAATATATTTCCTCCTGAATATGCAATTTGAGGTATGCAATCTCTGCACATGCTGCCTGGAGCTAAGCCCTTAGATCTCCAATGGCCTAGCATGTAGGACAGTGTCCTAAATCCTGTAAAACTGCCTTCTGAAAAAATGTTCCGCAGTGCCTGCAGTTAATGATATCCATTCCGGTTAAGTTGCTGGGTTTATAACCTGGTCAGAGTAACTAGAAGGAAGAAAATGAAAGCAAAAGTTTAAAAAAAAATTTGGTTTTGTGTTTTGTTTGTTTTTGTATAACTTGTTATAACAAATTAAATTACTAGTGCCCCTGTAAATGAGGTCACCGTGTGGATACCCCACTGATATGCCCCTTCATGCTTTGCCACAGGAAATGTCACAACAGTGCTACCCTATAAAAGGAGTGTAGTGTGGGGTGGTTGGGGATGGGGGTGGGTGGCTGGGCCCTTCCCCTGCCAAAAAAAGAAGAACCACGGATGAAAGAAACAAGGAAGTAAGAGCAGAATCAGCCAGCATCAAATGCAGTAGTCCTGAAAGCTTATCCTAATGATAGATAAAACTATAAAACCTGTAAAGCACCACCTGTGATAATTTCACAGAAGATATACCCTGTAAGAAACACTTTGCTACAGAGAAAAATAAAACAGTAGCAGAAGATATACCTTGTGAAAGACAACTTGAATCAGAAGATTACAGCAGTAATCTGTTAGCACACACCTGTAGGCACACCCTGTAATAATGCAGCAGAGGGTATACCCAGCAACAACAATTTCGATCAGAGAAAAATAAAGCAATAAAATGTTAACAACACACAGTAACAACCCCTGTGAGCACAAAATAAAAATAACAACACACAGTAAATCTGCCTAGCCAAAAGAAGCCTTAATCCTTTCCCTTGCTCTGGCAAGGTTCTTTTCGCTGTCCTTTCAAGCAGCCCTAGAAGGAAAGAGCTCAGGTGAAGCTAGGTGCCTTGTCAGCAAACTTAGTTGTGAGTTAAAGTTTTTTTTTTTAAATGAGGTTGTCTTTACAAGGAGCGAGAATTCTAGTGGGATAATCGGAAAAAAAAGCTGTTTTCTATGAATTCAAGGACAGGCACCTGCGAGATCGACGAGTGGTAGAAAGTTACTCAACCTTGGAGAAGACACCAACTTTTTCATTATGAACAAAAATTCATCATGTGGGTTGGGGAAGGGGGTAGGTTAAGGGGATGACATAGGGAAACTTTTAGAAGCTTTAATGAAAATTAATTCTTGGTTAATAGAAACAGTAGTCCTGAGACAGTTAAGAAATAAGAAATAAAGTACAGTCCAAAGGCATTTATGAAATCTAAAGCTAGTTCATTGTGCACAAGGTCATTGTAAATATAAATTGTTATTTTGAACATAACATTGCTAGTAACTAAATGGTGGTGCTGATTGCGATGACAAATAAATAAGTTTAGCACACTTGCAATATTCACACAGTACTAACTAAAACACTGAATTGTGAAATGTGATCCATGGTAATACAGTTATTATCATTCTTTGGTTGAGCAAGAATTGGAATTTATTTTTCGGTGAAAAAGGAAAAAAAAAAAGAATACTTCAATACCTCCGGAACCTCCATGACATCAATATTTAATAGTCAACATGGTAGAAAGAAGCATGAATTATGTATCTAATGGTTAGTTAATTTGTATATTTAGTAATTCAAAAAAAAAGTGTAGCCCAGTGTCAAGCTGGAACTATCCTGTGAGAAGACTGACACTGGTCAGTATCACAAGCTTCTAGCCATGCGCTGTTATCAGCTGGTTCTCGTAAACACATATTAATGCCCATGATGGTTATTAGCACAATAACGTGCTCACAACCCTCACACCTCATGGCAGGTGTGGACATCCGCAGATCAATGGCAGTAGCTACTTGCTTCTTCCGGAGAAATTAAAATCAAGAACATTTAGAGATGAGGAAAATGGACAAAACTTTTTGATTGTCAAAAACCATATTTATTCACTATAAAGGGTTCATTTACAGACTATACATAAGATATTGTAAAAAAAAATTGACCTCATAAGAAACCAATGGGCACAATGACTTTTCAGACAGTGTCCCTTTGACATTGTGCCCTATTTATTGCATTGCCGACATTGGGAGGCCCAATCCCCGTGTCGGCAGCAGGAATCCCCCCCAAGCCAGCACCACTGATGTGGCACACTGGGAGTCCACTCCAGTGTGCCCAAATGTTTTGTTTTTATGACCTGTTAAATAACGAAAACTGTCCCCTGACATCTTTTATCTTTGATTCAGAATCATGCATCGAAATTTTCGATGCAGAATCCTGCATCAAAGTAGTCTACTCCCCCCAATTCCTCACCAACATTGGGGTACCCAATCCCTATGTTGGTATACCTCCCCCACATACACACACAGACACACAGACACACACACACACACACTTTTGTGGCACACTGGAAGCCCACCCCAGTGTGCCCAGGCAATTTTTAATTATTTTTATCTTTCGGACACTGTGATGCCCACTCCCAGTTTTGCATGCCCCCCCCCAAGCCCACTTTCTTTGCTGACGGGGGTGCCCAATCTCCTGTCACAGCATGTATCCTCGTAAACTCAAGTGGCACTCTTGGAGCCCACCCCATTGTGCCCCAAAGTGTGTATATATATATATATATATATATATATATATATATATATATATATATATATATATATATATTTCCAGTTAAATGAAGAAAACTGTCCTCCTACATCTTTTTATTTTTTAGCTGTAAAATGAAAACAGTCCCCATAGTTTCCAACCCCTTCCCCATCCCCACTTTGACAATGAGAACCTCACCTCCTACATCCCCCCCCCTTACACATACTTACCTCTGGCAGTTGGGAGCAGTGATTTTCTCTGGAATGGGACATGTCTGTGCTCTTCAAAACTGAACTGTGATCTGAGGACTCAAGGTAAGCCGTATAATGGGAGTCAATGGGGTGGGGTTCAACTTATGTTGATATATCAGCCAACTGTAGGAATTTTGGCCCTCAAATTTTCAACATGGGATTCTGGGTACCCCAGCTCATGAATACTGTCACTGTAATTTTGTTACTCGGTCCCACAAGGTGATTTCATGATCACTGTATGGAATCACCATTTGGGACTGATTAACGAAATGACAGTGCCACTGTTCATGAGGTGGTGTCCCAAAAAGCCCATGTCAAAAATTTGGTGCAAAAATTCCAAAAAATGACTATGTTGTGAGTGTGCATTATGCATGTTTTATGCATGCTCACAACTTCGCCACTTTTTTATATTTTCACTCCAGATTTTCAACATTGTCATTTTTAATACCTCCTTATGAACAGTACAGTTGTCATTTTCCACATCCTGCCTGAAACTTGTTTTCACACCTGTCATGCAGAATGGCATGGTGGCTGTACAAAATCAACTTTCAGGATGGATTATCAAAATCACAGTGCCATTGTTCATGACGAGAGTTCCCAAAAAGCCCATGTTGAACATTTGGTGAAAAAAACACAAAAAATGATTGCGTTACAAGCATGCTTTTGTATGGGCTGGCAGTATAGCCTAGAGGTTAGAGTAACAAGTTGTGAATGAGCTTGGTACATCCAACAGGCCAGACCTGGGTTTGATTCTCACAACCTCCCCTTGCATACTGTGTGACTCTGCGCAAGTCATTTAACCACCCAGTGCTCCCAGATCACCCATGAAAACAGGCACTTGTGCCTAGTGGGCCTTACGCAGTTACCAAAGACTAAAATAAAATGAAAAATGTGTTCTGCTATTTCTACAGATGCACATGACTTCACATATTTTCACTACAGATTTTCAACATTGAAATTTTTTAACACCTCCTCATGAACAGTACAGCTGTCATTTCTCACATCCTGCCTAAAATGTGTTTTTGCACTTGTGGCGCAGAATGGAGCAGTCACTGTGTGAAATCAACTTTTGTGATGGAGTGATGAAATCACAGTGCCACTGTTCATGACGTAGGTCACAAAAAGACAATGTTGAAAATTTGGTGCAAAAATACTGTAAAACGACTGAGTTACGTGCAGTCATTGAAATGTTGCTACTCATGTATGTAACTTTACCAAATGTTAATATTTTCACTGAAAATATTCAACATTGCCATTTTTCACACAACCTCATGAACAGTATAGCTATCATTTTTCAAATCCTGTGAAAAATGTTTTTCTGCACCTGTGGTGCGTAATGGCATTACAGTTGCACAGAATTGCATTTCGACTGGGATTTGAACATTTTCTGTACTGGGTTCCTGCAGTGAGCTGATAAGAAGGTTATATTGAACATTTCGGGAGAAATTTTTTTAAAGTGGCACAGTTATGACTATTTGTTACAATTTCGCTATGCCTGTTTGTAACATAATGTGTGGAAGCACAGGGGCCAAAGACCGCTGTGTTTCCACAGCTACATGCATCTCAGAAAGTAAGGAAATAAATTGCAAAACAATTCATTGATGCATCATTTAGCATTAAAACAACAACAGTAGGGAAATGAGACATTACAGTTGAGCCCCTACCACCCCACCCAATCCCACCAGCCCACACCACACCCACATGCCACAGACCAACATGCATCGCAGTGTGCCCTTGGGGGTCTTCAGTCTTAACTCCACTCCATTCTCCAATACTGTACCATGTCAACTTTCTTACACATGGAATGGGGTGAGAGTTGAGGCTGATGACCCAAGGCACACTGCGACGTATGTTGGTTTAAGGAAGGTGGGTATGGCATGAGCTGGTGGGTTGGGTGGAGGGGTGGTAGCGGCTCATCCATAATGTCTCATTTCCCTACTTTTGTCACTTCAACCCTAACTGATGCATCAATGATGTTTTTTCCAATATATCTATGTATATGTATATAGGCATGTATATAGTATTTGAGAGACTCATACCTACTGCACATTGACACTCTGTGACTTTTTGCTGAATTTTTAAAAGTTTCACATCACACCCCCAATTTGTAGTGCCATATTAGGAGAGACATTACACATAACATGACCCAGTTTGGTTCCACTGTCTTCTTTCAGTTTTATCACAAACATCTATTTACCCTTTCAAATAGGGCTCCATTTTGTGACATTGCTGCAAGTCTCAATTTAAGTATTTAAATATAGCCCTTTATTGTGCACTAGAAACCCAGCTGTTGTTAATGTGTTATCTAATTACTTAATTTTAGCCTCCCGCATGAACTCCCTGTAGAGAATAAAAGTTTTTGCTTTTTATTAGATCATTTTATAGAGCTGTAATGTTCATAACATGTGGTGTACATCTAGCACCTCATCCTAAGCAGACTGTGCCTTTAATTTGCATGGTCTGTGGTCCAAAAGTATCATTGTGGTTGTTGACCTTCTTTTTGTTAATGACATGCTGCCAAAACTTTGCAGTTTGTTTTAATTCATTTATTTAGAAAATTCCCTTTCCCATGGCATGGTATTCTCATGTCCTTTTGTGACCCACATTACTATTGGTTCCTCCACTGGCCCAGAATGCAGAGAACAAGAAATGCATGCCGACACCTTCAGTCATCACCCCATGGCTTTTTAATTCGGCACTCTTTTTACTGCTGCCTGCATTGTGGACAAGACATGTTGTCCTCCTGAAGTTTGGCATTATGCACAATACAGGCACTACAGTGTGCTATTCCCTGTGCACTTCTGCTGCTCTTTTGTTCCCCAGTATGTAGTACATCTGCAGATTGTAATTGTACAAATTTGCTTTTTGGGAAATACACAGACATGTAGCCAGACCTTGCCTCATGGTCCTGAAATGCTGGGCTTGGGGATTGAAGGGTGGGGGTAGAAACAGGGAGAGTTGATTATAAAGTATTTTAAAGTTGAACAGCTGCAGGTTTCCTAGATTAAATGGTTATACAGGTATCATTATTCTATAGGCCAGGTCTCTACAGGGGATTATTTTGTGTGGCCTGGTCCCTGCAGGGGCTCATTATGTGTGAGCCTATTCTCCGTGTGGGCTCCTTTAATGTCACTGCTGCTAAATAATTTGTTTTGTACTGGGCAAAAAAATGCAGTTTTGGGGAGTACAATATTTTTCTACCTTCTTCCAAAACGTATCCCCCACTTTCCTCTCAATAATTTTACTCGAAACTTATTAGTCTTCTCTCTGTGGTGTTTTAACGCCACAGTAGATAAAGGGCTGCTGGTGTTTATTGAATTAAAGAACGCGGGATAGATTAAGTATTGGTGTCTTAACGCCATAAATATTATAAAAGTGGTTGGCGTTTTTTATCGGAGAACGCAGTGGAGGATTACAAATACAGCACTCAATTCAAATTGCAAACAAAGCGCTGGGAAGATTAGCGATTAAGCGATCACTTTGCGTCAGAGGAAGTTTTTAACAACATCTGGTGAGGATTAACCTGTAAAGGTGGGCGGACTTGAATATATATAAATGATTTTTTGAAATTTAATATGAAATTAGTAAATGGCTTCAGAGCAATAGAACAAGAAGCCAAAACTCTTTTCCTTTGTTTAAATTACAGGAGACTATCATAAGTTTAAAGGGATGTGTATGATCCTAAAAGGTATGAATCATGTGGTAAACTTATTAATTTTATTTATGAATAGAATGGGACTCTTCTACATATCTAATATATGTTTTGGTTTATATTAATTCCTTAATAATTTCATTAATTTTACACCAGAGAGAAGACTAATAAGTTTCTAGTAAAATTATTGAGAGGAAAGTGGGGATACGTTTTGGAAGAAGGTAGAAAAATATTTATAAGTTGATATTTATACTGTTCAAAAGTGGTAATCAATGGAGAATTAATTGCAGTTTTTATATTCATAGAAGCCCCATGAACAAGCTGATAGACAGCGAAACGAAGGGGCAGTTTTTGGCTAAGAAATAAAAAGAACACAGAATGATTGGAACTGACTCCATGTCTCTTCTTTGAAAACTAAACTGACATGAAACTGAAATAGGCCATGTTATACAGTACACCTAAAATGTTGCTCATGAGTAAAGTCTGGTGGTGGTGTTGGCAGGCATGGACTTAAAACATAAACATGCTTACAAGGGGGCTTAAAAAAAAGACCATAGGAGCATAATAGCACAAAGACTAATAGGAGTTTAATGAAGAAAAATGAACAAAAACAAAATAAAATAAAAATCACATTGTTTACCAAGATTCTGAGTTTCAGTGTGTGTTAATGTCCACTAGGGAATGTAAAATGTGGGAAGTAAAAGTAATTGTTTGGTGTGCCCTGTGGCCTAAATTGGCATATGTTGGATTAAAGGTGGCATACAGAAATGTTCCCTTACTAGTAGAGATGCATGTGGTGCTGTCATCCAGTCACCCTCTGTTGCAGTAATTTTACATAATGTTCATTGTTTCGTGTACCATTAGGCTTGTTTGGCTGTTGTATTGTAATTCAGCAATTGTTTGAGCCATGTGTTGCATGGTAGGCCCAACATGGCTTCCATGTAGAGATGTAGTGAATTTAAAATCCGCCGGCGAAGTGAACACGAAGTGGCCACTTCACATTAGCACTTTGCTACATGGAGTGCCCCATAGGAAAGGCTCACTTTGCCTTGTTATTATTACTTTGCATTGTCATTCCGCCTTAAACGTGAAGTAAGGCAGCGTGACAACAATATTGGCAGCATCCCACCCACAAAGTCACCAGAATGAATGTGCATCCCCCAAAGTGCTACTGTCCTGTGTCCAGAAAACTCCCCAGTGCTGATGAAGTGTAATGAGAGTGTAACAAGAAATGCAAAGTCTCCCAGAATTAATGGTGCACTCAGTCATGCGTGCAGTGGTCAGGTCACACACAGAGTCACCAGAATTAATGTGCATCCCCAAAATGCTGCTGTCTTGTGTTGAGAAAATTCCCCAGTGCTGACAAAGTGAAATAAGAGCTTAACAAGAAATGCAGTCTCCCAGAATTAATGGTGCCATGCAAATGCACAGACAGATTAAGATTGCACTGCACACTTAAGGAATGCATACGGAAAAGGCACAACAACACCTAACTAGTGCTCGGTAAGTCACAATCCAAATCTGGAAAGGAATACATTTTGCCAGTTGGGGGATTAGTGCATGGCAGTAACAATCCACTACCAATAAAGATACCACAAAGCAGTATAACAAATTCATGCAGGTGTGGTGGATAGCAGGTTCACACTGCTACAATTGCTCTGTAACACAATAAAAGGTCCCTGATTTAATGGCACACATCGCACACACACTCACACGCACACTCAAATAATGTGCAGCAAATTGAAAACCTTTAGTAATATAACCAAATGTTTTAAACAGACAAATTGTACACTGCTGCACCACAACAGTCAGCAAAAAAAGTCAAGAATTACTGAAAATATTACTGTGTGTACATTAACACAGTTATACAAGAAAAATATAACTAAAACAGAAAGACTGCCTTTTTCTCCCAGTTAATCTACCTACACCACAAATACACCCCTCCCCCAAAGCACACTTCACAGTTCACAGACTGACTGTTCTAAATTAACATTCAAAATCCACACACAGCAATAAACACTCGATGATATGAGCACAGAAGGGTTTTCTTCAATCGATGTACTAAATTTTGAGCAAAATCTGTTACTCAAAAAGGCATTTTAAACAGCTTTTAGAGGTTTTGAATCACAGATCTCTGAGAGCAAACTTTCTCCAGCTACCACTGCATATACACTAACCAGGCCAGAACTGAGGCTGTGCCGAACAATCTAGAGCTCATGTGACCTGCAATCCCATGAATAACTGCAGAATTTCATTTGGAGCTCAATTACAGGGTGAAGTGAGGCGAATTACACTGATTTCAATGTACTTTGCCTTAAAATTGGTGGAGAAGTGGTTTGGGGAAGGCGGAATAACGTAAAGTCATTAGCTTCAATGGACTTCACATTCCTCATTATGAAGCGAAGTACTCTGCTTCACATTGTGGAGTTCTCCACAGATTCCACGTTACTCAGCGAATCACTTCACGGAGCAAATTGGGGCCACTTCGCCCACCACTACTCACAGTACTGTAACTCACATGCTGTACAAGAAGGAACATGAATGCCTATGGCTGTACTTCCCCGATGAGCTGTAGCACAAACTCCCCAACTTAAAAATGCTCATTGATGAGTAGAATGGCTGGGTGGGGAAGCCTGGAGAGATACTACAAAACATGCTTACAATACATCAAAGTAATAGTCAAAAAATTAGTGTTGTGATTCATGACATGATCGTGAATCATGATTTGTGACTGCATTTGTGACCGTGATGATGAGGAACATGAGTCAGTGTCAACGGTGTGAGATAAACAATATAGAACTGTATTGGGAACGTGAATGCCTATGGCTGTACTTCCCCGATGAGCTGTAGCACAAACTCCCTGACTTAAAAATGTTCATTAATGAGTACAATGGTGGGTTGGTGAAGCCTGGAGAGATACTACAAAACATGCTTACAATACATCCAAGTAACTAGTCAAAAAATGAGTGTTGTGATTCTTGACATGATTGTGAATCGTGATTTGTGACAGCATTTGTGACCGTGACGATGAAGAACTTGATTTGTATCATGAGTGACTTGTGATGATGGTCCTGACTTAAAAACACATACTAATGAGTGCAATGTTCATGCAGAATTATGCACCACACCAGTTCAGTACTCTGAAGGGAAGCCAAAGAAACAACTGCGACTTAGGTTACAGATGGAGATTGGGCCCTAAAGAGATGCAAATGCACAGACAGATTAAGATTGTGCTGCACACTGAAGAGATGCAAATGCAAAGGCACAACACCTAACCAGTGCTCACCATCAGAAATTCAAATCTGGAAAAGAATACCTTGCCAGTTGGGCGGGCCACGGGGAGGGGGTCAGTACTGCACTGCTGCAGTAACAGTCACTAGTACTAGTACCAGTCAAGATACCACAAAGAAGTACAAAAATCACACAGCTGCAGTGGATAGCAGCTTCACATTGCTGAAATTATTATGTGGCACAATAAAAGGTATCTGATTTGATGACACGTCACACACACACATACTCACACACACACACTAAGTAATGAGTAGCAAATTGAAAACTTCAGTAATATAACCACATATTTTAAACAAACTGAAATTATGCACTGCTGCACCACAACAATCAGCAAAAAAGGCAAGAATTATTGAAAATATTACTGTATGTACATTAACACAGTTATACAAGAAAAGTATCACCAAAACAGAAAGCACTGTCTTTTTCTCCAAGTTAATCTACCTATACCACAGATACACTCCTCCCCCAAAGCACACTTCCACTGTCTAACAGTACACAGACTGAATGTTATACATTAACATTTAAAATCCACACACAAACAATAAACACTCAATGATATGAGCACAGGAGGGTTTCCTATAATTGATAAACTAAAGTTTCAGCAAAAAAAATGACTCAAAAAGGCTTTTTTATCAGCTTTAAGAAGGTCTGAAACGCAGAGAGCTCTCAGATCAGATTGTCTCCTACAGCTTCCTACACACACTACCCCAAACTGAGGCTGTGCAGAACAATCTAGAGCCCATGTGACCTGAAATCCCATGAATCACTGCAAAATTCACCTTTGGAGCTTAAAAACAAGGCGAAGTACATTGTTTTCAATGTACTTCGCCTTAAAAATTGGTGGAGTAGTTGTTTGGGAAGGCAGAGTAATGCAAAGTCATTGTTTTCAATGGACTTTGCGTTACCCATTATAACTCAAACTAGGTCTCTGATGCTTTAACCTCCCCCCCCCCAGGATATGGCACCATATCACAACACTGATTCCTTGGTGTCAGGGGCTTCACACCCACCATCAAACACCTGACACTATTACACAAAATGCATTCTTTTCTGTCTGCATGCTACACCCCACCCTTGGATACATGGCACCATCATTGAAACTTGGGCCACCAAGTACCAGGACTTGGAACTGGTGATCACAGGAAACAGGTTATACTGCAGAGATAGGGGTAAGTGAAAGGGAGGTGGGTGGGTAGCTATCTATATAAGAGATGGGAAAAGATGTGCCAGGGTGGTGTGTAGAACTAAGGCTTTATGGTTACAATTCCAGGATTCGAGTAACAGGACACTCAGGATGGTGGTCCTTGATGAACAGTTCAAACTTTTCATTGATGGGCCTTTAATTTAGCCTGGTGGTGGCACATAAGAGAGGGAAAACAATATCAGCCCACCACCAAAAGGCAGACAGAAGGGAAATGAACATCAGAAAGACAATTTGAACATAGGGAAAACACACATTCCACCCACCCTGTCCAACCCCCCCCCATGGATGAAACCCTCCCTCTAAACCTGTCCCACACCATTTTGAAGATATCCACCATCCGTAGTGATAGCACCTCCTCCAGCAGCACATTTCACCCTATCACTACCCTTTTCTACATTACCCACAACTACTACATTCTGCTGCCTATCCTGAAACTAGCTCCTATATAGATGTTAAACGGGATGTGACCTAGCAGTGACCCCCATTGGAGACTCTGCTCATCACCCCTACCTCCCTGGACTGTATCCCACTTACCACCGCCCCATCAGATAGTTTTTGGGATCCACTGTACAACAGCGAATTTTTTTGGGGGGGGGTTGGGCTAGGTTTGGGAGGACACGTGGAGGTCATTGGACACTAGTGGAATGCTTTAACTGATATGGGAGGGAATCAAGTGGAGAGAACCAGTGGACACCAGGCAATGTTTTTTTCTGTGATTGTTCCAGGTGTTGAGGGTGGGTGGGAAGCCCCTGGCACCAGCGAATCAATGTTGTGTTATGGTGCCATTTCTATGAGGGGGGGCCCCAAAGGCACTAGGGAATGCTTTATCTGATACAGTGTATTGTCTCGGATTGTGGGGTGGACTACTGGGAATCAGGGAGTGTTTTTTCAGTGATGGTGCTGGGTCACGGGCGGGGCCCTCAAGAGACATGGCACCATGACATTGATTCCCTGGTGTCATGGGCTTCCCACCCACTTGTGCCACACGGGGGCGGGGGGCGGAGGGAGACAGAGACAGACAGAGACTATTGGGGTCCAAAAAGACATTCTTACATTCACAGAAATCACAAATAAATGTATTCATGGCCTCACTGTTGCTGTGTGTGTATAGAAGAGGCAAGAGCAGACTGGCAAAATAGTCCATACTGGGGTGGGGAGGGAGAGAGAGAGAGAGAGAGAGAGAGAGACTATGAGCCACAAGAGAGTTATTTTACAGTCATACAAATCACAAATAAAGTTTATTCTTGGACTGTATGTGGCTTTTGTGTACAGGCTGGTAAAATAAATCTTTGACTTGTCAATCCAGAGGGGAGGACGGAGAGACAGACAGACAGACAGACTATTGGGGACCAAAGAGACATTTTTACAGTCACAGATATCACAAATAAAGTGTATTGGCTTTGTGTGTACAGACCAGGCAAGAGCAGACTTGCAAAATAACCATTTTAGTTGTGCCATACGGGGTGGATGACTATGGACCACCAGAGAGATATTTTACAGTCACAGAAATTACAAATAAAGTTTATTATTGGACAAAATGTGTCTTTTTTATATTCAGGCCGGGAAATGGCAGGCTGATAAAATAAATATTTGACTTGTGCAGTCCAGAGGGAGGAGAGAGAGAGAGAGACTATTGTGGGTCAAAGAGAGATGTTTACAGTCATAGAAATCACAAATAAAGGATATTCCTGGCCTCAGTGTGGCTGTATGCGTACAGACGGGTCAAGAGCAGACTGTCAAATTAAACCTTTGACTTGTACCATGGGGGTGGGGGAGAGAGTACAGGCCACGAGAGAGATTTTTTACTGTCACATAAATAACAAATAAAGTTTATTGTTAGACAAAATGTGGCTTTTTGTATACAGCCCGGGCAATGGCAGGCTGGTAAAATAAATCTTTGACTTGTGCAGTCTGGGGTGGGGGGGGGGATATTGGGAACTATTGGAGGCTGGTACGGGAATGCTGGTGGGGGTTCTTAGACAACAGGGAATGCTTAACTTGTGCTGACTTCCGATACGGGAGTAGATGTTTTTATTATCTTCTACCTTCATGTCTTTCTTCCTTCCTTCAGGAAATCTCCTGATCATACATCTTTTCTGAACGACAAAAACATCTGTCTAATAGACTTCTGGTCTGAGTTTTCTGTGGATTATCGAACATCATTTGATTGACTAGTCAAAGTTAGTGATATGTTTTATATGTTGTGCCACATTGTATGGGAAAAAAATCAAACAGTAGGGAATGGTTTTACAGTATATGTGAAATTATTTTTGGATTTCTTGTATTTATTTTATTTTTTATCTTTAACTTTCCAGGCCCCACTGGATGAGAATTGGTGGTTGAACTGATTTCTCATGGCAGGCCATATCTGTTAGGAAAGGCACCAGATTGGACTCAGAGGAACTACAAGGTGACCGGCAGCCTGCTGGGCAATATTAAGGTAGGAAAAAAGTGGACTTTTTTAAACAAATTCAGATGGTAGATGTAAGGTTGGTTGAATATTGCAGTTCCTGGGGCAGAAAATATGATGGATGAATTTCTTTCCAGAAGGTTAGAGGCACACTCCACCACCATGATAAGGTTACTCTTTGCCACCATTTTTTTTTTGACCCAAGAACTGAATTCTAGCCAAAATTTGGTCCCTCTGGGAGTTATACAGCAGAAGCCAACTGTATTCGTAGGGTCGAGGGACACTGATGTCAGATCAATCAAGCAAATTTTATTTATAAAAAGTGCTTTTCCTGCGTTCAAAGCCACCTGTACAATAAAACACCATAACATATTTAAAACAATTCATAAATAGAATAAAAACATATAGTTATAAAGTCACTTATGTCCCCATAAAAGCTGTCACAAAAAGAGTGTTTTTATTGATCTTTTAAATCCCTCCATGGTCAGGCTTTCACGTATCTGCCGAGGTAGAGAGTTCTGCAGGGTTGGTGCCATGAAGGCAAAAGATCTTCTTCCAAACATCTTCAAATTCACCCTGGGAACCTCTAGCGATCCCTTGCCAGAGGATCAGAGTGAGCGGGATGGGCAATAGGGAAAAAGGAGATCTTTCAGGTACTGGGCTCTCGGTTCATGTAGGGCTTTATATGTCAGTAATGTGACCTTGAAAGGGATATGCCACTGTATAGGCAGCCAGTACAGTTCGCGCAGCACAGGTGTTATATGACTGGATCTAGAGGTCCCAGTTAACAACCTGGCAGCCTCGTTCTGCACTAGCTGCAGACGGTGAATACCCAATAGCCTCAGGTAAAGGGCAGTACAGTAGTCCAACAGAGTGGTGACAAAAGGCTTGGAACAATGCTTGCAGATCTTTGTAAAGAACCAGATGCTTCACCCTGGCAATGTTTATAAGGTGTTAGAAGTCGGACTTGACTATGATTGACACCAGGGGGGAGGAGATGACTAATAGGGACCAATGAGCCATTTTTACAGTTACAGAAATCAAAAAGTTTTATAACTGGACTAAATGTGTTTTTGTGTACAGGCCTGACAAAGGAAAGCAGATAAAATAAATATATGACTTGAGCCATTCCTAATGGCTGACAATTGTGTATGCTAGTTGGGGCCATTTTGTTGTGACTAATTTGATTGTCCAACATTTTGTGATGATTTGTTATTTTGATCCCTATGTGTGTAAGACAGCCACATTTTGCATTGTCTGAGTTTGTGAATGAGAGAGAGAGAATGACAAGAAGTGCTCCTGGCTACCGCATGAAGGTTGCCCACCCACCACACAGATCTTGGTTCAGGGAGGGCACAGTGAGGTCCCTGCTGTTTTGGTTCACACTTGGACTATTTTTTTCCCATCTTGTTGTGTGAATGTAGTTGCTATCATGTACAACTCCAGTCCTAGATGACTACTGCCAAGCAGACCAACCAGGAAGGCTTGATTTGATCATCGGTTGGGAGCATTGGGAGGGAGTCACCACTCACACCAACATGGGACTCATGGTCGATTGACTCGACTGAGTCAGAGGAGGAACCGGAGGGCAC
Source organism: Neoceratodus forsteri (assembly GCA_016271365.2). Lineage (NCBI taxonomy): Eukaryota > Metazoa > Chordata > Ceratodontiformes > Ceratodontidae > Neoceratodus > Neoceratodus forsteri. The sequence continues at coordinate 270,784,251 of CM057453.1, forward strand.
CAGGTGTGAGCTACTAATTTCCGTGGGGGAGTCCTGAACTGCAGCCAAACAGGGGTTGTAAGGGCTGATTGGGGAACAGGGTGTACTGTATTTGTGCTGTTCTGGGTATGTGGCTTGGTTGTTTTGATTCCGGATTTTCTTTATTTTTCTTTTTTTTTTGCTTTGCATCAGCGGCAACGGAGTTCAACTCCACTGTCTGGTGATGCAGTATGGAGAGAGCCAATCGGACTGCCAGCAAACTAATCCATTTTTTGATCTGTGAAGGCCAAGTATAAGGATGGCATCCTAACTTGCAGCCTTCACTATCATTGAGGAGGATGTTCATTAGGGAGTGCTGCAATCATGACCTACATCAGGCAGAGGCCTGGGTTCCAACCAGCAGGATTGCAGAGTGAAGGAGGACTGCAACTTACAAAGGACACCAGGTGTGAGCTACTAATTTCTGTGGGGGAGTCCTGAACTGTGTTTTTCAGCTTGGTGTGTGAGGAAACAGTGAGATGCTTATTAGTTAGCAGTTACACTGTGGAATGTTAATGCCCAAGGGAAGGCTGCTCGAGGGGACTACAGCCAAATGGGGGTTGTAAGGGCTGATTGGGGAACAAGGTGTACTGTATTTGTGCTGTTCTGTGTGTGTGGTCTGATTGTTTTTTGCAGCAGCAGTGGGTTTTTTCCCACCATTCTTCCCCCATCCCACCCATCCCAGGGTCCTCACCATTTATAGGGTGCCCTGTGGGGGACACATGAGGCTTACTGACAGGGACAGGAAGAAGTGGAGTAAACCCTGCCCATGCTGTATGTATTTTGAGTAGGGGTACCAGTCATAACCTCACATAAGAGTATCAAGGGGAGGCAGTTGAGATAAAAGAAGGCACATACGGGAGATACTAGGGATACTGGCATGACATACCAAGATATACTCGGGAGAAAGGGTCCACATCAGTACAGGAGGTGGGATACTTAAACCAACATGTGGCAACCTATGGGACAGGTGGGACAGAAATATGGTATGGGGGTGGGAGATGGTCCGGTGAAGATACATGTGTAATGCAGGTGGGAAGAGGGAAGATGGTCAGTTGTAATGGCTGCGGTGTGGCCATATTCCTGCAAACAATGTGGAATACAGGGGGTGTCTAGTCTCAGACAGCTTGGGCAGCTGAAGGGGAAAATGGAATGGATATGGTGGTTATTGAGTATGAGGAGGGGAGGTGGTTGGGCTGAATAGAGGAGGGGGAGGCTTCAGGGTAGGATAAGATATCATGGCAGGAAGGGGACCAAGGCAGGACACTAGGCCGGCGGGAAGGAATGGAGGACTTGGAGGGTGGTAGGGACAGGTGTTGAAGGAGGGGTTTGAGGCAGGTCAGAAAGGAAGAAAGGGAGGACAGCAGAAGGTTCCAGAGGGCACTACAGGCAAGGTGATAATAACCTCTAACAGGTTCACTGTACTGCAGGATCTGGAAGGCCAAGAGGAGGCTGCAGTGCCCAAGAAGCAGAGGGACAATCAGACAGACCCAGGTATAGGGGTTCAGGGTAGAAAGTTAGGGAGTCGGGGCAAGAGGGACACTGGGGCAGGAAAACAGGAAAGACAGATGAAAGAAAGGACCATAAGGGAGGTGAGGAGCTCAAGAAATGGGAGGGACACAGACAGAACCGAGGAATGGGGGCAGGGAAGAATAAGTAAGACACAGAGCAGAAAAGGAAAATAGATAGGGAAACAAGAAACTTGTGGCACAAAGGACACGATAAGCATGTGCTGGGAGGGTATGGAGGAGGGAGGCATGGGTGGGAAAAGGGCATCTCCAGGGGAGGAATCCACCAAGGAAGATAAGCCCAGTCCAGTAGGGAGGGCAGTGAGGGAAGAGGCCATGGGGTGGAGGGAAGATGGAGAATATGAAACAGCTGTCTCAGCGGGGAGGCGTGGTAACCATAATGGGTACAAATTCAAGGAGAAAGGCCATCAGAATCAGCACTCACATAACAAGAGGCAGGGACAGGAGGAGAAAGTTGTAATAATAGGGGACTCCATCCTGAAGGATGTTAGTTGGGGAAAAGGGCATTCTGGGGTGGTGTGCATGCCGGGCATGATGGCAGGGAGAGTGGATGCACTAATACCAAAGTGTGTGGGAAAGGGGAAATCGCATATTGTGGTGCATTTAGGCACCAACGACCTGGTGGACTGTGAAGTAAATGAGGTGCAGGAAAGGTTAAGTGAGTTAGAACAGATCTGTAGTGAGGTGGGTCAAACAGTCACATTCTCTGAGGTAATGCCAGCACCTAGAGCAAGCAGTTAGAAAGTTGAGGATTGAGGACTTTAACCAATGACTGAGGGGCTGGTGCAAAGCAAATGGGTACAGACTGGTGGGTGGGTGACTGAAAGGCAAATTGGAGAGCTACTTGGAGGGCACTCTACATTTAAACTGAGGAAAGGGATGGCAGCAGAGGGAATGGCACTTGGCTTCTAGTACAGGAGGCTCTCGGGCCTCCCCTCCCCCGGGAAAAGAGCTAAGGAAGAAGGACAGCAAGGGGAGGAGATGATAAGGGCAGGGGGGAGATGGGACAATAATTTGATGGGCAATGAGGAACAGGGAATGCATTGGAAGATGGTAAGTTTAAATGCTAGGAGCCTGGCTAATAAGACAGCAGACATTCAGACGATTATGGCAGCGGGGGACATGGACACAGCTGCCATCACAGAAACATGGGCAACTAATTTCCATGAATGGGACCTCGAGATTCCAGGATACCAGCTGTATAGGAAGGACAGAGCAAAAGGGAGGGGTGGTGGTGTGGCATTGTATGTTGGGGAAGGGATTAAGTTCAGCAGGGAGGAGGGAGAAGAAGGCACAGCTGAAGCACTATGGGTGGTATTCCAGAACACTGCTGGGAAAACGGTTCATGTTTTTTTTTTCCTTCCTAACTCTATTTTTCCCCCAGCCCGTCCTTTGACTCCTCCCCCTGAACTCTCCCCAGCAACCTTCCATTCCATGGACGCTAGCTCCTTGTGTGATCTGGCTCTTCTCCACTCCCTGGCACCGGGCATACCTCGGGTCTACCCTCCGGGGAAGGGCTGCCCCCGCCCAGGGTGCTCTTTCTTATAGTATTGAGCACCGGGCCGAGGAGATGGGGTGAGGAAAGAGCCCCATCCATCTTCTGGAGTGTGGTCCTTGGGTGGGAGGCACCTTCACCTATTGGAGGGAGGAGGGTGGGTGTTTTTAACTTGCAAGTCCCCTGTGGAGCCCAGCTGTCATGGCAATGTGTTACTGCAGCTCCACCCCCAGGCATATGCCATTATGCTTCTTTGGCCACCTTCAGCCACCACCAGAGGTCATTCCTTGAGCGGTCACATCTCTGTCCCTCCCTGGGGAAGAGAACAGTCCTCTGGATGCTCAGTCTCTTCCCTCCCCTGCCGACCCCGGGCACCCCAGACTCGTTCCAGAATCTGGGTCACCGGCATGGCGCGAGGTGTGGCATCCAGCACCTCAACCCTCAGTGCCATCGGCTGGCTCAGGGATTCATGTTGTGGTGGTGTACAGACCACCCTCATAGGGACTGGAGTTAGATAGGGAGCTGGGGGAACAGATCAGGAAGGTAGGGGAGGAAGGAAACACTCTAATTCTAGGAGATTTCAATCTACCTGGAATAGACTGGAATACCCTAGCTACCACCTGTAGCATGGAACAGGTCCTCCTGGACAATTTCCGGGGTTGTTTCCTAACACAGGGAGTCACGGAGGCAATGAGGGAAGGGGCCATACTGGACATTGTGCTATATAACAGGGAGCAGGTACAGGAGGTGGAAGTGAGGGAACCCCTTGTAGGCAGTGACCACCGCACCATTTGGTTTTCAATCTGCATGGGGAAGGAAGTAGCTATTACTAAAACAAGGGTGGTGGACTTCATGAAGGAAGACTTCAGTAAGATAGGGAGCGTAGTTCAGGAGCACCTGGCTGAGCTCAAGGCTGAGATGGATGCGGACCAGAAATGGGCCATCATTAAGACAGGGATAATAGAAGCTACCAACACTTGTACAAGAAATTGAAAAAAGCATTCCAGAACCAAGGGGCCGAGCTAGTTTGGTAGAAAAGAGGCTGAAAAGGTAAAAGAATAGAGGGCAGCCTTCATGGAGTACAAACATACCTCAACAGAAAAGATAGGGAGGCTTACACTGTGAAATCTAGGGAGGCAGGGAAAGCGGACCCAGTGCAGTACAATACAATGCAGCAAAGGGCAAGCACAACTTGCAGAAGCAGCTAAGAAGCAAGTGAGAAGGTGAGTGACCACTGGGCCACCTGCCCAGCCAGCAAGGCAGCAACTAAACTCTCTCTGCGCAAGTGGAGCAAGTTGATTTCTTGTATGATTTTTTTTTTTCTTCCCATTTTGGTTATGGGCTGTGTTATGTATGCCAGTCCTGTACCGTGAAGGTGAATGGTGGGGTAAGGGGTTGGGAAGCTGAGGCTGGAGCAACTCTGTACATGCAAGAGCAGTAACAGAATGTGGATAGAATGAACTGTAGCCTGCCACACGTGCTTGTAACTGATGAAGTGGCAGGAGGAATATATAGTTAAAATTTGTTTTGGAAAAAATAGTTTGCCCTTGGGTGCAGCGGTTGCATTTCTGCTTGCGATGCTGATGACCCGTGTTCTGGTACAATGCTGGCCGGAGAGAGTAAGCTTGAGCATATGATGATTGCTCACCTTCGCTTGGGTGGAGGGTGGGGAGGTGACTCCGCACTTGTCGACTCCTGGAGTGTGGGATGGATCCCTCGAAGACCTTGGAATGTGTTTTTTTTTTTTTTGTTTGGTTGTTTTTTTACCGAACTTCCTTCCCTTGGGACACGTCCACTCACTGTATCCATGCCCAGGCTTATCCCCCTAGCTGGGGCAGCTGAGGGTGGCTTCCCACTCCCTTAGGACAATGAGGTTCTGGTTGCCAAGGGGTAACATGCTCGACTATGGGGACTCTGGAGAGGTCAATGGTGCAACTCATTGGGCATGGGGAATGAGTAACAGAATTGCAAATTCTGTTTGAATTTACATTCAAAGTGTTCCAGACTCCGGCCTATAGTTTATAAAATTCGAGCCAGCATCAGCTCCCCTCATCTATTTATTGAGGTACTCAAAACAACATTGTTGCCCATTGCCCGAAGTTGTCTTACTCCACCCCCTGACACTGGATACGTGTCATGTTTATAAAGCCAGCTGTCAAACCGAACCCTCCCACTGGGCATCTGTTGCCTTGGCATGACACTATTTATTTATTTGTTTTTGATAGCTGGATAAGTTACATATACTAGACATAGAGATATCCATTTTCAGGCACAACCCTGGAGGTTAAAACAAGGTGTTGAAGCGAACTGTGTGTTTCATCATCAAAAGAGATAGCAAGATGGGACCTCACTCCTCACCCAAGTAATATTAGTCCACTGATCCAGAAATGAATATTTTCTAGTCCACCAGGGTCATCACACTTGCTGGCAACTAAGCCACCTGAGAGGAGATCACTGTTCTTTCTCATCCTCTCCCCACTCAAAAGTTCTCTTCTCTTTTTTATTAGTTCACTGATTTTATTGTACTACATCTCTATTTTCAGTCTTAGCTTTGACTAACTTTTTATCTAATGCACCCCCGTTTACAATAATGTTGTCCTAAACAATTCATACCTCTCCACACTCAGTTTCTTCTATTGCCACTAATTCATCTCAATGTTAACCTTTTTTATTTTGTTTTTCTCTGACAGGTCTGACAGGATGCTGACTCCGTTCCCAGCAGATAAGTATTACTCTATGACTACCAATAATATATTTACTATTTACTCTGAGAACTACAGATCCTTTGTGGCTTCTTTCCTGTGCTTTTATTTTACAGTTTTGACAGATTTCCCTTAAGATTTCTGCTTTTGCCTGCCTAGTACATTGGTAAGAGACTCTCCTCATATTGATTTTTGTCGGGTTTACTGCAGCAGTTCTTGTTGTGCATGAGAGGAAGTGGGGAACAATAGGCCAGTCATCCTCCCCTCATTAATGAGGAAGATACTGGAAAAGCAACTTCTTTTTTTTAAACTTCTTTTTCTCTCAGGTCACTGCCTGCAGGGCCTCTCTCAAGCATCCTGACCTGATCCTGCCTGCCTGAGGTTCCCCATCCCAAGCCTCCACCACGGTACCTCTCCCCACCCTGCAGCACTGATTCCCCAGTGTGGCTTCACACCCACCCTCAAACATCTGACACTATTAAGCAACTTGTGTTCTATGGTGTCCGCAGGGTCCACCCCACCCTAAGATGCATGGTACCATCACAGAAAAACAAACCCAATGGGGAGGCCATTGGACAACAGGAAGTGCTTTACTTTAGGTAGCACCTGATATTGGAGTGAATTGGGGGACCATTGCATAACGGGGAATGCATATTTGTTGATATGGGAGGGCTTGTGCATGGCCATTGGACACCAGGGAATGCTGGTTGTGTCATGCTACCATTTTGTTTGCATGCGAGTGGCAGCGTGCAGCCATTTTGTTAGAATTTGGGTTCTGGCATGCCTCAGTTTTGTCTGCAAACAGGTGGAGGTGTGATTCAATTCTGTTTGAAACCTTGTGGTGGCATGCCTCCATTTAGTTTTTACATTTCTGGAGTTTGGCCCTAGTTTTGGGGGGGCATTGGTGGGGCCATTGGACACCGAGGAGTTGTTTATTTGTGGAGGAGCCTGGTATTGAAGGGAATGGGGACCTACTTGCCAACAGGGAATCATTTTTTTGTGGTGTGGCCTTGTATGGAAGGGCATGAGATGGCTACCGGATTTAAGAAAGTCCTTTACTTGTGGTGGCATTTGGTATGGGATTGAAGTGTGTTACCACTGGAAATCAGTGAACTCCTTAATTCTGGTGTGGGCTGGTATATGTGGGCTTGGGTGGGTCATTGGACACAAGGAAGGGCTTTTCTTTTGGAGGTGCTAGGTATGGGAGGAAATTGGGGGGACCATTGGAGAACAGGCAAAAGGTTGTTTTTGTTTGGGGTCTGGTATGCGAGGGCAAGGCTACTCAATGTAGCCTCTCACCACCTCAGGTAAAGTACTAAACAGATGATATGGGACTGAAAGAGAAGGAGGGGATGTGGGGTTGGAGGGGGAAGAGGTTATGTGTGACGGTGAGGAGGTGGGAGGGGTTCTGTATTGCTACTGTATATTTTTCGTATTAACCTATTTCTTTTCTCTTTAACAGGTCTGACAGGATGCTGACTCCGTCACCATCAGATAAGTATTTACTCTATGACTAACCTGTCCTGTGCTGCCTAATTACTCATTAAGAACTGCAGATGCTTTGTGACTCGTTTCATGTATTTTTACTTTACAGTTTTGCTGGACATTGTCCCTTCAAGATTACTGATTTTGTTTCCCTAGTACCCCGGTAAGAGACACTTCATATATTACTTGGTTTTATTTTGACTGAGCCTGTTATGGTGATATACCTGGGAAGAGGGAACAGTTGTGAGTGCTATAGGATGGAGTGGGGGTGGGGGATTGATAACTATTAAAATTGTAGAAAGGGACCTGGATCATTTCTGTTGATCTAAAGGTGTCTAACATACTTTCATACTATTTGCCAGCAGATTAGGCCTTACGGTCTATCGAGTCTGCTCGAACCTTAGATCCTTAGTTGGGTGCCGAGGCCCTCCCATCCCTTGTGCTCCAGAAACCCCTATCATCCATCCCCACCCCCCTGGGACAGGCCATCATCTGATACATCCACTTTCTGTGTCTGTCCCACCCTCTCTTGAAGCCCTCCACTGTGGATCGCTGAACCAGCTCACCAGGCAGTGCATTCCAAGGGTCCACCACCCTCTCAGTGAAAAACCTCCTCCTCTTTTCCCCCCTCACCCTTCCACCTTCCAACTTCAAACCATGCCCTCTGGTGATACCTCCCTGCTTTAGTCTAAAGATCCCCTCCATGTTTACCCTATTTATTCCGTTGAGGTGCTTGAAGACCTCAATCATGTCCCCCCGTCTCTCCTCTCCTCCAATGAAATCAGGCAGAGCTCCTCAAGTCTGTCCTCATATGTCAAATCCCCTAGCCCTCGTATCATCTTAGTTGCCCTCCTCTGCACCCTCTCCAGGAGCTGTATGTCCCTCTTCAAGTGTGGTCTCCAGTACTGTACACAGTACTCAAGGTGTGGTCTAACCAGTCCATTGTACAGCAGCAGAATCACTTCCTTGCTCCTAGAGGTGATACCCCTTACGATGCATCCCAACATCCTGTTTGCCTTGCTAGCTGCCTCCTGCACTGCTCAGAGTTATTCATACATGCATCCACCATGACCCCTAGGTCTTTTTCCCTATTGAGGTCTCCAGCTCCTCCCTCCCAGGGTGTACCTGTGTTTAGGAGCTCTCACCAAGATGCAACACCTGCACTTGGTGATTGGAAATTTAATTTCATGTGTGAGCCCAGCTTTCCAGGGTGTCCAGGTCCTCTTGCAGGCCAACCTCCCTCTTCTCCCTCAACTACTGCTCCCATCTTGGAGTCATCCACTAAGAGACTCATTTCACACTATACCCTCCCTGATGTCCGATATGTATGCATTAAACAGATTGGACCCAGGACTGAGCCTCATGGGTACCTCATCAACAACCTCTCTAGGGTTCGAGAGCTCCCCACAGACCACTACTCTCTGGGTGCATCCAGCTAGCCAGTTTTCAATCCATCTGACCATCAAAGAGCCTACTCCAACCCCATCAGTTTCTCCATCAGACCATTGTGGGGGACAGAGTCAAACGCCTTTCTGAAGTCCAAGAATAATACATCCACAGGCTTTCCCCTGTCCAGTTCTGATGTTACCCATTCGTAGAACTCCACAAGATTGGTTTGACATGATCTACCTGGCATAAACCCATGTTGCCGACTATCCAGACCTCCCACCTCCTCCAAGCACACCCCCAATCGTTCCTTTAGTGTACTCTCCATTAATTTTCCCACCACCGAGGTCAAACTGATAGGTCTATAGTTACCTGGTACTTCCCTCAACCCCCCTTTATGGATTGGCACCACATGTGCCTCTCGCCAATCCCTAGGTACCCTCCCTGTCTCAAATGACCTGTTGAAGAGCTCCACCAGGGGTGCAGCCAGTATGTCCGCCAATTCCCATAGTACTCTCGGATGAATGCTATCCAGCCCAGGAGATTTTGTCTTTCTTTAGGGCCTTGAGGGCTAACCACACCCTTTTGGCGGAGATAGCATCATCCGTCCCCTCCAACTTACTGGCCTTTTTATCCTTATCCAGATGTGACACCCTGGGGTACCTCTCCTCCTCTTGCTCCTTTTCTGTTGCTCCCTGATCCCACTCACTGCCGCCTATCCCCTTCATGCCTTGCTTTGTAGATATCCCATCCCCCTCTGATCTCAATCTGCTGAGATGGCCCTTAGTTTTTCTCCACTCCCCAATGTACCGGAAGAACCCCTTTTCCCCTCCTTGTATCCCCTGTGCCAGCCGCTGCTCTTTACTGGACTTTGCTTCCCTCACCATACAGGTGACTTTTCTAGATGCAAGATGGCACATTTCCTTATCCCTATCCCCTCTTGTTGTTTTATATTTTTTGTAGGCCGCCTTCTTTTCTCTGACTGCTACCTGTACCTCACTGGACCACCAGCATGGTTTATGTGATCTTGCTCCCTTACATTTCAACTTAGCACAGATCCTGACTGCCTCATGAAGTCCCCATTTTATGACCTCCCATCTCCTTTCCACACTTGTCATTGATGTAATCCCCTTCAAGTGATCCTTGAGAATATTTCCCATGCCTCAAAGTCTGCCTCCCTGAAGTCCACTGCCAGTGTCCTAGATCTCACCCCTCCCCCATGCTTATTTGAAACCAGACAGTATTGTGGTCGCTCCCAGTCAGGGGGTCCTGTACAACCAGGTCCCTTACCAGATCCCCTTCTGCCAGAACCACATCCAGGACATGCCCCTCGCTTGTGGGCTCCATCACAGACTGTGTTAAGAACACATCCTGGAAGCCGTCCAGCAGCCTCTGCTCCTTGGCCACCTTAGAGGACATGGTTCCCCAGTTTGTACCTGGCATATTAAGGTCCCCCATCAACACCACTCCTTCCCCTTTTGGTCCACACTGGGCTATGATGTTGTCCAGCAAACCATCCTCTAGAACATCACTCATCCCGGGGGGCCTATATACTACACCCAGCTTGACCTTATCTCCTGCTAGGGATCGTAAGGTGACCCACGTTTCCCTCTGCCTCTTCTACCCTAGCAATTTCTATGTCATCTCTAATGAACATAGCCACTCCACCCCCTCTGCCCTCCTTTCTATCCTTCCTAAGCATAATGTACCCCTGTACTTTTAGGTCCCAGTCATGGTTTTTGTTTGCCCACATCTCCGTGACCGCCGCCACATCCACCCCGAACAGCATGGCCTGGAACTCTGGCAACTTGTTTCCCAAGCTCCTGGCATTTACTAACACCAACCTCCACCCCTTATCCCTGATCCTCTTTGTCGAGCCCCACCCAGATTCCTTATACTTCCATCCTCCCTCTGCTCCTCCTGAAACCTCCACCCCAGTCTGTTTTCCCTCCCCCATGGGCTTGAAGGCTACTCCCCTCATCTGTAGGACAGGGCTTCTGGTCAGCCCCTCCCTTATCCCTTCCCCCCCTCGCAAGTTTAAACCCCACCTTTCTTGAATGTAGTCAGCCATCCCCTGTTTAAGGACTTCCTTCCCTAATGGGGCAAGATGAAGCCTGTCCTTGGCATACAGTCCCTTATCCTCCCAAACTCCATTCCAGTTCCCTAACACCCCCAACCCACTATCTTCACCCCACTTCCTGAGCCAGTCATTAACCTCTGTGAGCTTCATTTTTTCTCCATCGGCCTTTGGTACTGGCAATATCTCCGAAAAGGAAATGTTGCATCCATTATCCCGACAGACTCTAGCAAGTTTTTGGAACCTTGCTTGGATTTTCAAAACGCTATTTCCCTCTAGATCGTTAGTTCCCAAATGCACCAGGAAATCCAGTTTCCCGCCACAATCCCTAACCATTTCATACACCATGAACTTTGCTCTGTGCACTGTCAGCCCAGAGATTCTCACTACCTTCACCTGGCTATGGCATCCACCCCCCGTCCCTCCCGCTGGATACCCCTAATCATCGAGTCTCCCAGTAACAGAACCTTAACACCACCATCATCCTTATGGTTACCTCCACTATGCCCTCTCGGCCCCCCTTCCCCCCTTTATTCATGATCTCAATTCCATGGGAGTCTTCCTGCCTTATTGAGACCCCACCCTTGTCACCCTCCCTTTCTGCCTCCCTGTTATTTTGCCCACTTAACTCAAACCCTCTAAATAGGTGTCCCTTTAACCCTCTCTATCTGAACCATTTATCCTGGCCCTGATGGTTTCCCTTCCCCACACCGCCATCCTCCCCTTGTAATAGTACCCCGCCTCCAGAGGCTCTCTGTGGATCCCTTAGCTAGGGCCCCATCCTTGGTACTGACCTCCTGCTGAAGGGGCTTGCCCACCTCCTTGTCTCCCAGTTTCTCCAATCATGCTCTCCTCCCTCATGTCTGCAATATGTTGCATCTCCCCATTTGCTTAACATTTATGTTTCCTTCTCCTCTGGGACTATTTCTATCCTTTCCATTGCCAGTCTGTGATGCCCTATGGGTATCCGACTCCCTCCCCCCGGCCTCTGTATAAGTTTCCTCATTTCCACCAACCCCTTCCTCCCCCTCTAGGTTGCTTAGTAGCTCAAATTTAGTGTGACACTCTATGTCAGCCTCCATCAAGTAACCCGAGTTTCCCCTGACTGCACCTCTAAACTGCCCCTCTTCTTCCCCTCTTGCTCTGTGCACCTTAGGAGCTCCCTTCCCACAGTCTGCTGTTTTAGGCTTCTGCACAACAGCCCCTCCTGACTCTTCCCCCTCCACTCTCTTTGTATTCAGAATGTTCACCCCGTACGCTTTCCCCTTAGCGTCAACATCCCTATCTAAGGGTCCTCTGTCCCTAATATCCCCCCTCTTGCTTGCTGTAACATAACATCCTGTAATTTCAGAGCATTGCCCCAGCCCCCCCCTTCTGCTGCCTATATTCACACCCCTTATCCTTGGACACCCCCCAACTCCCCCAGCTTACTCCTCAACCAATATACCTCACTCCTGATACACGATAGCTGTCTACAGAGTGGGCAGCCTCCCTCTCTCCAGGCCCAATTGAGAATTATTGCCATTCCACAGCCTGTGCAGCCTACAACCCTTCTGGAGATGCCTGCCATGGTGGAATATGGCCACCCTGTTTATAATGGCACACCCCCTTTTCTCAGTCCCTTTCCTCTGGAATACAGTTTCTCTCTATACTGACTGCAGTTATTTACAAACCCAATTTCAACCCCACTAATAAAGTTCCCAAGTCTCACAAACACATACAGTCCAGTGTGTGTTCAGTCCCACTAACAGTGTGTGTATACAGACATCAGGTTACCGTATGATGTCACAGGCCCACCAGCTCCTGTTGCTTCTAATTTCAGTCCCAAACAGAAATACTCAGCCCTTCAATCCCAACCCCCAGTGGCTTTCACAGTATTTAACACCAGGCAAACAACACATTTAAATTTCACTCTAATTATCACTGCCAAACAACTGTTCCCAAGCCTCCAAAGTTACAATATAACAGCCCAAGTAACAGTTCTAACTCAAGGTAATAATTTTTAACACATAGAACTAATTTCACTTACAAAACTATTCAAATATTTCAGTTAAAACAGAATATAACCCCAGACCTCTGTCCTTACCAGCCTTCTGCTTATGTTCCCAAGTGAACAATGAAAGCCAAGGTAATTCCTGTTAAAGACAAGGTAATTCCAGTTATTGTCCCTTCCCCCTAATACCAGGCAAACAACACATTTAAATTTCACTCTAATTATCACTGCCAAACAACTGTTCCCAAGCCTCCAAAGTTACAATATCACAGCCCAAGTAACCGTTCTAACTCAAGGTAATAATTTTTAACACATAGAACTAATTTCACTTACAAAACTATTCAAATATTTCAGTTAAAACAGAATATAACCACAGACCTCTGTCCTTACCAGCCTTCTGCTTATGTTCTAAGCAGAATTCAAAGGCTGCAGGTAGGGTCAGTGGCATGCTGGGATTCATAGGTAGATGTATCACAAGCATAAGGTGGGAGGTGGTTATGCCATTGTACAAGACACCAGTGAGGCTTCACCTAGAGTACTATGTGCAGTTCTGTAGACTGCACCATCGTAAGGACATTTACAGGGTGGAGGTGGTCCAGAGAAGGGCGATTAAGATGTTACAATGATTGCACCAGAGAACATATTAGGAAAGGCTAAAAGACCTCAATATGCACTCACTGGAGGAGAGGATGGGATCAGGGACATGATAGAAACATTCAAGTACCTTATGGGCATGAATAATGTAAAGGGGTTACATCTTCTAATACAAGACATGTACAAGAACAAAGGGGATGGCATGCTGAGGGGAAATGTGATTTTTCTTCATGTAGGGAGGGTGATAGATGCATGGAATTAACTCCCACAGGAGGTGGTGGGGGCAAACACATTGGATGGTTTTAAACCTGCATGGGACAGGCATTTAGGGTCAGTGGAGACAAAATTGTGTAGTGCTTTCAGGCAGACTGGATGGGCCTGCTGGTCCTTATCTGCCTACAATTTCTATGTATCTATATTTCTATGCTTGCCACGTATGATATCGAATTGTGAGAATACTGGACATGAGGGAGTTTTTATTCTCTCCCCAGGCACCCTTTAGCATAAGTAAGCGACTGTGGAGAAAAGAGCTGAATGTTCTCTTTCTGCCAACTTTTTAACATTTTGCTACCAGTTTAGGGTTTTGCCTTTGTCCAATGCAGAGTAGCAGAAGTCAAAGTGCAGCTGCGGTAAACTAATCCCCATCAAGGATGGCCATTCTGCATGCCTTTTCTGTCTGGGACCTACCCACAAAGTGGACACCTGCCCACACTACTGCAAGTACAGCTGCTCATGGGACCCAGACCTCAGATACCTACATCTTCATGCATGTCTCTTGCAGACTTAGTAGTGTCCCGCTTTGGGATCTCTTCGAGAGTAGCTGAGGTCTTGGTGATCAACCTTCCTGTCTATTACCCCAAGAATTCGAATGTGGGGAGACTCTGTTGCATACTTTTGATGTTCTTCATAGGGTGCTCGGGTATTACTTAGACTGCACCCACCAACATTATGAGAGGAATCTAAAGGAACAATGAATTGTGTCACAACAAATAAAAATTATTTCTGCTGTAATGTCTCTGTGTCGCCTCTTGTGAACTCTAACTGTCTCTATCTCTCTGTATATGGTACTGAAGTCATTTACCTGCTATTCTGTTATTCCACTTAGCTGTTCATGTCAGTCGATGCCCAGAACCGCATATACATATGTGTTACTCAGTTGTTCATGAGGTCAGTGAAAGTTCTGTGTCGTTATATAACAGTGAAGCACTATTTGGTTATAACCAGGTAACATCAGGAGGCATTAACACACACTACAGGGTGGTAAAAATGCCAACTAATGTTATCCGGTCATAACCCCATAGACATTTACCTGCTATTCTATTATTCCACTTGACTGGTCATGTTAGCCAATGCCCAGAACCGTATACACAGTAACAGAAATCACAAATAAAGTATATTCATGGCCTCAGTGTTGCCATGTGTGTACAGACGGGCAAGAGCAGACTGGCAAAATAATCCTTTGACTTGTGCCATATAAGGGGGGGAGACAGAGTGCCAGGTAATGGCAGGCTGGTAAAATAAATCTTTGACTTGTGCAGTCCAGAGGGGAGAGAGACTATTGGGGACCAAAGAGACATTTTATAGTCACAGGAATCACAAACAAAGGGTATTCCCGGCATCAGTGTGGCTGTGTGTGTGTGCAGATGGTGCAAGAGCAGACTGGCAAAGTAGACCTTTGACTTGTGCTATGGGGGGAGAGAGTGAGAGAGTCTACATGGCACCAAAGAGATATGTTACAGTCCCACACATCACAAATAAAATGTTTTCTTGGACTAAATGTGGCTTTTTGTGTACAGGCTATGCAATTGCAAATAGGTAAAATAAATCATTAACTTGAAAAATAAATCATTGACTTGTGCCATATAGAGTGTGGGAAGGGGGGAGAGAATACGGGGAGTCACAGAAATCACAAAGTTCTGTTCTTGGACTGAATGTGGGTTTTTGTCTTTTATTTTTTATTTATTGAATTGTTTCACCAGGAAAGGCACACTGAGCAAAAAGATGCTCATCTCCTGGTGCGACCTGGGGGATGGGGGAACAAGGGAGATAACATGCAGGCTATGAAAGAGAGTATATTTGTCATTAAAGTAATACATATGAGAGGATAACACTCAGGTTATCAATGAGTATACATTCCGGGCAATGGTAAAAGAAATATTTGACTTGTGCAATCCAGTGGGTGGAGAGAGAGAGAGAAAGGGTGGGAGACAGAGAGATAGAGAGAGAGACTATTGGAGACCAAATAGACGTTTTTACAGTCCAATTTTTTGACTTGTGGCATCCAGAGGTGAGAGTGGGAGACTAACTACTGGTGATCACAGACATTTTGTGTAATGGTGCCATGTCTCAGAGGGTTTACAGTCACAAATAACAAAAAATTGTATTTTCTTGATCTAAATGTGACCTTTTGTGTACAGCCAGGGCAATGGCATACTGGTAAAATAAATATTTGATTTGTGCAGTCCAGAGGCGGGAGAGATGTGGGAGGGGAAGGGAGGGGAACTATTGTTGTCCAAAGAGACATTTGTACAGTCAGAGAAATAGTGTATTCCTGGACTCAGTGTGGTGCTGCTTGGTATGGGAGTGAATTAGGGGACCAGTGGAAATGTTTTGGTTTTTTTTTGGTGGTGGGCCTAGTTTAGGAGGGGGTTGTGGGGGGACATTGGATACCCAGGAATGCTTAACTTGTGGTGCCTGATATGGAAGGGAATGAGGTGACCACTGGACAACAGGGAATGCATTTCTGGTGGTGAGGTCTGATATGGGAGGGCTTGTGGGGGGCAACTGGACAACAAGGGAATGTTTGAAATGTAATGGCACCTGATATGTGAGGGAATTGGGGGACCAATGAGCAACATGGATTGCATTTGTTTGGTGGTGGTGGCTGATGTGGGAGGGCTTTTTTGCGGGGCCATTGGTCACCAGGTGATGCTTAACCTGTTGTGTCGCCTGGTACGGGAGTGAATTAGCAGACCACTTGACAACACGGAATGTCTTCTTAACTTTTTATTTGTCTTTTTGTTTTGCGTTGGGGCCTGGTTTGGGAGGATTTGTGCGAGTTGACATTGTATACCAGTGAATGCTTAAGTTGTGGTGGCACCTGATATGTAATGGGATATTTTTACTATCGCACTGTGTCTTCCCACAGGAAAGCTCCTGATTGGACATCTTACTGATTGACAACAATGTCTGTCTTTGTAGAGTCTTGGTCCGAGCTTTTCGGAGATTTTTGAACATCAGTTTATTCACTTGTCAAGGTTAGTTCTATTCATTAAATTTTGTTGCACTTGATATGGGAGGGAATTGGGGTACAACAGAACAACAGGGTATGATGCTATTGTGGCAGTGCTTGGTTTATGAGGGTATTGGGAGGCCACTAGACACCAGCAGATGCTTTTTGTTTGATTGGACAAAGTGAGGTTGTTATGTCACAGTGTGTACAGGAAGGGCAAGGGCCATTTGGCAAAATACATTTTTAACGTGCTATTGCAGAATGAAAAGAGACTAATTTTTACAGTCACACAGATCACAAATGAAGTGTATTTCTGGCTGTGTGTACAGACAGTGAAAGAGCAGACTGGAAAAATAAATCCTTTGACTTGTGCCATTCCCGGGAGGGTCATGGGGCACCAAAGAGATATTTTTCAGTCACATTAATCACAAATAAAGTTTGTTCCTGGACAAAATGTGGCTTTTTTTGTGTAAAGGCAGGGCAATGGCAGGGTGATAGACAGCATGGCTTCATCCCATGTAAAGCGTGTCAGACAAACCTACGCCTTAGGAGTTTACTTGGGTTCAACAGAACAACCCTGCCATTCCCTCGCATTGCTTTCAGAAAAGGAGATGTCCAGAAATGAGGGGGCATGACATGAGGTTGAAAGAGGGTAGACTAATGGGTAGCATGAGGAAATATTACTTCATGGTAAGGGTGGTGGATGCATGGAATAGACTCCCAGCGGAAGTGGTGGGGGCAAACAAAGTAAGATACTTCAACGTGCATGGGACAGGCATAGGGGAACCCTAGGAATGGGAACAAGGAGGTAAAGCCGGAGATCGAGTAGGATCTGCGACTTTTACAGGTGCCATGGAAAATGGGCAGACTGGATGGGCCTAATGGTCCTCATCTGCTGTCAGTTTCTATGTGTGTGGTGGGCTGTGCTGGTCTACATACACTCACAACAGCGCCAGAGGATCAGAGTGAGTGGGAGGGGCAATAAGGAGAAAGGAGGTCTTTCAGGTACTAGGGTCCTGGTTCATATAGGGCTTTATATTTTAGTAATGTTACCTTGAAAGGGATATGCCATTGTCTAGGCAGCCAGTGCAGTTCGCACAGCACAGGTGTTAAGTGACTGGATCTAGGGGTCCCAGTTAACAACTTAGCAGTCGCGTTCTGCAGTAGCTGCAGACTGAGAATATCCACTCCTGGTAGCCCCAGGTAAAGGGCGTTACAGTAGTCCAACCGAGTGGTGACAAAGGCGTGGACCAATGTTTGCAGATCTTCAGATGAAACCAGATGCTTCACCCTGGAAATGTTTATAAAGTGACAGAAGGTGGACTTGACTACGGTTGACACCTGGGAAGGAGAGTCTAATAGGGACCAAAGAGTCATTTTCACAGTTACTGAAATCACAAAGTTTTATTCTTGGACTAAATGTGTGTTTGTGTGTAGGCCTGACAATGGAAGGCAGATAAAATAAATATTTGACTTGTGCCATACAGAGGGGATCGAGAAAGAGAGAGAGAGAGAGAGAGAGAGCAGGGGGGAGGGAGGGGGGAGAGATAGAGGTAAAGGGAAAGAGAGTCAGCGAGGGAGAGGGGAGGGAGGAGAGAGAGAGGTGGAGAGACAACTGGGGACCAAAGATACATTTATACAGTCACAAAAGTCACTAATAATGTGCATTCCTGGTCTCAGTATTGTGTGTGTACAGACAAAGCAAAAGCAGACTGGCAACATATTCTTTTGACTTGTACCATATTGGGGGGTGGAGAGACAGAGAGACTATGGGGCATAAAAAATATATCTTTCAGTCACATGAATCACAAATAAAGTGTGTTCTTGGACAAAATGTGGGTTTTTGTTTATAGTCCAGGAAATGATGGACTGCTAAAATAAATGTTTGACTTGTGCAGACTAGAGGGGAGAGAGACTACTGGGAGCCAAAGATACATTTTTAAAGTCACAGAAATTAGTGGTAGGGCCTGGTATGGGAGGGTGTGTGTATTGACATTGTACACGGGGAATGTTTAACTTAAGATGGCACCTAATATTTGAAGGGACATTTTGATTAACTTATCACTTAATGTCTTTCCACAGGAAAGATCATGATCAGAAGTATTACTGAATGACAAGAACATCTGTCTGGTAGAGTCCGGTCAGAGTTTTTGATCTATTCACTATTCAAGGTTAGTTTCATGCTTTATATGTTGTTGTTGTGCCTGGTGTTGGAGGGAATTGGAGTACAACTGGACATCAGGGAATGCACTACTTATGCCTGGTTTTGGGGGGGGGGCATGGAGAGGCTACTGGACACCATGAAGAGATTTTCATTTGGGACAAAATGAGGATTTTCTGTCACAGTTGGTTGCTGACCTGGTTCATAAAGGGTGGTCGGTGTTTGGGGGGGGCGGCCAACATGAATCTAGGATGGTAGAGTGGGGGATGCAGATTTAGGGGTTGGCTAGTGGTCTGGGTTGGATCCAGTGTGAGGAAGAGTGATCACAATGGAGTGAGTGACAGTACTGAGGATGGCTAACTAGGGGTAATATAGTCAGATTAGGAGTCAGTGGTGTGGTCCAGAGTAAAACATAAAAAGTGGTGGCAGATAAGGAATGCCTGGCCCCTCTAGTCTGCCCGTAAGTCCTTGTACTGGATTTCTGCTTCTGACCAACCTGCCTCTATACCTCTATTGTTCCCCTATGTCTTTTCCAAGGATGCGCAAATCCATCTACAGTCCCTAATGAAGACATTGAACAGGATAGGCCCCAGGACAGATCCCCAAGGCACCCCACTGGTCAACCCTCTCTTTGCAGACTGCAACCCATTTACCACCACCCACTGCTAAAACTGCAGGATGACGGAGCAGTCATGATTCTGGTGGCCCTATATTGGCCCAGACAGATATGGTTCCCTCTTCTGCAAGGGCTATCAAGCGAACCACCACCCATCTTTGATTCAGCTTGCACTTACTGTCACAAGACAATGGGTCTAACTCACCCTACACTCAGGTCCTTGTACCTGCGCTCATGGCTCCTAAGGACCTAGCAATGTCTTCAGGGGATCACGGAGTAATTTCTTTACAATCACACAAATCACAGACAGTTTATTCCCATCTTCTGTGTAGCTGTGTGTGTATAAGGCAGGGGCAGACTGGTAAATTAAATCTTTGACTGACCCCATCAACAGCGTCAATGGGGAAAGAGAGAGAGAGTCCATGAGCACCAAATAGATATTTGTACAGTCACCGAAATCACAAATAAAGTATATTCTGTCCTCGGTGTGGATGTGTGTGTATAGGCTGGGCAAGGGCAGACTAGTAAAACAAATCTAACTTCTGCCATCACCGGGGGGGGGGGGAGGTGGGAGGGAGGGAGATACTACTGGGGACCAAAGACACAGAAATCAGAAAAAATATACCCAGCCTATGTGTGACTGCGTGTGTATACTGTAGGCCAGGCAGGTTCAGATTAATTAACATAAATATCTGAGTTGTGCCATTCACAGTGGAGAGAGAGAGAGAGAGGGAGAGGGATAACTGGCAACCAAAGACACATTCGTACAGTGATAGAAATCACAAAGTTTATTCCCCTCTTCAGTGTAGCTGTGTGTGTGTGTGTAGGCTGGGCAGGGGCAAACTGATGAAATAAATTTTTAACTCGTACCATTCACATGGGGGTGGGGGGGAGAAGAAGAGCCCATTGCACACCAAAGAGTTATTTGTTAAGTCACAGATATCACAAATATGGTATATTCCTGTCCTCAGTGTGTATGTGTGTGTGTGTATATGTGGGACAGGGACAGACAGGTAAAATAAATCTTTGACTTATGCCATCAACAGGTGGGGGAGAGAGAAGGAGACTACTGGGGACCAATGAGGCATTTGGTACAATCACAGAAATCAGAAATAAAGATTATTCCTGGCTTCAGTGTGACTGTGTGTGTATAGGCCAGGCAGGTGTAGACTGGCAAAATGAATCTTTGACTTGTGCTATTCACATGGGGGAGAGAGAGATAGTCCATGGGGCACCAAATAGATATCTGTACATTCACAGAAATCACAATGTATATTTAAGTCATCAGTGTGGTTGTGTGTGTACAGGCTGGGCAGGGACAGACTGATAAAATAAATATCTGACCTATGCCATAAAGTGTGGGGGGGGGAGATACTACTGGGGACTAAAGGGACATTTGTACAGTCACAGAAATCAGAAATAAAGTTTATTCTCGACCTCTGTGTGGGTGTATAAGTTGGGCTGAAGCAGATTGGTAAATTGTTGTGCGACGCGGACAGCTCACGACAGGCTGGTTTAAATTGTTATTGTAAAAATAAGAGGGTAAAAAAGTAAGTTGTTATTGTCCTTAGACTTATAATCGCAATAACAAACCTGAAGCTGGTCATTTCCTTGGATTAATGACCAGCTGGAGGGAGGCGACCCTTGGCTGTGCCTCGAACCACCCGTCCCTCTGACTGACACCTTCCCATCCCCTGCCGTGAGAAGGTACTGGTAAGGGAGGGTAAGTGCACTAAACCCCTGTATCTACCCATCGGCCAACAACCACACAGCTCAGTTCAAGGGAGAATGAGAAAGTTTGTGCCCAGTATGTCAATTCAGGCAATAGTTCGCTTGGGTGGTGGGGGGGTGCGCTCAGCGACACTGTCAGTGCCATTACTCGTGGTTGTTTGTCTGTTGTTTTTCAGTGTGGGGTGGTGGAATGATGGACAGTGCTAGATAATGCACTTGCAGGGAGAAAGAAGTGGTTACAAGTCCAAGTCAGAAGGAGTCCCTGTTGAATGCACAGTACGGTATAGTGAGAAACTGGCACTCATTGGCACAGTAAGACATCACATTATTTTATTTAGTCTTTGGTAACCAGGTAAGGGCCACTATGCACAAGTGCCTTTTCAGGGGCGACATGGGAGCACTGGGTGGTTAAGTGACTTGCTCAGTCACACAGTATATGCAAGTGGAGGTTGTGGGAATCAAATCCAGGTCTGCTGGATGTACCAAGCTCATTCACAGCTCATTACTCCACCCTCTAGGCTATACTGCTAGACCCTTGAGAGGGTGGTGGATAAATGGAATAGGCTCCCTGTGAAGTTGATTGGATAAATAACAGTGGAAGGCTTCAAAAGAGCATGGAACAGATGCAATGGATTGTTGAGGGTGTTTTTCTGTGATGGTGCTGGGTCTTGGGGAGGGGGGGGCCTCCCAATAGACATGGCACAATGACATTGACTCCCTGGTGTCAGGGGCTTTCCACCTACTTGTGCCATTGGGGGGGGGATAGAGAGAGACTATTGGGGACCAAAAATACATTTTTACAGTCACAGAAATTACAAATAAAGGATATTCATGGCCTCAGTGTTGCTGTGTGTGTACAGATGGGGGCTAGGAAGACTGGCAGAATAATCCTTTGACTCATGCCATATGAGGGGGTCAGAGACACTACAGGCCACAAGAGAGATATTTTACAGTCACATGAATCACAAATAAAGTTCATTCTTGGATTGTATGTGGCTTTTTGTGTACAGGATGTGCACTGACAGGCTGGAAAATAAATCTTTGACTTGTACAGTCCAGAGGGGAGAGGGAGAGAGAGGACTATTGGGGACCAAAGAGACATTTTTACAGTCACATATATCACAAATAAAGTGTATTCATGGCCTCAGTGTGGCTGTGTGTGTACAGACTGGGCAAGAGCAGACTGGCAAAAGAATCCTTTGAGTTGTGCCACGTTGTGGGGGTGAAAGAGAGAAAGAGACTACGGACCACAAGAGAGACATTTTTTTTACAGTCACATAAATCACAAATAAAGTTTATTCTCTAACAAAATGTGTCTTTTTGTATACAGACCGGGCAATGGCAGGCTGGTAAAATAAGTCTTTGAATTGTGCAATCCAGGGTGAGGGTGGGTGAAAGAGAGAGAGAGGGAGAGAGAAATGTTTTCCTTAACATATCACTTTGTGTCTTTCCACAGGAAAGCTTCTGATTGAATGTATTACTGAATAACAAGAACATCTGTCTAGTAAAGTCCTGGTCAAAGTTTTCAGAGATTTTCAAACATCGATCTGTTCACTAGTCAAGGTTAGTATTATACTTTACATGTTGTTGTTCCTGGTGTTGGATAGACTTGGGGTACAACCGGACAATAAGGAATGCACTTATTGTGCCAGTGCCTGGTTTGGGAGGGCATGGGGAGGCTATTGGACACTGGAAAGAGCTTTTTGTTTGGGAAAAAATGCAGATTTTCTGTCACAGTTGGTAGTTGTCCTGGTTAATAAAGGGTGGTCGATGGGGGGGGGGTGACATCGACATGACTGTAGGGTGGTCGAGTTGGGGGATGAAGATTTGGGGGCTGGCTAGTGGTCTGGGTGTGGGTTCAGTGTCAGGAAGAGTGATCAGAAGGGGGTAAGTGACAGCATTGGGGAGGGTCAACTAGGGGGAATGTATTCAGATTAGGAGTCTGTGGAGTGGTCCAGAGTGAAACAGAGGAATTATTGGCAGATAAGGAATGCCTGGCCCATCTAGTCTGCCTGTAAGTCCTTGTACTGGATTTCTGCTTCTGACCCACCTGCTTTTTTACCTCCTATGGTTCCCCTCTGCCTTTTCCAAGGATGACTGAATCTATCCACAGTCCCCCCCAAACACCTTGTTTATACCCTTGATGTACTTGAATATTTCTATCATGTCTACTCTTTTCCTCCTCTCTTCCCGAGTACATATTGAGATCCCTCAATCTCTCATAAGTCTTGTGTTTCAAGCCATGTACCATCTTAGTCACCCTTCTCTGGACCATCCCCAGTCTGTTTATGTACTCCATGTAAGGCCTGACCATGGTTTTATATAATGGCATCACTACCCCTCTCCTTCTGCTGGTGATACCCATGCCTGTGCATCCCTGCATGTCACTTGCCCATCCCAGCTACCTTAGCATTCTGCTTTGACATAACCCCCTGGTCATTTTCCTCCTTTGTGACTTGCAGTGACCCCCTCCCACCCCACCCCCACATTCTGTAGCTTTCCCCAGGGTTTCTGTGTCACGAGGCATCATTTTGCACTTATTTAAATTAAACTTTGGTTGCCAATCCTCAGACTGTTTTTCAAGCTTCCCCAGGTCCATACTCATTTTCTCCACCCCCTCTGGGGTTTCCACTCTGGTAAAGATCTTGGTGCCATCTGCAAACAGGAAGACCTTTCCCTAGAACCCTTCTGCAAATGTTGCTAATGAAGACATTGAACACAACTGGCCCCAGGACATATCCCTGCGGCACCCCACTACTCGACTACCTCTCTCCCCAGACCGCACCTCATTTACCACCACCCTCTGCCTACTATCTGTTAGCCAATTTCTAACCCAGTTTACCACCCTGACCCCCATGCCCAGATTACCCAGCTTGTCTATGAGCCTCCTATGTGGGACAGTGTCAAAGGCTTTGCTGAAATCAGGGTATGTGATGTCCACTACCCTACCCTAATTTACGTCCTTTGCCACCAAGTCGATGAAATCAAGCAGCTTTGTCTGAAATGACCTCCATGCTGTGAAACAATGTTGCCTATGGTCTTGGGCTCCAATGACTTCTAAATGCCCACTATGCTTTGACATGTAAATGGAATATTGTCTACCTCTTCACCCCATTGGAAACTGGTGTACTGCTGTTGTCCCTGTCACTTCCCCTTTTCTGCATATACTGAATAGAAATATTCATTCAGTATTTCTGCCTTTTCCATGTCTCCCTCCTTGCATTCTCCTACCTCTCCCTTGAGTCTTGCAATCCCCTCCTTGTTGTTTCTCCTTTCACTAGTGTACCTGAAGAATATCTTGTTCCCTTACTTAACTTACCGGTACTGTGCTAAACCTTCCTCAGTCTGTGCCTTTGCTCTCCTTACTGCCTTTCCCACTTCTCTTAGACACTCTAGGTACTCCTCCCTGTCCTCCTCCCTAAGGGTCTCCTTACAATTCCTGAACACTTTCCTTTTTGCCCTGACCTTTACCACCACCTCTCTCGAGAACCAGTGACTTTCTTATTCTCTTGCCTTTGGATACCAATCTGATGCATTGGTTTGTTACTTCCATTAAGGCTTCCTTTAGATGCTCACACTGTTCCTCCACTCCCCTCCTGCCCCCATTCTCTCCAGGGCTCTTTTGATACCCCTACCCATTTCAGCAAAGTCAGCATTTTGGAAATCCAAAACCTTTGTCCTAGTATGACTTGAGTTAGTATCTATCCCTATGCTAAACTACACAATGTTGTGATTGCTGGATCCCAGTTGTGGGTGTTCAGTTTGGGGGAGTTTTGAGACAGTGAGATTAACCACTCTGGACTAAGATATTTTATGGTCATATAAATAAAAAATAACATGTTTTCTTGGATTCAGTGTGTTGGAGGGTGGACAATGCTATTGGACTACTTTGCATGCAATCTATGATAACAGGTAGGAGGAAGCTAGGCACACCGCTGATGGACATGTTTAGTAAATGTTGCTGTTTTTTTTCAACATTTTGATCTCTGCTGAAGAAATAGATCCTCAACCATACTATATTAGGGTGCTAAATTAATGATAACGCATGTTATCAAAGTGCATGTTGGGACAATTTGATGGTCGAAGTGAGAATTCATGATAGTGCAAATTATCAAGGTGCATGTTGTGCCAATTTGACGGTTGCATGGAAAATTTGTTATAGCGCATGTTATCAAGGTGCATGTGCCAATTTGATGGGCTAAGTGAAAATTCATGATCGCGCAAATTATCAAGATGCATGCTGTGCCAATTTGATGGTCAAATGGAAAATTTGATAGCACATGTTATCAAGGTGCATGTGCCAATTTGACGGTCTAAGTTAAAATTCGTGATAGCACAAATTATCAAGGTGCATGTTGTGCCAATTTGACGGTCGAGTGGAAAATTTGTGATAGCGCATGTTATCAAGGTGTATGTGCCAATTTGATGGGCTAAGTGAAAATTCATGACAGCGCAAATTATCAAGATGCATGTTGTGCCAATTTGATGGTCAAATGGAAAATTTGATAGCGCATGTTATCAAGGTGCATATGCCAATTTGTCGGTCTAAGTTAAAATTCATGATAGTGCATGTTGTCAAGGTGCATGTTGTGTCAATTTGACAATATAAGTGAACTGGGTGCTTCATTTACAGAAGAGGTACCAAGAAGGAATGCCATTTAAAGGGCCAGTGAATTAACTTAACTGATTGTCCAGACAACAACGGGCCAGTGAACCAAAAGGAATATCACTTATCCCAACCAGGATACTGCAGCCACTTGAAAATTGGCCATCTAGGCAGAGAGCACTGGTCTTTCTAATCATCTTCATTAACAACACGTTATCTTCTCTTCTCCTATCTGTTAACTAATTTTATTTCTCTATACTTCTATTATTATTATACTCTGTTTTAGCAGTAATTTTTTATCTTATGCACCATTGCACTCAAATGTAGTCCGATGCACCAACAGTACTATATCTATCCACTATCGGTTTCTTATCTCATTTCTGTATCTTCTTCATATTAACCTATTGCTGTTTCTGTTTCACATGCTTGAACGGATAAGGACTCCTTCACCATCAGATAAGTATAACTTTATTGTGAACATGTCATATATTAATAATTTATTAAGAACTACGGATCCCTTGTGACTCCTTTCCTATATTTCATTTTTCAGTACTGACGGACATCATCCCTTTAAGATTCCTGCTTCTGACTCCACAGTATTCTGGTAAGATGATCTCCACATACTACTTGGTTGTGTCTGGTATGGGAGGGCTTGTGTGCGACATGTGCCCTATAATCCCAGTTCATGTGGTGCATAGTTTTGAAGGGATTTGAGTGGCAACTGGCAAACTGGGTATTCTTTTTGCTAGGTTGGGTCATGGAATATGAGGTACTGGTTAGGCTATCAGACAACAGGAAGTAAATTACTTGTGGTGGGGCCTTGTATGACAGGAAACTGGGGGACCACTGTACAACAGGAAATGCCTTTTTCTGGTCTGGGAGAGCTTGTGGGAGGCCATCAGGACAATCTCAGACAGGGTGTTCCATTTCTCAGTCAAGTCCTCTCAGTGGTTTTAACCACAGATGCCTCTCTCCTGGGTTGGGGAGCCCATCTGGGGCTCTCACTGCACAGGGAGTTTGACCACAGCAAGCGTCTCTCCTACATATCAATCTCCTGGAACTCAGAGCTGTGTTCCTAGCCCTCCAGGCTTTCTCGGAGTCAGTGAAAGGCAAAGTGGTGCAAGTCAGGACCGAAAATACCATCACAATGTGGTACCTAAATAAGCAGGGAGGCACTCGGTCAACAGTCTTGTGCACATAAGTCATGAAACTGTGGTTTCTAGCTTACTGTCTTCAAGCTTCTCTGACAGTAGTTCATCTTCCAGGGAAGGACAATGTGTTGGCAGATTCTTTGAGCAGAAAATCCTAGGGCCATTATGAATGGACCCTAAACCCTCATATCCTGAAAGTCATCAGAGATAGACCTCTTTATAAGGATTGGGTGATTGGGAAAGGAGGGGGGTGGTACTATATGTGAGGGAAGGACTGAAGTGTGTAAGGGAGGAAGGGGAGGAAGGTAGCACAGAGTCACTTTGGATGCAAATCCAGGATTCCAAGAATAGGACTCTCAGAGTGGGAGTGGTGTGCCCTCTCAGACAGAAGAGTTTGGGAACTAACAGGACAGATCAGAAGGACCTGTGAGAGGAGTAGTGCGGTGATTGTGGGGGACTTCAACATGCCAGGAGTGGACTGGAGTACCACAACAACCAGGAATAGAAGGGAGCAGATACTGCTGGATGCCTTCCAGGACAGCTTCCTGATGCAAATGGTCAGTGAACCAACCAGGTTAGGGAATATCCCTGACCTTGTGCTGACAAATGAGGAAGGTTCCGGAGAGAGCTGAGGAGACACTTTTTTACAGACAGAGCGGCAGCTGGGTGGAATGCCTTGCTTGCAAGAGATGGTATCCAGCAGAACAGTGGACTGCTTCAAAAGGGGCTGAGACAGGGCAAAGGGGAGGGTCAATGGAGGGAAGGGTGGGAGGGAGGGCAGCTGCAGAATAAGGGTGCTAGTTGCACATTAGAGCAGACTTGATAGACATCTAGGCCTTTATCTGCTGTCAAATTTTGAATGTTCATATCCAGATAGGAGGGAGGGACGGACAGACAGACAGGCAGACACAGACTAGGAACCAAAGAGACATTTTGTGCAATGGTGCCGTGTCTTGGTAGGTTGTGTGGAATCCACTTACACTTGGCAATGATGTGTGTTTCATGGTGCCAGTCATCGGATGGTGGTGGGCAACCCACGATCATTGGTTAATGCTGTTGTTGTATGGTGCTTGATGTATGGTGCGTGATGTTTGGAATATATAGGGGCCCCTTCCACTGTCAGTCTCTCTCTTTCAGACCCTTACCGCTGATGCTTCCAATCTTAGTTAAAGAGATCATCTTGGGGACCACAGGACACAAGGATCTGACTTCAGCGTGGAGCTCTTGCAGCAGGCAATACCATTAACTAGCAGTCTGTAGCGGGGGGGACATCAGATGTGGTATAAAGGGGTGATCTCCCGGCAACATCTCAGTTACTTTCCTGCCATCGACCCACATTGTCCAACTCCTTGGACGTCTTGCTTAGCAGTCAACTGCAGATAAGTAGTCTTTAAATATACATTTCTTTTTGAATTTTTCACGAATATTTCGACAAAGATTCAGTGCATGTCTTCTCCTTCACCTACTCGGTGGAAGTCAAAGTGCCATTGTGGCAAACAGATCCTGGCTAAGGACAGCTAAGGGCCTGCCTGATCTGTCTAGGCCCCAAGCACAGGCCTGATAACTTCGAACACTGCCAAAAGTTCAACAAGACCAGGATCCGCAGGGCTAAGGCCTTAAAGGGTTACCTCCTAGAGCAGAAAGTAGCCACCATGCAAAAGTCCCCTTCGGGTCTGAGTTCATCTTCGCCCGACAGGGTGTCTCCTCATAGAAATAAGACCCAGGAGAAACACTCCAAGGATAGGCTCTGGTCAGAATCCCATGACAAGTCTCCCTCCAGGCATGCTTCTTCCTCCAGCTGGAGGTCAGGGTCCATTTTCCCCTTCTTCACAGGGAACTAGTGCCCACAGATTGTTATCCTTTAAGCCCAGGGACCAACCTTCATCCTCGGGAAATGGCCAAGGTCTAGTCCCCCAGGCTCACCAGCCCCATAAGTCTTCACAGGGCCCAGGCTAGGATGGACAGTTGCCTGCTGTTAGGCCCAAAGAAGGCCGCAGCTCCACGGGATCCTCTGACAAACACAAGAAGCCAGACTATTCCCACCGGCAACTGGATGTCGTTCGCCAGTGGATGCCTCCCCCACCAGCTGCAGAGATCACTTCTAAAAAGGACAAACATCTCTCAGCCAAAACACCTGCATCAGACAGCAAGTGTTCACCCCAGAAGGAGCAGTAGTCTGACAGATGGTCTGCAGAGGACGCCAGCCATCCGACACCCACCAGGACGACTGGTCACCGGATCAGGTGGAAGCCACTCCAGATGCCGGATTGGACAACCACTCTCTCAGGAAGCCAACCCCTGGATCCTCTCCAGTGCTCTGTCAAGTTCGTTCCAGAGTACCTACTCCACCTCCTTGACTTAGGCCTTAGCTATTCCTCAATCATGGTGCATCTTTGTGCAGTCTCGGCATATCATGATTCTGTTGGAGAAAGGACTGGCACAACTCAACGTCTGCAAGATCTTCCTCAGTGGAGTCTTGTATAATAGACCCCCCAGGAGGGATCCAGTCCCCCCGTGGGACCCCCTGTTTGTTTTAGAAAAGCTCACCCTCCCTCCTTTTGAACCGTCCATGTCATGCGAACTACGTCTCCTTTCTTGGAAGATGTTTTTTTTAGTTGTCATTACTACACACAGAGGATTTCTGAGCTTCAGGCCCTGATGTGCAAGGAGCTTTTCCTTGTTTTTCATAGGGATAGGGTGCAGCTTCATACAAATCCCAAATTTCTGCCAAAAGTGGTGTCCGCCATGACTCTGAACCAGGATGTCCAACTTCCGGTCTACTATCCAGAGTTCTCCAATGGGGGGAGGCCTTGTTTCATACTCTGGATGTTCACAGAATCCTTTATTGTTATTTGGACCGGACTCATTCTGTCCAGACCACGGACCAGTTGTTCATGGCATTTGCTAAACATAAGATGGGATCCTGTCACTAAGCAAACACTGTCTCTTCAAGAGGAGCTCTTGCAGCATGTGGCTTTCCCACCCTCCATCCCCCAGGTCAGTTTGTACCTCTAATTTTTCTTTTTCTATAGGGAGAGTTCCTTCTCGGTTCTCCATTGCTTACCAACTGGGTCTCTGGTGAGGAACTGAGATGGTGCATTGGGACCGCCCCCTTGTACCACATCTGACTTAGTGCGTGCCTGACGTCGGGGGTGGTCTCTCACTACAGACTGCTGGAAATAAAGTATTTTCTGAGGGGTCCTAATTCCTGTGGCCTTAGTTCTAATGGTTTTACCTGCTGTAAGAGCTCATCTAGAAGATCTACTGTAACGGTAAGTTCTTGCGTAACTGTACTTTCCTGGTCCTCTTCTGAGGAAAATCTTCACATCAATATCCTGGAGACAAGAGCAGTTCTCTATGCACTCCAGGCTTTCCAGTCATTACTTCATCCAGGAACACTGCTCATCCAGATGGACAACATGGCCACCATCTGTATCTCAACAAACAGGGAGGCGCCTGATCGTACCTTCTCTGCAGAGAAGCAATGAGGGTATGGTATTGGGCCATTACGCATGGCCTGACCCTGCCAGCAGTCCACATGCTGGGAGTTCACAATACTCTGGTGGACAATCTCAGCTGATCAGTCACTAGGGCTCAAGAGTGGGAACTAAAGCAGGAGGTAGTAGAAGACCTATTTCTTTTGTGGGGTCTTCCCGACCTAGATCTGTTCTCATCCCAATCCAACGCAAAACTACCCATCTTTTGCTCACTTGTTCCCAGGCATGGTGTTTTTTGGTAAGATGCACTGTGTCTGTCATGGACAGGGAGGTTTCTTTATGCATTTCCTCCCTTTCCTCTTATTCAGAAGGTTCTTCTGAAGGTACAGGCAGAGGGGGCTCACATGATCTTAATTGCTCCTCTGTGGCTTCGGCATTTTTAGTTTCTGCTGTTAAAACAACTAGTTCTAGAACCGCCAATTCCTCGGCCTCTTTCCCATGACCTTCTGTCTCAGGAGCAGGGCACCCTGGTACATCCAAGCCTCAAGCCTCTCCACCTTCATGTATGGCACCTGAGGACATAGCAGTTTCTCACTATGAAGTTTCCACACAAGTTGCCCAGGTCCTGGTGGAGACTAGGAAACCCTCCACCAGGTCTACCTATGCCATGAAATGGAAGAGATTTTCTATTTGGGCCACAGCCAAGCACTTGGACCCTCTTTCTTGCTTGGCCTCCTAGGTACTGGAGTACCTCTTACATCTTTTGGAGTTGGGCCTCAGTTACTCCTCACTGAAGGTCCATCTCTCTGCAGTGTCGGCCTACCACCAGCCCGTAGAGGGCAAAACCATAGCTCAGCTAGAGGTTTCCAAGACTTTCTTGAAGGGGATCCTTCACATCAAACCTCCAGTCCAGAGCCCTTGTCCTCACTGGGATCTTAATTTTATGCTGTAAAAATTTACTTTGCCCCCTTTTGAACCAGCAGCAAGTTGTGATATTTGCTTCCTGGCCTGGAAGACACTGTTTTTGGTTGTTGTTACTTCAGCTCAAAGGGTTTCAGAGGTACTGGCTCTAGTTTGTAGAGAACCTTACTTAATTTTCCATAAGGACCGTGAGGTCCTATGGGCTAATCCTTCTTTTCTCCTGAAGGTTGCTTTGGAGATGACTCTCAACCTGGGTGTTGAACTGCTGATTTTCGTTCCTCAGCATTCAAATGGGGGAATACCTTTTGCACACCCTTGATATGCACAGGATTCTGAGGTACTATACCTCATGGACTAAGGAGGTTTGAAAGTCAAACCAACTGTTTGTGGCCTTTGCCTCCCAGTGCCAGGGCAAGGCTATTACTAAACAGACTCTTTCTAGGTGGCTGGCTAACTGTATTAATTACATTTACCAGAAATATGAGAAACCCCTTTTCAGGAATGTGTCCACTGCAGATATTTGTGCAGTGGCCACTTGTTCTTCCGTCCACACCTTCACAAAACATTACAGTATGTACATTGCCTCTAGGCATTGAGCTGATTTGCAAGGTCTTCTGTCTAAAGACAGACCTTTAGTCGACAGACATCTTCCTCCTCCCAGAACCTCATCTCCAACTCCTTGTTTTTTTCTGTTAGACTGCTTGGAATTCAGTCCTATATGTGAAGACTACCTACAGGAACCCTCTCGAAGTAAGATGTAACAGTTATGTAAGAACTTGCTGTAACAGTAGATCTTTGAGAGAGGTTCATGCAGTGGGTCTGGTTTCCCATCCACCTATCCCCCAGCTCCTGGAGTTATTTCCTTTCTTCTATCTAGCCAATGGCTCAGCCAGGATACAGGGTCTGAGGAGTTGTTACTCCATTTTTCTGCTTCCTATCTCTAGGTCTCTGGTGGAAAAGAATTGGAGGGTGGGCATGGGACCTCCTCCTTTTATAGTTGGTCTGACATTGCATCACCCGATATCGGGGGGGCATTCCCCACTGATCATTGCTAGTTAAAAGTTTGCCATGCTGATGTGACACCAGGGGTCACAGTCCTATATGCGAAGACCTGTTGCAGGAACCTCTCTCAAAGATCAACTGTTATTTCCACAACCTATGGGACCTACCCCCACCCCACCTACCCCAGCAGGTGGTGAGGGCTCCTATCCAGACCCTAAGGGTTAAAGATGGAAAAAGTGCTCAACTATTCCTTCCTCCAGTGGTCACACCTGCTCATCAGATGAAGGGGACACTGACTTGTCATCTCCTGATTCTTCATTGGATGAGTTTGTTCCACCCTCCCCGGGTCCTAAGAACTCTTCTAGATCCCCTCAGGATGATCCCTCATTTTTAGACATAATGAGGCACATCCAAACAATCTATGAATGGGACACTGAGGATTTGGACCCTGAGCGACAACGTCTGGCCAAATTCCTGGGGGAGAAAGAGCTGAAGCCTTTGGTTATCCTGCCCTTAGTCGACCCCTTCCGAGACATCACTCAACTTTCTTGGGACACCCCTTCATCCATACCAACGGTGCCCCAGAAGGCTGATAGGCTTTACAAGACCCTAAGGCAGAGCCTTTCTTGATCGAGCAACCAAAGGCCAACTCTTTGGCTCATACCGCACCCCATGGCTGCAGCTTGCAACCCTGACATTTGAGCACCCAGCCTCTGGACCCGGTCTCCAAGAAATTGGACAGCTGGGGCCGAAAAGTGTGTTCCTCCACCACAGGTGCCATCAGGTCCCTAAACTTCATGGTCCATATGGTGACTTATCACCAGTCACTTTGGCAGAAAACTATGGAGCTGGTTAGTTATATGCCAGACTCAGAGACGCTATGGAGGAAGTGCTTGCCTGCACCCAGTCAGGTCTGGACATGGATAAACATGTC
This sequence comes from Neoceratodus forsteri, assembly GCA_016271365.2. Lineage (NCBI taxonomy): Eukaryota > Metazoa > Chordata > Ceratodontiformes > Ceratodontidae > Neoceratodus > Neoceratodus forsteri. The sequence continues at coordinate 270,817,321 of CM057453.1, forward strand.
CTGCGCTGCTCTTATGAGGCAGTGGACATAGACTCCTAAGCGGCTACTTTGGGGGGGTTTATAAGGAGGCTATCTTGGCTGAGACATACTGGTTTTAAGCCGGACCTGCAGGACTCCATCTTGGATTCCCCATTTCAGGACCCAGTGCTGTTTGGCCCAGAGGTAGAAGCCTTGGCTAAATAACTCCAAGAGTCAGGAAGAGCGGTGGCCAATGTTCACCACATGTACAAATCCCAGCCTCAAGAACCCCGTCGCCATCCCTTTTGAAAAGGATAGGGACAAGAAGGCAAAACCACCCAGGGCAAGAGATTCAAGAGGTGGGGTCACCCTTCCCCCCAAAGCTCTCAGGGCTCAGGGCCCTGTCAGCCCCACTACCTGACTCGCTGTCTCTCCCCCACCTTTCCTGGGAGTCGCAGACCGAGAAGGTAGAAGGGAGATTTGCCCTCTACCCTCTAGAATGGTCCAGTATTATCACAGATCAAAGGGTACTGGACACCATACCCTACCTCAGGATCAAATAGGCAAATAGGAAGGGGATTTTACTCCCACTTCTTCTTAGTTCCAAAAAAGAAGGAGGACCAGAGGTCTATCCTTGACCTCAGCATGCTAAACCTCTTCGTAGAGTTCAAGAGATTCCGCTGACTCTCCAGGAACTCCTACCCCTGCTCCTGCCAAACACCTGGTTGTGCTCCCTGGATATGAAGGATGCATACCTACATATCCCTATCCTCCCTGTCCACCACCAGTTCCTCAGGTTCTCCTTTATGGAGAACTATTTCCAATTCAAGGCCCTCTCGTTTGGCCTGTCCTAGGTGCCTTGGGTATTTACCCAGTTCCTTGCAGTGGTTGTGGCCTTTCTCTGCTGCAGGGGCATATACATGTTCCCATATCTGGATGACTGGCTCTTTTCAGCCCCATCCACAAACAGCCTGAAGGAATCCTTAACCATCAGTCTGGACCAGATTTCCCACCTGGGAATTTCAGTGAATTTACCCAAGTCCCAGCAACTACCCTCCCAGCACCTTCAATATATTGGCACGGTGCTGGACATGGTCCAGAGCAAGGCCTTCCTTCCGCTAGACCAAGCAGAGACCCTGATCTCTCAGGCCACCTTGGTGGCCAGGTGTCGGTAGACTCCAGCTCGCTCAGTACTTCACCTTTTTGGTCTTATGGCTGCAGCCATCCCAACAGTTTCCATGGCCAGGCTGCACATGAGGGTTACCCAATGATCTCTGAGTCCAGTGGAATCAGCAGTTGGATGACATGGACCAGCTAGTCATGATCTCCAACACTCTTCAGAAAGATCACCTCTGGTAGCAGGACCTCACCAACTTGTTGGTATGGGTCCCCTTCCACTGTCAGGCTCTCTCTCATACCCTTATCGCTGATGCTTCCTATCTGTGTTAGGGATCTCATCTTGGGGACCACAGGATGCAAGAATCTGCCTTCGTGGTGGAGCTCTTGCAGCAGGTAATACCATTAGGACTAAGGCCATGGGCGTTTGGACTCCTTGGAAAAAACTTTCTAGCTAGCAGTCTGAAACGGGGACATCAGACGTGGTATAAAGGGGACGGTCCCGTGCACCATCTCAGTTACACTTTCCTGCCATTGACCCACATTGTTTGACTCCTCAGACACCTCACTTAGCAGTCTACTGCAGATAAGTAGTCTTTAAATATAAAATTTATTTGTATTTTTCATGAATATTTTGACAAAGATTCAGTGAATGTCTTCTCCTTCACCTACTCGGTGGAAGTCAAAGTACCATTGTAGCAAACAGATCCCAGCTAAGGACAGCCACAAGGCCTGCCTGATCTGTCTAGGCCTGAGCACAGGCCAGATGACTGCCAACACTGCCAAAAGTTCAACAATTAGACTAGGATCCACAGGGCTAAGGTCTTAAAGGCTTACCTCTTTGAGCAGAAAGTAGCTGCCATGCAAAAGTTCCCGTCAGGTCCCAGTTCGTCTTTACCCACCAGGGAGTCTCCCCATAGAGAGAAGTCCCAGGAGAAACACTCCGAGGACAAGGACAAGCCCCGGTCAGAATCCCACCACAAGTCTCCCTCCAGGCATGCTTCTTCCTCCAGTGGGAGGTCAGGGTCTGTTTCTCCCTTCTTCACAGGGAACTAGTGCCCACAGGTCATCCTCCTCTAAGCCCACGGACCAGCCTTCATCCTCAAAACACAGCCAAGCTCTTGTCCTCCTGGCTCACCAACCTCATAAGTCTTCACAGTACTGGGCTTGAATGGACAGTCACCTGCTGTTAGGCCCAAAGAAGACCATAGCTCCACAGGATCCTCTGACAAACACAAGAAGCCAGACTATTCCCACCTGTGACAGGAGGTCATTTGCCAGTGGACACCTCCCCCACCAGCCACAGGGATCACTTCTAAAAAGGACAAATGTCCCTCGGCTGAAACGCCCACGTCAGACAGCAGGCATTCACCTCAGAAGGAGCAGTACCTGACAGACAGTCTGCAGAGGACGACCAGCTGGATCAGGGAACGCCACTCTGGATGCTGATCGGACGACCACTCTCTCAGGAAGCCAACCCATGAATCCACTTGAATGCTCCATCAAGTTCGTCTTAGAGTACCTACTCCACCTCCTTGACTTAGGCTTTAGCTAGTCCTCTATCAAGGTGAATCTTTTTGCAGTCCCGGCATATGATGCGGTTGGAGAAAGGACTGTGGCACAACTCGACATCTGCAAGATCTTCCTCAGGGGAGTCTTGCATATTAGAGCCCCCCAGGATGGATCCAGTCCCCCATGGAACCTCCTGTTTGTTTTAGAAAAGCTCACCCTCCCTACTTTTGAACCATCTGTGCCATGTGAGCTACGTCTCCTTTCTTGGAAGATGTTATCTTTAGATGCCATTACTTCAGCATGGAGGATTTCTGAGCTTCAGGCCCTGATGTGCAAGGAGCTTTACCTTGTTTTTCATAGGGATAGGGTGCAGCTTCGTACAAATCCCAAATTTCTGCCAAAAGTGGTATCTGCCATGACTCTGAACTAGGACATCCAACTTCCAGTCTACTATCCAGAGTTCTCCAACAGGAGGGAGGCCTTGTTACATACTCTGGATGTTCACAGAATCCTTCACTATTACTTGGACCGGACTCGTTCTGTATGGACCATGGACCAGTTGTTCGTGGCATTTGCTAAACATAAGACAGGGGATTCTGTCACTAAGCAAACACTATCCAAGTGTTTAATGAATTACATTTCTTTCTGTTATCATCACCACAGCAAACCCTTAATGGGCTCGGTTAAGGTAAATTCCACCAGGGCCATTGACACCCCTTTTGCCTCTCTAAGAAACGTGTCAGTGGTGGACCTTTGTGCTGCAGCCACCTGGAGCACTGTCCATACCTTTATTCGACATCACAGTCTGGACATAGCTTTCAGGAGGAGAGCAGGTTTTGGTTTGGCTGATCTTACTTTGAGAGGGTTCTTGCAGTAGGTATTCACATATAGGACTAAGCTGCCAGGTGCCAGGACCCCACAGAAAACTTCTAGCTAGCAGTCTCTGGCTGGGAACCACCCCAGCATCAGGCGAGGTTGGTATAAAGGGTCGGTCCCCCATGCCTGCCCTCCAGTTCTTTCCCACTGTCAGCTTGTGAAAGTTCTTTGTGGTTGAACAGGGCTCGTCAGTACCTTTGTCTATAAAGTTTCAACTTTTTCAACCCTTTTTCTCAATTTTCTTCTTTTTTTCTCATACCATCTGCTGTGTATGTTGTCCATGAGGCCCTCTGAATCGCATAAAAATAAGTGTGACGTGTGTGGTTCCCAGCTTCCACACAAGGACGGCCACTCCTTGTGCCTCTTCTGTCTAGGCCCTGACCACTGCATGGAGGAGTGCCAGCATTGCCAGAAATTCAGCTCAGCTACCCACAAGCGAAGGCAGCAGTCCCTGGAAGCCCACTTCCTTAATAAGAAAATGTCATCCATAGGGAAGGAGTTGAAGAAGCTGAGGCAGGCGTCAAACTCCTCAGAGGCCACAAAAAGAAGCAGGAGAAAGAGAAGCACTGGGAACGGGAGTCATCATCCACAGCATCCGCAACTTCAGCTGGAGTCATGGCCTTACAGGTGTCATCCCCTCCTGGGGATCGCTCCTTGATGGCCATCTTGGTGGCTTCCAAGAAGGCTTCACCCTCCCATCTGGCTCGCACTCAGGCCCTTCGGGATCCTCCATGGTAAAGGAGGCCTCTGCTCCCACCAAGGCTGCTGCTCCATCCCGGCCTTCCAGTTCGAGCGGGTCCAGTGAGTCAGACGTTGGTCCCACTGACACCCTCCCGGACAGGGGTGCTAAGCGGCTCACCTCCTCAGTATGATTGCCCAGCCCACCCCCCTTTTGACATGGCTGCCCCTCTTGCATGGCCTTCCTTGGAGAGGGAGTCTGATAAGTCAGACACTGGCCCCTCCATTGTCCACCTGGACACTGCCAATAAGATAGCCACTGGCTCCTCCGAAGACCATCCTGGCAACCTGCCTGTGTCAGACCCTATCATCACGCCTGATGACCTAGGCTCTCAGCAACAGATCACCCCATTGCCCGCTGAGGTCCCCGTGTCCTCTCGGTTCACACCAGGGGATTTTAACACTCCTTCCCCAGTTGAGGCCGAGGATTCAGGGATGCTGCCATCAGGGGTCCACCCTCTGACACCGGACCCACTAGTGCCAGACCCGATGCCACCCTCCAGCATTCCTTTGCCCGATGGAAGACCCGTTCCTCCATCAGGACCATCAGATCCATTTAGAGGTTTCCCTACACTGGGCCCAATGTCCGCGGGACCGACGTTTCCTTCATCCAGTCTGCCAGCAGGGCCTTTGCCAGAATCTTCTGCCCCAGCAGAGCCCCTGGCACCAGGGTACCTGACACCGCATTACCTGAGGCCGCAGTACCCGTCTCCACAGTATCAGATGCTGCAGTACTCAATGCCTCCTTGTCTGGTGCCACAGTACCTGATGCCTCAGTACCTGATGCTAGGCTTCCTGCCATCGTGCTACAGATACTCTTTTCAGTAGTACCCACACTACCCTTATCCGAGCCCTCCTCTTCCTCCTCCTCCTCAGCCTAGGGCAAGGGATTCAAGAGGTGGGGTCACCCTGCCCCCCAAGGCTCCCAAGGCCCTAGGCAGCCCAAAGCTACCAGTGCTCAGGGCCCCATCACTCCCACCGCCTGACTCGCTGTCTCTCCCAGACCTTCCACGGGAGTCACAGACCAAGAATTTAGAATGGAGATTTGCCCTTTACCCTCTCAAATGGTCCAGTATTACCACAGACCAGTGGGTGCTGGACACCATTCTAAAAGAGTACTCAGTAGAGTTTCTCTCTATCCCTCCGGACAATCTCCCCCTCCTCTCAATTGTCCACCCACTCATGCCTCTCTTCTGGATGAGGAAATTCAGCTGCTTCTAGACAAAAAGTCCATCCAGCCGGTCCCTCCAGCACAGAGGGACAAAGGTTATCACTCCTATTTTTTCCTGGTCCCAAAGAAAACGGGAGACCTGCACCCAATTCTGGACTTACGTCAGCTCAATCTCTCAGTCAAGTACCAAAGATTTCAGATGGTGACTCTAGCAAGTCTATTCCACTTGCTACATCAGGGGGACTGGTTGTGCTCTCTAGATATGCAAGATGGGTATATGCATATCAAGGTCCTGAAGTCCCACAGAAAGATCCTTCATTTCCATTTTTAGGACTAGCACTACCAGTTCCGGGTTCTACCCTTCGGCCTTTCGTCTGCCCCCAGAGGTTTCGATCATGTACCCCCTTTCTCTGTGTTGTTCCAGGAAGTATATGTTTAGGTCATGGAGACATTCCTCATATGCCTTGATGTGGAGTTCAGGTATCATTTTTATAGCTCTTCTTTGCATTGTCTCCAGCCTGTCTATGTCCTTTCTGAAGTGAGGTCTCCAGAACTGCACACTGTACTCTAGGTGTCTTTAGTGGGTGAGACTTTTGTCCCCCTCTCCAAATGATTGTGGGGAGGTTAGACATTATGCAAAGAGGATGTGCAGATGCAGTACATCATGATCTGTAACCCAAGTCATATGTTCTTGCCTCTAAACAATCAATGACTCAGTTCTGCATGATTTGCAGAGATGATTGAGGGGTAAGGTATTATTCAGGAGGAGGAGACTGTGTGTAAAGAGGGTATTATTGTGGAAGATGGTGCTGTGTGTAAGAGGGGAGCTATTACTGAAGAGGAGGGGGCTGTGTGGAATGGGTCATTGGCAAGTTGGCTTGCATAGGAAGAGATAACACTAGCAGAATGCTGGGGGTGGTGATGTAACTGTATTAAACACTAGTGAGGCCTCCCATAGAATTCTAGATCTTGACGGCAGAAAAGGGGTCGTTATGCCACTCTGGGGGGGATTTAATCTTTCCAGTGGTCAGGTTGGCATCTTGGGGAATGAATCCTACTTTATGCCTTGATTACCCTCATTAATACTGGTTGGGGTACACGTTTAATGGGTTAACCGTTAGATCAGAGTCTCCACATCGGACACATAGCAGCTAGGAAAAGTGCACATTAATTTTTGTTACGAAGTCTATCATCATTATTTATGATCTTATGTGCGTGTTCATAATGCACTCGTGTATTACTGCACATTTGTTGTTTAGTGAACACCTTCAGTGTATGTTATGTTTATGTCTATATTATAATCTCTATTGCAGGTGCCAAGGTAATGGAAGGCCAAACCAATATACATATTCCTACTGGGTGGAAATTGATGTAATTGACAGAACTGGATATTTGCATCATATTATGCATGGCAGAAGACTAGATTCTCTATAGACAGATGTACAAAATGAACTAATTTTGGGTGGCCATTATGAATATTTCAATATCTTAATGAGAATCTAACCAGCTGCATCTTTAGATAAGTTATTTCTACATATATTACATATTTATTGGTTTTCATTATTACTAAATTATTTCAAATGCGCATTTTGTAAATGTGATTCTTTAGAAGTTTTTCTATCCCTTTTTTTCCCCCACAGATTCTAAGGTTTTGTGTCTCTGCGATAAAGTAAACTATAAAGTCTGATAACTATTGCTGAAGTGTCACTATGCAATCATAACGAAGTGGTCACACGACACTGTTGTTCATATTTCAATTATATCTGTGAAGATGACTGGAAATGGAGGATTACAAAAGTAATAGAAAATTGATGCGTTTCTGTGAGTACAAAAAAAACCACAAGGTAAGTACAGCACTGTTCATTTGGAATAATCAATGTTTAATTATAGATTGAGGGAGCAATCCAAAACAATCTGAGCACTCCTTTCCCATGTCCATGAGACACCCTTGCACTGCGAAGAGCTGTTCAAACAACATGGAGTCTTTCTGTATTCTGACTATTGCAGTTAGCCCCAGCACTTGAACTGCTCTAGAGAGGAAATCGTTATCTATATGCAGAAGCATAGAACATTGAGCTCAAGCTCAGTTTTCAAACCTCTGTCAGTGGCACATTCTAATGTAACCATCAGATTCTCTACTCCGCCTAACTGAGAAGATGCTCTGGAGAATTTCTCCTCTCTGCTTCAGTATGGTATAATTATTCGATCGGTTTAATCCTATCACTTTCTTATTTTTTGGTCATCGAATCTCTGTCTTCAGTAGAGGTAGTGTGATTAGAGGTAGATAGTGATAGAAATTGTTTTTATTCTGTTCCTTATCGGTCAGTCCGATGGGGAACCAAAATTCTGTCCTAAAAAATGTATGTCTGTGTACTAAAGAGTGTGGTGTGGTCTGGTATTCTTCTGTCTCAAAAAACCTATGTTTTATTCCGTTTTTTTAAACAACCCTTGAACCAATTGGTGACCGAAACATTTTGTATTACCTGGCGTAAAAGCTGTTAAGGGTACTTTTTGTGAGGAAAGGCAATGTCTGAGAAACCCAAGAAGAAAACTGGTCCCATTGGGTTTCAACACTGTACCGAGTGTGGGGAGACTTCTGCTAAAGCTGATCCCCACCTCATCTGTGTTTATTGTCTGGGGTCTGACCACCTCAAAACGCTGCCAGATATGTGCAAATATCCCTAAAGCCACTTTAGAAAAAAGAATAGCTAGGCTTAGAGAAAGAGAGGCCTCAAAATCCGCTGATCTGGATGGCCAGCTCGGTTCGGTTTCCACTAAACCTTAGGAGGTGCCTTCTAGCTAGTGTGATACCTCCTCAGCAAAAGGAAATGGGATTCAGAAGGATTAGTTCCATCGAAAAAGAAATCGACTGGTTTGGATCCTGCTCCTCAGATCCCAACCTCGAAACAGATTGCAAGAGCGATAAGTATTGTGCAATCACTCTGCCAGGTTCTGACCGAACCGACACCTCCTGGTAGGCGATTGGTTCGGTCAGTCCAAGCTCCTTCAGAATCTGAACTGGAAGATTATTATGAGTTGGATTGGGAGGGGGATCCTGAGGCTGAGGATGAAGACGAAGATGATATGATGGTCTAGATGAGACACTAGAGCCTGTCATCTCCTCAGACAGGCTTTCCAATATTTCCCCTCCCAGACTTTCTGAGTCCCCTTTACACTTTTTATTTATAAAGAGGTGGCAGAGACTCTCCAGCTACCAGCAGTGGAAGCTGTGGAGGAAACAGAAGAACCTGACTATGTGGAGATTATGGATGTCCCGAGCCAAAGATACTGTCTATTCCCCTGCATAAATCATTGGGGAAACAGACTAAAAAGTTACTGCAGATGCCATCTTCCATACCTACTGTGGACAAGAGAATGGACAAGAGGTACATGCTGTCTGGTTCTGGTAAGGAATTTCTTTTTTCTCATTGCAGTCATGTTGGGGTGATGCAGGCTGCAGCCTGTGATAAGGCTAACATCCCCTTGGCTACTCACTCAACAGATAAAGATTCCAGGAAGGTGGATGCCATGGCAAAGAAACAGTACTTGGCATCCTCCTTATGTCTCAGACAGACTTCTTATATGGCCTGTGCTGCTTGGTACCAGAAATCTAGATGGGAAACATTTCTGGAACTACCTAAAACTGTTCCTCCCCAGCTGACCAAGGAGCTGGAGGCAGTGGCTGCAGACAGTACAGAGGCATCTAAAGTACAATTTCATGCTGCTGTGGACTCCAATGATGTGGCATCAAGAGTCATGGCTACATCTGTCTCCTTGTGGAGGTTTACTTGGCTCAGATGTACTAGCCTATCACAGGATACCCAGGCTAAGGAAATGGATTTCCCTGACACAGACAACTCTCTGTTTGGGAAGCAAAGAGAGATTTATATGAAAAAGATGGATGAATATAGGACCGCCTACACGAGTGTGGTGGCCAAAGAGAAGCAGGCCACTCCTCAAAAGCAACAGTCTAGGACTGGCTGGGGCAGGCCTTTTCAGAGGCCTTTTTACCAAGCCCAGGCTTCCTCTTCTTTTCAGCACAGGGGGTTTTTCAGAGGGAGAGACAGAAGGGGGATGAGCAGGGCTACATCTTCTTCTCAGCCTAGGGCTCCTGCCATACAGACACCCTGATATGTCAGTCCGGGTCGCCTCCTCTCTTCCAGTGGGGGGCAGGTTAGCTTATTTCTTCCAGACCTGGAAGTCTGTCACTTCAGACAAGTAGGGTCTGGAAGTAATAAGTCAAGGCCTTGCTCTCAGTTTCAAAAGACCTCCCAAAATCAGAGTAAGGTCCTTCAAACCTGCCTCTCCACTGGAAACACTTGCTTTAGAGGCAGAAGTTTCTCAGTTGTTGCTCCTTAAGGCTGTGGAGCAAGTACCTCTGCCACACAGAGGGAAAGACTTGTATTCAAGATACTTCCTTACCCCAAAAAAGTCAGGGGAGTAGCGACACATCCTAGACCTAAGATACCTGAACAAACATATCACAAAACCAAAATTCACAATGGTGACTCTGGAAATGATTCTTACCTCTTTGAGGCCAGGAGACTGGCTAGCCTCCCTGGACCTCAAGGATGCCTATTTCCAATTCCTATCAGGTGCTCCCACAGAAAGTACTTCAGGTTCGATTTACCCTCAAGCCATTACCAGATCAGAGCTATACCCTTCGGCCTCACATTTGCACCCAGGGTGTTCACCAAATGTCTGGCACTGGTTGTAGCCTTCCTTAGAAGGCAGGGCATCTTAGTGCTTCCTTACCTAGATGACTGGCTCATTTTAGGCCAGTCACCAGACCAAGTCAAGTTAGCTCTGGTTGCTATCCAGATACTTCTGGGTTCTCTAGGATTTCTCCTTAATTTGGCCAAATCAGTTCTAGAACCTGTTCAATTTCTCCCTTTATAGGGGTAGAATTAGATACCATTCAAGCAAAGGCTTTCCTGCCTCTCTCTAGGGTAAAGGCTCTTACAGATCTGGCTTCCTCTTTCAAACCCTTGGTTTCTCATCCAGCCAGACATTTCCTCCAATTTCTAGGCCACATGGCAGCTTCCACTGCAGTGGACCCAGGAGACAGATTTCAGATGACGGACATTCAGTTCCACCTTAGGCCCTTCTGGTCGCAGAGGAAGGATCCCCTCACCAAGTTGGTTCCAGTGTCCCAGACCCTTGTCCAGCTTAGTGGCTGGAGGAGAAATATCTCAGGCAGGGTGTCCCCTTTCTGCACCAAACACCCTTAGTTGTTCTTACCACAGATGCTTCTCTCCAAGGCTGGGGAGCCCATCTAGGAGACCTTACTGTACAAGCCACTTGGTCTCATCAGGAGTCTCTCCTTCACATCAATCTTCTGGTACTCTGGGTAGTGTTTCTAGTCCTTCAAGCATTCTCAGAGTCAGTTCAGGGAAAAGTGGTGCATGTCAGAACAGACAACACCACCACGATGTGGTACATAAACAAGCAAGGGGGGGACTCGGTCCACGGCCTTGTGCATGTAAGCCATGAAGGTATGGTCATTGGCCTACTCCCTTCAGACTTCTCTGGAAGCAGTGCATCTCTCAGAGAAGGACAATGTACTGGCAGACGCCCTGAGCAGGATTTCACAGGGTCATCACGAATGGACTCTAAATCACCATGTTCTTCAGGTCATTTTCAGGAAGTGGGGCTCTCCAGAGATGGATCTTTTTGCAGCCCCAAACAATCATCAACTTCCTCTCTTTTGTTGCAGGCCCCCAGTCCTGGGGTCTCTGCCTCTCGATGCTCTCCTGTTGGACTGGACAGGCAAGTTCCTTTATACCTTCCCCCCTTTCCTCTAATTTTCAGAGTACTGATCGAAATCAGGTCTCAGTCCCGCACAGTGATTCTGGTGGCCCCAGACTGGGCCAGACAACCATGGTATCCACTACTATTGTCTCTTTCAATTACACTTCCCCTGTTTCTTCCCAGGAGGCATGACCTCCTGACCTCCTCTTAGCAAATAATTTGGTACCCCCAATCTCCAACCTCTCAGGCTCAAAGCTTGACTCTTGAAGACTTAGAGTATACAGGATTGCTTCTCTCTCAAAGGGTTATTGTTATTCTCAAAATCTCTAGGAAATCTTCTACTAGAAAGACTTACAATTCCAAATGGAAAATATTCACTATTGGGTGTTCTCAGAGGGCTATTCAGCCAGTCAGTGCGACCATTACTACGGCCCTGGGCTACCTGGTTCATCTGAATAGCTTGGGCCTCATGCCTGCTACTCTTAAAGTTCATCTGGCAGCTGTGTCTGCTTTCCTATCAGCAGGGAAGGTTCCCTCCTTGGTTTCTCACCCTGTGTTCAGTAAGTTTTTCAAAGGTCTGGTTCATCTTAACCCTCCCTTTAGGGAGCCTACCCCTGCTTGGAATCTTAATATTTGTATTGCACAGCTTATGCAGACCCCTTTTGAACCTTTATCTTCAGCTGAGCTAAAGTACTTGACTTGGAAGACTGTGTTCCTGGTGGCCATTACTCCTGCCAGGAGGATCAGTGAATTACAGGCCTTGTCAGTGGAATCTGACTTTATTTCCTTTCATAAGGATAAGGTGGTCCTTAGAACTAATAGAAAATGTCTTCCAAAAATGGTTTCAGATTTTCATCTTAACCAATCTATGTCTTTACCTGTTTTTTTCACTGACCATTCTTCTTCACGTGAACGAAGATTGCACAGTCCGGTTGTTAAAAGGGCACTTAGTTTTTATATAGACCATACTAACGCCTACTGGAAGGACTTTACCCAGTTGTTTCTCACATATTGTGAAGTGGGAAAGGTAAACCAGCCACTAAAAGTTCTATTGCCAGGTGGATTGTTTCTTGCATTTAGTTTTGTTACACAAAACTGCGGAAGGAGCCCCCTCAGGCCTGAGGGCACACTCAACCAGGGGTATAGCTGCCTCCTTGGCAGCTGCTAGGGATATTCCTCTATCAGAGATCTGTAAAGCAGCCACCTGGAAAACTTCACACTTTCACCAAGCATTACTCTCTTGACATCCAGTCTAGAAGTGATGCTAGGTTTGGCAAAGCAGTACTGCAGAGACAGTTTCCAAAGTAGGTTCTGTATCCCCTCCTCCGGGGGGGACTGCTTGGTAGTCTGCAGCAGTTGGAATACAGAAAGACCTCATGTTGTTTGAAGAAAGAATTAATCACCATAGTAATGTTTTTTCTTCTAATGGAGTCTTCTGACCTCCCTCCCTGTCTCCCCTCTCACAACCTAGTTGTTTTGGGCTTTGGGTTGGCAGGTACAGTGTGACACACCAGAGGTGTACCCCCTGTTCTTCACTCATCCTATTTAGTTTGGGTATTTTTTGAGTTGTTGTTCATTGTTGTTGTTAGTTTCACTATCTACATAAGATTCTTCTTGGGTTCACAACTTGAGTCTTTTGGACTCAAGTATCTGTGGCCTATGGCAAAATTGTAAAACAATTTCTATAGCTATTAGTTAGTATAGTGCTAGTAAGAATCTGATGGTTACATTAGAATGTACCAGTGACAGAGGTCTGAAAACCGAGCTCAAGCTCAACATTCTATGCTTCTGCATAGAGTAAACTCTTTCCTCTCTGGGGCAGTTCAAGTGCTGGGGCTAACTGCAATAGTCAGAATACAGCAAGACTCCATTAGAAGAAACACCATTACTATGGTGAGTAATTTTTTCATGATATACAGATACCTTGGGAATGGGCACAATTTGGGACAGATTTTTCTTCTTAATAGGTCCCTCACTCTATAATAGTAGGACAATAAACAGGGTAACACAGAGAATTGTGTATGAGCAGTCATACACAAGTGCATTCTTGTGTTGAGAGGTTACCGTGGTAACAGAAGACCTCAAGAGTTACCAAAGAAACAAGAACATCCTTGTTTGTTTATGACTGCTCATACACAATCTTTTATAGTGCATGAGCAGTCAAAGCATAGCAAATCACACAAAACCAGCTAATGAAGACAACTGAGAAAATAAATTGTAATGTTTTATTTTTTTATTTTTTACTAACAGTGTGATGCAAATGTTTCTGCAACTTCAAGTTTAAAAAACCATACAGCTAAACTGGATAAAGGAAAACCAACTACACGCAGCATTCCAGTTTCTGCTGTAGTAGTGACATCACTGCTGCAGCAGAGCAACAAAATGAGTGCAGACATATGGGCTTATATTTGAGCACAGTAGTCCAACAGAGGGAGCGGAGTGCCTTAAGCAATGGCAAGTCTTGCCTGAGGTCAAGTAGTGTTTAAGATGTAAATCAGACCCCAGTTTCTGATTTATGTGCCTAGCAGTTGTGGTGATGTGTGACATGAAGGTAAGTGAGGGGTCAAGGGAGGCACCCAGGTATGTCATTTAAGTGGTTTTACTCACCCTCCTACTGCCTGACTATCCAGGCACCCTCCCCTCCCAAATATGTTGTTGGGAGAACTGGGGGGAGGTCACTTTTCTCTTTATGCTGAAGCTTGGAGAGAAGTCACCTCCAACCAGTGGGGTCCTTGACCTCATGGAGTTTGGGCACTCCATCGAGTTCAACTCCATACCACTAGACAGACCACTGCCCCCGTCCCATTACCCAACAGACCACAGAGCTCCTATTCGGTGTGAGATTCAGTCTCTTCTGGCCAAAGGAACCATAGAAAGGGTTTCTTTGGCAGAGATAAACTGAGGGTTTTACTCACACTTCTTCTTGGTTCCACAGAAGACCGGGACTTAAGACCCATCCTGGATCTCAGTGACCTGAACCAGTGGGTCTCAAACAAGAGATTCCGCATTGTCTCTTTGCCCAGTCTCCTTCCCATGATTTCAGCAGGAGACTGACTGGCATCTCTGGACATGCAAGATGCACTGCTGCACATCTCGATGTACAGAAGTAATTTTGATTCTCTGTTTTTGGGGTTGACTTTTCATAGTTTAACTTTTCTTTGCCAGGGAGGAACTGTAGCTGAGAGATATTTGCAGTCATTTGTGACTAGACCCATTACTTAACCTCTGTAAAATAGGTGTCTGTTAAGGGGAGGAGCTGAAAAGGGCCTGGGGAACTGTGGATTTAAAACAGGAGTTGTTTATGGACTCTGTCTGCTGAGAGAGAGAGAGAGAGAGAGGTTTTGATTCTCTGTTTTTGGGATTCACTTTTCTTAGTTAAACTTTTATTTGCCAGGGAGGAACTCTAGCTGGGTGATATTTATAGTCATTTGTGACTACACCTGTAACTTAACCTCTGTGAAACAGGTGTCTGAAAGGAAGGAAGGCACTCCCCGGGGTGGAGGGTCAGAGTTGTAGTTGATTGTTTCTGGAGGGCACAAGTTTACTCCCACCCACCCTGCCTCTCACCCCACCCAACCCAAGGGCATAATTTCCTTTATATCAGGGGTTCTGACATCACTTCCCCATAATTGCTAACAACATACACCTGTTCATATCCTTAAAGGCACAGCATGCTGAATAGAGGTTAAAGACACTCACAAGCTTGCACTCACCAAAACAAAAAAAAAAAAAAAAAGAAAAACATCTGAAACAGGAAGGGAGACAGACATGTGGGAAGTGGTGCAATGCACTGGCTGTGGAGCAGCAGTCTTCCTGGAGACATTCTGGAGACTACATTGTTGCCCTATTTGCAGGCACCTCTCTGGTCTGATGGAGGTGGTTGCTCATCTCCATGCTGATCTGGGAAGGATTCAGGAAATGTGTTCCCCCACCCATGGACCACCCAGGCCACTGACACTACCTCAGAGGTTGCTAAGAAAGATAAGTGGTTGGACCATGGTGGGCTCAGGGAAGGGTGACAGTGGTGGAACAGAGGTGCATCCCTCCAGTTGTGCCTCTCCACAATTCATTTTCCACTCTGGCACAACATGGTTGATTTATGGAGGCACTTGCAGTGGAGACCAAGGAGGATGCTGGGGATCTCCACAGTGGAGACCCACAGGAGGGTGGCCCAGGACCCCACAGGGGAAGGAAACAATTCCTGGTGGTGGACTCAATTGTTAGGGGGTGGAACTGGGGGAGGGAGGGGAAAGAGAGATAAAGTGCCTGCCTGGAGCCATGGCTTGGAGGGACATGAAATGAATCCTTAGGATCGTGAGAGCAGCTGCAAGGGAGAGTGAGCTGAATGTCATTATCCACCTTGGGACAAATGACCTGGCTGAGAATGGGATCAGAGCAATACAACAGGAGTTTGTGGGGTTGGGGAGGGGCCTTAGACAAGTAGCACACATGGTAACTTTCTCAGAAGTGCTATCTGCCTATCGCATGGATGAGGCTAGGGTACTCTGCACCATGGGATCAATGGCTGGTAGAAAAACTGATGCAGAGCTTGGGTATTTGGCTTCATTGTGGACTGGGACTCTACCTGGAGGGATGCTGGCCTATACTGGCACAATGGTCTGCATCTGTCAAGGAGGGGAACTGGGATTCTAGGTGACAGGTTTAAATGCTTCATTGGTACGCATTTAAACTAGCCAAGGGGGAGGGACTGAAAAGGAGAAGGGAAATCCTTTCCCTTAAAAAAAATTAGGGTAGTTAGTGAGGTAAACACCAAGATAGAGCAGTTAATAGGGAGAAGGGCAGGGGTAAATGGAGAAAAAGACAAAGGCAGTAAGTACAGGGATAGGGCAAAAAGAAATAAGGCCATAAAAAAATGGAGGGTAAGGAGTATCAATGCTCATAGTCAAGGTAAAAAGCTCCCTGAAATGGTGGCCTTGATGGAAGATGGATGCTTGGATATCATGGTAGTCACAGAAACATGGTACACAGAGCACCATAACTGGGATGTCAACATACCAGGGTACACAATCTACAGGAGGGACAGAAAGGGCAGTAGAGGAGGAGGAGTAGCTCTCATGTAAGGGAAGGGATCAAAGCAACAGAATTAAAGGGTAAACAGAAAGGAGAGGAGGCACTGTGGGTCACCCTGGAGACTGGAAATGGCACTATAATCTGCACGGGGTTGTATACAGACCCCCATCTCAGGGGGAGGAAATGGACAAGAAAATGATAGAAGGCATCCTTAGGATGGCAGTGAAAGGGGAGATATTGTGGATGGGGGACCTGAATAAGCCAGATGTTAACTGAAGCACCTTTGTTGCAGCCACATCCAAGAGCAGAGCCATTCTCGATGCATTACAGGGGGCATGCCTCAGACAGTTAGATTCAGAACCCACTTGGGAGGGAGCAATCTTAGACCTGGAACTCTCCAATGGGGACAGAGAGAGGATCTCTGATCTAGAAGTGGGTAGCCATCTGGGAACAAGTGACCACCAAACAATGTGGTTTACAATAAACTCAGCTGTAGAGTCAAGCCATAAAGAAGTGAAGGTACTGGACTTCAGGAGGACTGTTTTTGTCAAAAAGGGAGAGTTCCTCAGAAAAGCCCTAGCAAACAGGCCTGAAGGTGGGGTGGAGCAACAATGGGGAAACGTCAAAACCACCATCACAGAGGCAACAAGCCTTTGTGTGAAGCAAATAAACAAATCGAAATGAAAGAGATATCCACTATGGTTCTCAAAAGTGGAGGGGAAGATTAGGGAGAAAAAGATAGCATTCAGGAAGTATAAGGAAACACAGAAGGAGCAGGACAGAGAACTGTACCAGTTAAAGCAGAAGGAAGCAGGGAAAGGAGTCATAATAGCAAAGACCAAAACCGAGGAAAGGATAGCCAGTTCAGTTAAGAAGGGGGATAAAACCTTTTATAGGTACATTAGGAAGGAAAGAAAGATTAAGGCAGGGATACTGAGGCTGAATAAAGAGGAAGGTGGTTGGGCAGAGAGTGACAGTGAAAAAGCAGGGATACTGAATGAATACTTCTGCTCAGTATTCACAAAGGAAGAGCCAGGGGAGATACCTAATCCAGTCAAAAGAACCACTCTGGATAGGGGGGTTGATATTAGTCTTGTCACAGAAGAAAGGGTTCTGATAGAACTCCTAAAACTGAAAGTGGATAAAGCAATGGAGCCTGATTGGATTCACCCCAGAATTCTAAAAGAACTAAGGGAAGAACTAGTAACGCCACTGACTACCATTTTTAATAAATCATGGGAGGATGGTGTGGTACCTGAGCACTGGAGGAGGGCAGATGTGATTCCTCTTCACAAGAGTGAGAGTAAAACAGAGGCAGAAAACTACAGACCTGTCAGTTTGATCTCAGTGGTAGGGAAAATTATGTAATCACTTCTGAAGGAAAAAACTGTTGCGTACCTAGAGGCCAGTGGGGTACAGGACCCAAGGCAGCATGGAATCACAGCAGGAAGGTCATGTCAGACCAATCT
Organism: Neoceratodus forsteri; assembly: GCA_016271365.2. Lineage (NCBI taxonomy): Eukaryota > Metazoa > Chordata > Ceratodontiformes > Ceratodontidae > Neoceratodus > Neoceratodus forsteri. The sequence goes on from CM057453.1 coordinate 270,834,943, forward strand.
AATTGATTTCTTTGACTGGGTGACCAAAGTAGTAGACCAAGGAGGGGCTGTGGACATGGCCTACCTAGACTTTAGCAAGGCATTTGACACAGTCCCACAAAAGATTAATAAACGAATTAGCCAGCCCAGGAGTGGGTCCCAGGGTGGTAGCCTGAGTAAAACACTGGCTGGAGAACAGGACACAGAGGGTAATAGTAAATGGCATCCACAGTGAAGAAAGGGGGTGTTACTAGCGGGGTACCGCAGAGTTCAGTACAGGGGCCAGTCCTTTTTAATGTCTATGTAAGTGACATTGCAGAGGGACTGGAAGGAAAAGTATGTCTCTCTGCAGATGACACACAAAGATCTACAATGGGGTTGATACGCAAGGTGGGGAGGAAAGGATGAAAAATGACTTGGCAAGGTTGGAGCAATGGTCAAATGTATGGCAGTTTAGATTCAGTGCAAAGAAGTACAAAGTAATGCACCTGGGAAACAAAAACTCAGGGGAAGAGTACACAATGGGGGGTGAGATACTGACAACAACAAACATGGAAAGGGACCTGGGGTAGTCATATCAGATGACCTAAAGGTGGGCAAGCAATGTGAAAAGGCAGTAAGGAGGGCTGGGGGGATATTGGGTAGCATAGGGTGTGGCATCACTGGTAGAAAACAGGAAGTTGTTGTCCATCTGTACAGAAAGTTGGTAAGGCCACATCTGGAGTACTGTGTACAGTTCTGGAGACCCCATCTCCACAAAAACATAGGCAGGGTGGAGGCTGTCCAGAGGAGGGCAATCAAAATGGTGCAGAGTCTGCACCAGAAGACATATGAAGAAAGACTAAATAAGCTTAAGATATATAGCCTTGAAGAAAGGAGGGTGGGAGAGGGGAGACATGATAGAAACTTTCAAATACCTCAAGGGAATCAACAAAGTCCAAGAGGGTAGCATCTTTCAGAAAGAGATGTGCAAGAACAAGGGGGCACAATTTGAAGATAGAGGGGGTGGCTCAGAGGTAATGTGAGGAAGAATTTCTTCACAGAGAGGGTTGTACATGCATGGAACAGCCTTTCTGAGGAGGTCATAGAGTCAAAAAACAGTGGGGGGAATTCAAGAATGCATGGGACAGACATATGGCAATTCTAGTGGGGGGTTGGAGGAAGTAGGTTGCTGGTTAACAAGGATCTGCAGCTTATCCATTAAGTAGGGAAATGGGTAGACTAGGTGGGCCAAGTGGTCCTTATCTGCCATCAGATTCTAAGTTTTTGTGATCACCAAAACCCATTGGACGTTCCTGAGATTCAGGTTCGAAGGAAGGCCCTCCCCTTCAATCTCTCTTCTGCACCCAGAGTTTTCACAAAGTGCATCGTGGTTGTAGCCATGACCGTTCACAGAATGGGTTACTTTGTGTTCCCCTACTTGGACAATTGGCTACTGTTGGCTCCATCAAGATCACTCCCCGTGAAGACCATACAACACCCTAATGCTCTGTCAGCACCTGGGCATCACAGTGAACCCAGAAAAGTCTAGCCTCTTCCCATCCCAGAGACTCCAGTTCATAGTAGCTCTCTTGAATACTTCCTTAGGAAGTACCTTCCTTCCCCCAGACAGAGTGGACCCCATCTAGGAATTGGCCACCCACATCTGTTCTGCCTACACAGTCCCGGCCAGGGTCATCCTTTGGCTGCTAGGCCACATGGCCGCAGCCATTGTCTCAGTCCCATTCACCCAGTTACTCATGCGCACAATCCAGTGGACACTCCATGTCCAATAGGACCAGTCCTGGGATGATCTAAAGATGCCTGTAGGGGTCACAGAGCCAATCCATCGAGAACTCTGTTTGTGGCTTTCTCCACAGAATCTTCTGAAGGGATTTCCATTTCAACCTGAACCTCCCAACCAGACCCTTTCCACAGATGCTTCAGGAATGGGAAGGGTCATGCATTTGGTGAACCACAGAACACAAGGTTTGTGGTCCCAATCAGAGGAGAACCTTCACATCAGTGTGCTAGAGTTGAGAGCAGTTCTTTACTAGCTTCACGCCCTGGCTCTGGTTTTAATCCTGGGCCACCTCTGATTACAGTCGGACAACACCTCGGTAGTGTTCTACATCAACAAACAGGGAGGCAGTTACTCTTATCCTCTCTGTCAGGAGGCTATGAGGGTGTGGGACTGGGCGATGGCGAATCATCTCAGTATCTCAGCCATTCATGTTCCAGGCTCCCTGAAAGTGTTAGCAAATGCTCTCAGCAGATCAAGACCCCTAATCCACGAGTGGGCCATACTGCAAAGCATAGCAGACAGCTTGTTTGCCATGTGGGTGACACCAGAACTAGATCTGTCTGAGTCTTGATCCAATGCAAAACTGCCCAGTTTTGGCTGGCTAGATCCAGAGCCAGGAGCTTTCTGGCAAGACGCATTGTCCCTATCCTAGAAGAGAAGTTTCCTTTACTCCTTTCCCCACTTCTCCCTGATTTAGAGTGTACTCCTCAAAGCTCAATCAGAGAAAGTTATTATGATCCTGATAGCTCCCCTGTGGCTCAGGCAGATCTGGTTCCCATTACTGCGGCATTTGACAGTGGATCCTCCTGTTCCTCTTCCTGTCTCAAAGCTAATTTCACATAACAATGGGGCCTTGGTTCATCCCAACCTGTGCTCCCATCACCTGCATGCTTGGCTCCTCAGGACTTAGCAAAATTTAGATTTGGGGTTTCGGATAAAGTAGCATATGTTTTGGTTCAGACATGTAAGCCCACCACCAGGGCCACTTACGCCATGAAATGGAAATGCTTCTGTCTCTGGGTCACAACCAGGAAAGTGGATCCTCTGGTCTGTCCGGTTAACACCGTCCTAGAATACCTGCTATCCCTTTCGTACCTGGCCGTTGCTTCTGCTTACCACCAGCTTATACACAATGAGACAGTGGCTCAATTGGAGGTATCCAAGGACCTCCTTTGGGGCATTTTACACATCAGACCCCCTATGCAGGATCCTGTACCTCCTTGGGATCTACTTTTCATTCTGGAGAAGCTTACGCTTCCTCCTTTCGAACCGGCGATGAGTTGTGAATCAAAAAATCAATCAATCAAAAATGTATTTCTAATGCACTTTTCCAAAACCAAAGTACATACACAATTTAGAACAACATTGTACAGATAAAACATTAAAGTAATAATAAGGCAGCAGTCCTAAGATTAAAAATTACCCCGAATGCCAATCCAAATAAATATGTTTTTAAAGAGGATTTAAAAGACTCGGTGGATAGGCACTCTCGAATCTGATGAGGTAGAGAGTTCCACTGGGTCGTGGCTAAGAATGAAAAGGCCCTCCCACCTGATGTCTGAAGACGGACCCTGGGAACCTCTAGCAATCCCCCGTTGGCAGAGTGGAGTGAGTGGAGGGGGCAGTAAGACTGAAGGAGGTCTTACAAGTAACCCAGTCCCTGTCCATGTAGGGTCTTAAAGGTCAGCAATGCAACCTTAAAGTGATCCTCCGTTGCACCGGCAGCCAGTGCAGTTCACACAGCACAGATGCGAAATGGCTAGTTCTTGACAACCCTGTCAGCAATCTGGCTGCAGCATTCTGAACCAGCTGCAGGTAATAGAGAGCCACTCCTGGTAACCCTAGATATAGAGCATTACAGTAATCAAGACGCGAGGACAAAAAGGCATGAACCAGTGTAGGAAGATCCTCAAGTGGAACAAGGTGCTTTATCCGGGCAATGTTCCTCAGATGAAAAATGAGGACTTGACAACTGCTGACACCTGTGCTTTTAGTGTTAGATCATTATCAAGTACAACGCCCAGATTTCGCAACCGTTCAGAAGTTCTCAACTGGCTGTCCCCTAGCACAAGGCCAGACTGTTGCCCTGGAGTCAACTTCTCTACCTGATGACCTGGGTCCACCACCAACACCTCAGTCTTATCTGGATTCAGCCTCAACCAGTTAGCACTCATCCAATCCTGAATCTCAGCAAGGCAGTTATTAAAGACTGAGACCGCACTATCCTGTTTGGGCACAAAGGACATATAGAGCTGAGTGTCATCTGCATAACAGTGGAAACTCAGCCCATACTGCCTTATAATGTCTCCCAACAGCAACATATACACCATGAACAACATGGGGAACAGCACAGAACCCTGTGGCACCCCACATTGCAGGGAAAAGGGAGCAGAGGAAAAAATCTTCAAAATCACCCTGTGAGTCCTGCCTGTGAGAAAAGACTGGAACCACCTGAGGACTGTCCCTGACAGTCCACAGAGTAGCCACAGATGTTCCAGCAGCACCCAGTGATCCACAGTGTCGAATGCTGTAGAGAAATCAAGCAGAACCAAGATCTAATGACTCCTCCAATCCCTTGCTATTAGGAGATCATTAAGTACTCAAACCAATGCATCTCGGTACTATGCCTCTTCCTGAAACCGGACTGGAGAGGATCATAAAGTCATGGGTGGTAAGAAAGTTCTCAAGTTGCATCGCAATGACCTTCTCAATAACCTTACCCAAAGAGGGAAGGTTTGTAGTTTTCAAAACAATCTGGGCAACAGGAAGATTTCTTTAATGGGGTGTCACCACAGCTTCCTTAGGGGGGTCTGGAAACACCCCTGATCCAGTGAGCACCAGACTATCTCAGCAAGGATTGGTCCAATGACATCCATACACCCCACAAGGAGATGAGTTGGACCAGGATCCAGACTACAGTAAGTTGGTCGCAGGCTCCGAATAATGTTCACGAGATCCATGATCGCTGGCCTGTTGAAGTCTGTCCAGACAGACCGGGTGCCTGTGCCCTCACATCAACCATGGCTATACTCATTTGAATGAGTCAAGCAGATCTCCTACCTGATGGCAGACACCTTATCTGCAAAGAATTGAGCAAACTCATCACACATAATTGTGAAAAAGCACTCCAGCCCCGGAGACAGGTTGGATTGCACAGTCTGTCCATGGTCCGAAAGAGCTAAGCCAGTCAATTCTTTGCAGCAACAATCTCCCTGGACAGGAACTCTGCCTTCTTATGGGAGAATTTTGATTGATAGTCCGAATAATGGACGATCAACCTAAGTCTGTCCTCATCCAGACCAGATTTCCGCCAACACCGTTCCAAACTTCACCCCACTCTCCTCATCTCCTTCAAAGTCCCATCAAACCAGGGGGACTGAGGGCAAAGCAGCAGCAGGTGAACATAACACAGACAGGAGCTATGGAGTCCAGGGCCCTCAGCACCATACTATTATAGTGCACCACTAGGTCTCCCGGATCAGTGCATTCCAATGGTCTACTTGACAGGTCCAGCACTGCTATCAGTTTTCTTTCTTGAAAAACACTACTTTTAGTAGCCACAACCTTGGCAAGACTCATCTCAGAACTTCATGCTTGATGTACAAGGAATCCAGTTTGATTTTTCACAAAGATAGGGTGGATCTTCGTACCAATCCCAGATTTATGCTGAAGGTGGTTTTGGAGCTCACACTAGACCAGTCAGTTCAACTTCCTAATTATTACCAGGAATATTCCAACAAAGGGGAAGGACTTCTGCACACATCAGATGTGCACAGGGCTCTACGTTGTTACTTGTCCAGAATGAAGGAGGCCAGGAAATCCGAGCAGTTGTACTTGTCCTTTGCAGACAGGTCCTTGGGATGTCTGGTTACCAAGCAAATGCTCTCGCGTTAGCTGGTGAACTGCATTTCCTTCTGTTATCAGAAGCATGGTAAATCTCTTCTGGGTTTGGTTGAGGCGCATTCCCCCAGGGCTGTTGCCACTTCCTTTGCAGCCATGAAAAGGGTGCCAGCTGCAGACATCTGCACTGCTGTCACTAGGCACTCTGTCCATACATTCATCAGGCACTACAGTCTGGACATTATCTCCAGGCAAAGAGCAGGATTTGGCCTTGCTGTTCTGCAGGGCCTGATCTCCTGAGGGATCCCTCCTGTTCCGGTGTGTCTGTTTTTCCTTCCCCCTCCCAAGGGCTGTCTTTAGTTTTATACTGCTTGGGAATCAGTCCTACAGGTTTTACCTGCTGTAAGAGCTTACTCTCAAAGTAAGATAGTACAGTTATGTAAGAACTTACCGTAACACAAAACCAAAAAGGAGCTAGCACTAGGATGGGGTGCCATGGAAAACTTTAGAATGAAAATTACAAATCCAGGCAATCACCACCACAAAAAGGAAAAACTGGTCCAAGAGAGAGAAACATTTTAAAAAGTTTGTTCAATCGCCTAACGCATTTCTGGTCCCACTGGACCCTTTATCAAAGGTCTTGGACCAGTTCTTTTTTGTGGTGGTGAGTGCCTGGATTTGTGTTTTTCAACTTACCATAACAGTAGATCTTCGAGAGAAGCTCTTGCAGCAGGTATTATTTTCCCTCAATCCTTACCCAAGGATCAGGTCTTTCCTGCTATGGCCATGACCTTTTTTGCTGCATAGGCAAGAATAGCTAAATCTGTATTGTTTTATTTCCGCATGCTCCCTCATGCGGGCCTGCCTTGGCCATGCAAGAACTGGAGCACGTGGGGACCATATCCTCCCTTTATACTGGGTGACATCTGGGGTGGAGCCAATGTCAAGAGAGCGGTTCCCTTGGTAATGCTGGAAAAAAAATTGCCAAGATCTGCAACCAGGTAGCGTCAGCTAAATGTTTTATCTGCTGCAAGAGCATCTCTTGAAGATCTACTTTTACATTAAGTTCTTACATAATTGTACTTTCTGGTTGCACTGATATGAAACTGCTTGGATGGGACCATTGGACATCAGAGAATGACTTTGTGGTGGGGATTGTTATGGTAGGGCTTGGGTGGGACCACTGGATATCTGGGAATGATGTATTGTGGTGTGACCTGTCATGCGATGGCATGGGGTTCCTGTTGTGTGATGCATTGGGTTGGGCCTTTTGAGACCTGGGGATGACTTACTTGTGTTGACACCTAGTATGGGAGGGCTTGGAGGGACCACTGGATATATGGGTGGTGACATGCCTCCATTTCATTTATATACGGGTTGCTGTGTGGCTCCAGTTTGATTATGTAAGCAATAAGACATAGCTGGGTGTTGGTAATACTGAGATTACCTGCATACCCAGAGGTGTAGTGAGGCACAAGACTGCAGGTTGAGTGCCTTCAGCCTTTAGGTATGTGGGTATCTCAGTACTACCAACACCCAGACATGTCTTATTGCTTGTATAAAATGGGCCCATATGCAACCTTATGAAAAAAAAATCTAAAATTTCAGAATGAAGTTTTACTCTACCACCAGGGAATACCACTTAAAATTATTGACAACTAGGCTATCTGGGTGGAGAGCACCTGTTTTTCTGAGACTCTCCCCAAGCAACACCATCTCTTCTCCTTCACTATATGTTTGCTAATTTCTAACAATCTAAAGCTCCCTTGTTTGCTCAGATGTAGTTGGATAACTCTTTCATATCTCTGCTCTCGGTTTCTTCTCTTTCCACTGTATCTTGCATACTGTGTGACCCTGAGCAAGTTATTCTACTTCCTTGTGCTCCCAGGTAGCACCTGGAAACAAGCTTTGGCTTAGTGTGCCTTTCTTGGTTAAACAATTTCACCTTTACCTTTCCTTATCCTCTCATTATTAACCTTTATTTTGGTCTTTGACAGGTCTAACTGGATTCTGACTCAATCCCCGTTGGATAATTAAAATTCAGTGGTCATCAGTGAGCGTTGCCTGTAGATGTGGCATTTCTGCAGTCTCCATATAGTCTCTCTGAATTTGGAGATCTACAGCTGAAGCAATGCTCCACACACATCACACTTATTATTCACACCTTACTTGCTACCCTAATATTTTTTTGATGGTAACGTACAGGTATACACTACATAGATTGTTGTATTGGTATGTAAATTACATTTGGAGCAGATAATCATGTAATTAGTAGTTTGGGCTCTACTGCATATTACAGTTCATTAAAATAGTTATCCTATGCAAATATTTCTCCTTGTTGAAGAATGGCAGTGCATGATTGTTTTAACATTTGCACACGCAAGTCCTACACATTCAGTGTGTGAGCATCTGTAATGTATTGCATGTTTACTAAAAAACTGGGTTATCATACTTCATTTTCTTATGATTCGTGTTGCATATTTTACCACAAAGCATGTTTTTATTAAATCTTGTTTTTTTCATCCATAGAAATTCAAATAACCCTTTCAGTCAACATCCATTAGACGAATAATGCATAAAATACGTAACACAGATTCTGACTGATCAATATATAATTATGCACCTGCAATGAGTCTGACACAGTTGATGGAACTCAGATTTATATTGGATGTTATAAAATAAAAAAAAAACAGACTGAGAACTGATGCACTATTCAGGACTCAAAGAATAATTAAAATTAAGAGAAATCTTTTGCATTACGGAAAATAAAAAATTAAAAAATGTCACTCCAACATATTTTGTTATTTGTATTTGTAACAAAACATTTCCAGTGTGTAGATGATACTGGGATTTATTCATATGGAGTGTGGATTTGTAATTTGGCTATGTAAAGTTTCAAGTCTCCACTGTCCCATAACATCCAGCTTCAGTTATGCAAAGAGTGTTTAGTCTCTTATTTCACCACTTAACATGCTGTATGGTTTATCAAATGCATCACATCTAAACATTGTGATTCTCTTGTTTAAAAATATCAAAATGTTTCTTGAACGCAATGAACTTCAGTTTTTAACTTGTTTATCTACCATATAATGTATTATTTTCCAGTATCTGTTTAGATTTCAAAGATTATTTCACATCAGATAATAAAATAAACAAGCTGGTAAGTGGATTTGATGGTCTTCTACAGATGTTAACAATTCATTTAGATAATGAGCTAGAATACGATAGTTTCAATTAACACACCTGTGCATTATTTGGTATTATAAAATGTATGCATTTAAAAGAATTCTAAAAAAAATTAGCAAGTAAGTCTTTCATTCATAAAGCAACTGTTCTGCAAAATATGTCAAGATAAACATGCTATATTGAGCAAGATAACTGTAGTTGGTTACTTCTTAACTATAGAAATTCCATTGTATTAGAGCAATAAGACACTGTGTTATGTGCAGAATGCTTGATTGTTATACTTCCCTTGTGTAAGTGTGCACTTTTCCTGCAACTTTGTTCATTATAACATAAACCGTAGCATATGGTGACCAAGTTTGAAGTGCACACTGTTTGTTATTTAAGCAATAAGGCATGACAGGGTGTGTGTCATTGCTGAATAATGTCACACCTATGTATGTTTCAGTAGTGCAGTATACCAGTCAAATGTAATTACCCAATTGTTTTATATTTTTAAAAGAGAAAACCAGGTTTTGATTCCCTCTGACATTGATGGCAGAACACACTGGTTGTATATATATCTGCTCATCTTGAGATTTGTATAGTGTACATTATGTGAAATGTGCACACATCCGTTTTTTGGCTTTGTTACGGAGTGTGAAAAATGAAAAATTTACAATTGGCTCAATCAGAAATCTGCCTATACATTATTAGTGCTTAAAGTTTAGTTTTACTGGTCCTAAATCTGACTGACCTTGTGAAGAGGGTGGGCAGCTGCTGAAACTTAATCAGAAGCTGCATCGTGCAGACATGATAGGCAAATGGGCCTAATCTTCAGGCAACTTTGTATGTATGCATGTACAGTATTTTAGAACAAACTTTCACTATGCAGCCAGAACTAAGTTTCCATTTTGCTAGACAGTTCATGACCTCTATATTATTTTTAAATTATTCAGTTATGGCCCAACGTCATATGTCAGCAATGGATGTCTGGATTGAAATTTAACAAGACAGCAAGTTGGACTATGATGAATTTGATGAGGATGAAGTGACTGAAGAAAGATTATATGGTACTTTGAATGAATATGAAGGAGATGATGTCGGTACCTCTTCTGGTAATGATCCCAATAAATTGAGTTTGTGCTACCATTTTCAAGCTTGATAATTGCATAACAAGCATAAAAAAATTATCTGAGGAATTTAACTTTCAGATCGGTTTTATACGACATATCGACTTTAAGTTAGGAAAGCCATAAATCAAGACAAGTGTGTGCAGTAGGTATGGAATAAGATGCGGTGAATTGTGACTTACGACAAAATGGAGCAATTTCCAGATATGCCCTTAGCACCTTGTAGATGCCTTTATCAAGTCATAAAACACACTTTGGAGTGAATCACTCTACTTATAATATATATTGAAAATGTTAATTGGTAAATAGCAAATTCAGATAGAAAACTAAAATGGTCAGAGTTATATTTTAGTGCTATCTTACAATGTTTATCATTGGGTTTCAAAGGTAGCCCTTTAAGAGCTCTGTATCATGGTACTAGGGTTTTTGTGTTCATGGTTAATAATTATAGAATTCCATGATATGGGCTTAGTGAAAAGGAAAGGCGGGGAACAGTTATCGGGATCAGGAACATTGGTTACAAGGTGGGGGAGGTTGTCACAATATGATTTACATGTCATAGTTAGCAGATTATTTGACATGAAATTTGGCAGCAACGTGTGCATGTTGTCCATCTGGTGGATGAGGGGGATGAAGAGAAGAGGAAAGGTGTGATCATTCAATAATGTGCAGACTGCATTTAGCTGTGACAAATTATGATTCAATCAACATAGGAAGTATGAATCACTGGGTGTGCAGAATTGTGAACGTATATATGTCCAGTTTGTACATTAATACTCTTAGGTCCATGTCACAATGTGCACTTTGGCTGAACAGTATCATGGAAAATTGGTTGTCAGCTTATAATGATAGACTACCATATGGTTAAATTATGCAATGAAGAACAAGGCACATGCTACTGATTTCAATCATATGTAAAATAATGTAATGAAATAAAGATTGTTAAAACAGTATTGTATTTTTGTACCCTATGCATATCATACAGTTCCCTATTTGGTTTTCATATTGTGTGCAGAACAACCAGCTGAGACCAGTACAAGACACATATCTGGTGGTGAAGTACAGAATACAGATCCAAAGAGGATTAAGTCATCAGCGGCCCTAAAAGAAACTAAATCAGTGGATGAACTGCTTCATAGTCGAATGCAAGAGGAAGACGAACATGTGGATGACATTCTGGATCCAGATTATACACCTCCTATGTCTGGTAAATTAAGAATCAACTACATTTTTGTAATTGTAAATTCAAGCCTTATATTACAGCTTGTATATAGTGTGGTATAGTAAAAGAAAATGTTTTGTTTACATATATTTTATGTTTTAGAAGTGTGTGAAGAACTGATTGCAAAGACCATCAGTGGTGCTGGCAGAGGAGTAGATAGAAGACTTGCATTGAAGAAAATACATTTTGCAGTAGAAAATAAGGATGATATATGGATCGAGGGTGGAATACCAGAAAATACATTGTCATTTACAGGGACTCCAGGCATTCAAGTTGCCATACCAGACTAACCACTAGGATTTGTGAAACTGTTCTGCCTCAGGGATGAAGACATACAGCTGATGGCGATAAAAATGAATAGATATGCAGCCAAATACTTTAATCACACAGGATTGAAGATATGTCAAAATATTCCAGGATGAGGCAGCGGAAGGAAATGGACGAAGGGGAAATGAAATTATTCTTTGCACTTTATATCACAATGGGGATTGTGATTAAGCCATCTGTAGAAGACTACTGGATGACAGACAAAATTAGCTGCACTCCCTTTTTTGAACTCTAATGCCTAGGAATCCGTTTCAGCTACTATTAAGCTTTTTCCATTTGGCAGACAACTCAACTGCAAAGAAGAGAGGAGAAGAGGGTTTTGATCAACTTTATCATATCGGGGAAATTCAAAACCATTTCCTGCAGCGATGTAAAGAAACATACACTCCAGAACGGGATCTGTCATTGGATGAAGCACCCATTCTATGGAAGGGGAATTGAGCTATAAAACCTTCAATCCAAAGAAACCTATAAAGTTTGGCATAAAAGTATACACATTGTGTGAATCAACCTCCAGATACAACTGTGACTGGCAGGTATACACATGGAAGACTGACCATGCTCAAGAACATGGATACACATACTGAATATATTTCGATCTCATTCGAGAAGAGCTACAAGGAAAGGACTACAGGTTATATATGGATCGTTACTACAGTAGCCCAGTTCTTTTCAAGGACATGTTTTTGGCAGGTATTGGAACCTTAGGCATGGTTAATCATAACAGAAAGGGAATGCCAGCAGGAATTGCACAGAGAAAGTTAAGGCAAAATGAATCCATCACATGCCATCAAACATCATTTCTCTGTGTGAATTGAAAGGACAAACAGGACATATATATGCTGGCAACCATATCGAGTGCTGAACCAGTACCAATGGGCAAGGTGAACAAAATGACCAGTCAACACATAACTAAGCCAAAGTGTATACTCGAGTACAAGTACATGGGAGGAGTTGATAGGAACAATCAAATTGCTGGATACTACAATTTTGGATGACGAACTGTGAAAGTATGGAAGAAGCAGTTTTTCTACTTCCTTAATGCAATGGTACTGCAGGGGTGCATTGTGTATTGCAAATATTCAAGTAATGGGAGGAAAATGCCACACCTGGATTTCCATAAAGAGGTTGTCAGAGAGTTGGTTTCATCATCAAGGAAAATTGACTCATTGCCAATACATCATCAAAAGAGGCATGCACTCATAGATGAACCACCAACAAGACTCACCCGGAAGACATTTTCTTTCTTACGTCCCCCACACAGAGAAAAAAGAACACCCTACCAGAAGATGTATGGTCTGTGCAAGAAAAGGTCTGCATAGAGAGTCGACACACTGATGCTCATTATGTGGAAAAGGACTGTGTGTTGCACCATGCTTTCAAGAGTACCACAGCATCAAGACCTACGGAGTAACTCGATCACCACATGCCAGTGATGACAGCTCATGAGCCACAGAAGATAAAGTTGGATGAGGTCAATTAGTAAATTCTGTTATAAATAGAAAACCAATCACCATGACTAACAACCCTCAAGTCAACAAGCCCTCAAGGTTGATGACCCTCAAGGCAACATGCCCTCAAGACAGCAAGCCCTCAAGGCAACCATCAACATATAGGAGATTGGTGTACACCAATTGCCAATCCTAACAGGCTCTCAAGGCAACCAGCCCTCAAGTCTGATGACCCTCAATGCAACCAGCAACAAAAAGGTGATTGGTGTACACCAATTGCCAAGCCTAATAGGCCTTCAGTGCTGATGGCCCTCAAGGAAACAAGCCCTCAGGACTGACGGCCCTTAAGGCAACATACCCTCAAGGCAACAAGCCTTCAAGGCAACCAACCCTTAAGGCTGATGGCCCTCAAGGCTCCACATGACATCAGATGTAGTATAAAGGGGGCAGTCCCCTGGCAACATCTCAATTCTTTTCATGCTGTCGACCCGTTTACATTGGCTCCATGGACATTCAATTTAAGTGGGGTTTTTTTATCGTTCTTTCAATGAATTTGCATGTGTTCTCCTTCCACATGGTGCAAGTTGAAGTGTCAGTGTGGGAAGCAGATCTCAGCCAAGGATGGTCACACTGCCTGCTTGATCTGCCTAGGCCCAGACCATCAGCCCGATGATTGCCCACTTTGTCAGAAGTTTAATAAGACCCGCATCAGAAGAGCCAGTGCCCTTAAGGCCAATCTTCTAGCAGAGCAAGTGGCAGCCATGCAGAAATCTCCATCAGGAGAAACATGGGGCCAGGTCAAGAGTCATGCCCTAAGGCCCGCCATAAGATATCTACTTCCTCGGCCTCTGGCAGGAGGTCGGGGTCGGTCCCACCTGCTGCCTCCAGGACAATTTCCACTAAGACATCCTCCTCTTCCTCCCATGACAAGAGCAAGGAGTCTTTTATCTTCTGGGCATTCATCTGCCAAGCTCCCCTTGGCTCACTGACCCCACAAACCTTCTCAAGAGGGTCAGGCATCTCCCTAAGGCAGGTCTTCGGAAGCAGGCCATAAGTCCAGTGGGTCATCCAATAGATACAAGCACACAGATGACTTCACCAGATGCTGCAAGGTCATCAAGCATCGGATTCCTCCACCCCCTGCATCAAAGAGGAAACTTTCTGCAGCTAACAGATGATCCATAAGCCCATCTAGCTTGCCCTTAGGCCATGACCAGGCACCGCGGGCCAATAAGTGGCCATTGGATCCAAAAGATGAGGCATCAACCCCACTACTGAGGATCAGTTGCTCATTGATTCACATCCCAAACCGGATGCCGGGTCAGGCGACAGCACTGCCCCTGATACTGAACCAGATCTGAAGCTTGATACTTTGATTAAAGAGTCCCCTGAATGGACACCCACCCCAGAGGGTCCTCAAGGATTGAAGCCCGGTCTGTTGCACCCATAGCGGATGTTGGTCCATTATTATCCTTTTGGTGGAACACTGTTAAAGGGGATCTACCCCACAGACCTGTGGAACCTTCACCAAAGGAACCCCCTGCAGCATCTCCCCTGCCTTCCTGCAGTCAAGCACCTGACTAAGGCTTTCATCCAATGCCAGGTCCCATAGGCAGAAGACACCTGTTGTCAGTGCCTTCTTCCAGCGGTCATCTGCTGTTGTCCTCAGGTGATGCCGCAGGGGACTCATCCTCAGAAAATTCTTTCAGTGAAGATCTTCTGATCCCCTCCCCCAGGCCAAGAGACTCCCCTAGGTCCCCAAACCCCAGGAGGACTCATCATTCCTTGACATTATGCAGCACATACATGCCATCTGTCAGTGGGACATGGAGGAGCTTGACCCAGAAAGGCACAGCTTAGCAAAATTTCTGTGATCCAAGGACCCCAAACCCCTGGTCATCCCACCTCTGGTAGAACCTTTCCAAGACATTACCACTCTCTCCTGGCAGTGCCCCATCACTACGTCTGCAGTGCCAATGAAGGCAGACTATATAGAACATGAAAGGGGGAGCCGTTCTTTGGAGAGAAGTCTAAAGCAGACTCCATGGTGTTTACAGCAACTCATGGAAGAGCTCAGAAGCCTAAGCATGTGAGTGTCCAGCCTCCAGACACTGAGTCCAAAAAGCTGGACCACAAGAGGAGGAAAGTCTACACATCGGTCACTGGGTGCTATTTGCTCCCTTAATTTCCTAGCCCATATGGTGACTTACCAGAAGTCCCTCCAGGAAAAGACCATGGACCTTGTTAAGGCTCAGCCAGAATCTGACAGTAAAAGCAAGCTCATGGCTTATATTCAGTCTGCCATGGTCGTAGATAAGCATGTGCTCCTATGATTAGGCAGACATGGCAGCAAGGGCAGCAGCCTCAGGAATTTGCATGAGGATTCATGCCTGGCTCAGAACATAGGATTTTGGCCAGGACTTACAGGATGCCATCTTGGATGCCCCTTTCCAGGGCTCCATCCTCTTTGGACAAGAGACAGAAAAGGTCACCTTTAGGCTTCAAGATTCTGGCAAGGTGGTGTCTGATGTTCACAGAATCTACAAAAACAGCTTCCTGCTTCATTTTGTCATCCTTTTCAGAACCAGGGACAACAAGAGAAAAGGCAACACCAGACCAAAGGAACCTTTAAGAGACACAGTTACCCTGTCCCCTTCAGGTGCCCAGGGCCCCAAACATCCCAAGGTGCTCCAAACCTCCCTGCCTCCTACTACAACATAACTCCCTGCTGACCATTTTAGTGGTGAGAACTCCACTTCCACTTTTATCTGCTGCTGATGACCAGTAAGGAAGTTTGAGAACCATCTCGGGGATAGGAGGTCTAGGCCAAACTCTCAGAGGGATATTGGTAACAAATTATTGTTGACCATGTCAGATGCCTTTTTAGGTCAAAAAAACACTGCACTCATGAAGTTTTTGGTATCCAGAGAACCCTGACAGTCATTGGTTACCTTACAAAGGCTGAGATCATGCTATAGTGTGGCCTTAAACCTGATTGTAGTGGGTTTAGCAGATTTGTAGATTCCAGGTAGTTCCTGAGTTGGATGCTCAATATTTTAGACAGGACAAGGAGTAAGGAAATTGGTCTATAGTTGTTTAGATCTGTAGGTTCTCCAGATCTGAATCTGGTGGTTTTCCCATATGGGTGGAAGATCACCCTGCATGAGTGATAGATTGAAGAGATGTGTAATTGGCACAGCCAGGACATGGTAGCTATTTTTTTTTTTAAGTTTAAATCTTTTATTGAGTTATATAAGACCAACAATACATGAGAAAGAAACTGCTTAAATATGTTATACACGGATCAAGTAAAATACACTTGGTGAGGTAAACAAGCCTCTAAGGGTTAAAGGGATACAATGAAATACAAAAGGAAAAAGAAACAAAACCCATCCCAAACTCCCCCTACCCACCTTCCCCCCTCCCCACCCCGGTGAGTGCCATGGCCGACAGGAGACTGAATCCAAGGAGAAAGGGTATTGGAAAAGTAACACCAAATAGCAATGTCAATCCGAGGGAGGTGATTATAGCATCAAATGTCAGGGGTCCACTTTATATGTTGGTTATTTCAGATATAGGGCATATAATTTACCCCATTTCTGGTTGAAAGAAGATAGCCGGTTTCTAGAACTGGCAATTAACTTCTCGGTATTAAAACACAGGGACATCTCTTTGAGCCATTCCGAGTATGTGATAGAGTTTTGGTCCAGCCAATGTCTAAGGACCAATTTTTTGACTACAATAGAAATCAAAGCCATATGATACCTGCGTTCTTTCACTTCAATGTTGGAATAAATTCCTAGGATATAGACTTCTTTTGTAAAGAGTTCCTTTAGCCCCAGGATCGGGTCTAGATTATTTCGTATCTGGTTCCAGAGAGGTGCTATCCTGTCACAATCCCAAAGGATATGCAGCAGGTTTCCTTCAGTACCACCACATCGCTTACAATTAGATGTTTGGAGTTTACCAAATTTAACTAATTTGACTGGTGTATAGTAAAGGTCATTCAGAATATGGTATTGGATTAATCTATGATTATCCTGGGAGAGATATTTGTATACATCCTTCCATATCGATTCCCAAGGAAGGGGAAAATCTGGTATAAAAGATGACCAGATTTTAGAGCCTTCCAGGGCATTAGGAAGCAGGGTGTCCAACAAGTAGGCGTATATATTGGCTGTACCATGAGGTTTGCCAATGGCTTCATGGATCTTTTCCAAATGGGGCCTAATTTTTGATGGGGTATATACAGGCCCAAATAACTTAACTATTAAATGTCTCAATTGAAAGACCTTAAAAATATGTTTCTGGGAAATATTAAAGGAAGCTAAAATATCCTCTGAAGAAAGGAGAGAGCCATGTGAGTACAGAGATTCCACTAATGAGTCCTGGATTTGTGGGAGCCACGCCGATGTCAAACATTTGCCCCCGATTTTAATGTTGGGGTTCAGGATGAGAGGTTGTGCCAGGTCCCTGGTATGAGGAATATTGAAAAAACTCCAACATTGAGAAAGAATTTTAATAGAGAGCCCAATAGTGGATTCCTGGATGGCTACAGGTAATATGGAAGGGGAATAACAGAAGATGTAGGGTGGTCATAGATTGTATTGGTCCAGCATTTTAAGCTCTAATTGTAGCCAAATTGGTTGGGATGGACTAGATTGGGGGTTGACCATTTTCCTAACTTATATAAGTGGCTAGCCAAGTAGTATAATAAGAAATTGGGTAGACAAAGGCCTCCTTTATCCCTAGTTGCGTTTAGTTTGAGAAAGGCCCATCTGGGTTGTTTACCCTTCCAGATAAAATTAGATAACGCAGAATGTATTTGTTTAAAGTACATTCTAGGGAGCCAAATATTTAATAGATTGAGGGGATAGAAAATCTGAGGTAGTACATTCATTTCAACAATATTGATGTGACCCCATAGGGATAGTGGTAAATTTTGCCACCGGTCTAGATCCCGCTGAATCCTTATCAACAAATCATCCAAGTTGAGCTTTTGGATCGTTTCTGCTTCACGAGCTAGGTGAATGCCTAAATACTTGAACGAGGCCGGGTACCACTTCATGCCAAACTGAATAAAGTCGGCCTGAAAAGTGAAGGAATTTAATGGAAAGATAACTGATTTAGATAAGTTTAGTCTATAGTTCGACACCTGACCAAAGTGTTCAATGAATTGTAATGCTCGTGCTAAGGATAATTCTGGGTTAGTAAGGTGTAGTGAAATATAATCTGCGAAGACCGACAATGTTATTGGGATTTGAGAGATAACACAACCTGTGACCCGTGTTGAGGTTTTAATACTGACTAACAGGGGCTCTAAGTATAAATTAAATAGGTAGGGGGATAGGGGGCATCCTTGGCATGTGCCAGAACACAGAGGAAATCAAGAGGAGAAAACACCGTTGCAATAAACTTTAGCTGAGGGTGCCTTGTAGATCGTCCTGATCCACTGTATAAAGGTAGCCGGGAAACCCATTCTCTTCAAAGTAGCCCACAAAAAGTCCCAGTTCACCTTGTCAAAGGCCTTTTCTGAATCAAGTGCAACCAGGATCATGGGGGACTGTGAACTCTGGGCCATTTGAAAAACATGGGACAGGGTTCGCAGGTGGTCTGTTGCGGATCTGCCTTGGATGAAGCCCACCTGCTCCGGGCTCAACAAGTGTTGCCAAATCCTCTTGATTCTAAGGGAAAGGATTTTAGACAGTATTTTGATGTCGTAATTTAGTAGTGAAATTGGACGG
This sequence comes from Neoceratodus forsteri, assembly GCA_016271365.2. NCBI lineage: Eukaryota > Metazoa > Chordata > Ceratodontiformes > Ceratodontidae > Neoceratodus > Neoceratodus forsteri. The sequence goes on from CM057453.1 coordinate 270,853,584, forward strand.
TAGCTAGCTGGATCAGTAAGGGTTTATCTGGCTTTGGAATTAAAATTATCATGGCCTCTAAAAGAGAGGGGTCGAGACAGTCTGAGGAAAACATGTATTCATATAGTTTCAGAAGAAGAGGGGATAACTCTTTACAAAAAACTTTATAAAAATTAGGGGGGAAGCCATTGGGACCTGGAGCCTTGTCCAAGGGCAGATCTTTAATTGCTTCTTCTACCTCAGTTAGGGTGATGGGTGAGGATAAGATATCGCAGTGGTGTACCTGAAGAGCTGGGAGAGTAATCCCATCTAAAAATTGCTCTAGCGTATGGGAGGATGGATTAGAGGCACCTTTGCCGTATATCTCCCTGTAGAAAGATTCAAAAACTTGGGCAATATCTCTAGGCAGGGTTTTAGTAGAGCCATCCTGAGAATTTAAAGCCGGGATTAATCGTGAGATGGTAGCTAATTTTTAAGGAAATAAGGGTCTATGAAGTCTGCTCCAGCACTCTTTCAAGTGTCCATTGTCTAACAGATCTTCAGCTTCCTGGGAGGGCATTTTGGGAAAAGGGGGAAGGGACAGAAATCACTGTGTAATTCGCTTCCATTGTTTTCTGTATGGCTTTCATTGGTTCATGTCCATCTATGAAGAAAATCAATACAGTTGTTTAATTTAAAAAGATCTTCAACTCCTTTTTGGGGAACTGTCTGAAAAGAGAATGCAGCCCCATTCTTAGGAACATTGGGAACCGGAGTTGCCAAGTTCTGTACACAGAGGGCTGGATATTCAAACTGCGCCATTCAAAGGCGCAAGTCCTTGCGCTGCACAAAATAGATGTGCAGGGGTGTGTCCCGGGCGATATTCAAAGGAGTTGCGCTATTGAGCAACTCCTTTAAATATCACTCCCCAGCCACAGCCACTGTGCATGGCGCAGTGGAACTTGCGCAAGCGCAAGTTGACAGAGTCGAGCAGTCAACTTGCGGTGGTGCAAGTACCAGTGCACCATGCGCAAATCCACGATATTCAAAAGGTGACATGCAAATGGAATATAATACATGCAAGGCGCAGGGGGGCCATTTGCATGTCATTATAGCCCCATTTGCATGCCATTAGCATCTAGGTGCGCGATCCCGAGGACTGCGCCTGGCCCCTGCCAGGCAGCAGCCATCGAGAACCGGCGCCCAACCGATCGCGGGCATAGTGTCCCCCCACAAGCCCGATCGCGGGCATCAGTATAGCTCCCCTTCATATTCCCTGGTGGTCCAGTGGACGGAATGCCTGATCGCGGGTGGTATCTTTACCCCCCTCCCGTTCATATTCCCTGGTGGTCCAGTGGACGAAGTGCCCAATCGCGGGTGGTATCTTTAAAACCGCCCCGAACATAGCCCTGGTGGCTGTTCACCCTACCACCCACGAGCCCTACCACCCGCTCCCCGGCGGCCAGCGGGCGGCAGCATCACACCGCCTGCCGCCCTGCACGCTCTGCCGACTGACAGCCGGTATGGCTGCACGCCCGTTGGTGCAGAGCAAGAGCCAATGGGCGTGCAGCCATACCATACAGATCCAGATTTGTGAATGATTCGTATCGGTATGGGTTGCACGCCCATTGGCTCTTGCTCTGCACCACGGGCATGCAGCCATACCTGGGCTGTCAGTCGGCGGGCGCGGGCGGCAGGCGGGTGGATGCTGCCACCCGCCGCCGCCGGGGAGCGGGTGGTGGGGCTTTGGGTGGGTAGGGTGGGGGTCAATAGCCACCAGGGCTATGTTCGGGGGTGTTTTTAAAGATACCGCCCGCGATCGGGCACTCGTCCACTGACCACCAGGGAATATGAAGGGGGTGTTTTAAACATACCGCCCGCGATCGGGCAATTCGTCCACTGACCACCAGGGATATGTAGGGAGGGGTGCCACATTGATGCCTCAATCGGACTGGTGGGGACACTATGCCCGCGGATCGGAAGCTGGGGCACAGGGGATGGTTAGCCAGCCAGGTGGCAGCTGCTGTGTTGCACCCTGCAATACAGCAGCTCACCTGTGGGTGGCCCTCAACTTCAGCTCTTTTTTGGCTCAACGCCCTGCAGGCGCAGGTTGGGGTTGCGCCGTATCCTCTGCACAGCCCGGCTGAATATCGGGCTGTGCAGTTTATGCATGGTTCCTCCCTCCAGTTGAGCATGCATTCATTTGCATTGCGCTGTGGCTCAGCATGTTTTCTGTGGCGCAACTGCCTCCTGCTGAATATCGCAGAATGGAGCAGTTTGACTTGGCGCAGGCGCACCCTTATTGGCGCATGGCGCAACCTTTTGGAATATCTGGCCTGGAGTTGAGAAGAGGTTGTTGGCAGGGGATGTGTCAAAGGCTTAACCCTGCAGTGGAGGACTGATTATTGAGATGGTCCAAAATTGTCACTTTATCTGTGACTGTGGTGTCACCAGTGGTGATTTTTGCAGGTAGATAGTTTAAAGACATACATCCTTTGATTTCTTTCAGGGTTTTCCAGAATTTGGCTGAGCATCTGGAGGATGAGTTAAGTTCTGTACTGAAATAGCTTGCCATAGCTTGTCTGACCATTTTAGTACAAGGCAACCAGCCCTCGAGGCAGAAAGCCCTCAAGGCCTATGACCCCTCAAGGCAACCAGCCCTCAAGCTAATGGCTCTCCAGGCAACCAGCCTCTCAAGGCTCTGGGCTCAAGGCAACTAGCCATCAAGACCTCTGGCCTCAAGTCTGATGGGCTCAAGGCAACCAGCCGCCAAGGCTGAAGGGTCTCAAGGCAACCAGCCGTCAAGGCTGAAGAGCCTCAAGGCAACCAGCTCTCAAGGTTGAAGGTCTTCAAGGTAACTACTTGTCTGCTACTGAAGCTCTCCTAGTTCCCTTTTTATTAATTTGCTGTACTAAAAATCCTGCCACTGATCCTCAGATAAGTTTTTTTTTTAAGAAAAAGAAACCAATAAATAAACAAATGAGTCAAAACACTTGTTGTGCTGAGGGTGGGCTTCTTCCCCCTTATGCCCCTCCTACTTCACACCCCTTACTTTACCCTGTGTTTAGCTCCTGTCAATCAGATTTAACAGGGCATATTATTAAGAGTTGGGGGAAGGGGAGGGAGGAGAAAATTTGCAGCAATTAAAGACAGCACAGAATTACACCACCACTATGTTTTAAATTTTCAACAGCCCAAAAACAATTATAAGTAAAGACAACAAAGAAAGTATAGTGTCACTAAAAGCCCACAATCTAAGTTTAAAAGAAAAATAGCAATTACCAGTTACTCTAAAGCACTGAATTGAATATGTTTCCTTCCTTCCCTTCTAGCTTCTTCTAAGTATAGTTTTCTATAATTTCTCCACCACAAAAGTAAAGTGAGCAGCTTTTAGTTGCTTGCCTCCTTCCTGATGCTGCTTTTATGTAGAGGAGCATGTTGCCCTTCTCCAGTCCTCCAGAACCATATCTGTTTACACTGAGCTGCTGAACAAGGCTGCCCTCACTACTGCTTCTCCCTGGTGGTGTGCCCTCCTCCCTCCACTGTGAAGGCTGAGCAGAAGTACCTGCTTAGTGCGTTAGCTGTTTCTTGGTCCTCTTCTGTGCAGTCTCCTACTTCTGCCCTTCTGATCCTTACTATCCCTCCCCTTGCTTTCCTCTTCTCACTTACGTATTTGATGAAAGTCTAGTCCTCTTTCGAGACCCCTTTGTCAATTCTTTCCTCAGCATGGACCTTTGCTTCCCTTACCATCTTCCCTGCTTCTTTCCACTTTACTAGATATACTTACCTATTTTCCTCATGCTGTTTTTCCTTATACCTCCTGAAAGTCACCCTTTTTTTTTCACCACCTTTGCCACTTCTTTGGAGAATGATAACATTTTTTTTCTTTCTGCTTTGATTCTCTGCCTTCATGCTGAGGTTGGTTGCTTTAATTATGCCATCCCTTATTTTTTCCCCACTGTGCCTTTACCCCTCCCAGCACCCTCCCTTGAAAAGTCTTCCAAAAGTCCAGGATCTTCATCCCCATGTGGTTTGCTTCTGCTCCTGTCTTTATGCTGAATCACACTATATATGGTGATTACGGTATCTAGGGACTGCCCACTGTGACAATTGCAAAGCTGACCCAGTTTGTAAGTGTCAGCTCCAGTGCTGCCCCATCCCTAGTGGGTTCTTTGACTAGTTGTTTGAGAAAGACTAGCTAGCACAAGTTAAAAAGTAAAGTAAAGCCAGCCCAGTGGCACTGAGGCTGAGGCATCCATGCCTTACCTCCTGCCGTGCCATCGACCCGTGTTCATAGTGCAAGTTGGCTGCCAGAGTGTCGGCTGGGGAGGAGGGACTGAGCAACTGAAGGACTGCCCTTCTGTCCTGGGATAGAAAGTGGTGCTCCCACCAAATGACTGCCCCAAGTGGAGGCCGGATGGCAGTGTGAGTCTGCAGGGTGCCAAGGAAGAGAGAGGTGCTGTGGGACTTCTGTGGATGTGCACTGGCCTCCACATAGTTATGTCTAACATGTGCACCCTGGCAACATGAAAGGGAGAAAATAGAGGGGAAAAACCCTCTGGTAGCAGATGACAACTGAATCTCTGCAGGCTCCACACCTAGAGACTGGGTAAGAACACTGGGGAAGTCCCAGTGATACCGGGGTGATGGGGCTGTGAGGGTTGGTCGGAAGGGGGCAGCTATGGAAGCAAGGAGATAAACACCTATATGGAAAAAAGGGAAAGTAAAATGGTATTTAATAATCACCCTCTTGTCTGAGCTCCTTTGTAAGTAAAAGGGAAAAAATAGTGTCTTTCAACAGCTAGCACACGACAAAATCGGCAACCAAGATGGCGAACCTCTGCAAACACCACCGCTCAAGAGAAACCAAAGTAAGAGCTCTATTTATGGTGTGTTTGACTGTTTTATGTGAACAGAGAAAGTGAAAGCAAGCTCCTGGATGGGTCTTCATTTTGTCTGTGATAATTCAGATGGGGGAGAGTACAGCAACCATGTGTGTGAGTGAACTTTCTAGAAAAGACTGAGTTACATAGAAACTTAGAAACATAGAATTTGACAGCAGATAAAGAACTGCTTGGCCCACCTAGTCTGCCCTACCCTAACAGATAAGTTGAAGATCCTAGTTAACTAACAGCTTACTTCCTCCTATCACCCCACTAGGACTGCCTTATGTCTGTCCATGCATTCTTGAATTCCCCAGTGTTCTTGACTCCACAACCTCCTCAGGAGGCTGTTTCCATCATACACAACCCTCTCTGTGAAAAATACTTCCTACATATATACTGAGCGTCCAGCTCTATTTTCAAATTGTGCCTCCTTGTTCTTGCACATCTCTTTTCTGAAAGATACTACCCTCTTGGACTTTGTTGATTCCCTTGAGGTACTTGATAGTTTCTATCATGTCCTCTCTCTCCCTTCTTTCCTCAGGGTATACATATTAAGCTCCTTTAGCCTTTCTTCATATGTCTTCTGGTGCAGACCCTGCCATTTTGATGCCCTCCTCTGGACAGCCTCCGCTCTGTCTATGTCTTGGCGGAGATGGGGTCTCAGAATTGCCAGATACACAGATGAGGTCACACCAACTGTCTGTACAGAGGGATAACAACTTCTTGTTTTCTACTATTGATGCCTCTCCCTCTGCATCCCAATATCCCCCAGCCTTTCTTACTGCCTTCTCACATTGCTTGCCCACCTTTAGGTCATCTGATATAATTACCCCCAGGTCCCTTTCCATTTTTACTGTTGTCAGTATCTCACCCCCCATTGTGTACTCTTCCCCTGGGTTTTTGTTTCCCAGGTGCATTACCTTGCACTTCTTTGCATTGAATCTGAGCTGCCATACATTTGACCATTCCTCCAACTTTGCCAAGTCCCTTCTCGTCCTTTCCACTCCATCTTGTGTATCAACCGTGTTGCAGATCTTTGTGTCGTCTGCAAAGAGACATACTTTTCCTTACAGTTCCTCTGCAATGTCACTTATAAAGACATTAAAAAGGACTGGTCCCAGTACTGAACCCTGTGTTACTCTGCTAGTAACCCTCCTTTCTTCACTGTGGACTCCGTTTACTACTACCCTTTGCATCATGTTGTCTAGCCAATTTTTTATCCAGGCTACCACCTTGGGATCCACTCCAAGGCTGGCTAACTTCTGCATTAATCTTTTTTGTGGGACTGTATCAAATGTCTTGCTAAAATCTAGGTAGGCCATGTCCTCAGCCCCTCCCTGGCCTACTACTTTGGTCACCCAGTCAAAAAAATCTATTAGATTCATCTGACATGACCTTCCCATCGTGAATCTCTGCTGCCTTGGGTCCTGTGCCCCACTGGTCTCTACGTACTCAACAATTCTTTCCTTCAGAAGTGATTCCGTCATTTTCCCTACCACTGAAGTCAAACTAACTGGTCTGTAGTTTTCTGCCTCTGTCCTGCTCCCACTTTTGTGAAGAGGAATCACATCCACCCTCCTTCAGTCCTCAGGTACCACCCCATCCTCCCATGATTTGGTAAAGAGAGTAGTCAGCGGTGTCACTAGTTCTACCCTTAGTTCTTTTAGAATTCTTGGGTGATCCTATCAGGCACCATTGCTTTGTCCACCTTCAATTTTATTAGTTCTTTCAGAACCCTTTCTTCTGTAAATGGACTGGTATCAACCCTCCGTCTTCAGAGTGTTTCTCTTGTTTAGTTTAGGTACCTCCCCCCCCCCTTCCTTTGTGAATACTGAGCAGAAATATTCATTCAGTATCCCTTCTTTTTCACTGTCACCCTCTGCCCACATTCCCTCCCCTTTATTAAGCCTCAGTATCCCTCCTGTGGTCTTTCTTCACTCCCTAATGTACCTATAAAAGGTCTTATCCCCCCTTCTTAACAGAGTTGGCTATCCTTTCCTCAGTTTGGGCCTTTGCTATTCTGACTGCCTTCCCTGCCTCTTTCTGCTTTAACTGATAAAGTTCTTTGTCCTGCTCCTTCTATATTTCCTTATATTTCCTGAATGCTATCCTTTTCTACTCAACCTTCCCTGTCACCTCTTTTGAGAACCATAGCGTTTTTTTCCTTTGTTGTGTTTTGTTGATTTGCGTCACTCAAAGGCTTGTTGCCTCCGTGATGGTTGTTTTGATTACTCCCCATTGTTCCTCCACCCCTCCTTCTTGCCTGTTTGCTAGTGCTTTTCTGAGGCACTCTTTCATTTTCCCAAAGTCAGCCCTCCCAAAGTCCAATACTCTTGCTTTTGTAAGGCTTGATTGTATGACTGTGTTTATCATTAATCGCACTGTTTGGTGGTCACTTGTTCCCAGATGGCTACCACTTTTTAAATTTGAGATTCATTCTCCATCCCATTGAGAGTACCAGGTCTAAGATTGCTCCCTCCCGGTGGGTTAATACTAAGCTGTCTGAGGTATGCCCCTAGTAGGGCATCAAGAATGACCCTGCTCTTGGTTGTGCCTGCAGCAGAGGTGCTCCAGTTAACATCTGGCATATTCAGGTTCCCCATCTACAATATCTCCCCTTTTTCTGCCATTCTAAGGATGCCTTCTATCATTTCCTTGTCCATTCCCTCCTTCTGAGATAGGGGTCTGTATACAACCCCCATGTGGATTGTGGTGCCATTTCCTGTCTCCAGGGTGACCCAGAGTGCCTTATCTGCTCCCTGTTTACTCTTTTGTTCTGTTGTTTTGATCCCTTCCTTTACATAGAGAGCTACTCCTCCTCCTCCTCTTTTACCCTCCCTGTCCCTCCTGTAGATTGTGTATCCTGGTATGTTGACATCCCAGTCATGGGTCTCTGTGTACCATGTTTCTGTGACTGCCACAATTTCCAGGCAACCCTCTTCCATCAAGGCCACTAGTTCAGGGAGCTTGTTACACAGACTATGGGCATTGGTACTCATCACCCTCCTCTTTTTGATGGCCTTACCCCTTTTAGCCCCATCCCTGTCCTTACTGCCTTTGCCTTTTTTTACATTTACCTCTGTCCTGCTCCTAATGACTTCTCTACCTTGGTGTTTACCTCACTAATTACAGTGTTTTGTGGGGGAGGCTGGGGATTTCTGCTTCTTTCAGTGCCTCCCCCTTGGCTGAGTGGAATGCTTGACAATGAAGCATTTAAACTTCTCACCTAGGATCCTGGTTCCCCCTGGACAGATGCAGGCCATCGCACTAGTACAGGCCTGCATCCCTCCAAGTGGCTCCCCAGTCCCCAATGAAGCCAAAACCCTGAGCTCCACACCAGTTTTTCAACCATTCATTGAATTTTCTGGTGAGGAGTATCCTAGCATCTCCCTTGCCATAGACAGGCAGCACCTTTGAGAAGGTTACCATATGCGCTACTTGTCTAAGGCCCCTCCCCAACTCTATAAACTCATCTTGCACTGCTCTGATTCCATTCCTAGCCAGGTCATTTGTCCCTAGGTGAACAATGACATCCAGCTCCCTCCCTTGTTCATCTGCTTCCACGATCCTGAGGATTAGCTTCCTGTCCCTCCAAGCCATGGCACCAGGCAGGCACCTTACCTTCCTCTCCCCTTTCTCCCCTACTTCTACCCCTAATGACTGAGTCCCCACCAGTAGTTGTTTTCTTCCCTGTGGGTCCAATGCCACCATCCTGTGGGTCTCCTTTGTAAATGTTCCCAGCAGCCTCCTTGGTCTCCACTGCAGGTGCCTCCATAGAGGAACCACTATCCACAAGAACAGCATATGAATTGTGCAGAGGTACAGCTGGAGGGATGCAACTCTGTTCCACAACCCTCTCCCTCACTGAGCCCACCCTGGTCCAGCCTCACCTCTTTCTTGGCAACCTCTAAGGTAGTGGCATTGGCCCTGGTGGTCCCTGGGTGGGGGAGGAGGTTTCACGAATCCTAGCCAGGTCAGCCTGGAGATGGGCAACCTCCTCCTTCAGACCAGAGAGGTGTCTGAAAATAGGACAGCATCACAGTCTCAGAATGTCTCCCAGAACACTGCCGCCCACAGCCATTGCACTGCACCACTCCTATCATATCTTATTTTGTGTCCCCTCTCCTGCTTACTCTCTCCTCTCCTTGCAACTCTCACCCTTCCTGTTCTGGGACAGCAACTTCTATATTCTTCAGTAGCCTCCTTCTTCCTTGCTCAGTGTCAGACCACCAGCAGCTAGGGAGGAGAGCGAGCTACATTTTGCTTTGGGTTGATGAAACTAATGTTTCTTTATGATCCTTCCTTCCTGCTGCCAAACAGGAAGTTTCTGTTGTCAGTCAATCCAGTGGCTATAAAAGTAGAACTGGCTTAGGGTGAGTGGGTGGAAGGATGGGATGTAGGAGCAATTAGTAAGAAAATGGTAGCTTCTTTTAGTTAGCTGCTTTCTGCACTACAAGCAAGATTGTTGTCTTCTAAAGGCTAACTAACGGGAAGTTGTAATTGAGTCACCTGCTTTTATATCTAAGTCACACCCCAATTAAGCTCTCTCTCCTCCTACTGATTTAGTAAAGTAAGTTTATACAGTACCCTTCCCAGCACAGAACACACACTGACTTTCTTTTTAACCCTAAATAAGACCCCTTCTATTTCTAATAAAGTATCTGTCTGCTTAATCTCAACACACTGACTCTTGCTGAGATAAGGTGTTAAATTAGTATGAAAATTGTAGCTTCTTTTAGTTAGCTGCTTTCTGCTCTACAATCAAGATTTGTGTCTTCCAAAGGCTAGCAACAGGAAATTGTAATTGGAATCACCTGCTTTTGTATTGTCTAAGCCACACCCCCAAATAAGCTCTCTCTCCTCCTACTGATTTAGCAAAGTAAGTTGATACAGTAACCTTCCCAGCACAGAACACACACTGACTTTCTTTTCTTTTTTAACCCTAAATAAGACCCCTACTTCTAATAAAGTATCTGTCAGCTTAATCTCAACACACACAGACTCCTGCTGAGATAGAAGTGTTAAATTAGTAAGACAAATGGTAGCTTCTTTTAGTTTGCTGCTTTCTACTCTACAAGCAAGATTTCTGTCTTCCAAAGGCTATCAAACTTATGTCTTCCAAAGGCTAGCAAATGAAAATATTGAGTAATCAAATTTAAAGTGTAAAATGTCCATACTAACAGAACCCATGGGACCTTCTGATGAAAATGTAGAGTAGTGGCGCTCATATGCTGAGTGTTTGGAGTAGTTTGTGGTTACAAATGATGATGCAGAGTATAAGAAGGTAGCTACTTTTTTGAGTGTGATGGAGGACAAACTTTCAGTTTACTGCACAGTTTGGTGCAGCCTAATACAACTGGCACAAAATCTTGTGCAGAAATAGTGTGATTACTATAATTATGCGTCTCCTAAAAGTCATTAGTGGTTGCAGAGAGGTGGCTTTGCTTTCATAAGAAACCAGAAGAAGAAGAAACAGTCCCCACTTTGTGGCAGTTTAAAAAGCTGGCTGAGCACTGTGACTTTGGAGAGATGCTAAATGATACTCTGTGAGACAGGTTGGTGTGTGGGCTGCTCAGCAAAGCAATTCAGAAACATTTTTTAACAGACGCCAACCTCATGCTACAAAAGGCTGTAGAAAGTGTAGTTTCTATGGAACTAGCTGTAAAAAAGAAAGCTCAAGAATTAAGTGCATCTAATAAAGTGCATTAAGTGAATGCAGAGAGAACAAATAAAGTGGCAGGCAGCCAAAACTGCTACATTTGTGGAAAGACTGGTCATTTGAATATAAGTGTTGGTGCAAAGACCATATATTCCAGCATATTAATAACACATGCTTGTAAAAATACAAAATAGGCAGTGTATGCAAAATAAAAAACAAATAGAAACAACAAATCTGACAGAATGAATACAACAGTGTTGTGGAAAAAGAACCAAAATGCACATTCTGTGCAACAGGAGCAGGACACACAGGCCCAGATATTCAAACTGCGCCCAAAAAGTGCACAACAGCAGGAGCAAGCGCAAGCCCATTTTGCCCATGTGCAAGAAGCATGCTATTCAAACACTGCGCAGGCCACGATGCGCCTTCAGCTGACGACTGAATATCGCACCACCTGCACCATAGCGCAACTGGGGAGGTGAAGTTGAGCATATCTGATGCACCATAGCACAACAAGGGATGTCCAGCTGAGCAGTCCAGATGCACCATAGCACAACCAGGGATGCCCCCCAGCAGCAGGGCAGCAATGCAACAGCACAACCAGGGATGCAGGAGCTCTCCACCCATGCCACAGATGGGCAGAGGAACACACAGCAGAACAGACATCATCCTCCCACACCCCATGCACTGCACAACTGGGGAAGGGCTGGAATAACCACAGGCCAATGGAGTCCAGCAACCAACCCACAGCTGGGCCATGGTGCCCCATCACACCCCCTGGCAAGCTGTGACTGGCACAGGAGGTCTGACCACCCTGTGCCATGCCATCCACCAATGCAGAGCACACCCTGCACCGTGACCTCCAGACACCCTGCCCAGGAGCAGCGTCCACCAGTGCAGGATACCCCATGCATGCCACCACCCCCACTGTGACAATGCAACCCTGTGCACAACAGAACCATGCAAGGCAGCCCCACCACTAGCACCCATCAGTGGGTGGCAGCACACAGCAATGCAACGACTGCATACACAGTGCCACCACGCACATCCCCCCGAGGTACAGCTGAGAGACCGACCATGCATCGGCACACGAGGTACCCCACATGTGACAGGGCATGCCCGGACCCCACCACCAGTGGTACAGCACCCTGCACACCCTCCCAAGGACACACCCCGACCCAGCACTGGCCACAACAGCCAGTGCAGACACCCACAGTGGTGCATGGAAGCATGTACCACACAGGATGCAACACAGTGCATGGACAAACACCCACCCATACCCAAGGGCACACCAACACAGGGACACAGTAGTGGGGCAACCAAGTCCCCAGCATGTTGCCATGGAAACTGTGTACACACAGCCAGCACTCCTCCATCTTCCATGGCACAGGAGTGCCAGCCACCCTGCGCAGGCACTGTGGAGCTGTACGCCACCAGCATTTGCCCGAAGCACAAGTGACAGACAGTGGTGCACATCCCCTGCAACACACACAAGCCACAGCATGGAGGTGGGACAACAATAGCGGAGGCCACAGTGTCACCCAAGGCAGACATGCACCACACCAGTGACAGGAGGCAACCTTGCATTGTGCCAGGTACAGTCGCTGTCCAGCATGGACAGTTACCACTGACATGCCAGCGGACCGTGCAGGTCACAGACATGCAAGGGTGTCAGCTGTACAGGCCATGGACAGGCTGACAGGTGCACCATGGACACAGAGCATGCACCATGGACCACTGCACACAGTCATCCAGTGTACAGGGAACAACACACACACCACAGACAGTGACTGATAGCTACTCCCACACCGTAGTCACTTCCCCACGGACAGACACATGACTGCACCACCCCGACACCATGCACACCACTGCAGCTGAGCACATATAGCCCACTGCAAAACAGAGACCACCACATTAGGTATATCAAGCAAATGTATTGTAAAACATCATACAAACTATATACATATATTTACAAAAGGTTGGGGAGGGTCACAAACAAGGTGGGGGTGGGTAAGGGCAGGGGTGAACAAATGCTAGAGGGAAGGAGGGGTGTGAGGGTGGGTCCAGGGGGGTAGATAAAATCAGGGGCATTAGTACGCTCAGCGGGAGCCCCGCTCCCCACTCTGGCTGCTCCTCCCGCCATGCCGCCATCTTACTCCCAGCCGGTCTATCCTTTAAAGGATCTCCAGGGAGGCCCTGGCAACTTGCAGGATTTCCTGCAGTGTCGCTCTTATTGCCTGCAGCTGCTGTCCACCTAGGACAGGGGCAGAGTCAATAGGTGTGAATGCACAACCCCATGCAGCCAACCCACTGTGCATGGCATATGGCCATGGGACATGCCTCTGTGATGGTGTGTGACCAACCACAGTGATCGTGTCCACAAGACCTGCCCACCCAGGTGCACACAGCCATGAGGACTGCTGCACACACCCACCGGCCAAGTCCTGCACAGCACCACCTTGGCTGTTCATTGACATGGCTATGTGGTGTGAAGGCAGTGACACAGCCATGCATCTGGTGCACACATGGACCACCATTGATGCACTCCCAGACATGCAGTGATACTGGACAGTGCTGACTGTAACAAGTCACGTGCATGGCAGTGGTGTCAATGGATGGTGGCCATGCCCCGCTGCCCACCCTGTTACACAGCATGCAATAGTAATCATGGATGTAATGCACTCACCATCGTCAGGCTGGTCCCTGCGTCTCTGCGGACCTTCGCCCCTCCCGGACTGATGGTCCTCCTGCTGGTGCCTCCTCTCCCTCATGAGCCTGCTCGTCTGGGCTAAGGTGCAAACATGGAGAGGAACATCAGTACAATCCTGTAGCAAAGTCCCCTGACCTCACATGTGTGCAATCCCACACAGCCAGACCCACCACCCACACCTATACACTACCACGGCCAACACTGGGCCCCCCACCAGACACATGGAACCGTGATACCCGTACGGAAGATAAAAGTGTATGGATGTTGCACTACCTGGCCATGGCACCGTGCCCCTCCTGGCATGTTGCCTGCAGGTGAGCAAACAAGTCAGATCCCTCCATCTCAGGTCCAGCATATCTGTGGCGGCACTGCTCCACCATCTGCCCCACACCAGTGGCCTCCTCAGGGGCATAGCCACCTCCTGCCACCTAACTCCTGGCCCTGTCCAGGTGCATCACCAAATAGTGGGCCACGTGGCTTCACAGTGGCAGCCAAGTTTGCCATCTCCACCTGGTTCCACTGTACTGCTCTCCTCCGTGCCATCTCTACTGCTCAGTTAAGTCAAAATGGCACTCTGCAGCGTGGTTCCACCACATGCAGATGCTGCATGGTACAGTGCTGCCATTCCCTATCGCTCTGTCATCGAACAGCGCAATAGTGGTGCACCCATGCCTGACGCATGGTGCCTAGGGGGCAAAGGTTGGGCACAGGGTCAAGGGTCTTTGGCGCATGGACAACCACAGCTCGATTGGAACCCAATGCATATAGCATGATTGGGTGCCTGTGTGCCACCTCCTGTAGTGGCCTACCGTGTTGTTGCTCCAGTGCGCCTACGACGCCCCAGTGCCACAGTGCCATATAGGTGAACAGCGCTGTAGCGCCACTGGCACAATGGTGGCCGTGCCCTGCATTGCCTCCCACGCACTGCGTCAGCATCACGGCAGGCGCTGCGTCATCAGCCAGACATGCGCGGTTGGGTGTGTACTGCGCATGGCACAGAAAACTGCGCCTTGGCTCAGCTACGTTCAACACAATTGTGCAAGCGCAACAGCGCAATATTCGGCCGTCATATGCAAATCAGCTAATCAGCCATTCAATGGCGTCAGTCTGCATTGCATCCACATAAATGCGCCTCACCTCATTTGCATGGGTTGCGCTATAAAAGTCGACACTGGGCTGCACTAGCCATAGTCGGTTACTGCAATCTATTGGTGAGTTGCATGCTGTTTGAGAGTGTGGACTGTGGATTTTGGGACATGCATGGGACTGCACAGTCACAGGTAACACCTGTCGTTCTCACAGGCTGAATCATGACTGAGCGAATTGTGGGGAAGAGGAACAGAGTTGTGGAGGAGGATGAGGCCAAATTTCATGAGGCCGAGACAGATGCCTGTTGAGGCCTACCTAGACCAGGGCAGCTTCTCAGCGGATGCCAGGGAACACCACAAGCCCGTGCTGCTGCATGGGAGGAGGTGGCGTGTGCAGTAAACCTGCATGGCAGCCACCAGTGCTCCGTGCAGGAGTGCAAGAAGAAGATGGGCACAGAAAGGAGGACGATTAAGGAGAAGGTGGCTGCCATCAGGGCAGCACGATCTGCGACAGGTGGGGGACAGCCAGAGGTACTATGCCTGACCCCACAGGAGGAAAGGGTTGCTGGCAGCATGCAGCGTTGCGCCATTAAGGGTGTTCCAGGTTGCGGATTCCAGATGGGTGGTAGCCCATAACTGCATGGTAGGTCATGGTCTGTCTTTTGGGGGGCAGGGTAGGTCACATGCAGTAATGCAACTTTGTTTTCCCTTACAGCTCCTGAGCATCTGCATGTGTCAGCGGTGGTGGACTTCTCCACTGAGGCCGGTCAGATGGAGATGGAGGAGGGCCCATCCACCTCCACAGGAATACGTGGCTCAGTGCGACAGTGGGCCCAGCAGGACGTCCAGACTGATGTTGGAGCAGGTGCGGAGGAGGCCCTGCCCGTGTCCCAGTGTGCCAGCATCCACAGATGCCAGCATGCTGGGACTCGGGCTGGTGCCGGGTCCGTCACCGATGATGATGTCGCTAACGTCATTGTTAGTGACACGTGTGTGCCACAGGATGGCCACACAGCAGGTAACATCGCAGCCATGGCTGTGGGTGGTGCCGCCGGTGGAGCTTGCATGTCATCACAGTCCCAGCCTGTGCCTGTCAGCACCAGTGGGGCAGCACTGGTGTGTGTACAGGACAGTGGGACTGCTGTAACCACTGCGGTGGCACCATTGAGCCCTGGGGCGGCAGCTGGAGGGCAGCATCAGCAGTCAGCCAATGGGCTTGGGGTACAGTGTCAGGGGCGGCATCAGTGCCACCTGTGATGCCCAGGCCTGGCTCTGGTGTGCAGCACCACCCTCAAGGGGTGATGAGCATCAGGGCCATGAACACCCTGAGGGACAGTATGCCGATCAGGCAGATGACCTCTTGGATGAGCACACCCACATACTGCAAGCATCAGTCAATCAGCAGATGTGGCTTGTGACAGCGGTGGATGCACTGAGTGTGGCTTTGTGGCAGACAGAGGAGAGCGTCACAGCAGAGAAACCGCTCTGCTCCTGGAAGGGATGGACCGGATGTGGGAGGATGTGACCGCTGCCATTGACAGGCTGACACATACAATCACAGCTGCCATGGCCACAGGGGGCACACAGTTATTTGCCCATGCATCGCAGACACCGCACAGTGCAATGTCCACCCCCCATTCCAGGCATCATGCGACACCATCCTTGTCAACACCGGGTTCTGCTGTGGGCATCCCGAGCACGCCTGGCGCATGCATGTTTGGTGTGCTGCAGACCCCTGTGCGAGCATGGTCAGGTTCATGCAGTGGAACCCCTGGGGGATCATTGGTGCCATCCCATGAGGCCAGTGGTCAGCCTGTCACTGCTGGTGGGTCTTGGTGGGGCCGCTCACGCATCCGTGGTGGCCTGGGCACTGTGGCACGTGACTGACCTGTCCCCCAGCGCAGCTACTGTCTGATGCTGCCCTGTGTGCATTGTGTCATTAAGCGGGCAATGCACGGGTGGGTACCCGGCCCTGCACACACACACACACAGTCCATCTGCACACCCTCCCAGCTGCTGTCCGCAGTTGCATGTGCATGATGATGCCTGCATTGCACTGTATGCCAATGTGCAATGGTGCCCAGCATCTGACACACACACAATGACAGGCAGTGGGTATGGTGGTCTGTGGACATGTGTGTGGCTAGGGGTGACATTCTGAGTCATCATGCCTCCTACCCTTTGTGCATGTCTGGTGAGTTGTGTGTGTGTGTGTGTGTGTGTCTGTCTGTCTGTCTGTCCGCGTGCCATGTTAGACCTCACCCATCCCTGGTGGTGTGTGTGTTCCATGCCTGGCCACTTCCCTTTGTGCTGAGGTATTGGGTGAGGTGGCATGATGCGGCCAACTGGGTTATGCCTGTGGTGTCCTCTGTTGGTCTCTGGAAGGTACCCGTGGTGAGCAAGCACATGCAAGCTGTCACTTTAGTCTCCACTGACAGAGCATGGCTCCTGTGGGTGCCTGCATCACATCACTGCACAGCTCACAGAGCCACCTCAGAATTGCCCAATTCAGGCGGTACGCCCACGATCTCAGTAGCACTGTACAGCTCAAGCTGGTGTGGGCCACCGTACTGCCTGTTGGGGCATACTGCCGATGGGCCTTCCACAGCTGCCCGCCTTCTCACCCCCTCATTCTGCCTTCATCTGGATGGTGGCACTGGCCATGTCCCTGGCTTGTGTTCACCCCGGCAGCTGTTTCTGTGTTCCCCGTTGTCCTGGCTGCTACTTCCCCTGCACCGGGAACACCTAACTGTGCTGGCCTCAGTGCTGTGTGGCACTTCCCCCTTCTGCACTGTGGCTGTGGCTCCCCACACCTTCCCTGAGCCTGTGGGTTCCAAGTGCCCTTTCTCTGTCCTGCCCTGTGTCTGTGTGTTGCCTGTGTGGCTGGCTATAGTTAAGCAACATGTGCCTTCCCTGAGCGTTCTTGCACCTCTCCCTTGTTCCTTTTTATTCTGGCTCATTTCCGCTATGGTGCAACTTCCGCTTGCTCCCCTATTGCGCATGGTGCATCTTGTTGAATATCGCACTGCGTCATTTATGCATGGTTCCTCCCCCTTCAGTTGCGCATACATTCATTATCATTGCACTATTGCTCAGCATGATTTGGGGGGGCACAACTGCCTCCCGCTGAATATCGCAGAATGGTGCATTTCCAGACTTGCGCTGGCTCAACACTATTGCGCATGGTGCAACCCTTTTGAATATCTGGGCCACAGAGTAAAAGCTAGTCTGAAGGGGAGGCACCAATACACATTTTGACTATGGGGGCATCCCATAGGGCTACTGGGTGACCCTGTTGCTGGAAGGGAAGTCACTGTGGATGGAAGTGGACACAGGAGCTGCTGTATCACTGGTGTCTGACACCGTACACAAAGAAAAACAGCAGCATCTGCCTCTGTGGCCAACAAAGGTAATTCTGAAGATCTACACAGGTTAACCTGCACAGATGATGAGCACCATTGATATCCACATAGAACTTCATGGACAGTCTGCTAAATTGCAACTGTTTGTGGTAATGAGCAACTACCCAACTTTACTAGGTAGGTCATGGCTTGAGAAAATCTGCCTAATCTGGCCTGAGATATATATGATGACCAGTGGTGAGATGAGTCTGGCTGCTATATTGAAGAAACATACTTCTGTCTTTGAAGGGGAATTGAGGAGCATGAATGATATTAGCATCAAATTGACCATTAAGCCTGACAGTAATCTGAACTGTCTGAAGTATAGAACAGTGTCATATGCCCTCAGACTAAAAGTAGAAGCTGATCTGGAGCATCTAGAGAAGGCAGGAATCCTGGTGCCAGTCACACATAGCAAGTGTGCCATGCCTATTGTTCCAGTCCTGAATAGGGATCTCTCAGTAAGAATTTGTGTGGATTTCAAGATCACCATCAACCAGGTGTTGTGTGTGGAGCAATATCCGCTTCTCCACATCAGTGACCTCTTTGCTTATCTTGCTGGTGGAAAATGTTCAGCAAATTAGACTTCAACCAGGCTTATCTACAAGTGCATGTCCACAAGGAGTCACAGAATCTGTTAACTACTGTGACACATAAAGGACTTTTCAGATACTGGCATTTGCCTTTTGGAATAACATTAGCTCCAGCCTTGTTCCAATGATCTGTGGACCAGATTTTGTGTGGACTTCCAGGAATACAGTGCTGCCTGGACGATATTCTGGTAATGGGCAACAACTAGGAAGAACTCCTCAAGAACCTTGATACAACTTTACAGAAGCTGGAGGCATATGGTCTTCAAGTCTGAAAAGACACGTGTGCATTTTTTCAGCCCTCTGTCAAATATCTTGGAGATGTGATTGGCTCGAAAGACTTCCATACAGCTCCTTCCAAGGTCAAGATCATTATGGAAGCTCTTGTCCCTCAGAACATAAGCCAGTTGTGTTCTTTTCTGGGATTGCTTAATTACTATGGACAATTTACTCCCCACTTGACAACAATTTTCTCTGTCAGAACAAAAATTGTAAATGGACAGCAGACTGCAATGCAGTGTTTAATGATGCTAAAGAACTGTAAGCAAATTCAAGGGTTTTGACTCATTTTGATCCTGCATTGCCCATACTGTTGGCCAATGATGCATCTCCCTGTGGTGTGGGGGGAGTTGTGTTCACATTATACCATAAGGAGAATGGAGAACAACTGCATTTGCATCTAGGATGTTAAGCAAGACCACAATTAATGATGCCCTCTTCAAATGTGAAGCACTGAGAATTATCCTTGGTATTCACAAGTTACATGTTTAGGCAGAAAGTCACACTTTTGATGGATCACCATCCCTTGACTTCCATTTTCAGGCCTCACAGGGTATGCCATCATTTTCTGTGAGAAGAATGCAATGTTGGTCTCTGTTACTGTCTGCCCATATGTATGACATTAAGTACGGACATCAGCACTGCATGGTAATGCTGTTGGACTTTCTTGATTGCCATTGCCAACTCACTGTGTAGACAGTGCCCATGGAGAAATGTTCTATTTTCAACAAGTAGGAAATGCACCCATTGTGGCAGCTCAAGTGAAAAGTACACATGGGTGGATCCACTACCGTCTGCAAGGTAATGGACTTGGTGCTGCATGGGAAGTTTCAAGGGAACTTAAAAGAGCATTCGGAGTTGATGCCCTATGTTGCCAGAAAGACAGAGTTGTACTTTCAGTCTGGTTGCTTAGTATGGGGATGCAAGTTATTATTCCACCACAGTTATGACAGCAGATATTGCAACGGCTACACTCAGGATAGTGTGGAATTGTGTATGAAGGAAATTGCCCAAAGCTACTTCTGGTGGCCAGGCTTGGACCATGCCATTGTAGAAAAATCCAGAGGGGTGCTGTGGAGACTGAGCAAGATGACTGCTCCAAGATAGAGCTATACAACCAGCTAAGACAATTAAGTTGAGAAATGCTGTTTTTTCTTTCAGAAGACACATTTTAAATTGTATCATACTGTGTCAAGACTCTCACTTGACCAGATGGGGAAGCCCCATAAAAAAACTCTTAGGAGAGGGAGCTAAACCAAAAACTCCCTCCAGGGCTTCAAACACTCTGTCCAACCAGGGCCAGAGACTCTCCATACACTTGGTTTCAAGATCAATAGACTAATTAATTCAGCTGCTGGGCTATCTGAAAAGTTTGATCATCTCACTAATTGAGTGGCTCATATTGAATCAACAATGGAGTCTGTGAAGGATACAACTGTTGAAGTCATGAAGTGCATGGATGTGGCGATGGGAACAGTTACTGCAGTCAGCGGGAAAGCACACACTTGAAATCCCATTTAGAAATGTTAGAAAATCAAAGGGCTGCTAATATCAGAATTCTTGGCTTACCAGAGGGCTGTAAAGAAGAACATTAGACACAGTATAGTAATGATACTTGTTAACTGGCAGTAATTGAGCTTGCTAGGATGTACTACTTCCAAAGAATTAGCACATCATGTGCTCTTCTTTTTCAAATAAGTATGGTGGAATTCTCCTTCCCTCCTTGGAGGAGGAGGAGGAAACTCTGAATCTCACTGAGAGACACTGTGACTGAAATATATCATGTATCTCATGGACTCACCACACAGCTTTGCTGTGTTTTTACCTGCTGTGTTAATTAGTTAATATTTGTTTTCCTCCCCAGTGACGTTGCTTATAGCATTTGATGGATAAACAGACATTATTAAGAGGAGTGGCACCCTCATGGCATTCATATTATGTTACTTGTCAGCTCAAATGCTTGTAGGTTTACTCTTTATTTACTTATAAAAGTTTCAAAAATAAAGGAAGAAAAGCCAAGTCTTGTCTTTCATGCCAGGGTGTGCAGAATATACCTCAGTAAGCACCTCTGCATCCTCGATTAGTGGTACCGTCCTTGGCAGCATATCCATGTTGATATTGCTAGACCATTTGAAGGACATGTGTTCTTAGTAGTGGATGATGCCGACTTGAAATGGCCTAACATTGCTGTAATTATAGTACTTCTACCACAAATGAGAGCATAGTTCAAAGCTAAGAGAAATGTTTACCTGTTATGGCTTTCCTGAACTGTTGTTGAAGCAACAACGTACCATAATCTGTCTCCAATGAGTCTGAAAACATTTATGTAGTTAAACAATGTTCATCATATCAAGTCAGCACCATATCATCCAGCAACTAATGGACTGGCTGAGACACTTGTCCAGACATTGAAACGGGCATTAAAATCAGCTTGAGAACAGGCTTGTCTCCAAAACCCTTGAACAATTTCTTATTGTCTTACAGGAATACAGTTCACACTACAACAAAGGTATCTCCAGCATTCTTAATGATGGGATGATAATTGCATACTTGTTTCAACCTGCTGAAACCACCTGAAGCAAAACAAGTTGTGCACCATCATCAACAGGCCCAAGTGAACAGGCAAGAACCAAGGGCTAAGGGTAGAATTTTTCATTCTGGCAGTCTGTGCTAAATTGTAATTTTCAGCCAGTGCAAAATGAATTCCAGCCACAGTGGCTGCATACAATGTCAAGAATGAAAATTATTATATCTGGTGAAGAAATGTGGATCAGCTCTTATCAGGTGTTACTGTGCCTCGGAGCGTGTCATCTGCTGGACATTCTGAAGGCCTGGACCCAGTTGCACTACCAGAAGGCATCCAAATGTCAAAGTTAGCCACTTCAGATTCTTCTTCACAAGTCAGTTCTACAGAAGGTCCAGCACCCTACCCCAGCCATTGCTGAAGCAAGGTCAGAAATCATGCAGACTTCATTGACTCTAATGCCAGCTTCTGCACCACCTCCTGATGAAGGTACAAAAGCTAGTACACCCAAAGTTCTACGACACTCCACCAGAATGAGGAAACTATCTCACAATTTGAATTTATAGTTAGTGGCAAACCCAAACTACTGAGGCAGAATAATCCCCAGGGTGAGCCGGGAATTAAGACAGTCTACCCTCATTCCCTAATTCAGAAATAGATTTTTTTCTTGATGGACATTGAACTGTTCTTTTCATTATAGGACATTTTTAGTAAGAGGAGGAATATGTTATACTGCATATTGTTCAAGAACCCTCTAGTGGTATGAGTGTGTTACAGCAGCAAGCAGAAAGTAAAAGTAAATTGGTGTCTGATAACCAGTCTCTTGTCTGAGCTCCTTTCTAAGTAAAGGGAACAAGCATTTGTCAATGCCAAATGTTTGCTTGCTGGTAATAACATTGGTACTGCAGGAGTTAGAGATGCATAATAGGAATGGTAGTGAAATATGAACTAACGCCAGCCCTCATCCACACCCTGCAGAGACTGACAGGCATTGGGGTGTGCCTTTGGGTCATCAGCCATAACGGTCATGCCATTCCACCTCACCCCACCCTGCAGACACTGACAGGTGTCACCGTGTGCCTTAGGGTCTTGCGCCATTCGCTCACCCATTCAATAAGGAAATAAGATGAGATGGGTGCAGTATAGGAGAATGGGGTGAACATTAGGGCCGAAGACCCTAAGGCACATGTTAATGCCGGTCAGTGGCTGAAGGGGTGGGGGGGTTTGAAATGGCATGAGCATTGACCCTACAACCTAAGCCACACCTCGTAGCCTGTCAGTCTTTCAAATGGTGTTACAGTTTGAAACCCTAATGCCCTCTGCGTTTGTTGGTATTTTCACTCCAAATTTTCAACATGAGCTTTCTGGGACCCCACCTCATGAACAGAAGCACTATCACTTTGTTACTCAATCCCAAAAGATGATTTCGCACAGTGAATGTGCCATTCAGTGCAACAGTTGTGAAAAGACATTTTGGGCAGGATGTGAAAAATGATGTCTGTACTGTTCATGAGGATTTGTGAAAAAATGGCAATGTTGAAAATCTGGAGTGAAAATACGAAATATTAGCAAAGTTATGAGCATGCGTAGATATTGCGTAATGCACTCTCGTAACTCAGTCATTTTTGGGGATTTTTTCACCAAATTTTCAACATGGCCTTTTGGGGATCTCCCCTCATGAACAGTGGCACTGTGATTTCATTAATTTGTCCCAAATGTTGATTTCACATAACAACTGCGCCATTCTGTGCCACAGGTGCGAAAATACATTTTGGGCAGGATGCAAAAAATGACAGCTGTACTGTTCATAAGGAGGTGTGAAAAAATGGCAGTCTTGGAAATTTGGAGTGAAAATATTAAAAATTAGCGAAGTTGGCCCAGCTCAGTGGCACTGAGAGTTGAGGCACTGGACACCACACCTCGCACAACACCGATGACCTGGGTTTGGGAACAACTAGTGCCACCTGGGGCTGGCAGGGGAGAGGAAGAACTGCTCTCCTTCCTCTGGGGTGGGTGAGGGTTCTGTGCTGCACTGCAGTGGCAGCTGGCAGAAGCTGGGTGCAATATAGTTGTGGGCATGATAAGGGGGTGGAGGAAGGTGGGCGTCTTCACGTAGGTGCACTGACACCATTGCACATACAGCTCCTTGGGGTAAAAACCTGGAGGAAAAATTGTGGGGCAACCGCATCAGCTGATGGCCGAGCTCTGCGCCCCTAGACTAGAGAGGTGTAGCCACCAGGTGTCTGTGCCGCAGGTCCATGTAGGGGGGCCTGTCATTGGCAGGTCTTTGTGGATGGGCATATAAATTTGCATGCCAGACCTAGTCCAGGGGTGCAGGTGCTGGTGGCTGGGGGTCATTGGAGGGCTGCTCTGCCCGGAGGAGGCAAAACTATTCGATGTTAAAAAAAAAATTGGTGAAGTTATGAGAATGCGTACAAACTGCACAATGCATGCTCATAACACAGTCATTTTTGGGAGTTTTTTCACAAGACTTGCAACATGGGCTTTTTGGGACCCCACCTCATGAACCATGGCACTATCGTTTTGCTAATCGGTCCCAAAAGGTGAGTCCGCATAGCAATTGCGAAATCAAGTTTCAGGAACAAGACATTAAATTATAGTGCCAGTGTTCATGAGGTGGGGTCCCAAGAACCCCATGTTGAAAATTTGGGATCAAAACTCCCCAAAATGTCTGAAATATCAACCTAAGTTGAAACTCCCCATTTACTGCCATTATAGGGCTTACCATGATTTTCTTCAGTTTACGGTTGGCTTTTGAAGAGTGCAGACATGTTCCCAGTCAACAGATGATCACAGCACCGGATGTCAGGAGGTAAGTATGGGGTGAAGGGGTAGTGAGGGGAGGTGGAATGTGCTGAAGGAAGGTCTGGATGGGGAGAGGGCAGTGAGGATGATGAGGGACCGTTTTCTTTTTCTTTAGGTTTAAAAAAAAAAGACCTTGGGGGATGGTTTTCTTTTTTACAGGTAAAATAGCATGAATAATAAATTGTGACACACTGGGATGGCCTTCCAGTGTGCCAGACTAGTGGAGGGGAGGATCAATGCTGACCCAGGGATTGGGCACCCTAAGGTCAGTTGAAAAAAAGTGGATGTGAGGTGCCTATTTGACACTGGGAGTGGGCATTGTGGTGTCAGAAAAAGATAAAGAATTACTTTAGCACACTGGGGGTGGGCTCCCAGTGTGCCACAATGGTGGGGGTGGGGGGGCATGCTGACATGGGAATTGGGCACCCCGTTGTCGGCAAAAGATATGTTCGGGCTTGGGGAGGAAGCATCTGACACCGGGAGTGGGCATCCTGGTGTCAGAAATGTAATTAGTTTGGCACACTGGATGGGCTTCCAGTGTGCCACATTAATAGGAAGGAGGGGGATACATGCTGACAGAGGGATTGGTCACCCCAGTGTTGGCTTTGTACAGAGTGTATGGTGGGCAGCAGGAGCTGCCAATTATACAAAACCGTGGCATGGCTCATTTATTTATTTTTATTAATATGTTTTACTGGGAAGGCACAATGAGCAAACTAGTTGCTAGTAACTCAGCCATGCACGTTACTGTGCTGTAATTTGTATGGCTGGAATATGCCTGGTTGCTGGGAAGGGGAGAAGAGATCTGCTGCCCCAATGATGAAACTGTCCCTGATTGCAGCGACAGATTTCTTTCAAATGCGGTGCTTGGTCTGAAACTGTCATCCCCAGCAGCTTCCCTGTTGATTGGTGGCTGATGGACACACCCATTAAAGCATCCCCAGCATTGGCCACAACACTGCCATTGCTCTGCAATGCTCTACTTTCTCAATATGTTTATTGTGCACTGCACACTCAAGCAAACATAAAAATTGTGTCTCTCAAGAGCCAGCACACAACAGATCTGCTAGGGAAAAACTACAGCTATTTATTGGAGAAGAAATTGTTCTAAACAATGGAATTTTTTACCTGTGTGAATTTTTATGGAAGTAGAATGTATTAAAATGAATGTTTTACCACATTATCAGTACTGTGTCTCTGCAAGATACTCATGGCATATCTCCCTGAGAACTTGTTTCAGACTTGGAAAAGAGTAATCTCAATAATCACATGAACAGCTGAAAGGTAAATGGTAAAGAAAAATGAGGCAGGAAAAGGAAGTAATGGACTTTTCCTTCTAACTTAAATACTTCTGAGTTACGCTGGGTGATGTTCTTGAGACAGCAGAAGCTGTTTTTGGCAACAAAAATTACTGAGCATGGTCTGACCCAATTTCACTGTGTGAGTGTTCTGTGTTCCTATGCAAGGAACTGGGGTTTGCACCATATGAACATATGAATGTGCCAGCAGAAACAGGCCATCAGGTCTATCTAAGTCTGCTCGAGTGTGCAGCTAGCACCCCTAGTTTGCGCAGCCCCCTCCCTTTGTCATCCACTGAGACCCCCTCCTTCCCCACCCTCACTCTCCCCTATTCCCTGTCCCATGCCCTTTTGAAGCTGTTCACAAATGTGCATGATACCACCCATTCTGGTAGTGCATTCCGTTTGGCTACCACCCTCTCTGTGAAATAGTGTCTCCTCATTTCCCTCCTAAATCTTCCACCCTCCATTCTTAGCCCATGCCCTCTGGTGTCCCTCCCCCTCCTTAGCTTAAAGACCCCATCTGCCTCATCCTTACTGATCCCCTCAGATACTTAAATGTCTCTATCATGTCCCCCCATCCCTTCTGTCCTCCAGAGTGTACATATTCAGGTCTCCCAGTCTGCTGTCATAGTCACTCCCCTCCATTCCTCATATCATCTTTGTTGCTGTCCTGTGCACCCCTTCCAGTAGCCTGATATCACATTTTAGGTATGGCCTCCAAAACTGCAAACAATACTCCAACTGCGGTCTTATCAATGACCTGTAGAGGGGCGATATCACCTCTCTTTACCTGGATGAAAACCCCCTCGTTATGCACCTCAGCATATTGTTAGCTTTTGCAGCCACTCTCCTGCACTGGGAAGTGTTGTTCATGGTCCCTGTTTTCATTACCCATAGGTCCTTCTCCTCCTCCTCCTCCTCAGTGGTCCCCAGCCTAACCCTCCCCCCCAAGCCAGTATTCTCTTCTTGGGTTCTTCGCTCCAAAGTGCATAACATTACACTTCTTTGCATTAAACCCCAGCTGCCACCCCTCTGCCACCTCCTCTAGCTTGCTTAGGTCCACCTGCAGCTGCTTCCATCCCTCACCTCCATCCACCACTGCTCCGATTTTGGTGTCATCAGCAAACAGACTTACTTTGCTCACCACCCCATGTGCAATGTCTGATATGAAGAGTCCAAATAATACTGTCCCCAGCACAGAGCCCTGTGGCACCCCACTCATCACCGGCCTTGGAGCTGAGAGCTCCCCTCTCACCACCACCTGTTGCAGCCTCCCACTCAACCAGCTTGTAATCCAGTTTGTCATTTTTGACCCTACCCCTACACCAGTTAGCTTCCCCCAAGCCACCCACGAGGCACCGAATCGAAGGCCTTGCTGAAGTCCAAGTAAAGAACACCCACCACGTGACCCTTATCCAGCTCATCTGTCACCCAGTCATAATACTGTATCAAGTTGGATTGACAAGACTTCCCTGAAATGAACCCATGCTGCCTCATATCCTGGAGGCCATTGTCCTCCAGGTACACCAGTCTTTCCTTTAGTATCATTTCCATGAGTTTGCACAATATAGAGGTGAGACTTTCCGGACAATAATTACCCAGTTCATCCCTTGACCCGCTCACCACAAGACAAGTCACACCAAGCTAGGCTGGTGAAGCCTTAGGAGGCCTAATATGCTTTTGGGTACAGTACATATAAAAGGTACTGCTGTTTATAAGATGCATTTACATAGATACATAGATACATAATTGATGTCGACAGATAAGAGACCTATAGCTACCTAGTCTGCCACATTTGAGCTATGCTTCAGTTTATGTTTTCCTAGAACTCTGTTGCCCCTTACCCTGACCTCCAGAATTCCTTTATGTCTATCCCATGCATTCTTAAATCCGTGATTGTTTCATCCCCACCACTTCCTCAGGCAGGGTGTTCACTTGTCCAACCCGTTCTGTGAAGAAATTCTTCCTCACATTTCCTCTGAATCGTCCTTCCTCCAACTTCATCCATGCCCTCTAGTCCTGGAACATCTTTTCACTTAAAAATAGTGTATTCTTTACCCTGTTTCTCCCTGTAAGATACTTATATGTCTCTATCATGTCCCTCTCTCCCTCTCGCCTCCAGGAGTACACATTCAATTCCTTCAACCTGTCCTCATGGACTTGTGATGCAATCCATGTACCATCTTTGTTGCCTCCTCTGAACCTTCTCTACCCTGTCTATGTCCTTACATAAATAAGGTCTCCAGAACTGTACTGCTTACTCCAGGTGGGGCTTCACTAGTGTCTTGTATAGTGGAATCATGACCTCCCTTTTCCTGCTGGTGATGCCCTGTATGCATCCCAGCATCCTATTTGCTTTACCTGCTGCCTTGTCACACTGTTTCCCTACCTGAAGTCATCAGGATGATAACCCCAAGATCCCTTTCCTGCTTGGTGCATGCTATCCTCAACCCCACCCCCCCAACTGATATATTGTGCCAGGGTTTTTGTGCCCCATATGCATTATCTTGCACTTCTTTGCATTGAATTTCAACTGCCAAACTCCTGACCATTATTTATGTTTCTGCAGATCCCTTCTCATTCTGTATACATCCTCTGGTGTGTCTACTCTGTTACAGAGCTTTGTGTCATCAGCGAACAGTGAAATTCTGCCTTCTAGGTCCTGCACAATGTCACTGATGAAGATGTTGAATAGTACCGGTCCCAGCACTGATCCCTGTGGTACCCCACTGGTCACTCTTCCCTCTGTGTAGTGACAGCCAATTACTACCACCCTCTGTGTCCTGCCGCCCAGCCAGTTACCTACCCACCACACTACTGACCTGCCCACACCCATATTCCCTAGTTTGTGTAATAGTCTTCTATGTGGCACAGTGTCAAAGGCCTTGCTGAAGTCCAGATAGACCATGTCCACTGCCTTCCCCGATCCACCTCCCTAGTCACCCAGTCAAAAAATTCAATGAGGTTGGCCTGACATGACCTCTCCCTGGTGAAATCATGCTGCCTTGGATCCTGCAGTCCATTGACAACCAGATGTTCCACCAATCTCTCCTTCAGTAGTGCCTCCATGATCTTCCCCACTACAGAGGTGAGGCTGACTGGTCTATAGTTCCCTGCTTCCTCTTTGTTCCCACTTTTGTATAAGGGGACTACATCTGCTATCCTCCAGTCTTTGGGTACCTCCCTTGTTTCCAGTGATCAGCTGAACAGGATAGCCAGAGGTTCAGCCACCACCTCTCTGAGTTCTTAAAGGACCCTGGGGTGCACCCTATCTGGCCCCATTACTTTACCAACTCATTACTTCCAGTTCCTTCAGGACCCTTTCTCGTGTAAAGGGACTTGTGTCCATTTCTGCACCATTCTCACCCTTGTACTCCTTCAGACCCATTACCCTCCTTTTCCTCAGTAAAGACTGAGCAGAAATACCTGTTCAGTATGTCAGCTTTACTGTTGTCATCCTCCAGCGCCCTGTTCCTCCCCTTCAGTCTCACTATCCCTCCCTTTGCCTTTCTTTTTTCACTTATGTACCTGTAAAAGGTTTTGTCCCCTCTACCCACTGATTTTGCAATGTGCTCTTCTGTCTGAGCTTTGGCTTCCCTTGCTGACCTCCCTGCCTCCCTTTGCTTCTCCTGGTACTTCTCCCTAACCCCCTTCTGCCTGTGTATTTTTGTATTGCCTGAATGCAATCTTTTTGGCTTTCACTTTCTTTGCTACCTCTTTATAAAACTATAATGGCCTCCTCTTCCTTTTCCTCTTGCTAACCTGCTTAATGCATAATTCTGTTGCTCTTGTAATCCCCATTTTAAATACTGCCCACTGTTCCTCAACCTCTGATTCCAGCCCCATTCCCCTTAATGCCTCTTTCAAGTATCTCCCCATTTTCCCAAAGTCTGCCCCTAAAATCCAGGATACGTGTTTTTGTGTGGTTTGATTCTGCTCCTTCTGTGTTTCAAACCACAATAACTGGTGGTCACTGTTCTCAGGTGCTCCCCACTGTTACCCCATCACACTGTCCCTGTTTGTGAGCACAAGGTCCAGTATTGCCTTCTGCGAGTTGGTTTCCATGACCAGTTGCTTGAGAAGGCACCCTGAGAGAGTCAGGATAAATCTGCTCTAGTTGATGCTGCTGCTGCGATGCTCCAGTCCACATCTGGAATAGTGGAAGTCTCCAACCAGTACTACCTCACCCTTGTCTGCCATCCTTTGGATGGCTAGCATTCAACTCCCTATCTGTTTCTTCCTTCTGGGCTGGTGGTCTATAGACCACACCTGTGCGGATGGCTGGCCCCATTTTCCTTTCCAGCTTAACCCACAGTATCTCTCCCCCATTTTGTTCCTCCTGGATCTCTGTGGTCCTTATGTAATTTTTCACATACAGTGCCACTCCTCCTCCTTTCCTACCTGCCTGGTCTCTTCTGAATATGTTGCAGCCAGGAATGGCCATCTCCCAGTCATGGTTATCATTACACCAGATTTCTGTGATGGCCACAATGTCCAGGTCTTACTGCACCATGACAGCCTCCAGATCTTCCATCTTGTTGCTAAGGCTCCTGGCATTTGCACACATGGCTTTCCATGATTTGACCTCCCTAGACTGTTTAGCTGCTTCTACTCCAGCCCCTTCCTTGGTTGTCATTTATCCCTGGTTCTCCTTGCTGTCTGCCCTTCTGCAGATTTTTTGGCTAGTTTAAATGCTTGTCAATGTAGCATTTAAACTTATCATTGAGTGGTTGAATTGCCCTCCCGGATGGATGCAGGCCATCAGGCTTGAACAAACATCCATCCCTCCAGGTGGGTCCCCAGTCACCAATGAATCAAACCTTTCCTCACAGCACCAGTTCTTCAACCATGAGTTAAATTTCCTGGTGCATGCACCCTATGCTGTCCATGCCTCTTGCAGGTAGTACTTCTGAAGGTGACGAGTAGCTACTTACTTGAGACCCGCCCCAATTTCCTAAACTCTTCCTGAACTTCCTTTGGCTCCCCATTTGCCAGGTCATTAGTACCTAGGTGGATAATGACATCCAGCTCACCCTCACGTCATTTCTTTCCTTCCTTCTCTTGTTACCACATACTTTAAATGTCAGTGAATTACACTTCTGGAAAAACATTGCACTGTTGCTGAAACAATTAAACTTTTATAATAACTGGCCAGCAATTTTTTCTATAGGCTGAGCCAGTTATAATTTGCTGTTATAACCCACGGGTTATAACAGCAAACACGTGCCATGTCAATCGAGAACAGCCACTCCCTGATTGACTGTTAGTGTCCTACTGGGAGGGCTTCCACTCGTGGGCAAACATGGCGGCTCCTTATCTGCATAGCGAGGAGCCACCAGATTGAAAGTACTCACCGTCTTTTTTTTAAAATAAAACAGTCACATGAATATCTGGTTGATCTGGCCATTTGAAAGCCGTAGAAGACAACTGCCATGAACAATGGCTCATACCTCATTCCTTGAGGTAAGACGATCATGATTTCAACACAGAATTTCGGCCAGAGTAAAAAAAATAAAATAAAACAGCAAAGGTTAAAAAGGACACTGAAAAAAAAAGACGAATGGGAAGACAAACAGGGTGTGTGTGTGTGTGTGTGTGAGTGAGAGAGAGAGAGTGTGTGTATGTATGTGAGACAGAGTCAGTGTGTGTGTGTGTGTGTGTGTGTGTGTGTGTGTGTGTGTGTGTATGTTTGTATGTGAGACAGAGAGTCAGTGTGTGTGAGAGGAGATTCAGACACAGGGCTGGAAAAATTGCTGTCTAGCAGTTATAAATAATAAACTATGGGAAAGTGTGCTTAAATTAGAAATTAATGGTTGCCCTTGGTGTGGGATGCTTTAATAAACCCCTCGGGCTTCACCTGGGGTTTATGTTCATCTCACACCTGGCAAACTCATTAATTTCTATTACACACTTTCCCATACATTATTGTATATATAAAACACATTTTAAGGCACTGTTTATCCTAAATAAGTGGAATTTAAATAACCCATTTAAAGTAATGCAAACAAAGCAAAACAAATGTGGTATAATTTAGATAAAATATTTTGGTTTGCATGTTTATAGCTGTAGTAATTAGGTCTCATAGTTTATTTATTTAGTTTTTGTTGACCGGGTAAGTGCACTAGACAAATCCGGCCTATTTTCAGGCACGACCCGGGGGAGGGGGATACAGATGAATGCCAACTGACCTTGAACCAGATTAAGCTGTTGGTGGTATTTTTTTTTTGTGAATGGAGGAAATTCCCCTACTTTTTTCGAGAAGCTCCATGGGATCTTTAACATCCACCTGAACAGGCAGATGGGACTTTGGTTTAACATCTCACCGGAAAGACGGCACCTCAGGAGTGCAGCACCCCCCTCATGCTGCACTACAGTGTCAGTATTGGGATATTAACCCAAGTGCCTGGTGTGGGGATAGAACCCACAGCCTACTGATCTCCTGGCCTCAGAGGCAAGTGTGCTACCTGCTGAGCCACTGACACTGCTTGTGACAGCATGTGAGTACTGGTAGTCTTCCTTTCTTCTCATTGCTTGCAAAGGTAACTGCCTCAAGATATGTACAGGTAATCAGAGTTGCAAAACTATAAAATTGCTTTAGATCAGAAAATAATATCAAATATATCAACTTAGTAAAGATCTATCCAGCAAATAGGAAAATATGTTATGAGAATTACAGTTCAGTGATCATTTTGGTTTAGATCTTTGATTACAAGATTTTATTTGGACAGTCATAACAAAGTTATTCTAGAGCATCTGAAGTGCAAACCAGTATCTGAAATATTAGTTGAGTTTCTTATTTGATTGCAGAAACCGGCATGTTGCTGCAACATTCTCCACACCAGTCACTTCATGCAGTAAAAAACAAGCTCCCAGGTTGCACCTGTAAACAAGCTTCAGCTTAGCGTGTTTCTCCTGCTAAAAAAAAAAAAATGTCTCTAAATACAAAAGTAATCTGAATCAGCAAATCCACAGTATTGCTTAGCACAGTGAGGAACTGCCATCTGTTTGCCCCAGTGCTTTGACTTCATGGAGTCTTTATCAGGCAGTTGACAATGGGGTCAAATTGCTAGGGCACACAGAAGACAGTTCCTCACTATGTTAAGCCATGCTGGTTACAGATGAATTCCTTTATGTTGGAAACCATTTTTTGTTGCACTAAGTGATTGGTGTGAGTTACTACAACAACTGGAGATGCAGCAAAATGTTATTTTGCTGATGAAATTCCAGCAAAATTGCAATTTTGACCGCACAAAATTGTTCACCGAAATTCGCACATTCAGCACAATATTTTTCAGGTGTCAAATGTGGAATTTTGCCAGCGAAATGTGGAATTTTGCCAGCGAAATGTGGAATTTCACCCACTAGTTGCAGAATTTTACCAGTGAGAGGTGAAATTCTGCATTTTACAAGTGGAATTTCGCAATTTTCCCCACAAAATATTTTGTGAAATGCGCAAATTTCTCGAAATTCCACAATTTCACACAACACTAGCAGCAACATCTTGGTTCCTGCAAAAAAAGTAAACACTTATACTAATATGTCAACTACTTGTTGGTTATTTATATATTCCTAAGTGCAATAACGTTCTGCCCTGCTAGTTTCTAAAAGGTAATCTAAGCAGTTGCTGATCAAGTCAAATTTATAGGGCCACAAATCAGTTCAAAGGACTACAGAAAAGCATCAAGTCATTTTCATTTGTCAACTTCATGAGTGGTATTACATATCAAGTGTCACAAAATAATTTAAACACACTACACATAATTCTGAGTGTGTGGGTTTTCTAGTACACCTTTCAGAACCACATAACAAGGTTATTTCTTAATGCACTTGGGATAGTGCCTTTCAGAAAAAAACGTGTCTCACTCTGGGGCTGTAAAGCTGTTTATTAGCTTTACACTATTTAATAGATTTTACATGTTACAACTTATTTATCTTTTGTTTGTTGAATGTATAATATATTCCTTTAAATTAAGGGAAAGAAACAGTTCAAATGTATCTGATTTCCATGTACAAATTAGGGTAATATGTTCTAATTAACTCATAAAACATTGCAAATTAGGTCAATTAGCCCATTGCTAATTATATACTAATTATACCCTCCTAATTTCTCAGCAATCTCTGTCTTTGCTATATGCTATTAATGAACATTTATTTAAAAGTAAAGTTCTCATTTGAATATGGTACTTAGCTTTAGTGTGGCTTTGTTATATTTTCAAATTAGGACACTGTGTTCTCATTGACTGTTGTTGGCCCATAAATATACTTGTTTTGTCAACTTCAATTTTATATTTGTTTATATGTACAATTACTGTGTATTGTATGATTATAGGAGTCCATTCTTGGGTACTTTCTGTGAGAGAATTGAGAAGTGGATCATTAGACTTTTATGGGAGCACCATTTCATATACAGTAACTTACTTTTAATTGCACACTAGCATAGCATTTTTCAATTAAAGATGATTCTCCAACATACATGAAAAGGTTTATTTTTAGATATAGTGATCAGGCAAAATTTAGCTTACATTTCATTCATTTCCTATATTCAAGTACCTACTGTCTTTCCATATTACTGAGGAGATCTAAATGAAAACAGAATCACTGCCCACTAGACATAATCTGTTCCTGTGCTTTTACCTCCAGTGATGTCACAATACTCTGTCTGTGACATCATGATCATCTGATGTCACTGAGGATTGTTATTTCATTGAAGGGTAAAGCAGGAGGACCAATGGACAAAGATCATAGTTTCATGCAAATATCCTCAGTAGTCAAGAATGAGGGGAGATAAATACAGAAATACTAAATAACTTGAAACTGTTTCTTAATATTAAATTGTAAAAGTTTCCCTGCACACAGGAACATTTCTTTAAATAACAAACAACAACAAAAAAACTTTACTTGAATGGAAGTGAAATGAGTCATGAACATTACATGCTTGTGGGAGAAGAGGAATGTTAGTCCCATAGGACTCACACCTCCTTGAATAAGTTTGTCATCTTTATTTGTCACTACACGATTGCAACTACGTAGGCACACCTGCTGAGGTGAAGTTCAGTGTGAAGCTATTATACATCAAGACATTAAATATCATCATATAAATACACTACAATTCATTTTATACAGACCAAATAAAAATAAATGCTATAACTTAACACATTCATGAGACTTCTTAGTCCAACAAAGCTATTCCAAGAGGAAAGAGAGGAAGGAAGGAAGGAAGGAAGGAAGGAAGGAAGGAAGAAAGAAAGAAAGAAAGAAAGAAAGAAAGAAAGAAAGAAAGAAAGAAAGAAAGAAAGAAGAAAGAAGAAAGAAGAAAGAAGAAAGAAAGGAAGGAAGGAAGGAAGAAAGAAAGAAAGAAAGAAAGAAAGAAGGAAGGAAGGGGAAAGAAAGATAGATGAACAACAATCTGAGAGAGGGAAGACAGTGCCACATACATTAACATAAGATTTAGACAGGGAAATATGCTTTTGTTATGCATTACACTCATTTTTTTCCTTTACATATTCAGTAAGTATGCAGTACTGTATCTACCTCAGGAAGTTTATATCCCAAAACATTTTTAAGATTGACTTACTTACCAATAGTGGTGGGCAAAATGGCCTCAATTCACTCAGCGAAGTGATTCACGGAGTGAAGGCAAATTTGTGAAGTACTCCTAGCATAGAAGCAGAGTACTTACGTGTCATAATGAGCAAACAAAGTCCATGAAAACAATGAGTTCACATTACTCCGCCTTTCCCAAACCACTACTCCACTAATTTTAAGGCAAAGTGCATTGAAAACAATGTACTTCACCTCACTTCACCTTGTTTTAAGCTCCAAAGGCAAATTTGCAGTGATTCATGGGATTTCAGGTCACATGGGATCTAGATTTGTCTGCACAGACTCAGTTCAGGGTAGTGCGTGTAGGAAGCTGTAGGAGACAGTCTGCTCTGAGAGCTCTCTGTAATCTGAACCTTCTAAAAGCTGTTATAAAGGCCTTTTTGAGTAATTTTTTTTGATCAAACTTTAGTTCATTGATGGTAGGAACCCTCCTATGCTGTTAAGGCTATCTGAAATCCTATGAATTCATCAGACTATATTGTATCAGTACACAGACATTCCCTTAATGTCTCCAGACCACCCTCATTGAGGTTTTTAGTGTACAGTGATTACACATCCATATTTTTTAGATGCCAGATGGGTTGCACACTAATATCCCCCCAAGATATTTGAAATACCACTGGTGTCCCTAATGTATGAGCAGGCGTTGCTGGCCAGAATAATGATGCGTTTATCAACAAACTGAGCTAAAAGCTTAGTTAAAGAGCTTGTCCTTGCCATCACTGGCCTAGAAGGTGGGTCTTTCAAACTATTATGCATTTTAGGTAGGCCATATATCATTATTCATACCAGGTGCTCGACACTCAAGAATTTTCTTTTTCCTTCGTTTAACTGGATAAGGCTCACTAGGCACAATTGCCTGTTTTCAGGGGAAACCTGAGAGCACTGGGTGATTAGGTGAGATGCTCAGAGTCACACAGTATGCAAGTGGAGGTTGTGGTAATCAAATCCAGGTCTGTAATTCATATACATTATTAGATATGACCCCATTCATAAGTGCAACATATGACAACATAAATCTATCTCTTCTTTAAAAAACTATTGTATGCTCACTTGTAAATAGACAGTACAAGTCTGCATCTGAAAGTTTTTTCAGCATTTCCTTTTCATACTTCTCTCTTCCCCACACTGCAGTCCACCCACCCCGCTTTCCACATGCTTTATTGAAATTTTGGAGTTATTTTTAAAACTCTCAATTGCCTGTCTTTCATCTAATGTACACATTCAAGTATCTTAACTTGTCTTGTTGTTTAAATAGTTACTCCAGATCATTCATACAGGCTTTCTCAAAAACTGAAACTGCAGTGTTGTGGGGTGGAATAAATGGGGATTTCCTTTAAAATAAGTCATTCATTTGCCCACTTGATGGTGCTGTTATTGCCTCTGATGGACTAATAGCATTTAATTGGCTACTAAATAGGGGTGTGGCTTAGCTGCTGAACTAAATGGCAGCTTAATCTGCTGGAGCTGCGCATGCAGACGTTTATATCCGACGATTTCGTGTCTGTGGAGGGTTAAACTGAGCGGAAGAACTGAGATAGAAATCGAATAGAGCTCGCACAAGCTTATAAAAGAATTTCTAAGATAGCTGATAAGAAACTTGCTTGGAAGCCCATCTCAATACTACGGCCTGCAAAATGGGGAAGCGCCAGGCTCAGGGCTCGATCTAAATACCTCAATAGCTTGTTGAGAGACTACTCACAGGATGGATGAAGTAGCGACACGCGTCGCACACACTACAGAAGCAATTAAAAATTTAACAGGGCTAATAGTAAACAATCGAACAAAAACGCTGAGCAGGAATCTGAGATTGAGAGATTTAAAGGAATGCAAGGGACCAGCAAGAGAAAATTAATATGCTAATGGCTAAAGTTGACGATTTGGAAAACCGGAGTAGTAGAAACAACCTGTGGGTAACAGGGTTCCCGGAGGTGTGGAAAAAGAGACACGGCCCTATTCCTACAGCGCTCTCCTGAGATCCTGGGCCTGCAAGCAGACTTTAGTCTAGACATAGAAAGGGCGCAATGAGCTACGGTTCCAGTGCCGATTAAAGGGGGCAAACCAAGGGCTATTCTGTTTAAGCTGCTGTCATTCAAAACACGACAGGCCTTGTTACAACGTACTAGGGAGGTGGGTCGCTTAAGTTGGCAAGGGCACCCTATATCGCTGTACCAGGACTTTTCCAGGGAGTTATCGCTTAAGAGAAGAGAATACACCCCCTTGCACCATAAGATGCAGAAACTGGGGATACAATATTCTTTAAGGTATCCCTCTACAATGCATATAGTGCAAAATGGGACCCCGCTCCTCTTTGAAACTCCTGAAGCCTTGGAGGAATTTTTGCACAAACAGCCGGGGAATTTGTCCAGCCTATCCACTTGCCCTGACCCCTTGGAACTAGAAGAGATGGTGACAGACCTAGGAGGGCAGTCTGAGTCATCCACGGGCCTCCCTAGCTGAAGCAGGAAAAGAGCAGCGAGAGAAAGTCACAGGCGAAGGGATAACCCCCATATCAGAACTAGCATTCAAACTGAGACAGCGGATAGAGAGGTGCAACGTAGTGAAAGCACGGCCTTGGTGCGTTACATGACCCGCAATCCTTACGAGGTGTTGAGATCTCCCTCACCACCCCCTAATGCGCACCTCGAGGAGGACATCCCTAAGGGAGAAGTAGACTCCCCGGTTAGTTGTGGTACAAGGAATGTGGCAGTGTTGGAAGGCAGCGCAGATGAGGAACTGCAGAAGGAGCAACATTCCACTGGTGCAGCATCTGAAGACCGCGAGGGGAGCCAGGCCGATGAAGCAACAACACCGAGGCATTTGAGCCCATGAAAGGAACAGCAGATCGGGATGTGAATTAGATAAGTACCGCATCTATGTTAAATCCCGGGTAGTGGATGGTATCCGGGCATAGTGGATATTGCTAGGGCTGGGGAGCTGTTTATGGTTTCGTTTTAAAAACCATGGCCCAGGAGATCACGAGACATTGAGACTTTGGCCCCTTCAGGGCGTTTTGATCTCAGGGTTGGAGATAACCTTTGCGGGGGTTTTATATGGGGGGCAGGGGCAGTAACTAGACAGAATACAAAGCTGTGGGCCAACTGAACCCCTGGTATACTATGAGAGTTGGGAAGCATTTTACAAAGCATTTGAAGGCTGGGCAGTGGGGGGTGAGGATGCAGATGGGTCTGAGCATTTTAAGAAGGAAGAACTGTTACATATTTTGGGCCTGTAGGGTGGACCCTGGTTATGATGGGTATAAAGGACGGTAATCGGGTGGGGCATGAGATAAGCCTGACGAGCTATTAGTCAAGGGTAACTGTACTTATTTGAAGGATGCTGTGGGAAGGGACAGAATATTATGGAATATAGAGACTGAACTTCTCCATATGTGGGTAACACTAGCTTTGTTTCGAATGGCCAACTGACCACTAGATTGGGGCAGACATTTAGGAGGATGCAGTCTGTCTCCTGGGGGTACGTCTTGGCATGCAGCTCCTCCCCCTCAATTGCTGTGACCTTGGATAAACAAGGTATGGTGGGGTTGAGACATGGCCAGTTCGCCACGTCTCCAGGAACTACTCTGCAGGTTAGGTCTCTTTTTGAGAGGCAAAGGACCCGGTATGCAGGATGGTTCCAATGAAGCATGGAAGTGCAGTATGTAAATAGGTTCAGTGTGCGGTTGTTTGGGGGGGTTATCTTTATGATTTTAGGGTGGTTCTTGTGTTATAATGTAACCTGGCTGCCAAGGAAGGTCAGGGGTTTGTGCAGAAGCATTGGTGGACTGGTTGTACACGGTTAAGGGAGCCTAACAGTGTCTCAAGGTCTGGAACTCCAATCTAGATTGGGCCACGGGTACCGGTGGGTGGTAAATTGGTGCCCTTCTGTCCTCACCGGCGGTTCGATGGTAGCATTTCACATTGCATTGACTCTCGAAGGTTATGACTATGGTTGAAATACCCTGTATCACTTGGAATGTGAGGGGCATGAACTCGCCGGTGAAGAGGAAGAAGGTCATGTCATATTTTCAAAAGAATAGGGCCCAAGTGGTTTTGCAGGAGACAAAACTAGATGGGAAGGGCCATGGGCTTCTAAATAGGGCTGGGTGGGCATAGAGATCCATGCGTCAGCTGCTACAAAAAAAACGTGGAGTAGCAATATTAGTACATAAACAATTACACTGGTCTCTTACTGCATCAAGGCGGATCCACAGGGCAGATGGGTGATAGGGATATTTCAGACTCCTAAGGGGCCTATAGTACTAGGGAACATTTATGGGCCAAATGAGGACGATGCAGCCTTTTTCCACCAAGTCTCCCAAGTGCTTTTAGATATGAATAAAGACAATATGTCCACCATTTTTGGAGGGGATTTCAATTTAGTGCCAGACCCTATGGTGGACAAAATCCCTAAAAAGGAAGACACTGGCCATGGGAGAGGTAGGAGAGCCCTGATGAACTGGATGAGTGATCAAGGCTTGACAGATATATGGCGAGCATTAAATCCCAGGGGGGGGGGATTATTCATTTTACTCACTGGTACATAATTCCTATAGCCATATTGATTTTTTTCTAACGTCCCCGCAGATTACACAGGCAGCTATGGAGTCGACTACACTTCCTATTGTAATATCGGACCATGCCCCTGTGTGTCTGTCTAAAGCTTGGGGCCCTTGTACCTCCAAATCTACCTCTTGGAGGTTAGACCCCTTGTTAATAAAAGATGTGAAGTTCCTAGAATGGGCTAAGGTGGAGGCTAAGAGATTCTTTTTGGAAAACCCAGAACAAGATACCACAGCTGGAGTTAGGTGGGAAGCTTTTAAAGCCACCATGAGAGGTAAGATCATTACATATGCAGGGACAAGAAGGAGAGAGAGGGACCAAAAATTGAAGGAATTAGAAAAGAAGATCAAAGAATTGCAGAGACAGCATAAGGAGCAAAGAGGGAAAGCAAGGCATGATTTTCTCCGTAGGAAGATAGTAGGTCCCGAAATGGAGATAAATTCTCTTCTGTCACGTAAGGCTGAACTCTCTATAATGAGGTTGAAGCACAAATATTGGGAAGGGGAGAGAAAGGGGAGAGTGTTAGTATATAGGTTAAAAACAGCAAATGGATAGATATATTGCTGGACTGAAAGATACTGCAGGACAGGTGCATACTAACAGCGAAAAATTAAATGCAGTTATGAGGAATATTATCAATCTTTGTATGCCTCAACTAGACAGGTGGATCCCCAGTAATTCAAGTTTTCTACAAACACTGAAACTTCCTCTAGAACTTTACAACAGGCTGAGCTATTGGATGCCCCATTAACTATAGAATAAATAAAAGAGGCCTTATTTCTCTTAAACCAGGGAAGGCTCTGGGGACAGCTATTCAGTGGAGTTTTGGCAAGCCTTAGCAGATATTATTGCTAATACTTCAACAAGTTTATGTTCAGGCAGAGGTGCAGGGGTTTTTCCACTCACGCTATGGAAGCAGTTATTACCATATTACCCAAAAAAGGGAAAGACCCTACTTCCCCTGGTAGTTACCGGCTGATCTCACTTTTAAATGTAGACAGTAAAATATTTACTAAAGCATTAGCATTAAGACTGGGTCCCCTGCTGCCGCAGTTAATACACCCCTCCCAAGTAGGATTTGTCCCTGGTAGGTTCAGTGCAGATCATCTTAGGACCTTAACCAATTTAGCTTTTATCGCATCTCAATTAGATACCCCAGCGACGGCGGTAGCTATAGATTTCGAAAAGGCGTTCGATTCCCTGGAGTGGGATTACCTCCATGAGGTGTTGGGTAAGTTGGGAATTGGCCCTGGATTTCGGTCCTGGGTAGCAGCCCTGTATACTTCCCCAACGGTCAGATTATTGACAAATTCAACCCTATCCTCACCTTTCGAGTTAGCACGTGGTACCAGGCAAGGTTGCCCACTCTCTCCCCTCCTATTTGTGTTGGCTGTAGAGCCCTTAGCGGCATACCTTCATGATAGTAGATCTATAAAGGGGATAGTAGCTGGAAATACAGAATACACTACCCTTTTATATGCAGATGACCTTTTGGTTCTAGTTGCGGATGCAGCTGAGGCGCTACCCTCTATACTCACTACTCTGCGCCAATTTAAACGAATTTTGGGACTTCAATTAAATGCCATAAAAACCGAAGTTCTCCCCCTAAACTCCAGATGTCAGCCAGAGGTACTAGGAGACACGGGTTTGAAATGGGCCGGGGAAAACATTACTTATTTAGGTATTCGTTTCTAGGCCGAAATCTCAAAACTATGGGAATATAATCTCCGCCCTCTCCTGGTGGAATTACACGAGGATATATCCAGGTGGACCAAACTTCATTTAACCCTAGCAGGTAAAATAGCAGTGATTAAGATGATCCTGGCCCCCCAAATTTTTTATTTTCTGGCACATATTCCCCTTTTATTACCACAAGGCTGGACCCAAAAGATAGATAAGGCAATAGGGAGTTTTCTGTAGGAGGGGAAGTCCCACAGATATAGTAGGAATAAACTCCGGGTGCATTGGAGCATGGGGGGGTGGTGTCTGCCATGGTTCACAGGATATAAGTGGGCATTTCACTTGGCACAGTCGATACGCTGGTTGGGTTGGGTGCTTCCCCAACCAATGGTGGATATAGAGCAAGCTGTAAATCAAAAATCTCTCTGTCACTGCTTGTTTATAATAGTCCCCAACAAACTTAAAAATCACCCCACGATAGGGGCAGCTTTGATGCTGGGAAACAGTAAGAAGGAAGTTGAAGGTAGACTTAATGCCTATTCAATTAACTCCGCTATGGGGTAATAGTAATCTGTGTATAGACAAAAAGTGGTATACTGGAGGAGTTGGGCAGACAAGGGTATTGTCAGGTTGAAGACATACTGGCCCCAGCTTCCTGGTGGTGGATTTGTTTCCTAACTTGCAGGTCAGATGGTCGATTCCGACTTCCGATTTTGGAAATATTTACAAATCGCAGTGTAGTCCAAAAATATCTGACCCAGGTAGCAAATAAAGATAGTTTGAGTACACCTTCTTGGTTAACAAAGGGAAAAGGATGGCCAGTTCAGTTTACAACGACTCGAGACAAAATACCTAGCCAAACTGAAAAGTCTAAACAGAAATGGGAAAGGGCCTTACAAATGAAGATTACCGATGTGCAGTGGAAGGAGTGCTGGAAATGGGCTCAAAAATGTTTTACAGATGCAAGAAGTAAGTTAATACAGAATAAAATCCTGCATTGTTGGTACCGTACACCGGTAGTACTACAGAAGGCGGGGGTAATAAAGTCCAATCTATGCTGGAGATGCAACTCTCAACCCGGGGATTTGGTCCATATACTTTGGTCCTGTCCAATAATACAACCGGTGTGGGATGATATATGTGAAGTGGGTGCCAAAGTGTTAAAAAAGTGTATTCCTTGGTCCCCAGCCTTGCTTCTCTTGGGTATGAAATCAGAGGCACCCAAGTTAAGGAAGTTGGAATATCGCTGGCTGGCACTGTGGGCCATGCAGGCGAAAAGGCTTCTTGTGTGTAGATGGAGGACCACACAGATACCTGGCACACAGGAGCTCCTCGCCTCCATGGTTCACATAGCTACCATGGATAAACTTTCCCACTTGGCAAGCAATTCCCTAGCAGAATATGAGGAATGTTGGACTCCCTTTGCCAAATATGCTGTCCCTAAGACTGGAGTAGGCTGAAGCTGTACAACCAGGATTACTGCAATGGTAACAGGATTACACAGAGGGAACGGTCAAACTTGACTAGCCAAGATTGTATGTATGGGAGGTACAATGGTGCCCCCTCTTGTATATGGAATGTACCTAATATTATATAGAATAGTGGTTCTTTTTTCTTTTGTATGTTTTGTTTCTCTTTAGCTGGGGTGTCAGAAGCCTGGACAACACCGAAGCATACAAAGTCTTTTTTCCTTTGGTTTGGGATGTGACTATGGAGCATGGTAGCCTTGCCTCTCTGTTGCTTTAAGATATAGAATCGTATATGGTGGGGTAAGTACGGGTCAAACGTAACATTACCCTCTCTGTCTCTATATGGAGTTGTATCTGTAACCAACAACTTATTATCAGACTCGTGTCTAGAATAA
The DNA here is from genome assembly GCA_016271365.2 of Neoceratodus forsteri. Classification (NCBI taxonomy): domain Eukaryota; kingdom Metazoa; phylum Chordata; order Ceratodontiformes; family Ceratodontidae; genus Neoceratodus; species Neoceratodus forsteri. The sequence continues at coordinate 270,896,515 of CM057453.1, forward strand.
GTGCTTTTATTATTGTAAAAATAATGGAAATAATAATAAAAGGTGTAACAGCAAAAAAAAAAATTGGCTACTAAATAGTCCTGATGTTATATTATGAGCTGTCTAATTGATGTTAGAGCACCCATATTGGCCCAGATATTCAAAGCTTTGCGCGATGCGCAAACCGTTTGGGTCTGCCATATTCAAAAGGCCAAACAGCACATGCAAATTGCATTAGCGCTGGGAAAAACATAATTATATGCAAGGGGAAAAGTGAACATGAATACAGGCACTATGAGATATTCAGCGACTAGCACCGTGCTAAGGTGTGAAGTGTGACATAGCGCGAACCGTAGCATGGTACAAATTACAGCCCAGGAAAAGCTGGTCTTAACCCTGGGCAAACAACTGCACAACATTGCTGATTTACGTGATGTTTGCATGGCTTTAACGCAGCCATGGACCCTAACATATGATTATGACACTTAGAAAATGCCAGACATGGAGGACACATGCTGCTTACTGATGACATTACCATGATGCCAACAGCTGCCCCCAGTCCCAGCCAAACACAGGCTGAGGGTTAACTGGCCCACAGGGGACATCATGGTAGTGTGGCCATACAGCATACACCTGCAGACCATACATCTGTGGTGACCAACAGATGTGAGCACACCATGCAGCACTGTGGGCATGGTGGCCATTGAGGGAGGTGTATGGGTGGCCAGGTCTCACCACAGCCCAGGTGAAGCCACAAGGCTGGGAAACATCATGCAGTGCATATGGGCCAGTAGTGGAATACCCCACCACCTATGTGCCTGTTGTATCTTACGTGCCCCTCCAGCCACATACCGCACAACTGTACAGATGCCACAGCACACAAGCCAGCCATGTATATGTCACTGTGCGCATCCCATGCCACAGGTGCAGCATCTGTGGATCACACAACAGCGTAACAGTACTGTCCACTGTCAGTAATCACCTGCAAGCTGGGCCTGTTGCTGTGTACAGTGTAGTGGTCATCACTGCCCTACATACCATAGGGATTGCTGTGTTCCTCACACTACCAGCCCCCCTTGCCACTGTAGTGTCTGCAGTGCACTGTAGCATGACTTACAGTGTGACGGTTGCATGCAGCACCTCCACCACCTGTGCCTATGCTGTGTTGTCCCCTGGGGTATGATATGCTATGCTATGCTATGCTGTACTGTTCACATGTAGCATGCTGCTATCATCATGCACTGCCTGACTGACCTACAGGTGGAGCTGCGGTCAGACCTGGCCAACCCCTGTACTTCCAGACTGATCTACAGGTTGAGCTGTGGGACCTTGCAGTAATGCTGGGCAAACTGCATGCAAATCAGGGCATAATGGGATGCTAATGTGGCTGTTTGCTCAGAGACTACCTAAATAGGCTCATTTGCATGTCAGTTTTGAATATGGCAAAGTTTAGCACCGGCAAACATGTTTGCACAGGGAAAACAGCTTAGCTCTGAGCTAATCCCACGCAAATGTGTTAGCTCCCACAAATGGTTTTGGGAATATTATGTTGTTTTGCACACTGTATTTCTCATAGGCTGCCCCTGTAGCTATACTGGGTCCATGCATTTGTTGAACACACTGTCCACATAGGTCACCTCTACCTACCTTCATGTCGCTGTGCACTATGTTGCTGTTGTGGTCTGCACTTCCTGGTTGCTATATTCAGAGCTGTCTTATTCCAGGGCTACGTTTGCCCTGCACTCCCAGCCCAGTTTTCCAGGCCTCATTCCCATGCTATATTCAGAGGCTGTTTGCCCTGGGCTATTCCTTTCGAATATAGCTTGCTTTGTGCTCCGGGCTAACTTTGCCCAACAGGCAGTACTAATTTAGCCCTGGAGCAAAGTTTTGAATATCTGGCCCATTGTCTTTGTAGAAAATGCTTTCAAATATAACTTTCTGGTGAACCTGTAGAGCTCCACTACAGTCTCAAAGGGATTAAATCTCTTTGTAGGAATAAATGTCAGTCCTTTCTGTTGAACTTGCTATTCAGTACCTGCTAATTTGTAGTTTGAGTAGTTTACCACTATTGAATCTCCCGGCATCTGTTTGCCCTCTTGGACCCTTGATTGCTGTAACCTCTGTAGTGTTTATCACTTTTCTGGTAATTCCTCCTGTTGCCTTCCTCTCTTCTTGTCCCTGGTCCCACAACCCATTCTTCCTCCTCATTGAAGCATGCTATTCTGGGGGTCATGCTGAGATTGCATTGAACTAGAAGGATAGACGGGTTTGCTGTGCATTAGAGGTTGGAATGCCTGTTGACTTGGGGGTATATCATCCCGGCTAGAATCTTAGAAAATGGGGTTAGCTATTGTTCTCAGAATCTGAACTCTTTGTGTGTCTCCATGTGGGAGTACCTGCAGCACCTGTTTTCTTTAGTATTGATTTTCCTGGGCTCCTTTCCCACTCCAGTTAAAAATTTTCCCCTCACAGCTATCCCTTCTGTCTTGCAAATTGTATTTCCTTTGTTCATCTAATTCTAATGTCATAGTTTTTAATTGTAGTGTCCAATTGCTGTTTGAAAATGTCATATTCGGCATGGCTTTCAAGATTTTTAACCTGTGCTTCCTTCTCTTGTAGCTCTTGTTTCACTGTACCTTCATTCTTTTCAGTATCTTACAAAATGCATCTGATTAGACCAGCTGATGATTCTAGAAGAAATGTCTGTCAGCCTGCTATTGTAATATCATCCTGCTTAGTTGCAAAAGAAGGATTTTTTTATCAGTTTTAAACCACTGGTGATTCTATTGACACTCAGATATGCAGACAAAGTTATTCACAACCTGCAGAGTTACCTTACTTATAAAGCCACTCTTTCCAAAAGGATGAATGCTGTTCTGATGTCTAATGGTAACACGTTATCACTGTCAACCATCAGAATATGTGCATGGTTGCTGCTGTGTTCTGTCAAACGTGACAATGGATTTTGTTGTCCTTCATCGAAAAACAATGATTCCATAAAAGAACTGACTGCAATTATAGGGGGAGTGTCTCTGCTATTAATTTCACCAAATGGTTTCAGTATAGACACTCAGTGTTGTCTCTGCAGACTGTCTAAATATGCCAAAGAAATTTCAAACACTCTGAACTACAAGGCAGCTAAGGCACAGTGCACTGGGACCAAAGGAAATTAATTTTGAACATACTCACAGAAATAGCTTGACTCAGAGCTCCAGATGGCAACAATAACACTCCAGTTGTGTTGTAGGATAACTTTAATTTATTAAGCAACTAGCAGGTAACTCTGACACTTTCCTCAACTATCAAATGTTTTCACACTGCACCTGGTGCTTTCTCAAGACCTCACATCACCCTTTAGTATTAAGATTTCAAAAGACCTCCCTTAAAGAGACACTATCCTATTTCATGAAAGATACATGAATGCAATGTGTAACAAGCATGCAAAAACACAGAACAGTGACATCATAATCCAGTTCATATGAAATCCAAAATACAACAATGACAGTATTGAATGCAAAATAGAGTATCACCAAAAGTGATCAAACCCCTATTGTGTGTGTGTGTGTGTGTGTGTGGGGGGTGATATGATAATGGAACCATACAAGAAAAGGGAGGGGAATGGAAATGGAATGGATAAAAAGGGGCTAGGTAAAAATGGGAAAGGGGAGGAGGAGTGGAAGGGAAGGGGGAACACAGAAAAAGTACAACCATTGCAATACTGACATCTTAAGTTATATTAAGTAATATTGAAAGCAACAATAAATATAAATAAGAGTATCACCAAAAAGTGATTAAAACCCAGAGGATAGAATGATGATAGAGCAATACAAGAACAGGGAGGTGAAGGAAAAAGGAATAGACCAAAGGTGGATAGGTTAAAAAGGGAAAGGGGATGGGGCAGAGGGGAAGGAGAAATATGGATAAAAAGTACAACCATACTGATTGAAAAAATATACCATCAATCTCAACAAGTTGCTGAAGTTCAACATCAATATTTAACAGCAATGTCATAATCTTTTCATTAATGACAGAACAGCATATTTGACATCATAACCAATTCACTCCTAATGCAGAACAAGAATGGGACAAGCTGAAAATGCTCATTGAGTCCTGGTCATACTAGATTTAAGCTTGAGGGGCTAAAAAAGAGTCTCTTCCTAGCAGTCTTCTATCATGATACCCTCCTCATGCATTCTCATACACTGTATCCTCTCAGTCTCCTGAAAATGAAATGTATGGTAACTAAGAGGGTATAGTATATGAAAATTGTTAGATTGGGGGGTAATGCCAGCAACTATATCAGCACAAAGGGACCTGTGCATCAGCATTTGTGACTGTCTCAAATAATAGAGGCAGTGCAGTAAAGCATACAGCAAGGAGACAAGGATACTAGAAGGCATTAAGAGGATTTGACCTTAGCAGGAAGGTGATGTTGCCCATGTACAGGTCATTGGTGAGACCTCACCTGGATTACTGTGCTCAGTTCTGGAGTCTGCACCAGAAAAAGAACAAAGATAACTGAAGCCTGTTGATTATCAAGATGATCCAGGCCAACAGGGCATATCCTAAATGGAAGGGCTTAAGGCCATTAACAATTATTCACAGTAAGCCAGAAAGAGGAAACATAGAAACATAGAAGCATAGAAGTTGACAGCAGACAAGGATCACAAGGCCCACCCAGTTTGCCCATTTGTTTTTCTACCTTATAAATGTGCCATCGTCCTTTGCTGTCAGTGGCCTATCTATTCATACTCATCTGTATTGCTCCCTTATGCCTATCCCATGCCTGTTTGAAGCCCTGCACTGTATTCATATCCACCACTTCCTGAGATAGCCTGTTCCATGCATCCACCACCTTATCTGTGAAAAGAACTTCCTCACATTACCCCTTAATCGGCCTCCCTCTAATCTCATGCTGTGTCCTCTTGTCATGCTATTTTTCTTATATTGAAACATGTTAGACTCTTTCACCTTGTTAATGCCCTTAAGGTGTTTGAATGTTTCGATCATATCACCTCTCTCCCTCCTTTGCTGTAGGATATACATATTGAGCTCCGTTAATCTGTTCTCATATGTCTTCTGATGCAGTCCCTGCACCATTTTGGTTGCCCTTCTCTGGACTGCCTCAATTTGGTTAATGTCCTTGTGAAGGTGTGGCCTCCAGTACTGCACGCAGTACTCCAGATGGGGCCTAACCAGTGTCTTGTAAAGATAGATTATTATCTCCCTCTTATGACTTGTGATACCCATGTTAATACACCCTAACATCCCCCTAGCCTTACCTACTGCTTTAGAGGTCTGCTTGGATGATTTCAGGTCATCGGTGATGATGTTGTCCAAGTCTCTTTCTTCCTTTGTGACTACCAGCAACTCCCTTCCCAGCCTATAGGTGGTTTTAAGGTTTCTCTTCCCTATGTGCATGATCTTGCACTTCTTTGCATTAAATCCTAGTTGCCACTCTTCCGACCATTTTGCTAGTTTATTCAGATCTCTTCTCATTCTGCTCACCCCATCTGGATCATCTACTCTGTTGCAGATCTTGGTGTCATCTACAAACAGACAAGCCTTACCCTCTAGTCCATCTGCAATGTCACTGATGAAGATATTGAAGAGGACTGGCCCCAGGACTGATCCTTGAGGTACCCGACTTATGACTTGCATCTCTTCTGACTGCATACCATTTACCACCACCCTCTGTTTTCTGCCTGTCAACCAGTTTGCCACCCAGTTGACCAACTTGACCCACCTGAGCCTACCAGCTTGTTTATCAATCTTCTATGTGGAACAGTGTTGAAAGCTTTGATGAAGTCAAGGTAGGTGACATCAACTGTTCCCCTTGGTCCACCACTCTGGTTACTCAGTCAAAGAAATCTATGAGATTAGTTTGACAGGACCTTCCTTTTGTAAATACATGCTGTCTTGGATCGTGTACCCCTATGGATTCCAGGTGTTGCACTATCCTTTCCTTAAGGAGTGCCTCCATAATCTTGCCCACTACTGAGGTAAGACTGATTGGTCTGTTGTTCCCTGCCTCCTCCCTGCTACCAGTCTTGTGGAGCGGGATCACATGAGCCCTTCTCCAGTCTTCTGTGACCTCTCCTGTGTTCAGAGACTCATTAAACAGTCCTGCTAATGGCTGTGCTTGCTCCACCCTTTGCTGTTTTAGTACCCTGGGATGTATGCCATCAGGTCCCATTGCCTTGTCCACCTTGAGTTTAGCAGGCTCTTGTAGGACCCATTCTTTTGTGAAGGGACTAGTGCTCACCTACCTACCCCCATGTCCATGGTGCTGAGCTGTGGGCCCTGCCCTACCTTCTCTACAGTAAATACTGAGCAAAAGTATCTATTTAGGATAGATGCTTTTACAGGGTCCTCCTCCTCCTCACATGCCCCCTTTTCTTCTTTGAGCTTAGCAATACCCCCTCTGGACTTTCTCCTTTCACTAATGTATCTATAGTAAGTCTTGTCACCTTCTTTTACTGTTTGTGCTAGTGTTTTCTCAGTTTGGTACTTTGCCTGCATACTGCCTTCCCTGCTTCCCTTAGGCAGTTTGGTATGCCTCTCTATCTTCATCCCGCTGTGTTCCCTTATATCTCCTGAAGGCCAGCCTTTTGTCTCTGTATCTTTTCTGCTACTGTATTTATTTATTTATTTAGCTTTTGTTAACCAGGTAAGTACAGTAGACAAAAAATGCCTATTTTCAGGTACAACCCGGGAGAGTACAGGAAATTACATACTTACACACTTAAGACAACATGGTACATAATTATGGAAAGATTACAAGTCATAAGACAACAAGGTACAAGTTAGGAAAAACAACTCTCATGTCACACGAGAACATCTTAATTTAGAATACACATAGTACAGGTCATTTGATAACCAAAGTGGTTTCCTTCTTCTTTTGCACTTCCTTTTCTCTCTAACACAATGGGATGTTGCTTCAAGTATTGCATCCTTAATGCTTGCCCACTTTGCCTGTACCCCGTCACCTGTGTTTCTTTTTGCCAGGGCTAGCTTAACTCTGTTGGCCATCTTATCAAAGTCAGCCCCTCTGAAGTCCCATATTTTTGCCTTGGAATGGGATGATTTAGTTGTAGTGGCCAAATTAAACTATACCATGTGATGGTCACTGGCCCCCAGGTGACCTTCTACCTGGAGATCTGTGATCCCTTCCCTGTTAGTCAGTACTAGATCTAGGATAGCCCTGTCTCTTGTGGGTTGTTGTACCAGTTGTCTGAGGCCCTCCTCCTGGAGGGAATCCACCATGTGTCTAGTTCTGTCAGATGTTCCTGCTGGTATTGACCAATCTGTATATGGCATGTTGAAGACTCCCATTATCAGAACCTCCCCTTTAGCTGTCATGTTTTGTATATCTTCTAACAGTAATGTGTCTATGCCCTCCCCCTGGTCTGGGGGCCTGTAGACAAGCCCAGTTCTTATGGCTGTCCCATTTCCTGTTTCCAGGGTGACCCACAATTCTTCTGGCTCCTTATGTGTATTCTGAATTTCTGTAGCTTTGATATTTTCATTGACATACAGGGCCACTCCACCTCCCCTTTTTGCACCTTGGTCTCTTCTGAACAGTACATAGCAAGGTACTGAAGTCTCCCAAGTGTGGTTACTGGTAAACCATGTCTCACTAATTGCTACTATGTCCAGTTTAGCCTCTGACATTATTGCCTGCAGGTCTGGGATCTTATTTCGCAGGCTGTGAGCATTTGTGTACATGATTTTCCATTGGCCAGATTTCAATGTGTTAGTTGTTGGGTGAGGTCTGGCATTTCCTCTGTGCATCGTATGGGGAGATGGACCTTTTTTCTTACCTGGTGGTACAAATGAACTGCAAACATGCTGAATCTCTGTTTGACTACTAGCTGAGGGGGGAGGAGTGTTCTTCCCATTTGACGTATGGGGTGCTGCACCCCTCTCCCCATTTGCTAGTTTAAATATTCTGCAAAGACGTCAAACTTCTGCCCCAATGCACTGATTCCCTCCTTAGTCAGATGCAGTCCATCAAATTTAAAGAACTTTTGCTCCCAAAACTGTTGCCAGTTCCCTACAAATCTGTGTTCTTTTTCCTGGCAACAGCCCTTGAGCCACATATTTAGCTCCAAGGAAGGGTGACATGATAGAGACATGTACATTCCTGAGGGGGGGTAATAGGGTGAACTGCAAAGGCCTGCTCAACAGGCACTGTAGTACAGTCATGAGAGGAATTGAATGGAGTCTAGTCTGTGGCAACGTTAAGAGGAAAGTGAGGAAGTTCCACTTCACTGTGTGAGTGGTGAAGCCATAGAACAGATTACCATCAGATGTGGGGGGGGAGGAAAGAAGTATAAATGAGTTCAAATAAGGCTTGGACAGGTTTAAAGGACTAATTATTCCAGGTGAAGGAGGAGCTCAGGAGGTGGGATGGGCCGGGGGACAAAGGATAGCTTTGGTTAGAAACCCCTTTAAGACATTAGATCTGGAAGATATGTAGGAAATCTTTATGGGCAGACTACAGGGACTGTTGGTCTTTATCTGCTGGCAACATCTGTTTCTATGTTTCTATAAGATGGAACAGTTCATGTCAATAAGTTAAGATTAAGGGTACTGTTTAAATCAAATAGTAAAAACAAAAAGTGCCACAAGGATTAGGACTTTGTGAAATTAAATATTCAGCTTTACAGAATTTTCATGAAATTCTGTGACATTTTCAAAATTTTGTGAAATTTTCTGAGCTATTCTGAAGTTATTTAATTGTCATAACTCAGTCAGCAGTCTAGCTAGGGATCTGAACTTGGTCAAGAAGGGGCCTAAATGTATACCAAGTTTCATGATATTTGGATGAGGGATGGGGTGTTATAGGGATCAAAATCTGGCAATTTAATATTCGTGTGAACATTTCTGAAAATATTTCAATCCTTACAAATGAGCCTCCTTTGGAACCAGATAACTGAACACATATATACATACTTCCCTGAAAGAGCCACAGAAACTACTAGAAAAGTAATTTGTTGTGTAAATTGTAAGTTACAGATGTCCAAAATAATACATTTTAATTACATGTTGAATTGTATGACAATTTTCAAAATATTTGAATTTGGATGTACTTTCCTCTCTACTGCCCTTCTATCCTACCTCTCCCATTCCATTCCTGATCATCTTTAGTTTGACTACATCTCAGCAATTTGATTCCATCTCCCTTCCTACCCCACCTACCTTGGCAATGTTACCTCCTTCATACTCTAATTGACATTGCCACCCTAGCCCCTCTTCTGACTTACCCCCTCCTGCAATAATCACATCACACTCTCTCCCTCACTCCCCCCCACCACACTCCTTGATGTTCCACCTCCCCTTTTTTTTTAAGCATATCCTTCATGTCATACTTCTATTTCTTCTTGCCCTATCCTAGCTCATAAGTAGGTTGGCTTGGTTGACATCACAGAACTCTATTCTTTGCCAACTGGCTCACAACCTTACTCTGCATCCTCATCCTCTGAGGCCCATTGACAAGGTCAGCCCCTCTGACCACTCTTTCTATGTGTAAGATAACTGTAACCCTGTATCTCATGTAACCTAACTGTAATTTCTATAAACTTATTTTGCAATGTTATTTGTTTTGTTTGTACATTGCATTATGTATTTTGTATACTTATTGTTTGCCCTTTTATCTTGTAAACTGTCCCTGCTTGTTCCTTCCCATCTTGACTTGGAACCTTTGTAAATGAGCCTGTGGCTCAAATGTGTTGTAATTCTGAGATTTTAATAAATAAATAACTAAATAAATATAACTTGACTGCTATTGCAGGTTTACAAGCAAGACTTGGCATGCATACCAAAGTAAATATGTCCCAGAAGCTAATTAGGGTGGATAAATGTGGTTTAGTAGGTTCAGATTTATTGTGCATACTTTAGTAATCACTAATTGGCAAAATATGTTAAAAAAATTCATGGATGCATAATAGGTAATGCCACTAGAGTTCACTTGTGGGATTTAACTCTCACAAAGCCCTTATCACCGCTGGTACATTAAACCAAACCTGCACTAGCATCATGGCCATGCAATATCCCTACAACACTCCTGTGACAGTGATGCCCAGCATCATGCTCCATTATGAATAAAGACATCTGAATACTTCTGTCACAATGGCCTAAGTTGCAACTAGTTGTAAGATTTAGAGTCACTTTGTGCCACTGTTTTCAAATGGTAAAAATATACATTGTTATCTACAGGGTTGTAAAACAGTTAGCAACTGCCATTGTACAGAATAATGGTGCACATGCATGCGATTCAACATGTCATTAAGTCAGTGATCTCTAGTGGTTATAAGGCATATTGCAAGATTTCAGGCTAGTGCACAGTGATGTCCATGGCTATTCTTCATGGTTCATCACTCAAGATAGTGACCTGATACTTGGCACCACTATACTTTTTATATGGAGCCTCCTATGAATGCTACCATATTTCCACTTTAGCCACCCTTTACCTTTCTCTACAATGGCAACTCAAGTGTACGACAGGGCAAAATGTATGGAAATGGCTTTGATAAAAGTATCACAACATTCCACATTTTAACAGGAGCTCTTGATATTCATCATTAATTATTGATGTTATTTTGAAACTGTTGGCTGCCTATAGCTTGGCCAGCCTTTGAGCAAGAGATTGGTGAGCTTTCTCACACAGCCTCTTTTTTTTCATATTGTATTTTCTCCCAGCCAGAAGCTACTCACAGGGATACACCTTGATCAGACTGAACCCAGACATCACTCAGATGACTAAGGAGTTTTCTCCAACATTTTTTCCCTCCCATCTCCCCTGGTGGAGGCAATGCTTCTGTCAGCCTCACACAGCCACAGCTTCCTCTTTGGCAGGGGTAAGCTCCGTGAACCCTCCACCAGCCCTCTCCAACTGAGATGAACTTCCGAGCCACAACTGCCTCAGCCATGGCCTACCTCCCGACATGACTTCCTGGATTTGCTTCTGAATCCAGACATTAGCATGGCAGAATGATGTTCTGCTGCTGGGCTATGGGGGTGACCTCAAAGCTTAATATTTAGGGTCAATAAGCCTATCAAAATTGGTGATATTCTTATTCCGGTTTTAAAATTAAAGGGGCAGAACACTTTGCAGTTTACATAATTGTGATATTTAATTATAACATTTCTCAACATTTGGAGGATTATAACTCAGTTACCTTTAAGTATAGAGATCTGAAACATTATACACTTCTGTATAGATGTCAGCAAAAGTATCATACCAAATCCGGTGCAGGTTTTCTTCAATATCTTCATCAGTGACATTGCAGATGGACTGGAGGTAGGTTGTCTGTTTGCAGATCACACCAAGATCTGCAACAGAATAGATGATCCAGATGATCTGGATAAACTGGAAAATGGTCAGAAGAGTGGCAACTGGGGTTTAACACAAAGAAGTGCAAGATCATGCACATAGAGAAGGGAAACCCTGAAGCTACCTATACCTTGGTAGGAGAGTTGCTGGAAATCACAAGAAAAAAAGAGACTTAGGCATCATCATCACAGATGACCTGAAGTCATCCAAGCAGACCACAAAAGCAGTAGGTAATGCTAAATGGATGTTGAGGTGTATTAGTAAGGGTATCACAAGTTGTAAGAGGGAGGTAATAATCCCTCTTTACAAGGCATTTGTTAGGCCCCATCTGGAGTACTGCATGCAGTACTGGAGGCTGCACCTGCACAAGGACATTAACAAAATGTAGGCAGTCCAGAGAAGGGCAATAAAATGGTACAGGGACTGCATCAGAAAACATATGAGGACGGATTATCGGAGCTCAATATGTTTACCCTAGATCAAAGGAGGGAGAGAGGTGATATGATCGAAACATTCAAACACCTTAAGAGCATTAACAAGATGAAAGAGTCTAACATGTTTCAATATAAGAAAAATAGCAGGACAAGTGGACACAGCATGAGATTAGAGGAGGACAATTAAGGGGTAATATGTGGAAATTATTTTCACAGAAAGGGTGGTTGATGCATGGAAATGGCCTACTTTAGGAAGTGGTGGATATGAACACAGTGCAGGACTTCAAACATGCATGGGATAGGCATAAGGGAGCAATACAGATGAGTATGAATAGATGAGCCATTGACAGAGTAAAACCTATGACACATTCACAAGGTAGAAAAAATGGGCAGACTGGATGGGCCTTGCAGTCATATCTGCCTTCAACTTCTATGTTTCTATGTTTGGACAAATACTTTCAGTTTACATATTTGTGAAATACCATTTTAAAATTTCCAAAAGCTTGGAGGCTTATAACTCTGTAACCTTTACAGCTAGTTCTGAAATTTGGTATACTTCTATATGGATGTTAGCTAAGTCTTCATACCAAATTTGGTATAGTTTGGACAAATATGTTATAAATTAGTGAGAAATAACTGAAATCACAATTTGGTGACATTTCATGAATTTTCATGGACATTTTGTGTCATTTTGCTGAAGCAAAATTGAAATTGTGCTAGAATTTCACTGGCAGAAGATACATTTTGCTCGGCCCTAACGAGATTCAGTGTATGGCCTGCTGCTTTTTTATTAATATTCATAACAAACTATCAGAAATTAATTAACTGTGAAGACCATAGTGTATGCACATTACATGGTTCTCTTTGCTGGAAGCCTATTTGAAATGTAAAGAAGCCAATTTACAACATGATTCGATCATCTAAATGAATTGTTTTATTGCACAAATTCTCATTAAAAGGATACTGCCAACCCTTTTTGCATCATATTATTTTTAGTTTTCTGAGTTCCTTTGCTCTAACTAAACAAAGGCCTGCTTTGTGCTCCTAACTTTCTTGGGCTTTCTGGTACCTTATGGATCGGGCTGTCCCTTCTGCAGGCATCAAGTTTTCTGGTAATTGAACTGAAATTATTTTGTGTTAGTTCGTAGTGAATTTAGTTTGCTGAGTCCATTGCTTAGGCTGCACAGAGGCCTGCTTTGTGCTCCTAACCTTCTAGGGATTTCTTGTACTTTCTGGCTTGGGCTGTCCCTTCAGCAGGCATCAGATTTCAGGTAGCTGATTGTTTCTGGCCAAGTACTGGAGGATCCCACCTTCCCCCTCCAGTCTCATCTACCTTTATAGGCACATGATCAGAGAGAGTTGGCTGCAACTTCATGTTTATGGATGGAAAAGGATAGGAGTAAACATGCAATACAGCCAATTTGATCTAAAGTTGAGTAGAGAGTTGACTTCCAGGATCAACGATCAGAGGAAGGGAAAGGAGCTCAGGGCACCAGAAGTGGTGCATAAGATAAGTACTGTACCTCTCTTTATCAGGCTAAAATTTGTTTGGACATTGTATTTTTGCTGGGGTATCAAGGGTGTTTCTGTGGTTAGTGTGTTCAAGATTGTTAATCTGGGGGTTGTTGTACTAGAAGAATCTGCTTAAAAAGTGCAGCAGAATGTGTTTTAAATTTGTTTGGTAACACTTTATTTTAAGTGTCCTTAACTACACTGTAACAACTGTATATCTATAATGTAACTGCACTGTAACTACTGTGTAGTTACATGTAACTACTATGTAGTTGTTAACTACTTTCCACATTTGCAGGTTGTGTAGTTACACACAATGTGCATGAAGTAACTATACTGTAACTGCACTGTAATTATTACTGTGTAGTTACATGTACCTACTATGTGGTTGTTTCACATGTGCGTGTTGTGTAGTTACACAACTTGCATACATGTGCAACTACTATTGTCTCCCTTTCACCACAAATCAATTCATTCTGACAAGTCTAATTACACATGTAATAGCTGTTGCAAAGTGTAATAGAAAATATATTGTGCAACTACCACTCTCTGTCTTCTGGCATTATGTTATTTGTTCTTATAAGGACAACAACACATGTAATTGCTAGTGCAAGTTGTAACAGCAAATCTATTGTGCAACTACTATGTTATTGCTGTTGGCATTATTACATCTGTCTTAAAAATGTAACTACATATAATGGTGGTTCTTGTACACTGTTTCAACTGTCAATATCTATCTGACATTTATTTAAAGGTAATCACACAGAAAAATGTTGAAGTGTAATAAGAATAGTAGCTAAAATATGAATACAGTACAATGCAACTTCAGTCTGCAACAGTTAAATGCACTGACTGGCAACTCTTTAGATGATGTTCCATGTCTGTATTCCAGTTTTTTATAAACTTACAGGTTATTAAACATACAGTCTAATATTGTGAATTGATATGTAACTGTGAACAAAATATTTCATTTGCATAATTACTAATTGGCACTATAACAATATTGTGGCTAAGAAATAACAGTACTGTTTTCACAGTTATTGCCTAGGTAACGTGTATTTGCAATTGCACACACTAACATTTACCAAATGTCAGTACTGTAACTATGATGTAAGTTCTCATTCAAAATCAGTCCCTCTTGAACTTACTACTTACTAAACATGCAATCGAATACTGGCCCCTATTCACATAGGTGGCAAGGAATGTGTCAAATGTGTTTTCCCAAGCCTGGAGAACAATAGTAGCCATCCAATCAGATGGACTAACCAGGAGCAGACTGGATCCTGCTCTGTGTGTGGAGTAGGGAATTGTGGGTTATAGGTCGTCTTCCCATTATTGCTGTTTTACAGTAAGGGGACCTACTAGTCTGCCATTGTAAAAAGACAGTAAATCATCTGGGGCCTCCATGAATAGGAGAATCAAGGGGAGCAGCTACAGAAGTTGACCCCAGACAGTCACAAATATTGCATACCATAAACAAATACGAATAACTCCTACATGATACACACAAAATATCAGTGGCAAAGTTGTTCAGCACAAAATTACCTAACAGTGCTTTTACATACTGACACCAGATTAAGTATCTGTATCTGGTACCAATAATATTTGTTCAGTAATTGCTATCTCAATTGGCTAGCAAGTAATACAGAGACATAGTGGTGAATTGATGATGACTACAGAAGTGTCTCGGAAAACAGGAAGTGTTCTGGTGTCAACTGAAGTCATTGTGGGAGACAAAAGGGGTGATTTTTGTTTCCACCTACAGGCGTTTCCAGGAGATGAGTTTTTAAAGTATGGTCTTACAGTACCTTCTGTGTGGGTGGCACTTTTTCCCATGAGACACAGAGCAGAACAGAGGTCTACAATGAATGAGACATCCCTTGTAACAAGGGACAGTCCACCAGAGGTATGCAGCCCACACAGACCCACTCTGCCAATGTTTAAATCATAGCCAGGGGTATCACTTGTAGATGGCATGAGATCATGATGCCATTGTATGCAACACTGGTGAGACCTCACCTATAGACTATAGTGCTGTGTTTAACTCTGGAGGCTGCACCTTTGTAAAGACATCGATACATTTGAATCAGTTGAGAGAAGGGCTGCAGAGATGGTAAAGAGTTTCACCAGAAACTTGTGAGATTCTATCATTTCTGCCACAGGAGGTGGGAGTGAGTAGAAGCCATTGACCAGATTGGGTCAGAGGCCACAAAGAAGTGTGGGGCTAACAGGCAGAGCAGATGTGCTTAGCTGTCCTTATCTGCCAACAATGTTATGTGTTAATGTTTCTGTAAAGTCTCTATTCTGTGGGCTGGTGAGTGCCCAATTTCTACAATGTTAACTGTTGTCTAAATATAGAGACTGTACCTTTTTGAAAGTGACTTCTGGTAGTAACTCACAAGCAGACATACTGTATCTTTCAGACAGGATGAGGACACAGATGATGATGATGCCTTGCAGTAGCAGCTCACAGGCAGCAGCAATTTGAAGGCTTATGAGAAAATATAAATAGTTATCCAGAGGAAACATAGATCACACACACACACATGAAAGTGTTACCTTAATCTACATGGAAATAAAGAGCTAGAAAGCATACTGTACCTTAGAAAAATGAGAAGGACTTGGAGCAGCAGGTCCCGTTTAACACCACTTCTAAGACCTAAATTCATGATTTTTAAAATTAATACAACAACATCACCTCTTGAAAGACACACAGTCAACAGAAAAATGGGTAAATGCCAGCTAGTTAGATATTTAAGGTCATCTGCCTCCTCTGCGTGGAGCCAGAACCTGAACTTCTGCCAGAAGCCACCAGGGCTAAGGTGATACTGATAGCCATAGTTGGAGCCAACTTCCCTGAAAGTCAAGTACTTTCAAGCAGGGTTCCTTGGAGGCAGAGCCTTATTGTGGCAGCAAGCTTGCTACCCACACTCCCCTGCACCCTTATTACCTTCCACCTGAAAACACCTTTGTGTCAAACTGTGGCCAAGACGTATAAATGTTTAAAGTGGCAGACTCCCATATATTTGTCAAGAAGGGTTCTGGGTAAACATGGTGCAGTGTAGCAACACAACCCACTGCCACTGTGGATGATACACAGAATTTTAGAACTGCTACCAGGGCACTAGGGATAAAGTGTCCAGTCAGGGTTGGAGTCTTTATCCCTGCAAATACCTTTGTTGTATCATTGTAATCTTCGTTGATAGTAGAGCCTTGTCTCGGCAGCCCAACTTGCCACTAACACTCCAGTCACCAAATACTACCTTGAATACCTATTGTTGCCATCCAACCAGACCAATAATCTGAACCAGACAACACTGCCCACAACCCTGACCAGGAAAATGAAGCAGACACCCACCAACTTACTTTGAGTGGAGCCGTGGCACAATCACGGGACATAATGCGGTTCGCCGGTCTGGGGTTCAGGCAGCAGTCAACAGACCCAGATTGTGTGGCAGCTGAACAGCAGTAAAGATCAGCAGTAAAGATCTGTAGCAGTGCACATCATTGAAAGCACTGAGCAGTGACTTTAACTTCCAACTCCAGGTAAAATGGCAAGAGTGGTCTTTCCTCATTCCTCCAAGTTAGACAGCAGCCAAGTTAGACAACAGCAGAAACTGCAGCACCAAGCAGGGACAACGGTGACCATAGCAGCACTGTGGATCCCAACCCACAGGTGTGACAGCAGTAGCAGTGCATCACTGCAGCTCTCACCCTTCAGGTGTGACAGCAGCAGCAGGTGCATCACTGCAGCCACCACCCATCAGGTGTGATGGCAGCAGCAGGTACAGCACTGCAGCCCCCACCCCTCAGTGTGATGGCAGCAGCAGGTGTATAAATGCAGCCCCCTTCCCTGAGGTGTGACAGCAGCAGCAGGTGCATCACTGCAGCCCCTCCCCTCAGGTGTGACAACAGCAGCAGCATGTGCATCACTGAAGCCCCCAACCCTCAGGTGTGACAGCAGCAGGTGCAGCACTGCAGCCCCCACCCCTCAGGTGTGACAGCAGCAGTAGGTGCAGCACTTCAGCCATCACCCCTTAGGTGTGACAGCAGCAGCAGGTGCATCACTTCAGCCCTTACCTCTCAGGTGTGATGGCAGCAGCAGGTGCATCACTGCAGTACCCACCCCTCAGATATGATGGCAGCAGCAGGTGATGCAGTGCAGCCCCTGCCTCTCATGTGTGACAGGAACAGCAGGTGCAGCACTGCAGCCCCCATCCCTCAGGTGTGACGGCAGCAATGACATCATAAGAGTCCTAACCCAATGCTATGTACAAAACCTTGTTTGTCAGAGCTCAGACGTGAATTAAGCCGAACCACCAGACGCCAAGGTGGAATCTGTTGGTTCAGTCCCAATCTAACATTTAGCTGCCTGAACTGGTTTATTTGTAAACAAAGTGCATCCAAATAAAAAATCCACAAGGTGATTAATGAGGATACTAATGGAGAGATACACAATTCACAATCTCTCCCAAGTAATAAACCAATATGGAATTGAACCCACAGTAAACTGGGCACTTACTAACTTGGTCTTCATGAAAATGCAGCCTCTTAGTTTTCATGTCGGTGCTCAAACTCATGAAAGGAGTTCACCAGCAGAGGTGAAGCTACAACCACTGTACAGATTGGGGCTTCATCTCTCTATCCCCTACTGATCAACATAAATAAATCAATATTTTTGCCTTGATCACTAGTACAATCTGGTACATTCTCTGATGCACCCCATATTTTATTATGGTGCTATTGAACTATGATGCACAAGCTGATGATGCTGCCTTGCCCCTTCCTCAATAGGCAGGAAAATAGTGCCCTAGGCACACCCATGGGATTTTTTTCTTTTTAACTTTTTTTTTCTTCCAGTATCTCTGAAACCTCTGCCAGCACTGACCTCCCATCTCTCCCATTTTCAGGATTACCCCCAAATGGGGCCACTGGGTGGGCACCCCTTCCCAGTGGACAATGGTGGTAAGACTCAGCTTACCCCCTGGTTGGGGCCACAGGAGCAGGACCCCTCCGGCGGACAATGGTGGCCTAGTGGGGCATGGTGGCAGTGCAGCATCACAGATGGGGTCAGATTCCTTTTTGCTAATAAAGCCTCCTGGTGATGGGACATGCAAGGATGACCACGCCACCTCACCCCTGAACGTATGACACCGCTGTGTGAAACCCCAGCCTCCACCAGGAGTCCCTAGTGCTCCAGGAACTCAAACCCCTCCTGGAGAAGGTAAGCAGTCTGTGAGGTGCTCAATCCTTCTCCCCGGCTGGCCCTCTGACTCCCAGGTCCATTCCTAACTCTGGAATGTCAGTGCTGCAGATGGGGCCTTGCCTCTGTAAAGGGCATTGGAGATACAAACTTGAATCTCCATACATAAGGGCACTTATTGAGGAAAGGGCAAGGTAGTGTCATCAGTTCATGAGTGAGAGCGCGTGATGTTCACGAGCACCATAATTAAAATGCCGTGTGCACCAGAGATTTTACCAGTTTAGTGATTAGGTATAAATATTATTTATTTCATATAGTACCTGCAGAGGGGGGGACCAGAGAGGTGAATTCCTGTTCTGTACAGCAGTTGAGGCTTTGCCTCTGTTGGTAGTTCCCCTTTAAGAACTCATCATTATCTCTGTAGTTCCCCAACCCTAGTCAAGCAAACAAGACAGTCCCACCACACCACCTAAGAGAACAGACACCACAGGAAGTTTGTGGGAAGAACACCTTCAGATACTCAAGCAGGACCCACCCTGAAAGGCAAGTACTTGATTGGTGTATTTTATTAGCATCACCTATGACAGTGGGTGGTGGACCTGGTTGTGGTAGCCCAGGTTTCCGCAAACCTGCCCTCCCCCCCACCACCACCTACTTTTTTTTTTTGTACTGGTAAGTTTATTAGCAAACTTCCAGACAGGTTTCCAACAACATTCCATTAGACATTCCAGCAAAGTGTACAACATAGAAATCTAACTTAATAAAAGAAACATGCAGTTAGACAGTGTATTTATCAACTGATCTTTGTTTACTCCAGGTAGTTTGATGCCTGCATCCTCCAAAATTGGTTAAGGGAACAAAGGAGGACTGCTCGCATTTCCAACTGCACTGATGCCCTCTGGGTTTTGTCTACAGTATCCTTTCTGCCCAAATTAATCCATGGCCCACCAACTATGTCAAAATGATATCATCCAACAGTTTTCAAGGGCAGATGAAACATAGTTGATTTAGTTTGATGTGGTTTAATAAAATTTTTTTACGAGTGTGTGTCACACAAACACACACACACACACCACCTAAAAATGAATTTCTTTTTTAAAAAACATGTTTACATTCAGGATAGACAGGGTGAAGAAGGTCCCAGTAGTACAACACAGTAAATGAAATAATGCATTTTACAATTAGGACATATGCCCAGCAAACCACCCCTTGACCACCAAACAACGGACCTACCCCACTGCCCCAGGGAGGACTGGCTGGGTCCCAGGCCAGGGTGCTAAATGAGGAGAATAAACCACAGAACATCTTGATGAACCACACAGTAATGTGTAATAAACTATGCAAACGTGCACATTAAGATTTTTGTAAATATTTTCTATTATAAGATTTCATACCTATCAACAGTCCCTGATTTTGAAACAGAAATGTTTCTTCAGTGCTCAGCAGTCCCTTGTATGAGGGGAACAAGAATTGGCAGGGATCCACTGGCATAGATGTTGGAAAAAAAGGATCTGTGCCACTCTGCCCCTCCACCCTTCCCTCTTCCATAACCAGGTGCCAGAACCATTTTTTTATCATGTGCACCAGTCCTCCCAGCCCGTTCCTCCACCGACCATCAACAACCAACCACTGGACCATGGCACAGACACAGCAGACTGGCATACATGTTGGAAAAAATGGTTCTGTGCCCATCCCTCCCTCCCACCAACATCACCACAGGCCAGAACCATTTTTTCCAGTATGAGTACTGGTCCACCCAGCCCGTCCCTCAACTGACCATCAACGACCAACCACTGGAGCATGGTACAGATCCAGTGGACTAGCATACATGTTGGAAAAAATGTCCCTGTGCCACTCTGCCCATCCTCCCCTCCCTCTTCCATCAGGAGAGGCCAGAACCATTTATTTCAGCATGTACACTAGTCCGCCCAGCCCATCCCTCTGCAGACCATCAATGACCAACCACTGAAGCATGACACGGACCCAATGGAATGGCATACATGTTGGAAAAAATGGTTCTGTGCATGTCCCTCCCCCCTCCTACCAACATCACCTGAGGCCAGAACCATTTTTTCCCAGCATGTATACTGGTCCACTCAGCCCGTCCCTCAACTGACCATCATCAACCAACCAATGGAGCATGGCACAGATCCAGCAGACTGGCATACATGTTGGAAAAATGTTTCTGTGCCATTCTGCCCCTCCACCCCTCCCTCCTTCATCACCAGATGCCAGTCTCCATACGGCACAGAACTGCACAGCCCCTATCCCTACCCCCATGGACCTGCACAGCTCCACTTCCCACCCCACAGACCTGCACGGCCACTCTACCCACCCCAATGTATCTGCATGGCCAGTCTTCCTACCCCTAGAGACCTGCATGGCCCCTATCCCCACCCCCACAGACCTGCATTGCCCCTCCCAACTCCAATGGACCTGCATGGCTGTCTCCCCACCCCCATGGCACTGCACCGCTCCTCTCCCACCTCCACAAACCTGCACAGCCACTCTCCCAACCCCCTTAGACCTGCATGGCCCCTCTCCCTACTCCTAGGGATCTGCACAGCCCCTCTCCCCACCCCAACGGAGCTGCATGGCTCCCTCTCCCCACCCCGATAGAACAGCGTGGACCACTCTCCTCACCCAGATGGGGCTGCACAACCTTTCTCCTCACCCAGTCCCACCAGCATGTCCACTCTCCTCACCCCACAAGCACAACCACTGTCAATGCCCCCTTCCCCACCAATGCCAGGCATCCAGATCAGTGTTTCTCTCACCCCAATCACAGTCACCAAAAATAAATGACACATTTCAACATGTTTTGTACTGAACTTTATTATTTCTGAAATGGAGAGTAGGACATTTGGCTAGCCCAGACAAGAACCCTCCACAAGGACATTTGTAATAAAAGACAGGCAACAAAAAACACAGAACTGACACTGGGACTGGCATTCATGTTGGAAAAATGGTTCTGTGCCACTCTGCCCTTTCTCCCACCCTCCCAACATCCCCAGAAGCCAGAACGATTTTTCCGTAGCATATGTCAGTCTGCCAAGCCCATCCCTCCATCGATAATCAACAAGACTGCTCAGGCACCCCACACCCCCATCTTCCCTCCCTTGCTTTCCCATTCAAACAGCAGCAGGGCCACCCCCAAAAAAACTTACCAGACTATGATGACAGGCACTAAGCAGTTGTCCTTTGGCAGCAGATGGCAAGTCAGGTCAGGTCAGCACAGCAGCACAACTCTGGCAAAGCAGAATGAAGAGTAAGCAACATAGCAATCCCAAACCGACCACACCAGCCCGCCACTCTCCCACCCAGACAGAGCTGAATGGCCACTCTCCCCACCCTGATTGAGCTGAACAGCCACTCTCCCCACCACAGTGGACCAGCTCCCACACTATCTCCACCCCAATGGACCAGTCTGGACACTAGCCTTACCCCGACAGACCAGTTTGGCCACTCTCCCAACCCAGACAGAGCTGCATGGAACTCTCCCCATCTCAATGGAGCTACATGGACTCTCTCCACCCAGACGGACCAGCCCAACCACTCTCCCCCACCCTACCAGCCCAGCCACTCTCCCATACCTGGAGCTGAATGGCCACTGTCCCCACCCTGAAGGATCACCACAGACACTATCCCCACCCAAACAGACAAGCAAAGCCACTCTGCCCACCCCAACAGGGCTGAATGGCCACTTTACCCACCCCAACAGAGCTGAATGGCCACTCTCCCCACCCCAATGGACCATCCCGGCCACTATCCCCACCCTGTCAGACCAGCCCAAACACTATCCCCACCCTGATGGACCAGCCTGGCGCACTATCCATACCCCAAAGGACCAGCCCAGTGGCTATCCCCATGTTGACCGACTAGTTGGGCCCTAACCCCACCCCGACGGACTAGAACAGACACTATTCCCCCCAATGGACCAGCCCAGCCACTATCTTTACCATGACAGACCAGCCCAGACATTATCCTTACCCCAAAGGACCAGCCCAGCTGCTGTCCCCACACCGATGGACCAGCCCAGCCACTAACCCCACCCCAAAGGACCTGCATGGACATTATCCCCACCCCGATGGACCAGCATGGGCACTATTCCCTGCCCACTGGACCAGTCTGTCCACTATCATTACCCCAAAGGAACAGCCCAGCCATTATCCCCACCCCAACAGACCACCACTGCCACTAACCCCACCCCAATGGACCTGCAGTGACACTATCCCCACACTGATGGACCTGCTTGGACACTATCCCCACCCTGGACCAGCATGGACATGATCCCCACCCCAACGGACAAGTGCGGAGCACTCTCCTCACCCAGATGGAGCTGCATGACTACTCTCCCACCCAATCCCTCCAGCATGGCGACTCTCCCACCCCACAAGTATGGCTCTACTCACCACCCCACAAGCACTGCCACTCTCATTGCCCCTCCCCACTGATGCCGGCATCCAGATTGGTGTTTCCACTCTAATCAAAGTCACCAAAATAAATGGCACATTTGTACTGAACTGGATTGTTTTTCTAAATGGAGTGTAGCACATTTTGACTAGCCCAGACAAGAGAACCCTCCACAAGGACATTATTAAAGTCAGGCAAAAACACCAGAGGGCAGAATAAGCTTAACTCAGCCCAGTTGGCAGTTACCAAGCACCCCACATCAGGACTGTATGCATTGTGCACACTCAACAGCCGAACTCAAACACATACAAAGGCCTGCACGTACATTGAACAACAAATTGCCACCTGATCTCATTCTTGCTCGTTATCTCCCCCCCCACAGAACTTCAGAACTCTATGGAGCTAGGCCAGGCTAGGTTGCAGACAAAAGGATGCTCCAGCCATAGTTATTTTATTCTATTAAAATAAATACTCGAGAAGAGAACAGAGAATACATGTTCCAATCTGGAAAACTTCAAGATTAAAAACTCTCTGGTCGACTACTACCTGTACACCCCCACATGTCACGTATCCCCACCCCACCCAGTGTCCCCACCACATCAACACAATGCCACTGTCCCCACCCCACCCCAAGACCAGTGTCTCCGACCCAACAAAATCCAGTGTCCCTCCCTACCAACACAATGCATAAATCAAAATTGGCACCAGCCCATTAGTCAAATGCTGGTAGATGTTTTACTAGGCTAGTAAGATTTACTTGAACTAGCCCTGTGGGCTAGTACTAGAGAATGTAACGTCTTCAGAAAGTACAGTAGCTAGCCAGTGGAAAGGTCTGGGGATAGTGGAGTTCTCCTAGTCAATAGCCCTGCTGGCTAGTGGCTGCAATATTTAATTTTGACCCTGCAATGAGAGTGTCCCCACCCTACCGACACAATATCAGTGTTCCCACCCACAATGCCATTATCCCAACCCCACAACACACTACAGCCAGTGTCCCCACAATGCCAGCGCCACCCCAGCAACATAATTCCAGTGTCCCCACCCACACAAGGCTAGTGTCCCTCCCTAACAACACACCACGGCCAGTGTTCTCCACAACACAAAATGCCAATGTATACACCCCACCGACACACCGCAAGCGGAGTACTCCACTCCACGGACAGTGTCCCACCCCACCGCACATAAACACACGGCCAGTGTTGCCATACCACCATGACCAGTGTCCCCATGCCAACATGTTAAATCCCCACCCCACCCTGACCAATGCCTACTGCACCAACAATGCCAGTGTCCCCACACCAACATGACCAGTGTCCCCTTCCCACCCCACACCACCAAAATGACCAGTATCCCACCCTAGCCCGCACCTCCCCAGCATGACCAGTGTCCCCACCCCACCAACATGACCAGTGTCCCCACCCCACACACAAAGCCATGGTGTCCCCGTACCACCACGGTCCATGACCAGTGTCCCCACCCTACACCACCAACACGATCAGTGTCCCAACCCCACTGCAGCATGACCAGCAGTTTCCCCAACCCAACACAACCAGTGTTCCTACCCCCACACCTCCCCAGCATGACCAGTGTCCCCACGGCATCCTACCAGCACAACCAGTATCCCCATCCCTTCCAGCCAATGCAACCCTACCCCACATCACCAACATGACAATTGTCCCACCCCAACACCACAACCAGTCTCCCCACCCCCACAACCAGTGTCTCCACCCCAATGAAGATTTTCACCACCCCAACACAACCAGTCTCCCCACCCCAACATGACCAGTGTCACCATCCAACCCCACCACATAATCACCAGTGTTCCCACTCCAGCAATCAGTGTCCACACTCCAACCCGCCACCACAACCAGTGCCCCCATCCTACAACAACAACATGACCAGTGTCCCCACCCCACACCACCACCAACACAGCCAATGTCCCCACCCAACTTAACCACCATGACTAGAGTATGAACCCCACACCACACCACCACCTTGGTCAAAGTCCTCAGCCCATAATCCACCAAGGCCATCAACACAGACAGTCCAACCAACCCAACAACACAGACAGTCCCACCAACCCACCAACAGAGACAGCACCTGAACCCTACCCAAATAGATACATGTGTCACCCTGCACAGGCAAAATTCACCAGCTACCACCCCCAGCAGCATAAACAGTCCTTAACCGACAAGGCCAGCACCCGCCACCCTACCAACACAGCCAGCCCTGCAGTGACATTGATTGTGGAGGTCAGTGAGGTCCCGATCCAACCATCCAACTATGAAAATGATATATATCCATCAACCCCACCCCCTCAACACATGGCCAGCAACCCCTGCACCTCAGACACATGGCCAGCAACCCCCAAAACACTCACAGCCAACAACCCCCCCAAAAAAGTTACACAGCCAGCTATTCCCTCCGCAGACGCATGGCCAGCAACATAATTTTAGCAGCTAAGTAACAGTAGTTCAGTGTATTTGAATGCATGTTTCACTGCAAGATTTTGGCAAAAGCTAGTAATTCGTCTAACTGTACAATGGGATATAAAAAAGGGAACATGAAAGCCCTCCCTTTTGAGGTGTTTGCCGGGTAACAGGTATAGGACAGGAAGGAGTCTGTCCATTTCACCCCCATCAGTGTCCCACAGTGAATCGATATGGGGAGAAATTAACCAATACTTACAGCCACTTAGAGGATGAGGGGGAAATAATAATGTTATTACACATTATCATTATTGATCCGAGTATAGCTGCAGGCAGCTGGGCAACAGGTTAGTGGGTCAGATACCTCAGCAGTGCACATTACTTTCCAAAGAGCTCAGAACTGTGTCAAATAGGGGATCGATGAATTAAACATTTAAAGTTTAAAACAGAAAGAGCTCTAGAGTGCACCACCTGGGATCACTGCATTAAAAATATTTAATTCTGCACCACACAGAGTTAGTCGGTCTGCCCCACCCCTTAAGGCCCGCATACACACAGGTGGAAATCCATAAACTTTAATCATAAGCCATATAGAGGATGAGGGGGAAAGGAAAACATTTTAAATTTTCCTTACAGAGAGATAAGAAGAGGGCAGCAGAACAGGAAAGTAGTTCAGATCCCTCGGCATTTCTTTCCAAAGAGCTCCAGACTGTGCCAAACTAACATTTAGAGTTACTACAGAAAGAGCTCCAGAGCTCACCACCGGGGATTACTGCATAAAAATATGAATTCAGCTCAGTCTGAGGTTTTCTGCACAAACAGCCAGCCACCCCTAATCCGTAAAGGGCCGTACTCACTCAGGGGATACTGGATACACATACGAGAGGAAATACTTCAAATCCAAAAATGTTAACATATTTCATAAGCCAGATACATACAGGAAGAGGGGGAAATTAATGAGATTATAGCTACGGGCAGGGGGAAATAGGAAAGAGGGTCAGATCCCCCAGCAGTACATTTCTTTTCAAAGAGTTCCAGACTGTGGGGATCACTAAATTAACATTTAAAGTTACTATAGAAAGTGCTCCAGAGTGCACCTCCTGGGATCGACTGATTTTGCTTCAGCTGTCTGCACTGCAAAGATCAGTCAGTCCACCCCATAGCCCATACCGCTCACTCACTCGGCAAACATGAGAAAGGGGATCGATGACTGCATTACACCGCATACAGATTTAAAACACACAACACACACGTTTAAAATCCTGATTCCACAACTTACCTGTATTAATAATCTTGAATGAAAAAAGGAAGACTGGCTGGGTCTGAGCTCAGAGAATTAGTTCTGTAACCGAAGGGCAAAGCATCACAGCGGTGAGCACAACAGTGAGCACAGACAAGAAAACAGAAGTACACTGTCTGGTGCTTTTAAACTCTGCAGTTCACGGACACTCTGTGAACAAATGCTAGTTCCATTTGGCACGAAATACCATGGTCCAATCAGGAACTGTTTGTACTTTTTTTTCTGCACATATGGAAAACAAGTGTCCTTGGTTTTAATGTTGGCAGGAGAGGGAATGGCTTTTTATTTTTAAACAACTCACATGAATAATGAATACAGAATATTTCAATTACTCAAATACTGAATATTCAGCTGAATATTCGAAAAAATTATATTCACACAGCCCTAATAGAAACATTGTGGCTCTATTTGTAGGCTTGCAGAGGAAGAAAGATCAGGAGGAGGGTGGTATACTGACCGCCCAACCAGGGTGAGAACAAGGATAGAGAGCTGAGTTCCCAGTTGAGGATCACAGCCAGAAAAGGGAGGTGGTAATGGTGGAAGATTTTAACCTGCTTAAAGTGGACTGGGCTATTCCCACTACATCCAGTGCCAGAAGTCAGGAAATCCTAACAGCAATCCAGGATGGCTTCATGACTCTGTGTGTGACCAATACCACCAGGGTGGGAGCAATTCTGGATCTAGTACTCACCAGTGGGGAGCATGTACAGGAGATCACAGTTAGGGAACCCCTGGGCAGAAGTGACCACAATACAGTGTGGTTCAGGCTGGACATGTGCAAGGATCACATCCCCACCAAGACCAGAACATTGGATTTCAGAAGGGCAAATTATAAAAAGATGATAGAAGTGCTATGGGAAAACCTGGAGAACATAGAGGAGGGTGTGGGGGTGGACCAATTATGGACCATCATTAGGGAAGGGGTCCATTCAGAAGGCCACAAGCAGTTGTATCAAATTGAGGATGAAAAATTAAAAGTCAGACCACCAAGCTGGTTTAATGGGAGGTGGCCGGAGTGGTAAGTGAAAAGACGGCAGCCTATAGAAAGTTCAAAAGAACATCAATGGAAGAGGATGAGAGAGAATATCGGAGGCTAGCTAAGGTGGCAAGAAGGGAGGTGCAGCAGGCAAAGGCACAGAAAGAGCTCCAAATAACCAAAAGATTAAAGAATGGAGAAAAGGCCTTCTTTTGCTACATAAGCAAAAGGAGAGATAAAAAGGATGGCATTGTTAGACTAGAGGAAGGGGAATGGTTCGATTGATAAAGAGGAGGGCAAATCAGAGGTATTAAACACATACTTCTGCTCTGTCTTTACAAAGGAAAAGGATGGATATGTGCTCACATGCATGGAGAAGGAGGGAGGAACAGGAGAGAAGCCATATGGATAATTGAGATTGAAAGAGTGAGGAGGGCTGATGGACCAGAGGGTGGACAAATCACCCAGGCCATAAGAAATACATCCTAGGGTGCTGAATGAGTTAGCAGAGGATCTAGCGGGCCACTGGCTCTTCTCTTTAATAGATTTCTGAGCCAGGGTAGTGCCGCTGGAGTGGAGAATGGCACATGTGGTGCCACTCACAAGAGCAGACCCAAGGATGACCCAGGTAACTACAGGACAGTCAGCCTGACTGGAGAAGTATGTAAACTCATGAAGACCAAACTAAAGGAAAGGCTGGTGAGGTACATAAAGGAGAAAGAATGGTCAGGACAAAAGACATCACTGGTTTGTGGTAGGTAGAGTGTGTCAAATGAACCTGATCATGTTCTTCAGTTGGGTCACGAGGGCAGTGGACAAAGGCCAGGCAGTGAACATCATATACCTGAATTTTAGCAAGGCTTTTGATTCTGTACCACACAAAAGGTTGATAATGAAACTGAGGGATCTAGGGGTGGGGGAGAATATGGTATGATGGTTGAGATCCCAGAGCAGAATGGTTGGGGTGAGTTCTCCAGCATCAAGGAGGTCACCAGCAGGGTCCCACAGGGATTGGTGCTGAGGCCAGCGTTGTTCCATGTCTTCAAAAATGACATTGGGGAAGGCATTAAAGGAAAAATGTGCCTGTTTGTGGATGACACCAAACTCTGTGGGAGAGTGGACATCAAGGAGGGGATACAGGACATGAGAGAGGACCTCGCCAGACAAGAGACGTGGTCAGGAATCTGGCAACTTGATTTCAGTGCCAAAAAGTGCAAAGTGATGCACATAGGGGCCAAGAACCCTAGGACAGAATACTACATCGGAGGGGTTCTGGTAATTGCTTTTTAAGAGGAAAAGGATCTAGGGGGAATGATTATGAGTGTCCTGAAACACACCTCTCAGTGTAATAAAGCAGTGCTGAAAGCATAATAGGATGCTGGGTGTATTGCAAGGGGATTCAGTAGTAGACAGTGAGGTTATTTTAGCATTGTACAGGTCATTGGTGAGACCACATTTAGAATACGATGTTAGGTACTGGAAGTCTTACCTTAAGAAGGACATTGGCATGCTGGAGGGGGTCCAGAGTAGAGCAACTGAGTTGATCAAGGGGCTACATGATCGGCCCTATGAGGAGAGGCTGGGATTCCTGGAAATGTACTCCCTGGAAGCGATGATGCAAGGGGTGATATGATACAGATCTTCAAGTACATGTAGGGAATTAACAGAGTGAAAAGGGAGGGTCTGTTTAAAATGAGTGACAACAGTACCACTGGAGAACAGAGCCTAAAATTGATGGAGGAAGGTTCAGAAGCTATGTGCGGAAACATTTCTATATGGAGAGGGTGGTGTCCACCTCAAATGAGCTGCCAGAGAAGGTGGTATCAGCAAGACAGTGGGAGCATTCAAGAGAGCCTGGGTCAAGCAGAAAAGGTACCCTTGGGACCAAGGAAGGGGAGAAGGGGAAAGAGGGATGGAGGGATGGTCGGGGAAGTAGCATCATTGGCATAAATTGTAAGGTCAGAACCTTCATCACTTACCAACCAGATGTGATAGACCAGGTGGTCTTCTTCTTTTGGCTTTTTTTATAAGTTCATATGTTCATAGTTGAAAACCTATGTTTTATAATTGTATACCTTCTCTGAAATACTTTCATGTTGCTGGCTATTTTATCTGCTTTCTTTCTTAGTAGAACTGACATGCATGCTAATGGTGTCATTATATCCAATGTTGTTTTGTTTCAAGTCCCTGATCTGCTCTTATTGCATATTTTCTGAACATTAAGAACACTCCCAAACAGTGATGCCACCTAAGATGCAATAGACTCCTCTTTTCCCATTGCATCATGAGTGGCTAGACTATGTTGGGGGTGTTCCCAAATCAGCGAAAGATGCAGTGAGAAGTGATTAAGTATTTTAAACAGACATATTTTTGTGTTGTAATACCAGTATGATGTGCAGTCCATTTATCACATTTGAAAAGAAACAAGGAATGAGAATCAAACTAACTGCAACATCAGCAGTCTGTTTAGAATGTGACCAACTGGGAGGGTGCCCAACATGGCCACAGGCAGAGCTGCTTCTACATTGAGCTCCACATAGTGTTCTGCAAAATCAAGTGATATCTGTGATTTTTTACACATCTTTTCCACTTTAAATGTAATGTCAAATAACAGAAAGACTAAGGTAACAACCTTATCTGATGAATGTGTGCCTCCATGTATCAGACCACTGGAAAAGTCTTTAGATTGGAAGCAGGCTCAGAGGGTGTCAGAAGAGCCTGGGGAATGCTCCAGTTCTGCTGTAGGAATGCTGTCAGTAAACCCACGACAGTCCATAAATGTTCCATATATGTAAGCTCACCAAACAACTTAAACATTCTTGAGCTCCTGTCAATACACCAGACACTGCAATCAAATCTGATGCTGGTAAAAACAAAAGATCTGGTCTGGGAATTGCTTGTCATCAGAATCACTTTCTCATTCTTTTCTAAGCAGTAATTTTTGGTAAATGTGCCTTAGCCATATTGATCTCAGTGCTGGCAGACTACTTTCAGTTTTTCCCTGATTGTAGTAGGTGGGGGTAGTAGCACTCTTAAAGTGGTAGCTGGCTGACTGTCTCTCTCAGACTGGCTGTCCTCTGCTATGGCCTGGTGCTGTTTTTGTTTTCATAGAAACATAGACTTAGTGGGCAGATAAGGACCGCTTGGCCCACCCAGTCTGTCCATTTCCCTACCTACTGGATAAGCTGCAGATCCTTGTTAACCAGCAACCTACTTCCTCCTACCCTCCCCACTAGAATTCCCTTATGTCTGTCCCATAAATTCTTGAATTCCACCACTATTTTTGACCCCACGTCCTCCTCAGGAAGGCTGTTCCATGCATCCACTACCAACCTCAGTAAAAATACTTCCCTATATTGCCCCTGAGCTATGCCCCCTCTATCTTCAAATTGTGCCCCCTTGTTCTTACACATCTCTTTTCTGAAAGATGCTGCCCTCTTGGACTTTATTGATTCCCTTGAGATACTTAAATGTTTCTATCATGCCCCCCTCTCGCTCCTTTCCCCAAGGGTATACATGTTAAGCTTCTTTAGTATCTCTTTGTATGGCTTCTGGTGTAGACTCTGCACCATTTTAGTTGCCCTCCTCTGGACTGCCTCCATCCTATCTATGTCCTTATGGAGATAAGTCTCCAGAACTGCACACAGTATTCCAGATGGGGTCTCACCAACTGTCTGTAAAGAGGGATAACAACTTCCTGTTGTCTACTGGTGATGCCTCTCCCTATGCATCCCAGTATACCCCAGCCTTTCTTACTGCCTTCTCACATTTGCTTGCCTACCTTTAAGTCATCTGATATGACTACCCCCAAGTCTCTTTCCATTTCTGTTGTTGCCAGTACCTCCCCCCACATTGTGTACTGTTCCCCTGGGTTTTTGTTTCCCAGCTGCATTACTTTACACTTCTTTGCATTGCATCTAAGCTGCCATACTTTTGATCATTCCTCCAACCTTGCCAAGTCCCTTCTCATCCTTTCCACCCCGTCTTGTGTATCAGCCCTGTTGCAGATCTTTGTGTCATCTGCAAAAGGCATACTTTCCCTTCCAGTCCCACTGTCTTCTTCTTCATTACTTAATTCAATAGACATTCACAGTGGTGCCTGTGACTGTTGAGAAATAGAAATCACTACTCTTAATAACTTATACACAGTATTAGTATTACTTTCTTAAATGTGAGAAATAGAACAGTGATTAGAGAGCATTCTGGGAGTTACTTGCTTTTTGACAAAACAATCTCACAGACAGTATGTGGTGGTAGCTGTCAGAGTTTCATGGTTCACACTGGTGCTTTAACCACTAAGCTATAAGGGCTGGTCAAGAGTTCTGGGACTTGCCTGCCACTGGACAAAATCATCATCATCATCATGTTGGAGGTTGGTGGCAGTAATACATATTATGGCACTGGCACTTCCAGTAAGCTTCATCCACAGTCATATTGCTCATGCCTCTCATCTCATTTCACTAATCATGCTGTTTATTACTACTAAGCAGTGGTTTAATTGTTTTTCTACAGATATGTTGATTAAAAGCAGTTTAAAATTATTTTTAACATACGGTTACCATGAAACAGTAAAGGGTATAAAGGTTTGATAAGGTTTGATAAGGATCTGAACCTTGTTTGCTTATCAGAACCTTTTAGAACCTTAGAAACCTTTGAGGTTCTCCCATCCCTATTCCTCAGTCACTTTGGGAAATAGGTGGCAATAATGAGTCCATGTCTTAAGGCAAGGTAACAGCTGGTTAACAATAGTAAGACTACAAGTTTAATTATCTATTTATTAGCTACATCGGCATTACAAACCTTTGAGTTAGAGACTCATTTTCAAAGGCTCCATGTCAAATTATCAATGACAATCACAGACAGACTAACAACCACACAGATATGAAGGCATTTTGATACACAGCACAGTTTTACGATTATGGGCAAAAATGTTGAGTCCTGTACAGAGAGGTAGCTAAGAGTATATCTGAGTTTAGAGAACAATCAAGTCATATACATTGAGGTAGCTAGGGGAAATAATAATTGAGGCTACTACACAACTGCCAAAGGTGTGTCCCTCCCCATCCAAAAAGGCTTCACCTGTGATGCACGTCTTAACCTGCTGTGCTTTCACAATTTAATCTTTAATGGATTACACAAAACGAAAATGGCCTTGTAGTTGCATAGGAAAAGGCTGGTGGCACTGCAGAAAGGAGGCTACTACACAACTGCCACAGGGTTGCCCCCTCCCTCCAAAATGGGTTCACATGTGGCACAAACCTTTACTGGCTCTGCTGTCACAGCTTGTTATTTATTGGACTACAAAAAACAAAAAAAAATGGTCCTGTGCTTGTGTGGAAAATGACTGATGAGGCTGAAGACTGGGGTTACTGTGCAGCTGCAAAACGGCTGTCCCTATCCCCAAAAAGGTTTCACACTTGAACCAATCCTTTACTGGCTCTGCATTCACAGTGTTATTTTTTATTTGTTTACTAGAGTACACAAAACAAAAATGGTCCTGTACTTCAGTGGGAAATGGCTGCTGGTGCTAATAATGGGGACTACCATGCAACTGCCAAAGGGATATACCTCCGACCAAAAAAGGCTTCACATATGGTGCAAGCCTTTACTGGCTTGGCTTTATTTTTAATTGGACTACACAAAATAAAAATGACTGCATAAATGGGAAATGGCTAGCGATGCTGCAGACGGGAGACAATGCAACTGCGAAAGGGCTACATCTCCTACCTAAACTGGATTCACCCCCCACCCACACATACACGCACATATGCATGCACACAAACACACACACATGCGCTGCACACACACACACACACACACACACACAGTCTCTATTGTAAAATAAATGTAACCTTTTTTCTTCTTTCTTAGGTCTTTTTCTGTAAAATGGTACAATCTATTTTCTTTTTTGTTTAAATTATTTTATTAGTTTCTGTAAATGTTTTCTTGTAAAAAAAGACTTTCTCTAACTTTATTTTCTACAATTGTGCACTGCTGTTGTGCACTGTATAGAAAATACTGTTCTACTGTTTGTGCTGTGCACTTGTGTGAACACTGACAACACAGTTTCTAGTCCAAGCAGTCATCCCCATCTCCCTCTTGCTTTTTTTGGATTTTTTTTTTACTTTTATATGTTCTTTTTCAAATTCTCTTCTATTCTGCACTTTTCTGCATGCTAGAAAGTGAGTGCCCCCTGATACATGGTTTCTGTGACATAGTCTCTTTTCTTTTTTCTCTGTTCTTCTTTACTGCTCTTAATTTGCCTTCATAATCATTATTTTTCTCAAACTCTTTAATTTTCATCTCCACATCTGCAGACTGCAAGCGTTCAGGCCTCTGCACCCCCTCCCCCAACACACACAGTCTCCTCTCTAGTCAATGTTTTGTTATCTTTCCTTTGCTATATTGTAAAGTTTTCATTTTTTTCTTTTTAGTTAAAAAACAAACTTTTTTCTCCTCCTTTCCTGTCTGTCCCCAGCTCCTCACTCCTTTCTTCTCCTTGCTTTGTCTTTTTGAGTGCTGCTAGAGGTGAATGGCAGTAACCAGAAAATTCAACTCCTTCCCCACTGCTTGTTGAGCTGGAATGGTATTGAGGCATCGGTACCAGAACCTATGGGCGTAGGAGTGCTGCAGGTGCCCATTTTTGCCCATGAACATTTAAAGTGCACTTTGCTTACAAACATTACCTTTTGCCCAGTGCCTTTTGATCTTCAGCACTCACCTTTCCCCATGTTCCAGTACCCATGTATCAAGGCAGAGTCACATGGCTATATATATATATATATATATATATATATATATATATATATATTCCCAAGTCACCTTGATCTCTCCTCAGCCTCCTAAGCCTGTCACATGACGGCACTCAAGCTGGGAGGCTGGGGTGGTATTAAAAATAATGCACCTGATCTGACCTGGCAAGAATCAGTTCAGGTCTCATGAAAACCAAGCAGCATACATTTACGGTGGCCAAGTTTTCTACAGAGAGATTCTTCATGTCACTATTTATAACTACAGCTTTAATATTTCACATATGATTCATCATGTTTATTATCATGGAAAGTAATGCTGATCTTGGATTTGTGAACAGGTCTCAATCTGAGCATATAAATTTTGCCTTGGGCGATGAAGGAATTCAGTGAATCACCTCTTCCTCATTAGATGCACAATCAGAGTTCCTAGTAGTTTGGTTTCCTGGTTTCACCTCAACGGCAGTGTTTCAGCTCCTGTTATGGGAAAACTCTTTGATGGTAGTGTTGTTTGAGAGGGCACTGAAGAGTGAATGAGGAGATCCCAGGTTTAAATCCCATCACAGCCACTCACTACTCAGATGGTCATATGTGTATCATGTGACTTCCTGTCATTATTCCACCCAGAGGTAAAATGGGTTGACAGCAGACCTCCACTACAAAAGTAATGTTGCTCCAGCCTGTTGGCACAGTGGTAGCACTACTGCATGCAATGCCAGTGACCCAAGTTCAGGAATGAACTCTTGTCATCAGGGACCAGCTGAAAGAAGGAGGTTGGAGCATTCAGTAGACTGTTCTTCTCCTTCAGTGGGGAGGCATGCTTGATCCCCACTTGACAGCCACCTACTGAAGGATGGGTTGTAGCCATTGAAGCAGCTGCAGCAAGGGAAGGTGGGATGTGACTGATGTCAGCATGACTCTCTACTGTATGGGTACATTCTCTCTGTGTGATTTATGGCTGCTTTCTGGGGAACAAAAAGTGGAAAATCAACAATGGCTGGTCATATGAAGGCCTGCCCTGCTCCCACATCCATATTGGACTCTTTTCATGACCACTGGAGGCACTTCCTGGCTTTGCCTACCATGTGGGTGGCTGGGAAGTGTGGGAAGGAACCTGTCAGGTTGCTGAAGTCAGATGCAGCATCAGGCAGCAAGTTGAGGGGGCAATGAAGCAGTGTGTTGTATGTGGCTAGAGGTATCACAGTGAATCAAGAAAAGGATACCTCAAGGAAAGAAGGTGGAATGTGTCCTCAGCCAGAAGGCTAGTCAGCATAAAGAGAACTAAAAAATAAATAAAGAGATGTTGCATCTCAACTGGGGTTATAAATAAATAAAAAATACTACTTATATTATAAATCACTTAAGGGATTTCAGCAATTAGAACTGCAGGCTCTTATACTGCATACAGTTGTCATTTCATGCTTGAATGTAAAATAGAGCGACACATGTGCCTTTTAAATTAGACAAAAACAAATAGACTGGAAAACTCATAAATCACGAAAGGCAAGTTGAATGACTTTTAACAGGTGCTGCAAGGGCTGTCTTTGTAGTTAACAAGATAGCATCTCACCAGGTTGTGGCAGGCAGAGCTGCTCAGCTTTGCTTCACAACCCTCTTGCTTAAACAAAAAAGTAATTTGAAACTCCTCCGGAGTTATTTCCTATAGAAGTTTGCCGTGTCCTCAGATGGAAATTATGTCAGTAAATTATTTAGGTTCCAAAGACTAGCAAATCACATTTCAATAATAAATACAACTAACAAGCCAGAAAGGGAATATACTAAATCCTGTCATAAAACAGGTTAGATAGACTTCTGATGTTTTCTGCTTACAAATGCCTGGTATATTTTTGGCTATCCCCCCAAGTAGTTGGTTACAATCAAGGCTTTTTTGACACTTGAGTGCAGATAAAAAAGAGTTTCTAATTGCACTGTTGTCGACACTTAAACTACTTCAAAGAAGTTGTGTAAGTAACTTGCCTTTGTGCCTACTCCAAGATTTTAGCTGTCAGGTCACTTAAACAGGGTGCCAGAAGATAGTAAAAGGTACAGGGAGCTGAGGATTGGAGGGGAACTTATTAGGGTACAAAGAGCACTTTTTCTAAACCTTTTTTTGCTATACGGAAATACAGTAAATGCACATTTATGATGAAGATCGTAATGTTAAGAATGCTGTTATACCATATAGTAATTTTTAGTAAAGACTATTAAAAGCTCACCTGCTGACCCATTACCTCTGAAAGCCCCGCATGAAGTCTGAACCAACCACTACTTAACCTGATATAGTGGCCACCCAGGTGAAAATGGAAGATGGCACAGTAATGGGTCTGCGTCAACTCACTCCCAACAATTCGTCCCCACTAAATCCACCTCCGATAACCCGCTCCTTCATGAATTCATTCCTGGTACATTCGTGCCAGTCAATATGCTTCCGTTCAAGCTCCTGCTGCTGCTGTCAAAAACAATAGTGCTACAACTTGTACTTCAATAGTTCATAACTGCTGTCTGGTAACAGATTCCAAACTTTTGATTTGCTCTCCTGATCTCCAAGTCACCACTGACTATTTTAAAAATACTGCAATGACGAGACTGCTGACTGCCAGAATGACAAAACCATGTGGTGCAGTCCCTCGGATCACTCACCTGAACCCACTAATGGCCAGCTCATAACCCACCTCCAGCTCTTAAACAGTAATACAGTAATACAAAAAAAAAATATTCTATATTTAAATAACTCTGGTTCCCTCTTTAAAATTCCAACAAACCAGCATACTGCAATGATGACAATGCCACCCACCAGAACACCAAAAATCATACAGTGCCAGCTACTTGCAAAGAATCACCAAACATGGTACACACTTTCCTTCTAAGCATTTCTGAGACAAGAATCACACCTAAATGGCAAATAACCTTTCAGGTGTGTAGCTGCTCCCTTTAATAGGTGCCAATAGCATGGGGTACAACAGTTAGTTAATGTCTGGCCCAAGGAGCCCAAATCATAATGAAATACATGGTTAGTTACTGTGATGAGTGCCAAAACACAACGCCCATGTAGAATGGGTAACCTTCTACTGGTCCCCTCACTTTTGCACTTTTGAAAATAGCGGGACTTGCAGCAGCTCCTTGTGTCTCTGCCACTTGGTAGACTTCTGTGACACAAGCAAAGCTCTGCTCCCAGGCTGCAGCTTCTGTGAATCTCCATAAAGAGGTACTGTGCATTCTCCGATAGGGGTTATATACAACCCTAAATATTCTTTAAAGTATATTTGCACTCAAAGGGTTAATTTAACCCTTTGTTTTCTGAAATATCCTTGAAATGTTGATAAGGTGTTTCTTGTTTTTTTTCTGTGTGAATGCGGGAGTGAATTGATGGGGGAAGGGTTGGGCATGGAGCGAGTTTGCAAGGAGCGAGATGTCAGAAGCCAGTTGTCGCAGAGCCAGTTGTCGGGAGGGAATTGACATGCTCCCCATGGTAATAGTATGTGTATAATCAGTCTCAAACATACAGTTTTCATAAAAATGTGTTAGGAGTTTTGGTCTGCTGACTTCAGGATAGAAAGTTACAGGGACACTGTCAACCCTCTTAGGCCTCAGAGTGTCTATAGTTTAAAAAACACATTTTGTGATTGTTCACACACTATAGTTGATGCAGCTGGTAGTTTGATTCAGATTCCTTTTTTCTTTTAAAATGTGAAAACCTGACTGCCCACCATACTGGTTTTTGCCATGCAAAAACATGTCTGTTTACATTTCTTGACCAGCTCCCAGTACATCTTTCCTGGACTCAGGAACACCCACAATGTAATCTAGCTATTCATTATGCAGTGGGAGTGGAGGAGACTATTGTATTATGAGTGGCTGCACTATGTGAGGGTGTTTCTAATGTTCAGGAAGTGTGCACTACAGTAAAAGTAGTTCAATGAATTGAATCAAAACAAAGCGGAGTATAGCTACACATTACCATGTATTTTGGTTCTAATAAGCAAGAAGGCAGGAAAAAAACAGCAATGAATTTTTAGAGAAAGTAAGCAATCATAGAATGTTGGTTTATACCTAAAAATAATATGTTGAAAAAGTGTTGACAGTGTCCCTTTAGCCCAACTACCAGCTGCAACCGCTGGTGGGGGAGGGACTACACATGTTTTACTCATGATCTGTCTACTTTTCACATATTCTAGCACCATCTCTGTACTGTATGTATTTTGCTTTCCTGTGTGATTACACTCTATTTTTGCTCTGTATAGTTTTGCATTGGATTTTTAAGCTTGTTTACTTCTCACAGCTCCTCCTCCACCAGGTCACTTCTGAAAATGAGCCTCTGTCTCGGCAGCTTGCTCATCCCAGCTACCTAGAAGTTTAAATGAACACCCACAGCACTGGGTGAAGGTACAGTAGGAGGTAACATGTCTAAGAAATCATGGGGAGGGGGTTGAGACAAGCAGAGGATAAAATCTTTATGGGAGAAAGAAATGCAAACATCAAAGAACAAAACAAATCCTGACCTGGCCATGTTCAAGGTCCCAGGTTCAAGGCAACCTCATTTCCTCATGTAAACAAAGTTGGGTGGCATCATACATGCATTGGCACATGGGCTCTGACCTCCCATTCATACGCACATCATCACACTTGGCAGTCTGTTCAAAAGAGGCACAAG
Source organism: Neoceratodus forsteri (assembly GCA_016271365.2). Classification (NCBI taxonomy): domain Eukaryota; kingdom Metazoa; phylum Chordata; order Ceratodontiformes; family Ceratodontidae; genus Neoceratodus; species Neoceratodus forsteri. Next base: position 270,935,499 of record CM057453.1, read on the forward strand.
CCTGAGATGCCACTGGGATCAAATCAAAGTCATTTATACTGTTCCTCATTAGGCAAACTGTCCCATTTTGTTCTCTTTTTTAGCCATAGCAATGTAACTCTTTCATGTCCATGTAGGCAGGAGATGACCTTCCTTAACACTGGCAGTGTATGTGGCATGCCTTACACATGCATGTTCCTCTCATTTCTGCAGGGTTTACAGTAGCTACCTTGTGACCTGAGGCTGGAGGTAATGCCCTTGTGCTCCAGATTTTACGTAAAGTAGTGTAGTAGGCAACTGGGGAGCATTCTATACCACAGACCAAGCAAAACATGACAAATTCTCTCACTATAGTGTTCCCCTCCCCACCCGCAAGTTCACCAGAGAAGCAGTAAAGGAGCAGTGCTCCTATCCACCCTGTATCTGCCCAGCTACCGTGTAATGCACCTGCCCTGTACTTTACCTACCCTACACTGTACTTGGCTCACACTGCAACTGCCCCATGCTGTACCTGTCCTGCTGTTTACATCCCTTATGCTGTACCTGCCCCAGCACTCTACCTGCCTATGTACTGTACCTACCCCAAACTGTTCCTGCCCATGCAATGTACCTGCCCCCACACCATACCTAGCCCCACACTGTTCTTGTCTACACTGTACCTGACCCCCTCTGTACCTGCCTCCACAGTGCATCTGCACCCACACTGTAAGTAATAGAGGGTTTTCAGTCTCCAGTGCTATCAGTCCCATAAGTCGCCTTGCACCAAGGGCACTAATCATACCACAGTGTGGTGAAGCTTGCACTGTACCTGCCCTGTTCATGGCCCTACAAACAAACTGGGCTTCAGCCTCAAGTGCTTTCAGTCGCTTTCCTTTTATCAGCATTAAATGCATTACACAGTAGGCACACCTGCATGGCACCTGTCTATCTGGGTAAACAGAGGCTTCAATCTCCAGTGTTGTATGTCACACACCTTCGTCAGAATAAAATACTTTACCAAGTGATTAAATCTGCACTGTACATGCCCTGTTGATGGCCCTACAAACAAACAGGGAGCTTTAATCTCAGTGTTATATTTGAACAGTCCCTCATTTTCCACAAGCATTAAATACATCACACAGGGAGAACACTTTGTTTATTTAGTTATTTATGTGTGTATGTATTGCTTTATTAAAATGTTGATGACCAGGAAGGCCCACTGAGACATGCAAGTTGCAAAATACAATACGCAGGAGAAAATACCAAGTAAATAAAGATATTCTACATACAGTGAACATTAGTTTATCACAAATTTGAGTAGACCTGCATGATGCCTGTCATTTTGGGTAAACAGAGGGCTTCAGTCTCCAGAGCTTAGATCCTCACCATTCACCTGCATTAAATACATCACACTGTGGGGAGCCTTAGCTACCCTGTACTTGCCTGCACTCTCTGTGTAGATAAAGAGAGGCTTCAGTCTCCAGTGCTGCTAGCCTCCACCTTTCACCAGCAACATAGACACTACAGAGTGATTAAGTCTTATGTTGGAGTCAGTATAGCACAATGGTCAAGGACACTGATGTACAAACCTGGAGAACTGGGTTTTAATCAACAGCACCAACTTTCATACCGTGTGACCCTGAGCAAGTTACTTAACTTCCTTGTGCTTGAGGCCACACTAGGAAAAACTTAGGCTTAGTGTGCTTTTGCTGGTTCAACAATATTCCTTTCCTAAGTCTGCACTGACCTGCCCTCTCTACATCTCTGCTTACAGGCAAACATACAGCTTCAGTCTCCAGTGCTGTCAGTTCTTCACTTGTCAGAAGCACTAAATACATCACACTGCGGGGAAGCTTGCATTGTACCATCCTGCATCATCTCTGACCCTGTAGCCAAACGGAGGGTGTTACTTTCCAGTGCTGTCAGTCAATCACCTTTCACCAGCACTAAATACATCACACTGTAGGGAAAAAGCCAGCACTGTCTCTGTCCTAGCTAAACAGAAGACTTTCATTTTCAGTGTTGTTAGTCTCTTGCCTTTCACCAGAAATGAATACATCACAGCAAGTCTGCACTTTACCAGTCCTTATTACACCACTTCACCTCTGCCTACAGACAAACATAGGCTGCAATAATAATAATAATAAAAAAAAACATTTTTATACAGAACAACTCCAGCAGTCAGAAGTAAGCTGTTTAGAGAGGCTTGGGAGGATTTCAAATAGAGCAACAGCCAGAAGCAAATGCATAAAATAACCAAAATAATACTCCTCATTTTCATTAGTGCCCAGCACCCCTGCAGGAAAATGCAACATTATGCTTATTTTCAGTTGCAAACAAATAAGTCTTTGCCTCTCGAAACTGGCAGCCTTACCTTAATATGCACCACAACAGATTCCAAAAAACACATTCTCCAGCTAGCAGGACACTTGTAAGGGTTAACATGTACCACAGCAGATTCAAAGAAACACATTGTCAGGCTAGCAGGACACTTGTAAGGGGCCTGGAATTTGGATTCCTTTTCTTAACTATCAGATGTTATTTATGTTAGAAGCACTTGACACTTCCTGAGACAGCAAATCACCTCTTGTGTGTGCATTGGAACTTAATTAACTTTGTCATGCTAGATAGAACTTATGTTTCTCAGGTTTGCTAGACACATGTAAGGGGGCTGGAATTTTGAGTTGTTGTCTTAGATGCTATATTGTTGTTTATGTTAAAAGCACTTCACAGTTCTTGAGTTCCAGAAACCCAGCAGAAAGAAGGGAGTATTTCATTCAGCTGGTGTAGTGATTTCAAGTTCTGGAAGTATACACTGAAAAATACTAGAATTTGTGCTCGATATCCCATTTTCCAGCTACAGCAAGATGGCTGCAGACTCGTCCACAGCCATAAAAGTAAACCAAGTTCATACCATACTGAACTAACAACATAGAAGAAACGTCCGTCCTCTGTAACCTTGTTTCTCTAATCAATGAGACTCTGGCTGTAACACATCTGAAACTCTAACTGAGAGTTAAAGTGTATTTTCATCAGGAATTGTTATGTTATATAATCTTTGGAACCAGCAAATAAAACAACAAAGAAATAAAACAAAATCCTTACCTACCCAGTTTCCATTGTCCAAGGAAAATATTGACAGTTAAGATCATGCCTTTTACCACAATAGGTGGCCACTGTAGTTATTCTCCTACAATAGACTTATTAGAAGAAGCACTTGAAAAACTGTTGTCATGGACACAGTCTTTTCACTTGAAGTTTCATGCTTTGTCCCAAAATGTTGAACTCTTGCAGAGTGATACTAAGAAGAATTGAGGTACAGTAGAGGAGGTTTCAAAAGATGTTGAGTCAGTCAAAAAGGAAATGGAGGAATTAATGATTAAAATAGAGGCTGTTGAAGCTACTACCTCTAATCTGTTAAGGTACAATTTCACAATGTCTAGAAAAATAGAGTTGCTGGAGAACCAGCAATGTTGTAAGAGTCTGAGGTTCCTAGGTCACCTACATCATTGGAACAAGAATTTCAGACTTCCAGAGATTCGATAAAGGGCACATTTATTAATGCTGCTGACGTATCAGAAGAAAACCTATCATTAATAACTAGAACTTGCAGAATACCTCTAGACACTGTTCAGAATATAGCATCAAGGCTTTAGCCAATCTGCCCAATCATTACAACCCAATTTGGAAAATGATATATTACTACAAAATAAATCAACCATCATGGTGTACTTTGCCTTTGATATGGGCAGAGAATTGATTGTGCATGTCTCCAGACTTAATGTACCCTTAATGTATAAGTCAAATAGATTTTCAGTGTATCCTGATTATTCGTACTCCATACAACAACACAAACACCATTTCTTGTCCTATAGACAAGAATTGCTTGAAATGGGAGCACAATTTCAGTTCTTAGCTCCTGCTAAACTTAAAATTAATTTCAAAGGAGTCCAACATATATTTTTCAATGTAAATCAAGTATCAGATTTCATCAGATCCCAGGATACAGAAAAAGAGAGGGAAACAAAATCCCTAACACCTTCAGAAAAGGAGATGATGAACATGTGTATATTGGACTAACTGAATATTGAAACATTGGAAACTTATGTGACTCTTAAGATTTTGTTCATTGTTTTATTTTAATGTAATTTTTTTCTGCTAGAATCTAAAGCCAATAGGCAACTGTTTTTAAAATTATTTTCAGTGGAAAGTGAGGAGGCACTGGGAACTAAATATATTTTCCTTTATCTTTATGTATGGGTAGCTGCTGTTATACTTGTTGTGTACTGTCTAATAAGGAGTTTGATTTACTACTTGGTTTAATAAAATAAATCTTGACTATAATATTAAAGTCAGCAATGATAGCCTGAGATATGCAAATTGAATTAGTATACTCATGTAATATACCCCCCTCTCTCCAGCCTTATATATTTTAAAATAATTCAGTATGAGGTTCTATTTTTGTCAACTGTTGTGTCGGCAATGTGAATAATTTTTATATTTATGATGTATATAAAACAATAAGGGTGAGATATTCAGAAATGTGCCAAAGACCAGCGCAAGTCCGGTGCAGCGCAAGTCAGATGCACCATGGCAAACTGGGAGCCATATTCAGAAGATGTGCCACCAGAAAATCACCAGTGCAAGCTGGCTGAATATGGCAATGATGCACCATGGCACTACCAGAGATGTTCCAGTGCAACCATGGATGTGCAGAGCAAACCTGCAGAAACCCAGGAGCAGGCAAGTGTAACAGGTCCAGGGATACACAGCCAAGGAAGCACAGGGACAATGGGCACAGGACCCCACCTGCAGGGTACACCTGTGTACACAGAGGCACTGATCTGGATGGAACACAGGGCAACACATGATGGAGCACAGTCACCAGCTGATGTACTGTGCATTGCACCAACCACAGCTGGTCCACAGCCACGCAACAGGAGCATACTCCAGAACAGCACCCCAAAAGCCATTGGCAGCCTGACCAGCAGGTGACAGGTGGGACAATGGCGATGCAAGCCCGCCAGTGACGCCTTACCCATGCAGGCCAAAAGCTTCCAGCCATGGCCAATGCCTGTCCACAATGGGTGTTCACCCCATGTCCCTGGACACAAACACACCCATGCCCCACACCTCCACAGGCAGCACTGATGCCAGGCACTAAATGAGGCATTTCTCAGGCAGGTGATCACACCCCATGTGACTGGGAGTGCAACAGCGACGAGACATCCAAAACCCAGCAGTCAGACCAGACCACCAGGACACCTAGGTCCATATGCATCCCCACCCCCCACCTGACTGCCCACCCCTGACCACATCCCCACAGTGACCATGATAACACACAATAAACCCACCAAACCCAGTAGACAGTCCCCATCACCACCACGTGACACACCACTGGACACACCATGGAACCCTTGGGAACCCCACATGTGCACCCCTCACTGCGCTGACACCATGGACCAACACCTGACAACTACAGCATGGCTCCACATGCCACCCTCAAAGCAGACATGGACACAAGCATGTAGCAAAATAAATGCTCTATATGAATACAAAAGAACACAGTAATGAACAGTAACAAGGGTCAGAGACTGGGGAGGTAGACTGTAGGATCGGGACAGATAACAGAGGCTGTACAATAGGATGTGGGGATTGCAGGGAAATAGGGAAAGTGAGAGAAAGGGGGCTATATACAGACAAGGCCTATTGCCGTCCATGGACGAATGCCCCTTGCCACTCCAGTGCCCTCCTGACTGCTACTGTCTCCCTCAGGATGGACCTCATCACCAGTATGACCCTCCGAATCATAAGCAGGATCTGGTGCAGTATCCTCGGCTGTGTCTGTGCACCCCATCCTGCCGCTGGCTGTTGGCCACCTAGGGGAAGGGACAGGACAGACAATCAGTAATGCCCCAAAGACCCCTGCCCACCCACAGTGCACAGTGGACAGTGGGGTACACATCCCTGGAGAGACTGCAATGGACCCTAGCATGGAGGTCAATGGCAGCTATCCACACAGTACACCATGATGGTGCAGAGAGGCAGACGGTGCAGTTCAGCATGCATATGATCACATGGGGATGGTCACATGGCATAGAGTGAAGGCACTGCTGCAGCACACACGGTGGAAGCTGTGTGCATGCCCTCCCCCCCAACAGCCAGACATGGCAGCCAGGGGATGGGCCACAGTGGCATGTACAATGGACTGTGTGACATACATGTTCAGGCACATGGCTGAGGCAACCATGGCTGGACCCTGTCCCCACTGTTATCCCGCAGGGACACATACAAGGAATGTAGTAATGCCTACTTGCCCTACACTGTGTAGTGGGTGCTGCTGGCTGGTTTCTAGCGGGCTCTGCCCTGGCTGCTACGGCCACTCTGGCCCATCTGCGATCCTCTGGCCCTATGGAGAGAATGAAGAGAGGTGGACATCAGTACACAGGCATGTATGTAGACCCCCCACCACCACACAGCCCGCATGGTGCTGAGCGTGTCCCTGTCTGTCCTGAGGCTCCCATGCCAGCACGACTGCAACATGTGCAGCAGCCATGCACGATATGCAGTGCCTGCTAGAACAGTGTCATACCCTGCTGTGGACCATGCTGCGCAGCCCTACAAACACTACAGTATAGCACCCGGCATACATGCCACATGTGCACACCTACCTGGCTGTGGCACCTCATCATGCTGGATGTGTGCCTGCATCTGGCACAGACAGTCAGGGTCCCATTGCAAAAGGTCCCAGTACCTGTGGCAACACTGCTCAGGTGTTCTGGCCACACCCATCCTCCTCTTCAGACATCCCCCCTGGCCTGCTGGAGGGGCACCTGACCAAAGAACTGCTGCTCATAAGGCTGCATCACAGCTACAAGATTAATGACCTCCAAGTCATGCCAGTTGAGCACACACCTGTTCACACCCTGTGCCATGTCCACAGTGCAGCTGCAATGCTGGTGCAAATGGCCATGGAACAGCACATGTGGTGGCCACATGTGCAAGATGCATGATAGGAAATGCAAGGATGCAATTGCACAGCATGGGGATGCATGGACACAGTGTGCAGTGTGGGTCCATAGCACAATCATGGGCATGCACATCATGCCGTGGCCTAGCAGGTGCACAGGGTCATGTATATGACCCATGGGTCGGAGGTCATCACCCCATGCACAGTGTGCATGTGTGTGTCCAGAACTGCTGCCAGGAAGCATGTGCATGCGTGATGCCATACCAACGCCACATGCGCAGTGCCACAGCATCGCATATATTACACAAGACGTGCAATTGCCATGTGCTCTGTGCTGCACACATGAGCACTGAGGGCACATGCACCGTGCATGCCCAGGTATTGAGCCATGGAGTTGTTCTGGTGCATCCTTATTGCACATGGTGCAACTTCACGATATTGAGATGCCATATGCAAATCATCTCATCAGCCAATGTGTGGAGCAGTAGGGTCCATAGACACACCATTACCATTGTGCACAAGCTCATTTGCATATGATGTGCCTTATAAGTGCCACAGAACAGCACAGGCCACAGACCAGTATTGCAACCCTTGAGGTATGTTCCAGGTAACATGGATGAACATAGGCCTACTATGACACTGCAACAGAGAGCTGCTTAGGGCCATGATGTCACTGATCCACTGTGCTGTTTATGTCCACAGGTGGAGGAATGTCAGCCAATGTCAGCCGATGGAGAGGAGGATCAGGGGCCTGCATGCAAGCGCTGGCCCAATTTTATGTCAGCGAGGTAAATGCCCTTTTGAGGATTTATTGACAGGAAGGGCTCACTCAGTGGTGCCATGGGCACACTGCAGGAGCGGGTGGCAGGCTGGGAAGGGTGGTGGTATGTCAATGCTTACAGCAGGCACTGTGCACCCTGCAGGAGTGCCAGAAAAGGTGGGCATGGACAGAGGCACATTAAGGACAAGGTGGCATCCATACGGGCCTCCTGCAGGGTGCCTGGCAGCGGCCCACCCACAGTGCCACCACTGATAGCCACTGAGGAGCTCATGGCAGCCATCATCAGCTGCACAGCAGTGGAGGGTGTGCCTGAGGGTGGATTCTAGATCAGTGGCAGACCCTCACTGCATGGTATGTATACAATGGATAATTATGCCAGGTGTGGGAGAGACATGCAAGTGTGCCTGATGCCATACTGCATGCCACAAGTGTGTGTGGATGCAGCTTTGCAGTGCAACACAGTGGCATGTGGCAACAGCAACATGCACAGGGGGGCATGGACTGTGATTCACCACTAACCCTCCATTTCTGTCTTGCAGCACCATCACACCTCCATGTGGAGGACCAGGTGAAGGTAGCTGCAGAAATGGATGCCAGATCTTCTACATCCATAGGCATCTAGAGCAGGGACAGGCCATGTCTTGGCAGTGTGGGGCAGGTGGATGTGCTAAACATGGGATCGGATGATGCCCTGGCTGGGTTCCTGCTCGATGACAGCCTGAGTGTGCCAGTGCAGGAACTCAGCTTGCTGGGTCTGACACCGATGATGACATAACCCTGATACTGAACAGCATAGGGGTGGTGCCTGACACACCCTTCCCACTTCACAGGCACCATCAGGGCCCAGTGCTGGTCCCACTGCTGCTCAGCTGCCACCCATCCCTGCTGACACAACCGTGTGTAGCACCACCACTATATCCAGTGTGAGCAGTGGTGGTGGTGCTGTTGTGGCAGTGGCAGCACATGGCAATATCCAGCATCTGGTTGGGAAGCAGCAACAGGATGCAGATACCAATGGGCAGCATGACACACTGCCCACTGCTGGTGCACCAGGTGACACCGTACCCCTTTACAGCCCACTGTGCAGCATCCACCAGAGCGGGAAGCTGTGCAGCATGCTGTGTCACCCCCAGCAGCTTGGTGGATGGGCCAGGAGGCCCTTAATGCCGAGCAGCTGGCAGAGCACATCTGGTTACTGTGGCATCTGTGGAGAACCAGTCATTGCTTGCCACTGAGATGCACACACTGCAGACAGAAGTATGCCAACTGGCCAAGCAGCAGGACAGGGGCAATGTGAAGCTTATTGAGGAGCACCGCCAGATGTGTGGGAGGCCACGCCCGCAGCGATGGAACACATGCCTGGTGCCATTGCGGCTGGGCTAGCATCGGTGGCAGTCACGGGGCTTGGTCATGTGCAGAGGACCCAACACAGTGCACTGTCTACCCCATGGTCCCGGAATCTGGTGACCCCTTCACAGCAGATACCGGGCTCAGATGTAGGCATTCCAGACACCCCCAGGACTGGCCTGTTTGGCTGCCTCTACACCCCTGCAAGGACACGGTCCTGGACATCAACATCTGGAGGGGGCATCTGACACACCCCCATGGCCAATGCACAGCCTGCATCTGCCGATTGGCTCCAGCACAGCCATCCACATGGCCGTGGTGGTCATGGGACTACACAGTTGGAATGACATTTCTGCTGCCCATATCTGCCATCTGCTGCTGCTGCCTTATGCACACGTGGGCAGTGGTGGTGAAGCATGCATGTGGTGGCAAGCATGTGTGTTGTGCCGAAAGCTCCATGTGTGTGTGGACCATGCTGCTGGGATGTGTGGCATGGGTGTGATGAGGCAGCTCTGCCGGTCATGCCTGTGCACCAGTGACATGCTTCTGATCTATGCCATGTTTTTCAGCATGTGTGTATGTGTGAGTGTGTGTGCACATGCAGGCATGACAGCGTGTGTGTCAGTGCTGTGTGTGTGTGTGTGTGCTGCCAGTGGCTCAGCCATGTGTGTTGTGCATCCCTGTTTCTGCATGCGTACTGCTGTGCATGTCCATGCCACTGTGGTGTGTTGATCTGTGTGGCCCATGCTTGTGTGTCAGTGCACCCCACCTGCATTGTCCACAATGCTACTGTGCAATGGTGTCTCTGTACCGCCTCTGCCTCCTGCACCAGGTGGGGATCCTCCTTCCTGGGGAGGTTGTCCACCACCCTCCAGACGTTCAACACCATCGACCACACTACTGTCACCCTCATCAGCCTCGACAACTATTCCACGATCAATGGCCATGTTGTGCAGGATGCAGCAGGCCAGGAGTATGCCACAGGCTTTCGATGGGCTGTATAATAGGGCACTGCCTGACCTGATTAGGCAACATAATCAAATTTTTAGCATGCCAAAGACATGCTCAATGATATTGCATGTGCTGGCATTTCCCTCATCGTATCTTTCCTCCACAGTGGACGGCGGTCGCCAGTAGGGGGTGAGCAGCCATGGCCTGAGGCGATCTGCACTGTCACCTGTGTGGGGACAGACATGGTTATCCCTGTGCTGTGCTTCCCCCTGCTCCCTGTTACCCACTACACACATCTCCATTCCTGACCCACCTTCCCTCCCTCACCCCCAGGGCTGTGGCTCCCAGCCACCCTGGCACATGCCCCTACTCACCAACAAGGGTGTGCGGCACAGACATTGATGATGTTCCCTGTGGCATCACACACCAATGGTTGTCTGTCACCCTCTGGCCCATTGCTCCATCATCCCCACTACTGTTGCCTCATCAGCCCCACAGCTATCCCACGGTCGATGGCCATGTTGTGCAGTATGCAGCAGGCCAGAAAGAGGTCACAGGCTTTCAAGGGGCTGTGTTACTAGGGCACCGCCTGGACTATCTAGGCAATGGAAATGTGCTTTCAGCATGCCAAAGACATGCTCAATGATGTGCATGCTGGCATGTGCTCCTCCAGCAGGCTCCTCCGCTGGGAACGATGGGCGCCGGTAGAGGTGAGCAGCCAGGGCCTCAGTGGATATGGAGTGTTCCCTGTGTGGATAATGACATGGTTAGCACTCTGCTATTCTATGCTGTGCCCCTCGCATGTCTCTGGTGCCCATGCCAACATGCACACAGTGCCTTCCCCTGTCCCATGGTCCGCTCTGCCCATTGCCCCTTGCCTATGTCATACCTACCCACTAGGTGGCCCATGGTGATGTCCCAACATTCAAACCTGTGGCACAGAGCAGAACTGTTCCAGATGAATGCATCATGTGCACTCCCAGGGTGTGTGGTGCAGACATTGGTGATGCGGTCCATGGAATCGCACACCACCTGGCAGTTTATACTGGGGCTCTCCTTCCAGTTAGTGTATGCAACACTCTCAAGGCCAGGTGGCATGCAGATGGCCACGTGGGTGCAGTCGATGGCCCCAATCATGCCAAACATATGTGCAACCCTGTGGAAGTCTTGTATGGTTGCTGTACATTCTGCCTGTGTGCTGGGGAAATGGATGAATTCTGAAGCACCTGGCAGCAGAGTATTGAGGAACTGTTTGAGGAGGTGGGACATGGCTGACTGGGTTATGCCTGTGGTGTCCCCTGTTGGTCTCTGGAAGGTGCCCATGGTGAGCAGGCACATGATGGTTGTCACCTTCATGTCCACGGACATGGCGTGGTTCCATCTGGTGGGTGTCTGCATTTCCTCACTGCACAACTCACAGAGCTGCCTCAGAATGGCACTGTTCAGGCAGTACCAGCCCACAATCTCCTTGTCACTGTAATTCTCAAAGGTGATGCAGGCACGGTATCACCTGTGTCGGACATACCACCAACGGGCCCTTCCTTGTCCATGTTGCTGTTCCTCCCGCCCCCTCACACCCCTCATTACAGCCTCCCTCATGAAGGATGCACTGTCCATGGCCCTTGCTGTCCAATGTCCCCTTGGACAGTTGGTTGCTGCTGTCTGTGTGCCACCCTGGTGCACTGCCTGTCAGTGTGTGTGTCTCCCTCCTCCTCTCTGTCTCTCTCTCTCTCTATCACCTCTCTGCCCTCTCCTCTCCAATGCCACCTCTGTCCCTCTCCTCTGTGTCTGCCTTGGTTTGCTTATCTGTTTCTCTCTCTGTCTGTCTGTCTCTCTCTCCCAGTGCAAGTGCTGTCTGTGTGTTTGCACTCTGTATTTATAGGAACAAGTCTGCTCAGAGCAACTTCGATTTGCTCCACACTTGCACCATGGATTCACGGTTGAATATGCCACTGCTCTGGATATTCATGGGCATGCCCCCTGCTCTTGTGCATGCATTCATTATAGTTGCGCATTGGCACAATGGATTTTGCACTGCGCACTGGCTTCCACTGAATATGGCTCCTTGGTGCAATACCGCACTTGCGCCGGTGCAACTCAGTTGCACCATGTGCAACTGCTCCGAATATCCAGGCCTCAGTCAGACAAGAATTTAACATTACAATATGATCTGGATACACTACCAAAAAAAACAGAATCAAAAACTGGGTTACCTTTCTAGGAATAAAAATGTTGTACCATCTGAAACTTGTAGGATCATTTGCAGACAAGTTTTACTCCCAGTACTTAGACATGCAGCGAAATAAAATTTCTCCAGTAAAACTGCGACAAAATCGGTAATTTCACTGGGTGAAATGTTTCATGAAACTGCAGCAAAATTTCACAATTTCATGTACTTCACCTACCACCGCCAGCCACCACAAGTCCATAAATTGAACTCCTCACAACTATTAGTTAGTTTTTCCCATTTGTTTTATTAAAAAAGAAAAATCTCATCTATCTTTTGGATGTTCAGTAGTTCTCCTGGCTATCACTGGTTATAATTACATTAAATGACTTTTCTCTCAAAGTGCCTCCACTTACCCATTTATTTTATTAAAAAAACAGTTCATCCTCCACTCCCTGGTGTTCAGTGGTTTTCCCCCCCATCATTAGATAGGTGTCCACTACCAAGCCCCAGCTTCAGTGGTTGATCCGGCACAGTCTCTCACTAATTCCCTCACGTTTCGCAGCCTGACTGAGCACCACAGAGCACTTGAATAAATGAACATGCATGCCGCGCTATTCATTCAAGTGCTCAGTGGTGCTCAGTCAAGCTGCGGGGCCATGGAGGTGAGTGGAGGGTTGTGTCGGTGGCCCAATCAGGGTATTGGGGTGGAGCTGTGGGTACTGCTATCTAATGATGGGTGTTGGTGGGGGTCCACTAGACACCATGGAGTAGAGGGTGATTTTTTTTTAATAAAACAAATGGAGGCAGCAGGGTAACTTTGGGGAGTGCTTATTTAATGTAATTACAGCCAGTGATCGGCCGGGAGGGGACCACTAGACACCATGGAGTGGAGGGTGAATTTTATTTATTTATTAAAATAAACCAAATGGGGGGCAGGGTAACTTGTTTGTGGGGGTGCTTATTTGATGCACTTCAGCTGATGATCTACCAGGGGGGACCACTGGACACCAGGGAAAAAAATTGTGGCCAATGAGCAGCTGGGGGGGCAGGGGGACCATTACATAGCAGGGGGAAATTTGGCCAGTGGCCACAACATTTCACCGTGGTAGGTGAAATTACTCCTGTAGGTGAAGAAATTTCACCAGCTTGTGGGCAAAATTTTGCACCCAACCGTGGGCGAAATTTCACATTTCACCCAGTGAAATATTTCACAGAATGCACTAATTACTCGAAATATTACGCTGGGTGAAATTTTCCAATTTCGCACATCTCTATCAGTAGTCAATTATAGTACACTTTTGTTTTACAGTTGTTCCATTACACATCACACTAGATATCAAGTAAATAATAAGCTACAGCAGGGGATGCATTATAAAACTTTAATGCATGTCCCAGGGGCCTAGTAAGGCATGATGCGGAAGGCTTCTGTGGCTTATGCCCTGGAGAGGTGCATTAAAATCCTATAATGTACACCCTGGAGGGCATCTTACACTTACAAAATGGCTTAAAGTAGGTTTTTCGATGGAGAAAAATTAGATTTAGCACTTGACAATATATGTATAGAGTTTAATGCAGTTAGGGGATGTCTCTCAGCCAATAACATTTCTACATTTTTTTCTTGCCGTTTTTAAAATTACTATAAACAATATTTGTCACCTTGGTCTCCTTGCACTACCAAGACAGCCTCATTGAGATCTCTACTCTGATTTGTGTATACTTTTTCCAGATTTATGAATACTAGATAATATATTCAGCTTATCAAATCTATCATAAAAATACTCCTTTTACAATAAAAGTGAAGTTATTCCACAAGCTATATTTCACATGTTAGAGGAAAACAATGGCTAAAATAAAATGGGTAAAAGCTCTTTTATTCATTAAAACCTTAAATGGGCATTTCTCCAGATACCATCTCCTGGTTAAATAAATTGAATTTAACTAAAAGCTATGAATTTGTTGTGGAACCCAATTAGCATTAACATTCTAATGAACAGTTGCCAGCCAGTAGCATTCTTGTCCCACTGTTGTGAAAAAAAATATATCAGACTCTTTAAGGAACTAATGCAGGCTCACTTCAGGTGTGTGTTGTCATAAGATTCACAAGACTTCATCTCTGAAAACAGAAGAGTAACTCAGTTCAATAGCATATGTGCAATACCTGCATAAACAAATGGAATAATTCAAATTAGAAAATGGGATGTTCCTTTCTTCTGGTTCCAGCGTATTCATAGAATAATTGCCAATTTAATTTGGTCCAAGAAAGTTTGGAGAAGAACTTACAAAAAGCTTGCCACTCCTAAACATTGGGGTCTCTTAGACTTCCTCAGTTTCTTCTTTATCTGATCCAACTCATCTACGAAATCACACACCCTAATAAGACAAACCCTACTAATAGCCCTTTGCTGGATATTATCCTTGTTAGCAAACCTCACTTATTCACCTATGCTGGTGTTTTCTTTTCAGATATCAGTGACCACTGTTTTATTGCCTATGTGAGGACCAACCACACTTCTTCTTGTGCATCTAAGTTTGCTATTAAAAGATGCCTCCGAAATCTTGATCCCTGCCCACACATCACAGAGTTAACACATTCTGTAAACTTGTCAGACTTTCACTTAGCAAAATCAGTGACCACTGCCCCATGACATTTTCCAAGACATAGTATTAAGAGCTATTAATAGGCATGCTCCACTAGTGAAAATTCGTGTTAGGAATAAGTCCTACTGGTGGTTCACCAATGAGCTGAAGGAAGCCATGCACAATAAGGATGTGCTGTGAAAAAAGGCCCGTATGTCCAAACATACGAATGACTGGAACCTTTTAAGGAAAGCGAGAAACCTTTGTACCAAAATGGTCAGGGAACCAAAGGCTAATTTTTATTGCTCTCTACTGAATTTATCAGCTAAGTGCTCCTCAAAATTCTGGAAACTAATGAAAGACATCGAAGGCCATTCCTCCAGTGCCTCCTTGCCAACAAAAATTTTGACTGGCACCACTATACTCACTGACAAACTGTCAATCCTTGATTCTTTCAAAAATCACTTTGCTACCACAGGGCTAGCCTTTGAAACTTCCCCAGCCAGTATGCATCGCTCAGAGCTTGGAGTCATTATTCAAGGGCTTTCCATCCCAAATCCATCCTCCTCACTTCAACCTACAACTCTGAAGGAAGATGACCTTTTGCTCCAGTTGGATGTTAGGAAAGTGCTGGAGCAGACCTATTGAACCTTACTTTTAAAGTCAGGCTACCATGTCCTTCTGGTGCACATTACGCATTAGTTTAACTTATCCCTCTCACAGGGTGACCTTCCTACTATCTGGAAAATGTTTCATGTTATCCCTTGTTTAAGTTGGAGATCCCAGTGACCTGAGCAATTACAGGCCAATCTCCCTTCTACCAACCCTGTCTAAGTTATTGGAAAAAATTGTGAATGCACAGCTCAGGAATTACCTGGAATCAGCAAAGCTGCTCAACCCATTACAATCAGGTTTTAGAGCACAACACAGTACAATCTCAGCACTAACAAAAGTAACTAATGATTGACAGTGTGAGTTGGATAACAAGAACTTTATCTGTGCAATATTTTCAGACCTAAGCAAGGTCTTTGATTCTGTTGATGACGACCTGCTCCTCACGGCCCTCCGGCATATCGGACTGCCGGATGTTTTATCCATTAGATGGTTTGAGGTCATTCACAGCAGGTAAAAGCTGAAGGTGAAGTCTCATCACTAAATCCCTTCAGAAGGGTGTACCTCAAGTTTCCATCCTGGATCCCCTGCTATTTGCAATCTGTGTTAACAGCATAGATGCCACTATCACAAAGGCCCAAATACACCTTTGTGCGGATGACACAGTGCTTTATTCTAGTGGTCCCTCCCCCACTGTGGCATGCACAGCTCTCCAGGATGAATTCAATTTGCTGCAGCACTACCTCCTAAAGTAAAAGTTGCTTTTGAATGCTAAGAAAACAAAAGCTATGTTCTTCTTGCACTTTCCCAACTCACCTAATCCAGCCTTGACTGGGACTCTCCCTTTGATATCTACCATCCTGGGTGAACAATTTGAGTATGAAATTAAATTCAAATACTTCGGGGTATGGCTTGACAATAGACTCTCCTTCCTAGTACATATAGAAGAAATGACAAAGAAACTTCATCAAAGGCTTGGCCTTTTCTTTAGGATAAAAAAACTCCTCTCTTTGGACACTAAGACAAGACTACTCTAATCTACTTTTCTTTCCCTCCTAGACTATGCTGATTTCCTTTACAGTCAAGGACCTGCGGTGCACTCTCAAAACTTGATATGCTCTTCATCACAGAGCCCTAAGGTTTATAATGGATCTTCTCTACTCCACCTACCATTGTTTGTTGTACACTGCAGTGTGTTGGTCCTCTCTTAGCTTCAGACGACAAAGAAATGCCGCCATCTGGACTTATAAATCTATTATCAACAAACTGCCTGACTACATCTCTGTCTGCTTACTGTTTTGTACTCTAAGCAGATACGCTTTGAGAAGTGCCTCCTATATTATTTTGAAGGTATTTAAGGCCAGATCCCACTTTGGCTGGGCTTCTATTAGTCATGTGCTGCCCCAAATATGTAATAAGCTGTAAAAAACTCTGAAACTAAAGCACTACGTTAGCGTAGCAGCTTTCGAAACACTTTACTCGCACCATAATAAGGAATCCTGTGTTTGCTACTCCTGAATACATGACTCCACAGCCCTATGGAGCCCCCTAACTACTTTTGTTTCCCAGTCACTGCCTGGCCATCTCTCTTCCCCTCCCCCCTTTAATTGCTTCTTTTTATCTATCTTATCTCCAGACCTGTTTTTAGTATTGCACCTGCATTCCCCATGCCCTACCCCCCACTGTCTAGTTCCTCTAAATGTATCACACCTTACTTTTTGTAATCGCGGATTCTCATTCCCTATCCACTTTCCATTCTACTATCTGTCCTATTCCCGCTCCACATCCTCCTTCTTCTTCTGCCCCTAGTCCATCCCCTGATCTGTTCTCTTGGGGTTCCTGTTGGTTCACCTTTTTGTTTGTTCCCTATTCACACTATAGCTGTTGAACTTATCTGCATTACTTTTTTCTTTTCTGTATATTATTGTTGTATTTATCCTGTATTTCCTTACATTTGTAATGTCCATGCCTGTTTTTGATCATGCCAGTGTATTGTAACTACTATGTATAATCCTGTTATCTTGTACTTGTTTCACCCAGGTCCACCTCACAAATGAGTTCTGCTCAATGGTGACTGCCTGGTTAAATAAAGATTTTGATTGATTTTTTATTTGTTATATCTTGCCAGTCATCTTAGCAGGCTCTTTAAGTGACTTGCTTTACTTCCCCAATGTTCTGTTTATCCCTGTACCCCTATATGGTTAGAGCTAGAGCTAGAGTTAATTTATGGGTCTGGATTATCTGTGCCATCCATGTTCTTTATCCCCTCTGAAGTTTCTCCCTACAGGGCTGAGAGACACTTGTATAGGTTCCTCTCTTCATGTATACTCTCAATTGTGTTCCCTATTGAAATATTCCTCTAGTAAAGATACCAGACAACCTATCCTCCATAACCTCAACTTCAAGATCAGTGGTTGAATTCTTACAGAAGACTAGCTACCTCAATTGGTCGATGTTAAGGTGTGTTACTTGCTGTGAGATGAGTCTTTAATCTCATTTAAGGATATTCTGAACTATCTCCATCTGGGTAATGCAACAATTTTCAAGATACTCCAGTTTAAGCATGCCCCTACTTCAATGGTTCATGACTGGAAGCTGGACTATTGATTATTCTGAGCTGCTACTCTCCATCAACAATTTGGTATTGAAACCACATGTAGTTTCTAATTTATATTATTTCCTCTTTTCCAAGATTTTTCCACATTTGAATGTTTCTACCCTTCCTTGGATGCTCTTTTCCCTTTGAGCCACCCTAAATGGCAATCCATTTGTAATGACCCGTATTGTCATATAGCCCAGGATAGACTGAGGCATACTCAGTTTAACATTCTAAATAATCTCTATTTCACTCTCAAAAAATTGGCCAAAATGGGTAGACTATCCTCTCCTGCCTGTACTAGATGTGGACCAGATGAGGGCTCCCTCCTGCACATTTTATGGAGCTGCTCTAAGGCAATGCCTTATGGAACTTAATTGAGGCTAGGGCAGATCCTGTACTGTGGCTAAATGGCTTGTTCACACCTGAAATTTGCATTCTGGGGACTACAGTTCAGTCACAATAAGGGAGAGGAAATTCCACATGACTTTAATTTCTCTTTCTGGTGGCCCATACCGCAATGCTGGTGTCCAGATTTGTGAATGATCATGTACGGTATGATTGTACCCATTGGCTCTTGCTCTGCACCACGGGCATGCAGCCATACTGGCTGTCTGTCGGGCGGCGGCGGGCGGGCAGGCAGGTGGATGCTGCCACCCGCCGCCGCCGGGGAGCGGGTGGTGGGGTTGGTGGGTGGGGTAAATAGCCACCTGGGGCTATGTTCGGGGGTGTTTTTAGAAGACACCGCCCGCGATCGGGCACCCCGTCCACTGGACCACCAGGGAATATGAAGGGGGTGTTTTAAACATACGCCCGCGATCGGGCAATTCGTCCACTGACCACCAGGGATATGTAGGGAGGGGTGCCACATTGATGCCTCCAATCGGACTGGTGGGGACACTATGCCCGCGGATCGGAAGTTGGGGCACAGGGGATGGTTAGCCAGCCAGGTGGCAGCTGCTGTGTTGCACCCTGCAATACAGCAGCTCACCTGTGGGTGGCCTCAACTTCAGCCTTTTTTGGCTCAACGCCCCTGCAGGCGCAGGTTGGGGTTGCGCCGTTAACCTCTGCACAGCCCGGCTGAATATCGGGCTGTGCAGTTTATGCATGGTTCCTCCTCTCCAGTTGAGCATGCATTCATTTGCATTGCGCTGTGGCTCAGCATGTTTTCTGTGGCGCAACTGCCTCCTGCTGAATATCGCAGAATGGAGCAAGTTTGGACTTGCGCAGGCGCAACCCTATTGCGCATGGCGCAACCCTTTTGAATATCTGGCCCAGAGTTGAGAAGAGGTTGTTGGCAGGGGATGTGTCAAAGGCTTAACCCTGCAGTGGAGGACTGATTATTGAGATGGTCCAAAATTGTCACTTTATCTGTGACTGTGGTGTCACCAGTGGTGATTTTTGCAGGTAGATAGTTTAAAGACATACATCCTTTGATTTCTTTCAGGGTTTTCCAGAATTTGGCTGAGCATCTGGAGGATGAGTTAAGTTCTGTACTGAAATAGCTTGCCATAGCTTGTCTGACCATTTTAGTACAAGGCAACCAGCCCTCGAGGCAGAAAGCCCTCAAGGCCTATGACCCTCAAGGCAACCAGCCCTCAAGGCTAATGGCTCTCCAGGCAACCAGCTCTCAAGGCTCTGGGCTCTCAAGGCAACTAGCCATCAAGACCTCTGGCCCTCAAGTCTGATGGGCCTCAAGGCAACCAGCCGTCAAGGCTGAAGGGTCTCAAGGCAACCAGCCGTCAAGGCTGAAGAGCCTCAAGGCAACCAGCTCTCAAGGTTGAAGGTCTTCAAGGTAACCAGACCTCAAGGCTGAAGGCCCTCAAGGCAACCAGCCCTCAAGGCTGGAGGCCCTCAAGACAAATAGCCCTCAAGGCTGATCACCCTCTAGGCAACCATCCCTCAAGGCTGATGGCCCTCCAGGCAACCAACCCTCAAAGCTGATGGCCCTCCAGGCAACCATCCCTCAAGGTTGATGGCCTTCATGGCAAGCAGCCCTCATGGCTGACTGCCATCGAGGCAACTAAATCGATATAGGTGATTGGTGTAAACCAATAATCCATTTGTGATTGGTTGCCTTGAGGGCAACCTTTGCCACATCTGGTCACCTTACGTGAATTACTGGTGAGTGTGCCAAAAGGTCACCTAACTTAAAATGCCTCAAAACGGCCTATTTTGATATCAATCATCAAAATGGCCGCCTTTGCTAAATAATTCTCAAAATGGTGACATGTGCTAAAAAAAAGCTCTCTGAATGGGTCAGGATTGATGCAGTATAGTGGTAATGAGTCATGTGACCCACAAAACAACAAAACACAATGGGTGATTGGTATACACCACTTGCCAGAGGTTGATTGGTGTAAACCAATTGCTCTGTCTGATAGCTCTCAAAGTAATGATCCTTCTAGGCAACCAACAACAAATGGGTGCTAAGGTCTTAACGTCGTGATGGCATTTTAACTTGAGGGCTGTTATGCATAGCAATTGGTGTTTAGCAATAACCCACTGGCAATTGTTGTACACCAATAGTTCACTTGCAGGTGGTTGCTTTGAGGGCCACCTTTGCCACATCTGTCACCTTATGTGAAATATTGGTGAGCACCTCAAAATGGAGAAAATTACCTAAAATTCCCCAAAATAGCTTTCTTTGATATAATGCCTCAAAATGGCTTCCTTTACTAAAAGATCCTCAAAATTGTTACATTTGCCAAAAAAGCTCTCTGAATGGTTCAGGGTTGATGTGGTATAGTGGTAATCAGTCATGTGACAACTATCCAGCACACTGTTGCCATATCCGGGAACCTTATCTGAATTACATGTGAGCACCTCAAAATGGTCACCTTTGCTAAAATGCTCTCATTATTCCTAAGGGTGTCAGTGAGGAGTAATAGTCCTGGGAAGGGGTTAAGTTGGGCTGTGGCTATGACCTCAGGTCCAGCTCTGTGCAATCTCCCTGACAGCAACCGGGCATACGGGACCTTGAACAGTCCCACTCAGGGAAATCACACCATCCCACAATCATCGTCCGCCTGTTGCTGAGGCCACCACTGGCCATCAAGTTGACTGCCCTCAAGGCAGCTCCCCTCAAGGCAACCAATGACAAATAGACAATTCATGTACATCAATTACCACATCTAACAGCCCTTAAGGCAAGATGCCCTCAAGGCAATCATCCCTCAAGGCTGATGGCCCTTGAGCCAACTATCCCACATCTCTAATGGTCCTGAAGACAACCTGTCCTCAAGACTTAAGGCCCTTAAGGCACCCAGTCCTCAAGGCTGATGGCTCTCCAGGCAACCAACCCTCAAGGCTGATGGCCCTCCAGGCAACCAACCCTCAACGCTGATGACCCTGCAGGCAATCAGTCCTCAAGGCTGATGACCCTCTAGGCAACCAGTCCTCATGGCTGATGACCCTCCAGGCAAGCAACCCTCAAGACTAATGGCCTTTGAGACAATCAGTACTCAAGGCTGATGGCTCTCGAGACAACTAAACAGATATGTGTGATTGGTGTACGCCAATAGTCCAAATGTGATTGGTTCCCTTGAGGGCCACCTTTGCCACATCTGGTCACCTTGTGTGAATTATTGGTGAGCACCTCAAAAAGGCCACCTTACCTAAAATGCCTCAAAATGGCCTCCTTTGATATCAAGGCTCAAAATGGCTGCCTTTGCTAAAACAATTCTCAAAATGGTGACATTTTCTAAAAAAAAGCTCTCTGAATGGGTCAGGATTGATGCAGTATAGTGATAATGAGTCATGTGACCTGCAAGGCAGCAAAACACAAATGGGCATTTGGTATACACCACTTGCCAGTGGTCGATTGGTATAAACCAATTTCTCTGTCTGATAGCTCTCAAAGCAATGAGCCTTCTAGGCAACCAACAGCAAATGGGTGCTAAGGCCTTAACACCATGATGGCATTTTAACTTGAGGGCTGTTAGGTATAGCAATTGGTGTTCAGCAATCGCCCACTTGCAGTTGTTGTACACCAATAGTTAACTTGCAGTTGGTTGCCTTCAGGGCCACCTTTGCCACATCTGTCACCTTGTGTGAAATATTGGAGAGCACCTCAAAAAGGGCAAATTACCTAAAAGTGACCCCAAATGGCCTCCTTTGATATAATGCCTCAAAAGGGCTGCCTTTTCTAAAAAATCCTCAAAACAGTTACATTTGCTACAAAAGCTCTCTGAATGGGTCAGGGTTGATGCGGTATAGTGGTAATCAGTCATGTGACCACTACCCAGCATACTTCTGCACCACTGTTGCCACATCCAGGAACCTTTTCTGAATTATGTGTGAGTGCCTCAAAATGGCCACCTTTGCTAAAATGCTATCATTATGCGTAAGGGTGTCAGTGAGGAGTAACAAGGGGTTCAGTTGGGCTGTGGCTATGACCTCAGGTCCAGCTCTGTGCAATCTCCCTGACAGCAGCCGGGCATATGGGACCTTGAACAGTCCCACTCAGGGAAATCACACCGTCCCACAATCATCGTCCGCCTGTTTCTGAGGTCATAGACACAGCTCAGCTGAACCCCTTCCCACTGCTGTTTCTTCTCCCTAACATCCTTAGTTATTATGAAAGCATTTTAGCAAAGGTGACAATTTGGAGAAGCTCAGATTGAATTCAAAGAAGGTTCAAGGATGTGGCAAAAGTGGTGCAGTACTCTAATGGGTATTGGTCACGTGACTGATTACCGCCATACCACATTGACCCTGAGCCCTAAAAGTAATGAGCCTTCAACGCTTATGGTGTTCACGGCAAATAAATGGCCTCTACCTTGGAAATTTGTGAGGCCACCACCAGCAATCAAGTTGACACACCCCCAAAGCAACTGTCCTTAAGACATCCAACAACAAATAGGCGATTCATGTACAATAATTGCCATGTCTAACCACCATAAAGACAAAAGGTCCTCAAGGCAACCAGTCCTCAAGGCAACAAGCCCTCAAGGCTGATGACCCTCATGGCTTATGGACCTCAAGGCAACCAGCCCTCGAGGCTGATGGCCCTCAAGGCAACCAACACTCAAGGATCCTGGCCCTCATGACAACTAACCTTAAGGCTCCTGGCCCTCAAGGCAACCACCCCTCAATGCTGATGGTCCTCAAGGCATCCCACTCTCAAGGCTGATGGCCTTTGAAACAACAAGCCATCAAGGCTGACAGCCCTCAAGACCACTAAACAGATACTGCGATTGGTGAACACCAATAGTCCATTTGTGATTGTTTGTCTTGAGGGACGCCTTTGCCACATCTGGTCACCTGGTGTGAATTATTGGTGGACGCCTCAAAAAGGTCACCTTACCCGAAATGCCTCAAAATGGCCTCCTTTGATATCAAGCCTCAAAATGGCTGCCTTTGCTAAAATATCCTCAAAATGGTCACATTTGCTAAAAAAAAAAAAAAGCTCTCTGAGTGGGTGTTACTTCTCCCGAACATCCTTAGTCATTATGAAAGCATTTTAGCAAAGGTGGCCATTTGGAGGCACTCACAAATAATTCAAAGAAGGTTCAAGGATGTGGCAAAAGTGGTGCAGTACTGTGATGGGTATTGTTCATGTGACTGATTACCACAATACTACATTAACCCTGAGCCCTAAAGGCAATGAGCATTCAATGCTTATGGTCTTCACAGAAACCGAATGGCCTCTGCCTTGGAAATTTGTGAGGCCACCACCAGCCATCAAGTTGACTGCTCTCAAGCAAACTTCCCTCAAGGCAACCAATAACGAATAGACCATTCTTGTATGCCAATTGCCATGTCTAACAGCTCTTGTGGCAAAAGGCCTTCAAGGCAATCAGCCCTCAATCCTGATGGCCTCTGAGCCAACAATCCCCCATATCTGATGGCCTCCTAGGCAACCAGTCCTCAAGACTGAAGTCCCTCAAGGCAACCAGCCCTCAAAGCTGATGGTCCTCAAGGTGACCATCACTCAAGGCAACCAGTCCTCAAGGCTGAAGGCCCTCAAGGAAACCTTCCCTCAAGGCTGATAGCCCTCAAGGCTGATGGCGCTCAAGGCAGCCAACCCTCAAGGCTGATGGCCATCAAGGTAACCAATCCTCAAGGTTGAAGGTCCTCAAGGCAACCAGGAACCAAGACTGATGGTCCTCAAGGTAACCAGCCCTTAAGGCTGATGGCCCTCAAGACAACCACCCCTCAAGGCAACCAGCTCTCGAGCCTGAAGGCCCTCAAGGCAACCAGTTCTCAAGCCTTATGGCCCTCAAGCCTGATGGTCCTCAAAGTTTATGGCTGTCAAGACTGATGGCGCTCAAGGCAATTAGACCTCAAGGCTGATGTCCCTCAAGGCAGGCAGCCCTCAAAGCTTATGGTCCTGAAGACAAGCATCTCTCAAGGCTGATGGCTTTTGAGACAACCAGCCCTCAAGGCTGATGGGCTTCAAGGCAACTAAACAGATATGAGTGATTGGTCTACACCAATTGTCCATTTGTGATTGGTTGCCTTGAGGGTCATCTTTGCCAAATCTGGTCACCTTGTGTGAATTATTGGTGAGCGCCTAAAAAAGATCTCCTCACCTAAAAAGCCTCAAAATGGCCTCCTTTGATATCAAGGCTCAAAATGGCTGCCTTTGCTGAAAAATTCTCAAAATGGTTACATTTGCTAAAAAAAGCTCTTGGAATGGGTCAGGATTGATGCGGTATAGTTGTAATAAGTCATGTGATCTCCAACACAACAAAACACAAATGGGCAATTGGAATACACCACTTGCCAGTGGTCGATTGGTGTAAACCAATTGCTCTGCCTGATAGCCCTAAAAGCAAAGAACCTTCTAAGTAACCAACAACAAATGGGGCCTAAGGCCTTTACGTTATGATATTTTAATTTGCATGCTGTTAGGCATAGCAATTGGTGTTCAACAATCGCCCACTGGCAATTGATGTACACCAATAGTTTACTTGCAGTTGGTTGCCTTCAGGGCCCCCTTTGCCACATCTGACACCTTGTGTGAAATATTGGTGGGTGCCTCAAAAAGGGCAAATTACCTAAAATGCCCCCAAATGGCCTCCTTTGATATAATGCCTCAAAATGGCTGCCTTTACTAACAAATCTTCAAAATGGTTACATTTGTTGAAAAAGCTCTCTGAATGGGTCAGGGTTGATGCGGTATAGTGGCAATTAGTCATGTGACCACTACACAACACACATTTGCACCACTGTTACTGCATCCGGTAACTTTCTCTGAATTACTTGTGAGCGCCTCAAAATGGCCACCTTTGCTAAAATGCTCTCATAATGCCTAATGGTGTCAGTGAGGAGTAAAAGTCCTGGTAAGGGGTTCATTTGGGCTGTGGCTATTATCTCAGGTGCAGCTCTGTGCAGTCTCCCTGACATCAGCTGGTCATACGGGACCTTGAACAGTCTCACTCAGGGGAATCCCACAGCCTCACAAACACCAAACGCTTGTTCCTGAGGTCATAGCAACAGCCCACCTGAACCCCTTCTAATTGCTGTTACTTCTCGCTAACATCCTTACTTATTATGAAAGCATTTTAGCAAAGGTATCCATTTGAAGGTGCTCACATGTAATTCAAAGAAGGTTCCCAGATGTGGCAAAAGTGATGCAGTAGTGTGATGAGTAGTGGTCACGTGGCTGATTACCGCTGCACCATATTGAGCCTGAGCCCTAAAGGCAATGAGCCCTCAATGCCTATGACCTTCACAGCAACTGAAAGGCCTCTTCCATGGAAATTTGTAAGGCTAAAACTGGCCATCAAGTTGACAGCCCTCAAGCAATAGCCCTCAAGGCCACCAATGACAAACAGATGATTTGCCATGTCTAGCAGCACTTAAGGCAAGAGGCCTTCAAGGCTGATGGCCCTTGAGTCAACTATCCCCCATATCTGAAGGCCCTCAATGCAACCAGCTCCCAAGGCTGAAGGCTGTCAAGGCAGAAGCCCATTAGGGCAACCAACCCTCAGGAATGATGGCCCTCAAGGCTTATGGCCCTCAAGGCTGATGGTCCTCTGGCGTATGACCCTTAAGGCTGATGGTCCTTAAGGCAACTATTCCCCCTATCTAATGTTCCTCAAGGCAACCATCCCTCAAGGCTGAAGGCCTTCAAGGCAACCAGCCCTCAAGGCTGTTGGCCCTCAAGTCAATCAGCCCTCAAGGCTCCTGGTCCACAAGGCAGATCACCCTCAAGGCCATCAGCCCTCAAAGCTGATTGCCCTCAAGGAAACCAGCCCTCAAGGCTTATGGACCTCAAGACTGATGTCCCACAAGGCAACCAGCCCTCAAGGCTGATGGCCCTTGAGCTAACTATCCCCTGCATCTGATGACCCTCAATGCAACCAGCTGTCATGACTGAAGGCCCTCAAGGCAACCAACCCTCAAGGCTCATGGCCCTCAAGGCTTATGGCCCACAAGGATCATGGCCCACAAATCAACCAGCCTCCAGGCTGATGACCTTCAAGGCAACCAACCCTCAGGACTAATGGTCCTCAAGGCAACCAACCCTCAAGGCTAATGGCCTTCAAGGCAACCAGCCCTTAAGGCTAATGGCCTTTGAGGTAACCAGCCATCAAGGCTGATGGCACTCAAGACAACCAGCACTCTAGGCTGAAGGCCATCAAGGCAACCAGCCCTCAACACTCCTGGCCCTCAAGGCAACTATCCGTCAAGGCTCCTGACCATCAAGGCTGATGGCCCTGAAGACAACTAGCCCTGAAGGCTGAAGGCCTTAAGGAAACTGGCCCTCAAAGCTGATGACCCTCAAGGCTTATGGCCCTCAAGGCTGTTGTACTTCAAGGATGTTGGCCCTCAAGTCAACCAGCCCTCAAGGTTCCTGGCCCACAAGACTAATGGCCCCTCAAGGCTACCAGTCCTCAAGGCTGATGGCCCTCAAGGCAAACAGCCCTCAAGGCTCAAGGCCCTCAAGTCAACCAAACCTCAAGGCTGATTGTCCTCAAGGCTTATGGCCCTCAAGGCTGATGGCCCTCAGGCTTATGTCCCTCAAGGCTGATGGCCCTTGAGGCAACTATTCCCCATATCGAATGGCCCTCAAGGCAACCAGCCCTCAAGGCTTATGGCCCTTAAGGCAGATGACCCTCAAGGCCTATGGTCCCAAAGGCTGACGGCCCTCAAGTCAATCAGCCCTTAAGGCTCCTGGCCCATAAGGCTGATGGCCCTCAAGGCCATCAGACATCAAGGCTGAAGTCCCTCAAGGCAACCAGCCCTCAAGGCTGATGGTCCTCAAGGCTGAAGGCCCTCAAGGCAACCAGCTCTCAAGGCTTGTGGTGCTCAAGGCTGATGGTCCACAAGGCAACCAGCCCTCAAGGCTGATATCCCTCAAGGCAACCAGTCCTCAAGGCTGATAGACCTTATGGCAACCAGCCCTCAAGGTTGATGGCCCTTGAGCCAACTATGCCCTGTATCTGATGGTCCTCAATGCAACCAGCTGTCATGGCTGAATTCCCTCAAGGCAACCAGCCCTCAAGGCTCATGGCCCTCAAGGCTTATGGCCCACAAGGCTCATGGCCCTCAGGCTTATTTCCCTTAAGGCAACCAGTCTCCAGGCTGATGGCCTTCAAGGCAACCAACCCTCAGGGCTAATGGTCCTCAAGGCAACCAGCCCTCAAGGCTTATGACCCCCAAGGCTGACAGCCCTCAAGGCTGTTGGCCCTCAAGTCAATCAGCCCTCAAGGCTCCTGGCCCACAAGGCTGATTTCCTTCAAGGCCATAAGCCCTCAAGGCTGAATACCCTCAAGGCAACCAGCCCTCAAGGCTTATGGCACTCAAGGCTGATGGCCCATAAGGCAACAAGCCCTCAAGGCTGATGGCCCTTAAGGCAGATGACCCTCAAAGCTTATGGCCCCCAAGCCTGATGGCCCTCAAGGATGTTATCCCTCAAGTCAATCTGCCCTCAGGGCTCCTGGCCCACAAGGTTGATGGCCCTCAAGACCATCAGCCTTCAAGGCTGAAGGCCCTCAAGTCAACCAGCCCTCAAGGCTCCTGGCCCACAAAGCTAATGGCTATCAAGGAAACCATCACTCAAGGCAGGTGGCTCTCAAGGCTTCTGGCCCTCAAGGCTGATGGCTCTCAATACCATCAGCCCTCAGTGCTGAAGGCCCTCAAGTTAACCAACCCTCAAGGCTGATGGCCATCAGGATTATGGCCATCAAGGCTGATGGCCCCTGAGGCAACTATTCCCCATATCTGAAGGCCCTTAAGGCAACCAGCCCTCAAGGCTTATGGCCCTTAAGGTAGATGACCCTCAAGGCTTATGGCTCCCAAATCTGATGGCACTCAAGGCTGTTGGCCCTCAAGTCTATCAGCCCTCAAGGCTCCTGGTCCACAAGGGTGATGGGCCTCAAAACCATCAGCCCTCAAGGCAAACAGCCCTCAAGGCTTATGGCGCTCAAGGCTGATGGCCAACATGGCAACCAGCCCTCCAGGCTGATGGCCCTTGAGCCAACTATGCCCTGTATCTGATGGCCCTCAATGCAACCAGCTGTCATGGCTGAAGTCCCTTAAGGCAACCAACCCTCAAGGCTCATGGCCCTCAAGGCTTATGGCCCACAAGGCTCATGGCCCTCAGGCTTATTTCCCTCAAAGCAACCAACCTCCAGGCTGATGGCCTTTAAGGTAACCAACCCTCAGGGCTAATGGTCCTCAAGGCAACCAACCCTCAAGGCTGATGGCCTTCAGTGCAACCAGCCCTTAAGGCTGATGGCCTTCAAGGTAACCAGCCATCAAGGCTGTCAGCACTCGAGGCAGCCAGCACTCTAGGCTGAAGGCCCTCAAGGCAACCAGCCCTCAAGGGCAATGGTCCTCAAGGCAGCCAGCCCTCAAGGCTGAAGGTCCTTAAGGCAACCAACCCTCGAGGCTGATGGTCCTCAAGGCAACCATCTCCCAAGGCTCACTGCCCTCAAGGCAACTATCACTCAAGGCTCCTGACCTTCAAGGCTGATGGCCCTGAACACAACTAGCCCTCAAGACTGAAGGCTCTCAAGGCAACTGGCCCTCAAAACTGATGACCCTCAAGGCTGTTGGCCCTCAAGTCAACCAGCCCTCAAGGCTCCTGGCCTACAAGGCTAATGGCCCTAAAGGAAACCAGCCCTCTAGGCGGATGGCTTTCAAGCCAAGCACCCCTCAAGGCTGATTTCCCTCAAGGGTGATGGCCTTCAAGACAACCATCCCTCAAGGCTGATGGCCCTTAAGGCAACTATACCCCATGGCTGATAGCCCTTGAGAAAACTGGCCCTCAAGACTTTTGGCTCTCGACAACCAGCCCCCAAGGCTGATACTCTTCAAGGCAACCAAGCTTCCAGGCAACCAGCCCTCAAGGTTGATGATCCTCAAGGCAACAAGCCCTCAAGGCTAATGGCCATCAAGACAACCGCCCCTTAAGGCTGATGGTCCTCTAGGCAACCAGCCCTCAAAGCTGATTGCCCTGAAGGCTGACGGTCCTCAAGGCAACCAGCCCTCGAGGCATAATGTCCCTCAAGCCAAGCACCCCTCAAGGCTGATTTCCCTCAAAGCTGATGGCCTTCAAGACAACCATCCCTCAAGGCTGATGGCCCTTAAGGCAACTATACCCCATGGCTGATAGCCCTTGAGGAAACTGGCCCTCAAGACTTTTGGCTCTCGACAACCAGCCCTCAAGGTTGATATTCTTCAAGGCAACCAAGCTTCAAGGCAACTGGCCCTCAAGGCTGATGATCCTCAAGGCAACAAGCCCTCAAGGCAACCAGTCTTCAAGGCTAATGACCATCAAGGCAACCACCCCTTAAGGCTGATGGTCCTCTAGGCAACCAGTGCTCAATGCTGATTTCCCTGAAGGCTGATGGTCCTCAAGGCAACCAGCCCTCTACGCTGATGGACTTCAAGGCAAACAGCCCTCAAGGCTGATGTCCCTCAAGGCAACCAGCCCTCAAGGCTGATGGACCTTATGGCAACCAGCACTGAAGACAACCGACCTTCAAGGCAACCAAATACATATGGGCTCCAACCAATACATGGACTTGCATTTCTGTAAGTGGACTTCAACAATCAGGCCCATTGTATTTTCCTTAGCTGTGACTATTTTATTTTCAATACACTAAAGTTACTTGACAAATGTATGACAAAGACACCAAAGGTTAGTTTATTTTTATCTTGATTATTTCATTTTTTTATTTACTCATTCATGTGTGATTTGGTAGTGCAATGGTGCAGGTTGTTCATCTCTTCAGACAGGTTACTGCCGCTAAAACTGCTCAGTCTGTTCTGTGACTATCTTCCACCTGCATCTGGGAATAGGCTGGTAAAATAAATATTTTTATTTATTTAGTTTTTGTTCACCGGGTAAGTGCACTAGACAAATCCTGCCCATTTTCAGGCATGACCCGGGGGGAGAAGGATACAGATGAATGCCAACTGCCCTTGAACTGGAAGAAGCTGTTGGTGGTATTATTTCTGAATGGAGGAAATTTGGTCATTGCACCAGGGAAATTCCTCTGCTCTTTTCGAGAAGTGCCATGGGATCTTTAACATCCACCTGAACTACCACCAGAACAGGCAGATGAGACTTCAGTTTAATGTCTCATCTGAAAGACGGCACCTCAGGAGTGCAGCACCCCCCTCATGCTACACTACAGTGTCAGTACTGGGATATTAACCCAAGTGCCTGGTGTGGTGTTAGAACCCACAGCCTACTGATCTCCCAGCCTCAGAGGAAGTGTGCTACCTGCTGAGCCACTGACACATGCAACTGAGCCACTGACACCATCCAGATGGGAGAGAGAGAGAGAGAGAGAGAGAGAGAGAGACTACTAGACAACAACACGACCATTTACAGTAAGAAAATATGAATAAAGTGTTTTCCAGAACTCATTGTGGCTGTGTGTGTTCAGGTAGGGTAAGGGCAGGGTGGTAAAATAAATCTTTGATGATGCCATCCAGATGGGGGGGGGAAAAGAGAGAGACAGACAGAGACAGAGACAGAGACAGAGACAGAGACAGAGACAGATACTGAGACAGAGACAGGGACAGAGACAGAGAGACTACTGGGGAACAAAAAAACATTTACAGTAACAGAAATCATTAATAAAGTTTTCTGGTGCAGCAGTGCTTGATTGGGATGGAGGAGGGGAGTGAACTTATTTGCAAGGGGATTACTGTACAGGTAGTTTGGGGAATGATACACTGGTAGGGAGGGCTCCATTTCTCTTCCTGCCCTCTGCAGCCTGTGTCCTGGTTCAGCTACACTTGAGTGGGATGGAGGAGGGGTGAGATCTTGTTTAGTAGGTGATGTCTGACCACAGCATCAAGGGAGAAAGACACCAGCAGGGAGGTCTCTGTTTTTGCTTCTACCCTCAGCAACCCATTTTCTTATTCAGCAGTGTTTCCATAGGATGGAGGAGGGGTGAGAGCTTGGTTGCTAGATGATGTCTGTCCAGGAAGTCAAGGGGTAGAGTCGCCTGCAGAGAGATCTCCTTTTTTGCTTCTGCCCTCAGCAATCCATTTTCATATGCAGCAGTGCTTAAGATGGATGGAGGAGGGGTGCGAGTATATTTGCTAGGTGATGTCTCACCATGGAGTCAAGGGAGAAAGACACCAGCAGGGAGGTCTCTGTTTCTGCTCCTACCCTCAACAACCAATTTTCTGATTCAGCAGTGTTTCAGTGGGATGGAAGAGGGGTGAGAGCTTGTTTGCTAGATGATGTCTGTCCCGGAAGTCAAGGGGCAGAGACACCAGCTAGAAGATCTCCATTTCCACTTCTGCCCTCAGCAACCCATTTTCATGTGCAGCAGCACTTAAGATGGATGGATGAGGGGTGCGGGTATATTTGCTAGGTGATGTCTGTCCACCTACAGTAGTAGCTACAGACATTGTCAGTTATTTCCTGAAATTTCTGTGATATTTCTAGAGAAATCTCCTGCTCTTTGCATTTTCACAGTAAGGGCAGCAGAGAGAAACTCTTCAGAAATTTCACAAAATATGTGGAAAAAGCTGGCAATGTCTATGACTACTTCTGTAGTCAAGGGTGAGAAATGTCAGTAGGGAAATATCTGTTTCTGCTCCTGCCTTCAGCAACCCATTATCTGGTGCAGCACCACTTTAGAGGGACAGAGGAGGGGTGTGAGCATGTTGGCTAAGTGATGTCCATCCAGGGAATCGAGGGGTAGAGATGCCAGCAGGGAGGTCTCCATTTCTGCACCTACCCTAAGCAACCCATTTTCCGGTGCAGCAGTGCTTAAGTGGAATGGAGGAGGGGTGAGAATTTGTTTGCTAGGTGATGTCTGTCCAGGTATTCAAGGGGTAGTGACACCAGCAGGGAGGTCTCCATTTCTCATTCTGCTCTCAGTAACCCATTTTCATGTGCAGCAGTGCTTAACAAGGATGATGGAGGAGGGGTGTGAGCTTGCTTACTAGGTGATGTCTGTTCAAGTAGTTGAGGGGGAGAGATGCCAGCAGGGAGGTCTCTGTTTCTGCTCCTGCACTCAGCAACTCATTTTCTGGTGCAGCAGCGCTTAAGAGAGATGGATGAGGGGTGACAGCTTGTTTGCTAGGTGATGTCTGTCCATCCTGGTTGGCAGTGGGTAGAGACACCAGCAGGGAACTCACTGTTTCTGCTCCTATACCTAGCAACTCATTTTTTGGTGCAGCAGAGCTTAAGTGGGACAGGAGGATTTTTAGCTTCTTTGATAGGTGATGTTTGTCCAGGTATTCAAGGGGGAGAGACGCCAGCAGGAAGTTCTCTGTTTCTGCTCCTGCCCTCAGCAGCTCATTTTCTGGTGCAGCAGTGCTTTAGGGGACAGAGAACAAGTGTGTGTTTGTTTGATAGGTGATGTTTGTCCAGGTAGTCAAGGTGGGGAGAGACGCCAGCAGGGAGGTCTCTGTTTCTGCTCCTGCCCTCAGCAACTCATTTTCTGATGCAGCAGCACTTAAGAGGGACGGATGAGGGGTGACAGCTTGTTTGCTATGGGATGTCTGTCCTAGCTGTCAGTGGGTGGAGATGCCATCAGGAAAACATAGAAACATAGACTTTGGGGGGGTCACATGATGCGCATGGAGGAGTAGCGGCAGCTTTTCGGGTCTCCCCTCCTCGTAAATGAACCTGCAATTTAAACCGCAAAATCCCTCTGATTTTTTCTCCCAACGTGTCACTACAAGGTCGGAGATAGCAGCTGTTTGCAATTGTGGGTTTGGCTCCCCACGAAAGATGGAAGGTACGGACCAAGAGCTGGAAGCCAAGCGGCCCACGATCGGGTTCGTCGCCATCGGCTGCAGATAGAAATTACTCCTACCAAAATTTATAATGACCTGGCAACAATTAAGGAGGCCTTGTTTAAACTGATAGACAGTGGCAGATTTTAGTTACGCTGACTCAGCTAGCCGTGCTGGTGACGGACGCTGAAGCTAGAATTTCCTCTATTGAGCAATCCATGGAGAAAAGCGGCCCTGCCATCATCGACTGCAAGAGGATGATTGTGAAGTTCGAGGACCGCCTCGATGACCTTGAAGGGAGAAGCAGACGTAACAATCTGGTTTTGCTAGGGCTCCCCGAAGGAGAAGAGGGCCCTAACACAGTTCTTTTTCTTCAAAAACTCCTGAGGAAGTAAGTAGGGCCTTCGCCTAATAGGCCTGAATATATTATCAATGGGGCCATCGAGCCCTCAGGCTAAACCTCCTCCTCCCGGATCCATAAGGCCCATAATTTTAAACTACTTAATTACCTCGACCGAGCATATTTTAAAGGAAGCAAGGAAGCTAACCGCTATTCAGTGGGAAGGCAGGAGACTGCGATTAGTCCCAGACTTAACCTGGAAGATGAGGCAGGCTCGAGCAAGTTTTCGGCCCATTACCTCAAAGCTTTGGGCGGCGGGCATCCGACACCGTATGCTTTATCCAGCTAAATTAGAGATCACATTAAAAGATGGAACCAAGCGTTTTGATTCTGCTGAAGAGGCATCAACGCTAGACCTGTTGCCGATCTGTTTCCTAAGGGATGAAGACCTCTAGGACTATTAGTTATTTGGAAGTCAGCAGATGGATGGACTAATTGGGAAGTTCTCTCAAAGGACATATTATATTCTTTTTAGGACTTAACCAGTGGTAGTCCTATATGGAACTATTTCCTTGAATCTTGTTGCTTGGTTTTCAGGAGCCAACAGTATAATTTTTAATTTCTTTCTTTTCTTTTCTCCTTTATACATTTGTAAGGCCTTTACGAGTTATATGTGGGATGTAGTACGTGCGTTTTGACACAAGAGGGAGCTCTCAGTCTACCTACATTACTGAATCTTATGTTAAGGTCAATCGTAATTTTAGTGAGACGCCTTAGCGTTTCCTAGTTTATTGTAACTGAGAATACTTATCTAGTTCTAGTTATTAATAAGTTTAGATTTCTATGTTACTATAGTCCTATTGTTGTTACAGTTTGTCTGCTGCGTAGAAGCTAGCTTTCTAGATGGCTCACTTAGTTAAGTGAATGAGGTGTCAATGCAGGGCACGGTTCCCTTTTTAAGCACTTGATTTTTACCCCTGCTTTTACTGTTACTGTGCTTATGCAGGTTTAATCACTGATTTATCTACACATTTAAAGACATAGCTCTTACTTTTTTCAGATGGGGACAGGAAATGATGTTATGTAGGAGTGATTGCATGTTTTGTTTATCTTACCTATGCTTTTTATCTCTCTGTTCCCTACATGCTTTTGGTTTTTGGCTTATTCTGGGGCTGTGTTTAATAGTCTGGCTAGTTATACAGCCTATTCCCAATCACCGGTTAGGTGATTGTTTTCTTTTTTTTTCTTTAGCGGAAAGTTTTCCCTCTTTTGGTCATAAGTAAAATTACCAAGCTTTATATATGGTCTTCGCACCCTCTTAATAGAGGGTAGACCTTGGAGGTTAGTATCCATGGTTATGGCCGCTTTCTCTTTTTTGGTAAGGGGGGCGCCCCACCTCTATGGCGCACCATGAACCAGTGTTTGAGGAGTTGGCTTCGGGCCGGGGGGTTGGTTTAAGGAAGGTTTTAGGATGGGGTAAGATTTTCTTAGGAGAGGGGGAATTTGGGTGTTATTATTTTAGTTTTGTTAGGATATCGGTAAGAGAGGGAGCAGCAATCCAAACTTTCTTTATAAGTGGGTTAATTGCGTATGGCTAATAGCTTGAATATTCTCTCTTGGAATAATAAAAAAATTGTTATACTAAATCATTTGGCCCATTTTAACCCATCAATAGTTTTTTTGCAAGAAACTCATGTACTCCCTGATCGATTATCTTACTTCAGGAAAAAATGGGTGGGTCAGGTTTTCGGCGCTGGGTTTTCCTCGAGCAGTTGGGGGTGGCCATTTTGATAGTACGGGGGGTTCCCTTTATTCATTCAGAGATAATTTCTGATCCGAACGGAAGATACATTATCATCCTGGGTAGACTTGGAGGGGCGAATTTAGTGCTGGGATCAGTATACGGCCCTAATTTAGAGACACCATCCTTTTTTGCCCAATTGGCCATGATTCTGGTCTCCTTTAAGGATGTTCCAATAATTTTGGGAGGAGAGTGGAATTTGGTCCAGTCTAACTGTCTGGATCGTTCCTGGTATAGGGGTGCACATTCCTCCCCAGCCCAGAGTGCGTTGGTAGAGTTTATATCATCATTGGGTCTGCTGGACCCATGGAGAATATACAATCCTACTACTTGAGATTATACTTTTTTTCCTCCGGTCCATAAAACGTATTCGAGGATTGACTATTTTTTGGTTAGCCAACAATGTTTGTCCTGCATCGTGGAGGCGGCAATTTTGCCTCGTGTAATTTCTGACCACTCCCCCATTAAACTTTGATGGTCCTCGTTGTCCATTCTTCCAAGGTCTTACTCATGGTCTTTAAATAATGCTATTTTAAAGGATACCCAGATATTAACTCGCTTTAGGGTGTTTATGTTAATTCAATTAAGGCCAACTGGGGTCTATTAAGGCCTTAGACCAAGCATGGGCAGCGCTCAAGTCAGTTTGGAGAGGGGAGCTGATACGGATAGCAACAGTACGTAAGATGAAAAATAATCAATTATTAGCTAATTGTCTAAAGAAAATTAGGTCGCTGGAAGCTATACAGGAGAATCTAAGATCGGAGGATCAAGAGCAAGAGTTAACTACCCTAAGGGTATGGTATGCAAGTACGTTGAGAGAGAGAGAGAGAGTAGTGAATTCTGCTTCCAGACTAAAGGCTGCATATTTAGGTCAGGGTAGTAAAGTCGGGAAATTGTTAGCTTGGCAACTAAAACAAAAAACCTCTGCCAAATGGGTGGCAGCCCTAAGGCATCCAGATTTGGATAAGTTGATTACAGACCCTGAAGGCGTATTGGGGATTTTTTTCGATTTCTATAAAAACTTTTACTCGAGCCAACTGCTTTCTTTACAATGTGGAAATAACATGCGGGAATTCTTATCTAATATTTCCTTTCCTCAAATATCGGAGGATTTTAAACAGATGTTAATAGCTCCTATTTCTGATGAGGAGATAGGAAGAGCTATTGACTCGTTTAAAATAGATAAAGCACCTGGCCCAGATGGGTTCACACCTTTTTTTTTTAAGTTGTTCAAGCATAATGTGATACCACTACTGAACCAACTCTTTGCCTTTTGGTGTGAGCAAGGGATTAGAGATAAGATGTTTTTTGAGGCTAGGATAATTTTACTGCCTAAACCTGGTAAATCCCCAGAGTTGGTGGGTAATTTCAGGCCAATATCTCTATTAAACTTAGATGTAAAAATTTTCGCCAAGATCTTGGCTAATAGGATAAAATCAGTGTGGCTCAAACTGTTGAGTCCTGAACAGGCTGGTTTTGTGGCGGGCGTTCTTGACCAACCATTTCAGAAAATTGTTTTATTTAATTTCGTCCTGTGAACCCAGGTATGGAAGCATCCTGGTTTCATTAGACATGAAAAACTATCGATAGAGTTGAGTGGGCTTTTATGTTTGCAACCTTAGCTAAATTCGGTATCCTGAAAGATTTATACATTTTATTCGGATCCTTTATTCGTGTCCGACTGCTAGAGTTCAATGCAACAATTTAATTTCAGCTGCTTTTCCCTTGTTGAGAGGAACCCGACAAGGTTGTCCTTTATCACCATATCTATTTAATTTGTATATTGAACCCCTAATAAGAACTATTGAAATGGATCAGTTAATCCAAGGGATCTGTATAGGAGACTTGGAATTTAAGCTGTCAGTATTTGCGGATGATCTATTACTGCATGTCCGTAATGCGACATCCTCGCTCCCTCAATTGCTCAAAATAATTTCCATTTTTAGTGAATTCTCTGGATATAAATTAAATAAGGGTAAAACAACGGTGTATTCACTCTCCCCTTATCTCCAGAAGAGTTGGTGCCTTTCTTTGGGATTGCATTGGCAAACAAAGTCCTTATCTTATCTGGGTATCCAGATCTCGAGAAACCTGGAGGAAATGGCCAATTTAAACTTTAAACCCTTACTCAAGTCTATAAAGGAGGACTTGGAGAGGTGGTCGAAACTTCCGTTGACCTTCTCGGGGAGAGTTAACACGATTAAAATGGTGATTTTACCTAAAATTTTCTACCCTCT
Organism: Neoceratodus forsteri; assembly: GCA_016271365.2. Classification (NCBI taxonomy): domain Eukaryota; kingdom Metazoa; phylum Chordata; order Ceratodontiformes; family Ceratodontidae; genus Neoceratodus; species Neoceratodus forsteri. Next base: position 270,973,010 of record CM057453.1, read on the forward strand.
CTTCAATTTGAATATATACTTCCCTAGGTCCTTCTTTAGACCTTTTTATAAACACTGTTCTGATTTCTTGTGGAGAGGTAGACCCCCCCGGAGGGCCTATTTCAAGCTTTGTCGGCAATGGAAATTAGGGGGTCTCCAGTTACCCGATTTTTATACTTACTATTTGGCAGTTCATGCAGCAAGGACAGCTTTGTGGGTTTGTGACACTGAAGTCTCTTCCCCCGGACTTGCTCTTGATCGAGCATTTTCTAGGGAGGTTAAATTGGACTTGGAATCATTTTTATATATTTCGTGGTCTAAGGTTCCCAGAGTGGTCAGGAATACCCCATTGGGATGGGACATCAGGGCTATGCACCAGCTTTACTCGAGATTAAAAATTTCTCATTTATATGACTTGTCTCAACCCCTATTAAAGAATCCCAATTTTTTAATTGGCAACCAACCCATCACAAATTTTTCTCCTAGCCCTCCCTTCAAGCTTCAAATTGCGGATTTTTGTTCAGGTAGCTCCATGCTTCCGCTTTCGGTTTTGATTGTAAAGTTTGGGGTGAAATCTCAGTCCTTATTGCGAATGATCCAAATCCAAAGTAGCATTAGGTCCTTCTTGCGCAAAGGCAAATGCTCTGAGGAGGCAGGGACCCTATTTAGTAAGTTGTGTGAGCTTACATTATCTGGCAAAGCTATTTCTAAAATTCATAAGCATATTTTAGCAAGACTAGATTCCAACCTTTCTCCTGCTCCTCCTTATTGGAAAGTTAACATGTCCTTGAGATGGACAGAGACGATATGGGAAAAAATTTGGACCGATATTTACTCTTGCATTAAACAAGATAGGTTGAGAGATATCCAGTTTAAATTGCTACATAATCTTTATTTCTCCCCTGCAAAACTTTCTCGGTTAAATAGCCAGTGCTCCCCGGTTTACAAGGATTGTAGTGACCCCTTAGCTACTACTTTTCACAAAATTTGGTCTTGCCCTAAAGTAACCAAGTTATGGCTTTCGGTTAAACATTGGATAAGTCCGTATTGTGATTTATCAGTTTTCTTTAATCCAGAAGTCTGTATATTTGGGATGTACGCCCATATTCCACATAATATTCAAAAGTGCCAAATGGCATTGGTAGCTTCAGTTACCAAGTTACTAATTTTGCGTCATTGGCGGGATGACTGGGTCCCCTCATTTAGAGAATGGTGGGATGAATTCCTGAATGCATTAAATGCAGAAAGGTCAGTGTTATCACTTTTAATCGTCGGATAAATTTCAAAAGTGTTGGGTAGCTTTTCAGAGTCTCAGAACAGATATAGTTATTAATGGAAGGAATTTTCTTTATGATTTTTTCACGCTACCTTTTTATCTTCTCCTTCCTCTTATCATTTCCCTTTCCTACTATTTTTTCTATCTCTTTCTTCCTTTCTGCATCCCTTTATTCCTCTACCTCCTTTTGCTGTTTTCTTTATTCATTGTACTATTGTTTTCATTTTCTTTCTTCAGTACTTGGAAGCCCGAGGTAATTTGGTTTTTGTGTCTCTTCCCTCCCTTACTGTGTAGGTTGCTAGCTAATAGTAATATTACATTTCATTTTACGGCCAATATGCCATAGATTTGTAGTTTACACATATGGGATAGCTGCTGGGGGGGAGGTGGGTTAGGGGGATGGGGGTTTTTATTTCGTTTTGGTTTTTAGTATTTTGGTTATACATCTTGTATGTTGTACGTTTCATGTTATATTGTATATTTTACAATAAAATAAAGTTATTTGCAAAAAAAAAAGAAGCATAGACTTTGATGGCAGATAAGGACCGCTTGGCCCACCTAGTCTGTCCAGCTCCCTACCTACAGGATAAGCTGCAGATCCCATTTAACCAACAGCCTATTTCTTCCTACCCCCCAAAAATTGCCTTATGTCTGTCACATACATTCTTGAATTTTCCCACAGTTTTAGACCCCACAACCTCCTCAGGAAGGCCGTTCCATGCATCCACTACCCTTTCTGTGAAAAAATACTTCCTCACATTGCCCCTGAGCCATCCCCCCTCTATCTTCATATTGTGTCCCCTTGTTCTTGCACATCTCTTTTTCTGAAAGATGCTACCGTCTTGGACTTTGTTGATTCTACTGAGGTACTTAAAAGTATTCATCATGGCCCCTCTCACTCCTTTCCTCAAGGATATACATATTAAGCTCCTTTAGTCTCTCCTCGTATGGCTTCTCTTGCAGACCCTGCACCATTTTAGTTACCCTTCTCTGGACTGCCTCCATCCTGTCTATGTCCTTAAAGAGATGGGGTCTCCAGAACTGGATGCAGTACTCCAGAATGGGTCTCACTAACTGTCTGTACAGGAGGATAACAACTTTCTGTTTTCTGCTGGTGATGCCTCTCCCTATACATCCCAGTATCCCCTTAGCCCTCTGTACTGCCTTCTCACATTGCTTGCTAACCTTAAGGTCATCTGATATGATTACCCCAGGTCCCTTTTCATTTTTGTTGTTGTTACTACCTCCTCCCTCCCTATCGTGTAATCTTCCCCTGAGTTTTTGTTTCCCAGGGAGCTCTCTGTTTCTGCTCCTACACTCGGCAACTCATTTTCTGGTCCAGCAATGGTTAAGATGGATGAAGGAGGAGTGTGAGCTTCTTTGCTAGGTGATATTTATCCAGGTAGTCAAGGGGGAAAGACACTGGCAGGGTGGTCTCCATTTCTGCTCCTGCCCTCAGCAACTCATTTTCTAGCACAGTAGCACTTAAGAGGAATGGAGGAGGGGTGAGAGCTTGTTTGCTAGGTGATGTCTTACCAGGTAGTAAAGGGAGAGAAACACCAGCAGGGAGGTCTCCATTTCTGCTCCTGCCCTTAGAAACCTGTTTTCTAGTGCAGCAGCACTTAAGAGGGATAGAATAGGGGTGTGAGGCTGTTTGCTAGGTGAAATCTGTCCAGGGGGCCAAGGGGGAGAAAAGCCAGAAGGTTTCTGCTCCTGCACTCAGCAACCTGTTTTCTGGTGCAGCAGTGCTTTAGTGGGACAGAGGAGGGAGAGAGATCTTGATTGCTCAGTTATGTCTGTACAGGGAGTAAGGGAGTATATATGCCAGCAGTGAAGGCTGTTTCTGCTCCTTATGTTAGCATTATGAGTCCTGGTTAAGCAGGCCTTGGGTGGGAAGGAGAACTTATGAGTGCTTGTTTGATAGGGGAGGACTGAGCTCAAGACAAGGCCTACCTGTCACCAGACAGGGCAGACTACTTGAAAGTGCATGACCAGCTGGTACTGTATCAGCATCTCACCGCATCACAGCCAGAAAATTCCTATGGCTACTAAGGCACATGGCTGAGGCCATATCTATGGTACCATTGACTATGATGGCAATCACGGATGTTTGTTATGTCATGACTTTAATGTTCTGGTATATTAATTTGTGCTTAGTGTACATAATGGGATGAATGACCATTTAATATAGTGGAATGGAGTGAACATTATGTAATCCAATCAACTATAACTTTCTGATCGCCATTGGTGTAATGTCTTAAAATTTTATTTTTCAGATCAGAGTATATAGGCCAATAGTCTTTAAAACAAACCACGTATAAGGATATACGTGCCAAATGCCCTATCGCCTATCGTTGGGGTTGTCTTCCATATGATGATCTTTGTAACCTATATACACAGTGCGTTGTACGAAAGATGTCCTCTGGCTTCAGAAATACTCATGCAACAGTCAGATTGGGAAATAAATTGCAAATAATAAGTGTATAAGGTAGGTTATTATGTGATTCAGTTTAGCTTGGGTTTTGATATTTATGTATTGATGTACAGTATATGTTCATGTTTCAAAGTTCAGTCAGGGTTTGACCTCATGAAACTGCTAACAATGTTAGTCCATTGGGAACCTCAGATATACTAGGTTGAAAAGGCAAACACATTTTGCTAGTCTGTGAGTAGTTGAAAACATTTTTCTTACTGCAAAAGGTGTACTTTTTGGGCTATGTTAAAGCTTGTAGAGGTTGTATTTGGGTGGAGCTGGGGCCGGAATACAGGGAGGGTTTATCATGGCTCCTATGTCCTCTAACATTGCAATTTGTTCGTCATCTGTCTCAATACTGAAATCAATGGATTTTGTTGTTTGTATTTCACAGGAATACTACGTTACATACAGTATGATGAGAATGCGATTCTAGAGGACTTTACATCTGTCAGAGATAAAACACTCATTACATCATATAGTCAAACTATGCTCCGGGGAGTATCAGTGATATTTCCAGCCACCCCATTGCATATCTCATTTGCATGTGTGTGTGTATTTTTAACTTTTTAGCATGGTGACTTGGTTAATCAAGGGGAGCATGTCATAATTAAACAAGCAATAGATAATAAATTTTGCATATGACCTCAGGATCCAGCTCTCATTTTGGGTCATGGCATTACATGACTGGGACCATGCAAGGTCCCATGGTTGAAATCTCTTTTTGGTTGGTGTTAGGGAGGTGTAACAGTAATGAGTGTGGGTTCAGTTGGGTTTTGGCTGTGACCTGAGGATCTAGCACCCGGTGATTGGGGGGGAAGGTGGCATTCACTTAGTGGGGCCGTGCAAGGTCCAAGGGTTGAAACCTATGTGTGGTTGGTGTCAGGGATGTGCAACAGTAATTGTTATGAGTTTGAAGGATGAGGTGGAACCACTAGACACCCAGGAATGCTTTTTCTGTTATGGTGCCATTGCCACTATACCACATCAACCCTAACTCATAAATAGAACTTTTTAGCAAAAGTGGCCATTTTGAGGCATTTTATCAAATGTGTCCATTTTGAGGCATTTTATCAAAGGTGGCCATTTTGAGGCATTTTATCAAAGGTGGTCATTTGGAGGCATTTTATCAAAGGTGGCCATTTTGAGGCATTTTATCAAAGGTGGTCATTTGGAGGAATTTAATCAAAGGTGGCCATTTTGAGCTGCTCTCCAGTGATTCACACGTGGTACCCATATCTAACAAAAGTGATGGTGTACTTTTTTTTAACCTATGTTTTTTTTTTTCATTTTTTAACCTTTGTTTTACCAGGTGAGAAACACTAAGCTGAAAGCGTGTTTGCAGGTGTGACCTGGGAGCACAGGGAAGTTAAGTGACTTTGTGTCCTGTAGTGGTTACATGACTGATTACCACCATACCTAATCAACACAGACCCATTCAGAGAACTTTTTAGCAAATGTGGCCATTTTGAAGCACTTTAGAAAAGGCAGCCATTTTGAGGCATTTCAGCAAAGGCAGCCATCTTAAAGCACTCACAAGAGATTCACACTTGGTGCCTGGATGTGGCAAAAGTGGTACAGTGGTGAGTCCAGAAGTGGTCCCATAACTGATTACCATCATACCGCATCAACTGTGACTGATTCAGATAGTTTATTTTTAGCAAAGGCAGCCATTTTGAGGCATTTGAGCAAAGGCAGCCATTTTGAGGCACTCACCAGTGATTCACACTTGGTGTCCGGATATGGCAAAACTGTTGCAGTAGTGTGTCTGGAAGTGTTCACATGACTGATTACCACCATACCACATCAACCCTGGCCCATTCAGAGAGCTTTTTAAACAAAGGTGGCTGTTTTTAAGCATTTTAGCAAAGGCAGACATTTTGAAGTATGTTAGGAAAGGTGGCTATTTTGAGGTGCTCATGAGTAATTCACACTTGGTGCCTGGATGTGGTAAAAGTGGTGCAGCAGTGTGTCTGGAAGTCATCACGTTGATTGATTGCATATTTCTTATTTCTCAGAGAACCTCTGCTCAACAGATCTACAGAAGTCACAAAATTACCCTTTTTGAATGACACTGAAGATCAAGACACTGCAATGATACATTGCAAGATTTTACATCTCGACTTCATATGACACTACTCAACTGATACTTTCTGGGATTAAGGTAAGAGACAAACTAATTTGTCTAACAGGATATGGAAACCTTGCAGTGTTAACATAAATCAGCCTTGTAGACCTACTAGTATGCATTGCACCACAACAAACTTCTCCTTCACTGTCTCATCAGTTGGAATGAATTATAATGCTTAGACTAGTTTTGAACACTCCAAATGATGACTTCACGTGAGGGTGCAATACATTACTTTGGTTAAATTAGATATTACAGACTGTACGTCAACAGTTGATGAAATTGTGTAGCATAGGGTAAGAACAGACAGGTTTTTTTTTTCCCTACAGGTCACAAGCATGAAGAGGATGTATACAGTATAATACACAAAAACATGTGAATAACAACAATTTGTCACTGTCAGTGGCTCAGTAGGTTTCATACTCACTGCTGAGGCCAGGAGATCAGTAGGCTGTGGATTCTATCCCTTCACCAGGCACTTGGGTTAACATCCCAATACTGACAGTGTAGTGCAGCATGAGGAGGGTGCTGCACTCCTGAGGTGCTGCCTTTCACACGAGATGTTAAACCAAGGTCCCGTCTGCCTGTTCTAGTGGTTGTTCGGGTGGATGCTACAGATCCCATGGCACGTCTCGAAAAAAGTAGGGGAAGTTTTAATGCAAATGAAATAAGTACAAACTGGTACAAAAATAATCAGACAGAAAAAGGAAACTGTATATAAATACAACAGATCATACAAAATCCCCAGAGTGCAGTGCACAGTCTAATCCCATTCACCAGATAAATCTATCTTATTTTAACCCTGTGACAAATCACTGTTTCCCTCCACCAAATCAAACAATCATCTAATAGGATTCCATGGCACTTATCGAAAAAAGTTGGGGAATTTCCCCGGTGTCCTGGCCAAATTTCCCCCATCCACTAGAAATATCACCAACAGCTTAATCTGGTTCAATTTTGGTTGGTTACCATCTGTATCCCCCTTCCCCAGGTCACCCCTGAAAAAGGGACTTCTAGTCTCAGTGTGCCTACCGGGTTAACAAAATTCAATAAATAAATTAGGGCATAGTAGCATAGGGTGAATTAGCAAAAAATAGTTCCTTTTCCAGACCAGTACAGTGATCTAAAATAAAACTAATAGTATATGGCAATAGTAGTCAGGTATTTTTTTCCCACTGGTCGCTGGCAGGAAGGTGGTAGATAGATATGGGGATAGATAGTTTTTTTTTTCCATGCAGGATTGTATATGGTGTGTTAGAAATGAACAGAAAACAAAGAGTGGACTACATGACATGTTATATAATAGGGAAAGGATAGGCTTTTTCTCCACATGTTTTAGAATAGGGAAAAGGTAGGGTTTTTCTCCACAGGTTTTAGAATAGGGAAAATGTAGGGTTTTTCTCCACATGTTTTAGAATAGGGAAAGGGTAGGGCTTTTCCATAGGTTTTAGAATAGAAAAAGGGTAGGGCTTTACCCCACAGGTTTTAGAATAGGGAAAGGATAATGTTTTTCTCCACAGGTTTAGAATAGGGAAAGGATAGGGCTTTTCTCCACAGGTTTTAGAATAGGGAAAGGATAGGGTTTTTCTCTGGAGGTTTTAGAATAGGGAAAGGATAGAGTTTTTCTCAACATGTATTAGAATAGGGAAAGGATAGGGTTTTTCTCCACAGGTTTCTGGTATTACAGCAAAATTCCACAGGTGAAATGTGGACCACTGATGGTAAATGCTAACGGTAATAAAAAACAGCAAACTATTTTGGTTTCTTTCCTATAGTACACTATATAAAATACTGTATGGTGGCCTAAATACACAACACTTTTCCAGCCTTTCTTAATTTGCTGTCCTCATTATAACCATGAAAGACAGAAGAAACTAGGTTTATTTTCTATGGATTATATAAGACTCAGGTGACCTATATCTAACTTTTAGAGTGATCCAGGAAGACTTTACTCTAGAACCAATTGGTCTGGGAAGATGTACATATAAAAACAATAAAAGCACCAGATCACATAACTTAAATTGATTGGTGAAACAAACAAAACTGTCAAAGAATAATTACAACCTGGCATACTCTACCTAATACTATAGTTGATAGTCAAAATATGAAAACATTCAAAAAGAGACTTGATGAATATATGAGTAACAAAAAATTCTCCTTCCACCAATAGAACACTGAATGGTGGCAAGTTCACAAAGGCCAATGGTCTACATAACTTGTATTCCATCTATGAACCTATGAACCTTAGGGTGAAGGTGTATCATTGCTGTGTATTGACGACCTATCTATATAATGTATGGGGAAAAAACATATAAAAACATGGAAATAAGGCATAGTAGGATAGGGTAAAATAAGAAAAATGTGTTCCTTTTCCAGGGTCAGTACAGTAATTTAAAAAATAATAGTGTAGGGTAATAATAATAGTATAGGGTAATAGTAGACAGGTATTTCCACAGGTTGCAGGCATAAAGGCAGGAGATAGATATAGGGAAAGACATTTTTTTTCCTTACAGGATTGGCAATGGTGTGTTTGAAATGAATATAAAACAAAGATTGGACTACATGACATGGTATATAATAGGGAAAGGATAGGGTGTTTCTCCACATTTTTTAGAATAGGGAAAGGGTAGGGTTTTTCTCCACAGGTTTTAGAATAGCAAAAGGATAAGGCTTTTCGCCACATGTTTTTTGAATAGGGAAATGGTAGGGTTTTTCTCCACAGGTTTTAGAATAGGGAAAGGATAGGGTTTTTCTCTGCAGGTTTTAAAACAGGAAAAGGATAGAGCTTTTCTCCACAGGTTTTAGAATAGGGAAAGAATAGGGTTTTTTCTCCACAGGTTTCTGGTATTACTGTTTGATGGAACTCTCTTTGTGTATGATGATCCATGCACTTGAAAAAGTGTTGCATTTGCAAAATACCAAAGATGAAATGTGGACCACGGATGGTAAATGCCAACGGTAATAAAAAACAGTAAACTATTTTGATTTCTTTCCTGTAGTACACTATATAAAATATTGTATGGTGGCCTAAATATGCAACACTTTTCTTAAAACCTTTCTTAATTTGCTGTCTTCACTGTAACTGTGAGAGACTGAAGAAACTAAGTTTAATTTCTATGGATTATATAAGACTCAGGGGTGACTTATATCTAACTTTTAGAGTGATCCAGGAAGACTTTACTCTAGAAACAATTGGACTGGGAAGACATAATAACATAACTTAAATTGACTGGCAAAACAAACAACACTGTCAAAGAATAATTACAACCTGGCATACTCTACCTAAGACTATAGTTGAGAGTCAAAATATGAATACATTCAAAAAGAGATTTGAATATATGAGTAACAAAAAGTTCTGTTTCCACCAATAGAACACTGAATGATGCCTAGTTCATGAAAGGTCAATGGTCTACATAACTTGTATTCCATCTATGAACCTTAGGGTGAAGGTGTATCGTTGCTATGTATTGACAACCTCAAACTATTCTATATAATGTATGGGGAAAAAACATATAAAAACATGGGAATAAGGCATAGTAGGATAGGATAAAATAAGAAACATGTGTTGCTTTTCCTGGGGCAGTACAGTGATCTAAAAAATAGTATAGGATAATAGTAGACAGGTATTTCCACAGGTCGCAGGCATAAAGGCAGAAGATAGATATAGGGAAAGACAGTTTTTTTTTTCCTTACAGGATTGGTAATGGTGTGTTTGAAATGAATATGAAACAAAAAGTGGACTACATGACATATTTTAGAAAAGGGAAAGGACAGGGGTTTGTCCACAGGTTTTAGAACAGGGAAAGGATAAGGTTTTTCTCCATAGGTTTCTGGTACTATTTTGTCTGATGGAATGATCTTGGTGTATGATGACCCATACACTTGAAAAAGTCATTCTGCTTCAACAGTGACTTTGATAATAAAACAGAATGACTTCTCATTCTGCTTTAGTAAATACATCACAGTGCAAGTGACCCCAACATTGTGATACATTGGACGTCAGGCTGTCAAAGTGTCACGTCGGCAAAATACTGAAGGTGAAATGTGGACCACTAATGGTAAATGCTAATGGTAATCAAAAAAAGTAAGCTATTTTGGTTTCTTTCTTATTATACACTATATAAAATACTGTACGGTGGCCTAAATAAATAACAACGCTTTTCTTAAAACCTTTCTTTATTTGCTGTCCTCACTATAACCTTAGGGTAAAGGTGTATCGTTGCTATGTATTGACATCCTCCAACTATTCTATATAATGTATGGGGAGAAAAAACATGGGAATAATAACAATCAAGGCATAGTAGGATAGGGTAAATTAAGAAAAATGTGTTCTGTGTCCAGGGGCAGTATAGTGATCTAAAAAATAATAGTATAGGGTAATAGTAGACAGGCACTTATTTCCACAGGTCACAGGCATGAAGGTGGTAGATAGATATAAGGAAAGACAGTTTTTTTTTCATACAGGACCAGCAATGGTGTGTTTGAAATAAATATAAAACGAAGAGTAGACTACATGACATGTTTCAGAAAAGGGACAGGATAGGGTTTTTTTCTCCATAGGTTTATGGTCTTCTAGCATCTGATGGAACACTGTTGTGTATAATGATACGTACAAGTTGTGAAAAAGTCACTCTGCTGCAATAGTGACATCACTACTAAAATAGAATGACTCCACATTCTGCTTTAGTATGTACATCACAATGAAAATGTTATAGTAGATGGGACTTTTTTTCCCCCCACAGGTCACAGGCATGATAGTTATAAGGTAAGATAGATTTTTTTCAAACAGGATCAGAAACAGCTAGCTTGATTTGAATGTAAAACCAAGAGTTGAATAATAGACATGTTCTAGAATAGGGAAAGGATAGGGTTTTTGGCCACATGATAATGGTCTCATAGCTTATGATGGAATGCTGTTTTACTGGCAATGCATATACTTGAAAATGTTATTCAGCAGCAATAATGACATTACTAATAAAACAGAATGTCTTTTCATTCTGTTTTAGTAGATATGTCACAATGCAAGTGACCCACTCATCTACGTACAATAGGATGGCGAACGGTTTAAGCGTTGCATGCGTGTGACGACTAGAGTTGAAATGCAAATGGTTAATGTTAAATGATAACTGAAACATAAACAACTCACCTTATATGTAAACAGGTCCATTTCTTACATTTTCTTCATGGTCTGTAATGTAAAATTAGTCATCAGAAATATAATCAAGGCCCCTGCAGTTGTAAGAGAGGGGTAATCCATAGACAGTGAAAACTTGTATAGTCTAGTTATCCCAAGAAATGTGTATCCAAGGCAATTTGATGCAGAAAATGACTGAACAGTGTCAGCTGTCTTGTTTTTGGTCATGTGATGCAGGGGATGTAGATATGGGTACAGTCTGGGCCATGATTTATTCATTCACTTCCCTGTTATGTAAAACAGGCTACTTCTTGCTTCTATTTTATGGTTTTATTGACATGTACCCGATAATGCAATAGGTGGACACCACATGGATCAGTATGGGCCTACCATGGGTGATTGTGTCTGGCACACTGGCTATCTGCAGGTGGGACTATAATATGAAACTAATGATCAGAAATTTCATTGAAGCCCCCACAGCTGTAAGAAAAGATGTAATCAATTGACATTTACAAATTTTATAATCTAGTTATCTTAATAAATGTGTAACAGAAGTGATTTGTTGCAGAAAATGACTGAACATTGGTGGCCATCTTGTTTTTTGTCATGTGACCCAAATGATGTAGATATGGGTACAGTATGGGCCTTGATTTACTCATTTACTTCCCTGTCATGTAAAACAGGCTACTTCTTAGTTGTCCTTTATGAATTTATTAACATATAACCCATAATGCAATAAGAGGCCACCCAATGGCCCAGCTTGGGCATACCATGGGTGGTTGGGTATGGCACAATGGCTACCTAAAGGTGGGTATGGCACCCTGGCTATCTGCAGGTGAGTCAGTAAGGTGAAATTAGTAATCAGAAATTTCATCCAAGTCTCTGCTGCTCTAAGAAAGGGTGTAATCCATTAACATTTACCTGTTCTATAATACAGTTATCCAACTAAATGTGTAACAGAATAGGTTTGATTCAGAAAATGACTAAACTATTTTCAGACTCTGTTGGACACTAGTGTTATTAGTCCTTTTTAAATTTAGAGAGTTTTATATATTTATGGGATTTTTATGAGGATATAGTTTGTGTCTATAAATTGAGCTTGTGCCTTTTGTACAGCGCCCAGAGCCTCTGGGATTGGGCACCAGAAAAATAAAATTTGCCTTGCCTTGCCTAAACTGTAGCAGCCATCTTGTTTTTGGTCATGTGACCCAGGGGATGTAGCTATGGGTGCAATCTGGGCCTTGATTTACTGATTCTCTTCCCTCTCATGTGAAACAGGTTACGTCTTACTTGTCCTTTATGGATTTATTGATGTATCCCACAATGCAATAGGTGGAAACAACATGGGCCAGCATGGGCGTACCGTGGGTCATGGGGTATGGCACCTCAACTATATGCAGGTGGGTCTGAAATGCGAAATTAGTGATCAGAAATTTCATCCAAGCCCCTGCAGCTATAAGAAGAGGTATAATCCATTGACATTTACCACTTTTATAAGCTAGTTATCCCAACAAACGTGTAACAGAAGTAGTTTGACACAGAAAATGACTCAACAGTAGCTATCATCTTGTTTTTGATCTTGTGACCCAGGGGATGTAGATATGGCTACAGTTTGGGCATTGATTTACTCATTCACTTTCTGGTTATGTAAAACAGGCTACTTCATACCTGTCCTTTATGGATTTATTGACATGTACCCCATAATGCAATAGGTGGACACCCCATTGGCCAGCATGGGCATACCATGGGTGGTTGGGTTTGGCACCCTGGCTATCTTCAGGTGTGTCTATAATGTGAAATTAGTGATGACAAATGTCATCCAAACCCCTGTGCTGTAAGACAATGTGTAATCCATTGATACTTACCTCTTTTATAATCTAGTTATCCCAATAAATGTGTAAGAGAAACAGCTTGACACAAAAAATGACTGACCAGTGTCAGCCATCTTGTTTTTAGTCATGTGACCCAGGGGATGTAGATATGAGTACAATCTGGGCCTTGATTTACTCATTCACTTCCCTGTCATATAAAACAGGCTACTCCTTACTTTTTCTTTCTGAATGTATTGGCCTGTACCCCATAATTCAATAGGTGGACACCCCATGGGCCAGTATGGGCTTATCATGGATGGCTGGGTATGGCAACCCGGCTATCTGCAGGTGGGTCTGTAATGTGAAATTAGTGATCAGAAATGTCATCCAAGCCCCTGCTGCTGTATGAAAAGGTGTATTCCTTTGTCATTTACCTGTTTTATGATCTAGTTATCCCAATAAATGTGTAAGAGAAGCAGACTGACACAGAAAATGATTAAACGGTGTCAGCAAAGTTGTTGTTGTTCATGTGACCCAGGGGATGTAGATATGGGTACAATCTGGGCCTTGATTTAATCATTCACTTCCCTGTCATGTAAAATAGACTACTTCTTACTTTTCTTTTCTGAATGTATTGGCATGTTCCCCAAAATGCAATAGGTAGACACTGCATGGGCCAGCATGGGCATACCTTGTGTGGTTGGGTATGGCACCCCGGCTATCTGCAGGTGGGTCTGTAATGTGAAATTAGTGATCAGAAATGTCATCCAAGCCTCAACTACTGTAAGAAAAGGTGTAATCCATTGACATTTACCACTTTTCTAATCTAGTTATCTCAATAAATGTGTAATGGAAGCAGTCTGACACAGAAAATTACAGAACAGTGACAACTATCTTGTTCTTGGTCATGTGACCCAGGGGATGTAGCCGTAGGTACAATCTGGGCCTTGATTTATTCATTTACTGCCTTGTATTGTAAAACAGTCTACTTCTTACTTTTCCTTTCTGAATTTATTGGCATGTACCCCATAATGCAATAGGTTGACACCCCAGAGGCCAGTATGGGCGCACCATTGGTGGTTGAGTATAGCACCCTGGCTATCTGCAGGTGGGTATGCAGTGTGAAATTAGTGATCAGAAATTTCATCTAACCCCTGCTGCTGTAAGAAAATGTGTAGTCCAATGACATTTAACAGTTGTATAATCTAGTTATCCCAACAAACTTGTAACAAAAGCAGTTTGAAACAGAAAATGACTGAACAGTTGCAGCCATCTTGTTTTTGGTCATGTGACCCAGGCGATGTAGATATGGGTACAGTCTGGGCCTTGATTTACTCATTCACTGCCTTGTAATATAAAACTGGTGACTTCTTACTTTTCCTTTCTGAATTTATTGGCATGTACCCCATAATGCAATAGGTGGACACCCCATGGGCCAGTACAGTCATACCATGGGTGGTTGGTAATGCCTCCCGGCTATCTGCAGGTGGGTCTGTAATGTGAAATTAGTGATCAGAGATGTCATAAAAGTCCCTGCTGCTATATGAAAAGGTGTATTCATTTGATGTTTACCTATTTTATAATCTAGTTACCCCAATAAATGTGTAAGAGAAGCAGTCTGACATTGAAAATTATTAAATTGTGTCAGCCAAGTTGTTGTTGTTCATGTGACCCAGGGGATGTATATATGGGTACAATCTGGGCCTTGCTTTACTCACTCACTTCCCTGTCATGTAAAATAGACTACTTCTTACTTTTCTTTTCTGAATGTATTGGCATGTTCCCCATAATGCAATAGGTGGACACCGCATGGGCCAGCATGGGCGTTGCTTGGGTGGTTGGGTATGGCACCCCAGCTATCTGCAGGTGGGTCTGTAATGTGAAATTAGTGATCAGAAATGTCATCCAAGCCTCAGCTACTTTAAGAAAAGGTGTAATCCATTGACATTTACCACTTTTATAATCTAGTTATCTCAATAAACGTGTAACAGTAGCAGTTTGACACAGAAAGTGATTGAACAGAGGTAGCCATCTTGTTTTTGGTCATGTGACCCAGGGGATGTAGCTATGGGTGCAATCTGGGCCTTGATTTACTCATTCACTTCCCCTTCATATAAAATAGGCTACTTCTTACTCTTCCTTCCTGAATTTATTGGCATGTACCCCATAATGCAATAGGTGGGCCGCCCATGGGTCAGCATGGCCCTACCTTGATTGGTTGGGTATGGTATCCCAGCTATCTGCTGGTGGGTCTATAATGTGAAATTAGTGATCAAAAATTACATCCAAACCCCTGCAGATGTAAGAAAAGGTGTAATCCATTGATATTTACCACTTTTATAATGTAGTTATCCCTATAAACCTGTAACAGAAGCAGGTTGATAAAGAAAATGATTGAACGGTAGCCACCATCTTATTTTTGGTCATGTAACCCATGGTTATGTAGATATGGATACAGTCTGGACCTTGATTTACTCATTCACTTCACTGTCATGTAAAACAGGCAACTTCTTACTTTTCCTTATTGAATTTATTGGCATGCACCCCATAATGCAATAGGTGGACACCCCATGGGCCAGAATGGGCATACCATGGTTAGTTGAGTATGGCACATCAGCTATCTGCAGGTGGGTTTATAATGTGAAATTAGTATTCAGAAATGTCATCCAAACCCCTGCTGATGTAAGTACTGTAAAAGTGTAATCCATTGACATTTACCTCTTTTATAATCTAGTTATCCCAATTTATGTGTAATAGAAACAGTTTGGCACAGAAAATAACTGGACAGTGTCAGCCATCTTGTTTCTGATCATGTGACCTAGGGGATGTAGTTATGGGTACAATATGGGCCTTGATTTACTCATTCACTTCCCTGTCATGTAAAACAGGTTACTTCTTACTTTTCCTTTTTGAATTTATTGGCATGCACCCCATAACACAATAGGTGGACACC
This sequence comes from Neoceratodus forsteri, assembly GCA_016271365.2. Lineage (NCBI taxonomy): Eukaryota > Metazoa > Chordata > Ceratodontiformes > Ceratodontidae > Neoceratodus > Neoceratodus forsteri. The sequence goes on from CM057453.1 coordinate 270,988,764, forward strand.
CCATGTGGCAGCATTGGAATGCCATGGGTAGTTGGGTATAGCACCCCAGCTATCTGCAGGTGGGTCTATAATGTGAAATTAGAGATTAGAGATTTCATCCTAGCACCTGGTGCTGTACCTAAATGTGTAATTCATTGACATTTACCTCTTGTATAGTCTAGTTATCCCAATAAATGTGTAAAAGAAACAGTCTGATACAGAAAATGACTGAACGGTCTCAGCCAACTTGTTTTGGGTTTTGTGACCCAGAGGATGTAGCTATTGCTACAATCTGGGCCTTGATTTACTCATTCACTTCCCTGTCATGTAACACAGGTTACTTCTTAATTTTCATTTTTGAATTTATTGGCATGCACCCCATAATGCAATAAGTGGTCACTGTTTTGGCCAGCATGGGCATACCTTGGGTGGTTAGGTATAGCACCCTGGTTATCAGCAGGTGAGTCTGTAATGTGAAATTAGGGTTCAGAAATTTTAGCCAAGCCACTGCTGCCATAAGAAAAGATGTAATACATTGACATTTACCACTTTTATAATCTAGTTAGCACAATAAGTGTATAGCACAAGCAGCTTGACACAGAAAATGACCGAACAGAGGTAGCCATCTTGTTTTTGGTCATGTGACCCAGAAGATGTAGCTATGGGTACAATCTGGGCCTTGATTTACTCATTCACTTCCCTGTCATGTAAAACAGGCTATTTCTTACTTTTCTTTTCTCAATTTATTGGCATGTACCCTACCCCATAATGCAATAGGTGGGCCTCCCACTGGCCAGCATGGCCCTACATTGGGTGGTTGGGTAACGCACCCCAGCTTTCTGCTGGTGGGTGTATAATGCAAAGTTAGTGATCAGAAATTTGATCCAAATCCCTTCAGATATAAGAAAAGGTGTAATCCATTGACATTTGCCACTTTTATAATGTAGTTATCCATACAAACAGGTAACAGAAGCAGTTTGATACAGAAAATGATCTAACGGTAACTGACATCTTTTTTTTGGTCATGTGACCCAGGGGATATAGATATGGGTACAGTCTGGACCTTGAATTACTGACTTACTTTCCTGTCATGAAAAACAGGCTACTTCTTACTTTTTTCTTTTTGAATTTATTGGCATGCACCCCATAATGGAATAGGTGAACACCCCATGGGCCAGCATGGGCATTCCATGGGTAGTTGGGTATGGCACCCCAGCTATCTGCAGATGGGTCTATAATGTGAAATTAGTCATCAGAAGTTTCATCCAAGGCCCTGCTGTGGTAAGAAAATGTGTAATGCATTGAAATGTACCTCTTTTATAATCTAGTTATCACAATAAACGTGTAAGAGAAACAGTTTGACACAGAAAATGACTGAACAGTATCAACCATCTTGTTGTTGGTCATGTGACCCAGGCAAAGTAGCTATAGGTACAATATGGGCCTTGATTTACTCATTCCCTTCTCTGTCATGTAAAACAGGCTACTTCTTACGTTTTATTTCTGAATTTTTTGGTAATCACCCCATAATGCAATAGGTGGTCACCTCATTGTCCAGCATGGGCATACAATTGGTGGTTGGGTATGGCATCCTAGCTATCTGCAGGTGGGTCTGTAAAGTAAAATTAGCAATCAGAAATTTCCTCGGAACCCCTGCTAATGTCAGAAAAGCTATAATTCATTGATTTTTACCACTTTTAAAGTCTGTTTATCACAATAAACATGTAACACAAGCAGTTTGAAACAGAAAATGACTGAAAGGTGGCAGCCATCATATTTTTGGTCATGTGACCCTGGGGATGTAGCTATGGGTACAATCTGGGCCTTGATTTACTAATTCAATTTCCTGTCATGGAAAACAGGCTACTTCTTACTTTTTCTTTCTGAAGTTATTGGTATGCACCCCATAATGGAATAGGTGGGCCCCCATGGACCAGCATGGCCCTACCATGGTTGATTGGATATGACACCACAGCTATCTGCTGGTGGGTCTATAATGTGAAATTAGTGATCACAAATATCATCCAAGCCCCTGAAGATGTAAGAAAAGGTGTAATCCATTGACATTAACCACTTTTATAATGTAGTTATACCTACAAACATGTAACAAAAGCAGTTTTACACAGAAAATGATCAAAAGGTGGCCACCATTTTGTTTTGGTCATGTGACCCAGGGGATGTAGATATGGGTACAGTCTGGGGCTTGATTTACTCATTTCCTTCCCTGTCATGTAAAACAGGCTACTTCTTACTTTTTCTTTTTGAATTTATTGGCATGCACCCCACAATACACTAGGTGGACACCCCATGTGGCAGCATGGGCATACCATGGGTAGTTGGGTATGGCACCTCAGCTATCTGCAGGTGGGTCTATAATGTGAAATTAGTGATCAGAAATTTCAGTCAAGCCCCTGCTGCTGTAAGAAAATGTGTAATCCATTGACATTTACCTCTTTTATAATCTAGTTATCCCAATAAATGTGTAAGAGAAATAGTTTGACACTGAAAATGACTGAATGGTGTCAGCCATCTTGTTTTGTCATGTGACCCAGGGGATGTAGATATGGGTACAATCTGGGCCTTGAGTTACTCATTCACTTCCCTGTCATGTAAACAGGCTACTTCTTACTTTTTCATTTTGAATTTATTGGCATGCACCCCCTAATGCGATAGGTAGTCACCCATTGGCCAGCAAGGGAATGCCATGGGTGGTTGGGTATTGCACCTCATCTATCTGCAGGTGGGCCTATAATGTGAAATTAGTGATCAGAAATGTCATCCAAGCCACAGCTGCCGTAAGAAAATGTGTAATCCATTGACAGTTACCACTTTTAAAACCTAATTATCACAATAAACATGTAGCACAAACAGCTTGACACAGAAAATGACAGAACAGTGGTAGCCATTTTGTTTTTGGTCATGTTACCCAGGGGATGTAGCTATGGGAACAATCTGGGCCTTGATTTACTCGATCTCTTCCCAATCATGAAAAACAAGCTACTTCTTTCTTTTCCTTTCTCAATTTATTGGGATATACCCTATAATGCAATAGGTGGGCCCCCCATGGGCCAGCATGGTCCTACCTTGGGTTGTTGGGTATGGCACCTCAGCTGTCTGCTGGTGGGTCTGTAGTGTGAATTAGTGATCATAAATTTCATCCAAGCCCCGGCTGCTCTAAGAAAATATGCAATCCATTGACAATTACCTCTTGTATAATCTAGTTATCCTAATAAATGTGTAAGAGAAACTGTTTGATACAGAAAGTGACTGAACAGAATCAACCATCTTGTTTTTGGTCATGTGACCCAGGCGATGTAGCTATAGATACAATCTAGGCCTTGATTTACTCATTCTCTTCCCTGTCATGTAAAACAGGTTACTTCTTACTTTTCCTTTTTGAATTTATTGGCATGAACTCCATAATGCAATAGGTGGTCACAAAATTGGCCAGCATGGGTATACCATGAGTGGTTGGGTATGGCACCCCGGTTATCAGCAGACGGGTCTGTAATGTGAAGTTAGGTATCAGAAATTTCATCCAAGCCACTGCTGCCATAAGAAAAGGTGTAATCCATTGACATTTACCACTTTTATAATCTAGTTATCACAATAAATGTGTAACACAAGCAGTTTGACACAGAAAATGACCGGACAGAGGTAACCATCTTGTTTTTGGTCTTGTGGCCCAGGGGATGTAGCTATGGGTACAGTCTGGGCCTAGATTTCCTCAATTACTTGCCCATCATGAAAAACATGCTACTTCTTAGGTTTCCTTTCTCAATTTATTGGCATGTACCCCATAATGCAATAGGTGGGCTCCCCATGGGTCAGAATGGGCCCTACCTTGGGAGGTTGGGTAAGGCACACCAGCTATCTGATGGTGGTGTATAATGTGAAATTAGTGATCAGAAATTTCATTGAAGCCCCTGCAGATATGAAAAAAGGTATAATCCATTGACATTTACCACTTTTATAATGTAGTTATCCCTACAAACACGTAACAGAAGCAGTTTGATAGAGAAAATGATCAAACGGTAGCCGCCATTTTGTTTTTGGTCATGTGACCCAGGGGATGTAGCTATGGGTACAATCTGGGCCTTGATTTACTTATTCATTTCCCTATTATGGAAAACAGCCTACTTCTTGCTTTTCCTTTTTGAATTTATTGGTATGCACTCCATAATGGAATAGGTGGGGCCCCCCATGGACCAGCATGGCCCTACCATGGGTGATTGTGTATGGCAGCCCAGCTATCTGCAGGTGGGTCAATAATGTGAAATTAGTGATCAGAAATTTCATCCAAGTCCCTGCTGCTGTAAGAAAATGTGCAATCCACTGACATTTACCTCTTTTATAATGTAGTTATCCCAATGAATGTGTAAGAGAAACAGTTTGACACAGAAGATGACTGAACAGTGTCAGCCATCTTGTTTTTGTTCATGCTACCCAGGTGATGTAGCTATGGGTACAATCTGGGCCTTGATTTACTCTTGCTCTTCCCTGTCATGTAAAACAGGCTACTTCTTATTTTTTCCTTTTGAATTTATTGGCATGCACCCCCATAATGCAATAGGCGGTCACCCCACTGGCCAACATGGGCATACCATGGGTGGTTGGGTATGGTACACCAGCTATCTGCAGGTGGGTCTGTAATTTGAAATTTGGGATCAGAAGTTTCATCCAAGCCCCTGCTGTCCTAAGAAAGGGTGTAATCCATTGACATTTACCACTTTTATAGTCTAGTTATCCCAATAAATGTGTCACAAGCAGTTTGACATAGAAAATGACTGAACGGTGTCAGCCATCTTGTTTTTGATCATGTGACCCAGGAGATGTAGCTATGGGTACAATCTGGGCCTTGATTTACTCATTCACTTCTGTGTCATGTGAAACAGGCTACTTCTTACTTTTTCTTATTGGATTTAGTGACGTTTTCCCCATAATCCAATAGATACCCTCCATAGGCCAGCATGGCTCTACCATAGATGGTCAGTTCTGGTAACTCTCATAATCTGTAGGTGAGAAACCAATGTGAAATTAGTGTTTATATAAAGAATTTGTAACCTGAAAGTGAAAATTAGTTACATTTTAGACAAAATTTTTTTATTAGCGATGCAATCGATTTTAATGTTTTTACATACTTCAATATTTTTTGCAATTACAAATTTGCAAAAACAGTTGAAATTTCACTAAATAAACATATCTCTCTCAAAACTGCTTAGTTGGAAAACTTATATTTTCACTTTAATTTATAGTTGTATGAGGTTCTTACTACCCTGACAAAAAAAAATGACAAGGGAATTTAGAAATGTAATGTAATAACACCATAACTGATAGGTGTACAAACCCAGTGAAAAAACTCTGGCAGCAATGATATGCAATTTGCGGAAAAACCTTGGCAGTGTAAGGGTTAAAGGATAATTTTTCCAGGGTAATAACTTTGGGCAGATCTCAGATCTGCTTGATATTCTGCAGGTATTATCAGAAGGGACAGGTCTATTGATATGCCAAATTTGGTTTGAATCTTTTTTTGTAGTTTCTGAGATACAGAGATGTTTGTGTTTTTTTGCTGTTTTTTTGTCCACCTATATATCAGAAATGGCTGTAGCTGCAAGGCTAAAATTTTCAGGGTAGAAAACTTGGATGTGCCTTTTGAAGGTTTGGTGAAAAAACATTAATCTGTTCCAAAGTTATTAAATGTTGTTGTCCCCATTATTTCATATGTGAAAAAAATAGATATCCCTGGTGGCATAGGATTCTAGGACAGAACAACAGTCCGACATAGGATTTTATGCTGAAGTTTAGTAATAGGCATAGAATTCTATGTTGGAGCAGCTATCCAGCATAGGATTTTATGACAATGGATTCCCCGACATACTTGCTGACATCGGGGTACCCAACCCCCGGGGCGGCATTTATTTCCCCTCCCAAACTAGTGTAATGCCTCCCCCCAGCTGTGTAGGACACTGAGAAGGCCACTCCAAGTGCCCCCAACTAAACATTTTCAAGTGGGAAAAAAATCCCCATATCGATGCAGAATTCTGCTTTAAACTGCCATGTTATGATACAGAATTCTGCATCGACATGCCATAAAATATTTTTTATCACTTAAAAAAAGAAAATGTCCCTGCACTGCACTTGCCGACATTGGGGTGCCCAATTCCTCTGTCAGCATTTCTTCCCCACAACCACACTGGTATAATGCCCCCCCAAACTTCATTGGACACTGGGGAGTCCACTCCAAGTGTCCGCAAGTACATATTTGCCCTGGCAAAAAAGAAAAAGGTCCATCAACGTACTTTCTGACATCAGGGTGCCAAACCCCCTCGTCAGCTCTTGTAACACACTCCCACAGTACTATAATGACCCCCCAAGCTGTATCAGACACTGAGGAGCCCACTTCCAGTGTCCACAAGTAAATCTCTTGCCCTGACAAAAAAAGAAACTGTCCACCGATTACTTTGTCTTAAGCCTATTAATAAGAAAAATGTCCTTTGTCATCTCCCCATCCCTGCTCCTCCATTCAACCCTCCCACTGAGTGTCCACCTCCCCACACTCCCCTCACCCAATACTTACCTCCACAGATCAGCGGCTGTCATCTTCTCTGGACCGGCACATGTCTACACTCTTCAAAGCTAAGCTGCCAACTGAAGAATCTAGGTAAACACCCTATAATGGCTGTCAATGGGGTTTTCAACTTATGTTGATATCGCAGCCATTTTTAGGAATTTTTAACCCCAAATTTTCATCACAGAGTTCTTGGGACCCCACCTCATGAACACTGTCACTGCATTTCGTTATTCGGTCCTGTAAGATGATTTTGCGGTCACTGTGTAGAATCACCTTTCCGGACTGATTAACAAAATGACAGTGCCAATGTTCATGAGGGAAAGTCCCAAAAAGCCCATGTTGAAAATTTGGTGCAAAAATTCCCCAAAATGGCTGCATTACAAGTGTGCATTGTACAGTTTCTCTGCATACTCGTAAATTTGCCAATTTTTTATATTTTCACTCCAGATTTTCAACATTGAGATTTTCTCACACCTTCTCATGAACAGTAAAGCTGTCATTTTCTCACATCCTGCCCAAAATTAGTTTTCACACCTCTGGTACAGAACGGCACAGTCTCAGTGTGAAATCAACTTTCGGGACGTACTAATAAAATTACAGTGCCACTGTTCATCAGGTTGGGGTCCCAAAAAGGCCATGCTGAATATTTGGTGCAAAAATACCCTAAAATATCTGACTTAAGTGCAGTCATTGAAATTTTGCAATGCATCTGCATAACTTTTTCAAATTTTAATATTTTAACTCCACATATTCAACAATGCCAGTTTTTCACACCACCTCATGAACATCTGCCTGTCATTTTTCTCATCCTACCCAAAATTGTTTTATGCAGCAGTGGCACGGAATGACACAGTTGCTGCACAAAATCAACTTTTGAGACAGAGTAATGAAATGAAAGTGTCAGTATTCATGAGGTGGGGTCCCAAAAAGGCCATGTTGAAAATTTTGTGCAAAAATACCTAACAATGCCTGAGTTACATGCCATCATTGGAATTTTCCTACGCAGATGCTTAACTTTTATAATTCATTATATTTTCACTCCAGATTTTCAACATAGCCATTTTTGTACACCACCTCATGAGCAGTACAGCTGTCATTTTGCACATCATGCCCAAAATATGTTTCTGCAGCTGTGATGTAGAATGGCGTTGTTGCTGTTCAAAGCCACCTTTTCATTCGAATAATGAAATGACAGTTCCAGTGTTAATGAGGTTTGGTCCAAAAAAGTCCATGTTGAACATTTGCAGCAAAAATACCAGAAAAGCTCCCACAAAACTGGGATACTATTATACTATCTCAAAAAGTAAGGAAATTCATTGCAAAAATCTTCATTCATGCTTCAGTTAGGGTTCTCACTAGAGCAACACAGACAAGGAAATTGGGTGGTAGAGTTTCCAACCCTAAAACCCCACCACACCCTCCCACTTAACCCTACCATCACAACAGCCCCCACCCTCCACACACCAACAAGGGTTAGGGAGTGCCTTAGAGTTGTTGGCCCGCCACCCCCCACCCAACTCTACCATTGCAATGCCACCTCTATCATCCACACATCAACAAGCATTGAGGTGTGCCTTAGTGTCATGGACCCCACACAACCCTACCATCACAACACCACACCCACCCTCCACACACCAACATGCATTGGGGTGTGCCTTAGGGTCATGGGCCCTAGTGTTCACCCCATTACATCTGTAAGGAACACCACATGGTACAGTATAGGAAAATAGGGTGAGCATTAGGGCACATGACCCCAAGACACACTCCAGTGCTTGTTGGTGTGTGGAGGGTGGGGGTGGTGTTGCGATGGTAGGGTTGGGTGTGAGGGTGGGGTGGGGTGTTAGGGTTTTGAAACACTAACACCCAATTTCCCTGCCTGTGTTGTTCTAGTAAGAACCCTAACTGATGTGTAAACAAAGTGTTTTGCATACACACACACACACATATATATACATATACATATATATATATATATATATATATATATATATATGTGTGTATATATATATATATATATTATGGTAGCACGGTAGTGCTACCATAGTTAGGGTTGAGGAGCCATTTCTATATTAAACCCCAAAACTTTGCACCTTAATAACTTTGCAACCGTTTGATGGATTTGCCTGAAATTTGGAATTTATGATCAAGAACTATAGGCCTTGGGATCTGCCAAGTTTTGTACTGGTCTGATATACAGCTGTGGAGTTATTAAATGTGATCTGTGCGCACGTTTACGCTTTTCTGGAATTCTGCGGTCGCGCCTACAGGTCGTACGGTTTGCGTGACCGGCCAGAAATCTTCAGGAAATGTGCAGCCTGGGTCCCCAATGTGCCTTTCAAAGATTTCATGAAAAAATATTAAACGGTTCAAAAGTTATTCAAAAAACAGTTTCCCATTATAAGTCATTGGGAAAAGTTAACAAAAAGTTCAACACTTTCGCAAATGCATTTTTACTTTCACAAATGGGCCTGTTACTTTCGCAAATCGGCCATTTTGTTTTCAGTTGGTGATCAGAAAAATGGTTGGCATTTAAATTTGGGACCCTCTAGCAACCTAATTTTTTTTGTATTCACCTAGCCGGGCCCTGAGGATGCTTGCCACGTCTTTATTTTGTGGTAAAACACCCCAGAAATATGTTTTTCAAATTTCTGGAAAAAGTACTTTCACAAATTACTTCGTTTCATGAAAGTATCACAAATTTTTTATGAAAGTCAAGAATTCCATATGGTAATTTTCTAGTCTGTGGAAATGACAGCAATTCTTTTGGCACTGCACTGCAAAATAACCGTTGGGAGTTTTGGGCTGAAATTTGGAGAGAATGCAGCCGACATCTCACAGATGTGCCTTTCAGTGTTGTATTGAAAAAATATTACACAGCGGCAAAGTTATGGCACTCCAAAGTTGACAGTTTTTCCCATAGGATAACATTACGGCACCCAAAGCATTACAGGAATCCTTTGGCACCCTGCTGCAAAATAACGGTTTGGTCTTTTTTCCTGAAATTTGGAGGGAAGACAGCCAACAGTACACAGATGTGCCTTTCAGTAGTTTGGTGAAAAAATATCATATGGCGGCAAAGTTACGGCACTCCAAAATTGACAGTTTTTCCCATAGGATAACATTACGGCACCCGACACTTAACAGAAATCATTTGGAACCCTGCTGCAAAATAATGGTTTGGTCTTTTTTCCTGAAATTTGGAGGGAAGACAGCCAACAGCCCACAGATGTGCCTTTCAGTAGTTTGGTGAAAAAACATTACAGGGAGGCAAAGTTATGGCGCTCCGAACTTTTCTTTTTTTCCCATAGGATAACATTACGGCATTTGCCGTGCCTTTCAGGGCCCGTATCTCGGAAACGGTGGGAGATACAGACTTTTCATCGGAAAATTTCTTAGCCCCCTAATGGGCTAAGATTCAAATTAGCCAGGACAGTTGAAAATAATATGACTTTTAAATTTTTTTTCTACGTCATACGGTTCCTGAGATATAATGTATTTAGTATTCCAAGATCTCATTTTCTGCGCCGATACTCATTATTTTGCATACGTTATTTGTACTCACTGTCTTTCTCAATGCAGGTTTTGGGGAAAACCAGCCTGTGCGCTTACATTACTGTTACTGTTGCCCTTTCCGCTTGCGGATCCCTACCCGGTTCACTTACCATTGACGTCTGCGCCACCATGTGCGTTATCCTTTGCGTTTTCATTTGCGCTTGCGTTTCTGTTATTTTTTGCCATTTCTGTCTACAGTACTGTTTATCTTACTGTTTCACTTTACATCACCGTGCCCATTGAAATTTCTGTTTGCAGGCACCATGTTACTATGTGCAACACATCACGTGGCAGACCATTCCCGTCTACGACACCATGTGCATTACCCTTTCTGTTCTCATTCATGCTTGTGTTACCATGTGTGCCACTGTTAGCATTTCTGTTTGCATTGCTGTCCCTGTTAGTATCGGGCGCCGCGCTCCCGGCAATGCATTACATTCACTATTTCTCGTTATCATTCTCAAAAAGAAGGGAAATTGGAGGCAAAAAACTCCGTTTAATGCATTAGTTAGGGTTGTTCCACAGCGACAAAAGTGAGGAAATTCGCTGTTAGGGTTGAAAACCCTTGGACCCTCACCCTCAACTGGCATTGGGGTGCGCATTGGGATCGTGGGTCCTAACTCTCACCCCATTCTCCTATACTTCTGCTGCTTTACACATGTCATTGGGTGAGAGTTGGGGCTGGCGATTCAATGTACGCAATGCCGATTGGAAAGGGTGGTAGTCAGGGTTTTCAACTAACAATGAATTTCTCACTATCTTAATGGGGAACAACTAACTAATGCTATTAATTATTTATACCTATATATATATATATATATATATATATATATATATACATATACACATATATATATATATATATATATATATGGGCCTATGCATGAAAAAGAGCTACCAAAGTGTGACATTAGTGTCAATTTTTAAACTCTGTAATATAGCGATTATTCTAGCCATTTTTTAATGCTGTGACTCACCTTATAAAAATGTAGTATGGTGTAGGATAACTCCAATTTTGTGGCCTGAGAAGAAGCCTCCACAAAGTTGCACATGTAACAGGGGACATAAAAGCAGGACTGCACATGTAACTGGGGACATAAAAGCAGGACTGCATGTGTAACAGGGGACATTAAAGTACCACAGGCACACCACTACCTGTCTGCACACAACATGGAGGCGCATCATGACCCATCTGTAGACAACATGGAGGCACGCCACCACCTATCTGCAGACAGTATGGGGGCATGAAGCTAAATACCTGATGGAATCTTTCAAAGAAGTTCATCATTAAAGTATGTTTTCTAATTATTTAATTATTTAAGAGTTTTACCAGGAAAGCATACTGAGCACATTACTGCTCGATTCCAGATGCATCCAAATCAGGGCATCATCAGTCTATATCACCTGAATAATGGACTGTCCATGTAAACTGAACACAGACAACACCCTGCAGAAAACAGTATAGTTGGTTTCCATAATAAGTTTTTTTTTTGCTAGGAAAAGTTCTGTAAACCCACCACATACATGTATGATATGGCTGACTAATATAGCCCAGAGAATAATGTATCCTAATTAAGGCACCACAACAAGCAGCATGGGGAGAGTGCTTTTCAACATTACGCTCCACATGGTTTTGTGCTATGATTAACAATATGCTATGGTTGCCCTGCGATGCAACCAGAAAATCCACAAAGGCACAATAATAAACATTTTAAATGTGCAAAAAATAGAATATTGCAGGCAGTGCCAGATAAGTTAGCTAATGCAACAGCATCACTCAAACATCATCTGAATCACAGCACACAAAGCAGCCACCCCACCAACATTAGTTGTTGCCTGTTTAGGCGTACAACTCAATTGTGCATAAACTGGCAATTGATGTAACGGTATAGCAAATACATGTACAATATGCATAACTTGTTTTTTTTTGGGGGGGGGGTTGTGGGCATAGTCATACACAAAATGGGTTTTGCCAAGATCACCAGCCTAGTACAAGCCATCTGTTTTAATACAGTAAGCGCACATCTGGGGTTGTTTGGTGATTTTGAAATTTGAACCAAAATAGCAGGTAGGGTTACCATGTTGGCATCAAAGCTAAAAAAACTGAAATAAATAAATTCATTTTGTTCATGTTTTTTTTCAAATACTAAAATCTTAACCCAATATCAAAACAATCACGAACCAACTAACAAAGCTGTTCAAATTATTAAATCACTTCTTAAGTGAAGACAAAAAGAGGAGAAAAACATGATAAGCGCAATATGAGCCACGCATCATCCATCTGCCAGAAAGAAAAAAAAAGTAAAATACTGAACCCAGGCATCCACAGGTCTGCCAACAAAATGGCAGCAAGCATACACCCATCTGGTAACCAAAGGAAGCCATACATACACACAGTTGCAGACAAAATTAAGAGATGTAGCCATCCATCTACAAACAAAATGGAGGCATGCATCCACCAATCTGAAATCAAAATGGAGGTAATCATACACAAATCTGCAGACAAAATAGAGGCATGCATCCACCCCACTGCAAATCAAAATGGTGGCAATCATATACAGATCTGCAAACAAAATGGGGGTATGCATCCACCCATCTACAAACAAAATGGAGGGATGCTTACACCTACCGGCAAGCAAAATGGAGGCATACATCTAGCCATCCGCAAACAAAATGTGGCAAGCTTTCGGCCATCTACCAACCAAAAATGGAGGCACGCCACAAAACATACCACAGGAACTCAGTCAAAAACTGTCACCAGACCTGATACACACAGACCAAATAGTGCACCAACCCCCCTGCAAAAAAAATAATCGGTGATCACATGGTTTGGTACCCAGCTTAACAACAAATGCAGTGGGTGCCCTGTGATGCACCAAGACAAAACAGAAGTGGTACACCCTACTAATAAAGAAGCCAGCAACAAACGCATTACACAGTGCAGTAGCCCATCACAACTAATGTCAAGATCGTGCCAGGCAAACCTACCACTCCACCTAAATTTGTGGTTGCCACTGACCCAGTAGAGCTGAGGCATCCATGTGTTACCTCCTGTCATGCCGGTGACTGGCCAGTGTGCCATGGGCAGAAGAGAGCACTGCATAGCCATTGCCAATGTTGCACGCTCTACCCAGGAGGAAACACAGAACAAGGAAAAATGAGGTCCCAGATTGAACAGGATGATGGCAGCCACCCGCCGTAGGCCTCAACTCTGAATGGCACTTCCCAGTATCTGGATCCTACTCCAGGTGAGTTTGAGCAAGGGGGGGGGGGCTTCTCACTGCCCTGTCATGGAGGGTAAACTGTGGAGGAAGAAAGGGTAAACTGCCTGATGTCGGGGTGTGGAGCTGGGCAGGTGGCTGAAAGATAGATGCCAACAGATGGGGACCCGAAGGAGAATCAAATAAAGTAAAAAAAAAAAAAAAAATTGTGCTTGCCTAATTTGGGTGCCCCAAACTAACATGCACATCTGATCATGCCATACCTCTCAACTGTACCACCTCATGAGGAACAGTTCCACGTTTTATTCACAAAAGCCCCTTGTTACACATTGAGAAGGTTTCTCCCACGTTCAGCAACAACATTATAAAGAAAAAATGCATTGCAGTTCATATGAAAAATGTATTAATTATTTAATGGCGAACTTTGTGAACACAAAGGCACACATTTTCACAGTGGTCTGAGCTTCTGAGTAATAGATTTGATGAAGTGTTCCACATTCTGAGTGGCAGTGTTTCACATTTGGGGGATGTACTGAGGTACAGTGCTCATACAACTCTTTGGCAGGGAGAAGCACACATTCAGGAGTGCTGGTGGATTGTACTGGCAGTGCCCAGGTAAATACAGGAAATATGTTTTTTTTTTAAATACCAAAAACTACAATAAATATCAGACACTGCACTCAATCTTTTTAATAACCCCCAAAAACAATCATTGTAGCAGCAGTATGTTAAATACTATCCCAACATATGAAAAGCACATTTAAAAAAAAGCATTGAAACCAAAAAACCAAAATAAGTATCAGTATCTCAAAAATAAAGAGCCCAAGGATTAAATATAGGTACCAAACCCTCCCTAATAACCAATTATACAATGGTGTGTGCAAATCCTGAAACCTCATTGGTCAAAACATGTCACATGGTCATGGGTAAATCCTGCGTTACCCACGGCTGAGGAATTGCATTTATAAAAAACATAATTAAACACATTTTTACATTTATTTTACACATGGGTCCATTGTATAATCACAATAAGGCACTCCAGGGTGTGAGTTATTGGGAATTTACCCACTTCTTGTGAGGTTAAATCACTCAGCTGCACCTTGTGACACACCACACAAGGTGTGGGTAAACCCCCAATAACCTACACAATGCTGTGCCTTATTGCTTAAATAATGCAGTGTGCTAATCCCAGACACTCCACTCAATCTCCACCCCTTCCCAAAATTGTCTGTAACAGCAGCATGTAAAATACAGTCCCAACAAAATAAGAGCATTTAAAATAAAGCATAGTAACTTAGAAAGTTGATCTATGCAACCTCCTTATCAACTCCTTCAAGAAGATCTCATGGTGAACAGGGACATAAAGAAGTTTAAGGTCCCAAATTCACATTTTAATTCAAATGGCACCCCTTACACGAAATCCAGAGGGCAAAAAAGGAAATTTAGGGTGTGGGTCCAGCTGCACTATTAATACCCCCCCAACAGCTTGCTTACATTACCAAAACTAGTAAAAAAAAAAAACAGTAGTTTTGGTGGCAGGCACAATCCATATTTACCTGATGCAGTGAGGATAGTGATGTAACTAGGGTCACCCAGGAGGACAAGAGCTCTTCAGGACACGACAGTCGATCATAGGAAAGGGCTAGAAATAGCAGGAAATCATCTTTAAAATCCCCCCCCATGGTCTGCCCCAATCTCGTGCTGATGTAAGCACCTAAATGGTTTCACAAGTCGCTCTCCTGGACCTCTGCCATCACGCGTGAACATCCGGTAGTGTGGCACATGAAAGGATCAGGTGAGCAAAGGGGACAGCTTGCGATCATGCTGTGCACTTAAAGAAACAGGGCAATGTACTGTAGTACCCTAAACAAATAGAGCAAGTAACCTAGGGCAAAAATACAACACAAATAGCATCAAAGTGTAGAGTATTACAAAAGATCAGAGGTAACACAAGGGGTCATTAATGGTTACACGTGAGACCACATGGTTAGGACCCCCTGCAGGTGGGTGGAAATCAAGGTAGCACAATAAGGAAGTGTGATAAAAGAGAGCAGGACACAGTATTAGTTACAAAAAAATTTTTATTGCCAGAAAAGTCTAGTTAAATGACACTGAGAGACTATTTCACACACATGGGTAGTCATGTCACAAATTAGTACACTCATTTTCATGCATTTTTTTTATTTATTTTATTTATTTATTGAGATATTCAGAAAGATCTTTGAGTCAAAGACTCATTTACAAAGGTTCCATGTCATACATAAAGTACAGAAAGGACAAAAACATGGTTTACAGGTTGTTATCACATAACAAAAAATCACATGGTTACACATTTGATTCAGTTGGTGAGCTTCCCTTCCAGGGGAAATATTACTTAACACAAGAATCGCACAGCCATAGAGGAGCAGAGAGGTTGTGAAGTGGCTGTTTGTCAAAAATAAGTTATCTCGTGGGGGCCATTTGCACAGGAGAGTCAGAGAAGTTAGGGGTCTACGGGGGGGGGGTCAGTTGCAGTCACACTGGTTGGAGGCTTGTAGGTGATTCCTTAGCCTGGTTTTGAAAGGGCCAAGTCTAGTTTCTTCCATGATTAGGCTGGGGAGTGCATTCATCCAGGATAGGGCTTTGTAGCTGAAAGTTCCCTGGAATTTGGAAGCCCGGCCATGTGGTACCCATAGCAATGGTTTGTTTGAGCTATGGGTTGTTCTGCCTGGTGGTGTTGTGAGGATAAATTGGTTTAGGGCAGGGGTGAAGCCTAGGATAATCTTTTTGGTCATTAGGCAGGTGTGATACCTGATTCTGTTGTCAAGGTTTAGCAAGTTTGCGGTACTGTAGAGGGTGCGTGTGTGTGTGTGTGTGTGAGACGATCACTTCCTAGGATGAGGCAGAGTCAGTTTAGGGCTGTGGAGGCTGCTGCACTGTAGACAAGGATGCCATAGACCAGCAGGGAGAGGATAGAGGAGTTTATGGTGAGTTGTAATGCTTCAGGGGTGAGGTAGTGTTTGTATCGGTAGAGAACTCCTAGTCTGGAGCT
This sequence comes from Neoceratodus forsteri, assembly GCA_016271365.2. NCBI lineage: Eukaryota > Metazoa > Chordata > Ceratodontiformes > Ceratodontidae > Neoceratodus > Neoceratodus forsteri. The sequence continues at coordinate 271,005,118 of CM057453.1, forward strand.
AAGGGCAGTTGATAGGTGTTGGATATGGAGGTTAAAGTTGAGGGCGGATCTAGTGTGATCCCTAGGTATTTAAAGTTGCTTACTTGTTCGGGGGAGGGGTCAGTATAGCGGTGAGAAATTGGGGGCAGAGGTTTTTGAGGGGGTTCTGGGGATGTGAGAAAATCATGACTTTTGTTTTACTGTGGTTTATTGCAAGATGCTGGGTGGCAAGCCATTGTTCGATTTCATGGAAAGAGTGTTGGAGAGTTTGGAGGAGTTTGGAGGGTGCCGGGTCAGAGGCGTACAGGACAGCGTCGTCCGCGTACAGTAGCAGGTTGCCGGGGCAGGCATATGGGAGGGAGTTTAGATATAGACTGAAGAGTAAGGGGCCCAGTATGGAGCCTTGTGGGACACCGGAGAGGATAGTGAGGCAGGGGAACAGGACAGTGCCAGCCTTGACCATTTGCGTTCTATCTGTGAGGTAGTTGGTGAACCAGTTCATGGCATCATTGGAGAAGCCAGTGTAAGCCAGGGTGTTTAGTAAGAGGGCATGGTTGATGGTATCAAATGCCTTAGATAGGTCCACGAAGATGGCGCCAGTGAGGTGGCCCCAGCCCAAGGCAGAGTGAACATGGGAGGTAAATTCAAGGAGGGCAATGGTGGTACTATTACCCTTTCGGAAGTCATGTTGCTGGATGGTTAGCAGGTGGTATTTATTAAGGTGGTCAGTAAGCTGGTCGGCTACAATGCGTTCTAGTGCTTTAGATGGGGGGGTAGAATGGAGATGGGGCGATAGTTGTTTGTGGATGTGCGGTCCCCATTTTTGTGGATGGGTGTGATGTAGGCCAATTTCCAGGGGGTTGGGAATTTCCCTTGACAGAGGGAGCAGTTTAGAATGTGGGTGAGTGGAACTAGGACTTCCAGGAGGGTGAGGCGGAGAAGTCTCAGGTCCAGGGAGTCGTGGCTATAGTGATGGTGGCTAATGGCATTGGTTAGGTAGGGCTTTGCTGTCTCTGGGGTGAGGACACATAGATAGAAAGGAGGAACAAGGTGGGGCTGGGGGAGATTTTGGCTGGTAAGGGGTCAAAGAAGTTTAGGGGGAACACATGGGAGAGATCAGTGAAGGCCGAGTTTAGGGCTGAGGCGATACTGAGGGGGTCGGTAGAGAGGCTACCCTCAATTTGCATTTGGTCAGGTGGCAGATTTGGGGTTTTGCCATAGAGCTCCTTAACGTTTTCCCAGAATTTGCGCCCAGTGCCACAGGTGGCGGTTAAGGTAGCTTTGTAATAGTCTGCTTTGGCAGTGCGTATGGCCCAGGTGCACTTGTTTCGGGCTTCCCTATACCGTTGCTTTTCCAAAGGCCGTAGGGTCTCATTAGCTAGGTGCCATAGGTCGTCACGCTGTCGCAGTAGGCCTAGGAGGTGGTTCAAGAACCAAGGGGCATGGTTTCCCTTGGACATAGTTTTGATAAGGGGGACCAACATGTCGCAGGCCATATTGAAAGTGGTGATGAATAGGTCAAGGGCTCGGTCTGGGTCGAGGGTGTTTGCTAGGGGAGTCCAGTCCCAGTCTCTGAGGTGGGCCTTGAGTTGAGCTAGTTTGCCAGGCCTAAGTTTGCGTTGAGAAATAATTTTAGGAGGGGCTTTGAGGGGAGTGCCAGACCAGTTGCAGAGAATTGGTGAGTGGTCACTTACAGCATCAGGGGGGACCAGGGTACTGGTAATTTTGTGGGGGCCGTTTGTGAAGACTAGGTCTAGTAGAGAGGCTGTCCCCACATGTGTGTTAACCAGGGTAGGGGTTGTGTGAGATCGAGGGCAGCAGCCTCGTTAATGAACGGGGCGGCCGTCTTGGCCAGCCAGTTTATGTTGAAGTCTCCCAGGAGTATTTTTTCATGCTTTGGGGGTAGTGTAGTGAGATAGGACATGATGGCTTGGTAGGCTGGCTTCTGGTCTTGGGGAGGGATGTAGGCAGCGGTGAGGAGGAGAGGGGTGGTAGACTTTCCTAGTGTTAATTTTATGGTGAGGGCCTGAGCCTTGGAAGTTAGTTGGGGAAGAGGAAGTAGGTGGCCTGTGAGAGAGTTCTCGAGGTAGAAAGTGCAGCCACCCCCTCTCTTTCCCAATCGGTCTGAATGGAAGAGGAGATAGCCAAGGAGGTATACTACTGAGTCAGGGACAGTGGGGGAGAGCCAGATTTCACTCACTGAAATGATATCAGGTTGATGCTGGTGTACCCACCCCTGAAATGTGTCCCATTTTCTTTGAAGGCTACAGATGTTTAGTGAGGCAATGTGTAGCCCATTTACTGGGGATGGGTGGGCCGGTGAGGGATTCAGTGGGCCAGGGTTGGGATGGACAGTGCATGTCAGAAGCAGAAGAAGTATAAGAGACCTGAGGCGATATCTAGTTGCTCGAGTAGTTAGCCATTGGCATATTCGCTACAGGGGCCCCATGGTGGATATTGGCAGTTTCAGGGTGTGTGGGGCTGATAGAAGGAGTAGGTGGGGAAGGGGGGAGGTGCAGTGTGGTGTGGCTGCAGTGGGAGGTTGGCAGGAGAAGGAGGGTTCAGAGAGTCACCCACCTTGGGGAGGATTTGTAGGGGAGGGAGGGGAAGTTTAAGTACCTGTTAGTGTGTGAAGTGTAGTGAGGGGGCATGCTGCTTCCTGGTTATCAGCCATGGCCTGTGAAGGCTGGTAGCTCATATGTGGATAGGAGTGGAGTGGTGTTGTGAGTGACTGGTTGCATGAGGATGGGGGAGCAGATTTAGTGCCCTTTGTGGCATGGGGGGGGGGGTGAGTTGATTGAGGAATCAAAAAAAGGAGAGTGATGATGGTAAGTGGGAGCATGGTGGATTTTATAGCTAGATGGAATAGTCAGGTGAGAAGGAAGAAAAGAGAGGGGCCTTCTAGTGGTGGTAGAGTATAAGCTGCAGATGGGAAAGCTGACTGATAGTTATTTCGAGATCATGTGATCAGAAATATACCTATATAAGTGAATGCCGACCAAGGGTGGTGGTGGGGGCGGCTGGGCAAAGTCTGCTGTAACAGGAGTGAGCAGTCGCGATCAGGCGAGCTGCTGCTGTTTCGTTCATGTGCAGGTGAAAATCGGGGATCCATTTACAGTGTGCTGGGGGAGAGCTGTCTGCAGCCCTCGCGACCTCTGGGTCTGCTGTGGAGGAGAGAGAGAGAGAGAGAGAGAGAGAGAGAGAGGGGTTATATAGGCAGGAGGGGGGAGCTACACAGTGGGGGGCTAAGCTGTATTGGGATTTTAAGGTTCCCTTACTCGAAAACATGCAAGCAGTATCAATTTCTTAGTCCCTACATTAGATCCAGCAGATAGCTAAAAAACAAATAAATGACTTTAAGCGACATTTAAGGCAACTGCTAAAAGGTAGATGTCCACTACCGTCAGTAGTAAGCAGCTTTTCTTAGCATACAAATTCTATCTCCACTACTTCGCCGAGATAAATTAAATCAGACAAAGAAAAAGGCGCCAAGAGCTGTTTCTTGAAAGTCTAATGTAACAGGAGTGAGCGGTCGTGATCAGGTGAGCTGCTGCTGTTTTGTTCATGTACCTTGTGCAGGTGAAAATCGGAGATCCATTTATGGTGTGCTGGGGGAGAGCAGTCTGCAGCTCTCGCGACCTCTGGTTCTGCTTGTGCAGGTGAAAATCCAGGATCTGTTTACGATGTGCTGGGGGAGAGCTGTCTGCAGCCCTCGTGACCTCCGGGTCTGCTCACTAATGAAAGTGCATTTTTTTAATATGAAATCATCTGATTCCATTAATGTTATCTTATGTATCTCTCCACCTAGGCTACTTAAAAAGCCCATATCAATGACTGTATTATACTCAAAGTCCTGCATATGTACTGCATTACAAACTTTAGGATCTATTGGTAACCCCTTTTCATACAAGGAGCCATATATTTATGGCAAAAAACTGTGTTAATGCCCATTAGGCTGTCTTATTAAATTAAGAGTGTCCTGCTCACCTCAACATCATGGGCATAACTGGGTTATTATAAGTGTACTCCGTGGAATCCAGTTCTGAGATTCCCCAAGTTCATACTTGTTTTTATTGGAGAGAGAAGCTTTGTGACTATATGCATATGCAACAAAGTCATGCTATCAACCAACTTGAAGTCAGTATTCTGAATATCTTGCTGGGAGAAGGGGCAACCGTAGGTAACCAAAGAATTGCTGTGATCAAGTATGGTTAACATCAACCGTGTTGCACATAATGTTAAGGGTTTTAATTTGCTAATTTGTAGTAGCACAGAATCGGTGCACAAGCAGTCTTCATGTTGTACCACAACAAACCAAATGCCACACAGAAAAGATGCTTTTAGTCATGGGGTGGCTAGGAGTCAGAGGTTTGATTCTAAGAAGAAGATCCTCAGGTGGGACACTGGATGTGCCCTGGCTTTATAAGCAAAGGGTCAGAGGTTTGATTCTAGGTGAGGGCTCACACTTACAATCTTCCTACCTGGATTTCATCAAGGCCTTTGACACCATGCCACATACTGTAAAAGGTTGTTAAACAAGCTGGGGAGCACAGAGGTTGGAAAGAAGATAGTGAAGTGGGTGGAGAATTAGCTGGATAATAGGACCCATATGATGGTGGTAAATGGTATTCACTCTGCAGAGGTTAAAGTGACCAGTGGGGTACCACAGGGATCAGTGCAGGGTCCAGTCCTCTTCATTGTCTTTATCAGTGATATTGCAGAGGGTCTGGAAGGGAAAATTTGCCTGTTTGTTGATGACACTAAGCAGTGCAACAGGGTTGATTCAACCAGGGGAGTAGATAGAATAAGGAGAGATCTAAGGAAGCTGAAGAATTGATCAAGGGATTGGCAGCTAGGTTTCAATGCAAAAAAGTGCAAGATCATGCACATAGGGCACAAAACCCCCAGGAGATAGATATCAGCTGGGGGAGGGGGAAATAGCACACTCCAAGCAAGAAAGATACCTGGGGTGATCATCTCCAATTTCCTCAAGGTAAGTAGGAAGTGTGACAAGGCGACATGAAAAGCAAACAGGATGCTGGGATGCATAGGCCGGGGAATCACCAGCAGAAAAAAGGAGGTAATAATTCCACTATACAGGACATTAGTGAGGCCACACCTCGAATACTGTGTCCAATTCTGGAAGCCTCATCTACATAAGGATATAGATAGGGTGGAGGCCCTTCAGAGGAGGGCAACCAAAATGATGCAGGGGCTACATTGCAAGCCCTACAAGGATAGGCTGAGTGAAATAAATATGTACTCCATGGAGAAGAGGAGGGAGGATGGATATGGTTGTGACATTAAGTACCTCACAGGGAAGAATAAAGTAAAGGAGAAAACTATATTCCAAAGAAAAAGTTGCTCAAGGACAAGAGGACGCAAGATGAAACTGGAGGGAGGGAGGGAGTGAGGAAGGGTCAGAGGGAATGTGAAGAAGTACTTCTTCACAGAGAGAGTGGTAGACATGTAGAATAGCCTGCCAGCAGAGGTGGCATGGGAAGAAATGATTACAGGTTTTAAACATGCTTAGGATAGGCATAAAGATTGCTGGTAGTTGGTGGTGGGGGAAGGGGACCTAATGCCAGCAGTGCATGATAGATTGCAGTTGTTAGTGAAAATAGGGCAGATTAGGAGGGCTGAAGTCATAGAAACATAGAAGAAAACATAGAAGTTGACGGCAGATAAGGACCGCAAGGCCCATCCAGTCTGCCCATTTCTTTTTCTACCTTATAAATGTGCCATCGGCCTTTGCTCTGTCAGTGACCTATCTATTCATAGTCATTTGTATTGCTCCCTTATGCCTATCCCATGCCTGTTTGAAGCCCTGCACTGTATTCATAGCCACCACTTCTTGTGGTAAGCCATTCCATGCATCTACCACCCTTTCTGTGAAAAAGAATTTCCTCACATTCCCCCTTAATCGCCTCCTCTAATCTCTGCTGTGTCCTCTTGTCCTGCTATTTTCTTATATTTAAACATGTTAGACTCTTTCACCTTGTTTATGCCCTTAAGGTGTTTAAATGTCTCGATCATATCACCTCTCTCCCTCCTTTGCTCAAGGGTATACATATTGAGCTCCGTTAATCTGTCCTCATATGTCTTCTGATGCAGTCCCTGCACCATTTGGTTGCCCTTCTCTGGACTGCCTCAATTTGGTTAATGTCCTTGTGAAGGTGTGGCCTCCAATACTGCACGAGTACTCAGATGGGCCTAACCAATGTCTTGTACAGAGGATTATTACCTCCCTCTACGACTTGTGATACCCCTACTAATACACCCTAACACCCCCTAGCCTTACCTACTGCTTTAGAGGTCTGCTTGATGATTTTAGGTCATCAGTGATGATGATGCCCAAGTCTCTTTCTTCCTTTGTGACTGCTAGCAACCCCTCCCAGCCTATAAGTGGCTTCAGGGTTTCTCTTCCCTATGTGCATGATTTTGCACTTCTTGCATTAAATCCCAGTTGCCACTCTTCTGACCATTCTGCTAGTTTATCCAGATCTCTTCTCATTCTGCCCACCCATCTGGATCATCTACTCTGTTGCAGATCTTGGTGTCATCTGCAAACAGACAAGCCTACCCTCTAGTCCATCTGCGAGGTCACTAATGAAGATGTTGAATAGGACTGGCCCCAGGACTGATCCCTGAGGTACCCCACTTGTGACTTGCATCTCTTCTGACTGTATACCATTTACCACCACTCTCTGTTTTCTGCCAGTCAACCAGTTTGCCACCCAGTTGACCAACTTCTGACCCACCCCAGCCTACCTAGCTTATTTATCAATCTTCTATGTGAACAGTGTCAAAGCTTTGCTGAAGTCAAGGTAGGCGACATCAACTGCTCCCCTTGGTCCACCACTCTGGTTACCCAGTCAAAGAAATCTATGAGATTAGTTTGACAGGACCTTCCTTTGTAAACCCATGCTGTCTTGGATCCTGTGCCCCTATGGATTCCAGGTGTTGCACTATCCTTTCCTTAGAGTGCCTCCATAATCTTGCCCACTACTGAGGTAAGACTGACCGGTCTGTAGTTCCCGCCTCCTCCTGCTACCACTCTTGTGGAGTGGGATCACATGAGCCCTTCTCCAGTCTTCTGGGACCTCTCCTGTGCTCAGAGACTCACTAAACAATTCTGCTAAAGGCTCTGCTAGTTCCTCCTTTAGCTCCTTAGTACCCTGGGATGTATGCCATCAGGTCCCATTGCCTTATCCACCCTGAGCTTAGCAAGCTCTTGTAGGACCCTTTCTTTGTGAAGGAGTAGTGCTCACCTCCTCCCCCTGTGTCCATGATGCTGAGCTGTGGCCCTGCCCTACCTTCTCTTCAGTAAATACTGAGCAAAAGTATCTATTTAGGATAGATGCCTTTACAGGGTCCTCCTCCTCACATGCTCCCTTTTCTCCATTAAGCTTAGCATACCCCCTCTGGACTTTCTCCTTTCACTAATGTATCTATAGAAAGTCTTGTCACCTTCTTTTACTGTCCGTGCTTGTGTTTCCTCAGTTTGGGACTTTGCCTTACTGCCTTACCTGCTTCCCTTAGGGCAGTTTGGTATGCCTCCTATCTTCATCCCGCTGTGTTCCTTATATTTTCTGAAGGCCAGCCTTTTGGCTCTGACCTTTCTGCTACTGTATTTGAGAACCAAAGTGGTTTCCTTCTTCTTTACACTTCCTTTCTGTCTAACACAATGGGATGTTGCTTCAAGTATTGTATCCTTAATGCTTGCCCACTTTGCCTGTACCTCCTCACCTGTGTTTCTTTTTGCCAGGGCTAGCTTAACTCTGTTGGCCATCTTATCAAAGTCAGCTCCTCTGAAGTCCCATATTTTTGCCTTGGAATGGGATGATTTAGATGTAGTAGCCAAATTGAACCATACCATGTGATGGTCACTGGCCCCAGGTGACCTTCTACCTGGAGATCTGTGATCCTTCTTTGTTAGTCAGTACTAGATCTAGGATAGCCCTGTCTCTTGTGGGTTGCTGTACCAGTTGTTTGAGGCCTCCCTGCAGGGAATCCACTATGTGTCTAGTTCTGGCCGATGTTCCTGCTGGTATTGACCAATCTGTATCTGGCATGTTGAAGTCTCCGTTATCAGAACCTCCCTTTAGCTGTCATGTTTTGTATATCTTCTAACAGTAATGTGTCTATGTCCTCCCTCTGGTCTGGGGGCCTGTAGACAACCCCAGTTCTTATGGCTGTCCCATTTCCTGTTTCCAGGGTGACCCACAGTTCTTCTGGCTCATTATGTGTATTCTGAATTTCTGTAGCTTTGATATTTTCATTAACATAGGGCCACTCCTCCCCCTTTGCACCTCGGTCTCTTCTGAACAATACATAGCCAGGTACTGAAGTCTCCCAAGTGTGGTTACTGGTAAACCACGTCTCACTAATTGCTACTATGTCCAGTTTAGCCTCTGACATTATTGCCTGCAGGTCTGGGATCTTATTTCCCAGGCTGTGAGCATTTGTGTACATGATTTTCCATTGGCCAGATTTTGGTGTGTTAGTTGTTGGGTGAAGTTTGGCATTACCCCTGTGCATCGTATGGAGACAAACCTTTTTCTTACCTGGTGATGCAAATGAACGGCAAACACGCTGAATTCCTGTTTGACCACTAGCTGAGGGAGGGGTGTTCTTCCCATTCCCGTATGGGTGCTGCACCCCTCCCCATTTGCTAGTTTAAATATTCTGCAAAGACGTCAAACTTCTGCCCCAATGCACTGACTCCTCTTTAGTCAGATGCAGTCCATCAAATTTAAAGAACTTTGCTCCCAGAACTGTTGCCAGTTCCTACAAATCTGTGTCCTTTTTCTGGCACCAGTCCTGAGCCACGTGTTTAGCTCCCCTATCTCCCTTCTCTGACCTTCCGTCCATCTGCTCCCTTCTCCCAGACTGGCAGGATCTCAGAGAAGGAGATGCCGGACGAAATAGATGATAGTTGTCACCCAGCCTAGTCAGGTGTTCTTGGTCTCCACAACTGACCGGTTGGCTAGATCATTAGTCCCTATGTGTACTAGGACATCAATGTTTTCTCCTGCTTTGTGAACAATTTTAGCAATGCGGTCAGTGTCTCTCCATGCTGATGTACCTGGGAGACATCTGACCATCACCCCTGGCTGAGATGGGTATCAACTCCCGATCATGGAGTCTCCTATGATCAGAAGTTTTTGGATTTCCTTTGTGCTTGTTTAGTTTTGGTTCCTGATTTGGGTGAGTATTGTTGTGCCAGCTCCTGTGCCGCAGTGTCCTGCTGTGCAGTGTCTTCTGCCTCTTTATTTGATTTCAGAGATAGAGGCAGATACCTGTTTGTAGTGTTTATATGGTTTTTGGAGGTAATGTGTTGGATAAGTCCCTTATCTTCCAACAATCTCTATGTTTCTATGAGCCACACCAGTGACTATGGTGCAAATTTGCAAATGTGTTGCTAGACTAATGTGCACAGACCTGTTTTTACCCTCAAACATGCTGGTGTGCACCTGCTGTTCATCTAAACATGGCATAGCCCAAATCACAACCAGCATGAATCCCATCAAGTTCCACAGTAGATCCCAATTTTTCATTTTGAGACTGGTCAAGAATGGTGTGAAATCTGAGATTAAAATGTCTCAAAGGTGGCTTCCTCTCAAACACTGTCATCATAGCTTTTTATACTTCCATGGATTATGGTTGGGTAAAGCCAAATGGTAAATGGGGGCCTATCACATTGCAAATTGGGTTCACATTCCCAGAAGACTTAGGTTTTTTGGTGGAGCATAGTAAAGGTGGCTAGACAGCAGGGCCCATTGAGGTAGAACTCACTGAACTGTGGAATGAATGAATTATGGATTAATGTATTAAAAAGTGGAAGAACAATTCCACAGGACTGACCACTGACAGTGATCAGTTCTACAGAATTGTTTCCACAGTTTAATACAATATTCTACAAATCATACATTTATTCTGCCTTTCTAAGTCAGAATTTTGGTAAAGTAACCAAAATGATTTCTGAACTGTTGTGGAGGTGAAAGTCCAATTTTCACGCAAATTCCACCAGTGGCGCTGGAAGTTTTTTTTCCCATAACACTATGCTCAACCCTAAATATAGTGGCATGACTGAACAACTATGAAATATACATAGATTGGATAGATAGATAGATAGATAGATAGATATATAGATAGATAGATAGATAGATACAGAGAGAGAGTGTAGAGTACAGCAGTGTTCTGTATAGAATTTCATCCTTTTGAAAATGTTGCTGTACCACAGTTCAAAGGTCACAGAATGTTTTTGTACCTTCTGTGGTAAAACAGTATTCTGAAACCTCTAGAGACTGTATAAGTCAGTTTCATTCTGAAATCAAAAGAACCACAATACACATATTTCACATAATGTTATACACTATGAAAAATACAGGATGAGCAACTTTATGCATAACCAGCATGTTCTGCCACTTCAGAGTTCTGATTCCCATGGATCTCTCAAGCTTCGCTCTGTAGGGAAGACGTAATCAGAACCCCTCTGTGGCAGAACACACTGGTTGTACATAATTGCCCATCCAGTATTCTCTATATACTGTATACAGTGAGACCTTATTACTTCATAAACATTTGTTTTTGCTCATTCTGTAATGAATTAGAAATATTCAGAAGGTGGGGTGGAGAGGATGCAAAGGGATTTGGCAAGGTTGGAGGAATGGTCAAATGTATGGCAGCTTAGAGGCAATGCACAGAAGTGCAAAGTAATGAACCTGGGAAACAAAAATCCAGGGGAAGAGTACACAATGCGGGGGGGGGGGGAGATAATAAAAACAACAGAAATGGAAAGGGACCTGGGGGTAATCATATTAGATGACCTTAAGGTGGGCAAACAATGTGAGGAGGCAGTAAGGAGGGCTGGTGGGATACTGGGATGCATAGGGAGAGGCATCACCAGTAGAAAACAAGAAGTTGTTATCCCTCTGTACAGACAGTTGGTGAGACCCCATCTGGAGTTCTGCATCCAGGTCTGGAGACCCCATCTCCATAAGGACATAGACACAGGATGGACGCTGTCCAGAGGAGGGCAACTAAAATGGTGCAGGGTCTGCAGCAGAAGACATACAAAGAGAAACTAAAGAAGCTTAATATGTATACGCTTGAGGAGAGGAGAGAGAGATTGGGGACATGATAACAACTTTCAAGTACATCAAAGGAATCAACAGAGTCCAAGATGGTAGCATCTTTCAGAAAAAAAGATGTGCAAGAGCAAGAGAGCACAATTTGAAGATAGAGGGGGGACAGCTCAAAGGTAATGTGAGGAAGTATTTGTTCATGGAGAGGGTTGTGGATACATGGAACAGTCTTCCTGTGGAGGTAGTGGACTCAAAAACAGTGGGGAAATTCAAGAATGCAAGGGACAGACATAGGGCAATTGTAGTGCAGGGATAGGAGGAAGTAGGTTGTTGGTTAACTAGGATCTGCAGCTTATGCATTAGGTAGGGAAATGGGCAGACTAGGTGGGCCAAGTGGTCCTTATCTGCTGTCAAATTCTATGTGTCTATGTTTCTATACATCATAACCAGGCAATGACCAAAGGATGTTTTTGTTTACATTATTAGAAAATAAAAACTGAAAATTTGGAAATGCAGTGCCAAACAGTTAATACCATTTCATTTTCCTTTCTTAATAATTTATTAATGCTTAGTTTAATTTAAAATATTCCTCGATGTTTGCTTATACAGCATGTTTCTGCCTCTTTGGAATATATGCATTTGTTTAGGTCAAGAACACAGTTCACAAGTTTCTGTGTTTCCTCAGAGGGGGTTTGCTCCAGATAGAAGAAGAGAATCATTTTTTTTCAATTCACAGTCCAACAGTAATTTTCCCAGTTAGCTGAGGCTAGCAACAGTTCTTTCAGCCAATGTTCATAGCAGATGTGAGACTCAGTTACTGCTAGGGTGGGAGAGGGGACATTTTTAGAAATGGGGCAGGACTGAATTGGAACATTCAGTGTACCTCGGCAAACAGAACAACAGCCAAGCCTACAGACTGGATGGGGTTAATATAAAAACATCTGAGAATGAAAGAGACTGTGGGATCATTGTTGATAAAGAATTCAGCTTTAAAGCCCACAGGACACAGTTGATCTAAAAAAACAATTATATGGTTAAGAACATTAAAAGAAGTTTCATAAGCAGATCAAAAGGATGTTTATTACCCTTGTATAGGACCTATGTCGGTCCCCATGTGGATTATGGGTCTCCCTTGTGGAGCCCATACAGTATACTTGGGAGAGATAAATAGAATAGAGAAAATGCAGCGAAGATACACCAAAATGATAAGCTCCTTAAAGAGGCATAGCTAGAAAGAAATGTTACAACATATAGGGCTTTTTAGCTTGGAACAAAGAAGGGTAAGGGGAGATCTATTAACAATGTACAAAATATTAAGGGATCCAGAATTGGTAAAGGAAATGGGCATATTAATACAAGATTACACAATATTTAAGGGCATATAAACTACAGATAAAAATAGACAGTCAAAAAGATGAGTAGATATGGGGATCACGTGATGAGCCTGGTGTGAGAGGATGTTTCCTGTGCTGCTCCTAGGCCCCGCTAATTTATTTATGCTCTTAAACTTTCTCAGGGTCCTCGTTTTAGTTTAAAATACCTTATTCTAGCCGTTGAAGTGCTTCTGAGTAGCTTTCCCAGAATAACGCTGTGGGACTGAGCGATTGACTGCAGCTTTTACTCCTCTGACATAGCACTTTCGGTGACAGCAACAGGTCGAATTGAAGCATCGAGATGGAGACTGATGGTATGGAGCCCTTGGCAGCACAAACCCCAGTGGTGAAATGACTGAAACCCTTTTTGCCTGTACCCGATGAACAGACGTGCCAACCAGAAACAGAAGGGGGTACTAATACAACTATGGAGGACATTCTAGAGATAAATCAAATGTCGCAGGGGCTAGTGGTCGATTTTGCCACTGTTAAACCAGCATTACACTCCCTGGCTCAGAGAATGGGGGACATGGAAGCTAGAGTCTCCTCCCAGGAAAGGAAGGAATCTACTATGGATCAGGAGTTGGCTCTAGTATGCAAACAAGTCAAAAAGCTCAAGGATCAGATGGAAGATCAAGAATCCAGAAGTAGGAGGAATAATCTTATCCTAGCAGGGCTCCCAGAGAGGGCTGAAGGATCTGACTATGTTTCTTTTGTACAGGATCTCTTGCTTAAACTGCTAGGCACCATGCCATTTGGAGAGGCTTACAACTTGGAAAGAGCATATCGAGCATTAAGAGAGATGCCCCCGCCAAGAGCGAGGCCTCGGGTGCTAATTATGAGGCTCCTGAACTACAAAGACAAGACCCATGTGCTTACCAGTGCTAGACTAAATAAAAATCTGCAGTGGAATGGCGCATCTATCTGGCTATTCCAGGATCAAACCCCCTCGGTTCAGGAGAAGCAAAAGGAATATTCGGAAATAAAGAAAAAGCTGTATCTTGCTGGAATTAAATTTCATCTGCAATATCCTGTGATTTTGATGGTAAGACTTCAATCTGGGGAGAAAAGGTACTTGACTGTGCGGGAAGTAATGGAGGGTCTGAGGATTGAATTTCCAGTGTTGTTTAAGTCTCCGACCTGAGTTTCTGAAGGAGAAGAGGGCTGGCATGATTCTAAAAGCTGGGACTTGAGAGATGGAAAAGAGATGTAAAGCTTGTCTTTTTCTTCAGATTCTTTTATAAGAAATAAACAAAATCATTTAAAATGTTAAGACTAATGTTGCTAGGTTATATAAGGGTTAGTTCTGGGCTAAAGGTGGATTGACATCCCCAAGAGTCTGTATGGTTAGAAGTAGGAGCCCGGTAGTTTATTGGGGGGAGGGCTGGAATGGGTCCCAAGGGAGTCCAATTTAATGTTACTTCTTGACGGGTTATTGGAAACACAGCCTTGGGCTCCAGGGAGGGTGTTTTTGAGAATAAAAGGATGGGGGGTAATTTAGAGATGACTGGAGGAATGAAACTTAAAGAGTGGCAGAGACTAGGAGTTGAACCATCTCCTGTGGGGTTGATCTTGATCGGAGTCTATGATAATCCTGAGTTGATGGATATAAACATTATGTCAAAGGAGGGGGTGCTAACCTTTCACCCTAAAGAGTGATTCATGAGGGGAATGGAGGCGTGATTAGCACTCCATTGTCCGACGAACCTGATAACTCCTCTCACTGTATTATAGGAAGCCCCTTAGATATCAGGGACTTTGCATCCCTGAAGGGTATTGATATGAGTGAGGGAGGGAGGGAGGTTGGGAATGTCTAAGTAAGGAAAGCTGGTAGAGGGAATGACTTAGAGCATTTTACCTATCTTGCAAGATTGGATTTCCCTACAGTACGAATTTAGGGTGTGGGCATTGCTCCACTGAGTTAACCCTCAATCAGCTTTAATAAGTTAGAGGATGAAGGAGTTTATTAGATAAATATAATAAATTAATATGAATGGGGGCAGAATCTAAATGGGGGTGAATTACGGAGATGAGGGAACCTGAGGAGAACCAATTGGATAGGGGTTATGGGGAGGTGGTGAAAGGTTGTAATAGACATATTATATTAAGAGCAGGGTCCTGTGAGCTGCTCTTTTAGTTTGATGAGCCAGGGGGCACACAGAAAATGGCTCATTCATGGATCAATGTTTTAAAGGAGGACGATCTAGGGATTGGGGAATGGGCGAATGGGGGGGTTAATGGGATCTGGAAGGAGAGAGAGAGTCCAATATTGTGCAAGAGAGAGATGCAGACCTAGTGAGGGCAAAGAATGATGGTTTGAATTAAAAAAAAAAATGTCATGTGTTAAAATCATTTCATGGAATGTAAAAGGTCTCAGGGTAGATGCAAAAGACTAGTAAATTTGAGGCATATTGGTCAGATGGGGGCTCATATAGCTGCACTACAAGAGACCCATTTATTGACAGAAGAACTGAGCTTCATTAAGAGGATGTGGGTGGCCAGGTTTTTGGGGTAGGAAAGGAAACGGCCTTGGGAGGTGTTCCAATTTTAATAGGGAAAACCTGTCCATATACCATAGCACAGGTGATAACAAGGGAGGATTGTAGAGGGATTTACCTGTCTGGTAATGTTTTGGGTAAAGAGCTCTCAGTTGCTTCTATTTATAGTCCAACACCTTCTAATCAAGATTTCTTTGCTTCAGTTGAATTGGATATTACAATATTTTCCCCGTACTCCCTTATTTTGGCAGGGGATTAGAACCTATGTTTAAATAACTGGAAGGATAGGATACCACCATCCAGAGGGCCTCTGTCCAGGGCTCAGACAGCCAGGAATAGATTATTGGAAGTCACACCCTTGGTAGATCCACTTCGTACTCATTCTACAGGGGGCAATAATATGACATTCTTTTCAGCCGCCCACAAGAGCCAATCTAGAATTGATTTTTTTCAGGTTAATAGAGAGGCACTTAGGGAGGTTAAGGATGCAGTGTAGAATTTTATTGGATCATTCCCAATTCAATTGACTTGGGAGCCAGCAGCTGCTTATCCTAGGCCATATAGGTGCAGGCTGAATGATTCAATACTGAAAGAGATTTCAGCCCAGAGCAAATTAGAGGATGCATTCCTTGAGATACTCCAGAAGCAATTGCCTATGCTTCAGAATAAAAATCTAGCTTGGCCAACATGTAAGGTGTTGTATGCAGGCGTAGTGCAGAGATACGCAGCATGGAGAAATAGTATGAGACGAGCAAAAGAGGAGTTTATATTGGGGACTATTGACTCTCTTGCTCCTCTGGAAGGGTCCTGTATGGAAATAGATACTGAACTTAAAAGTTTAAGAGGGGAAATGGCAGACATTATGTATGGTAAAGTAAAATTCTGGTTAGAAAAGATTCAAGCTAAATATTTAATGCAAGGAGACATGCCTGGTCGCCTCCTAGCAGCTAGAGTTAGGGAATGGGAAGCAACTCAAACAGTCACCTCCATAAGGTATGCTGGAGAAACTTCAACAGATCCTCAGAAGATGATGGATGCATTTGCGTCTTATTATAAAGAAATTTACCAAATAGGACAACTCGTTAGTGAAAAGGAAATCAGGGCATTTCTAGATGGAATATCATTACCGGTGATAGACCTAGTACAGGTCAAAGAGTTAGTAACTCCAATAAAAGAAACCAAGATAATAGAAGTGGTACAATCTCTGCCCTGTGGCAAAACTCTGGGGCTGGACGGCCTTATGTCTAAGTTCTACCAGGCACATCTCTATACTGTACTACCCCTACTTAAAGAACTTTTTAGTAATATGATGCAAGAGGGGGTGCATCATCCTCCCTTATATCAGGCATATATCACTCTGGTTCCAAAACCAGACAAGCCAAAGGATTTACCTGGCAGTTATAGGCCTATAGCCTTGATGAACCAAGATATTAAGATCCTAATGAGGATTCTTGCTAATAGAATTCTGAACATTGCTCCAACTTTAATTAGTCACAAACAGGTAGGAGTTATGCGGGTGGGGGGCACATGACGCCATTAGAAAACTCCACCACATACTTAGATATGCACCTGATTCCCAAATACCCTTAGCCTTGATATCTCTAGACACAGAGAAGGCCTTTGATAGGGTTTCTCATCCTTTTTTATTTGCTGCAATGGAGAAGATGGGTTTCCCTGAGGGCCTTCTCAAAGGCATTAAAAATCTATACGCAGCCCCTACAGCCAGAGTATTGTGTAATGATTATGTCTCACAGGAGATCCAGTTAGAAAATGGGACTGGACAGGGTTGCCCCCTCTTGCCAATATTGTTTAATATATACCTGGAACCCCTGTTAAAAGCTATTAATAAAGATTCTAAAATAAAGGCGATTACAAAAGCGGGGAGGGACCTAAAATGTTCAGTCTTTGCAGATGATATATTTCTGCACTTTAAAGATCCAACAGAAAGCTTCAAAAGAACAGTTGAAATTATAGGGCAATTTCCCAAGTCTTGAACTATAAATTGAATTTGAACAAAACACAGAGTCTCCCTTTGAGGCCACACGTATGCTGAGCAGATTTTGTATCACTGCAGATACACTAGGCGCTGGAAAGGATTAAATACCTGGGTATATGGATCACAGCAAGTATAGAGGATGGTGCAGCAACAAATATGGAAAAGATTCTGTTAGCAGTTAGAGGGGACATACCTAGATGGAAAAACCTTCCTTTGAACTTTGCAGCTGGAATGGGACTAGTTAAAATGAATCTATTGCCTAGGTTATTATATCCAATCTACTTAGACCCATATAGCATTCCGAAATTATGGTTCATAAAAATTAGGAAACTCTTATCCAAATTTCTTTGGAATTCCAAGCCCCCCAGGAAAAAATATAGTATCTTGTGCTTACCACATAGCATAGGGGGATCAAACTGCCTGATCTCTATCTATACTATGTGGCAGAACAACTGGGTCTTATGAGTCGATGGGTTAAAAATTTAGAGGGAGAGACATATATTCAAATATGGCTACAAATAGAGAGGCAAATATGAAAAGATTCAGGCCTTTCTCCAAAGGCGTTGCTTTTTGCTAATCCAGAGAAATGCCTTAAAAAGCAACCTGGACTCCAATTGATAAATCAGCAATGGCCTGGTAATTGTTTCTCACTCCTGCCCAGAGAAGAGACCAAATGAAGACCCCGAGTCCAACCTGTGCTGGGTAACCCTAATTTACTGATTGGGGGTCAGGTAATTCCTAACTGTTGGGTGGATCAGTTGTTGGGCCTAAAACTAATGGATGTTATAAAGGACAATAGGGTGGCTTTCCCAGCTAGGTGTGATACAATGCATTTTTACAGAAGGTGACAGCTTACTAAAATGTTACAGGGGGCATGGAGAAGACTAGGGCACCCACCAGAAGATTAGTTCACCTGGGATAATTTAAAGGCGGTAGACCTTACATCTAACTCTCTTTCAAATTTAGATAAGGTGCTATTGGACTATATTAGCCCGAATTATCCAACGCGGGTATTATACTGGGACAGAACATTGGCCCCCCCCAGAGGCCTGCTTGGGAAGACATCTGGAAGAGTAACAAGTATATACCTATACCCAAGTATAAACTTATGCAGTTCTTTATTGCTTCTAATATGTATTTTACCCGTGTAAAACTATGTGACAGACACCTTAGACAGACAGACCTGTGTTTTAGATGTGGAGTGGGATCAGGAGATATCCTGCATGTGTTGTGGGACTGTAGTAAAATATTGCCTCTATGGGCTGAAATTAAACAACATATGGACCCCTTGTTGGATTATTCAGAATTTATATTGCCTGAGATCTGCATATTAGGGGACATGTCACAAGTATCTGGAGCCATACCTAAATACCACTTATCCCTGATGACAGCAATAGTCAAATCCTTTATATTGAAACATTGGGAAGATGAACATATTTACACCTATGAACAATGGGTGAGAGACGTTATTTGGGCTTTGGGAAGAATAAAGAGGCATATGTATTTGGAGGGAAGGAAAGGGTTATATAATAAAAGATGGTTGACACTAGAGGCAATCTACTCATTGCAGGTTAATAATACCCAAACACAGGCCTGTCTGTTGGGTTGTGATTAGCAAGAGGTTATTATCTTGAGGAAATGTACAGTCTTATATGGATTTGTTTCAGTTCTAACTGGCAGTACTACTCACAACTGTTCTTGGGTTAAGCTGGTATTAGAAAATTGTATTAGGATAAGGGCATTGGTCTGCTTTGGTTCAAGGGTGGGTGGGACTCTCTCTCTCTCTCTCTCTCTCTCTCTCTCTCTCTCTCTCTCTCTCTCTCTTTCCAAGGGACACAGCTGGGGTTCACCTCCTGGGTGCAATGCTACTTAGGTAGTGGTTTCGGTTTAATTAATTTAGTGGATAACAACATTTTTGTTTCAGGGGTTCTCCCCTCTGTGGGCTAGGTTTAGCCAATGTTATTGTTACCCCATGATATAGCTGCAATAATAATTTGTAATTGTAATGGAGGGGTAATCCCATCAGCTGTGTATGTACATAGCTGCTATTGTATATAGTTTCCACAACCAGTTTTGGGATTGTGGATCCTGGGGCCTCTCAGGAGGAATGTGTGTTTGTCTAAAATCTGGAATAAACCAATAAAGATGTTTAAAAAAAAAAAAGATGAGCAGATATTATTCATTCTTCAACAAGACAGGTAGGATATGGAATGTTCTACCCACTAATATAGTAATTAGTAGTTTAGTAAATAGCTTTAAAAAAGAGATACATAACATGTTACTACAAAAAGATTTTAGATGGACCTGCTGATGCGGGGAATGGTAGTAATGGGTAACCATGCCTTCTTCCATTCTACACCCAGTATAAGAACCCAGTACAGGAACAGCACTTTGAAAGTTGGCATAGCCAGTAAGCAGCCAAAGATGAGTTACTGCTGGAGTGGGAGTGATGACAAGAGGGATCATTCTTTGTTTAAAGTGATAGGATAACAACTTGTACAACTCTAGATGCCCTCCTGTTTTTTTCTTAATGTCTATCCAATATTCTGATATGTTTTGACTTTTTTTGTTAAATTAACAAGTTTGTTCTACTTTTGTAACCGCAATGTAACTACAGTGAATCCCTTTCTCCTCAACAGTTTCTGTTCTGTCTTGTCATACCACCTGAACATTCTATGACATTTGTAACACCATTACAGGCCATTCATTTGAACAGTATGGAATGGTGTCACTGATTTCATGAAATGTCTTAGGAATACGAAAAGAAAGAGCTATAGCTGGAAAGGAGAGTTGAACTCTAGGTATGTCTGAGGGTATCACAAAGCTAGGTTATTTATTTATCAAAAATTGTTCAAAGCTTACTGTATCAGAATACATAACTGATATAGCTGACCTGGAACAGAAAATGGGAGGGCAGTTAACTGTCTAAAGATAATTTCCTATCACCTTTAACATGAAAGAGGGCATTAAACAGGATAAAGAAGACTGCCATCAACACATTCATTAATACCTGCAATGAATGATCCAGCTCCAAATGAAATGGGATAATTCTCTCTGTAATTCCAAAGCAGAGGTTTCCATACTGTTACCTGACTTGTAATAAACTCTTTAATTTGCCCTTAGTCTTTAGTTATGGATAAGACAATGGCATGCTCTTCAGCATTGATTTATACTTTTTTTGTTTTTAACTGGTGTGCAATACTATCCCTGCCGCAAAGCACTTACATTAACTGCTATGGAGAGGAAAGAAAGAATACTGCATGTCAAAAATACATAAATCATGGAATATAAGATGAGAATGTTTATTTGCTTTATAGACATGCCAGTATGCATCAAAACGTTCCAAAACACCAGAAGTAAAATTTTGACAAGATAAGCTGTTTTCAGATGTTCTAATCTGAAAAATTTACTAGCACATCTTCTTTGCTTACTGAGGTAGGAAAGAGAAAGATCTGACTGACAGATTCAAGTGTAAGATGCATTAGAAGTTCCCACAGTTTTTTAGTATTAATTATACAGAGTCAACAAGATGTGAAATAATGACAGCCTAGCCTTTATGGCAGTCATGTGATCCTCCCTTCTAAAATTAAAGACAGCAGCCAAGAACATTTTACAAGTGAGAAATTCAATGCACTTTAGTGTGTTCTTGCCTGATCCTATTTCTTAGAATATGTTTTGTAATATTTGATGACCATTTTGCCTTTGTGTGAACTTGGATTCACCTGGTATGACAAATGGAGCTCTCAGGTCACTAACATGCTGAAATCTGTCATTGATTTTTATTTTTTCATTAGAGTTAAGTAACGATGTTTGTGAACTGATGTCTGAATAAACTGATAAATATTTTAGAGCTTAAAATAATTCCTGATATAGAAAAGCAATGAACTCATGTTATGAATCAAGCTGGGCATGTGTTGCCAAGGCATCAGGTTTTGAACTATACATTAATATTTGTTATATATTCCATTTTTTGTTGAGCCAATGTGTTCTGTTTAAAAGAAATAGAAAACTCTGGCTTGATTATAGGGAAATTAAGTGTGATTGGTCACTCAAAGTCTGAAAGCTCACAAATAGAGCTCTCACATTAAGTATTGTTAGTTCCTGTACGTATTGGCAGTCCAGAGATATAATTATCTATTGGAAATCATCAGTAAATTAACTCAGAGAGTAGCAACTTCATAAACTCTTGAGACAGAATGTGACAGAATGGTGGTTATTTTTAAAAAAATGGGTGTTCCTTAACATAGAAACATAGAATTTGATGGCAGATAAGGACCGCTTGACCCACCCAGTCTGCCCATTTCCCTACCTACTGGATAAGCTGCAGATCCTAGTTAACCAGCAGCCTACTTCTTCTTACCCCCACCCCCCAGAATTGCCTTATGACTGTTCCATGCATGCTGGAATTCCACCACTGATTTTGACTCCACAACCTCCTCCGAAGGCCGTTCCATGCATCCACAACCCTCTCTGTGAAAAAAAACTTCCTTAAATTACCTCTGAGCCGCCTCATCTTCAAATTGTGCCTCTTGTTCTTGCACACCTCTTTTTTTGAAAGATGCTACCCTCTTGGACTTTGTTGATTCCCTTGAGGTACTTGAAAGTTTCTATCATGTCCCCCCTCTCCCTCCTTTCCTCGAGGCTATACATATTAAGCTCCTTAAGTCTCTCTTCATATGTCTTCTGGTGCAGACCCTGCACCATTTTAGTTGCCCTCCTCTGGACAGCTCCCATCCTGTCTATGTCTTTGCGGAGATTGGGTCTCCAGAACTGCACACAGTACTCCATGGGGTCTCACCAGCTGTCTGTACAGAGGGTTAATAACTTCCTGTTTTCTACTGGTGATGCCTCTCCCTATGCATCCCAGTATCCCCCCAGCCCTCCTTGCTGCCCTCTCACATTGCTTGCCCACCTTTAGGTCATCTGATATGACTACCCCCAGGTCCCTTTCCATTTTTGTTGTTGTTAGTATCTCACCCCCCATTGTGTACTCTTCCCCTGGGTTTTTGTTTCCCAGGTGCATTACCTTGCACTTCTTAGCATTGAATCTAAGCTGCCATACATTTGACCATTCTCTAACCTTGCCAAGTCCCTTCTCATCCTTTCCACCCCACCCTGTGCATCAACTCTGTTGCAGATCTTAGTGTCATCTGCAAAGAGACATACTTTTCCTTCCAGTCCTTCTGCAATGTCACTTAAAAGACATTGAAGAGGACCGATCCTAATACTGAACCCTCATGTACCCACTAGTAACCCTCCTTTTCTTCTGAGTGGACTCCATTTACTATTACTCTTTGTGTCCTATTCTCCAGCCAATTCTTTACCCAGGCTGTCATCTTGGGACCCACTCCCAGGCTGGCTAACTTGTATATTAATCTTTTGTGTCGGACTGTGTCAAATGCCTTGCTAAAGTCTAGGTAGACCATGTCCACAGCCCCTCCCTGATCTATTACTTTGGTCACCCAGTCAAAGAAATCTATCAGATTTGTCTGGCATGACCTTCTCGCTGTGAATCCATGCTGCCTAGGGTCCTGTGCCCCTCTGGCCTCTAGATACTCGACATTTCTTTCCTTCAGAAGTGATTCCATCATTTTCCCTATCACTGAGGTTAAACTAACAGGTCTGTAGGTTTCCTGCTTCTGCCTTGCTCCACTTTTGTGAAGGGAATCACATCTGCCCTCCTCCAGTCCTCGGGTGCCACCCCATCCTCCCATGATTTGTAAAAAGGGTAGTCAGTGGTGTGCTAGTTCTACCTTAGCTCTTTTAGAATTCTGGGATGAACCCATCAGGCCCCATTGCTTTGTCCACCTTTCAGTTTTAAGAGTTCTTTCAGAACCCTTCTTCTGTAAATGGGCTGGTATCAACTTCTGTATCCAGAGTGTTACTACTGTTTGTTTTATGTACCTCCCCCTCTTCATTTGTAAATACTGAGCAAAAATATTTGTTTAGTATCTCTGCCTTTTCACAGTCTCCCTCTGCCCACCCTCCCTCCCCTTTATTAAGCCTCACTATCCTTCCCTTGGTCTTCCTTTGCTCCCTGATGTACCTATAAAAGGTTTTATCCCCCTTCTTAACTGAGTTGGCTATCTTTTCCTCGGTTTGGGCCTTTGCTGTTCTGACTGCCTTCCCAGCCTCCTTTTGCTTTAACTGATACAGTTCTCTGTTCTGCTCCTTCACGATTCCTTGTACTTCCTGAATGCTTTTTCTCTTGAACCTTCACTGTCACTTCCTTTGAGAACCATAGTGGTTTCTTACATTGTCTTGTTTTGTTTATTTGCTTCACACAAAGGCTCGTTACCTCTGTGATGGCAGTTTTTATTATTCCCCATTGTTCTTCCACCCCTCCTTCCTGCCCATTTGCTAGTGCATTCCTTAGGCACTCACCCATTTTGGCAAAGTCAGCCCTCCTAAAGTCCAGTACTTTGTCTTTGTATGGCTTGACTCTATTGCTGTGTTTATTGTGAACCATACTGTTCGATGGTCGCTAGTTCCCAGATGGCTACCCACTTCTACATCTGTGATCCTCTCTCCATCTCCATTTGAGAGAATCAAGTCTAATATTGCTCCCTCTCGAGTGGGCTCCAGTACTAGTTGTCTAAGGCATGCCCCTGTAGGCATCTAGAATAACTGCACTCTTCGAAGTGGCAGCTGCAACTGCACTCCAGTTAACATCTGGCATATTCAGATCACCCATCAGCAATATCTCCCCTTTTCTGTCATTCTAAGTATACTTTCTATCATTTCCCTATCCATTTCCTCCTCCTGAGAAGGGGGTCTGTATACAACCCCTGTGCGTATTGTGGTACCATTGCCTGTCTCCAAATTTACCCACAGTGCTTCTTCTCCTCCCTGATTACCCTTTTGTTCTGTTGCTTTTATTCCTTTCCTTATGTAAAGAACTACTCCTCCTCCTCTTTTACCCTCCCTGTCCCTCCTGTAGACAGTGTATCCTGGTATGTTTATGTCCCAGTCATGGTTTTGTGTGTACCATGTTTCTGTGACTGCCACGATATCAAGATGTTCTCCTCCATCAAGGCCACTAATTCAGGAAGCTTGTTACCCAGAATACGGGCATTGGTACTCATTGCTCTCCATTTTTTTGATGGCATTACCTTCTGTTGCAGCATCCCCCACTGACCATTCTACCTCAGTCTTTTTCTCATTTAGTACCCTGTTTTGTAGGGAGAGGCTGGGATTTTCCTGCTGCTTGTCAGTGCCTCCCCCTTTGACTAGTTTAAAAGCTTGCAAATGAAGCATTTAATCAGAAAGTTAAAATATGGGACTTCAAGTGACATCATAGACTGAATGACAGCCTAATGTGGTAGCACTGACCCAACAATTACAATACAGTATAATCCTTCCTGTTTAAACCTACAAGCTGAACCAGAAAAGGTGAATTGAACTAATCACAATGGCTACTAGACAGCAGCTTAAAGACTTTGCTGCTACTACCACCCCAAAACTGCATAAAAGTAAACCAAAAGACAGGCCAAAGCTGTAGCCGCTACTGCACCAGACAGCAGCAAATGTCTCCTCTATTGAGTGACTCGGAGGAGAAAGAATTCACAATTACTTCTACGAAACAATGTGCAGAGCTCATAAATATAATAACAGTAGTGGTAGCATGGTTTATTTATATAGGCACCCTTTCCCAGTGGCCCTGGGCGCACTACAAACAGTGCAAGATAATAATAACAGTATCAATTTAAATAAAACTATACATAACCCATGTATTAAGCATTTAAAATCCAAAATCCATAAAAACTCAGTGGGGATGGCAGCTAGCAAGAGATGATTCAATCCCATAAAGAGTTAGTATACAGCCTAAAACTAATATTAGATTTTAAAAGCAGCCAGACATTACCTTTTATATTTGAGGTACTTTTTTGTTTCCCTTTGTTTAATTAAAAGATTGTTTACCTGATGTTAGTAGATGTGGGCTCCTGATGTGAGGAAGAGGTTGGAGAATGGAGACCAGAGTTTCACTACGTGCATCTGTGCTTGAGGAGTAAGCACAGATAGCTGGATTAAATTACCTGTTTTAATGTTTTAAAAGGTATGTCATGAATGCCTACGAGTATGTAATCTGTCCAGACCAACTTACTGTGTTCTCTGTGTCGTGTGTCTTGGCTTCCTTGTTATTCTTGTTTTGCTGCAGGAAGAATCAGTGGGTTGATGGAATGCTGGATACCCTGAGTGCTGACAAGAGGCCAGTCAGACGACAATAGAATAAGGATTCTCAAGCCATACCATGAACAAATTAGTGAAGTCTCCAGACCATAAGAGACGTATCGTCTGACCTGATTTAATTCCAGCAACTAGTTTATCTATTTATGCAGTGAAAAATCATCATTTTAATTAAGCAAATGTTTTTTTAAGCTACAGCTTTTGTATGTCATAGAATTTGGCCAAGCTTATATTCCTGTGAATCAGTCTGATAACCATACTTAATTATACTCAGCTGAATGCGTAGTGTTATTTTCTATCTTTTTAATAAACTTACTTTGAAGTTTAAGATTCACGCCAAAGATAGCCTGGGGTTACATGACCTGTGGGTATATACTGCATATGTTCTTTTTCTGGCATTGTTCTGTACGGAAATGCCATCTTAGGAGTAGAGTCAACCCAGTGCAAGTGCTCTAGTGGGAGAAACCTTTATTTTTAAACACAGAGAAAACTTTATTTTTAAATGCATAATCTTTTATTCCTGCCATTTTTAACAAGTTGTCATCATACTTAGCAAGCTGCTTCAGTAAGAATGACTCCTCTGGATATGGTTAATTTTCTTAGTGGCTACATTAAGCTACACCAAGTTTGGTGTGATTTTTTTTATTGCCTGCTAAGAACTACGGTGATGATTTTACTTTGAGCCTGCCTGATTCTGTCTTTAAAACAAGGGTCTACACTAGATCACGTAATAAGCAAGAGTAAGTGAGACTTATCAGACTTGGTGCTAATACATTTTAAAATATTCCTTCTACTTTTAGTTTTATTATTAATATTTTTAATGAACAGAGAGATTTTCTTCTTTTTATAATTGACTCTAATTGCTAACAGCCTCTGGCTTTGATTCTGCTTGCTTGCTTACTTGTATAATTTAGTCTCAATGTATCATAAATATTCTCCAAAATACTTTTTCCTTTAAAAGTTAGTGACATCACCATTAAGAAGAGCTCCATTTGTGCCTATTCCATAGCTGTGGGCCTGGAAAGTTGAACTAGACAAGAGGGGAACAGTCTATCTCAGGACTCCAATTACATTAGAAAGCATTCACACCGCTGTTTGGCTTTGAACAGATTGATTGGACTGTAACTGGATATGTACTCATTCATTATATTCAGCTGGCTGTTTTTTGTTTTTTTTTGCAACACTTAAAGAGTTAAAGTTCTGTGCATCTTATTTCTTGTTTTTGAACTTTGGAAATGATCTTGAAATCTGATTTTTATCAGAAGAACTACTGGGAAGAAGAAGACTTTTAACTTACTTTTTTTTCTGTTATTGTTTTTCCTCTTCCATGTAGGTTTTAAAATCCTGAATGTACCACCTTGGGTGGATAAATACTGTACATGTTATACTCATTTCATATACAGGCTGCTTATTCTGTTTATTCTGTATTGTCTAACTCCTTACTGGTTTAATTTTCTAGCCAATTCAAGTTGAGAAATTAAGCTCATGTGCTCTATAGTACTAGTACAATATGGTTCAAACAAGAAGTCAGGCATTAGATTTAGATAATAGTACATCACAATATATGGATACTGATCAAAGAATCCCTGACAAAAGGGTAGAAAATACAAGAACAGATACCCAACAATCTGAATTAAAACTATAAACCTGAATGAAACACCTAACCCCAGAAGCACTGGCAGTGGCCGTCCAAGGCTCCATCATCAGAATCATAGACTATGGTCTTATCATATATGGGTCTGCAACTACCTCTGCTCTCAAACATATCAAAACCTCCCTTAATAAGGCCTGTCATCTCATCACTGGCTCACATCGCCGTACCCACACATGTGACCTTTATTCCCAATTTGGATGGCTTCAACTGGACAAATGCATAAAATACCAAACCTGCATCATGGCCAAGAAAATTATAATGGCTCTGGCCCCGCCTGTTGTCTGTGCCCTCCTTAAGCCTAGACATAGGAATGTCACTACAAGGAGATCCAATTCCCATCTACTACATATCCCACGATGTTGCATGACCCAAGAACAAAGATCATGCACCTATCAGGCATCCAACTGGCTCAACTCTTTTGGCAGTGACATAGCGACCGCTCCAACACTCAGCTTCTTCAAGTCCAAACTGCACCTCTCACTGCTTTTATCCTGCGATTGCCTATCTTAACATTTCCACTGTTCCAGCTGCAAATGTCCCAGCACCCAGCACTTACAATCAGTCTTTGCACCCCTAGCACCTTACTTGTCATATTCCCTTGACAAGGCCCCCTGGCTGCACTGTCTCCCACCCTCACCCACCTCCCCCCATATCTCCACTCCTGCCCTCACTCCAACCACCTCCCATACTCCCCTTACCTCTGCACCTTCTCCCTCTATCTCCTACACTCACTTCCCCACCACCCACCCCTTCAATTTTCTTGCTCATAGCTCAAGTCTTTGTACTGGTTATTACACGTCTGTAAGTCAATGACTATATGTTTGTAACTAAAAATGATGACTGTTGCACATGCTGACGTGGAACCTTTGTAAAAGATCCTCGGCTCAAAGGTATTGTAATCCTAGATTGAAATAAATAAATAAACTGAATTACTGATGATAAAA
Source organism: Neoceratodus forsteri (assembly GCA_016271365.2). Classification (NCBI taxonomy): domain Eukaryota; kingdom Metazoa; phylum Chordata; order Ceratodontiformes; family Ceratodontidae; genus Neoceratodus; species Neoceratodus forsteri. The sequence goes on from CM057453.1 coordinate 271,032,839, forward strand.
AGTTAAAGAAAAAAGTAACTTTAAAGAAAATATTCAAACATCTCACTAGTCATCAGGGCACTAAAAAGAAGACAAACAAAAAATCAGGGAAGCAAATTAAAATTAAGGTTCATTTTGAGCCTATAGTTGTATATGATCCTGATATGGAAATCATAGAAATAACTGAAACACAAAAGGAGATTAATAATAATAACAGTGGAAAATCAGTACAAATTAATGAAAGTGCTAGACTATTGATTATACTGAATACATTTGAAGCAAGTTGCACGTCAACTGCCAACTGTTTTAATGTTCAATTTAGGCCAGATGGTGAAGCTAAGGGCTACATTATTACAAATAACAGCGAAACCCCTGCCAATACATTAGCTGATTTATCTATTGAATGTTCTATTTCTCTTAATTTTTCACCTGACTATTATAGTGAATCAAATCAGAAATAAACATGGCATTCAGATCTTAGAAGTATAGCTAATGATCTGCAAAATACTATTAATAGGTTAAAGCAAATCAGCATCCCATCAAGGAACACTGAGGGTACTGCTAGAGAACAGGATCAATTTGACCTGCATCGCCATAGTAAAATAGACGCTATAAGTACATATCCATTTGGTTTAAGTAAGAAATTTAAAAAATTCATGTGCAAACCATACATGGTACAGCTATTGATAATGGAGCAGCTAATTAACTTCAAACATGAGATGAACTCTCTTAAAGAGAATACAGCATTAAATAGGTTCCGACTGGATGATAGTTTTCTTAAAATAGGAAAACTTCTTCCACAGGTGGGCTCTCCCTCCATACCTCTTGATGCTACTTTAAATAATCGGTCTGATTTCACTACTGTCTCATTTGTTCTTTCTGCTGAGAGCAGCATGATTAACTGTAAACAAATCTCAAGCATAAGAAAAAAAAATGAAACATTAAAAAAAGTTAACTGGGGTAATGGAATCAAAGAAAGCTCATCTGTAGAAGGTGAAGAACATGGGGGAAGAAACCAATCATTCATTATTGTTAAACCATAGTGCTCAGCAATTGACCTTGGAGCATAGGGATGGCATACTCCCCAATTTTCTCTGTTAGAAAATCCCCCAAACAGCTCTAAACATGAACAAATTTTGCTCACAACTTCTCAACTAGAACTGATCTCAGAGCACATTAATAATTTAAATATAGGACAGAAAGCTTTTACAGAAAAATGGGCAACCTGGACCAAAAACAGCCAAGTTACACAAAATAGCTCACAAAAACAAAACTCTTAACAAGGCAAACAAACCAGTTATTCCCCAGTCTGAGCATGTTATGATTGACTTACTTGACTGTACCATTCTGTGTCTATATGGGTACCATATAACAAAGCAAATAATTGCAGCCCCAATTAGGGACAAGAGTGTGAACCTACTGAAGGCAACTACTATGGATGACTTGAAAATGTCAGATGTGTTACAAATGTGTAAAGACAAAGAAACTAATGGTGTTGATTATATATTCATTTTTTGTACTGAGTCAGGGAGAGCAAATTAAGTATGGATCAATGATGATACCCTAAAAAACAATGGATGTTCAATAGGCGTCATAAATAGAGATCTTGTAAACAAGACACAGGTGCAACACAGCCAAAACAAATCAGCATATTTGGACTTAAGGCAATTCCCAGAGAAACAAATAGCAGGATCAAAAATATTTTATATAATCTTTTTACTCATATATTTAAATTATCTGTAACTGATTCAGTAATTAAGAAAGTGCATCATTGTAAAAATGATACCAACACAGGTCGTGTGGATGCTTTAATACAGGAACATGCGGTAACTGACATAACGTTAGAGAAAGCCCATCTACTAGACAAAGCAGGCATGTATATAGTTGATAGCACCCTCATTAATAATTGTAGGGAAATTCTCAAGAATGGAATATTGGAACCCATTAAGGACAGGGAGGTAAATACATTGTTTATGTATGCACCAATAAGAACTCTATATGAGAATAACCATAAGTCAAAAATAACTATACAAGATTTGTTTGAGCAGCTTCTTATTATTTCCATTGAAATTCAAGAAGCAATGTTTGCATACAGGCTGGGTCAAGACCCAGACTGTGACCAAGTATAGGTCACCATAATTTACCACCGCATATACACTAAAATTATGGAAATTACAGAAATTATGGATGCAGTAGGATTATACATAGTTGCAATCTCCTTAGATGCTAAAGAGAAAACAGATGAAGTCTGTAATTCATTAAAAATGAACAGTAAGTGGAATCAGGCTGTTGATTACATAACTGATGTTATATACAATGTTCCCGTTTCAAATAAGCATGAAGTCCTGATGACTCACAATTGACTACCCGAGCAATTACCCAAAACTGCAGAAAAAGGACATATATCATTCCTGACATGAAACATGGTAGGACTAAGAATGAAACTTGCAGATACAAAATGGTTAGAATGTATAAAGAACTATACTAGTATATCTTTGCAAGAAACATGGCATACAACTGAAAATGATATATCACTAAATAGCTTTGTTACCTATCAAATCCCAGGCAAAAGAGTGGCCAACATTGACAGATATGCAGGGGTCTGATAGTTTGGGTAAAAATTAATCAAAATATTAAAGCTGATTTACTGATTACTTATGCCAACTTCACCTCAACACTTAAAATATATAATTTAAAGCTCTGTCTAATTAATGCGTGTGTGTGTGTGTGTATATATATATATATATATATATATATATATATATATATATATACTACCTTCTAATTCAAAGTAGTATTATGAGAGCATTTTGGAAACGCTGGAAGATCAAATTTGAAAGAGCTGGACAATATCATCCTGTGACAACATTCTCCTCTGTGATGATTTTAATGCCATGCTAGGTGATTTCGATGGCTACATGGACAGCTCATTCCACAATTGGTGTCTTACAGTCACATATAAATGCCTGAGGTGAACAAAAGACAAGAAGCTTAACAAAATGGGTAAACAAATAATTGACTTACTTAAGACTCATTGGTCCAAATTTTCAAAGGTCTGGGGATGCCCAGTGCATCTAGATGCACCGCCCAAATAAATGGGTCAGTGCAAAAAAATGATATAGTCAAACGAGATGCGCGATCATGCATCCCATCTGAATATAGCAATAATTACATGTGGTACAAATGGGGGCCACTAACAATGTGCCAGCGCATCCCCCTGAATGGCCTGAATACCTGGAATGGGGATGCATGGCACAACTGACATGCACCAGACCCAAATTCCAGATAATCAGCCAGGAAATTGCAAATGAGGTCATAAGGCATGCAAGGTGCAAACAGGCCATTTGCATGTCATTATGGCCCCATTTGCATGCCATCTGCAGAGATGCACCTGGCAGGATTTGTTGGGTGGTCTGCCCCCAACCAGTCCCATGTAAATGCATACCCCAACCCCATTCATCCCGATCCCCGTTTATATATACAATGTTACCCCAGCCCACCTTTCCATAGTGTAGTGTCCCCCTCCCTGTCCCAATCCCCAATTGAAATAAAAGCAGTTTAAGCCCCTGCCCAATTTTTTCCATAGTGTAGTGTCCTCCCCCCGATCCCTGTTCAACAAAGTTGTGAATGACAGCTTACACTACACACTGCAAACCCATCGGTTGCCAGTGTCAACCAATGTGCTTGTAGTGCATACAGTAAGCTGTTACTTATTGACAGGTTACTCAGTGAGCAGCTGTGAAGTTGTGCAAAGGGCTGTGCTGCTTGCTGGCTGGCTGGCCAACTGGCCATGCTGGGATGGGGGGCGCGGGATGGGATATGGGTGTCTGAGTGAGTGGGATGCCACTACAATATGGAAAAGAGGGCTTTGTGTTTTATGATGTCAAATGGGGATCGGGACGGGGAAGGGGACTCTACCCTATGGAAAAGTGGTCAGAGGATCAAGTATTTTTATTTTGAATGGGGATTGGCATGGGGAAGAGGGACACTACACTGTGGAAAAGTGGGCAGGGAAGTAAATGATTTTTGTTTTGAATGGGGATCAGGATCGGGAGGAGGATCCCTACACTATGGAATCAGGACAAGGGCACTAACGTTAAGTTAATTTGTATGGTGATTGGGTCTGGAAGGGGGTCCCCACATTATGGACAGGGGTAGGGGTACCGCTATGGGGTCTGGGGATGGGAGGCGGGGTGCCACTAGACTACCAGGGATTGGGGACATTTAATTCTATGGTTTCCACTATGATTGGGGTTCAGAGATGGGGGGTGCCACTGGGCTGCAGGGGCTGGCAGCTGCTGTGCTGCTGTGTGCAGAAATTCAGCCTGCCTGTGAGTGGCTGGGAGTTAGGCATGTTTCTATCATGCCTAACTTTGTGCAGCACATCACCGAGATGTGCGGGCAGATGTGCCACACATATCGGTTAAATATGGGATGTGCCGCATATTCATGGGCATGCTCCCTGGAGATGCACCAAATACATTATGGCTGTACTTGGGCACAGCCAGAGATGCGTGATGCATTTCCAACCTTTCAATATCGTACTGCAGTGCATCTTCTTTGAAATGTCCCCATTTTCTTGCCCCTATAAATGCCAGAGTTCAAGGAGATGAAACTGGCAACTACACCCATTATGGACTGCATGGTCCAAAAGTTATAGATTTTTTAATTTTGTAATGGAAACATGGATTTTTGGGATAAGTGCCATATTGATAAGAGGGCTGACAGTGATGATTTTCAGTCTGCCTGTTTTGACTCCACTAGCTCTTTAAAGCTTGTTGAAGCAAAAAGGTTTTCAAAACCCTCTGAGAGGCCTCCACTGTGAGAGCCTCTGTGAGGGCCCTCTGGAGAAAGTTCCATAATACCAGGCCAACAACCTCAAATGCCTGGTCACCCAAGGTTTTTGCCTGGCCCTCAGTACAGCTAAGGGGCCCACCTTGGAGGAGAAGTGAAGAGAGTGCAAGGGCATGTAGGAACACAGGAGCTATTGCAGATAGTCAGGACCCAACCCATGCATGGCCTTATAAGTTAGAAGACAAACTTTTTTTTTATACAGTGGAACCCACTTATAACAGACACACATATAGCGAACACTCACTTAAAACAGACAGATCTACCTTGTCAAGAGCCGAAAGCTATGCTACTAATGTTAAAAGTCCAATTCATACCATTCTCTGCAACCCCTGTATAGCAGACACTGTGAGATCCTCTCTACTTCTGTTACATGCTACAAACTGCCTGCTAATGTTCCCTGATTATTCAGCTGATTTGTCTGGCACTATAAAGACATCATTGACCTCACTTGATGCCTGATGCCTGACACCTTACTCCAGGGGATTACTATTGTACCCTCCTGATCCCCCAATCAGCACAGGTTCTGTATAGCAAAATTGTACAATCATGTTTACTGCTCAACCCCTGATCCCAATGAGCACAGTTACTGTACGGCAAAACCTTTCCATTCTTGTTTACTGCTCAGTTCCCAGTCAGCTGCAAATAGTAGTTCCTCATAGCTCTGGTTGGCAGAGGAGGGGCATGTTCTCATTTTAACTCCTGTCTTTCAGCTTGGCTTGAGAAGATTCATATTTTAAGATTTTAGGATATAGCGGACAGCCACTACGACAGACAAAACCACTGTGTGTGTGTGTGTGTGTGTATATATATATATATATCTATATATCTATCTATATATATAGATAGATATATATATATATATATATATATATATATATATATATATATATATATATTATGTGTGCATTTACACTCCTCATCACCCCGGCATGCTCCCATCTGTCTGCACCCACCAGTCCCATCATCCAGATTCTTTGGCACCTACTATATAAGCTACACCCTGGTTACTGCACTGTGGTAGCATGCCAAGTTACCAGTGTGGGACCTGTGGGGGCATGGACTTCATTCTGCAGCCAGAGGGGTTTTCCCCTCCATAGTTAGGTTCCTCCAGGGCATGACTGTGCAATGGTGATGCAGACAAGTTCCATCTCCACAGAGGTGTCCCAACATGCCTAGACATGGTCCATCTTTCCTAATGTGCCCAGACCTGCACTGCCACTCAGACACCTCCAGGTGGCAGTATTGCTTGCAGGTCATGTAAACCCCCCTCCTTGAAGAAGGAGAGCTGTCCTCTTGGTGCTCAATCCTCTCTCTCCTTACCAGTCCCCAAGAGACCCATGTCCATCCCTGAACCCAAGTTGCTAGTGTGACATGAGGTAAGGCACCGCAGTGCCTCAGCCCTCCATGCCACTGGGCAAGTTAGAAGACAATGTTAAAAGAGACACACAATTTACCATCAGACAGTACAGTTAATGCAGTGCTGAGAAGACATGACTCAATCTACAAAGGTTGGTCAGCAATCTATTGGCTGTGTTCTACACCAGCTGCAGGGGCTGCAGGATACCTCCACTGACCCAGCGGTATAGAGGGTTAAGTAGTCCAGCCAGAAAATCACAAAGACCTGTCTCTATGTCTCAGTGTCACAGGGTCTCCGGGGGGATAAGGAATCTAATCCAACTAATGTTATGAAGATGGTAAAATCAACTCCAGATGACTGCCAACACCACAGCCTCTAATGTCAGCCCTCTGTCCAGTATGACCCCCAGATTTCTCACCTTGGAGACAGACCTAAGCCCAGGCAAACCAAGACGAAGCCCAGTCTCAGTTCCAGTGGCCATCACTCTCTGCCTCCTACCTGGTTTGATCACCAGTACCTCAGTCTTGTTGAAATTGAGCCTCAAGCCAGGACAATGACATCCAGTCCTGGATCTCAGCAAAGCACTTATTAAACATGTCAACTGCATGTCGTATCCCAGTATCAAAAAAGAGGTATAACTGGGTGTAGACCTGGTCAAAAGCTATAAACTCCACTTTAGCTTTAGCAAACTTTCACAACTTTCATGGAATTTTCTGAACTTCTGCCTTTTGCAAAATTGGAAATCTTTTGAAAGTGTTTGTTGAATTTTTGCCCTGTTCTGTGGAATTTTTTTACTGAACTGTGGAATAAAATGCATGAACTGCAGAACTTATAAATCAATCCAAAGTTCATGCGATTATTCCTCAGGTCAGTGATCAGTTCTGCACCATCCACATAGAGAAAAACAACTTACCTGGTGTCCTGTGACACCCCCTACCATCTGATCACTCGCTGTGACCATAATTAATATTGTTTCCCTGGTGTCTAGTGGCACCCCCAACCACCAATCACTGCCCTGGCAGTAAGTAATATTAGTTCCCTGGTGTGTAGTGGCACACCCCACCCTCCAATTGCTTGCTCCAGCCCTAATTAATATTGTTTCCCTGGTGTTTAGTCACACACCCCACCCTCCGACCACTCACCCTGACCCTAATTAATATTGATTTCCTGGTGTCTTGTGGCACCCCTATCCTCAGATTGCTTGCCCTGGCCATAATTAATATTGCTTCCCTGATGCTTAGTGGCTCCCCCCCACCCTCTGATTGCTCACCCCAATGTAATTAGTGGTTCCATGGGTCTAGTGGCACCCCAGACCCTCTGATCTCTCACCCCAGCAGTAAATAATATTGTTTTCCTGCAGTACAATGGCACCCCCATCATCTATCACTTGCCCCAGCCATAATTAATACTGTTTCTCTGGTGTCTAATGGCACCCCACTCTCCAATTGCTCACCCTGGCCATAATTAATATTGTTTCCTTAGTGTCTAGTGGCACCCGCACAGCCATCTGATCACTTGTCCCAGTAGTAATTAATATTTTTTCCTTGGTGTCTAGTGGCACCCCTCACCATCTGATCACTTTCCCTAGCTATAATTAATATTTCCCTGGTGTCTAGTGGCTCCCCCAAAGCAGGTCGGGTACAACAACTGGCCACTCTCATTTCATACATAGTCATTCAGTCAGAAAGTGGGGAGCCCATACAACGACCATCACAACCCTCTTCTCACCACTTCAGCCAGACACCATGTGTAATGACAGGGAGTGCACAACTGGTGTAACCAAGCCAGTCTGGGTGGTGTGGGGGGCCACTAGACACCACAGAAACAATATTAATTATGGTTGTGGTGAGTGATTGGAAGTGGGGGGGTGCCACCAGATACCAGGGAAACATTATGAATTAAGACCAAGGTGAGTGATCAAAAGCTGGGGGGTGCCACTAGACACCAAGGAAATAATAGTAATTATGGCCAAGGCAAGCAATCAGAGCATGGTGGGGTGCCACTTGACACCAGACAAACAATGCTAATTACAGCTGGGATGAGCGATCAGAGGGTGTGGGATGCCACTGGATACCAGGGAAACAATATTAATTATAGCTGGGGTGAGTGATCAGAGGGTGGAATACATTACGGTGAAAGATGGTGAGCTGTATGCCTCTCAGGTCTATTTTGTTTTTGGAGCTGTATGGGGAAACATTGTATTCATGTACCACACTGCACACAAAGAAAACTATGTATTTTGAAGGAGGGGATTGAGATTGCTATGGAACAGGGTTGTAATTTATATTTATTTTTTCCATCTGTGATTTTACATTTGCCATTTAGTCCATTTGTCTGTTCAACACCATGATCTCAGTACCACCCTGGATAGCCGAGTGTCTTCCAGAGGAAGGGATTCTGCATAACACAGAGCTTCATTCACCCCCCATACTTCCAGGGAAATTCACTTGACCCATCGTATGTACAGGCCAATCAGCTTAAATGCTGTATCTCAAAAAAATCATACTACAAAGAATATTAACCTGGTTAAATGAGGAACAAATCTTGAGTGAATTCCAGAAAAGATTCAGATCAGGACAATTTACCATTCAGCATGCTTACATGTTATATTGTATAATATGGAAGTACTGTATGTAAAAAGCAAGAAAAGCAAATTATATTGCTGCTTTGTTGATTTGTCCTCAAAATTTGTACTCGGCATTTGATAGCATTAGTAGAGCTCTTCTCTGGAAAAAAACTAGAAGAATATAAAATAGATCCAACATTGTTAGATACTCTAATCAGATTGCATCAAGATACCTGGACTAGGGTACAATACAATCACCATGGAGCAACAACTGCCATAATTAAAACCAACTTAGAGGTAAGGCAAGGTTGTATACTAGCCCCTACACTATTTAACATATATATTATTTCAATAATCAAGGCTATGGGAGAGCCTAGCTTTCATTCCCCAGTCATATTAGATAGGCAAGTACCTTGCTAGGCATATGCTGATGAGATAGTCCTTACATTTACCTGCAGACTGGGTCTTTATTGAAATCTAAATTACTTTACAAAGCAATGTAAAGAAAGCTGTTTGATAATTAACAGAGAAAAAACAAAAATGGTGATCTTTGGTAACCAATCTAAATCAATTCCAAGAATCGTTATTAATAATATTAAACTCGAAACAGATAAACAGTATGATTATTTAGGAGTTAGATTTACTCAAGATTTAACGTGGAAAGGTCATTCCTGTCTGATGCAAGCAAAGATGGCAACAACAACAAATGCCCTAAAAATATTTAATGCCAAACTTGGGAAAAGCTCATTAAAGGGTTACATTAAAGTCCTAAATGCTAAAGTTAAAACAAGCATACTGTATGCTGCAGAAATATGGGCAATGGAAGATTTAAAAGAATGTAAAAGAGTCATTAAGAAACTAAACAGAAACATATTAACAGTGCCTCAGTCTGTCCCTGTAGAGGTTCTGAGGATGGAGCTTGGTCAATAGTCAATAGTCATTATAAACTCTAGCTATAGAAGGGTAGTTAATATTTATTTTGGGCCTACTAAAGTCATCAGAACTGTGTTTACCACAATACTGTATAGAAGAAGAAATTAGGTATTCAACCAAGGGATTTACTTTCCCATCTATACAAATAATTAAAAAAACACTTGTTTCCACTAGGACTGGGTCATCTAATGTATGAAATTAGCATTTATCTAATGAGAGAAAATATATTTCAGATTAAAACAAAAGTAGGAGATATAGCAATATCTAAGGATTTTGAATGACTAAATCAGTTAAAACTTTATAGATGGTACAAATTAATAAAGGAAATTCCTTGCCTTGAACCATATCTTATGATTATGACCAATCCTCAACAAAGAAGGTTGATTACAAATATAGGTTTGAACTATATAATACTAATTACAATCACATTCAACAAAAAAAGACCAGAAGTGGAGACTCCGCACTGTAAATGTGGTATGAAATTAGATAATGACCCAAAACATATAACTCTGTTATGCCCTTTATATGCGAAATCCAGAAAACATTGGTTAGGTGAGGTTCTGGGTTCCTTTGGTCTCCCTCCCACACAACTGATAAAAGCATTATATACTTCACAGAACAGAAATATGTTGTATAGGTTGTCTTGTTTTTTGGCATCTTTACACTTAAAATGAACAATTGGACATTATGGTGCTTACTGAAATGAGAAATTACGCTTAATGTATTGAATATTTATAGAATAAGAATGTATTGTATAGGATGTTAGATTTTGAACTTGTATACTCATAAAGGAAAAGTTAGATTAAGTAGTGACAATGAGTACATTTTGCTGGATTATTTCCAAATGTCATTATTCTTGATTATATCCTCTAGGATAGCTAGAAACTAATTCATGAATAAGACATTGGTGGTATACAAATAAAAGAAGAGCTGTGCTATGATTTTCTTTTGTCTAAGGTTTTATTGGAATTTTAATTGTAATTGTGATAACTTATGATTGTAATGGGATTTTTTGCTGAACAATAAAATGATTTGAACTTGAACTACTTCGTTGTCCACAGAGGAGGTGATATTGATGGTTCATGTTAAAGCAAATTAGTTTGTCCATACTGTTTAATTTGTTATTCTTTGTTCAGTTTACTGATAGTTGCAGGAGTTTTCAGTTACAATACTATAGCTCAGTACTGACTCTAATGTATCCCTTGACACACTATGGCAGACAGGGTATGGATCAACAAAGTTGCGGATATGCTGTAATACATGATGGCTGATTTCACTGTAGTCTCCTGAAGTGCACTGTAAAGGGGATCATAAGCCCAGTTAAGCACATGAGAATTCTCCAGGAACTCCAGAAGTTCAAGAGAACTTCAAGTTTATTGGCAAGAATGACTCCATTGAGCATGCTCATTTACAAGGAGGTCCTGAATGGACAATTTGGTACAATATATACAACTAGCAAATGGTACAAATATAGAAATAATATTTTAAAATAGTCAACACAAAAGAACAGGTTAGATACATAGATGAACAATATAGAAAAAATATATTTTTTATGTCATTTATACACTTGAAGCAGTCATGTTAGTCATTATGAGGTCAGCTACAGGTGCAAGGGTATCAGTACTAGAGTTTCAGAGGTAAGTGCCTTAGCCTGACTAATGGGAACTTTTACAATCACAGCAGGCAAGGGAGATAGGTATGCTCAGGTTGGAATTTGGTCGTGAGACAGACATGAAGATAGATGATTCAAGAGAGGGGCTAGACAGAAGGATAGGCAGAAGGATAGAAGGCTGTGTATGGGGTGTGTACTTATTTTCTTTGTAGTAAGCTGATGCTATTGAGAAAAAGGTGTGATAGTGACATAATTAGGAGGATAAGTATATGATAAAGTTATTTTTTGAGATTGGCATGTACAGGAGTCCTACAATCTGCTGTTGACAAGGTTTTTAAAAATATTTAGTGATACAAGATTTTGAAGTTTGAGGGTAGCTTGTGATTTATTCCAAGCAGCTAGAAGAGCCCTGGATATAACCAGTTGACTGAAGTGGGAGCAGGTGTGTGGAGCATCCAGCAAAATGTGTGAGCTTCTCCATAGCGGATATTGGCAGGTAGATTGCTGAAAATGGCCGGATTTGTAGGAGGGGAGTTTTAGCAGGAGGGCTTTGTAGAGCCATGTAAGTGCGTGGATGAGCCATCTGGTGGATAGGGAAGTCTAGCCCAGGGAGGCATATACATCACAGTGATGTGTGAAGGTCAAAGCAGTAGTGGGCATCATGCAGTAGACTCACTTAACATACTGTAGCAGCAGCATTCCAGATTTAGTAGAATGTAGGTAGGAGACAAATTATTCTCTTCTCATGAAGCCTACTGTCATAGATGAAGACAGGTATTCTGATACAAATAAATACCCTACTTCAGATAGGTAAAGTTAATACAGATATGGAGGGAATATTTGTCAGGGTTCAAGGCATGTATAGCTAGCAGGCTTGCATAGCTTTGAATGATTTACATCCAAGGAAAGGTGGAGGGAGCCCAGTTTTTGAAAAGGGCACTAGAAAGGACAGTTATAGATTTCCATAGCCATATAATATTAGGGAGGGATTTTTATTTATTTATCAATCTGAAGCTAGACAGCTCTGAATAAGCAGACTAGGACATTCTAGGCTAGTGAAACTCCTGACAAGTGGAAATTTGGAGTATCTTGCGCCCCAGTTAAATATTAATCATATTTTTCTCCACAGCACATTTTTTATTTTCAAATTTACCTTTTTATCAGCACATTGAGCACATAAGGCTATGGACTGTGAGTTGAAGAGTAAATTATCCAATCATGACCCCCTTGTTATTAGGGATGCAAATAGATCAGCCAGTGATCATCCAGCAGTCATCTGCCAGCTTAATGTCAGCCTACTGAATAATGACAATATTAACAAATTTATCATAATGCAGATACAGGGCTTTAGTGATCACAACCTAATGGTGACTCCTCAGCAGCTGTCCATTAAGATGCCCTGATGGCTACGTTGCATGGTGCAATTATAGGATATACAGCTAGGAAGAAAAAAAAATGTGCACAAAGACAGTTGTTCCTTGAGCATAAAATTCATGACCTAGAAGTAAAATATAACATAGCACTGCATCCAGAGGTGAACAAGGCTCTGGAAAATTAAAGAGCAGAACTTGTATGCTTGTTGTTATAGAAAATTGAGGGGGCCCTACTCAATTGAAAACAATGCGTGTATGAGCATGGTAATATGTCTGGACATCTCTTAGCCAGTCAGTTAAGAAAACAGGCAGCAAATAGGGCAGTGATGGGTATTAAAAAGCATTGAAAGAATACCTCCACTTCTAACCCAATCCAAATACAAAAGGCCTTCTCTGATTACTACCGACAGATATATCTGGAAAAGTGACAGCAATAAGACATGACAGGGTGTGCATTATGATGAAATAATTGCACGCCTCAAGTGCATTGTTAGGCATGAGGTGAAGCTAAGTGCCGTTAAATGGACCTGAGAAGTGTGATTATTTCACCATAATGGCACAACCCTGAAGTGTCTTATTGCTCTTATAAAATGGCATTTAAATATACAACTTAAAATAAATGAAAATAAGAAGAAAGTATTTTAAAAAGAAAAAAAAATTGAACCTTTCATTGAAATATGCTTCGATTTTAACTCTGAATACTAAAAATAGTCCCCATTCTGGTAACTGAGGGGTTAGCTAAAAACATAAAACATAATAAAAACTGTGTGTGGCACACATTTTTGTAAGAAAAAAAATGTTACCTTGGCATTTTAAATCAGTTCAAGTACTGTTTCTTAATGGAAAAGTGTTCAACATTTTAAATCTGCCAGGCTGCCTTTTTTTGGTGTGGGGAGGTGATAGATTTCACCAGAAAATACCAATATACAGTATGATTCAAATGTACATGCTTTTATAAACTTCAGGAATGTATTTGAGCAGTTTGGATCTGCCTCTGCCTATGTACCGTAACTATGTTTTCCCACTTTTTCTCTTTGTTTATGAAGTATTATTGCCTACTTTCTTCATCCTGTAATTTTTTTCTTCTGTCTTGCCCCACATTCAAAATACAGAATGTTTACCATGGAATACAGGGATTCAAAATTCTGCTCAGTTCCACTGGCAGAATGTCTCTCTCCTAACATACTGTATACACACACACACACACACACACACACACACATACATACACACATAACAAAGGTCTCTTCTAGAGCCACATAACTCAATTATCTCACTATCGGGGAAAGCAGAAAAGATTTCCCTGATGAGCAGTTAACGACAGAAGGAGGATATTTTTTTTATGTCAGCAATGAAAACTGTGAACAATACTTAATGTTTCAAATTTGTTTATGTGTGTATGTAGTGTGTGATGATCAGGGAAACAATATTTAATTTATTTGTTTAATTTTTTATTTAAGATAGTTTTATTTTTAGGGCCCAGTTTAAGTTTTTTTTACTGTGTAAAAGTACCAGCCATGTTTATGATGGAAGATCAGTTGTGGTTATAGGGGGACTCGACTGAGGAAGATAGTTTTGGTTCTAGGAGGACTGATTTGCTCATTGTGTGCAGTGGTTTAGGTCCAGGATGACTATGCATTATGCAGTTTTAATGAACGGTCACCTGACTGTTTTAAACCAATTAAAGTTATTTGATTTTTAGACCTATTTTATAAAGATAATTATTTAGCTAGGCTAGCACTCCCACAATTAGGAGAGGCTGACAAGAGAGCTTTTGACTTCCACATAACTAACTTAGAACTTAGGGATAAAATTAGAGCCCTCAAAAACAACCGATCTCCAGGCTTAAATGGTTTCCTCTCCAACTTTTTTTTCAAAGCCTTCTTGGCAGAGTTGCAACCCTGCTGCTAGATGTTTACAGGGAAGTGTTAGAAGTAACAGGACTGGCACCATTCCACGGGCATTAAGCACAGGTACTAGTTTTGTTGAAGTTCTGTTGAAAGATCCAAAGGGGTGTCTCCTTACTAAATGCAGGCTTGAAACGTTTTACAGAGATCTTAGCTGACTGCCTACAAAAGTGAATTTCCATAACAGTGCACTGTCATCAAACTGGTTTCATACGGGGCAGATACCTTCAGGATAATTGAACCTGATTCCTTAAAATTATTATGGCATAGAAGCACAGAACGACCTTTCAGAATGCCAGTAGTATGGATTCTGAGAAGGCTTTGATAGGGTGAGTTAAGCATTCCTTCTGAGAGTATTACATAGACCCACAATTAATAGTAGCAGTTAGGTCCCTTTCCCACTCACCAGAAGCTTCAGTCATGATGAATGTGCATTTATTGACATGGTTTCATCTTGGGAGTGGCATACAGTAGGGATGTCCATTGTTCCCTTTGTCATTTATAACCACTAGTTAGAGATACCAGACATAACATATTCATCAGGGAAGTGGTTGTGGAGGGGTGAAGAACACCAATTGGCACTTTATGCCTATGATTATGTTTTTTTGGGGGGGTGGAGATCCAGGATAATCATTGACACACCATACAGATTCCCTGCAGAAATTTGGAAGCATTGTGGGTTACAAGATAAATTATTGGAAGTCAGAGGGAATGGTTCTTAGTGGCACCACTCCCCTATGATTCAAGGAAATGTTCTCCTTTACATGGAGTAAAATCAGACTTCTCTATTTCTGAGTTCAAGTTTCAGCAGACACCATGGGTCTCATGCTCAAAGCTCTCAGCCTGGTACAAGGGGATTTCAATACAAGGAATGGTGCAAAAAGTGCCCCTTGCACCAAAAAATGTGCAGTGAACATTTTTCAAATGCAGCCTGCATCAACCTACAGGCTGCGTGCACCAAATAGGGCTTGCACCATCTGTGTGGCACAAAATGGGCTGCAGCATGGCATTAGGGGCTTGTGGCAGATATAGGCTGCCAAACCCCATAAATCAGGATTCTCAAAACTCTCCCAGAGGGAAAATGTCGAAGTACCAGTTGACCAGCCAGGTTTAAGGGTACTTAGAAATTTGCCTTCTGGGAGAGCTGAGCAATTTGTGGCAATGTGCAGCAGTCCCCCCGCCCCCCTGATCCCCCTTTTATTAACAAAAGCCCTGCTGATCTAGTAGAACCCTGCCCCAAGCCCCGCTCCCCCATTATGAATAATTAAAACATCCCTAGTGATCTAGAGGACCCCACCAAGCCCTGAACCCACGTTATGAAAACTGTGCCTGGCAGTACAGCCTAGAGGTTAGAGTAACGAGCTGTGAATGAGCTTGGTACATCCAGCAGACAAGACCTGGATTTGATTCTCACAACCTCCACTTGCATACTGTGTGACTCTGAGCAAGTCACTTAACCACCCAGTGCTCCCAGGTCGCCCCTGAAAACAGGTACTTGTACCTAGTGGGCCTTAACCGGTTACCAAAGACTAAAAAAAAAAAAAGATGTTCCTGGTGATCTAGCAGACTGCCCAAGCCCCAGTCCCCCATTATGAAATATAATGATGTTCCTGGTGGTCTAGCAGACAGCATCAGCCCCATTCTTCTGTTATGTAAAATTAAAACTTCCCTGGTGGTCTAGTGAACTTCCCTCCTTGGCAAGCAGTGCCCCACAACCCCAGTCATCCACATCCTGATACCAAATCAGTGTTTGGTACAGCCCACCATTCATCACCACAGCCAGCCACTGACTGAGCTCTCAATGAACATGTACTGTATTCAGTACATGATCTCTGATTGACAGCTCAGTGGGCTGTCAATCACTGAGCATGTACTGCATACATAATGTGCTCATTGAGAGCTCAGTTGGTGGCTGGCCGTGGTGGTGAGTGGTAGGCTGTGCCAGTCACCGGCTCAGTTTCAGGATGGGGGGAGCTGGGTGCTGGGCACTGCCTGCCCACATGATGGTCCATAGAAACATAAAAACATAGAAACTGTTGGCAGATAAGGACTGCCAGGCCCATCCAGTCTGCCTGAAAGCCCTACACTAGTTTGTGGCCTCTGAACCTACCTGATCAGTGGCTTTTCACCCCTCCTTCCCACCTCTATGGTACCTTTATGCCTGTCCCATGCATGTTTAAAACCCTCCACTGTGCTTGCCCCCACCACCTCCTGTGGCAGTCTATTCCATGTGTCCACCACCATCTCTGTGAAGAAAAACTTCCTCACATTTACCTGCAGCCTGCCACCTTCCAATTTTTATATCATGCCCCCTCATTCTTGTACGTCTCTTATATTGGAAGATGTATCCTCCTGCACCTTGTTAATGCTCTTAAGGTACTTGAATGTTTATATCATGTCCCCCAGATCCCTCCTCTCTTTCAGTGAGTACATATTGAGGTCCTTTAGTCTTTCCTCATATTTTTTTGGTGCAAGCCCTGTACTATCTTAGTCACCCTTCTCTAGACCACCTCCATCATGTCAATGTCCTTACAAAGAAGCAGCCTCCAGAAATGCACACAGTACTCTAGGTGAGGCCTCACTAGCATTTTTTACAATGGCATCACCACCTTCCACCTTCTGTTAATGATACCTCTGCTTATTCACCCCAGCATGCCACTGGCCCTCCTTTCAGCCTTTGTACTGTGCTTAGACACCTGTAGATCATCAGCAATGCTACCCCCCAGGATGCTTTCTTCCTCAGTGACAGTCAACAACTCATCCCATCCTGTAGCTCTCCCCAGGGTTTCCTCTTCCCAGATGCATTATTTTACACTTCTTGGAATTGAACCATAGTTGGTAAACTTCAGATCATTTTTCAATCTTCTCCAGGTCCCTCCTCATTCTCTACACCCGGTCCGGAATTTCCACCCTGTTGCAAATTTTGGTATCATCTGCAAACAGGCTGACCTTTCCCTCCAGTCCTACCACAATGTCACTAATGAAGACGTTAAACAGGACTTGCCCAATGACTGAACCCTGAGGTACACTGCAGATCACCCCCACTTCTCTGATTGGATCCTATTTACCACCACCCACTTCTTTCTGTCCATTAGCCAGTTCCTAACCCAGTTTACCACCTTGTGCCCCATACCCAGACTACTCATTTTGTTGACCAGCCTTTTATATGGGATGGTGTAGAAGGCCTTGCTGAAACTGAGGTAGGTGATGTCTACTGACATCCCCATGATTTACTTCCCTTGTCACCCAGTCAAAAAAATCTATCAGATTCATCTGACATGACCTTTCTGCTGTGAATCCATGTTGCCTAGGATTCTGGGCACTACTGGATTCCAAGTGTGCCTCTATTCTTTCTTTAAGCAGTGCCTCCATGATCTTACCCACTACTGAGGTGAGGCTGACCAGCCTATAGTTCCCTGCCTCCTCCCTACTCCTGCTTTTGTGCAGCAGGACTACATGTGCCCTCTTCCAGTCCTCTGGAACCACTCCTGTGTTGAGTCACTTCATGAACAGTGCTGCCAGAGGTGCCGCTAGCTCTCTTCGCAGCTATCTTAATATGCCAGGTGTATGCCATCTTGCCCCTTTGCTTTGTCCAACTTTTATTTTGTGTGCTTCTCCAGGACTCTCTCCACTGTGAATGGACTTGTGTTTACCCCCCTCTTTGTGCCTGTTACCCAGCTGTTGCCCTGACCCTTCCCGTCTTTAGTGAACAGTGAACAGAAGTATTTGTTCAGTATTTCCACCTTTTCCATGTCTCTGTCTTTATGCTCCCCTGTATTCCCTTTGAGCCTTACAACACCCCAGTCTTCCTTCTTTTGCTAATGCACCAATTGAATGCCTTGTCCCCTTTCTTCGCTGTCTGCACTAATCTTTCTTCAGTCTGAGACTTTGCTGTCCTAACAGCCTTCCCTGCTTCCCTTAGATTCCTTATGTATACCTCCCTGTTCTCCTCTTCCCTTTGAGTCTCTTTATATTTCCTGAAACCTGCCCTTTTGGCCCTTACCTTGTCTGCTACCTCTCTTGAGAACCACAGTGGCTTCCTTTTTCTCTTGCCCTTATTTGCCAACCTGATGCACTGGCTTGTCACGTCCTATATGGCTCCCTTTAGTCGTTCCCTCTGCTCCTCAACTCCCCCTCCTGTTTCTCTTCTCGCCAATGCCTCTTTGATACAACTCCCCATTTTAGCAAAACCCACCATCCTAAAATCTAAGACCTTTGCCTTTATGTGACTAGACTGTGTCTCAGTCCCTGCGCTAATCCACTCTATGTGATGGTTGCTGGACCACAGTTGACCTTCTACCTGGACATCTGCAATTCTGTCCCCACTGGTCAGTACTATGTCCAGAATCGCCCCTTCTTTGGTGGGATCAGTCACTAGCTGTCTCTGGCCTGCCCCCTGAAGGGAATCCAGGGTGGCTGTGTTCCTGGTTGAAGCAGCTGCTGGGATGGCCCAGTCCACTTCTGGGATATTGAAATCACCCAGAAGTAATACCTCACCTTTTGCTGCCATCACATGAATTTGATCCCCTAGATCCCTATCCTATTCCTCCCCATGTGCTGGAGGCCTGTAGATCACCCCTACTCAGATTGCTGTGCCATTGTCTGGCTGAAGGGTGACCCACAGTGCCTCGGCCTCCCCTATCTACCCAGTACCGCCATTGCCTTTATACCCTCCCTGACATACATGGCAACCCCTCACCCTTTTCTACCCTGTCCCTCCTGAACATATCATACCTTGGAATATAAACATCCCAGTCAAGATTTGTGGTGTACCAGGTCTCTGTTATTGCTGCTATATCCATGCCTGCCTCTATTAACAATGCTTCCTGGTCTGGGATTTTATTCCCCAGGCTGTGATCATTTGTAATAATGGCCTTCCATGTTTTGCTGCCTATCATCTCTTTACTCATGCCTTTGCTCTGCTGTTTTCTTCCGTCCCCCCATGTTACCTTTTTGTGCTGCCTTCCTACCTCTACCTTTCCCTCTTTGTATGATTTAGGTGATACTGTCTTCATTTTGCCTTCCTGCTCTTCATTTCTGGCTTCTTTCTTATGGGGGTGGGCTGCTAGAGTCTCCTTGTTCCCATTGTCCCCCCCTTGGCTAATTAAACACTCAACAAGGAAGCAATTAAACTGTTCATTATGACTGATTTCCTCTGCCTGGACAAATGCAGCCCATCACTCAAGTACAGGGCCATATCTTTCCAGGTGTGTCACCAGTCCCCAATGAAGCCATACCCTTTCTTGCTGCAGCCCTTTAACCATGTGGTGAAGCTTCTAATACACAGATCCCCATCCTCCTCCCTGCTGTGGACTGGCAGCACCTCTGAAAATATCACAGAGCTTGCAACCTTCCCCAGCTGCCCTCCCAACTCTTTGAAATCCTCCTGCACCTGCTCCACACTCGTCTGGTCCTTGAATGGATTATTCATTCTCAGGTAGAAAATTATCTCCATAACCCCTCTCCTTGTCACTGCCTTAGCGATCTTCTGGATCCACTTCCCCTCCCTCTGAGCTGTGCCTCCTTCGAAGCACTTAACCTCCCTTTCCTCCCTACTGTCCTTGCCCAGATCCATTCCCCAGACAATCGTGTCCCCCATCAGAAGTAACTTCTTCTTCTTCCTCTGGAGTCCTCTGCTTCACTCCACTGGGTCTCCCTTCTGTAGGACCCTCACATCCTCCATGGTTGCAGCCTTGGGTTCCCTTGCAGGACTTTCCAACTCCTCCAAGATACTGTAGGAATTCTTAAGCATGACCGGATGGGGGATGTTTCTCTGCCCCCCTCCCTGAACTTCCCTTAGCCCACCGTAGTCCATCCTGCCATCTGTCTGAGCAGCCATTGTGGCAATTGCTGGTGACATGGTGGCATCTGCGTGGGGATGAAGGTCACCAGTACTCCTGCTAGCTCATCTTTGTGACTGGCCACCTCCACCCTCAGCCAACAAAGGTGTCAGTATATGGTGCAGCACTGCAGTACCCAGAACATCCTCCTGAAGACTGCTGCTATGCACCCAGTGCACTGCATGACTCCCTGCATCATCTCATTTTAATCTGTCTGTATTCCCTCCTTTAATACTATCTAAACCCTCCTGCTGCTGTTGTTGGCCTCTTAGTTTGATTTGCTTAAGCTTTTCTTATTTTATCTTTTCTCTTCCTCTTTTGCTTTCTCTTCCCCTTCTCCTCCCCTTCTTTGGACAAGTTCTTTCCGGTAGAAGGCAGGAAGATGTACTATACATCAGACCCATGCCCTATATAAGGAGGATGAGCCTGGGGTGGGTGGGACATCACTGAATTTCATAGTGGGAGATCAGGGCTGGGGCAGTCTGCTAGACCACCAGGGATATCTTTAATTTTAATAATCGGGTATTGGGGCTATAGGGGCACTAGGATGTCCTAGAGTGGTGCAGAGCCTCTCCACAGCTTGAGGCAACCCATCCAGATATGCCATTTGTTCGGTGCATGGCCAGGGTTGCCGCAAACTGGGGGACTTTGCCACCAGGACCCTACCCAATAGAGAATCATGTATCATGTGTAGAGTCCCTGGCTCACTGGCAATGAGCACAAGCCAGTTTTGAGAATCGAGCCCCACATTTGTATTTGCAGGTTGTTACCACAGGTTGCATGAGACTCTTAAGATAGACCAGGCTCAATGGTTAGCGCTACCTGTAACACTGGCAGAATGCATAGATATAATTAAAATGAATGTACTCCCCTGTAGTTTTTTGCTTATATACAATTTTTATTATTTTTTTTTTATAATTACCAGCTTGCCCTTTTTCCCATAGGGAAACAATGGCATCATTTGTTGTAATAACGGAGTGTTTATTATGGCAAACATGCGCATGGTTTCCCTCACTCTGCCCATGCGTCCACTGCAGCTCTACCTGTCAGACTGTTGCCACTGGCTGCCTTCTCTTTCTCCAGGACATGACTAAACTGCCACTCAGAATCAGTGGTAAGTAACTTAAAAATGCAGAGCTCTCCTGATAAAAAAAAAAAAAAACTGGGCTGCCAACTGTGGAAAAAAAAAAGGCAGTAAGCCAGACCCTGTGCTGAAACCCGTTCACAGCCAGTGACCACACCAGAACATCTTTATTTTTATTTTACATAATTGCTGATGTGAAAAAGGGGAACCCAGCAATTATATAAAATAAAGTATGGGTCAGTGTGTGTTACCAGAAGTTTACACACACTTGAAGGGTTAGATGCTACATAAACCCTGAGAGCGAAGCTAGAGGGGTTTATGAATAGCATCTAACCCAGACACACACACACACACACACACACACCGACCCATACTTTATTCTATATGTAATACATAGACATAACAATGCAACAGATGATACAAACAGTCCTAGTCAAGGCAAGGCCCCTTGGATATACAGCACAAAATGGTATTAAAAGGCACATTTAACATAAAATATGCAATTTGTGCAATTGTACATGTAGAAGACGTAACTAGTCTGATAATTACTACTGTAAATTAAATGACTATCTGATATTCATTTTACCTTGAAATGCAAAACTACATGCAGTATTTTGTTAATTCAAAAAACCCAGCTTTCTGCCCTTTTCTATTACAATTCTAAAGATCTGATCAAGGATATTATCTCTGTGGAGATACAGCTCTTAAGAAGTTAAAAACAACAGGACCTTGAAACACTCTAAAAACAAAGAGTTATCAAATAACCCCAAACTATGTACAATATAATAGCCATATACATAATAATATGTAAAACACAATTTTTAAAATGTATACAATAACATATTGTTTTTTGCACAGCCTCTACCCACCCACTATTATGCTATTTGCATGTGTAATCATGATAATCAGCTAACCGCTACTTCCATACATGTTACTGTTGTATTGTTCATTGGCTCCGTATGGCTAGAAACTCACCTAGCTGTCTGATAGCATCATATCTGTACAACACTCAAAAGGGAAACAGTGTGTGTCTCATAGTGAAGAAAGAAATGGTGATGATTTTCTCCCCATGGATTTACACTCATTAGCTACCCTACGCCCTTTCAACACCTCAGACTGTAATTCTTCAGCCATGAGTCCCAGGTTATTTAAAACTTCTCCAGAGTCCCTCATGTTTTATGAATGACTCTGAGATATGAAGTAGTTGTCAGAACTCCAGTGCTCAATTCAGAGTGAGTGGGTACTCTGGGTTGGCACCGTCACATTAATAGCTTGTGCCTTACTAGTGCACCTTGTAAGAGGGAGGTGTCACCTAACACGCAAAGCAAAGGAGGGGGTTAAGTGGTGTCTACAGAATCTCTTCTACTTTGCTACTGATCTTTTCCCAGAAGGGTCATATAGCTGTGCAGGTCCATCAGATATGGTCTATGTGCCCTGAGGATTGATGGTATTGCCAACATTCATTTGGAACAGTTTCAATGATTGTAATTGTTTCTAATATGTATTTTATTTTATATTGTAAGTCTTATGTTTTAATATCTTTTTTGTATGCTTTGTATCAACTGTTTGTTTTGTTTACTTGTCACTTGTGAAAACGGGCAGTTTGCTCATATAGCTAACAAGTATAAAAAATTAAAATGAAATGAAATGAAATGGAATGCTAAAGCCCATTTTTACCAACCTATCAGGTGTTCTGTGTCATCTGTCCAGAATTTTGTTATGAATAAGCTGCATTTTGAATCTGGAGATCCCTGATGTGCCATTTTCCAAAATCTTTGGCAGGTTTTCGGCATGATTTCTACCTGCAAATCAATCTGCCTTTTGAGTTGATGGGTCTCTCAACTAGGAAAAACTAGACTCTGAAGCTGTGCAGTGGCTCTTCTGACTTCTGACATCACTATACTGAAGCCAGAAGTCTATTACTTCACCAATAGGTGGGGGATGATTCTGGAAGGAATGGCCCAGTCACTGCTGCACAACATGCAGGAATTGTATTTCCAATGGTCCATATTAGGCAGAAGGTATTCTGTTCTCAGCAGCAAAAAGGACTTCAACGTGCCAGCTTGGGGACAGCCCATGTCCCAAAGTGTCCAAATTCCTTGCCTGTCCCAAAAGGGCCAGTGTACTGTTTCACCTGCTACATGCAGCTTAGGGGTATGCCACAAAGACTCAAAAATCCCCAGAGAAAACTCCCACCATTTTGAAAGTCATTGTAGTTGTTGAAATGAGTACCTTGTGTATTCGATGGCAGATGTAAGTAGTCCTTCCCTGGGATATGTGCCTGAGAGCCAGGCCTGTATTGTTGTAGTGCTCAATAAGGCCTGTGTCTATTCATAGCCACAAAGAGGTACTAGAGGGTTGCCTTATCCATAGCAGACCACCTCTCACACATTGAGCAATATGACAGATCCATGGCCAAGGTGCATTCCATCCTCACAACTTTGTTGGTGCTCTGAGGACCTTCTTCCCAAATCAGAGTGTATTGTTTTCCCAAAGGAAGGTGAACAACATCCAGCATCACCCACCAATAGACTGGTATTTTTATGGGTAAGTTACAGATGCAATAGTTTATCTTGGGAATGGCCATCATAAAAATAGCAGCTATCTTGCCTGGGAGAGTGAATTATAGATTTTGCCAACGTTTGATGTCTGCTAGTAAGTTGGCACAGAATAGCTTCAGGTTCAATGTTACCCAGTCCTCAAGTCTCACAGAAATGTGCATATCCAAACATCAGACACTCTGTGCAGCACATATGATTGGGAGGTCCCGCATGGAGGGAGGTGCGGATTGGCAGACCACTATTGGTAGAAGCTCAGTCTTAGTCCAGTTCACCTGCAGTCCCGAAAGAGTCCCAAAATGTGATATTAGGGAGAGGGTAGCAGGTAAGGAATGTTCTGTATTGGACAAAGTCAACAACAAGCCATCCGCATACAGCAGAAGTTTATGGGTGTCTGTATTGGCTTGGATCCCTTGTATTTCAGAGTTGTGCATTGTTGCTAGGGTTAGGGGTTCAATTGCTAATACAAACAGCAGTGGAGACAAGGGACAGCCTTACCTGTATGCCTCGGTAGAGATAGAATTTGTCTGATAACGTACCATTTATCAATACAGAGGTAGTAGGCATGGAATACAGTGCTTTGACCAAAGAAATAAAACACTGGCCAATTCCCGCATTGGCCATCACAGCAAACAAATAATTCCACTCAAGTGAGTCAAAGGCTTTCCCTGCATCAGTAGCTTGCAGGGCCACCATACAGTATGTGGCTCTTTATGCACTATTGAGATCAAGTTCACTAATAGTTTAATGTCAGGTTCAGAAACCCTGTCTAAGAGGGATGAATGGTGTTAGGTTAGGGAGGATCTTCTCCAACCATGTGGCCAGTACTTTGGTAAAAAACTATGTATTTGCATTTATTAAGAATAATAGGTCTATAACTCCCACAGTTAAACGTATCCTTGTATGGTTTGGGGAGAATTGTGATAATAGCCTCTTACATTGATGATGGGAAGGTGCCACCCTTTGTTAACTCCTGTATGAGTTTATGAAGCAGCAGAGCTGGGTCTTCTATGCATGCCTGAAAGAAATCGGCACTAAAACCATCTGGGCCTTGTGCCTTTCCTTTGGATAGGGCCTGTATGGCTCCTTGAACCTCTAGTAAGGTAATAGGGCCATCTAGAGTATCCTGCTTAGCTGTTGTAATGCTGAGCATGTTCAACTTCTTTAGAAATTGCTTTGCTTTGGAATCAGGCAGTCTTGGTCTCCCTGCATATAGTGCTTCATAGAAACCTTTAAAAACATTAATAATTTGTTTGGGATCTATGACCTATTTGGTTTGTGGGTGTCTGCAGGGTTGGGATCTGAATTTCTGCAACTTATATTTTAACCCTGTATGCCAGTAGCTTAGAGGCTTTTTCACCTCCCTTCCAATAATGTTGTTGCAGAAAGAACATTGATCTTTCTGTCTGTTGGTGTATGATTGTGTTCAGCTGATATCTCAGGTGTGTGATTCTTTCAGACCCCACTTCCCTGTTTATAGAACTATTGTATAGCTCCTACTCCACTTCTCTCAGCTGCCTTTCGAGGCAGGCTAGTTTTGCTGTACATTCTTTATTCAATTTTGTCGAATAACTAATAATCTGGCCTTGTATAGTAGCCTTGAAGGCTTCTCAGAGTGTTTGGTTTGAGATCTCTGGCTGGCTATTGATCTGAAGGTAGCCCTGGATTTCACCGCTCAGCCATATAACAAATTCTCTTGAGTGCCTGTTAACAGTAATGTTATAGATACTGGTGCATGGTCTGACACTGTCAAGGGATGGATGTCAGCCCACAGAACCTCTGCTGTGGCATTTGCACTCAAGAGAAAATAATCCTGCATTCATTGGGAGGAGAAGTGAGAGGAGCGGTACGTATAATCCTGCTCCATTGGGTGCAGTACTCACCACACATCTTATAGGGCTAATTCTGCACACAGTTTAGGTAGCATCTGTCTTGCCCTCACATGTGCAGGAGGGCCTCTCTCTCCACTAGAGCCCTGTCTGGGTTGAGATCATACACCACATTAAAATCCCCTCCAATTAGAATCAGGCCATCTCCAGTCACATAGTCCATCACTTTTTGGGCCAGGGTGTTGAACAACGCTGGTCTGTCTTCATTCCAGGTGTATAAATTGACCAATAAAATATTTCTCAGCTGTACTTTATCCTTGACCAGGACCCACCTTTCATCTCTGCCTCTATCAGTGGTCAATGGGATGAAACTGGGATGAAACTGATAATGGTCAATATTCTAAGCCTGCTCAAAAAAACTTGATCATCTTCAAGTTTGGGCAGCCCACACTGACCCAGATCTGATTATAATTACTGAATAATGGCTAAAAAAGACCAACACTGATCCACAAATTACTATACCTGGCTTCAAGCTCTTTAGGGCTGATAGGGATTCGGGGGGGGGGGGTGTATACGCCAAATCAAAATTTTATGTTAGCAGCATTTCCTATAAAACTAAGCCCAAGGAATATGAGATTGTCTCACTTGAACTTCACCTTCCATCCTCAGAGTGCATCACAATCACTGGTGGCTATAGACCCCCGTCAGGAGGCACATAAATTCTTAACGTGTTGAAATCCATAACTTTGGCTGCTAACATGGAAACAATAATCATAGGGGACTTCAATATGGATTGGCTCACTGCTAAATCTCCCTCCCTAAAAGCCATCTGTGATGAGCTGTGTCTTACACAGATAGTAACTGAACCCACAAGAATCAATGCTTCTAACTCTGCCCACAGCTCACTCTTAGATGTCATCTTAACTTTGCATCGCCATAAAATCTCACATTCTGCAGTTTTCCATAATGACATGAGCGACCACAGTATTGTTGTATGTACAGGATTCCAATCTAAAACCCAACAGCACCCTAAATTCAGAATCAAATGCTCATTCCGTAAATTCAACTTAGTAAACTTCCTAACCGATCTAGCTGCGATCAGGTGGCAAGACCTATATCTTGCCAAATCTGCTGATGCCGCCGCCTCTGTCCTAAATGACAACCTCACCACTCTAATTAACAAGCATGCTCCTCTTATTAAAATGAGGGTGTGGAAAATCTCGCATCCGTGGTTCACCCAAGAGCTCAAATCTGCACTTACCAATAGAGACAAGCTTTGGGCTAGGGCCAGGTGCACAAAGAACCCGGCAGACTGATAGGCGTTTAGAACTGCCAGAAATGCCTGTGTTAAAAGTGTTTGTGCTACTAAAGCAAACTTCTACATCTCCACTCTGGAGCAGACCAAAGGGAACTCCCAAAAAATCTGGAAGACACTGAGATCCACTGAAGGCCATCCTGCTGCTTCCTCCCTTCCCACCAAGATTCTGGCCAAGGACGGGATGGTTGAAAATAAACTGTGAATCCTCGAAGAACTTAACCTTCACTTTGCCACTGCCGGGTTGGCATTCAACTCCTCCCCATACGCTAGCCGAGTGAATAGCAACACTAGCCCAGATTCTACACATGCTACTCCACCTCATCTCTTCCAGTTGTGCCTGTTTAGCTACAAAGAAGTCTAAGACATAATTCTTAGCCTTGACACCAAGAAAAGTGCAGGGGACGATGGCCTTGAATCATTTTTCTTGCGGTTAGGCTATGCCCAGCTCACAGCCCTCATCCTTCACATCTTCAACCTCTCTATTACCACAGCCACTGTTCCATTCTGCTGGAAATCTGACCATGTTCTTCCTCTCTTCAAATCAGGAGATCCTTGTGACTTAAACAACTACCATCCTATCTCTATCTTGCCCGTTCTCTCCAAAGTGCTGGAAAAACTTATATACTACCAACTAAAAAATCACCTTGAAGTGCACTGACTCCTAAACCCAGCCCAATCTGGCTTCAGGTCAAAGCACAGTACCATCTCAGCCTTGGCTAAAGTCTCTAATGACTGGATCCATGCTATGGACACCAAGAAGGTTACTGGTGCAGTCTTTCTAGACCTCAGTAAGGCCTTCGACACTGTAGACCATCACCTCCTAATCACCTGTCTTGCCTACATAGGTGCCACTCCACTTACCTTACAGTGGTTTAACAGTTATCTCACGGGAAAAATACAAAACGTCAAAGCTGATGGCCTACTATCTAACCCCCTTCCAACTGCCAGTGGAGTCCCTCAAGGCTCCATCCTAGGACCAATCCTTTTTTCCCTGTACATCAACAACCTTGACTCCCACATAAAGAACTCTAGCATACATTTCTTTGCAGACGATACGGTTTTGTACGCATCAGGCTCGTCCTTAACGGAAGTCAGGGAAGTACTCCAAGCTGACTTTATCCAGTTAGAAAGCAGCCTTATCAATGCCAAGCTTCTCTTAAATGCCAAAAAACCAAGACAATGATTTTCTCGAGACTTGCCTTGTCTGGTGCCCTACCTACCCCACCTAAAAACTTCATAGTTACCTCCCTAGGTGAACCCTTGGAAGTCGTACCTAAATTTAAATATCTAGGTATGTGGATAGACAACAAGCTTTCCTTCAATGACCACATCGAGGATCTATCAAAGAGGCTTAAAGCACGCTTGGGTTTCTTCTTTAGAAATAGGACCCTCTTTTCTCTCGCGACCCACAAAAGACTTGTCCAAGCAACATTCCTTCCCTTGCTTGACTACGGAGACATTATCTTTATCTCCTCCCCAACCTTGAGCCTATCTAAACTGGACGTACTCTGTCACCGTGCTCTTTGCTTCATTGCTAACTCTGCGTACAGGACCCACCGCTGTGATCTTTATGCAGCAGTTGGGTGGACCTCTCTTGCCACCAGACGCCTCTTGCATGCTGGCATCTGGACCCTCACATTACTACTCCACAAACTGCCTGTCCATTTAACGTCTCTCATACACATCTCACATAGCGCCTACTCCCTAAGGAAATCCAACCTTATCCTACTAGATGTTCCCAGGACACATACCACAGCTGGCCAAAGAGCTGTCTCATACACCCTCCCAAACATTTGGAACCAACTACAAGCCATGCTGAAGCTAACCAGCATCGTATCAATTAACTCCTACAAAACACTAGCTATCTCTAAATTAAAAGACATATGCAGGTACTACTAGGCCCCCAATGCCAAGTCAACTTCCTAGGTACCAACTGGCCGTCTACTTATTAAGCTGAAATGTGTTGCATAATTTAGGGCAAGGTTAAAGCTGGAATGTACTGCATATATAACATAAGGACTTCTATTGTGTATACCTCTTGTATTATATATTTTTTCTTTGTTGTTCTACATTTTATATCTCCTGTCTATGTAATTGTGAACTGTATGCGTATGTGCCTCAGGACCTCCTCGTGAATGAGCTTGCTCAATGGAGTCTTTCCTGCAATAAACTTGAAACTTGAGACTTGAAACAATACCTGAAAGAGGGGTCCCTTCTTGATAAGTATTGAAACCCTTCACCACTTGGCAGAAAAACAACTGGAGATTACAGTACCAGCCCAGTCCCTCCTCAATTTTTCAGCTTCTGCTTTGAGAAGATGCGTTTCTTGTATTAGAGCACCATCACACTGTAACCCTTTGAGCCTTGTCAGAATTTGTTTCCATTTTATGGGGTGTTTAACTCCTTGGACATTCCAGGAGACACACATAAACTCAACCATTTTCACACAGACTGTGGCTGAGCAAATCTAAAGCATGGTTCCTTTCATCGCCTGCTATGCCTTCTGCACTCCTGAGAGTCCCAACCAAAACTAAGAAAACACTGATTCCATCCCAGAATGGCCAAATCTGAGAGCAGAAATGCATAGTACCTCTGAAAAATCATGCAAACGCAAGTTGGAGTGCAAGTGGCCATACCAGAAATAAATTCTTTGCAACACTGTATTGTCTCTGTGCTCTTTTCTCCCCATCTAGGTGATGCATGAGTGGGTGAGGTTCTTTTAGCTTGAAATTCTTGTACAGTGCTATTTCTCGCTGTGCATAAGTAGCCCATATTAAATTAATCATGGTCCCTAAGGATGTCTGGAAGAGTGTATTATTTTGAAGGCAATTTACGAGTTGCCTGCTCCCTTCACCCTCCTGTCCCTACTTATCTTTGGGGTATAGTGCTAACCTACAATTGACCGCAGTAGCCAAAGATATTCATATTTATATACCACCCTGTTGGTCTATTAGTGTGGGCCTAAAAGGTGTCTGTGTGACCTCAAGTGAAGCTTTCCCATGCTTATTGCATGCCATAATTTACGTCCGAGGGGCCAGATATGAAAGGGGGGAGTAGGTGGGAGGAAGGCTGACCAGGTCTTGCTGCCAGTCTGTGATGAGCTGTTGACTGAATAAATATTAGAGGCACCTTCAATGGGGGGTACAGTGTAAAGGGGGCCTCAGGGGACAGCAAACACTGCTGTTAGATAGAGGAGACATCACCATATGCCTGGGTGAACCAGTGGGGAGAAAGGAGGAGGAGGAGAGAAGGAGACAGACTCTTGACACCAGCCATGGCCACGTAACCCAACTTCCCAGCCAGTGATTCCTGTCAGCTCCCAGGCATGCTGCTAAGAAGTTTCTCACAACAGCTTCCACCCATAGCACTGCTGAAGAGTGAAGTGTAACAGGTAGAAACCACCATTAAATGAGTGTGTTGAACCCTGACCCCATAGCTACAGGTAAAATCCTCTCCCAGATGTCTCTGTATTTAGGGGGTGCAAGTGGCAGCCTGTGCCACTCTGGTAGGTCCATTTCCTTGGTATGTGTATCTACATTAAGGTGCTCATGGCCCCATTTAGGTGAGTTCTCTGAAAATGTCACAGATGAGGGGGGGAGCACTAACCAATTATGTGGACTGCTTGTTCGAAGCTGTGTGCTCCCCCACCACTTCTTCTGATGGTCTGGGTCAGAATTCTAGGTCTGGCTTATATTAATATGAAGCACTCCTTTTAGCTGGTTACTGGTATAACTTTACATTGTGATTCTGCACTCCCATATGTGGTTTTCTTTTCATGTTACTATGCTACCACCAAGTATCTTAGTTAAATATGGACAGTGCTAATTGTTTGACTCTAAAATATTTTTTTGCTACAGTATATATAAATACCATTCTCAGTTTTTACTTGTTTTTTAATTCTTAATTTTTCTTTGTGTGATGGGTGGGCTTCTCTTTGTACACTTATGTCTGTGGGGGCACCTGAAGGATTTTAGACATTTATACCATAATACTTTACTAGTTTAATGATTTTTCTTGTTGTGCTATTATTCAATGTTCAGTACAACTTGTACAGTGTTTAAAGCTTGATTCAATCATTTTTGGCATTTTTTATCTATTACACTATATTTTAGTTTTGGACTTTACAAATCCTCTAGCTCTTTTTTTCCTTTGTTATATGGGTGGGTTCCTTTTGCAGATAATTACTGTTAGAGTACTATACGTGGGTTTTATACTGTGATATTATATTACTATGCTCCTTTAATGGGATATAATATCACTTTCTATTATTCCATTAATGGGGGGGCTGGCGTTCACCATCTCTAGGAGTTTTAGTTGGGATTGACTGCGGACCTCTCTGTTGTTGAGTCATGGTCCTTGGGACCAGGACTGTGTTTGCTTCTCTGTTGTTTACTATAGATTTTTGATCTTGTACTTCATTCTTTTTTGAAGTTTCTTCTGTGAGTCATATGTTGTTTCTGTTTGTAAGGTGGGGTATATACCAAGGGTGTATATCGGGTGCTGCCTAGTTTGCTTTGTTCTTCCAAATTAAATGTTTTTTTGTTGCACTTAGTTTGTCTTCTTATGAATTATTTATGTTGAGCTACAATGTATTTTCTATTTGGAATGTAAAAGGCACTCAGGATGTTAAGAATCAGTATGCTGTCTTGAAACACCTGAAGCAGATGGGTACTGACATTGCCAATATTTTAAGTGTCACTTAATGAGAGATCAGATTTCTTTTTTAAGTGGGACAGGTTTGCCTATGTTTTAGGTGCAGGCAATAGTACTAAAAAAAGAGGGCTTTGTATTTTGATAGCAAGATGACTTCCATTTCATTTCAGAAGTCTGGGATTTTGAGGGGTGCTAAATTTTCACACATGGGAGGCTTGTATTGCATGTAGTCTTACTGGGTTCTGTGTATGGTATTACCTTTGATAATCCCACATTTTTTACCCAGTTAGCCAGGCTGTTGGCCTCATATATTCATATTCCTATATTAGTTGGAGGTGATTGGAATATTGTATTCCAATCTGATTTAGATAGATCACACCAATCTAGAAAATGCCTCTGATTTGCACAACAAGGCCTAAGGAAATTTATGGATCTTCTGGGCCTTACAGACC
Organism: Neoceratodus forsteri; assembly: GCA_016271365.2. Taxonomy (NCBI): domain Eukaryota; kingdom Metazoa; phylum Chordata; order Ceratodontiformes; family Ceratodontidae; genus Neoceratodus; species Neoceratodus forsteri. The sequence continues at coordinate 271,065,154 of CM057453.1, forward strand.
CTTGGCATATGTTACACCCAACTGAACATTAGTTTCACATTTTATTCTCCCCCACATAATTCCTTTTCTATGTTGGATTTCTTTCTTATAACCAAGAAAATGTTTCTGGTTTAGCAGAGTGTGAAATTTGAGAGATAGTTCTCTACAATGAAGCCCCAATTTGACTTGCTCTTTCCATTTGAGGGGGCTCTGATAAAGATTTTGTATGGCACTTTAATGTAAAGTTGTTACGGGATGAAGAAGCTGTGGATAGTTTATGACAATTTATTTGGTCCCTTTTCAATACTAACATAAACTCAGTAGCTCATTGTAATGTTATGTGGGGTGCACCTAAAACTGCAATTCATGGTGAATGTATTCGCCTTGCCACTAAAAAGGCTAAAGAGCATCAGGTGCAACTTATTGACATCTTGTCTCAAAGCAGAACCCTAGAAGCCTCCCTTTCTCCCTGTACACCAGAACCAATTTGGATTTCCCTCAATTCCCTTTGCTTCAAATATTTATCTTTATTGAATGAAAAAGCAGAGATGGCTATTTTTCAGACAAAAGTTTGTTACTTGGAGCAAGGGGAGGGGGCGTGCTATTTGTTAACTTTTTGTTTAAGACAGCAAGAATCTTCTCAGGCGGTGTGTGGGCTTATGGTGGCTGTTTCTCGAGACCTTATTACTAAACCAAGAGATATTGCAGATGCTTTCCAGACATATTATGAGGGCTTGCACTCCATAGTTCCAGCTGACCCAGATTTTCATAATTTGATTTTTCAATATTTACAACAGGTTCCCTTGCTGTGACTTTCCATTGAGTTAAGTACTTCTCTAGCAGGCCCCACCACAGAACCAGAAGTACATTGGGAAATTTCTTCTCTCCCTACTGATTTGAGTCCCTGGCCCCAACAGTATCCCTTTTAAATTTCATAAAGCCTTCTCTGATGAATTTACACAAATCTTAGTAGATATTTTTAATTTTCTACATTCACACAATCTCACTGATTTATATCTTTCTAGGCCCTGAATTACTCTGTTTCTTAAATCTGGAATGGGTAAAGCTCTTATTTCTAGTTGTCACCCCATCTCACTTATAAATATTGATTTTAAAATACTGGCAAAATTTTAGCCAAGAGACTGGAAGGTGTCTGGACCAGCTTAGTAGGTCCAGAACCAGTTGGATTTATGAAGGGCTGTCATTCTAGTGGTCATACTCAAACTATTTCATTTAATCTCGGCATCTGAGGAGACTAAGATCCCAGCTACTTTGGTATCTGGATGCAAAGAAAGCATTTTATCGAGTTTCATGACCTTATCTATTTGAGGTCTTGCGTGATTATAATATTCCCAGCAACTTTATTCATTTGGTTTGACTTCAATATGACAATCCCTCTGCTACTATATTATATAACGGGGTCCTCTCTCAACCTTTTCCCATTACCTATGGTACTCAGCAAAGTTGTCCCTTGTCCTCTTTCCTTTTTAACTTATGCTTGGAACCTTTAATTTTAAAATTGAAGGGAAACCCATGGATTCAAGGAATTCAACTTCAACAAGTGGAGTACAAGATTTCTGCTTATGCTGATGATATCTTATTACATTTGTCCACCTTGAATCATCTATTCCTGCTGCCTTAACCAAAATTAAAACTTTAGGGACAATAGCAGCCAACAAGTTAAATTTGGGAAAAACTAGTGTTATGCCACTCAATTCATCCATAGGCTGGGGTACTGTGCTTGCATTAGGCCTTAAGTGGGAACCTAAATGCACTTCGATACTTGGGGTTATATATCTCACAATGTCTCTCTGCCCTTCATAAACTAAATTTAGACCCTTTACTTTGTTCCATTCAACAGGAATGCATAGATGGACTGCATTGTTTCTATCCCTTTGGGGTTGGGTGAATGTAATTAAAATGAATATTCTCTTTTGTATTCTATACCCCCTGTGGATGCTAAATATTATTTTGCCATGTGCTTGGTTCCAACAATTGCAATAATTATTTAATATATTTTTATGGTTGAGTAAATTGGTTAGGAGAGCATATTATAAACTTGCTTTCTCTACACAACAGGGTGGGCTCTGTCTTCCTAGTTTTTATTTTTATTATTTTGCTTTACAGAGGTCCAAGTATTTCAAGTTGAGATGGTCTTCTTGGGATGCAAGCGATATATATGAACTGCAATGGTTAATGATTAAAAGAGGTCTATGTTGGAGTTTTAACCTTCATCTTTCAGCTCTTCATTTCTCTGTCCTTCGGTCCTTCCATGTACTCTGAAAAGCACACCAATACATTAGTCTTTGTGAGCCCAGGCCCAAATTTTTCAATATTTTCATACCACTGCTACTCACAGCATAGCACAAACTATATTTTGTAACCCCAATGTTATCAATGGTCCAAAATCCCATTCCTTTAACTTTTCTGTCCCTTGAAGCAAATATCCCTGTATGCAAGGTATCTTCCAAAGATCTTCTATGTTACTTTCTTACTTTTCAGTCAAAATATAACTTAACCCCTAAACATTATTTTAAATATTTATAACTGCAGTATCTAATGTGATCTCTGCTCATCTAGGACCTTCCCCTTATCCTGATTTGGGTCATTCCTCCTTTGAAGAAATGAACCAGGCATCAGGTTCACAACATGCTGTAGTGCAGATATGTTCTATTTGCCAAATCATTGATCCACTCAAACCCATGGGCATCTGTTATTATTGACAAAACTGCCTCTGTCTAGAATGAGCATTGGAGGATTGGCAAAGCGTTTGAGCGGATCATTATAAGATCATTAAACATGACTGCTATAGGTTAACTCAATTTAACATTTTGCACAACTTGTTTTACACTCCTCAACAACTTTGCAGATTGGGTAGACAGTCTCAACCCACCTGCTTCAGGTGTTGTAAGGAAACAGGTACTCTTTTTTACATACTCTGAGCCTGCCAGAAGGTTGTACCATTTCAGACAGCCATTAAAACTCATTTAGATCCATCATTTGACATGGATGATGTGTTTACACTAGAGCTGTGTGGAAAAACAACTTCCACTGGTGGAATTTCTGTGAAAGTCAGATTTTCACTTCTGTAAAAGTTTGGAAATCCAGTTGGCAACTATTGCAAAAATTCCACCAGTGCTCTACAGTTAAATAATGGTATTTAATCTCTGGTGTCTAGTGGCTCTCTCCTCCCACCAGTCACCAATTGCCACCTGATGTAAAATATTGTCCAGTGCCCCCCTACCTGAAATAGAAATAAAATTCCCTGATGACTAGTGGTCCCACCTCCTCCACTTGATCACCCACCCTATATATAACAAATAATTCCCTAGTGACTAGTGGTCCCTTCCTCACCCGATCACCTGCCCAACCTGGACATTATGCTCTGTTGTTCAGTGTAACCCCAACATCCCAATGCCCCATAAAGTCAATATGAACAGTTCTCCCTGGTGATCTAGTGAACCCCCTTTCCTTTTTTTGCTCCCAAGTCTGTGAATTGATTTCAGATATTCCCTGGTGGTCCGATGCATCCCCAGCACCCTCCACCCTGTCATGTAGTGTCCCACCACCTAGCTTCCTCCAATCCGGAACGCAAGTTGGTGACTGGCACAGACACCCTCTCTCCACCACTGCCAGCTGCCCACTGAGCTGTCAATGAATGAGCATGTGCTTGTACAAGCACACACTCATTCATTGATAGCTCAGTGAGCAGCTGGTCAAAGTGGAGAGAGAAGGGCTGTGTCATTCACCCACTAGAGTTCAGGATGGGGGGAAGTGGGGTGTTGGGACACTACCCACAAGGGTGGTGGGCAGGGGTGCAATGGACCACCAGAGAATATCTGAATTCAGTTTACAGACTTGGGATTGGGGATAGGGAGGGGGGGTCACTGCACCACCAGGGAGAATGTTTATTTTGACTATAGGGGGATCAGGATGGGGGAGTTACACTGGACACCGGGGCATAATATCCAGGTCAGGCAAGTGATCTTGTGGGGGAGTGACCATTAGCCACCAAGGAATTATTTGTTATTTAATATATGGATTCTTAAAATAATGCTATTTAAAAGCATTCAAAAAAATCCCGATAATACTATCGCTCCTGGAGTGATAATACCACCTTTCCAGAGTGATAATAGTATCGTTTGGGTGCGTAATACTGTCGTTTGGGACCTAAGCGATGGTAATATCACCAAAGCTGAACTCTTTTGCCAGGTGCAAATCTGTCTTCTAACGTCTTGCAGCGTGCCTTCCAATTGGACACTTCACGTGTGTGGGTGGGCAGAACGACCTGCAAAACATAGTATGCCACTTTCGCTTAGCGAGAGAAACGGTAATTGTAGAAGCTGTATTTTTTATGTACCTACTACTCTGTCCCATTTTCCACTATGTATCTCTCAGTCTCCCATGCATCCTCTACAGTGGCAATGGGTCACGGGTATCACGGCAGACAGCGAAGAAAATGGGGACGGGGCCACGCTGCCACATTCTGATGCTCCTAGCAACCCTGTCAGCACACAGACCCCTGACTGGATCCATGAAATGGAGGTGAGACAATCCACCTCGGATCCATATATTAAAAAAAATAACAAATATCTTGGTGTGGATCACAAGGCAGTAATCCCCATCTCGAGGTTCTGGGGACATGGGAACCTCTCGAGCTTCGCTCTCGAGGTTCCTTATGTCCCCAGAACCTCTCGATGGGATTACTGGCTTGTAATCCACACTAAGCTATCTATTATTCTATTTATATGGGGGGTGATTATGTGTGGGGATGGACCACTAGCCATCATAGAATTTTATTGCTACTTCAGGCAGTGCTTCTGGTGGGGGGGGGGGCGCAGAACACCAGGGAAAGTGTTTTTTTTTTATTTTTATTGTACAGTATGTGAGTGGAAAAGGGCAAAAATTCACACAACACCTTTGAAAGATTTCCAATCCATTGCAGGTGGAAGTTTGGAAACTTCCACAAAAGTTGTGAAATTTTGCAGAACTTCCGCTAAGGCGGAAATCACAACTTTTGCCCACCTCTAGTTTACACATGAGATTTGTTTATTGGGCTTTTATAAGGACATTTCTCTAACCTATAAAAACAACTTTTATTGCTTTAATCTTGGCCACCAAGAAAATGGTTTTAGTACATCATTAGCTTGATGATCAACTTCCTTCATTGTATGAATGCCACACTGAAATCCTTAGTGCCTTAAATGAAGAACTATATATTGCTAATGTCCAGCATATACATCACTCTTTTTTTTGTGAAGTGGGGGTTATTATATGTCTGGTTAGCTACTGTGAAGGAAACCCACTATATCTTCAAGGTTGGTCTTCTCTCTCTCCTAGGTGCAGCCACTGTAGGTAAATTTTGCTATGTTTTAATGGTCCACAGCACTCATTTAGTGGAGTGGTTGTAGTTTTGTGTTTTCATTCATTTTTCTGTTTGTTTTTGTGCATAATTTAACTTAATTTCATTCATTCCAAGACTATTGTTAAGTCTTTTTAAAATATGTATGGTGGTTTCTTCTTTCTTTTTATTGCATTGTTATTGAAAACTAATAAAGTATACTTCATTTAAATAAAAAGTAGGAAGCTTACTTCCCATTGCTACACTCCAGGGAACAGAATTAAATTACCTTAGAGGTCTGCAATGTTCACATCCCACCCCGGGCCCTTTACAGAACACAACTGCTTAGTGTTAACACAGAGATGGAAGGGGGTGGGGGTGGGCTTAGGAAGACTGGACAATCTAGGCAGACCAAAATCAACTCCGACATGAAGGCAGTTAATACATGCTATTCAAAGCTCATCAGTTATACATCAATGTGCAGTTACAAAAAGGATACTGAGCATAACTGAATCAGCATTCTGCATTGGTCACAGTACAAGGCTACAAAGCAGGGGTGAGTAGTGTTTTATTGTCTGACATCTCGACTATGGTGGCTCAGCTGGAGCAGTGAGATACATCTGGATCTGTGGGTACCTCAGTTGAAATGTCCATTTGTCCAATGTCAGGGTCTTCATACTTTGGTTGACTCTGCAGGTTGGACAGCTGCTTCTGGGAGACGGGTCTCTGTGAACCATGTGTGGGAGCGCCATCTCAGATGTAGGAGGGCTGGATTAAGGAATCAATCCTCTAGAACCTCTGCTCCTCAATCAATGCCTTGAATTATTGTCAGTTCCAGGGGTTCAATCCCTGCCTCTCACTTTCTGACATTTGGGTTTGGTAGATACCCAATTTTCCTGAAAGTCCATTATTTTAGATTGTCTAACTGTGCCAACTGGTTTGAATGTCTGAGATCACCAAAAGCCTCCTTCCCCACATTATGTGGCTGTTAATGATGCCTACTTTTCAATCAGAACTCAGGCCATATGGTGGAGAAAATGCTCAGCTTTCTGGGGGTACCAAAGAAATAACATTTACCCTCCTATTGGACTTGAAGGGTGGTCAGTACCATAAGGAGTATGGTAGATTCCTTTTTGTCAGCTCCTTTTTGACAGAACCATATGCTTTCCGTATGTCTGCCAGGTCCTTAGAGAAATCTTGAAAAATATCTATTCCATGGCCATTCTATTTTACTACACCTCTCTCTCTCTCTCTCTCTCTCTCGTCAGATGCAGAATTTGTTCATCTATGCTAATCCTCAAGAAATAAGCTAATATGGGTTGAGAAACTCTTCTTAGGACCCAAGGTACAGTGAGCTTAGGACCCAGGGTGTGGTGAACCCTCTCTAAGTTTGTAGTGGGCTATCCCAGTAGGAATCCAGGAGTTTAGGTAGCAGGGTCTGAAGAAAAGTGCACATATCTCTGTCTTCTCTACCTTCAGGTAGACCCACAAACCTAGTATTATTGTGGTGCCCTCTATCTTCTAGGCTGTCAGTCTTAGCCCAAAGTTGCCCTACTTGCTGCTGTAAATAACTGGTTCTGTCAGCCTGGATGGAAACTTGAGTGTCCAGCCACATTGTGCTTAGTTCAGAATCTGCTACTCAGAATGCCAAAGCTTCTACTTTTTGCCCTAAATCTTGCACAGTGCCACACATGTGAGGGATTTCCTGTTGTAATGTTTCAAGCATTGATTTTATTTCTTCCATGTCAGATTAGTGGGATGTCCACATCACGGAAGATCTGACAGCAGTTGCAATTGTTGTCACTTGTCAAGGATGATCAGAGGTAAATTTTTAAAACTTTCTACTACCACTGATATTAAACCAATGTCAGTGATTGTACCCAATTTCATTAGCCTTGTTCAGCCTCTAACAAAATCTTATGTATTGAGGGGAGGTTGTACTGTTAGTGGCTGGAAAAAAACTGATTTCATTCCATTAGCTACTGAAATCCATTTTCATGCTGTCATCCCGTTAGCTGCTCATGCATGTGCTCCTTTCCCATATTGTTTCTATTGTAAAACACTCCTATCTCAAGTTCACTTACTTTCTGGGACATGTTTTGTAAGTGTGTTGTAAACTTAATGTGAGAAGAGAGGCAATCTAGAATTCTGGAAAATGTTCTTACACTGCCTAAAGAGTGGGGAGGTCTGGGAATGCCCTACTTTCAGAGGAATTACCTAGCAGCCCAGGCATATTAGCTGTGTACTTGGTAAAAATAAAGGAATTCCTCACACTGGTAGTCCATTAATGAAGCTATGCTTTCTGCCCTGCCACTATGGGCATTGCTATCTACAATACTTACACCTCAGTTTTGCCAGTTTCTCCATAATCTTTGGACTAATCATACTATGGGAATATTGGTCAAATTACAAAAGTTAGCTAAATCCCCAAATACAACAGTGTTCTTGACATTAATCAGGCATATTGAGCATTATGAAGATTTCATACCACCAAGGTTGGAGCAGGGTTATTGTTATTGGGAATCCAGACGGCTGACCAGATTTGTGCATTGTACCAGTGCACAAAGGTGTCTGCCCTTTGCAACACTTAAGGAGAAACAGTGACCTGTTTTATTAGTTACAAGTACAACATTTTTGAATGGAGAGGGGTAATCTAACACAGCTAAGAAGGCCACAATCAAAATTCAAAAAATAAAGAGGCCAAAATGAATATAGAGTTTAAATTAGTAGTAAAAAAGAGGGACACAATGGCCATTTATACTTACATGAACTCTTACAAGGGCAATAGTAGATAGGCCCACTGTGCACAAAATGAAGGCATACAAAAGACATTAAAAATGGTCATTGAGCTGAACTATTATTTTGTATCAGTATTTGAACTGAAGGGGAAATTATTTCACGCTCCAGAAACAGTGCAACGGTATAGGTCAGGAACAAAAAGTGAATTTAACTAGCAAAGAAATCATTAATAAAAAGTTAAATTAGATATGGATAAGTCAGCAGGTGCAGATAGGGTACAACTAAGGTACTAAGAGAGCTTAGTGAAAACATAGAAAACCTGATATAATTTATAACTCTATAGAGGAGAGAGTAGTACCACTAGACTGGAAACTGCAACAGTGGTCCCTATAATTAACAAACTCTGGCCAGAGCCAGTAGGGCTGTAGGTGAGGAATTTGGTGTAAAAATAATGTAACTTACCAGTTATGAGCCTTCATTAGCAAAATGAAATGTGGGCTCCTGTATTGGTTGTTTTTGTAATATTAGTACACCAAATTTTCAGTATAGCCAAGTTATGACCATACCTCATGAAGAAGGGCAGAGCGAATGTTCAAATCCTGGCTGAAAGGTAATTTTATGCAGGTACTGCAAAATTAACATTCGGGATGCAAAAATACATTTTCGGCAGTAGTTGAAAAATTAAAGCTATCACATTCATGAGGCGCTGTAAAGAAATGGCTATGTTGAAAATTTGGGTTCAAAATTTTGAATATTATCAAACTAATGACCCTAAATTTTTGCAAAATTAAACATAAGCTGATAACTTTATTGATTTTAAATATTTTTACACCAAATTGAGAACGTAGCCTTCTTATGGCCCCACCTCATGAACAATGGTAGAGAAAATGTTCAACTCCTGGCCAAAAGGTGATTTTGCGCAAGGACTGTGAAATCACATTTTGGGCTGTAAAACAAAATTGGCTAGGATTTGAAAAATGGCAGCTGTCACATTCATGAGATGCTGTAAAGATGTGGCTATGTTGTGAATTTGGGGTAAAAATATTGAAAATTACCAAAGTTAAGAGCCTGCTTTTGCAAGATTCAGTGTAGGCTCATAATTGTATTGCTTTTATGAGTTTTACACCACATTTTTTTTTAATTTTTATTTATTCAATCTAGGATTGCAAGTACCTTTGAGCGCCAATCAGCTCATTTACAAAGCTCCACGTCAATAGGGGGATACAGATCCATAATAGAAAACAGACTGGTTTCACAAACAATTAAGCAATTTGTATTACAAAATACAGAATAAGAGAACAGCAAACTAAATACACATTGTGATTGGTTGACCATCCATGGCACTCCAGACATTACATCATGGGTTTTAGCCCACCTGATAGGCTAGTGATGCACATGACTCTAGGATCAAATTTCTAGTATATCCAGGTCCCAGAAACCCCTGTTCTCCAATTCAAATCGTGCATCTGATAAGGCTACTAGCACTTCAGGATCCCTGTTGTTCTACACAGAAAGGTAGGCCTCTGATTATGTTTTCTATAATGACTTTTGTTAAGGGCAGAGCAGTAAATCTAGGTGCTGCAATGGTTGTTCCAGGATGTAAATGCAGCACATTGTACTTGAATGTATATAAAGCCAGTTGTGTGGCTTTAATATTATTCTTTATTGTGGAATAATAGGATTTAGTGCTCCTACAGTGATACATACTTCCAGGTTGCTGCTATAAAGCTGGAAGCTAGCAGTTGTATCGCGATCCTGTGTGTATGGGGCACGAACTACTGATTTTATAAAAATTTCCTTTCCTTTGCCTTTGCTGGCCTGCTTTCAATAATTGTATTTGCACAGTTTCGCTACAGTCTCTCGTAAGGTTTCTACTGCTTAGATGCGCCCGGAATTGTGTTTGATTTGAGGGGGGAAACTGTTTAGAAATTACAGAGTTGTTTGTTTTCATTGCATTTTGTTGTATTTACCCGTCCCGTGCTAATCTCGCATCCTGGCACCTCCCTGCCTCCATTTACAGCATCGCACTGTAGCACAAATGCAGGCATCCCCCCCACACCCTGCACTCATGCCTACCTCTCCAAGTGTCTCCAGAGGTGTTACATGAGGTGCTCTGCACTGCGGGGGTTCTTCCTGGTGGAAAAATGCCCTTGTAGTCCAGGAGAGCCCTTTTAACAAGGAGAGCATGCCACCACTAGGCCTCTGGCCTACCGCAGTGCAGTTCTTATGACACCACCTTCCCACCTCCCCCACCGCCATGTGGTCGGCTCCTAGCATTCCCATTAGCTTCTGAGGATGGCAAGGGACTAGACCTCAGGAGGGTGAAGCTTCTAAGGTGCAATGCAAGCTCCTTTGCCCTACTACTACTCTTCCCGTGCCTCAAGGGATTGGCAAATCACCCCAACATTCTTCCAGGCAACCACATGGTCCTGCAGCCTACTCCTGGAGGCAACGTCCTGTCAGACTCATCTCTCACCCCCTGCACCACTGCACCAGACCACGTCGGGCCTCTCAGGGTGCTACACCCTCAATTGGGGCAACATTTCAAAAGATATACTAAAATATCAACAGAAATAATTCTGCCCTGTGACTGGTTACTGGACCCTCAGCTGCATGGTTGCAAACCCCAGCATACCATGAGGAGAGAGAGAAGGGGTGGCCCCATCCCCCCTTAAGCTCATCCATGCTCCCTAATGGGCACTAAATCCTTTCAGGTTCAGTGACTTTGCGGATATCTACAACCATTATCTGGACAGCAATGAGCATTTTACAGTGAATTCTGGCTCACAGGGGAGTAAACGATCAGACAAAGGGAACAAGGAGAGAGATCCCATGATCTCACACTCTATGAACCCAGTGTTCCCTCTTATGTATATATGGGTTCCCTCCCATAGCGACCTCTTATGTACAGGCCATGATTAAAGAACCCCCCCATTTCTCATACAGGTCCCTCTCCATAGCGACCCTATATGTATCTCACTACAATACTGGAAGTCCCTCCCTATAGCGACCGCCAAGTTGGTTCTTCTCTCCATGCGGGGTTCCTTTCCATAGTGACCCCCCATGCTGTACCTGCCTCCAAAATCTATACATACCCCCCATGCCAATTCTGTCCAACAGCACCTATGGTTTATTCAACATGGTGCTAGACCGTACAGAATGTGCTAGTAACTATGGGACAACATCTGTCCAGAGGCCCACTTGCAACCAGCCCTAACAATACACTTTCCTTCTTCTTTCTTCACCAGATGGTCAAGGCCAAGAAGTGCTCATCTTGCAATGCTACTCTCCTGCCCCACGCTCCGGGTCCCCTATGCTCCGCCTGTCTTCATGACGACAATGACTTATCACTGGAGCAAACTCCTGTCATAGGTCCCAGAAATCCAGGGCCCAGCAACCCTACTTGGATGGATCCTGGAACCCTCCTGATTCAGAACCAACAGGCCAGAGCAGCGATGATGGAGAGCCAACAGAATTTCATGCTGAAGATAATGGAGAAACTCGAATCCCTTACCCAGCATAGAGCAACAGCACCGCTTCTGGAGCCAGACAATGCAGGGGGCCCCTGAGGAATGTCCAGACACTGCAGAACCAATACCAGACAATCATAGGCTGGATTCCAGAGAGGACAAGGATATACCAGATAAAGAGGATGGAGCGGAGACCGACGATGAGGACATGGAAGTGCAATCCATACCATCCATCACTTCTAAGCTTTGTTCCTTTGACATGATCCCAGGCCTCATGAAAATTGTCAAGGCCACTATGGGGTTTGATGTCGAGGAAGGAAAACCAGAGTCAAAATTAGATCCCATGATCCAACAAAAGGCGACCACCACGGAGACCTTCCCGGTATGCCCAGCGATCAAGGACGTCTTCAACAGAGAGTGGCAATCCACAGAACCTAGCAGAATGTCAAATAAAAGAAACTTGGACAGGATGTACCCGGTCCAAGAGGACAAGGCCAGCAACTGGTGCAAAGCCCCAACCATTGACCCGCAGGTGGCAGCACTCAGTAAGAAAACCATCTTGCCTTGCGGGACCATAGCATTAAAGGATCCAACAGACAAAAAGGTGGAGGACATGTTAAAGAAGGCCTTCAAAAATGAGGGAACTGCCGTCAAAGCTTCCACAATGGCCATTTACACGGCACGCGCACAAATCCACTGGCTTGAGGAGCTCCTAGAGCAGGCAAACCCCAAGTCCAGAGAGGCAGAACTTTTAGAGTGCACTCTCGATGCTGCAAAATACCTGCTGGACATGGCCGTGGACACCCTTAGACTGCACGTCAGGGCTACGGCCATCACCAACCGTGCCAGGAGAGCATTGTGGCTAAAGTTATGGGATGCCGACAACGAATCCAAAAAACTACTACAAAATTTACCCATGAAGGGAAAGCAAGTTTTTGGGGATGGCCCACAGGAATTCCTAAAACAAAAAGAGGAGAGCAAAGACCTACTTAAGAATAAGACTAGGCACACCTACCTCCCTTCAGCGAGGCAGAGGTTTTGGGGGGGAAGGACACAAGTCATACCAACCTCATAGGGACATGCACTCCCAGAACAGTTCCTTTCAAGGCAGAGAAACATCCAACGGTTACCGCAGTTCCTTCTCCCATTCTTACCAACTGTCCTCCTTTAAAGCCCGTGGCTCCAAGTTTGGGGGAAGAGGTAGAGGTTACAGGGGGAAGCAACAATGACTACATACCCAGAACACTGCAAAGACAGGGAACGTATCCCCCAGTGGGACAAAGACTGTCACTGTTCAGGTGCCAGTGGTTCTACACAACCTCAGACAAGTGGGTCCAAGAAGTGGTGTCAAGAGGGTACTCTATAGAGCTGTCCCAATCCCCCGTCACACACAGGTTCCGAAGTTCCCCCATTGCCAAAAAGGAGGCAACAGCTCATCAGGTCCAACATACCCTGTTGGAGTTGCTACGAAACAGAGCTATCCAGCCCGTTCCCCCACACGAACAGAAACTAAGGGTGTACTCCATTTTCTTCCTCGTGCCCAACAAATCAGGAGAACTTCGCCCCATCTTGGACCTGAAACACCTCAACCAACACATGCTGTGCCACAGGTTCAAAATGGAAACCATAAAGTCAACCCTATGCAGTGTCCAGGTAGGCAATTACCTCACATCCATAGACCTGAAGGACGCATACCTCCACATTCCTATCAGACCAAAACCCCGACAATACCTCAGGTTTCACATCTTAGGCCACCACTACCAGTATCAGGCCTTGCCCTTTGGACTTACCTCAGCACCAATGGTGTTTACCAAGGTGTCAATAGTCTTAGTAGCCAGACTTCACAAGCAAGGTCTGGATATCATACCCTACTTGGATGACTGGCTCATTCAGGCACACTCCAAGGAGCAATTGCACCAAGACACCTTGACCACCCTAAAGGCACTCTAGGAACATGGCTGGGTAGTGAACCGAGCCAAGAGTCATCTGATGCCCACACAACAGATAGAACATCTGGGGGCGCTGATCAACATGTCACAGGGATGGGCAAAACCCTCCCAGACAAGGGTGCTCAACCTGATAACATTGTCTCGTCACCCGAGGTCTCGCCATCAGACAACTATGGGACGCATAGCCCAGTTGCTAGGTTGCATGGCATCTTGTATAGACCTCATACCCTGGGCCAGATGGCACATGTGACCTCTTCAGACTGATGTACTCACTCAGGGATCACCGAACGAGTACAACCTGCACGTCATAGTCCCATTACCACCATCGGTGAGACACTCGCTAACATGGTGGACAGTGAAGTCCAACCTCACAAGAGGGGTCCCACTAAAGGCATCTTACACTGCCACAATAGAAATGGACTCAAGCCTGTCAGGCTGGGGAGCATGCTTTGGCGACTAGAGGCACAAGGCCTATGGACACCAACAGAAGCCAAATTGTCCGTCAACGTCCTAGAGATGAGGGCGGTAGCCCATGCCTTCAAGGCTTTCAGATCCTTCATTTATGGTCAGTTGGTTCTTATACGCTCTGACAGCCAGGTCACAGTGGCTTATATCGCAAAACAAGGGGGCACCAGGAGCAGAGCCATGCTGAGGGAGGCGGCATCAGTCCTCAATTGGGCACAGACCAACCTCACACATCTCGGCACAGTGCATCTCGGAGGCAGGCTCAACGTGCAAGCAGACTGGCTCAGCTGCCAACAAGTCCACCCAGGGGAGTGGCGTCTCCATCCCAGTCTCTTTCAGATGATCCAGGAAACCTGGGGACCAGTATCCATGGACCTCATGGCCACAACGGAAAATGCACAAGTTCAGACATTCTATTCAAGATTCAGGGAAATCCGGTCCCAAGGAACCAATGCCCTGTCACAACTGTGGTCCCGGAAGCATGCTTACATGTTCCCTCCCTTCCCCTGCTTCCCCAGATGCTAACCAAGATCCAATCATCTTGATGTACCATCATTTTAGTGGCACCCTACTGGCCATGGAGAACATGGTTTGCCACGGTAATGGCCATGACATTATACAGTCACAGGTTGCCCTACCGACCAGATATGCTGACACAGGGCCCAGTACTCCACCTGGCCCCACAGACTCTGAAACTCACGGCCTGGCTCCTGAGAGGAAGAGACTGATGAGAGCAGGCTACCACGAGTCAGTCATATCAACGATGCTACAATCTAGATGATCCTCAACCACATCCACCTATGGCAGACAATGGTCTCTATTCATGAGGCGGTGTCGAGAACATGGAAAGGATCTGGAGCAACCAGACATGTCAACCATTCTCTTATTTCTCCAACAGGGAGTAGACAAGGGATTGGCTCACTCATCTCTCAGGGTACAGCTCTCGGCCATTGGAGCAGCCACTGGTTCCATCGGGGGATACAGCCCAGGAGCACACCCGGATGCCCTGCACTTCCTAAGAGCAGTGGAAGTGCTATGACCCAGGGTCAGACCTTCCATTGCCCCATGGGATCTCCCACTAGTACTGAACTCCCTCAGTACAGCACCCTTCGAACCGCTACACAAGGTGGACCTCTTCTGGGTTGGCCTCAAGGCCTGCTTCCTCATTGCCATCTGCTCAACTTGATGGATTGGACAGCTAGGAGCACTGTCATATAAAGAGCCTTACACCGTGTTCACTCCTCAAGGAGTCCGCTTATGGACGGTTCCAGCCTTCCAACTGAAGGTATCCACAACATTCCATATGGAACAACCCATTGAGTTGCCTACCTTTTCTGGAGAAACCCAACCGGGTGTTAAGCTGCTCCCACACCATCTGAATGTTGGGATCACCCTGTCCATTTACATATCAAGGACTCTGCCCCTACGTAAAACAGTGAGATTATTCATTGTCACAAGGGGACAAAGACAAGGTAAGGCAGCCTCTAAAACCACAATTGCTGGCTGGCTCAGAAGAACCATCCAGGAAGCCTACATAGCCAAGCATATGACACCCCCCGAAGGTATCAAGGCCCATTCCATGAGATCAGTAGCCACCTCCTGGGCAGAAAGGGCAAACGTGTCTTCAGAAGACATATGCAAAGCAGCAACATGGTCTTCCATCCATACGTTTGCCAGACACTATAGGCTTGAGCACCTGTACAAAATACAGCCCACTTTTGCCACTCAGATTCTCCTAACAGCCAGCTCTTCCTCTCACTCATAAACCACTCTGTCTCCCTCCCTATGGTACAATACTGCTACTTATCTACCCATGAAGTAATGTCTGGAGTGCCATGGATGGTCAACCAATCACAATGGGTGTTTACTCACCTGGTAAAGGTGATTGTGTTGGTTGACATCCATGGCACTCCAAGACCCTTCCGACAGAGTACTCAGAGTGACCAGGAACGGACCATTCACATGCATATCTAGGGAGGGATTTGGATATATGCCACTAAGGACACCCAAAAGGGTGTAGGATACTGACTGTCGACCTATTGGAGTCAAGCTTAGATTGTAATAATAGGAAAATAAAACCGGGCCCATTGGCCACACAAGCTTACCACCTCAGTCTGCATCATTGTATACAATGATTATATTGTCTTCTTTGCTTTTTTGTGCTTGCACTTTACTAACCTTGATTTCAGCTATGGAAGATTCAAACTGGAGAACAGGGGTTTCTGGGACCTGGATATACTAGAAATTTGATCCTAGAATCATGTACATCACTAGCTTATCAGGTGGGCTAAAACCCATGATGTAATGTCTGGAGTGCCATGGATGTCAGCCAACACAATCACCTTTACCAGCTGAGTAAACACCCATTAGTTTAGCACGTGATTCAAGGCAGGGAGTGAAAAGAGGTGGGAATTAGGAGTGGAGCTAGATCGAGGAAGGGGAGAGCAACCAGGTAGCATTGTCAAGTAGCAGCTAGGATAGTAAGGGACAAAAATCAAGGAAGACAGTGGGGGGAGAAAAAAGGGGGAGATGGTAGGGCAGGAAGGGAGAGGAGAGTGAGAGGGCAAGACAAGTGGAGAGAACAGTGGAAGAACGGTGGGGGGTGAGGTCCTGGGAAAAGGGACAAGGACGTTAAGTGGTGCAATCACAGGAGTTTTCAGTTAGGATGTGCTGACAAAGTTTGAGTTTGAATTCACCAAGACTAGTAAGGTTAGCAAAACCATTGTTGAGGCCATTTAACCAGTATGGCACTATGATACAAAAGGAGTGTTGGTATTGGGCGGTCCGGCACATCTGGACTAGTAGGAGTGCGGAAGATGATGTACACATATGTTGGGTCTTGGAGGATTTGTGAAGTAAGCATCCGAATCCCGAAGGCATGAGTCCAAGGAGAATCTTTTTGGCAAGTAAGCAGGTGTGGTATTTAATTCTCCCATGCAAGTTGAGCCACCCAGCCTGCATATAGACATCGCAGGTGTGCATGAGGCATGGTGCACCAATTAGGAGTCTACAGACCTTGTTTAGTGCCACAGTGAGCCTTTTGAGTGCAGTGGTGGAAGCAGTTCTGTAAATGACAAGGCCATAGTCGATTATGGAGAGCACCGAGCTGTGGACACCAAGATTGCTGGCCCCGCATGAAAAAATAAATCTCCAGGTAATCCCCATGTCCCCCCCTGAAGTGTTGTGTGCCCCCCTCCCACCGATCACTTGCAATTGTAAAATAAAACAAATTAAAAAGGTTCACTCCCCCACATCGCAGAACACTCATTGGAAATATTTTCCCTGGTGTCCAGTGGACCCCCACCCCTGCATCTACTGCCTACCACCCCACTTCTCTCACCCTGACCCTAATCTGGTGACTGGCACAGTCCTAACCATGCTCCTCCACGGCCAGCCCCCAACTGAGCTCAGTGAATCAGCACATGCTTTACATGCAATGGTAGTGTTTGTCCCATTTGCCCTGAGAGTACTGTGCTGAGATTTTTAAGTGCAAGATCTAACCCCCTTAATGAATCTCTTGCAAGTGGAGTGCTGCAGCATGCGTACTAGTTTATCTTGTTCTTAGTGCAATGGTGGTGATTGTCCTATTTGCCTTAGACTTATTTCAGTTAATAAAACTGTTAGGTTGTGGTATACTATATGGGGCTTTGCTTGTGAATCTCAGCACATTTCTTTAAGGGTGAAGTGCATTTTTTGTCATGTTCTGTTGGTGTTGCTGTTTTCAGGCAGGTCACCTCACAAACTGCACCAAGGCTCTGCACTGGAGTGTGCACATACTCACCTATTCTGATAATTTCCAATTCAATTTTATATGGTCAGCCTTGGGTCGTAAAAGCAGATGTTCATTCATTGAGCTCAGTTGGGCGGCCGGCCATTGAGGAGTGTGGAGAGGACTGTGCTAGTCACCCCATCAGGGTCAGGGGTGGGAGGGAGTGGATGGTGGGCAGTAGATGCAGGGGAGGAGAGGTCCAAAGGACACCAGGGAAATTATTTTAAACAAGAGCTCCATGATGGGGAAGGGGTGGGCCTTTGATTTCTTTTGTTTATTTTTCAACAAGCAGGTGATTGGTGAGGAAGGGAGCACATCACACTGCAGGGGTGACACTGGGATTGCCTGGTGATTGAGGAGGATTTATTTTTTCCTGTTGGGCCAGCGATCAGCGGGGCGGGGTAGACATGGACACCCAGGATGTGATGCTCTTTGCTTTGGGGTTTAAGTGCAATTTTCACTTTTAAAAAACCCAAAGCAATATAAAGTTACCCCATGCAATTTTGGTGAATTTTCCACTACAGGTGGGAACTTCGCAAAATGGCACAGGGAGGAGGAGTTGGCGAATTCACAGGGAATTCACCTGCAAAGTAAAAGGTCACTGCAGCTCGAAGGGACCGCAAAATCACCTTTTGGGATGTAAAAAAAACATTTTGGCCAGGATTTGAAAAATGACAGCTGTCACACTCATGAAGTGCTGTAAAGGTATGGCTATACTGTGAATCGGGGGGAAAATATTGAAAATTACCACCAAAGTTACAAGTCTGCAGGCACAAAATTCAAAGTAGGCTCTTAACTTTGTTGTTTTTTAATATTTTCACACCAACTTTTCAACATAGCCTTCTGATGACCCCTCCTCATGAACAACGGCAGAGAAAATTTTCAACTCCTGCTTGAAAGGTTATTTTGCACAGGGACAGCAATATCACCTTTTGGAATGTGAAAAAAACACAAAAAACATTTTGACCAGGATTTGAAAAATGACAGCTGTCACAATCATGAGGTGCTGTATAGATATGGTTATGTTGTGAATTTGGGGGGAAAGTATTGAAAATCACCAAAGATATGAGCTTGCATTCACAAAATTCAATGTAGGCTCATAACTTTGTTGTTTTTTAATATTTTTACACCAAATTTGAAACATAACCTTCTTATGACTCCACCTTATGAACAAGGCAGAGAAATTTTCAGTTCCTGCCTGTAAGGTGATTGCATGCAGGGACCATGGAATCACCTTTCAGGACAGATCTGCCTAATGACAGTTCAATTGTTCATGAGGAAGTGTCCCAAACAAGACATGTTGAAAATTTGGGCAAAAAATATGGAAAAATGCCCAAGTTATGCCACTACGTTCAACACCCCATTGAAATATATAGAACCACATACTTGTTTCTTCAGTTCACATCATGGTTTGGAAGAGTGAAAATGTGTCTGTGATCCAAAGAGGATTATGGGGTTGGACTACTGATCCGTTAGTAAGAGCTTGGGGGGTGTGGGGTGGTGGGTGCTGAGTGGGAGGGTCAGGTAGGGGGATCTAATGGCTGCAAAAGACATCGATAGATTTCTTTTTACAGGGTTTTATTTTTTTTTTAGAAAGAAACTGCGGATTGTGGATTGCCACAATGGAAGACTGGGCACCCCCAGTGCCACTTTTCTTTTTCAGGGGGGTGCTGCAAGGGAGGGTTTGGTGGGGGAATACGGGGAAAAAAGTCCTGATTGGGACACTGGGGGATTGGGCACCCCCAGTGTCACTTTTATGTTTCTGTGGGGGGAGTGGAGTGGTGGGTGCTGAAAGGGAGGGTCAGGTGGGGGTATACATAATAAGAAAAAACAGTGAGTGTGACACTGGGGGAGTGGGCACTTCCAGTGTCACTGTTATGTTTCTGGGGGGTGGTGAGGGTCATGAGTGCTGAGAATGAGGTTTGGGTGGGGGGGATATGCATAATTTTAAAAGAAATAAACAAACTGCAGTCAAGGCACAGCACAACACACTCCATCATGACCAAGATGGTCACTGCACTACAATGCACATGCACTAGTGCTGGCACATGTGCAGTAGAATGTGGGACATGACAGAGTGTTCCATGTTCCACTGTAACCGACATTTGTTTTCTTTCAAATTAAGAGTATGCCCCCACCTGACCCTCCCTCTCAGCACCCCCCAACCCCCCCAGAAACCTAACAGTGACACTCAAGATGCCCAAGCCCCAAGTATCTCAATCAGGACAGCTTAATGTTTTCCAAGAGAAAAATAGTGCAGTGTGTCCTGAGTGCTCCACAGATGCAAGATGACTGTGGTGACATTTCAACATGTTGTTCATTTTCAAAGAATGCAAGGAATGAGGAGTCCTTTTCTAAATGCAGTAGGTCTGCAGGACTCTGCCCACTGCAGCCCTAAAAAAAGGGAAACAAGTGTAGCACCAAAAACTACAGCCTAATCAGTCTAACATCCACAATATGCAAACTAGCAGAAAGTATTATCTTCAACAATATTATGTATTGGTTAAAAACAAGTTGGCAGTTGGATCCCAGTAAACATGGGTTTACATGACAAAGATCCTGTGTAACAAACCTTCTAAGATTTTATGAGGAATTAGCTAAGCATTAGATCACAACACACTGATGGATGTAATCTATCTAGATTTCAAAAAGGCATTTGACAAGGTAACATGCAAAAGAGTTATACAAAAACTAAGGGATCACACAATCAACCCACAGCACATTAATTGGATTGCATCCTGGCTGATGGAAAGAATGCAAAGAGTAAAAATTAATGGAGAGATATCTAATGAATGCCCTGTTACAAGTGAAGTACCCCAGGGATCTGTACTAGGCCCACTGCTCTTCAAAATATACATCAGTGACACAGGGAAGGAGTGCCACAACAACACCAACAAATTTGTGGATGACACCAAACTAGGAGGCCCTGTTGAAAGCAGTGACTTATTTAAAGTGGAAACATGGGCCAATGACAATAGGATGGAATTCAGTATTAACAAATGTGTTGTTGTCCACTTTAGAAATAATAATCCACAACAAGAATACTTCATGAGTGGGAAATAGCTAAAAGCAGTCACTAAAGAAAGAGATTTGAGAATACATAGCAAACGTAAATTCAGTGAATACTGTTGAACAATAGTTAGCAAATCAAATGGGCTGTTAGGGTGCATCTGAAAAGCATTTGTCAACAAAAACACAACTGTAATGTACCACCTTCATAGAACATATGTGTGCCCACATCTCAACTATTGCTGGCAGATCTGGAGTTCTCACTTAAGGGGGGATATAGACACATTAGAAAAAATAAAGTGATGGGCCACTAAATGGATCCCAAATATAACCAACAAAACTTATAAGGAAAGGTTACAATATACCAATCTACAAAATCTAAAGATGCGAAGAACACATGGTGATTTATGAAATACTAAGAGATGAGAACTAATGACAAAAATGGGGATATAAATTTAAATAGTTTAATCACAATCCCCATAAAACACAGATACAGTTAGATGCTAGAACAGTTAGGAAGGAGGCCAGGAACAATTTCTTCACTAATTGAACTATAGTATAAAGAAGTGAATGCACTACCGGATGAAATAGCTGAAGCACCTAGTGAAGTATCTTTCAAAAGGATATACAGTAAGAAGAACTCATGATAGGAAGAGAATTGAACAAATATATCCACTGAGAAGTTGAGGACAGTCCAAATGGACACTAGTCCTTAAGATTCTTGTTTTTCCTAGCATTGTTCCTAGCATTGTGCAGTACTATTAGGAATGAAGGTGCATTATGTACTGCAGATGTATTGTAAGAGTTGTGCCTGTTCCTCAAGAAATCAATGGTTCCTTATAGTTGTGAGTCACCTGGTGGGAGGTCAAGCAGAGATTGGAGGGCTCTTGCCACATAGGATGTCAAAAAGTAGAAATAAATAGTAGTTGCATGAGCAAATTATTAGAACACATGGAGTAAGCTAAGTGGGGAACGATTGCCTACACCTTCAAATATTGTACATTGTGTGTCGTCAACATACATTATAGGGTGCCTAGTACTAATATTGAGTTAATCACTGAGTTATAATGTTTGGTAACCACAGGCTAGTAAATGGTTTGCTCTAGCTAGCGTGTGACCTGGAGGTCTAGTGGCATGTCCATGGACCAGTCTAGTACCATCAGAAGGGTCATGTGACATAATCAAAGTACTGTACAGTATCTGCATACTAAGTCAGCCACTGTGTATAATTGCAGTGGAGCAGTTTTCCTTGATTAATTGCAGAGCAGCAGCAGCTGCACAGAACCAGGTGACATTAGTGAAGTGGGAGAGCAACTTTTATGAAAGCATCACTGAGCTATAAGATGGAGAGTCTAGAGTGAACTGCCAAACTTGGATAAAGCGTACTGCTACTGTGGTGGCTAAACAGACTTGAGCCTGTCAGCAGCAGAGGGTGCACTCTCAGCTATCAAACTGCTTAGTTTTCCACTGCACAAGCACACATTTTAGATGGCAGGTGACAAGTGCCAGTGTATAAATACAGGGACTGGCAACTAGTCAAGTCAAGTGAAAGTTTATTGGCAGGAAAGAAACTCCATTGAGCAAGTTAATTTACCAGGAGGTCCTGAGAGACAAGTAATGTGCAATGCATGTACAATAAGCCAAGGCGAAACACATAACAGGAATACACAGGGCAATATACATTAGCATACACCTTTCTAAGGGAAATATGTACATGGAGTAGGATAACTTGCAAGGTTAAGACATTGTGGAGCAACAGTCAGGCATACAGCTTCACAAGGGAAAATATATACATGGAGCAGGGTTATTTACAAGGTCATGCATAAAAAGTCAGGTAAATGGCACGGTTAGCAGTGAGCAGTAATTAAAACTTCCAATGATAAAAGTAGCAATGAGAAAACCTGGAAATGATGGTATGGGATTTTAGGAAAGAAGAAAAGGAAGAGTCTGCTGTGAGTAATGGGGAGGAGGTGGAGAGAAAGGTAGTCCAGGTAGGGATAATAGTGGAGAGAGAGGGGGCCTGTGTTGTCAAGAAGATTTGGGAGGGAGGATGGCCCTGAATGGTGGAGAGGAGGTGGAGTGGCTAGGTAGGGTAGCTATGGTAAGGATGGATAGGGAAGAACAGTGTGGAAGGCAAGTAGGGTAGTGATCAGGTAAGTACAGATCAAGGTGTGGGGGTGTAGTTCTGGTAAGATGGAGGGATGGGGAGAGGGGGAGGGTAGGTGAGTTAAGGAAAGTGTATGGGGAAGGGACCTTAAGTGAGGTAACCCATGATGATGATGAGAGAGGGTGATGGAAAATTGACAGTGTAGAGCGTAATGATTAGTAGCATTGACAGGAGTCACGTAACTTGTTAACAAGTAATATTTTGAAACTGCTCAGGGGGAGTAGCTGATGCAGCTTGAGGATATATTGGGCTTTGTTCTAGGCCACTGGTATACTACTGTATGCTATTGTATATTGAAAAAATAAATTAACCCTAAGGGGTTACGAAGAAGAGAGAAACACCTCAGAGGAATGGAGTGGGTTCATGAAAAACAGGTGCCATCTTAGGCAGCAACAGGTAACCACGAGAAAACTGAACATGCACAGCAAACATTCAATGAAAGAACACACAGCAAGTAATAAACACATAAGCTATAGTGGGCTAATTTACAATTTAAGGAACAAAATCTTCTGAACAGTTTACCTAAAAGATGTCTAATTACAAAAACAGAACTAGTTAAAGGCAACATAGTATTAGCAGAGAGACAGCCGGATTTCAAACAACAAAATGAACACACTGTTTTTTTTTTTTACTAAACCCTATAACTTTGCCATTTAAAGACAGAATCTCTCCCAACTTAAATAATTTACACTTTGATGAGAGGATTTCTGAAAAATAGCCCCATCTGTATAAACAGTCAGGAAGCTAAAGGCACTGACCTGAAAAGGTGGTGTGCTCACAAAATATTGTCCGTAGTTCTGAAGTCATGCTGGCAGACAAGGGCAAGTAAAGGTGGAGCATGGAGAAGGTGTGTGTTCTTGGGCAGAAATTTGTTTTTCTCCCTTAAATTTAAATGAAATATTAAAAGGTCAACATATAGGTTTAGATAGCAATAACAGACAACAGGGTATAGGGTTATAGGTATTTAATCCATGCCTTGGGTGCATTGTGAGGCACAAGGCTGCTGGCCAAGTGTTCTCACAGCACCTGAGGCATGGATTAAATGACTATAACCCCATACTCTGGAATGGGTTGTTGCACTTATAACATGGGTATGTGCAAAACAAGGGCAAATCCCACAGAAAGGTTTTTCCCCCTGTTTAAATATCATGAAAGGTACTGTATCCTGCCACCTTGCAAAATAGTCCCTAACAAATAATGCATATATCATTACTGTTATGCACATAGAAATGTCACACATACAGTAGTGAGAAGATTTGTGACATTTCTTGTGCATAAAACTGTGTTCTACACTTCCTAGATGTTTATACCGGGCCACCCAACACAGATACACATGCAGGTTGGAGATAAAAGGGACCACATCAAACAGTTATTTTATGCACATACAAATGCCTGAAGTACTGTCCTCACATGAGTTCTGACATTTGTGGTGCATAACAGGTATCTTCAGCTGTCACTATGCTGGTGTCATACTCACTTTTGCAGCACCCTGATCTCTGTCTGTACAGCATGCTGCACTGCTCCGTCTGTCTCTCTCTCTGTCTCTCATGTCCTGCCCCCCCCCCGCCGTGCCTGCTTTGGATGTGGCAACATGACAGAAATGTATCACGTTTATAGCACCTGCATCTCTGTCAAGGAAACATCAACATACACAGACAGAGACACAGAGACCAACAGAACACTGAAGGAATGCTTAATTGCATGTCCCAACCTCTCAGTCCTGTCACTGGGTCTCTCTGTCATGCATTGCCTTCTCTTTCTCCTCAATCCAGCAAGACAAACTTTGATAGTAGCCAAAAACTGAAGAGAGAAAGACAGAGACACTTCAGCAATTGTGAATTTCATACCCCTTTCACTGTCAGTGTCTCTCTCGAATCTCACCAGGTTGCAGTGATGGTCTGCTGTTTGTCAACACTCCACCTCCTGGCGTTTTGCCTCCCACCTCAAATCAACTCTGACTTGGAGTTGGTTATTTAGAGATGGAGGGGTGTGGGGAGCACAGCCTCCTGCATGGGGGGGTGTGGCGGGGCAAAGCCCCCCCATGAAAAAACACTTCATCCCAATGGGAATAATGCCGGCAGTCGGCACTGTTCCCGTTGCTGTTCAGGATGTCGACAAAACTGTTGTTGATATTCTGACATGGAACCAGCTGCGCACTGTTGCGATCTCTGTTCTGATGAATGTCTCTAGCACACAAAGAAGGACATTACTTTGCATGTTTCAAGTTCCAGGACTGCCTCCAGAATACAGTGACACAGGACATTGGTGGGAACTAGTAGGGAAGCAAATGAAGCCATGCGATTCTGACCATTCACTGTCTCTCTCTCACTCTCTCAGCATCCAGTTTTGGTGCTCTCACTGTTGGGGGGGACCACAAAGTGAAGCAGCACATACAAATAGCCATGTTTTCTGAGGTCAATGTGGTATAGGGGTACAGCTGCCAGCACTGCCTCACAGGGTATTTCCTAACAGGACAACTGGATACAGCAGTGAGAGGTGGCTATGAAGTTACCGGTGTGGCGCTCTCTTGCTTGGGAAGATTTTTAATGGCTGTCTTTCACTGCTGAATGTTCCCCCAGATAACAAGTGCCACTTTTCCCCAGGATGTAGCTGGCCAGGCATCTCCCTGGGGCATCTCACACCAACTGTGGATTAAATAGTGAATTTTATCCACAGTCAGGTGATGCTGCTTGGACAATTAGCAATCCCCGTTTTCTCAGCCCATAATATAAACATCTATAAACCACATATACGCTATATCTAAAATTAACTATACTTAGACACGATCTAACAATTATATTTTTATTTGTCAAACATTTGCATATTCTTCAATAACTTTATATTTAATTACATGTCAAGTATTCATTCCTTTGTATCAGTGTCTCTCTTGATCAATGAGAAGATCCATTGTTTATAATTTACTTTATATAGGAAACGTATAAGGACGATTAGAGGGAAAAGAAATAAAGAAAACATCTAGTTTTAGGAAGAACAGAAAGAGAATTCAAGTGATAGAAATAGTGCAGTGTTTATATCTAAGAGAACAGTGACTGAGCTGGTACTGACCATTTGTTTCAAGATGATATATATTTGCCAGTTATTAAACAGTTGCGCCCGAATCTCCTTTCCCTTCTTAACAAAAAAAAAAGACTATAAATGTTTCTCCATTTTGAGTAAAAGTTTCCTCTGCATTCAAATATTCCATGTGAGAGCTTCTCTAATCTAAATGCTTCATGTAATTTATACTTCATTTTTCTAATGGTGGGATCCTTTCTTCTACCCATATTTTCAATATTGCATTTTTAATTGTGGTGCCTATCAATGCTATTGAGTAAGTTGGCTATTTACTCCACTGGTACTCTTCAATGAAATGTCCAATAATGCAGATTTCTATGTTGTTTATTCTTAATTAATTCTAGAACCCTCCATAATATCTTCACATTTATCTCATAGTGACTGTATCCTGTATGTGTACAAGACCAGAACACACATAAAATGTGACAATTTTCAGAGGCACATTTCAAACATTTGTCATTCTGTTTCCACCCTATTTTAAATACTGTAGGTGACATGGTATGGTATCACATCAAGTTTGTGTGGAACGAAGGAACATGGTCAAAAGTGCATAGTCTTAAGGTCAAAAGCGCAGTCCTAATATCAAAATATGGAAGAGTGATGCAGGGAAGGAAAATAGTGCTTGTGTTAGACCATGTAGTTCTGACATGCTTGAACCGCACGCTGTCAAGGCAAATTTCCCTTGAGTGGTGGCGTATGGTGGCATAGAGTTAGAATAGTAAATCTGCAGAAGAAGTGACTTACTTGTGGAAAAGGAATATGTGAAACAAACAAGGTGCTGCTGTATGAGTGGGTAGTGTGTGAGTTTTTTTGTTTAGCTGTTGTGCAGGGATGTGGTTTTACCTTGCAAGTTTTTGTCTACTCTGTTTTTCACCATGCTGTTTAATTGTTATCAGTACTTATGTATAACATAAGGACATAAGAATTTGATGGCAGATGGGGACTGAATGACCCATCTAGTCTGCCCATGAACCTAATCCACTCCCCTATATTTTGTTGTTTTTCTTTATATCTTAGTGCCAGTCACATGCAAGTTTACAATACCATACAGTACAATACAACTTTATTTATAAAAGTGCCTTTCCAGTAGATCAAGGTGCTGTACATATACATAAATAAACATACAACCTTAAAGTCAGTTACATTAAAATACATAAAACCAGTAATTTATAATCTACAGCAGGACTATACAGTCAAATTCTCCCATCATGTGGGATTACCTGGGCATGCTAGGCTAAAGAAATACATCTTAAGGGATGATTTAAGACTCTGAATGGTTAGGCACTCTCTCACCTAATAAGGAAGAGAATTCCACAGGGTAGGGGCCACAAATGCAAAAGATCTGGCCCCAGATGTCTTCAAATGCACCCTGGGAATCTCTAGCAATCCCTCATCAGTGGAGCAGAGTGACCGAGAGGGGCAGTAGGGGCAAAGGAGATCTTGCAGATAGTGGGGACCGTGTTTCTGTAGGGCTTTATAGGTCAGCAAGCCAATCTTCAAGGTGATCCCCCACTGTACTGGCAACTAGTGCAGTCTGCAGAGCACAGGCATAATGTAGCTGATCCTAGAAGTACCAGTCACAAGCCTGGCCGCTGCATTCTGCACTAGCTGCAAGCAGTGGATATCAACCCCTGGTAGCCCTAGGTACAAGTCATTATTGCAGTAGTCAAGACGAGAGGTCATGGAGACGTGGACCAGAGTTGGAAGATCATCATGAGGAACCAGGTGTTTCACCCGGGTGATATGCCAGTTTAAGTGCATTCACCATCTTTGCTACAACCACCTCTGGGTGCAGGTTGTTCAATGTGTCTATTACCCTCTCTATAAAAAAGTGCTTCCTGATATTACCTCTGAGCTTTTCCCCTCTCAGGTGTAGGTTGTGCCCTCTTGTACGTGCCTCTCCATTTGCATGGAAGACTTTGTCTATCTGAACAGTGTTTATACCCTTGATGAATTTGAATGTTTCTATCATATCCCCTCTGCCACTTTTCTGTTCCAGGGAGTACAAGTTTAGGTCATGGAGTGTAGACTCAAATGACTTGTGATGGAGGCACTGCACCATCTTTGTGGCCCTTCTCTGAATTGATTCCATGTGCTCTATGTCCTTCTTGAAGTGGGGCCTTTACAAGAGGATGCAGTACTCCAGGTGTAGCCTCCCCAGGGATCTATAGAGTGGAATGATCAGTTCTTGTTTCCTGCTAATTATTCCCCTGCCTATACATCCATGAATGCTGCTTGCTTTTCATGCCTCTTTTTTCCACTTGGTATGTAGTTTAATTTTTGAATGGATTTGTACTGCATCAATTTTAGATTTGTAAGATTAATGAGATTTAAGGGAGAAGCTCCATCTCTTTTCCCAATTCCAAATTTTCTGCATCTTTTTGAAAACGTTGGGAGCATAATCTTTTCATTTCTATTGCATTACCTATGACATTATCTATTAGCATATTATAAAAAATATTTTGGGTTTAGTTAAGGTAATGCCTACAAAGTTCTTTGTTATTATTTAGAACTTTGTGTATAGTCACTATTATCATATACGTTGTTTAAAGCATTAACTAGTATTTTGTAAAACTGAATCTCTTCTGCTGGGGGACTGTAATGCTCTCTTAATTTGGTTCCGGTCAGTAACATCACAGAACAAAATAAAGTAGATAAAAATAAAGTGGCAAAAAAAGTGTCACCATCAATCTTGACAGCGCAAAATGTAACATGCCAGAACAATGCAGGCCACATGACACCCAGGTAGCAAACAACATCCACCACATGGAAGCACTGCACTGGAACCACAGGGGCCAGAATCACAAGCCAGCATGCCATCTCCCCTGTCCTGTGTGTTGTGTGTAATGCTGGGGACATGCTGGCTTGTGCCCCTGACCCCTTGCATTATACAGAGCCATCCACATAGTGGCCATGGTTCACCTGTCCTTCAGTAGTTACCCCAGTGCACGTTCTCCATCATTCAGCATTCTGGGTAGGACTACCCCACCATGTGGGTGCCTGTGCCATTAGACTGCCATGGTAGGTGTCCAGTGGCCTGCTTCCCCCAGCGGTGGTTGCACCCTGCCCTGTTCCTGTGCATGGGTGGCTGCTGCTATGTGTTCCAGTGCAGTGCCTCCATGTGGTGGATGTTGTTTGCTACCTGCATGTTGTGTGGCCTGCATTGTTCTGGCACACTACATTTTGTGCTGCCAATATTGATGGTGACACTGTTTTTCCGGTTTTATTTTTGTCCACTTTATTTTGTTCCACGATGTTACTGACCAGAACCCTTAATTTGGAGTATATTTTTTAAGTTGTTTATATACATATCGACTTTTAATATTCCACTGTTTTTCACATTTTCCTTTATTAGTATATCATTTTTTGTACTAAATTAAGATTATTTAATATTGGATGTTGCAATGACCACTGTAAGTCCATATTCATAAAATTATTCCACTGAGCTACAGTATTTGTTTAACTGAGTTTGGACTTATTTTATTACTGTGTATTTTTCTTCACTTTGTGAATAATAAACTAGACAGCTCAATATTACTTAAATTACGGATGTCTTTTTCAATTGCAACCCATTCCAGAATGCATGTATTTGAATCATTCTATTGTTGCCACTTATTAATTCTTGGGCTCTGATGGCAAGGTAGTATATCAATAACAATCTGAAAATTTTAAGCCATCATTTTGTTTGCTTCTAACTAGTTTGTGATATGCGATCTTATTTTTTTTTGACTGTATGAATTTACCCATAATACTTTGTAGTGTGTTAAACCATTTTTTTAGTTATACAACAGAGAAGCATAGAGAATATATATATCGTCCTGGGAAGAATGTTAATTTTCTCACTTCCATGTGGCCCCAGAGATTCAAATGTAGTCTACGCCATTTTTCTGTGACTGATATTGTTTTATTTTTATTTCTTTTAATTTTGTCAATAAGATTTTGAATATTGTTTTACGTTTTTAAAACTAGAAAGTCTAAGTATACTTTTTCCCATTTTGTAAATACATTTTCTATTCATTTTATGGAGCAATTGTTGTTTAAGGATAAGAAATGCCTTATATCCATATTTATTTTGTACTGTAGCATGAAAATAAACCAAAATCTTGCATTATTTCTAAGATTTTAGATACAGATTATTTTGAATCTGTTAGTGACAATAATAAGCCATCTCTGTATAGCGAGCACAAATATCCTTTTACCATTCATTTCAGTTCCTTTCATACTATCTGTTGTTTCCAGTTTTCTAATTAATGGGTCTATAGTTAGGTTAAAAAGTAAAGGAGTTAAGGGACAGCCTTGCCTTGTTCCTTTTCCAGTCTTAAAAGTCAATCAATGCTTCTGGAAATTCATATATTGCAACGCAGGTGAATTACTATATGTATATGATTTTGTGCTACTCAATTTACTGAGCATCCATCTAGACCTGGGGTTTTATTCCTGGCTAGACTGATGATTGCTGTCTCTATTAAATCTGTTAAAATGTATCTATTTAACATTTATTTAACTTCTTTGAGCACTTTTGGAATGCTAATTCCTTCAACACATTTTACTTTTTGGTAATTATTAACTATTGTTGAATAGTATTAGCTGAGGTAGCGTTATTGATTCTAAGAGAATAAGCGTGATCATGCACTCTATGACACTACTGTTCAGTCAATAGAGGTGCTGACACTTAGACATCCCCATGGCATAATCCATCAGTCACATCATCAAAAGGATGGCTGCAGGGGACACTGTTAGGTAGAGTACTAAGTCATGGTGGGCAGGGGTCACTGATGAACCAGAAAATAAATCAGGCTGCAACTAGGTAACTAAAAAATATTTCACATTGCAGATGCTAAATCAGGACCTCAAGGTCTTTTAGTGTTTCCCCTAGGGAGCTGAGGATTCCCCTTTAATCCATTAATCATAAGAAAAAACTCCTATCAATTATTCACAGTGAACTTTTCTGCTGACAGATTCTACATTAACAATGTTGCTGTAGCATAAATCACAGTGCCTTATGATCATTTGTAGAGAAAAAAATCAGTAGATCTTATTTTGAATAAGTTTTCATGAAAAATCAAGTCTGTGTCACCTGTTTATACAGTGCCACCATTCTGGTGTCTTGCTTACATTTTTGACACATGCACAGAAGAAAACATCATGCACATGTTATAAGACTTTACAGCATGATTTTAGAGTGTGGCTTTACATCTCAAACCACTAACGAGCAGTGTAATTCCTTGTGGCCAAAATGGCTGAAACTGACAAATTCTGACAACATCAGTATGCTCTCTATCCTCTGATAAATACTTTCCTTCGTTGTCTTTTAAGTTGCCTATCCATTTCGCTTTCTCTCATTGCCAATGCACAAATCCACCTTTTATCATTATCAGACCTCATTTTCATATAGTTGATCTTCTGTTTGATCAGCTAAAGCACATTAATACACTTCGCTACCTCTGTATTGGTGAAGATGAATGTTGCTCTTTCTCACCACCAAAATTAAGTTCCATATAATAAATTCATATTTAACTTACTGATTTTGAAGTGACAGCACTCGTCCCACAGATTGGATCATATTTTTTAAAACTGTATAGTCATACCATGCATTAGTAAGTCTACAAGGCTCATAACATCTTTTATTTATTTCCTTTTAATATAAGGTTAGCTTAATTAAGGACCTCATCTCTGATCTCAGTGTCAGGTGGGCAGAAGACCCTCCCTCAGTGGGGCAGAATTAATAAGATTGCCCCTGGACTCCTCCTACAGTCTTGTTTTGCACAATGGAATTGCTGTTTAAAAAATAAATGTTCACATTTAATTGTGTTACCAGTACTGCCACTTCACAGATGAACCAGGAAATTCTCTTATTTGAATTATGCTTTTAAACAAGTTAACTATATTTCAAGGTCTAGGGGAGACTGGCCACACATCCTGAACCCCCCAGAAAGATGTTGTCTACATTTTGTAATATTAAGGTAACTGTACATGTGTTTATGATTTGACATTTTAGGTGACGGAGCTGTGAAATCAAAATTAATGAAAAGTTGAGGAAAACCTTTTTTGAAGCCTGTTTTGGTTATGTCAAAACTGTGTAGGTTTTCAGACCTGAGGCCGACCAAACTCATAACTGTGTTGTAATGATTAACTGTATGTTATTCCTGCTTCTTTGAGTTTCCTTTTGATTGGCAAAATGTTGTCTCTTTTCTTTATGGTTTTCTGCAGGAGAGCATTAAACATCTTTAGTCTGCATTCTTCAATGTATAAAAATGGATTGTCTCTTAACACTTTTTATATGTGAATTTTTTTGTTAGAAATCGAGAAATTTTAAAATGAAGGACCTTGGTCCCTTTCCTGGTGCAGGTTTTGGTTTAAGAGACATGTGAGTTCTTTTGATAGGAAATTTACTGTGGTCAGGTGAAGTCCCTGCTATTTGTATTAATAGCTTGTTAGAGCTAGTAAATAGTATCAGAAATGGTATCTGTTTACTCCGATCCTTCTCTTAACCCAAACATTCTTACAAAATTTCTCCAAATTCTGTCTCCAAGCCTTCCATCTTTTATTCTACTGATTTTCTTGCCGTTTGTAACACTTTCTTTACTCTCTCTTTCTAACATGTCTTCAGTGCTGCTTATTCTGACTTCTGCACCATTTATTCTTATTTTCTGATTCTCAGTATCTTAGTTTATTACTTTATGTTCTGCCATCATTTTGGAGAATATTATTATAATCTAGCAATTTCAGACATAAGCATGTCAAAGTGGGTAATGGTTATTGCTTCACTTGTATGTTTTTTGGGGTTCAAGTGCATTTGCTTCTAACATAGATCTTTTATTTGAAGTTGTCAGAACATTTATTTAAATTAAATTTTCCTCCAAACTGATTTTTATTAATGACTGTCCAAAATATTGTATTGTACTCACTGCATAAAAATAGAAGTGCATGGTATTGCCTTATTTTCTTGTGTTTTTGCCATTATCAGCTGCTTGACCAGTATCAGTTAACAGTTAAACTCCTGGTTCTCCCTCTGGGGCATGGTTCTCAACTTCAAGAAAATTAAGGTCATGGTATTCTCAGGCTCTATGAAGCCCCTAAATTTTGATTTTACTCTAATAGACAACCATGGTCAGTAACCCAATCAAGAGAGTCGCCACCTTCAAATACCTGGAAATTCACTTGGACTGTCACCTGAACTATGAGCTACAGTACACACTCATTAATTAATTTAAAAAAAAATCACCAAAGACTTGGCATCCTACATTGACTAAAACATTTCCTCGTACCAGAAACTAGGGCCTTGCTTGCTAACAGTTCCCTGCTCCCTATTTTAGACTATGGCTCCCTCATATACTAAACCTCGATCTAGCAGAAACAATCTAGTTACATTAAAGACCAAGTATCGCAGAATCCTCTGAGTCATCACAGGCCTCCCCCTTAGGATGCACCACTATGATCTGTACAAGGCTGCAAACTGACTCATCAAAATTCTCACTTTTTTCTTTAAAATCCAATTGGGCTCCATGCCTAGCAGCATCTCCTTCCTCTTCAATAAGTCTGTCTACTCCAGGACCACCAGGCACTCCATTACCCATGCCTTTGTGATTCCTTGCTGTCATACCACCCAGGGCTACACTCAGTCTCTGACAAAGGTGTCAAACTTTTTAACAAACTTCGCCCATCCTTGGTCCTGTGGAACACTCTTACAGTACATCATTCAAAAACCAATTGAAATAATACTTTTTATACAAACTGCAATGAAGCTGCCCCTGACCCATGCTCTCAGCTCCAGTCTCTTCTTTTCCATTTCCTGCACTCCTCACCTGGTTTATTTTTGCTTTTCTCTTTAAATTTATTATGTAGTTATGTTATCTTTAACAGTACCTTCCATATTATGTTCTGTCCCCTCTGTATGACTGGTATTCCCGACAATGTAATGTTCACCAATTATGTGTCATTGTACCGGTTTTGAATGCAGTGTCATT
The DNA here is from genome assembly GCA_016271365.2 of Neoceratodus forsteri. NCBI lineage: Eukaryota > Metazoa > Chordata > Ceratodontiformes > Ceratodontidae > Neoceratodus > Neoceratodus forsteri. Next base: position 271,099,084 of record CM057453.1, read on the forward strand.
TCTAACTATGTAATGTTTACCAATATGTGTTATTGTACCAAATGTTGTCACTGGATGCATTCCAGTATAAACAATAAAAATGAAAATGAAATGAAATAACAGACTTCATTTTAGCAGACCTAACTTCATTCCCACTTGTAGGTTCTGCTCAGTTCAGAAAGGAGTCAGCTGCAGCACTCATCAATATTTTCAGTTCTTATTACAAAATTGGCATATTTTAGAAATCATTCATGTTAGAAAAACACTGAGTACAGGAAGGGGGCAGTTGACAAACACCTCACATAGATGCATGTAACCCATCCAGTGCCATTCAATGAAATCATCTTGGGCAGGAGTTTGAGACTTGAGCCCTTTGGACAGCCCATGGGAGATTTTCAGACCACAGACATTGGGCCTATGCACTACAGGGTGGAAAGCTTATGTGCCATGTATTTGTGGTGTATAGGCTTTCCCAAGACAGAGATCCATGCATTGGGGGTCCTGCAGACCCCTGCGGCATACACAAAAGGGGCATCTGCCTCTTTGAGCTTGATCTCCCAGCCTTTTTTACAGCTATGTATGTGGACGGTCATGGGGAGTGGTTCATGCCATTCACTAAGGCATGGAGTGCTGGCCAAAGAAGGGCAAAGCCTACCCAAGTGGGTACCCTGGTGTAACTGCCGTTTGCCCTTCACAAACAGCACCCATCAGCCATGGCAGGACTGACCTCCTCCCCCACCCTCCTGCCCCAACCTTCCAGTCAGGCAGAGAGAGCTGTGGGAGCCACTGGGGCAATCACCCTTTTAATTTTATAAGTCTGAGATGCACATTGCCTTGCTCCATGTGGAACAAGGGATCTATTCTCAGACAAGAACAAGTATCTGACTGGATGCCCACCTGTCTCTACCAATCCATCACCTGCACATCAACTTGCCATGGGGGTCAGGCAACATAATGATGCACCGCAGTGGAGGCAGTTGTGAATGTCATGTGCCGCATGCCTGTCTGTGGGTGCAAATGTGCACAGGCCGGGTAAGCACCACTAGTGTGTACACAACCAGTGTTAGTGCAAAGGGCTCAATGTGAGTAAATTATTTCTAACTCAGGCAGGAGGCAATGCGTGAATTTAAAGGAGAAAGGGGTCATTTGTGGGCAGTTTCTTTTCAGATTTTATAGCTAAAGTTGCACAGTACAGAGCAGATTTTTATGGCTGCAGGGGTGGAGCCCTGCTGATGTCTTTCTATCACTTGGGAAAAAAAGGACACTTCAGACTCCTTCAGAAGCACAATTTTGGAGTTGAACCATGATCCTTACACTATCTGAAATCACTATGCTGGGAGGGGAGAGAAAGATTTCCTTTCCTATATGTAGCATTCTCCTGCCAGCTCAGATTACAGTCAGTGGAGTGTAAAAAGCACAGTCAGCTTGTTTTAGTCTGAAAGAACACTTAAACCCTCTTTTTACACATTTGTATCTAAACAATGCCTTGTTGGCAGGGGTGTGGTGCTCCTATGCTTCATAAAGTCTTCAATGATGTTTTTTATGTAGTTGTCCAGGCAGCAGTCTTAAATCAGCAACTAAACAGTACTGAAGCACGGCTGTAAGGGAACTTTGTTTTATCTCTCTGCTGAATTCCTTCACAGAGGAGCACAATGTGATTTGAAATAAGGTTTTGGCTTGTGGCTATGGGGTCACTGGGCTGGGAACAGGCAGATAGTCATTGTGAAAAGTCTTCAATTGAGTACAACAGGCTGTCTCATTTTTTAGTAAATCTGTTTGTCTGCTAAGTTAAAGTTACTTTACCTACTAAGGTAAGTAAAGATCTTGTAACTCTCTGTCCAGGATTTGTATTGAAAATCTTGTGAAAAAATTGGGGTGGTTACATTTTATTTGAACTTGTAAGTAGTTTATTTGGAAATACTACTTGACTGAAAATAAAATGACAGTTTTATTGGTGCCTGTGTCTAATGGCTATCTTCCCTCTAAAACTTGTATAGTACTGTAAGCAAGAGTCTCCTCTATTTAGTACTATTATCAAACATGTAAACAGTAAGATAGAGTAACTATGACATTAAAGTGTGATTACAGTTAGCTGATACCTGCCTATGGTAGTGCCTAATTATGCACTTGTGATACAGTGGACCCTGGAGTTGAATGCACTGCTCTGCTTAGACTTTTCCTATTGTCTTATACATTTTTACTTGTGTGGTATATTTCTGTTTTTGTTAAATGAAGCATTTGACTGACATGTTGATGCTATGTATGTTTTGCTGTCCAAACAATCATAAGTCAGTGCCCAACATGTTTGCTTTCATGCTGTTACAAGTTAGAACAACAGTGTCTTGAGGCTATAGGCAGGCCTTTCTTACCCCCCATGAGCCATTGTTTCATGGACTTTGGGTTCCACTGGGCTAAGGAGTATAGGCCCCCATATTCAGAGTTGGCCATGTGTGGACTGTGGCAGTTTGTGCATAGTCCGTCTGGGGGGGCAATAGTCAGACAATTAGCTGTCTGCAACTGGAGCGTGCCAACTGTCTAAATATGGGGCCATGTCAGTACAGTTCCTAGTGACTTTGCACTGTGCTGACACAGGCTCAGACTGAATATGACTGACAGGAGGTAGAGCAGATCAAATGAGATCACGGCAGGGCTCCTGTGGGCCACATTTAGCCCTAACATGCAAATTACTCCTTTGGGCATTGAAGGCACTATGCCCCATTTGCATGTCCATTAAAGACTCAATAACATGTGTCTATGGTTCCCCCATTCTGTAGCTGTCTTGCATATTCCTTGTGGTCTAGTGGCCCCTCACCCCTCTATGCACCTGTCCTGTAGCTGTCTCAAAAATTCCTGGTGGTGTAGTGGTTCCTGTACCCCCGATTGACTGTTCTGTAGCTGTCTTGAATGTTCCTGGTAATCTAGTGGTCTCCCACCCACTGATCACCTGACCTGTAGCTGTCTCGAATATTCCTGGTGGTGTAGTGGTTCCTGCACCACCAATACACCATCCTGTAGCTGTCTTGAATATTCCTGGTAGTCTAGTGATCCCCCCCATAAGGGCATCTGATCCTCTAACAACCTGCCTGCTCAAGTCCCTCCTCCCCACACCCCCCGCCTGCTCAGGTCACCTAAGCCAAAGTACGGCAATAGTAGAAGTGACCTACACAGTCTACTACTCACCACCATGGCCAGCCACCATCTGATTGCCAGTGAGTAATCATCAGTACAGTAAACCCAAGTGTTTCTACAATACTTGCGATTGCTCACAGACCATCAAATTAAAACCTGTTGAGGTGGTGAGCAGAGGGCTGTGCAAGTCATCGCTATTGCTGCAGTTTGCATTATGTGACCAGGGCTAGGGGTGCCTAAGAGGGTGAGTCACGAGGGGGTCAGATGCCCTTATGGGGGGCACCACTAGATCACCAGGAATATACCAGTCAGCTACAAGACGAATGATCTGGATGCTTTTACAATGTATTTTCCAAGGACAGATCAGCTTACATGCAACATCTGCTTTTCAGTGGGGTTCTGATAAGTGGCTAGCTGTACCTGTGTGACTGAAGGTGTGGTTGGTACTATGTGGAGTTCAAACAGGGAGCAGATGACTAGTTGTGCTGTATGAGCCGGTGAGAGATTAATTCTTACAAGTCGAGGGTCAGGACTAGGCTGGGACAGAGTGAGTTAGACGGTTGGTGCCAACAAAAGAATATGAATTAATAACCAGCCTGGCTTTATCATAAAAGGAACAGTGAGGAAAGTGTGCTGTTTTGTATTAATAATTTTGTTTGTATTGAATGGCCTTATCTGATGGTGAGGGACTGGGCTGGGCTGCATCTAGTGACTCAAGTGATCTCTCTTTCCCCCAACTTTGCCCCTTGCCACAAGCCTCCCATCCTCCTGCTATGAGAGAGCATGGAACCCATGAAATGAACTCCACATGCATCTGATGGTGGATGGCAATTCTTCAGCATTAAAGCCTGTGCTGCATTCTGATAAGGCATTAGGTCATGTGTGTTTTTTGGCTTTGGTGTCTCGGATGACTTCTGAGTGGGCGTTTAAGGTGGGATAAGCCTACCACTGGCATTGCCCCTGCCATTGCCATGTGACTGGGCTGTGTACAAGCCACAGGAAAAGACTGGAATTAGGTCATCATCTGTTACAGTTGGCTGTGCATTCCTGAAGGTTGGCTGTCATGTGTAGGTTATGCTGGAGTGCTTGATGGTGTTGTGGTTCTATCTGTATGACATACGGAGATTTGGGGGTTGGCTGTCATGTACTGGATATGAATGGGAAACATCATCCTGCTGCAGAGCATTGCTAATTATGGTCATGCCATTGTTCATGGCCTCACACAGGTTGCAGAACCTTTGCTGCATGTCAAGTCTGTGGGCTGTGATGTCGCTGTGTATGCCCTATATTACATGCAGCTTTCCCCGCTGAGACTTAACCTCCCTGTTCCAACCTTTTCAGTTCAGGGTACATGCAGGTAAATCATTCATGACCTGGTATACATCCTGTGTCAATGTCGGGCCTCGTGGGACCCTCCAGTGGGTCCTGTGTATCAGTTCCATTCTCTGGTATGGATGGTCAGTGCTGTGTGACAGACACATGCACTTCCAGGCTGGTATTTTGTATGCCCTTTTCGTTGCCTTGTATGTCTGACTGTGTGGTACACTGCTGATGGGGCAGAGTTTTCTGTTCAGATTGCAAGGATGTTTGAAGTGCGATTTGTTGCTTTAGTTTTGACAATTTTTTTAAAGAAAATAAAAAGTAGTCATTCTGATAGTGATATTGGTTGTTTGTAACAAGTTAAAGAAGGCTTTAAAAGCAACCAAATAGCCTCAATGTCCCTCAAAATGCACCAGAATGCATCTAAATCCTGATAGCTTTTGGCATCCTTAGCTGCCCCTAGATCCCCAGATTGTGGAGGGTTGGGGACATTGTAGTTCATGGAGACCTCACCTCACTCCTCTCTCTCTCTCTCTCTCTCTCTCTCTCTCTCTCTGTCTTTCTCTCTCTCTCTCGCTCTCTCAACCAGATGTATACAGGGAAATGCTGAAAGGTGAAGCTAACCAAACATGAGAAATTATGTATTTCTGAAATCACAGACCATAACCTGCAGAATATATGTGTAATGTTCATCACTGCTGGGCTTGATGGAGTGCATAGTGCTATACGGCACAGGTATTTAATTTATTTTGTTTTTAATTTTTATTAATCCTGAAGCCTGTATCTCCTTACTCCTCCCTCCAACAACCACCACACACATTTGTATCTAAACTTGCTCTGTAAACCAACTGTGCAAATGCAAAACTATAATAGCTGTGTGCCTTATCCATTTGAATCATATGACCTGTCATACATAGAAATGTAGCTCTTTCTCCCTGTGTCTAGACGATATGTCTGAGGGAAGGGGGTGCAAACAGCAGCAGAAATACTTTCAGTGGCCACATTACCCAGGCCCAGATATCACATATAGGGTCCCTTTTTCTTGCTGGTGCTGGATGAAAACAACAGGTTAATTCATATTAAACAGTTCCTTTGAATAACTGAATGTCCACATGGAACTAGAAGAAACAACAGGGATCCCAAATTCATTAAACATATTCACACATAGCTCTGCGTAGCATCAGTTAATCTGTGGTGAACACATTCAGCTTTCGCACAGCCAGTATGGCCATAATAGTAACTTTTACCTAGACTGAGGCGGTTGCAGTCTTTAGGGCAACATTAACTCAGGACCACTACAGTCACAAAAGTTTGAAGGCAGCACAAGTCTCTAAACAGTTTAGTGCTTAACAACCCATTATTCTTCATAGGCACCCAAACTCTCAATGATACCCATCTCTCTCTCTCTCTCTCTCTGCACTGGCTCAGCAGGTCCCCCTTGGAACAAGCAATCTATGTGGCTTGGGGATTTGGGGGTTCCATCATGACCTCTGCATTCTGTCCCAGAACTGGCAGCAACTGTCTATGAATTGAGAAGGGGGACACATTCTGTGGAGCTCCAAGGCAACTTGCTCTCTGGGTACTACACTCCCTGCTGCATTCTTGCCACTGGATGTCAACACAAATCAGTGCAAGCTGTTAGGACACTCTGTGATTTGCGGCTGCTGACTCCCCTCTAGACTTTAGCTGCCCTACAAGATACTGTGCAGCTTGTGGCTATTGGATCCCACTTCTTCCTGTGTCCCTCAAGTGCCACCGGCTGGAGGCTAAAGAGAGCAATCATCTCTCCACTACCCCAACTCACTCTCGCTCCATTAATGTTTACTCCTCTTACCAGAACTCCCCCTGCTGCCTATACAGCTGGGCTTTATCCCCCCATGCATCTATGGTGACCTCCCGACTGTAGGAGGCTCCACCTGAGTGCTGAGAAGAATGAATCTTTTTCCATACTGGGCTGAATTAGGCCACAAAAACCCAGGGAGAGGCAAATAGACTAGTAATCTCCCAAGGGGGGGGGTTACATAAACATAGAAACTGATGGAAAATAATGACCACTGGGCCCATTTAGTCTGCCCATTTTTAGTTATGATCACTTTTGCTGTAGACCCAACTTGACCTACAGTACTGTGTCTTCCACCTTCCACCCCATCTTTACTCCTATGATTCCTTTGTGCTTGTCCCAGGCATTTTTCAAACCCACCACTGGTTTCACCCCCACTGCCTCCCATGAAAGGCTGTTCCAGGAACCCACCACCCTTTCTGTGAAGAACTACTTCTTCGCATCTCTCCCGAATCTACTACCTTCCAGCTTCATATCGCAAACCCCTGTTATACAGCATCTTTTTCTCTGAAACATATCTCCCTCCTGTATCTTATTAACACCCAAGAGGTATTTAAAGGTCTCCATAACATCCCCTCTCCCTCCTCTCCTCCAGGGTGTACATATTGAACTGTTTCAGTCTCTCATCATAGGGATTCTGATCCAGACCTTGCATCATTTTGACAGTGCTTACCTCTCTTCTTGTCGCTTTCTCCTTTTTTCCAGTTGTTCCTCCTTCCACACTTTCCCCCTTTGACTGCTCCTTTTCCCCTTCTTCTTTTGCTAACCCCCTTGCTTCCCTGAATAACTTGCATCCTGGTGGGACTGTCTCCACTTGGGCTCTCCCTAGTCTCTATCTCAACTTGTAGTGGTCCACTTTCTGTCTCCCCTATTTCTTTCATCACCCCCCCAGCTACTTTAAATATCTATTGAAGTGACATTTGAATCATCCATTGAGTACTGTGGCTGCCTCCTGGATGAAAGCAGGCCATCACATTGGTATAGGCTCTTGTCCTTCCAGCTTGGCCCACAGTCCCCAAGGTAGACACACCTCTCCTTCCTGCACCATTTCTTCTACCATTACTTGAAGGCCTTGGTGTGAAGCTCCCTGTCCTTCCACATATAGAGCAACATGTACTCGCCACTCACATTTAAACACATGGGAAACACAGGATCAACTAGATAAATGATCTACCTTTGCTAAAAATGAAATTTACACACAGAGCTGATGGCAATTCATCTTTACATTTAAGGCCATAAAACACCATTATCAAGTTAATGTATTAGCAGCCACAGTGGCTTTGACCAGAGTTTGTTACACTGGGAAAACTTCTGTAAACAGTAACTTGGGGTTCCTCTGACAGAAATTAATTACAAAAAATACTACAGAGAGGTAAATAAGTCAGATGTCGACCTAGGGCACTAAAAAACTGATTCATTTTCATTTCAAATGTGTTTTAAGGTGAGTTATGCATCATGCCATATTAAAGTATCCATGTGAACATAGCAGAGCAGGCTCAGAATGTTCAAACAGTTGACTAGTAGTTTAAAACTGAGGATTCCATTCTGGCCAATGCTGTTCAGGATTCCGGGGAGAAATTAGATATGACTGGTGCGCTGAGGAGTGAAATCAGCTGGCTGTCAACACAGAGGCCAGGATCTGATTGAAATAGAATGATGTTTGAGTGTAAAAGGAGCTGCACTGCTCATTTTTGGGAGATTCAACAAGGAGACTGACCTAAAGGGACCAGTCCTGACAGAGGGAGTCAATCCTATAGAGACCAACAGCCATATGGGTCTTGAACTTGTGAAGGTTGGTAGCTGAAATGGTAATAGACTTGAATGGTTATTACAGAAGGAGACCTTCTGGACCTACATGTCGAATGCCCTTATACCAGATTGGCTCAATATGGAGCTGGACTTCAAACCATACCTTTAAATTAGAATCATAATAACAGAATGTTTTGAATTTTTCAAAAACTCCTCCTGCCCCCAATCTACCTTGACTCTTTTGATTTAATGTTTAAATGTATTTTCCCTTTTTTTTCCTCCCCTGCCTCCCCCTTCTTAATTATAGACTTCTCTAGCACATAGCATACAGCTAGTGTCTTTTGGCACTGTATTCTTAAAATGTTTCTTTTTCTTTTTTTTCCCTACAGAGAGGATAAAGATCAAGCACAGGTGGCTTCTGCTGGGCATTGATTGTTTCTCCCTACTCAGGCTTTACCTGCATCTCCACTGGACTCATTATTAAACCGATATTTTGTCCTTTCTTTCTTTATTATTGATTTGTTTCTGCAATCAGGACTTAATTATTACATACGTACAAATATGATGAGGGTTTGGCTGTAACTGTTGAATTAGTAATAATTTAGAAACCTTTTTATAAAATTAAGTAACTTACGAAAATAAAGAATTTATTTTCTATTTTTTTATTTCTCAATTAATATATGTTTTGCTTTAAATAATGTTATAAGTCCTTATTGGTCTATGTTTTTCTTGCATTTGTAGAACTATTGTTATTCTACCAATTTTGCATAAAGTTAACAAAATGTTAAATGTGAAAGACTATTGTGATATCACTACATATGAAATGTTATTCTGTAATATTGTGATTTGACATTTTGCAAAACATTCTGGGTACAATGTTAAGTAAACACATGTGATGAATTGTGGGGATAAAGGCATAGCTTGATGCACACAACAGTGCCGCCTGAGGAAGTTCTACTGAGTGAAGCACTAGGGCAGCGTATTGTGGTTACACGTGACCTTTTAGTTGATTGAGGTTTGAATCAAATAAACTTATTTTCTTCATTCAGTTTTGTGTGGAATGCATCTGTGCACCTCTCAACTAACTCTACTGTGTAGGTTTCTTTTGGTTTTTGGGTTCTTCAACTATAGGGCTGCACGCCCTCAACCTGCACCACTCCCAAGCCTGTGGTGCAGTTCTCTTTGTTTTGGTTGTTTGTGAGCTTTGAACTTGCAGCTTGGATGACAGCAAGGACAGCCATTTATGGCAGCATGATTTTGCCTAGTTTGGATTTATATTTTGTCAACCTAAGGTGTTGTGGCAAAGAGACTGATGTACTTCATCTCTTTTGCATTTACAATGACAGAAGTCAACAGCTCCAACAGTAGTTCTGAGAGCAATGAGGAACTACCTTCAGTACACCTTTCCTCTATGGAAGATTTACAGATGCGAAAACTTATAGCCAAATCTCACCTTGACATATTGGTGGTAACGGGTTCAGTGAAGAATCACTGGAATCAATCAATCAATCAAAATCAATCAAAATCTTTATTTATTCAGGCGAACATCATTGAGCATAGCTCATTTACAAGATGGACCTGAGTGGTCATAACAAAAAGGTTACAGATTGTATACAAAAACATGATATTGAATAAGCACAAATACAACCATTTATGACTGAGATAGATGTACAAATATTTACATATATACAAGGCAAAGGACAGTAAACCTAAAACCTAATAAAGGAGAGAAAACAAACAGTCTAGTAGGGATAAGGCTTGGATAATGGTACATAGGTGGGCATATATGTACGAGGTTTGATGGGAAAAGGACCAGATGAATGATAGAAGAATAGGGAGGAGCTTTAAAGAGGGGTGGAGGAGAGAGGGGTGTGGGAGGGGTTGGGGGTGTGGGAGGACTAGGCCTTGTGGAAGCAATTGCACGAATCTGGGATTAGGCTGGTATACAGCTTTTTGAAGGATGTAAGAGGAATCAGTGTATCCATTTTCAATGACTTTTGGATAGAGTTCCAGATAAGTGCCAGGGAATAACTGATTGCAGCTCTTCCATACCGGGTTCAGGTGATAGGAATCTTCAGCAGGATCAGTTTGTTGATCCTCAAGGTGTAGGACCTGGATGTGATCCGGTTGAAGCAGTCTGAGATGTAGGAAGGAGTTTGTTTGTCAGAGCTTTGTAGATCCAGATAGCAGCATTTTTTTCTTCTATGTTGCAGGGATGTCCAACTGACTGCATTGTAGAAAGCAATGATGGGTGCTAGAGGAAGGTCAGTAATGAATCTAATAGCTCTATGATACAGGGTGTCTAATTTGTTTAGATGGGAGAGGGAGCAATGACCATAGAAGTCAGCATAATCAATGAGGGACAGGAATGATGCTAGGATTAATCTTTGTTTGGAATCTTTGGTCAGGTAGTGTTTGATCCTATAGAATAGACCAAGTCTTTGTCTTAGCTTTTTTAGGAGCTCTTCAACGTGGGTAGTATAGTCTAGTTTATTGTCTATCCATACTCCTAGGTATTTGAATTTGTCAACATATTCCAGATTTTCACCAAGGATGGTAGAGAGTTGTGGGAGGGTGAATGATGGGATAGTGGAAGAACAATTCTTGGTGGCAAAGAACATAGCTTTGGTTTTCTTGGCATTTAGTAATAATTTCTTTTCTAATAGGTTGTGCTGAAGGAGGAGAATTCAGACTGTAGGAGCTCACAGGCTTTTGATGGTGAGGATTGCTCACATATAGTACAGTATCATCTGCAAAAGGTGGATATTAGAAAGTGAGAGATTGGAATCAATATTGTTGATATAAATGGCAAAAGGATGGGACCCAGGATGGAGCCTTGCGGTACACCTCTTAGGAGTGGTTTAGAGGTAGATAGATCACCTTCATTTTTACCAGTTGTAATCTTCTGGAGAGATAGCATCTGAACCATTTAAGAGAGTGAGTCAAGGCCTATGGAGTTCAGAGAGGAGATTAGAAGATCATGATCCACAGTGTCAAAGGCTTTGCTTAGATCCAGAAACACAGCACAGGTATTATTCTTTTTGTCTAGGGCAGTCTGCCAGTCATTTGTGACTTTTGCTAGTGCAGAGATGGTGCTATGCATAGATCTGAACCCAGATTGAGCTGGATTTAGGAGATTGTTGGTATCAAGGTAGGCAGTTAACTGAGAGTTTACCAGCTTCTCAAGCATCTTGGATAGTACTGGTAAGATGGAGATGGGCCTATAATTATTGAGGTCCATGGGTAACACTCCTTAACTTTAGGGCACCTGTTGTTTAAAGAACTGAATCTAACATATAACATCTGTAATCTTGAACAATACCTGGAGCTTAATATAGCACCGCGTCATCTTAGAATCACAGTAATCACAGTAATCCCTTCCTGGGGCTTTGAGGACATTAAAGATACACCTGGGTGGGAAGTGACAGCGGAGCTCTGTGTCAAGACCTTCATTGAAATTTTAGTGAAGGAAGATTTTTGTGGAGGTAGTATAGTGCAATGGTCTAAGGAGCTGAGCAGCAAATCTGCTGACATCCAGCAGACCAGACCTGGGTTTGAATCCCACAGCTTCCACTTACATACTGTGTGACCTTCAGCAAGTCACTTAACCTCCTTGTGCTCCCAGGTCGCTCCAGTAAAAAAGCTATCAGCTTAGTGTGTAATACCTGGTTAAACAACTAAATAATAAAAAAAAAGATACTTTAATGAATGTACTTAAACAGACAACTGAAGTCGAATTGGTGCTCACAAAGTTCACTGCCAACCTGATCTTTAATTAATTTGATAAAGAGCTTCAAAAGAAACTCAAAAAACTTGAGTAGGAACTCATTAAATGTAAACAAACAAAGCTACTGCACGACCAAAATGATTATAAAGAAGGTCATATCTTAAATTGGACGAGACAGCATTCCTCGGGCAGGGGAGCAGGAGTGAGGAGCAACTCCAGATTCGGGAGATCGAGGACAAGAAGTGGCAGAAAAGTTTAAGGAACAGGCAGCAAAGAAGACCAAACTATACAAACACAGGACGCCACACCTGGTACTTCATCAGGTGACAAAGGATTGTCTTTTTCCTGAGAGGCAGGGGAAAACAAGGCAAAAGAGAAAGCAACATCTCAGGATACAACCAAAAACACAAAAAAAACAAGTTGAGGCATAAGGGGTGACAGGAAGAGGAAAACCAGGACACCCCAAGACATGCAGTGGCAAATAATCTATTTGTCCATAGAAACCTTCACTGAACCATAATTTAAGGTATTAAAATGTGGACTTTCTTTTATGCCAGATACCAAATCTAATAGACTCAACATCATTGTTGACATTGAGGATTTTATGAGAAATTAATATTTGAAAGATTTCTTTAAGAAGGCAAGAATGGATGATCTCACTATGGGTGGTAACATTTTGCTGGATTTAGCAGATGATGGAGACCGTTTAAATCTCCCAACATCACTGTTGGATTTTTCTGAGTCTGATGATTCTATTTCTGAACTCAAGCCAGGCACAAGGGATTGGACATTAATGGATTGGACAAACTTTATTAACATTGAATTATGGTATATGGAACACAATGATTCAGCCACAGGTACACTTACTAATACCAGAATTTATGATACTAATTGGTCAGCATTAATTAATTTTCATAAAAGGTATTTTGTACCAAAGTGTAAGTTTAATTCTATTACAAATAATCAACTCATCTATGTCTTTAAACAGTCTATATTGAGAGAAATTAATGAATTGTTAGACAATGATTCAAGCAGAAAATTTCATAACTTAACAGGAGAGGAAAGGATTGTACTAGCTGGACTGCAAAAAGTGAGGCACTTGGTGTTTAAACCAGCAGACAAGGGCTACAATCTAATAATTATGCCAAGGGATTTTTCCAAAAGTAAAGTTATGGAACTGTTATCTGATCAGGCTAGCTATTTACCCTTACTGTCTGACCCAGGTCCTTCTTATACAGTTGAAACCACTTAATGGGGATGTGCTTAATGGGGTTGTTCGCTTTAAGGGGATGATCCCCCAGGCACCGATTAAGTGGCTATGTAACTAAATGGAAGTATCACGCCTTTAAAAGTGACATAGGGATCCCTTTAATGGGGATGGTTTTGTGGCTGTTTCCTCTGCTGTCCTCTCATTATCTATCATTATCACCTAAGACACTTGACATTTCACACCTAATCAGGTGTGGCTAATCAAATATAATCAGTACATACAACATAAAAAGTCACAAACTGCTAATCGTCATAGACTTTGTCTCTTATTGTTACCTGTGCACATTTATCTGTCCTGTTGGAGTCTAAACAAGTGGCTCTTCCCTTGGCAGACAAAGTGAAGGTTATCGAAGTGCTGCAGGAGCCCGGTGCATCAATGTCCAAATTAACAAAAGTCTGTACTGTTTTTAAATACTTTTTAACATTGTTTCTCAATAAAATAAAGTAACATTATTTAATTTGAGACATACAGCACAAACTCACAAGAGAGCTGAAATCAGTATGTGCTGTTTTAGTGTTAATGTATGTTTCCATTTGTTCCTGATGTTTGTTTGCTGTTTGTCTCTGTATGTTGTGGTTTCCTGATCTTCTGTTATTAGATATGCCCGCTTAAACGGGATGAAAACCCATCCATGGAAGTGTCCCCTTTAAGAGGCTTCAACTGTATAAGGGAACTCTCTCATTTGTTTGATTTAGCACTTCATGAAAAATAAATCATAGAAAAGGAACTAAAGTACTTGTTACCTAATTTTCCAGTCACCCCAGTACTTTACATTTTAGCAGAAGTGCACAAAGACCAATTAACACCCCCAACCCGGAGTATCCTATTATTTCAGGCATTGGCTCATATTACTGAAAATTTATGTCACTTTACTGATAATTTTGTACAAAGGGGTGTACCATTGCTGAAATCATACACAAGGGATTCCATGGACATCTTGAACAAGTTCAGGGACTTTGAATGGAGACCTGATTTCAAATGGCTGACAATTGAGGTACAGTCCCTTTACACTTGCATCAGACACAGTGATGGTATTGAAGCCTGTATGTATTTTTTATAAATGGATTCACTGAAGGGGGAAATGCCAGTGAACTTGATTAGTACAGGTTTAGAATATGCACTTGGGCATAACTACTTTGAGTTTCATTCAACTTTTTGTAATCAGATCTGTGGAACTGCAATGGGGTGTCTTTGGTGCCCTCATTTGCTAACCTGTTCATGGTCAAGTGGGAAGAGGATTTCATCTATTTTTTTATACTCCGTTTCTATGCCTGTTGCCACAGTTCTAGCTCTGGAGGGTGCCCACAGCCCAGTCCCCCCATGTCAGACACATAATAAAATGGCATTGTTTTATTGATGACATTCTGTGTGTCTGGAAGGGCACAGAAACTGAAGCAGAACTTTTTTTTAATGTTATTAACATGAACAATTTAAATTTGTGTTTCACTAATAATATTCATGCTACAGAGATTCATTTTTTTGATAGTACACTAGAGATATCTATTCCTATATCGAAGGTGACAATAAAGGGATTTAGAAAGGTCTCAGCAACTAATAGATACTTATTGGTAAGTAGCAACCATCTGAGGAAACTGAAAGAATCCATCCCATACAGTCAAATCCTACGCTTACGTAGGAATTGTTCTGAGACGGAAGAATTTGATAAACAGGCACTTGAACTTAGAAACATGTTTCTAGAAAGGGGCAATAGCAGGAATATACTGGATGAGGCACTCAATAAAATAAGTCACACTGAGAGAGGTACTTTGCTGATTCCTAAGCCAAAAGAAACAGAACAAGCTGAAAAAAGTTGTTTTAGCATAGAGTTCAACTTCCTGGTGGGTAAAATAGGGAGTACAATACACACATATTGGCTCATATTACAAATGACCCAATACTGGCACTGGCCATAGGGCCAAAACCACTGGTCACTTACATAGAAACATAGAAACATAGAAGTTGACAGCAGATAAGGACCGCAAGGCCCATCCAGTCTGTCCATTTCTTTTTCTACCTTATAAATGTGCCGTCAGCCTTTGCTCTGTCAGTGGCCTATCTATTCATACTCATTTATATTGCTCCCTTATGCCTATCCCATGCCTGTTTGAAGCCCTGCACTGTATTCATAGCCACCACTTCTTGAGGTAGGCCATTCCATGCATCCACCACCCTTTCTGTGAAAAAGAATTTCCTCACATTCCCCCTTAATCAGCCCCCCTCTAATCTCATGCTGTGTCCTCTTGTCCTGCTATTTTTCTTATATTTAAACATGTTAGACTCTTTCACCTTGTTAATGCCCTTAAGGTGTTTGAATGCCTCGATCATATCACCTCTCCCTCCTTTGCTCAAGGGTATACATATTGAGCTCTATTAATCTGTCCTCATATGTCTTCTGATGCAGTCCCTGCACCATTTTGGTTGCCCTTCTCTGGACTGCCTCAATTTGGTTAATGTCCTTGTGAAGGTGTGGCCTCCAATACGCACACAGTACTCCAGATGGGGCCTAACCAGTGTCTTGTAAAGAGGGATTATTACCTCCCTCTTACGACTTGTGATACCCCTACTAATACACCCTAACGCCCCCTAGCCTTACCTACTGCTTTAGAGGTCTGCTTGGATGATTTCAGGTCATCAGTGATGATGATGCCCAAGTCTCTTTCTTCCTTTGTGACTGCTAGCAACTCCCCTCCCAGCCTATAGGTGGCTTCAGGGTTTCTCTTCCCTATGTGCATGATCTTGCACTTCTTTGCATTAAATCCCAGTTGCCACTCTTCGACCATTTTGCTAGTTTATCCAGATCTCTTCTCATTCTGCCCACCCCATCTGGATCATCTACTCTGTTGCAGATCTTGGTGTCATCTGCAAACAGACAAGTCTTACCCTCTAGTCCATCTGCAAGGTCACTAATGAAGATGTTGAAGAGGACTGGCTCCAGGACTGATCCTGAGGTACCCACTTGTGACTTACATCTCTTCTGACTGTATACCATTTACCACCACTCTCTGTTTTCTGTCCATCAACCAGTTTGCCACCCAGTTGGCCAACTTCTGACCCACCGAGCCTACCCAGCTTATTTATCAATCTTCTATGTAGAACAGTGTCAAAGCTTTGCTGAAATCAAGGTAGAGCAACATCAACTGCTCCCCTTGGTCCACCACTCTGGTTACCCAGTCAAGAAATCTATGAGATTAGTTTGACAGGACCTTCCTTTGTAAACCCATGCTGTCTTGGATCCTGTGCCCCTATGGATTCCAGGTGTTGCACTATCCTTTCCTTAGGAGTGCCTCCATAATCTTGCCCACTACTGAGGTAAGACTGACTTGTCTGTAGTTCCCTGCCTCCTTCCTGCTACCATTCTTGTGGAGCGGGATCACATGAGCCCTTCTCCAGTCTTCTGGGACCTCTCCTGTGCTCAGAGACTCACTAAACAGTTCTGCTAATGGCTCTGCTAATTCCACCTTTAGCTCCTTAAGTACCCTGGGATGTATGCCATCAGGTCCCATTGCCTTATCCACCCTGGGCTTAGCAAGCTCTTGTAGGACCCTTTCTTTTGTGAAGGGAGTAGTGCTCACTTCCCTCCCCCCTGTGTCCATGGTGCTGAGCTGTGGGCCCTGCCCTACCTTCTCTTCAGTAAATACTGAGCAAAAGTATTTATTTAGGATAGATGCTTTTACATGGTCCTCCTCCTCACATGCTCCCTTTTCTCCATTAAGCTTAGCAATAGCCCCTCTGGACTTTCTCCTTTCACTAATGTATCTATAGAAAGTCTTGTCACCTTCTTTTACTGTTCATGCTAGTGTTTCCTCAGTTTGGGACTTTGCCTAGCTTAATGCCTTCCCTGCTTCCCTTAGGGCAGTTTGGTATGCCTCCCTATCTTCATCCCGCTGTGTTCCCTTATATTTCCTGAAGGCCAGCCTTTTGGCTCTGACCTTTTCTGCTACTGTATTTGAGAACAAAGTGGTTTCCTTCTTCTTTTGCACTTCCTTTCTGTCTAACACAATGGGATGTTGCTTCAAGTATTGCCTCCATAATGCTTGCCTTTTGCCTATACCCCCTCACCTGTGTTTCTTTTGCCAGGGCTAGCTTAACTCTGTTGGCCATCTTATCAAAGTCAGCTCCTCTGAAGTCCCATATTTTTGCCTTGGAATGGGATGATTTAGATTTAGTAGCCAAATTGAACCATACCATGTGATGGTCACTGGCCCCAGGTGACCTTCACCTGGAGATCTGTGATCCCTTCCTGTTAGTCAGTATTAGATCTAGGATAGCCCTGTCTCTTGTGGGTTGTTGTACCAGTTGTTTGAGGCCCTCCCCCTGCAGGGAATCCACTATGTGTCTAGTTCTGGCAGATGTTCCTGCTGGTATTGACCAATCTGTATCCGGCATGTTGAAGTCTCCCATTATCAGAACCTCCCCAAAAAAGAGTAGCAACTTTAAAAGACAAACCGGTTAGGAGTGATTTTCTAAGTAAGGCACCTATTTGTACTTACTGCAAAGACTCCACTGTCCTCTGCTCTTCAGTATGAAAATCTTTATTTATTACAATTTAAAAGAATCACCATAGCATATGGAGTAAAAACAGTCAGAACCCTGACCGGTTTTGTCACTCAGACATCATCAGGGGCATGAGTTAGCCCTTCATCACACACCACTTATAAATCCAAACTTTAAAGTGACAGTGCATACAATTCATTTGTGTATTAAGTGCAATAGTGCTCAGTTCCCAAAAAAATTAAACATCATTATATGTTCTGTGTAGATAAATAACACATTAATCTTGTTGCAATTAAGTGTAAAGTAATGGATGAATGAAACCAGTGCAGCTTAGAAAAAATTAAAATGATGAACTAATTAATTCATTCAAGTTTAAAACGAAGGCAGTCATCATCACAAGCAATATGTTCACAGGAATTATATCGACTCCTGAGTACCCAAGGCTGCCCATACCAGAGAAGGTTCCATGCTTGTAACAAGACCTGTAAAGGGACAAACAGATACACATGATGTAAGCAAACTGAGGTCAAAAATTCAAGAAGGACATCTATAAGGCAATGTCATATTATGTTATATCACACTAATAGCTGCTATTGTATTCAATTATACAAAAACATTCCAGCATAAATTCTATTGAAAAACAATCAGAAATATACTGCAGGGCTAATGTTAGGGAGGAAAAGAAAGAAAGGGAGAAGGGGGGAGTGGAAAAAAGGAAAGAAATAGTAGGGGCATAATTATGTAGGGAGGGCTCTATTTTCTTCTAATAGTACAGGGCATTAATTCAATTTTATCCTTTAAACCTGGAGAATGTAAAGAGTCCAAGGTAAAAATCCAAACGTACTCTCTCTCAAGAAGTTTATCATTCAGGTTCCCACCCCTCAGGCCCAATCTTACCACTTCAAGTCCACAGAATTTGAGAGTGTGTTTCACAGCTCTATTTCTGGTAACCCTGCAGTGGTTTGCCAGTGCACTTCTAGCATCATTGCAATCTATAGATCTAAAATGCTCCCCAATCCTTATTTTGAGGGCCCTTGTGGTTTTGCCTACGTATTAGGCTCCACACTGACGTGGCCATGTATACTACATTCTCTGTGCAGCAATTGAAAAAATCCCTGATTTTGTAACTTCTCTTGCTGCTACAAAATGTGAACGTTGTGCTTTTCGGTACTGAGTTACAATAATTACAATTGCCACATTAGTGCATGCCATTAGGGAGGGGAGGTCTTACTCTCTACTAATGTGTTACAACCTTGATAGCTGTGTACAAGTTTGTCCCTAAGGTTTGTGCTGCTCCAGTACACCATATGTGATTTCACCTTTGTTACCTCAGCCAGGAGGGGGTCACCCTCCAAAATGTTCCAGTTGGACACAATAATATCCCTAATGGCACTAGAATGTCTAGAGTATGTAGTAACAAAATTCAGCCTGGGTGTGTCTGTCCGTCTTGGCTTCACTCTGAACAGTTCATCCCTGTCAATATTACAAGCTTCCTTAAATGCCTTGTCAGCTGTTTGACTTGGGTACCCCCTGCTTACAAATCTGGTAACCATATTAGACCCATTAGTAATAAAATCCACATCATCGATGCAGTTTCTGTGTGATCTCAGCACTTGAGCCTTGGGAATATTAGATACTACTGTATATGGCATGGATGGCAACTGGTGGCCTGCAGCAGAAAATTCCTATCAGTCTCCTTTCTGAACAAATTGGTTTGCAAAGTACCAGCATCCCTTTTGATTATCATGATATCCTGAAAGGAGACACGATCAGGAGCACACTGTAAAGAAAATCTCAAATTAGGATTGCTGCCTTCCAAATATGTAACAAAAGCCTTTAACTCATCCAGTGAGCCACGCCACACCATAAATATGTTATCTATGAAACGACACCAGATATCAATCTTATGGTAAAAAAGGTTGTTCTTGCAGTCATAGACAATTCTTTTAACCCAAAGCCCCAAATAGAGATTTGCTAATTTGGGGCAAAGGTCACCCCCATTGTTGTCCCCTTGAGCTGCAGATAATGGGAATTCTGAAACAAGAAATGTTTTTTAGTGCGCACATGTTTAGAGCTTTCAAGAAGAAAATTTCTCATACCCACACCAATGGATGCAACCAGATGTCCAGAACCTCCAAACCCCCATCATAAGGAATGTTAGTGCATAAAAACACTACATCCAGTGACACCAACTACCTTTGTGGTTCTATTTGCTGCTTCTCTAGAACTTCTAACATCTGGCTGGTGTCACGTATGTATGAAGGAAGTGAAGTGACATATTTTTTTGATATGGGCATCCACATATTGGGACAAAGGTTCGATCAAGAAACCAATACCTGCAACAATTGGTCACCCTGGGGGTTCAAACAAGTTTTTATGGACCTTAGGTAAGAAGGACAGTACATTTCCAGGATCAGGACCAGGGGCATTTTTATGGCAAATGATACTTTTTTGCTCTGACACATATTTCTGGGGACAAACAGTTTCACATCAGTTTCAACACACCTCAGCAGTTGGAAATATGTTGGAAAAAATATCAGCAACTAAGGAACACTCCTGCCAGGATACCTTTCATGGCTATCCCTCTAATGAAACCAACAGTCAAACATATTATTATCTTGGTGCTGAGGGTTGAGGTGCTGAATGCCACAACTTGTACTACACAGGTGACCCAGGTTTGGGAATGGACTCGGGTCACCAAGGGTTGGATGAGGGAGGAGAGGATTGAGTGTCCCAATGGATGCTGTCCTCCTCCTCCTGGGTGGGCTACCAGGGTGCTTACAGCACCCATCATGCCTAAAGCTGGTGGAAGCATGAGCAATAGGGGCACATGGCTCTCTGGAGTCGGAGGGGGAGGATGCTGTGGGTGCTTGGCAATGGTGTGCATCAGCATGTCATCTGTCTGGATGAATGTCTTCTGCACTGGCGTCCTTGTGAGGATCGGGAGTAAATGGGGAAAAATGCATACACCCCTGGCCTCATGAGCACTATGAAACTGGGGTGGGGGAGAGAAGCCTTCATAAGACCTGGTGGATGGAGTAGGAGGGGGTACTAGGCCCCTTCTGAAGCCCAGGAGGTGGGCAAGTAAAAAAAAAATATTACCATCTTATTTCAAAATTAAAGTGTCCATATATTGGACATTTTATATTGGGTCAAGCAATGTGCTGACATCATAGATAGACTCGTCCCAATATTAGACTGGCCATGACCGTGGCTTCTGTTTCTACCTTGGACAACCAAAGACTTGCCATAGCTATGGGTCCTTGTCCCACCTGACCAGTGTCTGTGACACTGTAGTGTGTAACTTCTGCCTACAAACTGGACGTACTAGCATGTTTTGCGAAAACCCAGTAAAATGGAACCTGTGCAACAAAATGGGTCATCTCTATATGCAATGCCCATCGGCAGTCCACAATAAAGGTTGCTTTTATGACCCGGCAGACATGGTACACAAGGCTCAAACAAGACAAACAAAGGAACACTCATCTTCCTTTATGAATCAGCCACCTCAGAATGGGCAGCCCGACTCAGGGGCCCACTCTGCTACACCTGTACCAGATGAGGCAGCTGATCATGGAACTACAGATCTGCAGGAGGAATCCCTAAGGAAAGAAGATGACCAGAACCCAATCCTGGAAGAGCAGCCGTCACTGCCACCATCTGACTTGTATGCTACTTCAATGGCTACAGTCCATGAACAGGCCGCAGTGATGCCCCCCACCACAAAAACAACAACCTCAGGAGGATTTTCGAGCTGTTAAAGGCAAGTGAAGATTCACAAGGAGTACTCCTATGTTCAAATTGCCAAAAACACACAATGTAGAATTGTACAACACCTTTATGGCCTTACAGAGACAGACCAAAGCAGAGGATGGTGACTCAGAAGCCTCTTCAGTGGCATCCTCCCAAGAGGACCAGTCTGACATGGAAGTGGATGTTACAAAGTTGATGAAAGCCCAGAAGAAAACCAGGAAGAAACTACATTAAAGTCATGATATTTACTTCTGACTAGCACCATGGACATTTGATCCTTTGGTAATATTAACATTTTATCTTTGAATGTTAATAGTATTAAGAACCATAACAGACGGAATGTGCCATTTTCTGCTTTAAGCCTTGTTAAGGCTCAGGAGATCCTATTACAGGATACTAGATTAAGGACTATTGCTGATATCCATCAGGCTCATAAAACATGGTGATGGGGTCCCTCTATATGGTCATTGGGGAAAGATCTCTGTTCAGGAGTGGGGATTTTGTTTAAATCTTGCCAGGTACATTTCATAAAGGTATTGGATACTGAACCTGGGTGGGCACTTTTTGTGGATATCCAGGGTCAGGGACAACTACTTCGGGTGGGAGTAGTTTACACACCTCAGATCAAACATACTATGGTGGCTGTTTTTTGGCAGCTCCAGCTCTACCTTCATATGACTAGAAAGGTCATCGTGGGAGGGGATTTCAATTGCCCATTGCGACTAGGAGATAAAACTGGTGTGACTGCCAAATTATTTTTTGACACAAATGTACTGACACAAATGATGTCAGTAGCTAGAATGCAGGATGCATATAGGACCATGCACAAGACAGTGGGTTATACTTATATAGATGCTGTCAGCAGATAAGGGCCAGCAGGCCTATCTAATCTGCTCTTTTATGCTACCTGACGAAGCAGTCAGTGACCCTATCTGGTCACCGGCTTTAGATTTTTCTTCCCATCTCTAATATTGCTTTATTCCTGTCCCATGCTTGTTTGAGGCCTGCCACCATACAGGTGGCCACCACTTCCTGGGGTAGGTTATTCCATGCATCCATCACCGTCCCCGTAAAAGAGAACTTCCCAACATTACCTCTTATGTGGCCACCCATCAGTCTCATATCATGTCCTCTTGTTCTGGCACTACTTTAAAACTGGAATATATTGTCCCCTACCAACTTGTTCATGCCCTTGAAGTATTTGAATGTTTCTGTCATGTGACCTCTTTCCCTCCTTTGCTGCAGTGTGTACAAATTGAGGTCTCAGACTCTTTCCTCGTAAGGCTTATGATGTAGCTCCTTCACCATGTTGGTTACCCTCCTCTTCACAGTCTCTGTTTTGTCAATGTCCGTATGAAGATGTGACCTCCAGAACTGGACACAGTACCCAAGGTGAGGCCTCACCAGGTTTCTGTACAGTGGAACTATCACCTCCCTCCTTTGTCTTGTGATTACCATTCCAATACACCCCAACATCCCAGTGGCCTTCCCCACCATCATGGTCGTCTGCCTAGCGGCCTTCAGGTCATCTGAGATTATGACTCCCAATTCCCTCTCTTCCTTAGTAAGTACCAACAGCTCTCCCCCAGCCTGTAGCTTTCTCCAGAGTTCCTGCTCCCCATGTACATGATTTTGCATTTCTTTGCATTAAACCTTAGTTGCCACGCATCTGACCCTCTCTCCAGCTGTTCCAGGTCCTTTCTTATTGTTTTCACCCTTTCCGGGGTCTCCACCCTGTTGCAGATCTTGGTGTCATCTGCAAACAGGTAAACCTTTCCCTCTAGCCGATCTGCAATGTCACTGATGAAGACATTGAAGAGGGATGGCCCCAGAACTGACCCATGAGGTACCCCACTGGACACCTCCCTTTCCTCTGATTGGGTTCTGTTTACCACTACCCTCTTTTTTCGGTCCTTTAACCAATTTACAATCCAGTTTACCACCTTGTGTCCCGTCCCCAAGCTTCCTAGCTTGCTGACTAGTCTCCTATGTGGGACAGTATCAAAGGCTTCATTGAAATCTAGGTAGGCAATGTCAACAACCCCCCCCCCCCCTTGGTCTACTGCCTTTGTCACACAATCAAAAAAATCTATTAGATTAGTTCAACAGGACCATCCTGCAGTAAACCCATGTTACCTGGGATCCAACATACCCATGACTTCTAGATACTCCACGATTCTTTCCTTGAGGAGTGTCTCCATTATCGTTCCTACTACAGAGTTTAGACTAACTGGTCTGTAGTTCCCTGCATCATCTTTACTATCGCTCTTGTGAAGAGGGACAACATTTGCCCTTCTCCAGTCCTCTGGGACCACTCCAGTGTCTAGGGACTCATTGAACAGGACTGCCAGAGGGGCTGCCAGTTCAATTCTCAGTTCCCTTAATACCCTGAGATGTAGGCAATCTGGACCCATGGCTTTGTCCACCTTCAGCGTTGGAGACTTTTCTAGGACTCTTTCTTCTGTGAAGAAACCGGAGTTTATCTCATTTTCCTCTGTTCCTTTTGAATTCTAGCTGTGGGCCCTGCCCATGCACTTCCACAGTGAAGAATGAACAGAAATATTCATTCAGGAAATCTGCTTTCCCCCCGTTTCCCTCCATTATCTGTCCCCTGGCTCCTCAAAGCTTAGATACTCTCCCCTTTGCTTCCTTCTCTTGCTAATGTACCTGAAGAATGTCTTATCTCCCTTTGTAACAGACTGAGCTATTCATTCCTCAGTTTGCACTTTAGCACTTCTCACTTATTTTCCTGCCACTCTCAGGCACTTCTGGTACATTTCCCTGTCCTTGTCTTTTTGTATCTCCTTACACTTCCTGAAGACTAGCCTCTTGGCCCTTACCTTTTCAGTCACCCCCCTCCCTGAGAGCCAAAGTGGTTTTCTTCTCATTTTCCCCTTGTGTATTGACCTAACACATTGTTTCGTTACCTCCTCTACGGCCTCCTTGATGTGTGCCCATTTCTCCTCAATGTCCCCCATCCCCCTTTTTCCACTGTTTCCCTAAGCTGAAGTCTCATCCTGGTAAAGCCTGTGCTTTTGAAATCTAAGACTCTTGTCTTAGTATGGGTTGACTGAGTCCCTGTGTCCACCTTGAACCACAACATATGGTGGTCACTGGACTCTAGCTGACCTTCCACCTTAAGCCCTGTTATCCTGTCTCCATTGGTCAGTACCAGATCTAGGATTGCCCAGTCTCTGGTATGTCCCTGCACCAGTTGCTTAAGTCCAGCCCCCTCAAGGGAGTCAACAAAGTCCCATGCCCTGGCTGAGGCCCCTGCTGGGATGAACCAGTCTATTTCCAGCATGTTAAAGTCTCCCATCAGCAGTACTTCCCCCTTTTCTGCCATGTCATACATGTTTTCCAGCAGCAGTTTGCCAGTTTATTCTGCCTGAGCTAGGAGTCTATAAATGACCCCTGTGTGAATGGCTGTTCCATTGCTTGGCCCAAGGGTGACCCAAACTTCCTCCAGTTGCTCATGCCTGTTCTGAATTTCTGTTGCCTTGATGCTTTCTTTGACGTAGAGGACAACCCCCTCCCCTTTTACCTTCCCTGTCTTTTCTGAACAGGGCATAACCCAGTACCCTTATGTCCCAGCTGTGGGTCCTGGTGAACCATGTTTTGGTTATGGTCACTATGTCCAGTTCAGCCTCCATCATTACAGCCATCAAGTCTGGGACCTTGTTCCCCAGACTGCGGGCATTCATGTGCATGACTTTCCATGGAAAGTGGCATCCTCTCAGCTCATCATTGTGTTTAGCCCCTTGTTTCATCCTACTATTTCTGGCATACTCTATGTGTGCTTCACTTTTACTGCCTTTCTTAATGATGATATCATCTGGACCTGGGTACAGCCTTTTCTGTCCTGTGATACTGGTTAATCTGACCCAGGCACAACATCCTGATTCTGCTTGGTGTGCCCTAACCTGTGGGGGAGGGCTGTCTGTATCTCCCCACTTCTGATAGCTCCCCCCAGTGGCTAGTTTAAATGCTTGCTCAGAAAGCAAGTAAATGACTCAATGAGGAAAGACATTCCCTCCATGGAAGGATGCAGATCATCTGTCTTGTATAGGTGTGCATCATCCCCGGTGGTACCCCAGTCCCCAATGTAGCCAAAGCTGTTTTTCACAAACCAGTCCTTCAACGACTTGTTGAAGCTATTGATGAATTGATTTCTTTCCCCCCCTTCCCCTGACTAGTAGTACTTCTGAGAATGTAACAGAGTTAACTACCTGACCTAGGCACCTACCCAAATCACTAAAATCTTCCTGAACCTTCTCCAAGCTAGCCCTGTCTTTGACTAGTTAATTTGCCCCAGATGGAAAATAACATCCAGCCCTCCTACCCCCAGCCACAGCCTTAACAATCCTGAGGATCTGCTCCCTTCCCTCTTAGCTGTGCCTCCAGAGAGACATTTTACCTCCCTCTCCATCTTTATTTCTGACCCCAGCTCCATACCCCAAACCATCAAGTCCTCACCAGGAGAAGCTTCCTCCTCCTCCCCTGGGTTTTTCTGGCCCATTCCCTGAGCCCTCCACCTGGTGGGCCTGCCCATCGCCCCTGGTCTCAACTTTGAGTTCCCTTTCAGGGCTCTCCCTCTCCTTGAGAACATCATATTTGTTCTCTAGTTGGACCGGGTGGGGGATGTGCTTGAGCTCCACCTTCCTCAATCTCCCCCGAACCCACTGTAGTCCATCCAGATCTCTGTCTTGGCAACTTCCATGGCAGTGTCTGGCAGTGCCTGATGGTATGGTGGACCATGGGTAGGAGCAAAGGTTTCTAGTACTCGAAGATGCCACCAGACTGGGCATGTTATGAACTATCTGTGAGTTGCTCCATGGCTTTTATGTGCTTTTTATGTGTTTGGAGTTATTTTATAGTATTTTATGATGTTATAGCGAAGGGGCTTAAATGCCGAAATTCCAACTGATTTTTAATAAGTTTTACTGACTCTTACTTATTTTGACCACTTTTCTTGCTGAACCCGAGTGTCCCTTTGCAGTTTGGATGTAGCTTTCCCTGCAGCTGTGAATACGTTGGAAGTGCGCCGTAATTACTCTGAACTGGAGAACGGTGAGTGGACTGAATCGTGCTGCAACTATTTTGAATTGGAAAACGGAGAATGTTCTGAATTTATTGGAGGGTTCTACGTGATTTTATCTGACTCATGGAACGGTATCTGGTTTATATGTTTTTTTGTTCATGTTCCAGGATGTGGTGATCTGGAAACAGATTTTACCTGCTGGGTTGACTTTTTCTGTAGAAAGGTACTGTGTACGCAGTGAACAGCAGGGTAAATTGGAGTATGCCCTTAGACTAACTGTATTTACTACAACCTAGTTATTATGTTGATTGGCTTCTTTCATTGGATTTAGGGGTTGTCATTGACTCTATTTAGGACTTAGTGGAGTCGCCCGATTAGTCTGGTGGTGGGTGCGGTGGTTGTAGTGGCATGGGGTTCTGTTTGGTATCAGGAACTGAGCCCTAGGGTTCTCTAGGGTCCTATCGATTGGTGGGCATTATTAGGGGATCCTGTGGTAGCTGCTGCAGCCATCAATCATCCCTTGGGTTAGTTCTTTGGGCTGCTAAGGTCCCAGAGTTGTGTCTGACCCTGAAGAGGAGTTTTGAAACTTTTGCCTTTGTCCCTGCTTCTGCTATACCTCTGTTTTGAGTGTTCAACCCAATCTTCTGACAGTGAGAGTGTCCAAACAGTAAGGGTTGGATACTGAAGAGGTTTCTAAGAAGTATTTCATTTTTTGAATTCGAGTCTCCTGCTTCCCTTCTATATGTTTGGATTTATTGTTTTTTAAAATTCTTCCTTTCTCCGGTAGTGAGAGTACTTGGAGCCTGGAATTTGGGGGGGGAGGGGGGTTCTTTTTGTGTTATTATTTTGGGAACTTATTTATTTAACTACATCTATCTACCTTGGGAGATGAGAGTTCCCGAGAGGGGTTGTCCTTCTCCGATTGGTGGTGAGAGGATCTCTGGACTTGGACATGTCTGTTAAGTGGGTCTAGGTTTTATTATTTTGTTGTTTATACTAAGTGTGGTTATTGACATATTTAGTTTTTTATTTGGGGGAAGTTTATATTGTGGGATTTAATAGGATTGTGTATTGATTTTATTTTGTTTTGGGGTTTTTGTTTTGTTTATAGTTGGTTAGCTCGAGGGGGTTCCTTGTTTTAAAAATGTTTTGGAGTTCTGTATCCATGGCCATGTGCTATTCGTCCTCCACCCTCTGTGCTCTCCACCCCTTTTCTCCTCCCCCACTTCCATTTACAACCTACCTACACTGTAGGGCACTGGGTACTGCGTGGAGGAATCAAGGAGGGGTTTGGTGGTGTAGACAGTGGGGTACGAATGGGGGGACCATCACATCAGGGTTGTGAGATCCAGGAGATGCCCTTGGGGTGAAATGGAACCAGGAATGTGGTTTTCCATGTCTGGTTTCCATATCCAAGGGCTCTACTGATGGCGGTAGGCAGGTAGCTGGAGCTGCCTGAGAAGTTCACCCAACTCAGGCGGTGTTATGCAGTGCTAGGTCTATTAGAAACAAGACTGCAATTATTTAATCTTGTTAAATCAGTAGACCTGGCTTGTATCACCGAGACCTGGCTGGACAAAAATTCTGGCCCCATTTTGGAGGCCGCAATTCCAGCTGGGTACTCAGTGACACATCGCCCGAGATTGGGTTGCAGGGGTGGGGGGGTAGTGGTCTGTTTTAAGTCTGAACTTAACATCACAAATATACCAGTAGGAGACACTGAGTCATTTGAGACTACTGTAGTGGCAAGTGTAGGCTGTAGGATTGTTCTCATTTACCGTCCACCAGGTGATGAGAAATGATTCCTCCAGGAAGTTGCAGACTTCCTCATCGACATGGTGTTTGAGTCACCTAGGCTGATGGTCCTGGGCAACTTTAATGCCTGGGTCGATGACCAACTCTCGCATTTTGGTCAGCACTTCCTCCAGTTGATGACATCTCTGGGCCTCACTCAGGTTGTTTCCGCTGCCACCCATAATCTGGGTCGCTCCCTTGACCTAGTCTTCCTGCTGGGGATTGAGGCCTCCAACTTGGGGGAGGAACCAGTTGGATGGTCTGATTATTACACTGTGGGGTTTAGTTTTAGCACTCCCTCTTCATAGGCCAACCCCTGTAGAGATGATCCGGTTCCACCGTTGGGAGGATATAAATTCTCAAGGCCTAATGGCGGTCCTGGATCTCTCGTCCTTCTCATAGGTAAACAGTGATCCAGAAACCCTCATGGTGGCCTATAATTTGGTCATCACATCAGCTCTGGATGTCATTGCTCCTGTTTGTGTTTGTCCACTCTCCCTTTACCCTCGATCCCCATGGTTTGATGGGACTCTGAGGGAGATGCGGTGACTTGGATGAAGGTTGGAGCACTGCAGGCGGAAGTCCACTCTTGATGCTGACCACCTTAGATTGATGGATCACTAGCAAGTCTATTAATCCAAAATCTCCTGTAAGAAGGCAGAATTCCTGTTCGGGGAGATTGTGGCTGCTCAAAATTGACCAGCTAAGCTGTTCTGAACTGTGGACAGACTGTGCAACCCAGCCTGTCTACAAGTTCAGAAAGCCTTTTCACAAGAAGAATGCACTGAACTTGCTCAATTTTTTGCAAATAAGGTGGCCAACATCAGGGCGGTTTTCCAGCTGGCACTCTCCATGGGTGCTGCAGTGGACCAGCATGGGTCTGTATATCCTGGCCTTTCTTGGAGTACCTTTGGTTGGCTGGCTTTCATGGAAGTCATGCGGATTGTATAGAGTGTGAGCCCTATGTGCTGTAGTTTGGATCCAGGACCTACCTCTCTAATTTTGGGTTGTAGTGATGTTATTGGCCTGGTTCTAGCTCAAATAGACTAGTGTTCCTTGGAGACAGGTGAGTTTCCAAGCTCCCTGATACAGGCGGTGGCAACACCACTCTTGAAGAAAACTTCTCTGGACCCAGATTGTCTAGCTAAATACAGACCAATCTCTAACCTTCCCTTTGTGGGGAAGGTGATTGAGAAGGTAGTGACCACACAGCTGGAAGACCACTTGACCATCCATGCCATCTATGAACCCCTCCAGTCTGGATTTCGAAAGAAGTATAGTACTGAGACAGCACTGGTTCAAGTGCTCAATGATCTCCTGATGGCTAGAGATGGGAGGAACTGTTCTATCTTAGTTCTCCTTGTTCTCTCATTAGCATTTGACACTGTGGACCATGGAGTACTGTTTGACCACCTGAGGTTTATTTGTGGATTGTCGGGTATAGTCCCCAAGTGGTTTACATCGTTCCTCATGGGGAGATCTCAGAGGGTGGTGTCTGGGTTTTTTTCCTTGGCTCTGGTCCCTTTATCATGTGGAGTTCCCCAGGGTTCAGTGCTGTCCCCCATGTTGTTCGCAGTGTATATGCTGCCCCTCTGAGACATTGTAAGAAGGTATGGACTGAGGTTTCACTGCTATGCAGATGATACCCAGCTCTACCTTTCTTTTGCCCCAGACCAGGATAGAGCTGTCTCGGTCTTTAATAACTGCCTTGTTGAAATCCAGGAGTGGATGAATACCAGCTGGTTAAAGCTGAACTCTAAAAAGACCGAGGTATTGGTTGTGGATCCAGGCCACTGGATAGAGAGGTTGGGAGGGGGTTCACCCTTGGGTATATACCTTAGGGGTAAGCCTCTACCTGCCTCTGAACAGGTGCAGAACCTGGGGGTATTTTTTAAGCTGGGTTGACCCTGCATTATCAGGTGTCAGCTGTCGTCAGATCCTCTTTTTACCATCTAAGGAATATCACCAGGATTAAACACCTTGTTCCATCCGGCTACCTTCCTATTCTGATCCATTCCTTTGTGACCTCACGCTTGGACTATTGCAACTCCCTTTACTTAGGGCTATCTGGGGTAGCTATCCACCACCTGCAACTAGTGCAAAACGCTGAGGCACAGCTGTTGACGGGTACCTGTCCTGCCATATTTCTCCCGGGTGCTGCAATGCACTGCACTGGCTGCTTGATTAGTGGTGGATCACCTTTAAGGCTGGTCTTCTGACTTTTAAAGCCCTACATGGACTTGGCCCTGACTACCTGAAAGAGCTCCTGGTCCCCCACTGCCCTGGGTAATCACTCCGCTCAGCCAACAAGGGGTTGCTAGATATTCCAAGGGTATGTTTGAAATCTTCTTTGGCTAGGCATTTAAGCATGCTTCCCCCACCTTCTGGAATTCTCTACCCCATTGGTTATGTGAGCACATGATCGTAGAGGGTTTTGAACAAGCACTTAAAACCTGGCTATGCAGTCAAGCATATGGCACTTGATGGAAATGGTATTTAATTGTGAGAAAGTTTTAAAATGTTCTGTTATCCATTTTAAAATGTCTGTTGACCATGATGTGGTGATATTTTATGATTATGTGACTGTTCTTTTGTTAGGCATCTTGGTTTTGAAAGGCACCATAAAAATAAAGAATATTATTATTATTAATATTATTACTACCTGGTGCCATGGCTTGGAGGGACAGGAAGCGCATCCTTAGGATCACGAGAACAGTTGCATGGGAGTCTGAGCTGGATGTCATTGTTCACCTAGGGCAAATGACTTGGCTCATCATGAGATTAGAGCCATGCAGAAAGACTTTGTAGAGTTGGGGAGGGGCCTAAGACAAGTAGCACACACAGTATCCTTCTCAGAGGTGCTGCCTGTTAGTGGCATGGGTGAGGTGAGGGTACTTTGCACCATGCAGTTTAATGAATGGTTGAAAAAATGGTGTGGAGCACAGGGGTTTGGCTTCATTGGGGACTGGGGTTCCACCTGGAGGGACACCAGCCTATACTGGCAGGATGGTCTGCATCTCTCCAGGAAGGGAACAAGTCTTTTGGGCAATCGGTTTAAATGCTTCATTGGCAAGCTTTTAAACTAGTCAAGGGGGAGGCACTGATAAGCAACTGGAAAATCCCAGCCTCCCCCTACAAAACAGGGTACTAAGTGAAAAAAAGACCAAGGTAGAAAGGTCAGTGGGGGATGCTGCTACAGAAGGTAAAGCCATCAAAAAATGGAGAGTAATGAGTACCAATGCCCGTAGTCTGCGTAATGAGTTTCCTGAATTAGTGGCCTTGATGAAGGAGGAACATCTGGATATTGTGGCAGCCACAGAAACATGTTACACACAGAGCCATGACTGGGATGTAAACATACCAGGATACACTATCTACATGAGGGACAGGGAGGGTTAAAGAGGAGGAGGAGTAGCTCTCTACATAAGGGAAGAAATCAAAGCAACAGAACAAAAGGGTAAACAGGGAGGAGGAGAAGAAGCACTGTGGGTCAATTTGGAGGCAGGAAATGGCACCACAATCCACAAGGGGTTGTATAGAGACCCCCCTGTCAGGGGGAGAAAATGGACAAGGAAATGATAGAAAGTATACTTAGAATGGCAGATAAAGGGGAGATACTGCTAATGGGTGATCTGAATATGCCAGATGTTAACTGGAGTGCAGTTGCAGCAGCCACTTCTAAGAGTGGGGTTATTCTAGATGCCCTACAGGGGGCATGCCTTAGACAACTAGTACTGGAACCCACTCAAGAGGGAGCAATCTTAGACCTGGTTCTCTCAAATGGAGATGGAGAGAGGATCACAGATGTAGAAATGGGTAGCCATCTGGGAACCAGCAACCATCGAACAGTATGGTTCACAATAAACACAGCAATAGAATCAAGCCATACAAAGGCAAAAGTACTGGACTTCAGGAGGGCTGACTTTGCCAAAATGGGTGAGTGCCTAAGGAATGCACTAGCAAATGGGCAGGAAGGAGGGGTGGAAGAACAGTGGGGAATAATAAAAACTGCCATCACAGAGGTAACAAGCCTTTGTGTGAAACAAATAAACAAAACAAAACAATGTAAGAAACCACTATGGTTCTCAAAGGAGGTAGCAGTGAAGGGTTCAAGAGTAAAAGAAAGCATTCAGGAAGTACAAGGAATCACAGAAGGAGCAGGACAGAGAATTGTATCAGTTAAAACAAAAGGAAGCTGGGAAGGCAGTCAGAACAGCAAAGGCCCGAACCGAGGAAAAGATAGCCAACTCAGTTAAGGAAGGGGATAAAACCTTTTTTAGGTACATCAGGGAGCGAAGGAAGACTAAGGGAGGGATAGTGAGGCTTAATAAAGGGGAGGGGGTGTGGGCAGAGGGTGACGGTGAAAAGGCAGTGATTCTAAACAAATATTTTTGCTCAGTATTTACAAATGAAGAGGGGGAGGTACCTAAAACAAACAACAGAAACACTCTGGATACAGAAGTTGATACCAGCCCATTTACAGAAGAAAGGGTTCTGAAAGAACTCTTAAAACTGAAGGTGGACAAAGCAATGGGGCCTGATGGGATTCATCCCAGAATTCTAAAAGAACTAAGGGTAGAACTAGTGACACCACTGACTACCCTCTTTAACAAATCATGGGAGGATGGGGTGGTACCTGAGGACTGGAGGAGGGCAGATGTGATTCCACTTCACAAAAGTGGGAGCAGGGCAGAAGCAGGAAACTACAGACCTGTTAGTTTAACCTCAGTGATAGGGAAAATGATGGAATCACTTCTGAAGGAAAGAATTGTCAAGTACCTAGAGGCCAGAGGGGCACAAGACCCAAGGCAGCATGGATTCACAGCAGGAAGGTCATGCCAAATGAATCTAATAGATTTCTTTGACTGGGTGACCAAAGTAGTAGATCAGGGAGGGGCTGTGGACATGGCCTACCTAGACTTTAGCAAGGCATTTGACTCAGTCCCACACAAAAGACTAATATTCAAGTTTGCCAGCCTGGAGTGGGTCCCAAGATGATAGCCTGGGTAAAGAATTGGCTGGAGAATAGGACACAGAGGGTAATAGTAAATGGTGTCCACTCTGAAAAAAGGGGGGGTTACTAGTGGGGTACCGCAGGGTTCAGTATTGGGACCGGTCCTCTTCAATGTCTTTATAAGTGACATTGCAGAGGGACTGGAAGGAAAAGTATGTCTCTTTGCAGATGACACAAAGATCTGCAACAGAGTTGATGCACAAGGTGGGGTGGAAAGGATGAGAAGGGACTTGGCAAGGTTAGAGAAATTTTTATTTATTTTATTTAGTTTTTGTTTACCGGGTAAGTGCACTAGCCAAATGGTCAAATGTATGGCAGCTTAGATTCATTGCTAAGAAGTGCAAGGTAATGCACCTGGGAAACCAAAACCCAGGGGAAGAGTACACAATGGGGGGTGAGATACTAACAACAACAAAAATGGAAAGGGACCTGGGGGTAGTCATATCAGATGACTTAAAGGTGGGCAAGCAATGTGAGAGGGCAGTAAGGAGGGCTGGGGAGATACTGGGATGCATAGGGAGAGGCAACACCAGTAGAAAACAGGAAGTTGTTATCCCTCTCTACAAACAGCTGGTGAGACCCCATCTGGAGTACTGCATGCAATTCTGGAGACCCAGTCTCCGTAAGGACATAAACAGAATGGAAGCTGTTCAGAGGAGGGCAACTAAAATGGTACAGGGTCTGCACCAGAAGACATATGAAGAGAGACTAAAGGAGCTTAATATGTATAGCCTCAAGCTAAGGAGGGAGAGGGGGGACATGATAGAAACTTTCAAGTACCTCAAGGGAATCAACAAAGTCCAACAGGGTAGCATCTTTCAAAAAAAGAGGCGTGCAAGAACAAGGGGGCACAATTTGAAGATGGGGGGTGGCTCAGAGGTAATGTAAGGAAGTATTTTTCACAGAGAGGGTTGTGGATGCATGGAACAGCCTTCTGGAGGAGGTTGTGGAGTCAAAAACAGTGGTTGAATTCAAGCATGCATGGGACAGTCATAAAGGCAATTCTAGGGGTGGGGTAGAAAGTAGGCTGCTGGTTAACTAGGATCTGCAGCTTATCCATTAGGTAGGGAAATGGGAAGACTGGGTGGGCCAAGCGTTCCTTATCTGCTGTTAAATTCTATGTTTCTATGTATTAAATGGGTACATTGGTTGTCAGGTTGCTATAGCTCAGGGTGTCTAGCAGGACTGCCCTCTGAGCCCATTGCTGTATATATTTTTTTATTAATATTTTGATTCTTAGAATTAATCAGATGCCTGAGGTAAGAGATCTGATACTAACACAGAAGGTTCCACCTATTAAGGTTTCAGCTTATGCTGATGACTTATGCTTATTTTTGGAGGATGATCAATCCTGTACTGAGGCCATGTCTCTCATACAAAATTATTCCATGGTGGCAGAGGCTAAAGTGAACATTGATAAAAGCAAAGCAGTGTGTCTTGGACAGTTCTGCCACCTTGGTTTACAAGATGTTAGTGGGATTCCAACTATATCTGAAGTAGTTCTTTTGGGGATACAATTTGGGTCTCCAGATATGGCCCAGGCAAATTGGAAAGCCAAATTATTAGAAGGTGAAAGAAAGGTGAATTTATGGAAATCTATGCAAATTTCAAAACTGAAGCGAGTCTCATTGGTTAACATTTTTATCCTTCCTTTGTTTTTACATTTGAGTTCCATCTTTCCCCCACCAATGGCGCTGAACACTAAGCTTTATAGTCTCTTTATTCAGGCTGTTTGGGGGAGCAGACTTAACTACATTCGTAGGCAGGTTATGTAATTACTAGTAAATAAGGGAGGTCTGGGCATGATCAGTCCAATACTTTTTTTCACACTATTTTTGGTTGGTAAATCTGGCATCTATGTCACAGCATTCTGATAAAAACTGGGCTGCTTGAATTTCTGTATGGTTTTTAGCAGTTTTCCATTGTGAGAAGCAGAAAATTACATTTTCACACAACATTAAAAAAAAGAGAGGGTCCCAGTATATTTTATTTATTTAAAAGTTTCACCAGTAAGGCATACTGAGCAGACAAACTGCTCAATTCCAGTTGCATCCTGGGGGGAGGGGGAAAGGAGACAGTGCAGATAATACATAGCAATACAGAAAGGAACAGTACATTTTACACATATACAACAGATAATTTGATACAATGCAATAGAAAATTATTTGAGACAAACAATCACAGATGATTACAGCAAATCTGAATATAACATGGCCATATGTCCAAGCCATCAGCATGAACTGAAACCCAAGCCAATGTGAGGTCAGTGTTGACTAAAATCAAACACTAGAAGGTTAGCACACAACAGTTCTAATACACTGACTAGGAAAGCTATGTATTGACATGTTTTGGATTTTTTTTATCATAATGCCAGTACAGTTCTCCAGTGGTATGGACAGGACAGTCTTTGACACATTGCATCAATTAACTGTACTACAGGTACCTAAACATATGTGGGATGTGGTCTGGTGCACATGCCATGGCAGGATATGGGTCCAAGACAACCATAAGCATAAACCATTAGCAGAACAATATTGCCCTAGGGACACCTGTAATTTCATTCTTGAGACACACGATCATTAATATTTCACTTGCCCATACATTATTATTTTTTGGAGTATGCTGGCACATACTTTCCAATGTGCTGCATTTAAGATGATTTCTCATGAGATGCTTATTTTAGGAGTGTATGCAGGGCAAAAAGCCAAGTACCACCCCGGCACTTTAAGAGTGCTTAGTGGGGTTCTGAAACATTATATTTGGCAAGTTCGATGCCAACTAGTTTTGAAAAATAAAATACCTGGTACAGCAGGAATTGATAACATTTGTTAGAAATCAGCTTTCACAAATTTATTCACAAGAAGAATCATATATGAATGTACCATAAAACATCTTAGAACTTTATGGAAGCATGCTCTTAGTTGGCAGAAGTAGATTATTGATTATACTTTTACAATATAGGATTCCTTTCATTGACTTACTGTGTGGGATTTGGGTGTTTTTTGGGGGTTTTCTTTCTCGGGATCAGGGACTGAGTATACAGTATATTCATGTTTTTAGGTGTCCATATCTGCTGAGGAATGATTATACTTTTACACTACAGGATTGCTTGTCATAAAATCAGTGTGTGTGTTTTGGGTGTTTAGATGTTTGGGGTTAGTAAACAATGTATACATTTATGCTATTTTGTCCTTATGTGATGTACAATTTCTTTCAAATAAAAATTCCCCATAGTCTGCAGCAAAGGGCATGTAAACTTCCTGTGCAGTGGATGGAGTCTCCGGAGGAGAGGGAGGAGTAGATGACTGGAGATCACCGCAACGGTATTGGACAACCTGGTGCAATGAACAAATTCTCTTCTACACAGCACACCTTATCTACATCAGATCCTAAACATGGATACTTTGGAGGAGGCAGGTTTAACACAGGCTGAGAAGCAATTGCAGGATGACCTGCTGAAAAAAAGCTAGCATTAGTAGCACAGATGGCAGAAATTGAACACACTTGCTTTTTAGAGAAGACAAAGCTGGAAGATGAGAAGAAAAGAAAATGTCAACTTGAAGCTTCATCCGAATTTCATGAATCAAAATCCTCCAAAGTTTTCTTTTTCGGGTCAAAACAACAGAACACTGATTCAGATCTGGTATTGATGGACAATCCCAATGGCTAATCAAGTATTGGAGTAGAACAATGGCATCCTAAAATAGTGCTGCTAAATGCAGGATGGACTAAATCACCTTCAGAGAATTGGATTCTGGACCCCGACATTCCCATTCCGGGTCCTCAATAGTACTGCCTTCTGCAGATGCAGATACTAGTTCTAAACCCTCGACTTCTAGTGACACACCTGTACCTGTGGATGCAGCCCTAAGGATGGAACCTGAAAAGACTGAAAGCCAGTAGGGAGCAGGTACGATCTCCTAGCCTCCCTTGGAGAACACCTGAGAGGTCTTTTTTGAAGCTTTGACAGATTTAACTCAGAATGTTCCTAATGTACTAATGGCACCTTCAGTTACTGAAGAGCTACGTAGCACCGCTGCAGCTCAGCTCATTATTGCAACTTCCCCTAATGTTACTTATGCCAGCCTTTTGCAAAAAAACCCTTGAACAAGCAAAACACAGGCATGCTGTTCATTTACAGTATCTCGGCAGCATGGAACTCCCATTAGATTGTTTCTATATGGATAAACAGTTAATTATGCAGACTTTGGGTTTTCCCCCATCTGAAGTATCCGCCCTGATACATGCTCCTGGGAGAACACTTTTGATGTTAGTGTTCAAGCTGCCATTTTACTTGGCAGATTCTGGACATTGTAAGCTTCTCAAAAACATGCTCCTTTATGGATCCCCTTCTAGGCAATACCTCTTACCAAACTGACTTTTAAACTGGTTACCATTTTATTTAGAAATGAAGGAGTTAACATTTTCAATATCATATTTTGGTTGGGGAAGAAATGTGATGTGCAGGGCACCCCAGACCCCATTATGGATGGAGAAGGTTTCTGGACTGGGGGTGGAAGGTCCATGTTAAACTCCACCAGGATGACAAGAGTATTCAACATCTACCTAATTGTTTTTATTTAGGGAGAGACAACTGGGTCCTCTTTTACCAGAGTCAGTCTTGCTCCTATAATAAATGTGGCTCCCATTACCATATAAGCAACACTTGTGAGATGTTAAAGTGTATACTGTGTGGTTCTTTGGGACACTTGGGGTTTCACTGTACTTCTACCCATTATGCCATCTTTGTGATGAAGCATGGCATAAGTTTCTGACATACCCCTGGGAAGCACATAGCACTGAAAACCCTGACTGTGGTAAACAGGAATTTTATATTAACAAGGCTGCAAAAATGGCTCTGTTACATTTTGTCCCCTCACCCATATTGGAAATCCACTGTACACCACTGACAGCATTTACAATATTACCTAACTGCAGCTCCAGTGAGCTATAATCATTTCTAATCTATAGGGCACAGGAACCTACCATATAAGAGTAAGGTATCAGGGACATTATTAGTGATTATTACTGTGATCACTGGAAGCATATAAGTAACGTACCAAGAATGCATTTCTGTGTTCTTTGCCTATCTAATGTTTTAATCTTATGAGAGTCACATACTGTATTATACATTCTGCACTGCCATCATGCAGATTTATGCAACACCACATTAATTTTCTGTATTTTGTAAGAACCTTTTGTATTCATTTTTAGCTGACTTTACACATTTTGTATATCTTTAGATACAATCTGGAGCCACGTGACTTTGGTCAGTAGGGCCTGTTTTGTAAAGTGAGGCCCACCAGAATGAAGTGCAGTGTCACAGGTTTACTGCATGACAAAAGGGAATAACTCCCATTGAAACTGTTGTGCTGCTCTTCATCCTGGTGGACTTCACTGTATATCTAATTTACGCATGAAGAACTAGTTTCCACAGTGATTATTTTACTACATAAGCTAATGCATGACATCTTCTCCCTGAGACTGTCTTCATATCCTGGGGTATAGGGGAAACTCTGGCTCACAGTGTCTACTTTGGTAAGGCTCTGATTAGGGCATATGTCAGATTTTGTGTAATAAACCAGTATATTACCATGTCTGCCTTTTGCCTGTTATTTCTTCTCTTTGTTCTTTACCACCAGGAATCTGAGAGGTGATTCACCTCAACATTATGGCACCCATGTGCAGGTGATAGAGTCAACAAAGATTAACATCTCAGCTGGCATTCTAATGGGTAGTAAGTAAGTGTACACCCACGTATTGCCTCGCCCATTCTTTTACTCCATAGCACCCTGAAAAGTCTGACTGCACACTGGCAAGAATGATGCTGTCTTGCCTTGGCCCACAGCAGTTTTGAGTTGTAGGATTGCATGTGTACAGATGCCCAACAGTCTTTTGGTTTAACCACTGTGGATCAATACATGGGGGGGGGGCACCACAGATGGGTTAATTTGAGTTTCCCTATCTTGTCAAATATCTGTGCAGATTTGAGGCTTCATGTCTCAAGTTTTCTTGCCTCCAATGGAGGCTGCACCCCTTATCACAAACTTTGGTAGTGGGGATCTGAACCCAGTACCCAGTGCTGCTACAGACTACACAGACCCACTCTCTAGAGTTTACAGGGTCTGTTGGTTGTGGCACTGTTCCCTGCTTTAAAAGCTTCTCAATTCTGGTTGAATACTGTCCAACTGCAAAATGCAGCTCTAAAAACAGACATGGGCTTGCAGGCTACTGAAATGGCTGACAAGCAACCTGACCTGAAAGGGTTAATGGCTGCAGCACTGTCAGAGGTAACAATCAAGGTTTTGCGGTCATTGTGTAAAATTTCTGGGAAACTGTAGCTGTCAGAACGGAGAAGGGATTCCTTTGACCCTGGTGGTCGTATGTAAGTATCTTATCCAAACATTTTTTCTTTGTTTGTTGTTACATTATACTTATTTTAGCTGGCCAGCTGAAGTCTAATTTATTTCTGTAATGCCTCTTTGACTTCAACTGGACCTGATCAGTCCAAGGTGATCTGTTCAATCTCACACACACACACACACACACACACACACACACACACTGCACAAAATAACTCTCTCTCTCTCCCTCTCTCTCTTCCCCTTTTGGTATATATCTGTGTTTTTGTGAATTCATGTACTTACTCAAGGTTGCTGTGAACTGCTAAAGAGATAATAGCCTTTTGTGTAAGCAAGCTGAATTAAGAACAACAGAGCATGTTTTGCAATGTAAGTTATGGTCTGAAAGCAACAGCTTCTTAACTTATTCTTATCTGTATTTTTAAATGTATTGTTTCACTAGTGTTCCCCAGGCAGGAAAAGTTAAGTCTATTTTTGAGATTGCTTAAGTCATAAAATTTTCTTTGAGTCACTAGAGTCTACTGGTGTTCTGTATTTCAAATGTAAGAATTCTGCATGACTGACAAGGACAATTGGTACAGAATGTTTAAATATGTCACAGAGCATAGGAAGAATGTGCTTTTGTGTTCATGTGAAGATTAACAGAAAGGTTTTGAATGTGAAGAGATATGATGTGATAGGTTGTCACTGTTCATGGTTTTAAGGTGTTTTTCCAAGGCACTGTGTCAGGGACTAGTGACAAATGTTGTGTGTTAACAGTTACAAATGCCTTCATCATACTTCTAATTAAACCAGAAACTCATTTCTAAGACGAATAGTATGCTCATAACAGACGTTTTAAAATGGCCAATAGACTGATTTTGGCTTCCAGCCAGGGACATAGCCCCAATCTACTAGATGTTGCTTCACTCAGAGCTGTTGCAATTGTACTTTACTTTTACAACCTTGGGATAAGACCTTGTTAGTTTGAAAGGAACAGATATGATACATTTTTTTTTATTTTACAAAGTGGTTCAAAGGTGTTTGAGACGTATTCTAGGAAGATTTGGCATTGATTTATTAATGTGTTGGTTCAAGTTAATTACAGTTTACTGATGGATGGGAAGTAGGCAGCACATATCTAA
This sequence comes from Neoceratodus forsteri, assembly GCA_016271365.2. NCBI lineage: Eukaryota > Metazoa > Chordata > Ceratodontiformes > Ceratodontidae > Neoceratodus > Neoceratodus forsteri. The sequence goes on from CM057453.1 coordinate 271,139,680, forward strand.
AATATTTTTACAGTTTTTCTAAGAAAAAATATGGGCACTACGTCAACACTCAATGTTGTGTCAATGTAATCATACATTTTGTGTTAAGCAACTGCCCACTGCCTCAGCCGGCAGCTTCCCTTTATGATCTTTTATCCTTAAAAGACACTTGACTATAATGAAGTGTTTAAGGGCACTGCAGATGCAGCTGGGTTTGAATTCCTGCAGCCATTAATTGCACACTGTGTGACCTTTGGTTCTTCACTTGACCTTCTTGCCCTTCCAAGTGAAACCTGCCTACCACTTCAGGCTTGATGTGTTTTCCTACTAAAGCAACTATTTTTCATTAAACTGCAAGTTTTCTGAGACACACATCAACTGTGAGCCCTGTAATTTTACTTCTTTTTTTATGGCTGCATGGGTGGAGGTCTAAAGATGTTATACCATCACTGTAGGAGAACAGGAGGTTGGTTCCGGAACGTGACCGTGTTCTCCTACAGTGCTGCAGCAACATCATGACAGTGATAACTCTACAGCACCTATCCTCTTTGATGGAGCTCCCCTTCACAGAACTATCTCTCCCTCCCCAGGGCACACTGCTTTGTAGGCTCACTTCCACATTCACTGTGCATGTGTGAGTATCATGCATGTGCAGTGTCGCCACCATCTTTTTAAGGGAGAAACCATCACTGCTCGTCACCACTCTGTGACCTGCTCTGATGTCGCCACCAGTGCTTCAGTGATCTATGAGCCATGATGCTGCCACTCTGATACCTGCACAGGTAAGAGCTTATTGCAGTTGTATCAGCTCTGACTAGAGTTTGTTCTACTGTGCTTGTACTCTGTCCGAGCAACAGAACAGCCGTTTTTCTTCTGGGCTTGGTGCCAGTACTCCAACACTCAACTTTCACTGAGGTTCATTTTCTGCACAGCATCTCAGTAACATTACCACATGATTTCCCCTGCCAAGCAAGACAATCAATGGGGGGACTCAGGTCTTTCAATACCCCAACATCCATAACAAGCTGTGTAATTTGACAGCCTACAGGACAAGAAAGCAAGGTCACTTGCTGTGCAGTTTAAACTGCTAAAGAAATAAAATATCATAACTGTGTTTTCCAGAAATGTGTTTCTATAACACTTACTGTGCCCCACCAGGGGGCAGATCAATTGGTAATGCTATCCCAAACTCCCTTGGGAGATTTTTCCAATCTCTTTGTCTTGTTTAAATGTGTTTTTTGTCTCAGGCCTGACTGTTACCACCTTCTTTTATGTAACATAAAATGTACAGTACATACATAATGCCATGGCATTATTTCAGATTTTGTATAACTCAGCTGAAGTTGTTTTGTAATCTTAAAAACAGGAAGAAATTGACACCTTTCCCTTCCGGTTTTGTACTAATTCTATTTGATTTTCAGGAATTGAGTAATGTGTGACTTGCAGGCTCAGGACCATCTACCCTGCCTAGAGTAGCCAAAGGCATACATCTGTATAAAGCAAATGCAGCAGCATTTTAAAAATCAATGCTAATCTACCACAGAGAAAATAGTCTACAAGACCTTGCTCTTTGTATTGTGATTTGTTTTCTTTTCTTTTTCCATTAGGAAGAAGGGGATACCTCTAGCCCAGGACTGAATCACTAGACATAATACCCACCCCTCCAGAAGGAGGAGGGCAACAAAGCACCTCAGGTAATGGATGATGTAGGCTACTTTTAAATACTGTTACAAATAAATAAAAACATCGGAATACTCTATTGCCCTTATTTCTAATGGCAAATTAGGGACACCCCATCAGAATCTATTCAGCATGCATCTTTTAAGGTGCTGACTGATTAGCAAATACAATTGCAAACACATTTGTGGTTAAATGTCCACACCCCCTACTGTCACTAGAATGTCATTTGACATCTATGCAAGCCTGTTACAGGTAAATTTAGTGGGAATTTATTAATTTGCTGCCTGGCCTCTATGCCAGCATTGGTCAATTCAAAGCACAACCCTTCCACTATTACAATAACCGAGCTGCCTCTTTCACCAAAGAAGGACCTTGGGGGGGCATGCCCCCTTCTAGTGCTACACCTATGGTGGCTGCAAACAACAGAAACAAAAGTCCCTCTGGACCTGACTGAGCCATTGCTGGCAGATCCAGAAATAAAAGAAGTATATAAATATTTCTCCAAAGCCACAGAAAAGACATGTCTACAAATAATCCATTTGTTGCTTACAGTTTGGAAAAGGCCCTATGTACTCTAACACTGTAAACCAGCTCAGCCCCTTTGTTTGTCAAGTGTGATGACCAAACTGATCAACAATATATTTTGTAATATGGAATGAAGTGATATGGTTGGTAGTGGATAATACAGTGGTTAGGGTAGGAAAAGAGTATACTTGTACCTGCAAAGTCCAGACAGTGTTCATTAAAAGGTGCTGCTACAGTCCTGGATGCTGTTATGTGCCTAGGCACACAGTCATAGAAAAACAACAAAATTCAAGCTGAAACTAGGATCTTACTGAGCATTTTAAAAAGAGGAAACCTAAGGAAGATTAACAAGATCCTGGTTTGGATTTGAATTTTGTTGTTTTTGTACACATGTATTACTATAATGAGCATTGTCATTACTCATTATAGCATTTTACAGTGTGATGATCTGCCCTAAGGCAGTGTTGGAGGATGAGCTATAATTGCTTGGTTGCTTCATTAGATAGTTTTACTGTGATATGCCACTACATATTTCTACTTTAGGGTGATTTTCCTTTGTATTGTTCTTTTGTTTTTAGAAGTTAAGTTGCAGCCAATAACATATCCAGATATTTCCTGAAATCTCTGCAATATATCTAGAAAAAATGCTGTCTGCTTGCAGTTTTGCTGTAAGGCCACCAGAGTAACTCTGTCTAAAAATACCACAAACTATCTGGAAATATCTTTTTGTTGCGATAAATGTATGTTGACTGAAATGCTAACGGAGGAAATTAGCCAGCTGCACAAAAGACTAGAAGTCCATAAAGAGATATGTAAACTAGAAACCTTTCTGGGCACAATGGTAGAAAATATTACCATGCAGGAAACTAACAATAAAATAAGTAAACCAAGCAATCTGAGACAGGATCCCAAATTCCTAGCAAATTATGGTGATTTAAAAGGTTGGGAATTAGTCAAAAAGGGATATAAAGAAACAGTTAAAATGGATCTCAAACCCTTACAGGATTTGCTAAGGGCACAAAATAAATTTGATATCCTTATAGAAGATAAACATGATGTTGGAACTGAAACTAGAATAAACCAGGGGGTACTAGCTAAAGAATCACAAAACAAACTATACATAACCCCCTAACACAGAAGGAGATAAAAAGTGCATCATTACATCAGGAATTTGAACAACTGCTTTTGATGGGCAACAGTTATTGGATACTGGGCATGATTTAAGAAGTAACCAACAGTGTATCAATCAACCAAATAAAGACATCCTTATTTTAGGGGACTCCATCACTAGGGGAAGAGATACTATAGTATACGATGGTAGGGGAAAAAAAAACACAGTTGTTAGCACAATCCCCGGAGTCAGATTTTCTGAATTAGATAGACTGTTGGATGGTTTAATGGAGCGGACCCAAAACACAGTGGTTATCCTGCATGTAGGAACAAACAACATAGGGAAAAGCAATATGGTAACAATTCAAAACAACTACAAACATATAGCTGATAGGATATTCAACAAAGGTGGCACACTAATTATATCAGGCATTTTACCAACACATTGAGCAAATTACTATAAGAATGAGGATATATGCATAATTAATAGCTGGCTACAACATTTTTGCAAACTAAAAAAGATTGGCTACATGGATAACTCCACAACATTGCAGAATAGGGCAATCTATAAGCAGGATGGACTGCACTTAAATAAATTTGGAACAAGAATACTGGATAAGAAAATAAACAAAGTCAATAAACTGCATTTAAACTGGAAAGGGGGGAGATGTTCCCTATGACATGATTAATAAAGTTCATGTAGCAACAAAATCTGATAATAGAACACAATGGAATTGAGTATTGTTAAATGCCAGGAGCTTGGTGAACAAACTAGACAAATTTAAATACCTCCTAGACCAAAGGAATATACAAATAGATGTAGTTACTGAAACCTGGTGGGAGGACAAAGACATGTATGGAAAAAATATTATAGGGTATAATCTATAGTCCAAATCTTGACCACATTGGGGGGGTGGTGGTATAGCTATCTATATAAAGAATCAAAAGTGAAGAAATTGTGTTAGAACAAAGCAATGTAGAGATGTCATGGGTTAAACTGTTGCCACCTACAGCTGCTAAAATAAATGTAGGAATTATTTACAGATTTCCCTCAAGCACGTTAGATGCTGACAATATAATACTCAAACATATATCCAACTTAGACCCATGCAGAAAATAACATCTTAATGGGATATTTCAACTTACCAGGGATAAACTGGGTGGACCTGGAAGGACATTCCAGTATAGAAAAAACACTACATCGAGGCTATGGACCATGTTGGATAGGAGCAAAAGGTGCTCCTAGGGACCAGAGGACCGAACATCCTTGATCTCATTCTGACGAACATGGGTAATAGGGTGGGAAATATTGAAGTAAATGGCCCTCTGGGAGTTAGCGACCACTGCTCAGTGTTTTCTCAAATCAAGAAAGTCTCAAACATCAGCACTGGTTTGGGATCCACACAAATGTTAAACTTCAGAAAGGCAGATTTTACGTCCCTGAAGGCAAGCATGGAAAATTGGGACTGGGAGACTGAATTCAGGGGCAAGACTGTGGATGAAACTTGGTGAACACTATTACGTAAAATATTGGCTGATATGGCTACACATATACCTAGTAGGATGAAATATGATAATAAAAAGTGCAAGGGTGGTTTAATGTGAAAGTAAAGAAAATGGTAAATAAGAAAAACAAACTGTTCAAACTAGTCCACAAATCTATTGATTCCCAGGGCATGATGGTATATAGGGAGTTGGCAAGTACAGTAAAGAAAACCATTAAAAAAGTCAAAGCAGATTATGAATTAACACTTGCAAATAAAGTTAAAGATAATCACAAGCTGTTCTTTGCACACATTAATAAGAACAAGCAAGGTCAAAACATCATTGGACCATACACAAACAAAAAGGGCAATGCTACAAGTAGTAAGGAAACAGTTGATATTCAGAATGATTTCTTTTCCTCAATATTTAATTCTACCATCTCGAGTAAACCAAAATTTACAGCTGATAATGTTAAATCCATACCTGGGAAAATAAAAATCTAATTAAAGGATGTTAGGAAGAGGCTTCAGAAAATAAACATAAATAAGTCCCCAGGACCAGATAATATGCATCCCAGAGTCTTGAGAGAGCTATCTGAACAACTAGCACCCCCACTGGCTTACATTTTCCAGTTGTCCTTGGATACCGGGGTAGTGGTACAGTAATGGAGGGAGGCATTGGTGGTGTCTATATTAAAAAAGGGACCCGGGTCCAAACCAGAGAATTTCAAACCAGTAAGTCTTACTTCCATGTAGGGAAAGATTCTTTTTTTTTTTTGAAATTCAACTTTATTGACTTTTCAACTAGAACAGACGTACAAAATAAAACCATACACAGGATAATAAGGGGTACAACACTATAATACAATACAAGATATTCAAATTAACATTCAGAAAAGTCCCCCCCCAGGCATCACCCTTGGCAGTGCTTTTCTTAACAACATACCCTTAAAGGCTGTATAAAGTATATATGGATTCCCATTTTTCTTTGTACAGATGCATACAATTATGTAAGCTTGCAGCCATCTTTTCTACTCGTAAACTGGCTAACAGTTCCTGAAGCCATTCCAGATAAGAGATGGCAGTATCCTCTTTCCAGTGATGAAGCACCAGAGCCTTAAGAGAGGGGGCAATCATGGCCATGTGGAACCTTTGTTGTTTGATCTCAACTCCGGTGAAGTCGCCCAGTAGACAAATTTCCAGGGAAAATACATTTTCTAAGCCCAGAAGGGCATCTGTCCTCTGTTTAATGGTCTCCTAGAGTACTGCAACAGAAGGGAATTCCCAGGTAATGTGATATTGGGTACCCTCTGCTTGACCACAGAGGCTACAAGTTGAAGAAGGGAGTTTATCCATTTTGTGCAACTTCACCGGAGTCAAGTACATGTTTTGAAGGATTGAGTATTTCATGAGCCGCAGTCTAACCTGCATAATGTAGGAATGCCAGGACCTCCATATTTTATTCCAATTAAGGACCCTCCGAGAAAACATATCAGACCAGTGAGGAGAGGCCCCATCCGGATGGGGAAAGACCAAGTCATATAGGGAGATGTATATAAGGGAGGCAGAATGAGGCTGTTGGGACAAAACAGTTAGGGGTTGAACATCTCATCTATTCCTCCCACAATACCCAGTAAAAGCTGTTTTGACATTACTAGATGGTGGACCTGATAGTACTTGAGGTAGCCTCCTGGACCTGCTGGGAATGTCATCACCATGTCCTTGACCAAGAGACAGGAGTCGCCCGCCGCCAACTCTTGAGGACACTTCCCTTTGAGAGATGAGAGCCAAGTCTCCAATAAAGGGACTCCACCAATGCAGAAATTAGGATTCCACAATATTGGTTGCTTTGGATCCCTAATGAGGTTGTATTTCAAGACTTTACACAACTGAAAATGTACCTGCATAGAGGTGATAATTGGAGAACCACTCTATGTTCTGGGGAGGTCCTTGACCCGTGCATGGAGGATAGCCTCCCGAGAGAAGCCACTCAAATCAATTAGCTCCTGTTCAATGGAGAGCCAAGATGGGATGTATGGTAATGTATGTAGAGTCTCTACTGGTCTCAGCCACCTAAGATATTTACTTAAATGACTGTCCCAATAATACTGACCAAAATGAGGAAGCTGTAGACCTCCCTTCTCTTTTTGGGCAGCAAGTTTGTGATAAGCACACCTTGTGGGTTTGCTGCGCCACAAGAAATCTTAGACTATCCCATGTATTTTCCTGAACCAAGCAAGAGGCAGCCAGAGGTTCAACATACTCAGGGGGTAAAATAAACAGGATAAAATATTCATTTTGATCCAACTAATTCTTTCCCAAAGAGATAGAGGCATGTCCTTCCAATGGGTTAAGTCTTCTTGTGTCTTGGAGAGCAAGGAGTCAAGATTTAGTGTCTTCAACTGAGTGGAGTGTCTAGCTAGGAAAATACCTACATACTTAAGGTTGTCTTGGGACCATTGTAAGCCAGCAAGACGGAGTGAAGCCCTATGGGTCCTATTATTCAATTGGAAGACCTGGGTCTTGTCTGGATTAACTTTGTAATTGGAGAGGACACTATTCTCTGAGTTAGCCTCTAGAGCCTCCTGGATAGAACAAGTGGGTTGGGTGAGGTGCAACAGAATGTCGTCCACATAGGCTGAAACTGTTAACATATGGGAACCTATGTCCACTCCATGGATATCAGGATTGGTTCTTAGTCTACATAATAGGGGTTCTAAATACAGATTAAATAGAAGAGGTGATGGGACATCCCTATCAGGTACCAGACTTTAGAGGGAAGGAAGGGAAAATCATGCCATTACAATATATTCTAACACAGTGTGCTGTATATAAAGATCTAACCCAATGAATATACTGGTAAGGGATGCCAAACTTAGCTAAGTCACCAAACATGAAGTCCCAATCTACTCTATCGAAGGCTTTCTCTGCATCCCAATTGTTTAACTAGGTGAGACACACTAAGCTGAAAGCTTGTTTACAGGTGCAACCTGGGAGGAGAGGGACGTTAAGTGACTTGCTCAGGGTCACACAGTATGCAAGTGGGAGCTGTGGGATTCAAACCCAGGTCTTCAGATTTGCAGCTCAGAGCCTTAAACCACTGCGCTATAGTGCCTCGAGGGAGACCAGGACCACTGGGTGGATGGAGTCCCTGGATGCAGAGAAAATGTGAGTCAATTTTCTTAGGTGATCTTGGGATGATCTGCCTGCCATGAAACCTACTTGTTCAGGGCCTATTAGGACAGGAAGCACACGACTCAGTCTGTTGGCTAATAATTTAGCTAGAATCTTGATGTCGTTGTTAATAAGGGAGATAGGTCTGTAACTCATGACTCTATCTTCAGGCTTACCAGGCTTGTGAAGAACCACTATAAGGGCCTCTAGAATGTAAGGATCGGACGGAGTCTCTGAAAGTATAAAAGTGAAATATCTATGCAACCAGAGGACTAACTGGTCCTGCAACTTCTTATAGAAATTGGGGGAAAGTCCGTCCAGTCCTGGGGCCTTATCTAGAGGGAGCTCTCAGCTTGTTGCTCTGATTTCTGCCTCTACGATGGGGGCTATGAGAAGGTTTCTCTCCTCCAATCCCAAGGATGGTAAGGGAAGGGGAGACAGATATGCATCTATCTCTTCAGGGGAAAGGGGTACTACCCTGGCGCTATACAACTCTCTATAGTGTGACTCAAATTCAGATACTATCTCTCTCAGAGTGGTTTTAATGGACCCGTCGGTGTTAGATTTTATGGCCTTTATCAATCTGGCAGATTCTTGCTGCTTTATCCGAAAGACTAATAAGTGGCCAGCTTCCTCTCCCTGGTCTATGTAAGGCAAATAGGATTTAAGAATGGCGTACTCCTCCCTTTCCTTCTACAATTCATGATAGGATTCCCGGAGTTTTATGAGGGAGGCTTTGGTGATGTCATCTCTAGACAGGTGAAGACAACTTTCCAATTGTCTAATTTGTGCCAGCAGGTTAGACATTTGCTCTTCCCTCCTCTTCTTCTTGTTAGAAGCTAATTTGATCAGTTCTCCTCTAAGAGAACATTTCAGTGCACCCCATTCGATGTCTGTCTTCCCCGTGGAAATCAAGTTCTCATTTGTGTACTGGTCAATGATATGTGCTATCTTTTTAACCAGCTCAGAGTCCTTCAAAAGCTGGTTGTTAAGCTTCCACAGGGTATCCTTTTGTTGGGGTGACCCCAAGAAAGCCAGACACCAAACTGGGGAGGGATCCGAGATGACACATGCTTCAATGCCACAGTCCCGGACACCAGGGAGAGCACTCTTGGTCATTAAAAAATAATCTATTCTAGAGGAAGATACATGCACCGGAGAGTGGAACGTGTATACCCTAGAGGATGGGTTATGGGTTCTCCAGGGGCTGCACAATCCCAAGTGATCCACTAAGTCCTGTATGGCCCTTTGAGCAATATCAACCCATGGGATCTACGATATGTTTTATCCAGGTCCGGTGTGAATGGGAGGTTCCAGTCTCCTCCAAGAAACATAGGGAGGTTGGAGAAGGGGGGATAGTATCTGGAGGATCTCAGTAAAAAAACTATGGTGAATCAACATTTGGACCATAAAAACACCCACTAATCAGTTCATGTTGATCGAGGATTCCCCAGATCACCAAATATCAGCCACTAGGGTCACTTAGGGTCTGCAGGCAGCTGAAAGGCAGCTGACATGTAATGAGGAGAGCTGTGTCCTTGTTTTGCATACTGGACCCTGCTGCAAAGGCATGTCCAACATTTTGTCTCCAGAAGACCCCTGATTCAGAGGCCAGCAGGTGAGTCTCTTTAAGGCATATCATGTCCACCTTAAGGTGGCTTAAGTGCCTCAAGATTTGATAACAATTTGTTTTATTTCTGGCCCCTCTCATGTTCCAAGATAAAAGTTTCATCTGATTAGCAATTTTTCACGTGTTCCTCTATAGCCTGAATGAAATACTTGTTCCTGTACCACTATCCATACCCGAGCCCAACCAAGGTGATGCCTTTCAATTCCCTTCCCCATAACTCCCAGTAAGAATACCCTAATTCTAGTCCCCCCACCAAGAATACAGCACAAAACAATTATATATAACACACTGCCCCCCCACCACCTGAGGTGACTCCAGGTGTAATGCAATCTGAGAGCTGTAAGCCCCGGAATGGGTTCCCCCTCTCCAACTCCCAACACAAAACTTTTTGATCGTGATGATAAGACTTACCAAGTCACTGTCCTCCCCCGCCTACTTAACCAGTATTAATGTAACAATACAAACAAATGACTAATTAACATTTCAAACTCCTGAATGGGTGACCGTATAAAAAAGCATGCAGAGTATTCGAGGAAATGCCACTGCTCCCCTCTACTGTCCAGATGTGACATTGCAAGACTGACTCCCAAGTTACTGACAAAAACAGAGCTAGATAATGAAAGACAGTGCTTAGGGTCATTGTATTTGCAGCAAAATGAAAATAAGAAAAGAAGAAAATGGGGAGAACCCCCCCAACATGGAATAAGAAAATGGCAGGCAGTTCAAACAAAAGGACCCTCTTCGAAAACATGGGGAGCTATTTGAGTAACTGATTCCTTGCGCTTAGCTTAGCAGTGTAAATACAATATAATTTTCCATTATCCTAAATGAAGCTGGAAGTGGAGCACTGTTCTGTCACAGCACAGTGGCACAAAAATAAAAGGGAGAAAGGTGAGTTCTCTAGCTCAAAGTCCAGGTCCCATTGATCTCCTTGCTGTTGGACTGAGGTGACAAAAACAGGGATCTATCCCTGAAAAGTCTTACTGGGAGCCATGCAGTACCTTGATTTGGGCTTAGAGACTCATGCCTGTTGCAGCACTATAAAGAAGCCAAGAAAGGGAGACTCTCATAGCATGCTAAGGAAGATTGGTGATCCCAGTTAAATATGAACATAAATCTTAGCTCCCAGTATCCAATAGAAGTGAGAAAAAAGGTACACAAAAACAAAGAAAAAAAACTAGGCAAGGCATTTTCCAGGGGTCAGTCTAGAGGCCAAGGCACCTTTAGCACAGTAGGGTTGTGCACAGGTATGTCCAGTTTCAAAATCGATCTGCGTACCTGAATATTGACACAAGCTGGGTTCCTGGTACTATCTTCAGTGTGGTTTAAACAGGTCGGGGAGTGCAGCTACCAAATCAGACTCTGACATCATGGGATCTGCATAGCTCTTCCACTGGTTTTGGAGGTAGACTTGTAGGCAAGCTGGGTTCATCATTTGAAATTTCATCCTGGCTGGGATCAGCTTGGAAACTATGGGGTGAAATGCTGTGTGCCATTGCCGGACCACAGCAGGCAAATCCTGCACCACCCTGATCTTCCTGTCTGCCCATTTTACCTTCTGGAGCTCCTTTATTTTCATTAGAAAGTGCTGCCTTCTTGGAAATTTAAGAATTTAAAAATTAAGGGACGAGGAGGCGCATCCAGTGGGGGCAGCAGCCATAGAGCTCTGTGGGCATGTTCAATGCATTAACCAGGCCCGAAAGGAGAAGGACCCGCCAGCTTCTGTATTCATTTTTGAATGAACAGCACTGCATTCACCCCTTCCTCCTTCTCAGGCAAACCGATGATCACAGCGTTATTTCACCGACTCCTACCCTCCGGATCCTCTACCTTCACTTCAAGTTTGGCAATCTGCTGCCTGGTAAGGACAAATTTGGGGTCAATTCAGTCCACCTTCCTTTCCAGCAAGATAAGGCGCACTTCGTTATCTCCAGTGTGCTTGGAGATATCTTCGATGGCAGCCACCATAGATTTTACTTTGGAGGTGAGTGATTTGACTTCTTCCCTGAATGGGCGGAATTCTTCGAGGAATCACTCTAGCGTGAGCAGATTAGGGTCCAAGGTAGCTCTTGATCCCTCGCCATCCTTGGCCATGGATTGCAGCCTGGATTTCTTGCTTTGTTTCTCTGGTGTGGGTGGGAGTGTATGTTTGGGTAGTGCTAATCTCATTTCAGCTTCCACTGCACTCCCAACTTGCAGCAAATTAGCAGCTGTACCCTTTGATCAGTCTTTAGGTTCCACTAGGTAGAGTGAAATTGAGTTTATATCAGTAAATTAAGTAGTTTGTTGGTCTGAATAGTGGAGCTCAGCTAGAAGGCTGCTACTCAAACGTCCTCATCACGTGACCCCCTAGCCATAAGGTTCATGTTAGGAAAGATTCTTGAGAATATACTCAAAGACCTTATCATAGCACACTTAGAAGTGTAAAAACTACTGGATCCATCACAACATGGCTTCACCAAATCAAAATCATGTCAGACTAATATGTTAGTCTTTTATGAAAAAACAAGTATGGCTCGTGACCAGGGGGATGCAGTGGATGTGGCTTATTTGAACTTCTCAAAAGCCTTTGACAAACTTCCTCATGAAGAGTTGATGAGGGGTGCTGAAGAAATGCAATTTGGACTTAAGCATTACAAATTGGGTAAATGCATGGCTGACTAACAGAAGACAACGGGTAACTGTTAATGTGGTCCTCTTGGAGTTGGTAGAGGTGACACGTGGGGTGCCCCAGGGTTCTATTCTGGATCCATGCCTTTTTAATATCTATGTGTCTTCATTAAACTATTTTCACCCTAACATCTGGATGACAAAGTTTGCAGATGACTGTAGAATTGGGGCAATAGTAAACACAATTGAGGATGGTGATGCCCTGCAAACTGCCCTAACTGAAATCTATTTATGAACAGTTAAATATAAATTAGAGTTAAATGTGGACAATATTCCATCATGCCCTTTGGTAGGCATAGTTTAAACACAGCATATACTATGGGTAATAAGTATTTGCCAGTTATTGTTGAGGAAAGAGACATAGGGATAACAGTAACAGCGTACCTCCAATTTAGTACACATTGCAACAAGGTAGCAAGGAAGGCAAATCAAAATCTTAACTGTGTTCTACAACACATCAGCAGTAGAGACAAGGAGGTGATGCTCCCTCTGTACCGATCATTGGTTAGGACCCATTTGGAATACAGGGCCCAGGTGTGGTCACCTTATAAAAAGGGAGACATCATTAAATTAGAAAAGATCCAGAAAAAGGTCACAAAAGCAGTCACAGGCTGCAGAGCACTTTCATGTACTGAAAGATTGGAAAAACTAGATTTATTCACCCTCCAGTAAAGAAGAACAATGGGGGACATGTGCATGGTCTATAGCGCACTACAAGATGAGGCCACAGCAAATAGCTATGGGCTGATACAAAGGAATGGAATATACCAATCTAGAGGACATCCACTGCAACTAACGCTGGGGAAGTGGAGATTTCTTAAAAGAAGATCCTGGTTTATTCAAAGGGTGGTCCCCCTGTGAAATAGCCTACCTACAGAAGTGGTTACTAGCAATACAATCGAGCTGTTCAAAAGAAGATTGGTCACTTATATTTTGGATAAATACAAAATGACTTAAAACAATTTTGTCAAGCACACTAAGGATGAAAGTCTAAATGAAGCTTGTGTAACCTATGAAACCTATGAATCTTTACAGCTTAATCACAGAAAGCAGTATGTTATTGTTCTTGATTTGGGTATATTAAATAGTCATGTAATATATGGATAAGCCTCAATAATACTATACTAAGTTATACAAAAATTTCCCAGTAATACATCACTACTCTCAATAATACTATCCTGAAAAGTGATAATACTATCGTTTTTGCTGACAATACGACAGTTCAAAGGTAATTTCCAACTGCAGTATTATCAATGGATCTATATATTACAAAAAATAACTGAAATGTAAGTGTTTTACAAGGCAATAATACCATCTTGATGTTTTGGGGACTTTAGGACCTCTCGAGGTTCGCTCTTGAGGTTCCATGTCCCCAAACCCTCTCAATGGTATTACTGCCTCGTATTACACACTTATCTTTCTGTTATTCTATTTGTAATCATTCATAGGGTATATAAACCAAAATGGAACTGGGGGTTTACTTAAATCTTCCTCAACCCCTCTTCATTTCAAATTAGCTATCCCATGCGCATGCTTGGTGCCTATGTGTAACTTGATAATGTCAAAGGTAAAGCAGTCACGAAGGAGGAAAACAAGCCATGTTTTCCAGTACCACTGATGATAGACACTGTTGATCTCACCTACAGTTTGACAAAGAATGGCATTTATATCTTTAAAAGCAGCAGACAAAATTAAAAAGAAATAAGCATACTATAGCTTTGAGGAATGTGGAATTCCACAGACATTCTGACAAAATGGGAATTCTGTATCTGAAATTCTTTTTTTTTGGTTTTTCAATACATTTTGTGGAATTCTAAAAGTCTTTTAATTTACAGAATCATAGAATCCTGCTTGCAGAAAAAGACCATACAGCCCATCCAATCTGCTCAGAAAAGATAGCCCACCTCCTCCCGCCTTTTTTACCTCCCACCCCTCTGCCCTCTCACTCCTCCCTGGCCTAGTCCCATGTAGTTACCCCATGCTCTCTTGAATTTGTTCACTACCCATTCCAACAACCTGTTCCAAGGGCACTACCCTTTGTAAGAAGTAACAGCCCCTTATACCCCCCCTTCCAGCTTAAAAGCATGGCCTCTGGTGGTTTTGTTTTCGCTCAGCCTTAAGATGCTATCCCCTTTTAACTTATTTATTCCCTTCACATATTTGAAAGTCTCCACCATATCCTCCCTTTCTCTTCTCACCTCCATTGTATACAGACCAAGCTCCTCCAGCCTCTCCCCTTATGGCCTTCCCTGCCTCCCTTGGATCATCATGCTCACCCTTCTTTGGACCCTTTCCAGCTTATCCTTGTCACCCTGCAAGTAGGGCCTCCAAAACTGAACTCCATATCCTAGCTGTAGTCTGACCAGTGTTTTGTAAAGTGGCATGATCACCTCCCTCCTTCTACTTGTGAAGCCCCTCCCAATGCATGTCAACATTGTTGTAGCTTTACCAGCACTGGTTCCTAACCTTTAGAGTGTCAGTGATCCAGATTCCCAGGTCTTTTTCTTGCTTCGTGACCTGCAATGACTCTGTTCCCCAAGGCAGTAATTAGCCCTAGGATTATTCTAGCCTATGTTCATCATTTTGCACTTTTTTGCATTAAATTGTAGTTGCCACTTTTTGGCCCACTCCTTCAGCCTGGCTAGATCCTGCCTTATTTTCTCCACCCCACCTGACGTGTCTACTCTGTTGTAGACTTCGTGTCATCTGCAGACACGCCTTTCCATTTAGACCCTCTGCTAAATTCCCCACGTAAACATTGAACAATATGGGACCAATACTGATCCTTGAGGTAACCCTCTTGTCACCCCTAGCTCTCTGGAGTGCTTCTCATTGACCACCACGCTTTACATCCTCCCTCCCAACCAATCTTCCACCCAATTTGTGAGCTTTGCTCCCACCCCTAAACTGCTCAACTTGCTTACCAACCTTCTAGGGGGACAGAGTCGAATGCCTTCTTGAAATCAAGATAGGCCACATCCACTGCTCCTCCCTGGTCATACACCTCCATTACACCCTCAAAGAATTCAATCAGGTTGATCTGAGATGACCTATCACCTGAGAACCCATGTTGATTGTCATCAGTTAGCCCTTCCTCCTCTAGGTGTCATACCAACCTCTCCTTTATGAGAGCCTCCATTAGCTTGCCTACCACAGAGATGAGACTGACTGGGTGGTAGTTGCTCGGCTCATCCTTTCTCCCTCCCTTGTACAGTGGTACCACCTCCGCCTGCTTCCAGTCTCCAGGACCCTCCCTGATTCAAGGAATAGGTTAAACAGTTTGGCAAGAGGCCCCACCATCTCCTCCCTATATTCCTTAAGTACTCTTGAATGTACTTGATCTGGTCCCATAGCCTTGTTGTTTTTTATTTTTCCCAGCTCCTCCAACACCCTCATCTCCGTGAAGGGACTTGTGTCTGCCTCTTTGTCCACCCTCTCCCTTTTTCTTAATGCAGGCCTTCTTCCTTCTTTCTTGGCTGTGAATACTGATGTGAAATATTCATTGATTAGGGTTGCCTTTTCCTCATCCCCTACCACTATTTTGCCCCCTTCCCTTGAAGTCTTGGAATCCCTTGCCTGTTTTTCCTTCCATCACTCACATACCTAAAAAAAATGTTTGTCTCTCCTTTTCATCTCTCTGGCTATTTTATCCTCTGTAGATGCATTTGCCTTTCTAATTGTCTTTCCCACTTCCCTGAGTTTTTCCTTGTAGACCATCTTTTCCTCTAACCCTTGCAACAGTTTGTAGGCTTTGAACACCTTTTTTTCTCCCTGATGGCCTCCCTAACCCCCATTGTGAACCACAGAGGTTTCCTCACCCTTTTGCTTTTGCTAATTTTGCAGATGCATTGCTCCTTAGTCTTCAGGATTCCACCCTTTATTGCCCCCCCCCACAGCTGTTCTACCTCCTCTAAGTCTTGAATCCCTTCCAGTTCCCTCTGTAGGATGTCTTTCATCTTCCCAAAACTTGCCCTCCTGAAGTTAAGCACCTTGGTGGTTGACCTACCTAGCTCTGACCCTGTCTGGATGGAGAATCTGACCATCCGGTGGTCACTGATTCCCAAGTTTTCCCCCTCCACTACCCACCATGCTGTCCCCATTGGTTAAGACCACATCCAGTGTAGCCTAATCCTAGTAGGTTCATTTACTAGCTGGTTTAGGAATGCATCCTGTATGGATTGTAGTAAGTCCCTGCTTTTATTGGATGTGGCCAATGGAACTTGCCAGTCCACATCAGGTAGGTTCAGGTCTCCAATCACTAGGATCTCCCCTTTACTGGCCTTTTCCTGTATGTCTCTAGCCATTTCTTTATCCACTTCCACACCCTAATGTGGTGGTCTGTAGATCACCCCTATCCTTATTGTCCCTCCCTCCCTCCCTCCCTCTTGTCCAAGGTGACCCAAAGGATCTCGGCAGATCCCTTTTGCTCTTTACCCTCCACTGCTCTTATCCCCTTCCTCACATACAGGGCTACCCCCCACCTTTTTTTCTGTGTCTTTCCCTCCTGAAAATACTATACCCTTGCAGCTCTACTTCCCAATTCAATTCAATTCAATTTATTTGTAAAAAGGCGCTATTCCAAGAGATCATAGCACCTCTACATTAAAATTCAATAAATAACTATTCAACCATAATACAACAATAAAAACACAGCAATAGTTACAATCTGGAAAGGCAAGTCCAAACAAATACATTTTTAAAACGGTTTTAAAGCCCTCCACAGTCAGGCATTCTCATCTCCAATGAGGTAGAGAGTTCCACAGGGTAGGGGCCATGAATTTGAAAGCACGAGCCCTAAATGTCTTCCAGTGAACCCTGGGAACCTCTAGCAATCCCTCATTGGTGGAGTGGAGCAGTTAGAGGGGGTAGTAGGGGTGAAGGAGCTTTTGCAGGTAGCTCGGATCCTGTCTGTGTAGGGCTATGGCAATCCATCCTCCAAGTTTCTGTTTTTACGATTAGGTCCGGGTCATCCACTCCCACCACCACCTCCAGATCTGCTATTTGATTCCCTAGACTCCTGGCGTTGGCAAGTATACCCTTCCATCCCCTCACCCGTATGATCCCCTTCCCTCCTGCTGTCCCTTGTTGTTCCCATTGGGGGTGTGCAAGCTATGTTGTCTCTGCTAGGTTGAGAGTCACCTTCCCACCTAGTGCCGCACTCTCCCCTGTCTAGTTTAAATTTAAGTCAACCCCCAGTCTCTCATCAATATACCCTTGCAGTTTCACTCTTAGCAATCTAGCCCTTGTGTCACGTATATGTAACCTGTCCCTTGTGTACAGGTGCTCATCCACCCATGTATCCCCCCCAGTATGCTCAGGCATGCAAAGCCTCCTCCCCACACCACTGCCTCAGCCAGAGGTTAAATTCCTTCACTCTGAGTTGCCTGGCCATGATAGCCCAATATACTGGTAGGACTTCCAAGAAGGCTAGAGAACTGACCAGCCCTCTACATCCCTCTGCTAGCTCTCTGAACCTCCACTGAACCACCTCCACTTCCTCCCCAGCCAAGTCATTTGTTCCTACATGCAATACTAGATGCAACTTGCCTCCCACTAAGTTAGTGCAGTCTTTTATCCTAGGGAGCGCCCTTTTGGCTTCCATCCCTGGGTCACAAAAATATGATCTCCCACTGAAAGCTACTTCCCTCTTTTGCCAATGAATCCCCTTAATGATCGAATCCCCATACACTACAACTGCCCTTTCATTTTCTGTCCACGAGATTGCTTTGTCTCTACTGACCCTACTGTCTTGCCCTTTCTCACTCCCTCTTCCCAGTGCAGATGCCTACCTCTGCTCCCCTTCCTCCATGGCTTGTCCTTCCCATGCCCCTCATCCTCACCCCTCCTTCTGGCTCTGGATCCCAGATCCTGCCTCCCCCTCCCCAATGCCCTACCTTTTTCCAAACCCTCCTCCCTGTCCCTCCCTCATGTTGCATGTCCACTTCTATCCACCTTGACTGTTCCTCCTTTTTGTGTGCATCCCTCGCTTGTCCTCCAATGTGCCTTCCCCGCGAGTCTTCTCGTGGACTACCCTCCTATTCCCTTCCATGGCTTGGCACTCTGGGACTCTCTGCCCCAACCCTCTTTACACCCTCTGTTTCCCTTAACTCAGTCAGGGGCTAGTACCTATTTGACTCCACTGTGTCCCCTGTTGAGTTCCTCTTCCCCTTTGTCTCTGTGTCCACAGGCTCTTTAGCCCCCACCTGCTCTAGCCCCTCTATCCCCATCCCCCATCCTGTTCCCTCCTCTGCTCTCTCTGTTCTCCTCTCTGTCCCCCCACCATCCTCCCATCCATGCCCCTCCTGCCTCTCCTCACTATGTCCCTATTTAACCATGCCCTCTATCCCAGTCCCCATACTTTCCCCTCCACTCTCTCTGCTCTCATCCCTGTCCCCTCCATAATCCTGTCCATGCCCCTCCCATCCTCTTCCGCTAAGTCTCTCTTTAACCATGCCAGTTCAACCTCCATCCTCCTCAGCTTTTGACAGATAGAGCACAGCTTCCACAGAGTCCTTATGAATACAACAGCTCCACAACCATTATAGCATGCTATCCTCCCTTCCCGGATCCCTTGTTTCCTCTCCTTTCCTAGTAAATTTCCCCCTTCCCTCCAGGTGGCTTTATCTGCTATTGCCCTTACCCCTGCCAGCCCCATCTGCCCCCCTTGGTCCAAGTCTGTTTCTCTGTAGCCCTCCACATTTTTCTTTTCACCTTCCTGCTAGTCTTCAGTTACTACAGGCAAGTTTATTAACTTTGTATTTACAGTTCCCACACTGACTATAAAGCCCCCTAAACCACTGACCCTTTTCAATGACCAGGCAAAGTGACTCTTGTTATACTCCCTCTTGTTCTTCTCAGCCCTCTGCAACCCCCCCTGCAGTGACCTGCCTTGGTGGCCCTTTAAACCATTTACTTTTCTCAGTGACCAGTCAGAATTGACCCTTGTTACACCCATACTTGTTATGCTCTGCCCCCAGCACCCCCTAAAGTTATTTAACCACACTAGAAACACATTCTTTATAACAGCACTTTCCTAGGAAATATAACAGCACTACCTGGGAAAAATTTAAACACTGCAGCTTTTACACTATCCCTGCTGCCCTGCTACCCTAATTGCCCAGCATGCTGCTCTAAACAGTCTCACCAGTGTACCCAGCTCAAGTTTTTCTCTAAGTGCCCTGCCTTTTAATGCAAAGTACAGAGCAGTTTTCAGGTCCAATCAGTGAGCCTTCCTTGGGGCCAGCTCTACCTCCTACCTGCTTTTAATAGAGGTCAGGGCTGTGGTGGGTGGGTGGGATGAAAATCCTCTTCCTATTACAGCTGTCCAGGGACTGGGTTTGCAGCTGGCCTCTCAGGCTTTCTAAGCCCAGCTGCATGATTGAATTTGGCACCCTGTGCCCTGATTGGTTAAAAGGCCTCTCCCACTTTAGCCGATGATGTGGCCAGCAGCAGTCCTTTTTCATTTGCCACCAATGGGACTGAGCACCTCTCCCCCTTCAGCTATCAATGCAGCCAACAGCAGTCCTTTCTCCCATGTGCCGCAATTGCGGCCAGCAGCAGTCTTTTCTCCCATTTGCCACCTATGTGGCCAACTGTAGTTCTTTCCTCCAAATCATCCCCCTGATTACAGCTCTCTAGAAACTGGGTTTGTTTCTGGCCTCTCAGGCTTTTTAAGCCCAGCTGCATGATTGAATTTGGCACCCTATGCCCTGATTGGTTAAAGGTCCTCTCCCTCTTCAGCCACCAATGTGGCCAACAGCAGTCCTTTCTCTCATTTGCCACTGATGTGCTTAGCACCTCTTCCTCTTCAGCTGCCGATGCAGCCAACAGCAGTCCTCTCTCCCACTTGCCACAAATGTGGCCAACAGAAGTCCTTTCTCCTGATTGCCACTGATGCTGCCAACAGCAGTCTTTTCTCCCAAATCCTCCTCTGATTATGGCTCTCCAGGGACTGAGTTCGTGGCTGGCCTCTCAGGCTTTTTAAGACCAGCTGCACAATTAAATTTGGCACCCTGTGCCCTGATTGGTTAATGGGCCTCTCACTCTTCAGCTGCCAATGTGGCCAACAGCAGTCCTTTGTCCCATTTGCTGCCAATGCTGCCAACAGTAATCCTTTCTCCCATTTGCCACTGATGCGGCTGAGCGCCTATCCCTCTTCAGCCACTGATGCGGCCAACAGCAGTCCCTTCTCCCAAATCCTACCTCAATTACAGCTCTCCAGGGGCTGGGTTTGCAGCTGGTCTCTCAGGCCTTTTAAGCCCAGCTGCATGATTGAATTTGGTGCCCTGTGCCATAGTGAGTTAAAGGGCCTCTCACTCTTCAGCTGCTGATGTGGCCAACAGCAGTCCTTTCTCCTGTTTGCCACTGATGCAGCCAACAGCAGTCCTTTCACCCAAATCCTCCTCTGATTATGGCTCTCTAGGGACTAGGTTTGTGGCTGGATTCTCAAGCTTTTTAAGCCCAGCCACACAATTAAATTTTCACCCTGTGCCCTGATTGGTTAAAGGGCTTCTCCCTCTTTAGCTGCCAATGCAGCCAACAGCAGTCCTTTCTCCCATTTGCCACTGATGCAGCTCAGTGCCTCTCTTCAGCTGCCGATGCAGCCAACAGCAGTCCTTTGTCCCATTTGCCGCCGATGCAGCCAACAGTAGTCCTTTCTCCCATTTGCCACTGATGCGGCTGAGTGCCTATTCCTCTTCAACTGCCGATGCAGCCAACGGCAGTCCTTTCTTCCAAATTCTGCCTCGATTACAGCTCTCCATGAACTGGGTTTGCAGCTGAC
The DNA here is from genome assembly GCA_016271365.2 of Neoceratodus forsteri. NCBI lineage: Eukaryota > Metazoa > Chordata > Ceratodontiformes > Ceratodontidae > Neoceratodus > Neoceratodus forsteri. The sequence goes on from CM057453.1 coordinate 271,160,714, forward strand.
CTCTCAGGCCTTTTAAACCCAGCTGCACGATTGAATTTGTTGCCCTGTGCCATGATGCGTTAAAGGGCCTCTCACTCTTCAGCTGCCGATGTAGCCAACAGCAGTTCTTTCTGCTAATTGCCACAGATGTGGCTGAGCACCTCTCCCTTTTTAGCCGCTGATGTGACCAACAGCAGCCCTTTCTCCCAAATTCTCCCCCGATTACAGCACTCCAGGGATGAACTGAAATTTAAAGTATAGATTAAGTTTCCATGGTTTACATAAACAGTGGCTTCATTTATGATAGTTTGTAGAACCTAATCCATGATTTATATAAACCATGGAACACTAATCTGTGGTTTATTTAAAATGTGAATTTCTAATACAGCACTTGGTTTTAATAAAAAGGTACAATCTGGTTTTCAGATTTTGAAATTCCACTCTTCAGAATTCTAGGGAATTTTAAACATTTCCAGAAGTTCATGAAATTCCATTAGAAATTAAATTTGAAAATTCCGCTAAACTCTAAAACATACCTTAACACAAATGATCACTGCCAAGACTCCCCCAAGGTTTAACTTGGCTGTCACACTTGTGCAAGGAGAGTTTCAAAAGACCTGTAAAGTACAAGAGTGACACTAAATGCAAGGAGTTCTGGCGTTGCCCAGAAGGGCCTGTTTATATCGTTGCAATTTTGTCTGCTGCAATTTAAGTTATTAAATATTCTGAAGCTACTACTTATCCTTCCTGAGTGTGACTTTCTTTGTGAAGCAGCATATGTGCAAGGTGCACTGTTTGGTCATATAACTACCTAATCAGTCATGCATCAAATGTTGCTTTTTAAAATGTGCTTTTCTACTGAACTGAAAATCATTAAACCATTCTAGGTTTTAAAAGCCAATTCATAATTTAATATAAGAAGTGTACAGAGAAACTGCAAAACTTACATTTCTATCTTCAGCCTGTCAACAAGTACTAACTCTTTTTAACTATATACTGTACATCCATTCCCATATCTGGAATTAGAACCATCATGCCCATTGACCTCGGGAGGCATATGCCCCCAAAACGTTCAGTCAAATAAAGTGTTTTTAGGCTGATGAAGGCTGTAAAACTGTAATATGGTGTTTCCCAGACACTATTTTCAGTAGTTTGCCCCCCACACAAATTCTCATGGCATGATGTCCCTGTCTGGAATTCAGTTACTTATGTTTAAGCTAAGAGCTTACATGTAGTATAAAAGACTTAAGGAAGCCCTTTGTCCTTGCATGTTAAACAGAGACACAACAAAGTAAAGAGAGTGTGAAATACTACAGTTTCTGTCAAAAAGAGCCACAGACACTTATGAAGGCAAACTGATAAATATAAATTAAAATGGAAATCATAAAATATGTGAGATGCATTGCATCTCTCAGCACAGACAAATTGTTAGTATCATTGCTATTCATCATAATTAATTCAGAAACACTGCCACTTCTGAAACTCTGCTGACCAGAACAGGCTTCACAGAAATATAGAGCCAATGGCTTATGATCAGAACCATCAAGGCCGTCGAACACCTCTCCTAAAAAAAGAAACCAGGTGTGACAGTGTCATTTCAGCTGACTCTTTATTATTTGGCAAAGATGTCATGAAGTAGATGATGCATAAAATATGTCATCATGTCTTTTTGAATAAGTAGGTACCTAGGGAGTAGAAAGCTAATATTATCATTCTACTTCCTGAGATAAGGAAACTATAATGAATAATGTTGGATGAATCAAATCCATATCAATTTGCTATTTAGGCCAATGATCAAAAAATATGAATATATTAAGACAAATGCATTGGCCTCATTATAATGAATTACTATGTTGATCACACGTTCATATATTTCGCATAATTAGGAAACACTGAATGACCCTGTTTGTACTAGACTGCAGAATTTGTCCTTGCACTCATTTGAAAGAAAACTGTCTTTTGAATTGTTCAGACTCCTTGAAACTGCAGAATGCCCCATGATGTATTCATCTATATTTATCTACCCAAATACTCTTGAGAGTTATTCCAAAAAGACTGCAGCAAACTCCTATATTCAGCATTTTGCTGATTTATAGGTCAATAATTCCTTACATAATCCAGTATGATCTATTGATCACCTAAAAATCATAATTTTCTGATACTAAAAAACTAATTTATGTAAGCAGTAACATAACATGAGGCCAGATTCAGAAAGGGCTGAGAATGATGCACAGGGCTTACGCCAAAAATATATAACACAGATTGTGACAGGCATCAACAATTGCATCAATTCCGATTCAGGAACTCACCTTGCATCAAATCTGGGCCACTTGTGCCAAAGTTGCTTGCGCCAGGCCTACATCAGAAAATCGGATGTGCCATGATGCAAACGGGTTTGTATCAAAAAAATGACACATCCTCTTTTTTGATTCAGAAAGGTGGAAGATATTCGAGTTGCACCACAGATTGCATGCACCTCTTAGACCCAGGTGAAGCTAGTCTAACTGACACTAGAGCACATAAATAAGCCCATGACAGGCAGACAGAACTGACTCACTTGTGATGCTGCAGTGCAGGAGCACAAGAGTGACAGCGCAATATGACCAGACCAGTGACCTTACTTGGCATCATGTTGGCTAGGGCAAGATGGTAAAGGCAAGCACACCAACAGGTTGGCTGGGTTCAGGGAAATGGCATGCCACAAAGGGAGCACAGAACCACAAGAAGACCTGCAGCATGGGTGTACCAGAGGAGGACATCATACCAGGACCTGAGGAGCAGTGTACTGCAATAAGGCTGCCATAACAGAGTTGTGCCACAAGCTGAGAGTGGACCCTCAGTGTACAACACATAGTGGGCACCCAATACCGGTGGATGTCAAGGTAAGCACAGCACACTGCTTCCTAGCTACAGGAAGTTTCCAGACACCAACTTGTGACACGGAGGAAATATCCCAGGCCTCTATGTCTAGGTACCTCAAGCAATTCCTTGCCACACTGCTATGATGGACACAGAGGTATATCAACTTCACAATGGATACCTAGTACCAGCAGGCTGTGAAGCAGGGATTCTACACCAGTGCATGATTTCCATGGATATTGGGTGCCATTGACTGTACAGATATTGCCATGAAAGCACCAGCATTAGAGGAGGAGGCATATATTAACAGCAAAGGGCTCCATTCCATTAAAATGCAGGTGGTCTGTGACAGCTAATGCTGCATCCTGGATGTGGTTGCTTAGTACCCTGGAACCTGCCATGATGCTTACATATTATGCCACAGTGGACTTTGTGAAGCATTTGAATGGGAAGACATACCCAGAGGATGGCTGATAGGTAGGTGCATGTACCACACACCAGTACACTATGTGGTTTGGCACTTACATACAAGGGGTGTAGACAAACAGACTGCCATGTGTAGTGGCATGCCACATGAGTGAGCAACATGTGAGCCATGTGGGCACTGCATGCAACAGCACAATGTGCATGGCACAGTGACATGGAGAAGTGGTCTGTGTGCAGTGTGCCATATCAACATGCATGGTGGATGCTGCCAGCACCCACATGCACCATGTGTGTCAAGTGGCAGGGTAGGGTGGAATACAGGGGTGACCTTGAGTGTGTGTGTGGTGGGCAAATGACCACCACTGGTAGGACCACTAGTCTGCTGGTGAACAAAGGTGCCAGCAGGGACCCAGCAGACCACACCAAGGATGATTGGGTACACACAGCCCACCAAAGGTAACCAATGTACTCTATTTCCATAGGTGGCTGTGGCTACCCACAGTTACCATGACTCATAACACCACTGCAACATCCACAGATAGAGGCTTGGATGTGCTACAGTGAGGCACTAACCTCTGTTAAGTTAGCTATTGAAAGGACCTTCAGACTTCTCAAAATGCACTTCTGATGTCTGGACACATCATGAGGGTCACTGCAATACACACTGAGCATGGCATGCAAAATATTTCTGGCACGCTGCATTCTGTGCAACATTGCCCTACTGCACTATATCACCATACCAGAGTTAGATGTCGAACAGGGGGAGGATGAGGAAGATGGAGATGATGATCAGCAGGATGCCAAATATGTATAAGTGGCAGTAAGGACAAGGAGTTCACTGGCTGGACAACATGCAGGAACCCAGCTGATAAGGAGCCATTTCTTGTGAGCAGAGGGTAAGCCACCATGGTGGGACACTGAAAGGCAGCATACAAGCCACCAAGGCAACAGTTAGTGCCCCACAGAAGAGTGATGTGCCCTGATGACTGTACATATGGCTGTGGACGTTCAGGGGCCACAGGCACTGCAGGGCACATACAGAAAAGCACACACATGAGCAGGACAGCTGACCATCATGTGATGCAGAATCTTGGGGTGCATCACCATGCAATGATGGATGTCTGTACCACAGCGAGGAGCCATCATGCACAGTGACTCATGTAGGAACTTATTTCTGGCAAACACAACCCAAAAGCAGTCTGCTGCCTGAGTCGTCCTACAGATAACAGCATCACTGTGCCTGGAATCATGCTCATAGTCTATAAGATGTCACCAGAAAATCAAAATGTGCAGCCATTTGGGCATGTAATACAGAGAGCCATAACACCCAGCACAGAGGCAACTGCAGTGGTGGGGTGCGATACTGGCAGGTCATGAGACAATGGACAGCAATTCTCAAGATGCGGCAGGAGATGCACTGGAGGTGTATCTGGTTTCAAGAGGGGTACACACTTCAGGTGCGGAGACATATCCTGGTTTGTGTGAGGTCCATTAGGCATGGGGGTGGCCCATCAGTGGCCAGAGGTGGGGGCCATGTATGTGAGACATGTGAGCTGTGGGTAGTTGTGGTCATGGTCGGTGTTGCATGGGATATGCCACCATAGGTCCCTGCAGAGGCAAACACCCCCTAGCTACCAGCAGCCTACAGGGTGGGGCAGGAGAAAGTCCCTTTCTGAGAAGCATCTGCCACCATGCAATACAGTGTGGACACTCATACCATGGTGGTGACATGGATGATTTATATGAGCAGTGGTGTTGTGACATGGGCATGCAGCTTGGACTGCGACCCCAAAAGCACTTTGTTGCTGACCTGCATGCCTGTATGCCACTGAGTGATGCAAATGACCACACTCCTCGACTGGATCTCACAAAAAGGCTTTACCAAAACAATTTAAAACATACCACCATTACACACAGTTATCAGGGGTGTTTGCCAGCCACTAGCCTGATACCTGTGTGTAATGGTGGCATGTTTTAAATTGTTTCAATAAAGCCTTTTTGTGAGATCCAGTCGAGGAGGGTGGTTGTTTGCAGCTTTCAGTTTTGGAGTTATCTCTTGCATCCTCATTTAGCAGTGGAGCTGTATTGTGTGCCTGGGCTGTGTTCTACTAGCATAGGGGTGATCCAACCTACACAGTAGAAATAGGTGTGCTGGCCATAACAGCTGTGGTGCAGGAAACACACAGATAGGTAAATGTGGGCAATGGTACAGTTATGCACCATATCCCGTGTGACAGTATGTGGCTGGTGAGTGACAGGGGCCTTTAGGCAGCTATACTGGAGTGAGGAGGGTCACAGATAAGGTGGTTATGACCTGGCCTGGTATGAGTGTCTGTACAAGCCATAGATTGGGTAGTGGCATGCAACGGCTGACACACCCATGAGCTACTAGGTGCAAGACTAGGACACCTGATTGCACTGTTGTGCTGGGAGGTTTTACAGCAAGCTGAGGCAATTCTGTGTGGAAATTTGACACAACTGGTGGACTGCAACAAAAATACCACAGCTTGTGTAAAACATCCTCTGCATGGCTGCCGCCTGCAGAAGTTGGCCATTTTATGCTTACACCTACCAGGCATTGTGCTACAGCATGAGACAGGTAACAGAACACCCCAGTAGAAAGTCACAGACCAGTGATCAGTGAAATGGTTGCAAGGAACAGAGCCCCAAACTTCACAGAGGAAGAGACAGCCCTGCTGATCAGCTTTGTGGAACTGTGGGCACAGGTGTTGCTGCAACCTGGCAGCAGTAGGTACACCTCCTAATTCAGGGGCCAAATCTGGTGGGGCATTGCCAGAAAGTTACACCACCTCTCAGTGGTGCAGAGGACCTCCCAGCAGCTAAAGCAGTGGTACAATGACCTCTCCCTGTGGGAGGCAGACAACCTGCAGAGACTGATGAAGACGGTGAGAGAGGCTGATGTTACCATGCATAGAGGACATAGGCAGCACACAGATATGTACAGACACACATCCCCACATACACGGCAGGCAGCATAAACCCCTGTGTGCATGTCAGCAGCTCCTAACCAAACTGTTGATGTTTTCATTCCAACAGATGTGCAGTCCACAACCATCATGAGGGAGAAGCAAGCTGCCAGAAGACGCACTGCAGAGGAAGCCCGGACACCTGACAATGCTGCCCCAGTACTAAGAGGCACAAGTAGGTCTTAAGTAGCACATGGCATACAGTACGGAATCCACCACATGGTGCTCATATGCATGGGAACATAGCCAAGGTTGTGGAACATTGGTGATCCCAGCACAGTAGTGGGGCACAGGCACCCGCCACAGTGCCCATGCAACCTGATGTGGTGTATAAGGCACATGTGCTGCACCTGCAAGATGCATTGATAGTCCAGTAAAAGCCCCCCTTCGCACAGGTAGCATGTGGTGCATAGGGCAGTTCCCGGCAGGGAAGACATCCTAAGACTTTATGCCAAGCCCCTGATGCAGCAGATGGGGGCATGGTGGATGGCCCACTAGTGGCCTGGCATGTCACCATGGTACCAATTCCCAAGTACCGTACTGGGGATTAGCATACACGGAGGCCTATGAAAGCACTCCCTAGGTGTGGTGAGGGCATGGGCTCTGTGTAGGTGCCATGATGTGCACTGCACAGTGGTCCCTCACTTGGTTGGCACAGTGTCTCACTGTATGCATACATGGCCCAAGGTGCATGGGTAACCTGTGACTGGAGCAAAGGTATAGGTGGAGATGCATGGCCATGTGGTGTAGGAAAACCCCATGCTGGCCTATGCCACTGTCTGTGGGACGGCTGCACAGAGAGGGTGCCACAAACCAGCCAGGGTCATGATGACCCATACACACCTGGCAATGTACAGATGTCATACGGCAGCTGTCCCACATAAAGCATACAGGTGCCACAGCAGTACAGGGGATTTGAGTTGCTACCATAGGCACGCCATGCACATACTAGGGAACAGCCAATGTACTTTATAGACAGCGACATGGAGCATGCCAGTGCAGCATCCCACACTGCACATGTACACAGTGGTAAATGTGTACTGCGGTGTTCCACATGGTGCCCAGGTCAACAAGTGAGCCATGCATACTGATTCAACATAGTACTGGTGGAAACAGGTCATGCAGTGGCATGCAATGGACTGAAACCCCAGCTATGTACAGTGATAAATGTGCACACAGTAGTACCCAGTTGATTTGAGGTGGCATGTAGCTCTGTCAACCACAGTACACCACATGAACCAGCAGCATGTGCATGGCCTTCAGGGCTGCGGTGAATCATGGAGGCTTGCAGTGCGGCTGTTGCACTGGATCCAAATGCTGTTAGGTGTAACCCAGGGTCATGCACTGGTGCACTCATGCAGGAGCCATGTACTCACGTTGGGTTTGGGGGTAGAAGACCAGTGTGTGTGGCTGGTGCCCAGCATGTGTATACCAACCAGTGTCCCCCCAGGTGGTGGGCCACAGCCCTTGGACCTGTGTTGCCTATCATGTTGTTCAGCCATCACATGGGGCAGAGGGTCTAGCACCGTGTATGGATGACCCAGGCAGGTTGGGCTCATGCTCCCTTGGGGAAGACCTGCCCCTGCAGCAGCCATGCACACAGGACCATGTCATGTGACCGCAGCAGTTGGGAGGCCTAGGCATCATGCTGTGAATGCACCTGGTGGGCCTTAGCTGTGACAGGGGGCCTGTATTACAAAAGTGCATGTGTCTGTGTGTGGCATGTATGTCTGGCAACTCAGAACAATGATAGTTCCAGATGTAGTAATGACATGGGCTGCCATGACCATGTCCTGCTGTGTCCCACCATCGCTCATGGTGACACACGTGGGTAACCCACAGGTCTGGCCATGGTGGGCATCCCCGGGGGGCCGGGGGGGGGCTAGCATACATGTCCAGGGAATGCATCGCATGAGCTAGCATGCATGCAGATTGTGATATGCACCACCTGAATTCAGGACAGGCCCACACATCAGGTTACATTACCACTACATGGGCACTCACCTGTGCAGCACTCCCCAACCATGTATCTGTATGGGGAGGGGAATGCCATCTGTCTGTGGCATGGCAGTCAGCTGAGCTACCACACCCATCCAACACTGAATGGCACATGATTATGTTCAACACAGCCCCATGCACAGGCACCATACAGATAGCAGGCCATGGTCGCACAAGGGAAAAATTTGTGCCAGCTGTGACCATGCTCCTCTGCAAGCAGGCCTGTCCCATGGACCCCTGACACCGTAGCTAGCACAAATACATGTGACGCAGCCGACATGCCACATGCCACATGACACATGGCAACACTGTGCAGCTACGGATGTGTCTGTGTGATGCATGCTGGTTGCTGTGTCTACACTGTTGCACTTCCACCAGCCCCCAGCCTGGCATCCCCCATGGCCACTGTAGGACTGCAGTTGCCACACTGCCCACCCCATTATGTGGATGCAGCCCTACCTACAAAGCATAGCCCTTGGTGCCACCTTGTACAGATGTCTATGACATGCTGGGGCTGCCCCCAAAGTGCTCCACAGCCGTATGCATTACCATGGTGGCACCCCATCCCAGGGACACCTGCACACCCCCCCAAGATGTAGCTTGTGTCCTCTAATCCCAGTACACAGTGTACTTCATGTGGACCACACTGTGAGATGCGTGGCAGCTGTATCCACTGTGGTGGCATGGTATGCTCGTCAGGCCAACACAGGAAGATGTAGCCCCACATGGTCCCTGTCACTAGCACTGGCATATGCACTGACATTGGGATGTGGCCCTTGGGCTTTCATGGAATAGTGCATCCCACCATTGAACACAGCAACACAGGCACCAGTCATGGCAAGGACTGTACTCACACTCCCACTCATTCCACAGTCGATGTTGGTCCCCTTTGGAGCACGGACCCACATTCTTCTGTGCACTGATGCCATGCTACAGGGTGGGAAATGTGGCTGTGCACAGCATACATGTTGTGCAGCCAGCCACACCCCTACGAATGCCACCTGTCTGTGGTAGGTCCCCCCTGCTGATATGGCTCCGCTGCACACCACACAAACCCCTGAGGGTACATGCCATTCCATGGCCCTGTCACCATTTGGGATGCCTGTTGTAGCATATGGGCCTGATTTACTGTCCCATGGGGCTGGGCATGGCAGGCTGCAGCCCCTGTCCTAGCTGTGGGTCACAGGCACAAGTGGCGCTGGCATACACCTTGTGTCCATGTTCTACGCCATCGCAGTGACAGTGGCCCATGCTACAGGTGCCAACCTCTAATATGTCTCCATAAAATGCTCTGCCTGGTCCACTATGTCAGGTTCCATTTGCTATGTACTGTTGCATGCATCACAGAAGTACCTGTACAGGGCTGCCATACTGGCACCACTGATGTAGTCTACCATTTGTCATTAAAGGCATTACCCAGAGTGAAGCTGGCACAACTCCCACTCCCTCACCATGACTCAGGGTGCTAGAACATGCCATGCACTGGTGGAAGCAGCAAGAGGCCAAGGCGTACCAGGAGTGCACCCAGCAATGCCAACAAGAGGAACACTTGGATACCACCAGAGATGATCAGTGCCAGCAGATGACCACAGCTGTGGATAGTGCTGCAGTGGCATTGACTGGAGTGGATGAAGTAGGTGCTACAGAATCACCCAGTGGGATACAGTTTGTCAAGCTGGAGGATGACGAGGCCATGGTCCCTGAGGAGGCTGTTATGACAGAGGTTGCCGAGCCACCAGACACCTCTGCCCAGCTGGGCCCAACAGTGAAAATCCCCATGCTTGCTGGTGCAGTCCAGACAAATGAGGAGAATGTTGCAGTGGAGGTTGATCCACCCCTGAGGTATGGGCTGCATGCTTTCCTTGCATGGTACAGTCACAACTACGGACTGTGATGGCTGACCTGACCCACCTACAAGGCTCCCTGCAAGTGGTAGTGGACGCTATTGACATTTACAGGGACATATGATGGCAGAGACAGCTAAGATGCATTGCCATGGGTGTTTGGATTGTGGTCGGTGTGTGGTCATGCCCTGTTGGTTGATTTTGACTGTTGTGTTTTATGCTACTTCCATCCCCATAGTAACCTGTGCCACTCCTCTATCCCTGTTTGACCTGTCAACCCTACCCATGTTTACCCTCCCTTTTCCCTGCATTAGCTAGGTTGGCATTACTTAATAAATGTTTTTTTTTTGATTGCAGTGCTTTGGTGTGGGTGTCCATTACTCACTGTTATACATTCTGTGATGGGTTGCTCGGCCTATGGCTCACTGGCCAGTCCAGTGTCCCAGCCCTTTTCTATGTGACTAGAGACATCACCTTTGTGAGGTGGCTGCCTGTACCACTGTGCTGGACAGTGGGCCATGTGTGTGTATGAATCCAGGGGGACCACATCCCGTGACACTGCACAACACTGTCTGAAAGCTACAGGTGGTGTGTGTATATCCAGCTATGGTATCACAGCCACTCTTGTGATGACTTGCAGTGTGTGCCACACTGACCCTGGTGGAGGGGTGCATATCCCTTACTATTGTGTTCCATAACAGTCACACGCATCACACCATACCATCCACACTGTGAACCTGTCAGGTTTGCGGAGTGCTGTATTAGACCATCATCATGCTAGGGCATCTGTGCGAGGTCTAGTCCAGGTCTCCATGGTGTACATCCACAGTTCAACATCCTGCCTCTCCATGGGTCCTTGTCATTCTGGGTCACTTTGTGCCTCCCTCACACATTCGAAGCACTGTTGTGCCATGGCAACCCAAGGTCAAAGGGGTGCTGGCATGGTCGAATATGGACCTGGGTGCTATCTGACAGTTGCATACACTCCTATTACTATGTTCCTGCCACATGATCCTCCCCCAGCCACTGTCTGCCATATGCTGGTGGTTACCATTGTACGACCATCATGTTTCTGTCAGGCTGGCCAATGTTGTGCTGCAGAACTACAGACCACACACACACACACACACACACACACACACACACACACACATATGTTTGAATGGTTGTGACTTTATTTGTACATCCCATTGAGAATATGACATAAACATTTTGTGCACAATTACCACCACCCATGCTGTGCTGTGTGGACCTAGATGTGCAACAGGGTGCACATACATCTGTTTTCTGGCTACTCCACTATACCCCAAGACAGTCCCTTCACCCTCTGCCCTGTGTGCTGTAGGACGTGCCATTGCGACTTGTCTCAGGTACCTCTTAGGCACATGTCCACCATGCCAAGCCTTGCCTGTCCACACATGGCGCATGGTACTGTGGTCCACTGTGCACACTATGGACACTATGGATGCTCTGATGTCTACGTGATGTACCCCTCCCCAGCCTTCAGGACATCTGTTTTCACCTTGCCTGACTCTGTTGTTTTGGCTGTTGCTGACTATACTCTGCTGAGCTACTCAAGCTGTGTAAACCTTCTGCATCATGTGTGTGGTGGACCACTGTATGCTGTGACCTTTGTGTTGCTGTCCCTGTTAAACTGGGTGTGGATGCATGCTGTGTCGTGCATCCCTGTGTGTTCCTTCTTAAATCCCTTTTTCTTAGGGGTTGCGCACACGCTTGTATCACCATCTGTGGCACTGATGTCCTGTGGCACAGAACCCCAGGTGGCCATAGTGTGTCACTGGCTGACAGTGTCAGGCTCTGTAGTGCTGGGGGCCTGGTGTATGGCAGGCTCCATCACTGTTGAGTGCTGGGTTCCATAGGTATGCCATGTGCTGTTAGTGACATTCACAGATTGTAGTGTGCAACTGGTGTGGGTGCTGCTCAGCCTGTGTTGTACCACTTGTTTGGTGCTGGTTGGTTGTGTGACACCATTACTCTATTGCTTTGCCAGCTGTGTGATTGATACCTGTGTTATGTTGGCTTGTGGTACAATTGCCTTTACTATGCTACCAGACTCCATTGTGGCTGGAACTGTGCCCAGGTCCTGAGGTACACCTTGGGGCTGTAGCACCTTGGTGGTGTGGTACTGTTGCTGCTGTGTGAACTGCTGCAGTGTTGGGGATGTCAACTGCTCCATGCTGTTGCCACTGTAGCTCTGTGCACTGTTGTCCCTAGTAATGCAGTGGCCTTTTTGCTTGAATACACTGGGGCTGGTATCTCCTCCTGTACTGTTTCCCCCATTCCTGATACTACAGGCAGAACTGGGGATCAGGGCACTGGATGCCAGTGTATGTATCCACTGTGTTGGTGGCTACTGTGGCCAGCTTGGTACTGACCGCCTTGTGCACCACTCTTCCTGAGCATGTGGACAGTCTGCCTGGTGGTCTGTCAGTGTCACACGACTACCTTAATAATATTAATAGTAATAACTTTATTTATAAAGAGCCTTTCTTTAATCAAGGTGCTGTACAATTTAAAAACAGATAAAACCAAATGAATAAAAGACATAAAAATTCAGCTATAGCAAGCAATAAATAGTGGTCTAGATATAACAATTTAAACATCAGAAGCAAGATGCCATAGATCAGTCTTCAGGGCCCTCTTGAAGCTCTTCACGGCCGTGCACTAACAAATCTGATGAGGTAGAGAATTCCACAGGTCAGAGCTGCATACATAAAAGTATGGGCCCCTGATGTTTTAAGCGTACCATGGGAATCTCTAACAACCCCTCGACAGCTGAGCAGAGAGATCAGGCAGGGCAGTAAGACTTCAGGAGCTCTTGCAGATAACTTGGACCAGTCTGTGCAGGGCCTTAAAGGTCAGAAGGATGACATTGATGGTGATCCGCCATTGAATAGGCAGCCAGTGCATACCATAGTGCTTCAGCAATGTTTTGCAGGACAGCCGTGAAGGTGGTGATCTGCTTCTGCTGGTTTTCTATGGTCCTCTCCAGCACAGTGGTCAGGCACTGCACTGTGGCAGTGTGTCACCCTCCGCAGACATGGAACCTTTCCAGTACTGCCATGGTATCTGCATGTCTGGGTGCACTCTGACATTCTCCTATCCCCATGGTATCCAGTACCCTGGCCATGGTGTTGGCCATGCTTCTCAAGTGTGCATCAAGGGTAGCTCTGACTGAAGTTATCTCACATGTCTGTGCCTCCTAGGTGTCAAGTACAGTGTGGCAGTACCGGCCAAGGTCCTCATCCTCCAGGGGTTCAGGGGGTATGTCCTGTACAACCTGCTGTATGGTGGCCTCCACATCTTCTGATGTTATAGGACTAAGGTCCTGTGCAGTGTTCTCAGAGATGGACTCTGCTGTGTCTATCTTCAACCCCTCAGTGTTGGCCTATGCACCCTGAGTAGCAACATGTATGTCAGTGTGGGCCTGTGTCAGTGCAGCCATGTCCGTCTGGCCCATGCTGTTCTGCTCCATCCCATCCTCAATCCCCAGGCACTCTGTGGTGTCTGTGCTCCCCATGTTTGTGTCAGCAGGCCCCTCTCCTGGTGGTTGTGGCTGTGCTATGGTATTGCTCATGCCTGTTGTTGAACTGTCCACCAGTTCCCCAGTGGACTCTGTGGGAGGAACCATATCCACTGTTAGCTGCTATGTTGTACAGCCATTTCAGTGTGTCCCTGTCTATTGTGTGCACTGTCTGTCATTGCACTGGGCACATACCACCCTTTCAAGTCCCTGCACCTACACAGGGTGTGGGTGTGGCATGGCACACCATGTCCCTGTCATGTATGTCTACCTGCTCTACTGCCCTGGGTATGATATGCAACCATGCATGGCTATGCACCTATGGTCTGCAACTGTTCCAACCTCTGCATACAGGTAGCAGGGCGGTATACACCGCTGCATACAATCTGCCTCTATGTCCATCCTGCACACTTGGATGCCACAGCCAACACATCCCTGTGGTGGACTTCATATGTCCCAGTTGCCAGTACTGTGCACTGTTCATGACGCTGGTCAGCTCTTGCACCCTTTCTGCTCATGGTTGGTGTTGGATATACTGTATGTACCTGCTATGTGTGAAATGTACATGACCTGAATGCTCATCTGTGAGGCATGTGTGTTGTCCTTTAGACATGTGCCACCCTTGTGCTGTTGCCACACATTCGTGCATCATTGCAGGCTCTACAGTCCCACCAGATCATTGTGTGCCATGCACACCAAAGACATTGTACCCCACCATGTGCCTGTGCTCTGGTGTTACCATTCTAGCCACTCCTCTTGTTGCTGGTACAGTGCACTCATACATACCTGCCAAAGTCTGTAGCTGAAAGAGGTCTAGGTCACTATCACCCCTGATGGTACAGCTGCTTAGGTGTGCTGCCACATGTTCCTCCTGGCTGCTCAAGGGGGTCTGCTGACTTGGGCCACCATAAGTTGCTGTTGTGCACCACCTGTTATGGGCCAGTTTCTCTTTGGACCACTGCCTGATATCATGGTACCACTTCTGTAGTTCCCTGATGGATCACCTCACAGGGCCTATGGCATTGACCATGGTGGCAACCTCATCCTATATTTGTTTCTGATGGTTCCTGAGCTCCTTGTCCCCACATCGGGATAGCAGGAGGTAAACTTGGGCATCAACTTCCTCAACAGAAACATACATAGAAACATAGAATTTGATGGCAGATAAGGACCGCTTGTTGCACCTTGTCTGCCCATGATGAGGATGTCTATCTCCTTAGCTATAAAGTTTTTTTTATGCTATCTGCCAGCTGTTCCCTGCATCGTACTTTCAACACGTTGCTGCACCATATCTTGTCCTGACATTTTTTTGTTACACCTTGCATCAATTCTGCTTGTTGTGTACCTTTTATGGTGCAGCCTGCAGCTTGCACAATTTATTTGGGAAAATTCACAAATTTTCTTGAATTAGGCACATGTTGTTTGATACAAATTATTTTGCTGCAAACTGCCAGTTTGATGCAACTTGTATCTATCTAACTGCTCTTTGTGAATCAGGCCAGCGTGTGGGCTGTGCTCTGTTATGACACACACCCTAATGAGTTGTGGGGCACAAGGCACAGTCAAATGCTTTCAGCCACCAGGTGGAGTATATTAATCTATGAAAACCCACACATGTCTACTGTAAATGTGTTATTGCACTTATAGAATGGATAATAAATAAAAACAAATTATAATAATTATTTATATTAAAATAAGAGGCTTGGATCATATGGTAAATGTTGTTAATATGCTAATACAGATTTAGAACTATAGACTGCAGCAGCTGTTGCCATGATATGGCATTTGTATCAAAGCAAGTTGTGGTATTAGCATTGACTATTTTTAATATCAGACTCGCTACTGTAGTACTTTAAATCCCATTTTAATTTTTGATCATATACCAATTACACAATTATTTTGTAACTGAACTCAGTAAAAGAGATGACAAATATACAGAGAAAAAATAATTAACTGTTAACATTAAGTGATATTTGCCAACGCAAAGGTTTTTTTTAAATACGTAAACTTTATTGTTTTTTCGTAAGAAAAAGACATGGCAAACATACAGCAACAGGAATAAACAACAGGTAACTACAAGAGGTCTGTAGAATGACCTGGGTCCCTATCAACATTGGTGGAAGGACCAGGTGTATGCAAGAGATATACAACATTACAGGTATAGTAACATAATAAACAGATGGGGAAGTTGTAGTTTTTGGAGGCATATATTAAGGTCAATACAATGAGGGCATGTAAAGTTTCCCAGTGGTTTTTGTAGGTCTTAGGCCTGTTATAGAGGCTGGCAGCTATTTTTTTGATATGTAGGGCATCCAAAATGGTAGCATGCTATTCTCTGTAAGTGGGTGTAGCATCATACATCCAATGTCAGAGTAAAACCTACTTACCAATGGCAGCAATCGGCATAATATGATACCATCTGGGATTAAGTATCTGTTTGGACCCCACTCCCAATAGATGAATTTGTGGGATAAATGATCTTCTAGCCCCAGTTGGACTGAATAGCTTCCCACAGGTTGATAGCTTTGGGACACTCCTTGCATGGCACTTAGTGCATGAGCCTGACTCCTGCAGGTTCATCTTATAAACCTTGGTTGGTGTGAAATGCATGGTGAGGGCTATTCTATATTACACGAGTCTGTGTCTGTCCACCTTGAGGTACCTTTGCAAATCTGACCACATCTAGGTTCTTGTCTCTGATTCAGCTAGCTCTGGAAATTCCCCTAGCCAGTATGGGCATGTGTCTGTTGGCTGGGTAAAGACAGTCTGGATCAATTTCTTGTAGACCATGAATCTGCCCTTTTCCAAAACAAACTTTTCAGAGTGTTCTCCACTGCAAACTATTCAGAAAGAGGGGTGTGGGTCAGAAAATATACCACCCCAGTGCTCTGGTATGCTCAGGACAAAAATACTGAATCTAGGCACAACAATTCCAGCACCACCACCACTGGCCACACAGTTCAATATGTAAGACACAAAAAATGTGAATCAAAATTACATTTGTTTAAGCCAATAGTTTGCAAAATGACCCCTTTCCAGGAGACAGGTGGAACAACTTACCAGCTCCTACCAGTTTTGCCTGCAAAAGGCATCCTCAGTGAGTGGCAACCACCACTAACAGCAAGCATTTTAAACAAGGTGCTTGAAGGGGTACATACCTAAAAATGTACAAACCTGAACTATGTGCAACATTCAGTCTATAGTAGATATGAATACATTCAGATATCAGATAAATATTCTACAACACATCCCAGTCATATTCTTCTACTTTAAATATACAACATACTCATTCTAAAAAAAGGAATATACACTATTTTTATATTGCAGCTTTGTTTGACCACGTCCCCTTTTTCTTTTTTTGTTATACAAAAACACCTTACATGTGATTAGAAAACATTCAAATCCTATAACATCCCATCAAATATATAAAAGCACCAATAAAATACATACATCAACATCTATCAGATTTACGTATCTGAATTTCATATCAAGGATATAATCAAAAAACTGCTGAGCTAATGTATAATGAGATAGAAAAGGCCCAATTTATGATAAGTGTTAAGGTTTTCACCAATAATCATTAGAGTAATGCAGGCCAAAATTAATTCTATTATGTGGAAATTGAAGCCATCATTATTGTTAGGGATTTTTAGGAGAAAGTTATTACTTCAGAAATATTGAAAGTTCAATGCCCTCATTGAGCCCTGATCTTTTCGTCCCGCCCAATGTATAAATCCAAGATGCTTCTCTTTCATTTAGTTTGGCTTCAAGATCCCACCCCTTGGTCCCAAACTGATGTTTTCAATCCACAAAACTGAAAACAGTGTTCACCTTGTTCCCTCATTTCAAAAATGTGGGTTGCTAAAGCATTTCTAAGATCATCGTTTCTTATTGAACTTTGGTATTCTCCTATTCTAATCTTTAGCATACATTTTATTTTTCCCACATAGAAGGCTAAACACTTATAAACTGCTAGGTATACCATCCCTCTGGTGCAGCAATAAATAAACGGTTGTATTGTAAAATCCTGATGTTGTTTACAGTAACAAATGTTTTACTCTTGTTAATAAAATGGCATGAAAGTCATCTACCACAGGTGAAAGTTCCCCAAGGTTTTCTTGAGAACCAAGTACTGACCTTTTCTGGGAGATGTGGCTATGAACCACCTGATCTTGCAGGTTAGGACTCCTTCTGTATGTGCACTGGTAATATTTGATAGGGTTCTGTATCCAAAATGTGCCAGAATGTCTGTAGGCAGTCTCTCACAGTATAGCTATTAGCTTTGTAGTCTGTAATAAAATATGTTACATGATCCCTATTTTTCTGTTTTGGTTGGTATTGTAATGGTATACTGTAAGGTGTACCATCCACTCGGTCCCTTACATTGTTTAATAGAATTTGATTGTAGCCCCTATCCCTGAATCTCTGTTTCATCTCCTCTGCTCTTTCGTTCTAAGTTTGTGAATTTGAACAGTTACAATTGATTCTCATAAATTGTGACAGAGGGATATTATCTATGGTGTGGCGTGGGTGGCAATTGCTAGCAAAGAGAATACTATCTGTGCTGGTTTCTTTTCTGTATAAATCTGTTTCAATAGTGCCACCCACCAATTTGTGGATATTTAAATCCATAAAATGCACATTTTGCATACTATTGGCTTAAATAAATGTGATTGTGATTCACATTTTATGTGTCTTACGTATTGAACTGTGTGGCTAGTGATGGTGGTGCTGGGATTTTTGTGCCTAGAGAGGGTTGCGAGTATCAAAGTTTTATCCTCTGCAAGAAGTTATTTGGAAATCCACAGTGTTTTAGAATGTGCAGGAGTAAATCCCAGGAGACTCCGTCAAAAGCTTTCTCTGTGTACAGAGACAAGCGTACTGCTGGTTATTTTATGTCTCTGGATGAGGAGAGGATGTGTGCCACCTTATGGAAGTGGAGTGTAGAGAGTCTCCTCTGTTCTGGGCCAGTAAGTGTAGACCAAACATTCCCTACCCTGCCAGACAGGATTTGGGATAATATCTTAACATCAAGGTAAAGGAATGAGATTGGTCTGTAGTTCGGAAGAGATATGCTGTATCCCTGTCTGGTTTGGGTATAAGAGTAATAAATGCTTCTTGTAGTGTGGGGTCCAGGAATTGCTCCATTTCTGCCTCCTAAAATAGCTTAGGTAACCGTGAAATCAGAACATCCTTGAGGGCTTTGTATATTGAAGGAGAAACCATCTGGCCCACGGGCCTTCTCTAGTGTGAGGTCTCGGATGACTTTGTGTACTTCTGGCACAGTGATTTCTCCAAGTATCAATGCCACCTGTCCAGGTATGAGTTTAGGTAGAAGGGGTCATTCTAGATATGACTGTATTACCTGGTTCTTACTGGGTAGCTCTGCTGAATAAAGGTTCTTGAAGAAATCCACAAAGGCCTTAGCTATGTCTCTAGGTTGTGTCATAAGGAGGCAGTGGGCAGTGGGGCATATACCTTTAATTAATCTGGAGGTTTCTTAGTGCCTCAATCTCATGGCTAGTAGCTTTCCTGCTTCCCCTTAGTCGACCTACTTAATTCTGGCCCTGAAAATGGCATATTCAGCCTTTTCTCTCAGTAGTTTTTCATATGTGGCTTTATAAGAATTTAACTGGAGCCAATCTTCCTCCTATGGGGATTCAAATAATCGCCTTTCTCTAGTCTTAATTCCCTGCAGCAGTCTATTGCATTCTGTCTCCCTTTTCTTTTTACATGTATCTGCAAGTCTGATGAGCTCCACACCAAGCATGCATTTGAAGGCCTCCCAATAGTGTGTAGTGATTCTTGAAAGAGGCCTGGTTCTCTTTAAAGACTAGATTGGCCTTCTCCTTGTTTATTTCTAAGTATGTGGGATCTTTCAGCAGACTGTTGTTTATCTTCCAAGCTTCGTCTTTATCAGAGTGGCCTGCAGATCATATGGTGAGCAGTACAGGTGAGTGACCAGAAACCACTCCCAAAACGGTTTTACATTGGGTGGCCTCCCTCAGGCACTTTGAATTAATGAGGTGGAACTCTAGACTGGATTCTGAATGGTGGACTTATGAGGTATAGTTGTATTCCTAAAGTCTGGGTGTAAAATCCACCAGGGTTCCACTAGCATCCATGTGTCCTGTAATTCATGACAGGCACACTGTTCTGGTGAAAAGGCTTGGTGAAGAGACCCTGTTCTGTCTTTTGATGACATATACACTAAGTTCCAGTCACCTGCAATAAACATGGGCAGGTTGGCAAACTTGGCTAGGTGGGTGAGGAAGTTTGTAAAGAAAGTGTCGTCATCTTTGTTTGAGTGAAATATGGAGGCAAGTACGGTGTCTCTATGCCCTAAGCTGCCTCTGACAGCAATATAGTGCCCCTTTCATCCTGTAATTTGTTCAGTTAGCTCAAAGGGAGTACTTCTGTGTATCAGTATTGCTGTTCCTGATTTTTTGCTACTTTCCCCAGCTGCAAAAATCAAACCTATCCACTCTCTTCTCTAGAGGTTCCCTTGGTCTGCCTTGGTCTGGGTCTCCTAAAGGAAGGTAATGTTGGTGCCCACTGCCTTAAGGTGACTCAATATCTGGTGTCTCATTCTTTTGTTTGTGCACTTTTATATTCCAGGTTGTTATCAACTCTTTGTCATTAGCCATGGGGTCACAAAGTGATACATCTCCCAATGTACTGTGGTGGCATGTGCCGCATCTTTAGTGTGGTCCAGATGACTAGTCCTTGGCATCATGCAATGTTCCCCAAAACTGCATTGTGTTTCAATGTTGCTCATGTTTGGGAAATTCAATGATTATCCCAAAAGCTTTGTGAATGACAGACTGCAGTACTCACAGCAAGCCCATTGGTCGACAGGGTCCCCCAGTAAGCTTTCAGTAGTACAGTAGCTGTCATTCACAGACAGATCTGTCAGAGAGCAGCCATGGTGGCATGTGGGTGGGTTGTGCTGCCCACCAATCATTGGGGACCTGCAGAGATGGGGGGAGAGGGCTGTGGAGAGGGTGCCTGAGTGGGTGGGAGGTGGGGGGTCTGCTTGACTTACCGGGGGTCTTCTGAAGCACCATCAGCAGAGCATATGGGGAGGGGTGGGGAGTTTTTTTTTCATACACACACATCTACCACCACAGTATGTGGAATGGAAACAGGGATGCAGGTAGGGAGTGGGAATTTCTGTGTACTACTATCTAACACCGCTGTATGTGGCTTGGAATCAGAGGCTCAGGCAGGGAGGGAAGGTTTCTGTGTACTACTATCTACCACTGCTGTGTGCAGCGTGGAACCAGAGACTCAGACAGGGAGTGAGATTTCTGGGTACCAATATCTACTGCTGCAGTGTGCAGCTTGGAACCAGAGGCTCGGGCATGGAAGGGGGTGGCAATACCCTGACAGAGGTGCTGGATTTGTGGCTGTGCAGCTGCACATGCAGGGCACCTGGTGCATTCCACCAGGCGCAGCTCTGTATGGCGCCTGCAAATGGAGCCATAATGACATACAAATGGTCTTATTACACCTTGCATGCCTAATGACTCCATTTGCATGTCCATGGCTGTGAATGGCAGCTTTTGGCACAGTGCATTGGGAAATGCACTGCCCCATTGGATTCCCAGCCCAAGCAGGGGGTTGTGTTGATGCATCCCGGGCTGGGCACAACTGTGGCATTCAGAGAGGAGATGCACCAGGGGCATCTTCTGTGCACCGGCACATTTTCTGTAAATACCACAGTTGGTTCTCGCTCATCTCATTTGTGCCGGGGCATCCAAGATGCGACAAGCGCATGTCTTTTGTCAGTCCTGCCCACCATGCTTTAATACCCATAAGTTAATTAAGAGCATACCATATTCACAAATGGTGAGAGTGGTAAGAAACTGCTCTGAAACTGAGGAGAGAGAGCAGGAAGTGGGAAGGATGGGGCAGTTATTTATTAAGAGAGGCTACAAATATAACGTCATATCCATCAAGAAAAGAGCACTAAACAGACAGAAAGAAGAACTGATGAAGGTATTAAAAAATGGTCTGGTCTGTAAACTGCGGTACTCAAAACTAATAGGGCAGATTACTGGTATCATTAACAAACACTGGTATACTATTAGATACATTGAGCACCCCAGTTTTGAACACCTTCCAGTTATAACATCTGAAACGGACAGTACTTTAAGCAACAGATTGGTACTGTACCTACTGACCCTTGACATTATAATAAAAGAGATGGTCAATTACTCCTAGGCCCTTAGCAGCCTGGCATGGTGCCTTGTGGGAGATGTTGCCATTGCAGCAACATGAGTAAAAATAATTATTTTTAACACCCTAAGAAAGGTACCAGATATCCCATTAAGGAAAGCCTTACGTGGATAGCTCTAGTCTGATTTACATGATAATGTGCCCTTGTTCCAAAGTATGCATAAAAAAAACAACCAGAGCTTAAAAAAACAGATTAGTGACCATGAAAGTACTGTAATATTACTGTAGATCTAAGAATGAAGCATCACCTCTGGCAAGGCACTGCAGTAATATGAGACACTCACCTGCCTCATTCAGATTCTGGAGAAAAAAAACTGGAGAAAATCCCTGGGGTGGGGGTTTAAAACTGGAATAAATACATAGAAAAACAGGGAATGTACTGTATAATCATGTTGGGTACCCTAGATCAAGGTACTGGACTTAATGAGGAAGAATAGTGGCAAGTTTGTCAATAATTCTTTTTATTTAGCTCTCTCCTTGGTTCCATTTACAAACACAACCTCTGTCCTGTTTCCACATCTCTAACAATAAAATCCCATGATAAATCTATTAGTCCCTTCTCCAATCCACCCCACAAGATTTCCCATTGTCATATTGTAGCTATATGTGCTATCACTATATCCTTTATGGAACAAGGTCTTTTTTAAGAGGTTACCAAACCTCTTCTGCTCCCCCCCCCCACCACCATTTCATTATTGTCTAATAACAAGTTCATTATTCTGGGTATAAACGAACATACTACAGGCAGACATCAGCAACATGCACTGGTTTTAAAAAACTGCAGCCACTTTGGTGGCGAGAGAAATAAGTGGATTCATGCCCACTTTATTGACTGCCTTATGAACAATGGAACCTATATAATCTGGCCATCTTAAGGGTGAGTAACTTGCTAGCTCTTCTGGCTAATAAAGTAATAAAGTGCCCCCTCAGCAGCCAGTGACCTAGCAGTTGCTAGCTTGCTTGCTTACATGAGCCACAGTGGGAGCAGGTGTCTGGGGGGCGGATAGAGGCATGATGGTGTCTTTCATATGTCACCTGCTCCCACCTTGCCCCCGGCTGGCACTATGAAATGTTAACACAAATTGCACTCATAACACTAGAGAATGCCAACCAGTTGGGGAGATACATTCAGCAACAGCATGCTGGATGAGTTTGGTACACCAACATCACTTGTGTATGGAAGCATTTCTGTGTTTGCTCATGTAGTAAAACAGATGATCATGTGACCAGCTGTTTTACTATGTAAGCAAGCAAGGGAGTGCTTCCATTCACAAGAAGTTGGCTGGCTGTGGAGAAGGGTGCATTGCTGCCAGTCACCTTCGCTGTGCCTGGAGGAGCCTTCTGTTTAGAAAATTTGAGTGCCGAGGAGGAGCAGGGTGGGAATTAGGTGCTGCTGATAGAGGGGTTGAAATAAATTGATTTGAAAAGGCTTGACAAGAGATGGCAGCTGGCATTGGAGGTGGGCAAGTTGCTGCTAGTCGCCCATCAAGGGAGGTTTTTAAAATTAATAAATATATCTTAAACTCTGAATGCTGGATAGGGGATGGGGTTGAGACTGAGCTTGTAGCAGAGGTTGAGGAATTGGGGAGTTGTACTTTAAATCATTGGGCAGAGGAGGAGGGGGGGACTGGTTCCCTTATTTTTTTTCTTTCCCACAGGCACACAAATAATTAATGCAAATACCAAATTACTAATATTTGGGGCACCAAATATGAATATTAATCCGAGTATTCAAAATAAAGTGTTCACCCAACCCTACCAAGAAGTTACCAGGCATTGTACCTCTGGAATCACAGAGGTCATTGTGATTGGCTTTAGCCCAACCTCCTGGAAAGAAAAAGGGCAGAGGCATGCATGCAGGGCCTGGAGTGGGGGGGGACAGGGTGTGGGGAACCACCTTCTTGCAATGAACTAAGTGCATACAGGTACCATATGGGTGCTGTGGAAGTCTACCCAATATTTAAAATCCAAGCCTTGTGTATGTCCTATACTGGTGCTGTAGGCTAGTGTTGTGAAAAATTGAACAATTTTGCCCAGCAAAATATTTTGTGTAATTCACACATTTCATAAAATATTTCACTGGGTGAAATGTGAAATTTCGCCCATGGAACGAGTGGCATTTCACCTGCCAACCGGCAAAATTCACTGGTCATGAGGTAAATTTTGCCACTGCAGGTGAAATTCTGTAATTTCGCTACTACATCAGCTTTATTCCATGGTGTCTAGTGCCCCCCCAGCCGCTCACTGGCCCAAATTCTAAAAAAATCTTCTCCTTGGTATCCTATTGGCCCCATCCCAGCCTGATCAAGGTCAGAAATTGAATAAAGCCCCTTCCCCCCAGAGTTACACTGAGTCATTGCCCTCCCTACTGAGTCCCCTCCCAAATCCAACCTTGTGTTAAAATAAAGCAATAATTAATTAAATCCCCAACTCCCTGGTGTCTAGTGGACCACCCCCACCCTGGCATCAGATTGCACCCACCCCAGTCCCCCCCCCAGTACCCCGATCATGCCACTGGCACAGCCCTCCACTCACCTCCATGGCCGGCAGCCTGACTGAGTGCCTCAATGAATGAGTGAGTGCTTGTACAACCACGCGCTCATTCATTGTCAGACAGCCAGCGCTCTCCCTGCACTCCAGTAGCAGTCTGAGCGCTGGCTGTCTAAATTTAATGAATGAGCACGCGTTTGTATAAGCATGTGCTCATTTATTGAAGTGCTCAGTTGGGCTGCCGGCCATGGAGGTGAGTGGAGGGCTGTGCCGGTGGCCTGAATGGGGTACTGGGGAGCAGGGTGGTGCTATTTGATCTCAGGGTGAGGGTCCTACTAGACAACAGAGAGTTGGATTTAATTAAGCATTTTTTTTAACACAAGGCCGGATTCAGAAGGGGACTCAATCGGGAGGGAAATGACTCAGTGTAACTTGGGGGGGGCCTTTATTCAATTTTGGCCATGATCGGGCCGGGGGACCACTAGACACCAGGGAGAAGATTTTTTTGTAAAATTTGGGCCAGTGAGTGGCCGGGGGGGCACTACCGACACCACTGGTTGGTGAAATTGTGGCGAAATGTCATCATTTCACCGCAATTTTGCAAAAAATTGCACACTGCGAAACTGCCGATTTCGCGGCAATTTCGCCAGTGAAATTTTATTTTGCAACATCTCTAGTACAGGCCTGACTCCTGTATAGCTTGTAACAAATTAAGCTGTTGAGGCCTGTAATAAGCCTGTTTCTTCAGTCCTATAAAGGGTTCATGACTATACCCACGTAAGACAAAATACAAGCAAATTACAGGCATAATACAGACAAATTACAGGCATAATGCAGGACTATTACAGGTATAAGTTGGATTTATGCAGGCAAAGAACAGGTAGTGTGCAGATGCTATAAAGTCCTATGGTTTTAACAATGGTAGTAACCATAAATTGTCTATATGAGTTTTTAATATATTGTAGGTAGAAGAAATATTCAAGATTGATTAGCTATTAATCAACCAGGCACAAAATTCTGTCACAGAAATAGGTGGCAGGGCAGTGATGGACAAACCATTAGGCATAACACCCCCCTCCCCACCACGTTAAGACAGGAGAACATTAGGTTATCGGGCAGCAGCTGAATTAGGGGAGCCAAATTCCCCCATGTATCTCAAAGAACAAGGATTGGGAAACCAAGGTAAAGGAGAAATCTGTTTTATTGTTGTTCCCATTTTAATTACAGCTGTCACAAGCAGCATAGAAAAGAGCTTACTTTTTGTATCAAACTGATCGTGGACCTAACTTTCCAGACTTATCTGGGTTTGATATAAAAAATGTTAAAAATCAAACTGAGATGTTTGCACAGTTGTAAATGCTACCTGCGACTTCTAAAAAGTAATACCCCAGTCCACTACCAGCAGGCAAACATCCCCCCAAAACCCAAATATCGCAACCTAGTTTCCATCCGTTAGCCCACATCTCTCCTAACCACCTTTTCTTAAACCTCCAAACAATTCAGAAAAACATCCACAGTACCTCAAAAACCATTTCAAGACAAGAATATCACAATTTTTCGGCTGCCTGACACTATTTAAATAGATGGCTTAATAAATCAATTTCAAAAGCTGAACTTAGCTACAGTGCAGGAGTTACATGATCATGGGTGTTATGGGTGCTATGCACAGCAGTAACCATAGGCCCCCTCTCGACTCTGCATCACCCTACCCTGAAGGTGCCATGGTAGTGCCCCCAAATTACCTAAGATACTTAAATTTGCTATAAAAATATATGCTCTGAGAAACCAAACCTGTTAAGCAGATCATTACAAAAGCAACATTCAATGACAGAATTAAAGCTGAAACTCTGTTGCTGTGACTATTTGACTCATCCCTGTGTTGACCTTCCTGAAAACTGAACTACAAATGGGCATTCTGCTTTTTGTGTTTGTTAATGAAACAGACAAAAATGTGCCTCTTCTCTATACAGTAGTTATAAAATTAAAAATGACTTAG
The DNA here is from genome assembly GCA_016271365.2 of Neoceratodus forsteri. Taxonomy (NCBI): domain Eukaryota; kingdom Metazoa; phylum Chordata; order Ceratodontiformes; family Ceratodontidae; genus Neoceratodus; species Neoceratodus forsteri. The sequence continues at coordinate 271,187,078 of CM057453.1, forward strand.
TACACTGTGCTGGTTTAGTTTACCTATAGGAAATAAACAAAAGCCTAGAATACAGTAGAATGAGAAAAGTTTACAAAGAACCATAGTCACAAGTAATGAGGTAATGATCTTATCACTCCCATCTGGACACCCAAATGGAAACTTGATGAAAACCAGCCCATCAAACCAGAGCAGACCAGATCGGAAAAAAACAGATATGCTGGACTGGCACACATTGCTCAACTATTCCTGGTCCAGCCAATCTGGCCAGATGGGCTTGTCTGCCTTTTACTGATCTGATCCTGTCTGGTTCTGCAGCTGGGCATTCACCCATTCCAAGGACTTGATGAAAATTGTACCACCAGAACAGGACTGGGTCAGATTGGTAAAAGCCAGATGGACCAACAAAAATCACAAAACCTATTCCCAGTCTGCCTGATCCAGCTTTTTCTGATCTGGTCGGGTCCTGTTCCATGGTCTATTTTTTACCCATTCCTTAACAAATGTACCAACTGAGAAAAAAAATGATTGTTACTGACCCATCTAGCTAAATTAGCAAACACTTTAAACAGTAACGCCAAATTTCAAAAAGGAAAAAAGTCACAAAGTTGAAAACTAATGCAGACAATTTTTAAAGCATTAGGAACCTAGGACCAGATTTTACATAAGCAAGAATGACGCAAGCTCCAGGTGCGCTGAAGACAAGGTGCACCAGACGTGCGGCATTCTCCTGGCCGGCGATCAGGATTTTCTATCCCGTGTGCCAATTATCACAAGTTAGATAAACGTTTTGTGGTCTAGCTTGCAATAATCCTTGGGGTATTTTTTGGAATAGATATTTGGTGCAAGTTGACGTACATCATGGACACTCTTGCAGCTGCGGCAAAGGGGTTAGGTGCACTGTAAGAACCTTGCACCACACTTTGAAAATCTGGCCCCTAATGTCAAAAATTAAAGGTATTGTTTTAAAAGCCTCAGCACTTAATGGCGATTGAGGGGGGTCTGCAGGGAGGAGACCAGGGCAGAAGAGGCATAGAGGGAGACATTGTGGGTGTCAGGGGCATGGTGCTAATGTGCAGGGATTGAAGTGGCATCCTGTGGGGGCGCTCGGTGCTCCTACATACAGCAGATTGGACCAAGACAGGAGGCTTGCAGAAAGGGACCAGGACCTGCTCTCAGGAGGATACAACCCTTGCACCTGCCCCATAGATGCCACTGACCATAACACTATCAGTGGGCAACAGTGATTCCAGGTTGCGAAGTGCAAGTGGTAGCTGGGAATGGTCCCCAGACACCATGGCATTCCCCTGGTACTAGGCCCCCCATGTGTAGGGAGGCTGCTGCCCACTGACAGTGTTGTGGTCAGTGGCACCTATGGGGCAGAAGCCAGGGCTATATCTTCATGAGGCTGCGTCCCAGTCCTGTTCTGTCAGCCTCCTGTCCTGGTCCAATCAGTTGTGTGTAGGACCACAAGGCAAACCCGCTGAGTGCCACCTCATCCCCCACACATTAGCTGGTGCTCCCATTTCCCTAGGCCCCCATTCTTCTTCTTCTACCCTCCAGTGCCCTTTTCAGGCAGCATTTTGCCCCAACTTAGCAGCCCCTCGAGTGTTGCACTGGGGGAATTGACGGATCCTTTTGACAAAGCCAGTAGGTGCTCCACTACTTTGGCACAACTCTACAGATGCAGAAAATCTCAGGTCTTGGGTACAGGGACCCACATTTTCTTTTAAATATGGCACAGTGTCCCTGACAGACCCTGAGATTGCCATAGCACTAGATCGCTGCAACTTGCAGTGATCTAAGGGCTCTGAAAATCGAATCCCATGTATGTGTTTATATCCCAGGTCTTCACTGTAAATTAGCTTTCTGCTCAATGATTTTTTCCTGGTTTAAAAAAGTATGAAAAAAAATGAAATGAACTTTCAAAATATTAAATCTCTTTTATTTACCTGGTCCAGCCTCAACTCCTGCAGAAATGATCAGATAAGTATATATTTTTTTCTAGTTCTTTACTATTTAGACATTGTTATTTGAGCTGCACATTCTGTGAGACCCCTTTCACTTGTTTAACTTCAGGTACTTTCCAGGGGAGTATTTTGATTGACCGAAATGCAGTTTGCCTACACTCAGAATCCCGACACTGAAATCTCAACCCATGGATTCCTGATATTAAGATTTTGCCCATGATAGAGTTTGTTATATTAATTAAGTGGGGTGAGGGTGGGCGAGTCCCCATGAAACGTGCCTCGGGGGACAAAATTTCTATGTGGGGAAACTGTGGGTCGGGATTTCAGTCTTGGGATTCTGAGTGTTGGCAAACTGAATTTTTGTGTTTCGTAGTAAATCCCTTTCCAGATGAGCTTCAAGCTGACACCAGTCCAGTGTAGATGAGTCCATGTATGGTTATCTGTGTTAAGTCTTTTATTCAGCGGTATCTTGTCACCCTTTTTGAGACTTACCAAGGGTATGGTGTGCATACTCTCCCCTCTGGTCTGGTAACTGTATGCCACCTAACTAGAGCACCTCCAGGATAAGGCTTACCTGCTTGAAGTGTGCCTATTCAGTCAGAACATTCTTCCTTTGGATGTCCCATACTGCCTTCGGTAGTCATGTCTTCAGTTAGCAGAAGTCATTGTCTTAAATATTGAATTCAGGCCACACGTCATAGATAGTGTACAAAAACAATATCTCTTTATCTGCTATTTACAGAGAGTGGTTCCACTACATGCTAATTTGCAGATGGACACAAAGTTTGTTGTACTCTTTCAGATGACTCTGAACACAGGAGCAATGTATCTCACAGGAGTTCTAAATTTCAGACAGATTTTTGTAACTAACTTTTTATCCCCTTTTGCTCCAGTGAGAGTGTGAAATAACACTTATGGGGCAGGTGCCGGTGTTCTATCCTCCTGAGGCCGGGTCCCATTCCATTTTGCCAGTCCCCTGTCTTGGTCTGATCGGCTCTATGTTGGAGTACAGAGCACCCCCACAGGGAGCCACCTCATTCCCTGGTGTCCTCCTTGCACCCCCCCCCCAATTACCGCCCTGCCAGGCAGTGGCACATGGCCCTTAGACCACCTTCTGGATGGTCTAAAGGCAGCCCCTATTGTGGCCATGGCAGGGTTTGTACAATAGCAAATAAGGGGATGGTGCAGCCCTCCTGTAGTGCAACCACCCTTGTGGCCTTCCCATGGGTGATTTTGCCACAACGGTGATGCAAGAGGCCTTTGCATGGCATCCTGATTTTGTAGCAGCTGGTGTTTGAAACTTGGGATTGCCGCAATCTATGATGCAAGGTGCCACTTGCATCATCCCTGTTTGGTGCAGGCACCTTGCATCACAGTTTGCCTTTTGAAAATCAAGCCCATGGTTAAAAATGAGCAAAGTTACAAATCACAAGTTAATCACCAGCCCTACCCCCTTCTTATTTCCAGTATCATAACCCTAGGAGACATCCCTCCCAACCCCAGTATAAATCACTTGGTACTGAGCACCCTTCTATCCCCAGTTTCATATCCTGACCCCAGTTCATAATCCCAGTATTAAAGCCTTGATTCCATCCTGAATCCCAGTATTAAAATCACAACCTTCATCTTGACTGATACATCACAGACCTCGGCACCTTACCCAAGTATCATAACCGTGAACCACTCCAACTCTGGTATACTAATCCTAACCCCCTGAACCACAGTATCATAGCCCTGATCTTGCCAAATGCAGTTTCATGGCTTTGACCCGATCCACATACCTCTTAAGTGTCCCACATGAAGTGGAATATCTCCCATTGTACTACTTACATTTATCACTCAGAATTCCTCGATCCCACATAGAATCAGTGTCAGAGTTCCTCCAAGCCACGCCTCCTCCTGCTGAACCCTCCAATCTACTGCTGCCAGTATTGTTTTACGGGAACAGCCACAGGGCTTTAAATTCTGGCTACCACTTCCCCCCTCCAGCTGCTGTAATTAACTCTGCTTTTCATCACTGTGGCCTCCAAGAGGTCAGGAAGGCCAGCCAAAGCCAAGCATCCTCCCTCCACATCATCAGTGCCACCAGAAGCTTCCTGATCTTCACGTCTGGGGTTAAGCTCCCAAGATTTCACCACTCCAGCTCCTGTATCAGCCTAAAGCACCATCCAATCAGTGTACAGAGTTCCTCCACACCACACCTCCTCCAGCTGAACCTTCCAATCTACTGCTGCCTGTATTGTTCTACAGGGAGAGCCATAGGGCTTTACATTAGAATCATAGAAACACAGACAGCAGATAAGGACCGCTTAGCCCACCTAGTCTGCCCATTTCCCTACCTACAGGATAAGCTGCAAATCCTAGTTAACCAACAGCCTATTTCTTCTTACACCCCACAAGAATGGCCTTATGTCTGTCCCATGTATTCTTGAATTCTCCCACAGTTTTAGACCCCACAACCTCCTCAGGAAGGCTGTTCCATGTGTCCACCACCCTCTCTGTAAAAAAATACTTCCTCACATTGCCCCTGAACCACCTCCTCTCTATCTTTAAATTGTGTCCCCTTGTTCTTGCACATCTCTTTTTCTGAAAGATGCTACCCTCTTGGACTTTTTTGATTCCACTGAGGTACTTAAAAGTTTTTATCATGTCCCCCCCTTCCTCCTTTCCTCAAGGGTATACATGTTAAGCACCTTTAGTCTCACCTTGTATGCCTTCTCTTGCAGACCCTGCACCATTTTAGTTGCCCTCCTCTGGACTGCCTCTATCCTGTCTATGTCCTTGTGGAGATGGAGTCTCCAGAACTGGACGCAATACTCCAGATGGGATCTCACCAACTGTCTGTACAGAGGGATAACAACTTCCTGTTTTCTGCTGGTGATGCCTCTCTCTATACATCCTAGTATATCCCCAGCCCTCCCTACTGCCTTTTCACATTGCTTGCTAACCTTAAGGTCATCTGATATGATTACCCCCCGGTCCCTTTCCATTTTTGTTGTTGTTACTACCTCCCCCCTCATTGTGTAATCTTCCCCTGGGTTTTTGTTTCTCAGGTGCATTATTCTGCACTTCTTTGCACTGAATCCAAGCTGCCATACTTCTGACTATTCCTCCAACCTTGCTAAGTCCATTTCCACACCTCCTTGTGTATCAACCCTGTTGCAGATCTTTGTGTCATCTGCAAAGAGGCATACTTTTTCTTCCAGTACCTCTGCAATGTCACTTATAAAGATATTAAAAAGGACTGAACCCAGTACTGAACCCTGTGGTACCCCACTAGTGACCCCACTTTCTTCAGAGTGGACTCCATTTACAATTACCTTCTGTGTCCTGTTGTCCAGCCAATGTTTTACCCAGGCTACCACCCTGGGACCCACTCCCAGGCTGGTTAATTTGACAACTAATCTTTTGTGTGTGACTGTGTCAAATGCTTTGCTAAAGTCTAGGTAGGCCATGTCCACAGCCCCTCCCTGGTCTACTACTTTGGTCACCAAGTCAAAGAAATCAATTAGATTCATCAAACATGACCTTCCCGCTGTGAACCAATGTTGCCTTGGGTCCTGTGCACCACTGGCCTCTAGGAACTCAACAATTCTTTCCTTCAGAAGTGATTCCATCACTTTTCCTACCACAGAGGTCAAACTGACAGGTCTGTAGTTTCCTGCCTCTGTCTTGGTCCCACTTTTGTGAAGTGGAATCACATCCGCCTTCCTCCAGTCCTCAGGTACCACACCATCCTCCCATGATTTGTTAAAAAGGTAGTCAGTGGTTTCACTAGTTCTCCCTTAATTATTTTAGAATTCTGGGTGAATTCCATCAGGCCCCATTGCTTTGTCCACCTTCAGTTTTAGGGTTCTTTCAGAACCCTTTCTTTTAGTGAAAAGACTGGGATTGACCCCCATCAAAGTGCTTCTGTTAATTGGATTAAGCACTTCCCCTCCTCCTCTTTTGTGAATACCGAGCAGAAATATTCATTCAGTTTGCCTGCTTTTTCACTGTCCCTCTCTGCTCACCCACCTTCCATTCTATTCAGCCTTACTATCCCTCCCTTTGTCTTTCTACGCCGCCTGATGTACCTATAAAAGGTTTTATCCCCCTTCTTAACTGAGTTGGCTATCTTTTCTTCAGTTTGGACCTTTGCTATTCTGACTTCCCACCCTGCTTCCTTTTGCCTTAACTGGTACAGCTCTCTGTCCTGCTCCTTCTGTGTTTCCTTATACTTCCTGAATGCTATCTTTTTCTCCCTGACTTTCCCCGCCACGTCTTTTGAGAACCGTAGTGGCTTTTTCTTTCATTTTGATTTGTTTATTTGCTTCACACAAAGGCTTGTTGCCTCTGTGATGGCAGTCCTGATGTTTCCTCATTGTTGCTCCACCCCTCCTTCTAGCCTGTTTGCTAGTGCTTTTCTAAGGCACTCTCCCATCTTGTCAAAGTCAGCCTTCCTGAAGTCCAGTACCCTCACTTTTGTATAGCTTGACTGTGTAGCTGAGTTTATCATGAACAACACTGTTTGATGGTCACTTGTTCCCAGATGGCAACCCAATTCTAGATCTGAGATCCTCTCACTGTCCCCATTTGAGAGTAAGAGATCTAAGATTGCTCCCTCATGAGTGGGTTCCGAAACTAGCTGTCTGAGGCCTGCCACCTGTAGGGCATCAAGAATGGCCCTGCTATTGGATGTGGCTGCAGCAAATGTGCTCCAGTTAACATCTGGCATATTCAGATCTCCCATCAACAGTATCTCCCCTTTCTCTGCCATCCTAAGAATGCCTTCTATCATATTCTTGTCCATTTCCTTCCCCTGACATGGGGTCTGTATACAACATTCTGGCCTCTATGTCCATTCTCCAGTTGCGGTTGCTCTGCTTTTCACTGCTGCAGCCTCCAAGTGGTCAATAGGGCCAGCCAAAACCAAGTGCCCTCCCTCCATGCTGTCAGTGCCATGAGAAGCTTCCTGTTCTTCACAACCAGGGATTGAGTTCCTAAGAAGCCACTTCTCCAGCCTCTACTTCAGCCTGAAATGTCACTGAATCAGTTTGCAAAGTTCCTCCAAGTCACACCTTCTCCTGCTTAACCCTCCAATCCGTGACTGTTTATATTGTTCTATGACACCTATCCTTAAAACCCTTGAGCCTCTGAGCAGTTCTCCAGGCTGCAGTCTGGAGCACTAAGCACTGCAGCACAAAGGACATCTACCTGAAGGAGTCTACCTGGAGTTAGCCATTGGCCAGCTACACTACCACCCCCAGGACTGCCACCCACAAGCCTACCTTTAGCCTAATCCTGAAATGAAAGATCTGTTCCTATCACTTTGTTTTTCACTTGCTAACTATGCCTTTGTGGGCTCTACACCTGCATTTGGGAAATTTTGACTGCATCTACTCCATTTGCCTGCCTGTGTAGTCTACAAGCACTCAGTTTCTAGGTATCCTAGCTATACCCTGTCTGGGTGTACCCTTATTTACAATTCAGATTAATTAACTGTTGTATCTCACTGCATCTCAGTTGTTTTTACCAGTGTTGTTTTCACCTGTGTTAGCTTACCAGCTCATACTATACAATTTAGTTAGTTTAGTGCTCAGATTTTTCCATTATCTTAACTCAGTTTTACACTGTTACTGTGATTTTGTTGAACTCTGCCCTAGGTCTGTTGTGCAGACGTCCCATAGCCAAGCTACTGTTAGCTGATCTCTCTAGCTAGATGCTAACATTACTGCTGTGCTAATTAGTTGATGGCTATTGCATAGCACCTCATGTCCACTATGCACCTTTCCCTCCTCTACCTTGTCCTTTACTGTCTCCTACTCCTGCCCTCACTCTCTCCTTCCCCATCACATGCCTTTATCCACTCTCTCTCCCCTCCACCCTTCTCTCCTCCTCTCCCCCTCCTATTCACTCTGGTTTCCTCACCTCACCCTCCTGAACTTTGAGTTTCTTCACCGTGCCCTGGTGTCCCTTTCCCAGTACCTCCCTTGCTCTCCACCCCATTCCAAGGGATGTAAGTCCCACTCCATCCTTCTGCTCCTTATTCTGCTCCTTCTCTTATCAGGCAATGTGAAAACTAATGGCAAATAAATGTGGAATGCGCACTAATGCCCACAAAGGCGTTCCAACAGGTGCTAGCCCAGTTCCTTCATGCTAAGTTAGTTATATTAAAATGTAGCAACCAGGTACCTGTTTAATGAGTACACAGCATTGTTACAGACTACTTAACATGGAAAGTAACCTTGGTTCACCCCTTCCACCACCTCTGCAACTCCCAAAGGTCTTAGCATCTTTCATCACAATGCTAGGAGCCTCCTCCCTAAACCTGACCTCCTTAAAGACTGGGTTGTTGACATTCTCTGCATCGCTGAATCTTGGCTGTCCTCAATTACTCCTAACTCTAGCCTGTCCCATCCTGATTTCTAGCTCTTAAGGCAGAAGTGGAGGAATGTGGTGATGGTGTAGCCCTCTAAGTCTGCCAGAGCCACTCCTGCACCTTTACTCTCAGGTAGGCTGTACCTTCCTCCCATGTGTTTCTCCTCACCAGACTTCCCTTTTCCTCTACTGTATCCATCTTCATTGTCTTTTTAAGCTTCTTCTAAAATATTACCCTCCTTTCTGGTTGACACTGTCTTGCTCTCTGCCATCACTTCACACTCCTCCTCAGGTGAACTCATCCTCCCTGGGGACTTCAATATTGGCTCTGGGCTCACCGCCCTCAGAATTGAGTCTGTTACTCTCTCCCACCTCATTATCAAACTTACCTGACTCAATACTCACTCCGCTAAACACACTCTTCTGGACTGGTTTCTCTCCACCCAACCCCACCATGTTGTTGCAGCAGGTATTCTGATGGATGTCTTCAGCATCCACTGCATGAAATTCTACATCAGAAAAGTCTGGTGCCCTCTCCCTCTTCCCTTAGGGACATCTGGTCTAGGTCTCTCCAGTGGCTAAATATTGATGCGCTCATGAGCAACCTTGCTACAACTGACTGGTCAGCCATCCTCTCCACCCTCGTCATTGGTATGGCTCTCTTCCTTTTCTATTCCAAATTCTCCTTCATCTGGGACAAGGATGAGCCCCTCAGAAAGTCCAGGGTTAAATCTTCCTACTACCCCTGAATTATTCTCAAACTCACTGACTAGTGTAATGCCTGTGATCACACATGGGCCCTTAGAAATGCATATAATAAGGCTGTCCAGTCAACTAAATCCCTCTATTTTAAGTTAAGAACATTAACTCCCCTGCCAAATTCTAGAAGGTGATTTACTCCCTTTTTACCACCCTGCCTAGTCTATTCCCCTAGTCCTCATGGTTAATGGTTCACCTGTCTATGACATTCCCCCTGTAGTGGCACACTTCAATGAGTTCTTCACTACTTGTGCTCTGCTACATCCCCCCCCAGTTCCTATCCTGTCCCCTCTGCTCCACCCTCCTCTCCACCCCACCACTTCCTGGGTTTTCATTCCCCCATGTTACTACCCAGGAAACTTTGCTTGCCCTTTACTCCCTTAACCTGTATAAATCTAGCCCTGACAGACTGGATCCTAAACTCCTCCACCATTCAGCTTCTGCCTTTGCCTCCCCCCTTACTCACCCCCTCAACCTCTCCTTCTCCCTTTCCACTGTTAACCAGTATTGGAGAATTGCTAAAGTTCTCCCCCTTCATGAAGGGGGTGACCTCTCCTCCTCCTCCTCCTCTGGCAACTTCTGTCTTATCTCCCTCCTCCCTTCTCTTGCAAAGCTGCAAGAGAAACATGCCTACTCTGTGCTTGCTGACTTCCTTTATTTGTCCAAATAATTCTCTACTTTCTAGTCTGGTTTCTGGAAGCACCAGTCACCTGTCTCCTCCCTGCTGCATGTTACTGATTCCATCCTCACAGGATGGAACAGCGGCATATTACAGTGGCCATTTTCATTGATTTGGCCAAAGTTTTTGATTAAGTAGCCCATCAACACCTTCTGGACAAGATGCATTCTATCAGACTCAGCTCCTGATGGTAAATGATTCCATTCCTATGTCATGGGCCATCAACAGTCAGTATGGGTAGGAGGTATCCTGTCACCTCCACTACCCAGTCAGGCTGGTGTCATACAGGAATCCATCCTGGGTCTCATCCTCTTCTCCATTTTCCTGAATGACTTCCCCTCTGCCTGTGCCATCTCACATACTCAAATATATGGAGATGACACAATTATCTTCACCTCCAGTCCCTTGACAGCAGCAGTGGAAGGCGTTCTACAGTAAAACTTCCATAACCTCCTGCACTGGTTCATTTCCAACCAACTTTGTGTCAACTCTAAAAAACCAAAAGGTCAAAAAAGAAACAGTGTTGATAACCTTTGACACCAGCCATAAATTGGCCAGGCTCTCTCCTCTCCCTATTTTCTCCAATCCAGATGTCAATAACACCCCCTGAAGCAGTTTCATCTTTCAGGTATCTTTATATGTGACTAGAGAGTAAGCCTGATTTTTTTGCGCACTCTGATGCCATGCAAGCCAAGCTGTGCACCAAAATCGGTAACTTGTACCACAACAAAGACTACTTGTCTCTTCAGTTCAGCTGGAAATGTGTTAACAAAATGGTGCTCCCTGTCCTTGACTATGTAGATGTGATATACAGCACCACCTCCTCTTCCTCCCATGCCAGACTGGACAACCTCTGTAACACATTTTGTCATGTTGCTACCAACTACCCCCCTTGAACTCACCCCTACTCCTTCTACTCTTCCCTATCCATCCTCCCCCTTCCTTCATGTCTCTAGTCCCACTGTGCCTCTTTCATCTCCAAATACTGGTCTTGGTCCCTTCCCTCTTACCTATGCTCACTCCTTTCTCCCATTCCCTTTGCCTCATATTCCCTCCACTCCAGGGATCTTCACTCCTTCTCCCTTCCCCATCCTCACTTCTCTGATGGGCCATTAGCCTACTCCTATCATCCTCCTTCCCTCTGGAACCTTCCTCTCTCCATCTCTCCCCCTTCCCAGCACCCTCTGACACCAGTTGAAACTCCTCCCTGTCCCCATCTGCTTCTGTAACCATCTTCTTGACCCTCCCCTGCTATAACTCCTACTGTCCCAGTTGGTGGACCTCCTCATGGGTTCTGTCTTAGCCTAATTCGGGCCCCCAACTAATCTACACATGCACAACCATCATTCCATCTCTTAACATCTTAATTCTTGACAGCAGTTCTGCTCATTATACCTTGTCTAGCTATGTTTGCTTTGCATTTTATTTGTACTTGTACTATGTTAAATTGTCCCCCGATTGAACTATCTGGTGTACTGGCCATATGTAAGCAATAAGACACGGTGAGTGTGCATTACGGTGTGATAACCACTGATAGGGGCAGGTGGGCCTGGGTCGAGCTGAGTGCCGGTGGAGTCCATGAGAGTGTGGTTATCACACTGTAATGCACAACCCTGGAGTATCTTAGTGTGCTTATAAAATGGCCCTTTATTTTTAGAAGCAGTTTTTTTTTTATTTTGAAACACATGTTTAAATAAGTAAAAATGTAAGTGAATCTGTGCTTTTAACATAAAATAGTCCTTCCATCTATTGGTGCTAGATTAAAGTAACGTTATACAGTGGGTGCCTCCCTGCCCACTTAAGCTTCATATTCCCCTGCCAGCCACAACAATTCACAAATGCTGTTTTCCTCATTCTAAGTATGACACATAGCCCCTTTGCTTTATTTTATTCTCCTCACTCTGTAGACAAAAATAAAAGGAAGCTATAACAGAGGCTTCTCAGTTCCCTGATGCTGCAAGCATGAATGTGGTTCAAAACTGCCACACTCACTGACAGCATCATGAACTGCTTGCTCTGTCCTAAAAGCTAAACAGCAGGGTGAGTCATTTACCACCGATTCCCCTTGTTTATATAGTATTATTGCTTACTTTCTTCATTCTGTGTCTTTTCTCAGTGTTTCCCCACATTCAAGACATGGAATGTTTATCATGGCATGTTTACTACAGAATACAGGGATTCAAAATTCTGCACAGTTCCATTGGCAGAATGTTCCTCTTCTAACATACTGTATATACACACACACACACACACACACACACACACACACACACACACACACACAAAGACCATTTCTAAAGCCACAGACTCAATTATCTCACTGTCAGGGAAAGCAGAAGAGATTTCCCTGATGAACAGATGAAAATAGAAGGGGGATTTTTCACTGTCAGCAAAAAAACAGTTGTAATGAAAACTATAAACAATACTTATTGTTTCTAATTTTTTTATATGTGTAAGGAGAGTGTGATGATCAAGGAAAACACATTTAATTAATTTGTTTTATTTTTTATTTAAGGTAGTTTTATTTTTAGGGCCCAGTTGAAGGTTTTTACAGTGTAAAGGTAACAGCCTTGTTTGTGATGGAAAATCAGTTTTGGATCTAGGGAGACTGATGGAAGATAGTTCTGGTTGTAGGAGGACTGATTTGCATAAATTGTGTGATGCAGTTTAGGACCAGGATGACTGTGCGTATATAGAGACTTAATGTACGGTCAGCTGATGTCTCTTGGCCAATGAGATTTCTAGATTTTCTCATGCCATGTTGTAATTTATTGTTTTTTCCCATTCCCTTCCCCCATGTCACGTCAGGAAAACTACAGATTTTTCAAATGAATAAAGTAATTACAGACCTTTTATTTATTTATTTATCTATCTATTTATTTTATTTTAGCCTTTGGTAACTGGGTAAGGCCCACTAGGCACAAGTGCCTGTTTTCAGGGGCAACCTGGGAGCACTGGGCAGTTAAGTGACTTGCTCAGAGTCACACAGTATGCAAGTGGAGGTTGTGAGAATCAAACTAAGGTCTGGTCTACTGGATGTACCAAGCTCATTCATACCTCATTCTTCTAACTTCTAGGCTATACAGCCAGCCCCATAATAAATAAATAAAAGATAAAAGAAATAAAATTACAGACCTGATCTTTCCAAATGCAGTTTTGTGACTTTGACCATGTCCTCATACCTCTCAAGTGTCCCACATTAGGTGTGTCATCCTGCATTTTACCACTTACATTTATCACTCAGAATTGCTCTATCTTACATAGAAAGGCTTTGACCACACCAAGAAGGTGCTGTTGTTCATTGTAAACAGACTTTACAACTGAAATCCATATTATCAGTGATGCTAAATAAAGAAATACTTGGCGCTAATAAAATCACTAGTTGCCATGGTCTTCTGTTTGACTGTCCAACATTATAAGGAGCAGTGCCCCAAACATGGAATGTTCCCGTTGCCCCACATGTCAGGAGCAAAAGGCTGAGAGATGTGCCATTCCCAAACCAATGTCACAGTGCTTATCCTCCACTTCACTCCAGCCATCACAGCATGATTACATTTCTGACCACATCATCACTGCCCTACCTCTCCTGAACCCAGTATAATACTCTGGCATATCTCCCAACCCCACATCACAGCCTAAACCTCAGTATCAGAACCCTGTTCCCTGCATGCAAATTCCAGTAGCACAGCCCTGGCCTCCTTCACCCAACCCCAATATCACTGCCTCTACTCCACTATCATGTACTGGCCACCAGCCCCCAACCCCAGTATTACTGACTGTTCCCTCTCTTAACCCACTGACAAATCCATGATCATTGAAATTTACAGTCCAGCAGCCTCCAAAGCACCACTGTCAATCTTCACTACCCATCTCATGTTCATGAAAAATTACATAAGAACCTTGCAGTATACAGTCTGGTTTATCATACTAATGCTGGTTAGCACTGGGACTCCACTAAATGCTCATCTCCTCTGCACCCTTTCTGACAATGTAAACAAAACTGAGCTGACCTTGGCACACATTTGAAAACGCCTTAAGGAGAGTGAAGACTGAGTTGTGATAATGAATCACAGTGCTAACCAATGTTTTTATGAGAAGAAAAACATTATACAAGGTAATTTAAAAAGGTTTAGGAATGTAATTTGAGGGCTTGACTGACAGTAATGCTATGGAGATGAGGGATGCTGTTGCTATATAGGCAATAAAAAAGGATGGACTGATGGAGACCACTAGTTAGTGTGCCAGAATCAAAAGCATGAAAACTAAGGCCAAAAAGCCCAGCTGGTTTGGAAAGCAGGTGGCATAAACTGTAGGTGACAAGAGGGCAGCCTTCCAGAACTGCAAATGTACTCAGAAGGAGGCAGATAGGGTGGATTACTCTGCTAAGTGAAGAGAGGTGAGCAGAACAGTTATGGTGGCAAAGGCTAAAAAAGAAGAGTGGCTAACACAGCAGGTAAAAACAGGGCAGAAGACCATTGTCCAATATATAAGGGAAAAAAGGAACATTAACAATGAAATAGTCAGATTAAAAAAGGAACATGGTATGGAAGAGGGTAATAAAGAGAAAGTGGAGGAACTTAAAAAGTACATTTGTTCAGTCTTCTCTACAGTGAAGGATTGCCCAGTGCCAAAGGGAACAAAGGGTCATGGACTGGGAAGGGGAAGTAATGGATGGCATCATCCAAGCTTATGGAGTACTTAAGGGCCTAAGGGCCCTGAAGGTGAATAAATCCCCATGGCCAGATGGCATGCAACCAATGGTCCTAAGGGAACTGGTGGAGGTTCTGTCAGAACCCGTGATGGACCTATTTAACTCCTCTCTGGAGACAGGGATCATGCCCCAGGATTGGGGAACTGCACATGTAGTGCCCTTCCATAAAAGCGGGCCCAAGGATGAACCAGAAAGCTACAGACCAGTCAGCCTGACCTAAAGTGTGGGCAAGCTGATGGAGACCACCATGAAGGGGAGACTGGTGAGCTTTCTAGAGGATAATGCCTCAGGATGTGAGGCAGCAGAGTTTTGTATCAAGAAGATCTTGACAGATTAACCTAATTGAAATCTTTGAATGGGTCACCAGGACAGTTGGACAAGGGCCAAGCAGTTGACATCCTGTACCTGGACTTCAGCAAGGCCTTTGACTCTATACCTCAGAGGATACTGGTCATGAAGCTAGAAGACATGTGGGTGGGACTAACCTTGTTGGTTTGGTCAAAGGTTGGCTGCAGGACTGAAGCCAAAAGGTGGTAGTTGGTGGGGGAAAATCTCAGAAGCTTGCCCTGTGACTGCTGGGGTCCCACAGGACTATATACTTGGTCTGGTGTTGTTTAAAATATTCACAAATGACATCACAGATGCGATTGTGCATAAGATCTGCCTGTTCACAGATGACACAAGGCTCTCTACGAGGATGGACACAGAGGATGGGAGACAGAAACTCAGTAAAGACCTGGCTAGGCTAGAAAAGTAGTCAGGCATTTGGCAACTTGGGTTCAATGCTAAAAAGTGTACAGTTATGCACTCGGAGGTTAGTTAGTTAGCTCATTTTATTTGTTGGTCAAACAGACCATTAAAAACATAAATAAAATGTTTCCATATGTTTCATAAAATCTGTTATACCATATGTGCAAAACTGCAATTTGGTACATGCAGACATAAGTATACTATTATTATGAAAAGAGATTTCACCTTTATACATCCAGAAGCCATTAATCAAACAATGGGCTAATTTCCTGTCATATTGGTCAAAAAACACTCCTGTCCTCTATAATATGTTATTATCCCAGATGGTATTTTTTCTGTTCAATAATTTAACAAAGATTCGCTACATTTTTTAAAACCTCTTCCTTATTTTTTAAATAAATAATTTACTTGATTTCTTGGCTCTATCTCCAAATTACCTAGGATAGTTCCTAGGTAACGAGTTCAATAATATTCATACAGAGGGCACAATATTAATAAATGAACATTATTGTCTGTTCCAAGACCACATTCACATCTTGATTTGTTCTGCTTGGTATACATTCCAGTTAAATGTTGTGAATTATAATATTCGAAGAAAAAAAAACTGTTATATAACTTTTTCTTTTGTCCAAATCTTTCATTATAGTTAAATAGGGTTCAATTCCGAATGCTCTTCTTTTATTTTCTGCCAACCAATTACTTATTTTGCACCCTTTACTCAAATTAACATCCTGTTGAATGTAAATGTCTTTAATTCTATTTTTCATATCCCAATTTATTTTTTCTATCGGTATTATACGGTTGTATACCAAGTTTTCCAACATACCAAAAGGTTTAAACATTTTCTCTAAAATGTTTATACTTGGACATAAAAATCCATTATCCTTATATGTCAGAGCTTCTTCTAAATAAATTCTAGGTATCCTTTCCTCTTTCATATTATATACTTTTATCCAGCATGTAACCAATTTCTGATCAATCTGACAACTAACAGGTGTCTGCCCTAGTTCTCTTCTTACTAAAGCTGAGGGTGCCCCTTGGGTAATCCTAGGTGTCTTTTATAACATTTATTCAAAGGGATTTCTAAATGTTCGTTTGCCCCAAAACCCATATTTCTGCTCCATAAATTAGTCTACTCTTTATTTTTGCATTTAGAGATCTCATAATCTCTCTAATGGAAAAACCTTCATATCTGTATGCAAATCTTTCTATCACGGGAATACATTTAATTATTTTGTGTTCAAATTCTTTTTATGCTCTATCCACTTTAGATTAGATGAAAATTCTATACCCAAATAACAAACAATTCTTAACTGTCTCTATTCTATATTTATCCCCATTCATCTTAATATAGTTTCCCTTTTTAACTACAGACTTGTTACAGATCATACATTTGGTTTTCTCCAAGTTTATTTCTAAAGCAGCCTCCTGGCAGCAGTCTCTAAATTTCTCATAAGTATCTTAATACCCCAAAAGCTTGTTGACATCAAAACAATGCCATCTGCAGATGCTAAGAATGGGCAATATCTTTTGCCCATCCTTGGCATATGAAAGTCCACATTGTATAAATTCTCCAAAATCCTATTCAGGTAAATGTTAAACAATATTGGTGAAAGAACAAATCCCTGTCTTAAACCCATATTAGAATTAAACTTGACTGTCATGCCTCCTTCCTTATTATAATGTACACTAGTCTTACTGCCACTATACATTGCTGCTATTAGCTTAATTATCACTGGATCCAAGCTATACTCATTTAAAACCTTCCATAACTTGTTTCTTTTAACCTTATCAAATGTGGACCTAAGGTCTGGAAAGACTCAGAAATATTTCTGATTCTTTATGCTAATGTATTTGTGTATCAGGTGGGACAACACAAAGCACTGGTTCACTGTGGAATACCCAGGTAGAAATCCAGCCTGAGTTTCATCCATAGTTTCTGTTCCTTGAATCCAATCCATAATCCTATTAAGCAGAACTTTTGAAAAAGTTTAGAGTGAAGTGTCCAATAAGCTTCTTGGACGATAATCTTTAGGATTTTTTTCTGTCCCATTTTTTGAAAATTGGGATTATTATGTTTTCTCTCCAAGTCCATGGTATTTCACCTGTACATAATAAATGATTGAATAGTCTTTTTTAAAGAATGGAACCCATAATTGCAGATCATTTAAAATTATGTAAATTGGGACACAATCAGGGCCAGGTGCTAATTTCTTCTCTTAGTTGAATCCAGTCACTTAGTATCTCCTCTCCTAACCCAGTATCCTGATCCCTAGTTAACCTTTCATAGTAATCTTTTCATGTGTCTGGTTCAATATAGTTTTCTAAGTCCTCACAGTATATATTTTCACCTTTGGCTACTATTTGCCAGAATCCTTTATCATTTTTTGTCACTATTACCCTCTCCATTTCTGTCCATAAAGTTTGTCTATAAACTTCTCTTTTTCTATTTAATAGAAGTTAATATTCTTTCCTTAACTGCATCAGACCATCCTTATTTTCCTTTTATGGGTGCTTCCTCACCAACCTTGCAATTTTATTCAAGTCTTTTTCAGTTTTTTTACACTCAGTGTCATACCATTGGCTCCCTCCTTTCGCCTTAATAAGAGGTGCTTTTTATAAGTGATCTGATTTCCTTCATAATCTGCACATACTCTATCATCATTATGTCATCTTCTTTCCACACTAGGTTCTTGATCCTAGATTTTACTCCATTCTCAGACAACACTCTATCAGAGGCATTATTATCTATTCATTCCCATTTTATTTCTGTTTTTGTTCTTGTTATCCTTAAATCTTTTTATCCATTTTAATTTTATCCCAAAGATTTATTTCAATTATCAAAGGGTAGTGCTTACTTTCTGCTCTCTTTCCAATTCTCAGATTTTCTATTATATGTATAAGATTTAAGTCTATCCAACATAAATCAATGACAGTCTCTTCTATCCCCTGTAAAGGTGAATTCCCCTTTTATCACCTCCCAATGTTCTACCATTTAATAGGACAAAGTTCCAATCCCCTAATTGTTTGCCTATATCTCTCCCTTTTTTTTGTTGATTGTTTATCTTTAGATTTCCGATTTTTAGCTATCCGATCACAGCCCATAGCTATATAAAATTCCCTACTTTCTGTTGATAGCTTCTCATGATGTCCAAACTTTATAGTTGAAATCCTCTAATATCATAGTTTCACATTCTTGGTCTTTATCTCTGTTAACTTTGATTACAGCTTTTAATTTCTTAATTATCCCATCATCCTTATATTTTGAAGACAAGAGAGGAATGTATATGTTAAAAATTATAATCTGCCACTGTTTCTCCTTTATACTTATTCCTAGAATGCTATTTGAATTTATTACAACTTCTTCTGTCATGTATTCTTTAGATATCTTAATCCAAGTAATTAAACCCCCGACAGGCTTCCAAACTGTTTATTCTTAATTGCTTTCTTGATATATGTTTTATATCTGTTTAATTTTTTTTCTTGATCTGACCAGGTTTCCTGTAAACATATACATTCGAAGCCCTCTATATATTGTATAAATGATGGATCTACCAATCTATTCATAATACCTGCTATGTTCCATGATAGCATTTTGTTTCTTTCAGTTTTAGCTAATACTCTTTCCAACTTATTCCCATTACAGTTCTTGCTATCATGATGTCATTCTTCTCCTTGAGTCTCCAGGATTTGATACCTGTTGAAAGTTGTGAAAAGATATTTCCCTTCCTCTGAATTTAATTTGAAATCTGGAAGGAGTTGTTCTTTTCCATCCCTTATTATATTAATGTCAGTAAAGTCTAACGATTCAGCATGTGAAATTATTTGTAGCTTTCATGTGTTACCATCCATATTGTCATCTGACCATTACTTTCCCACCTTTTAGCTCTTTTAATCTTTCTAGAAAGGCCATCTACTTTCAAAATATGTTGTAAGCATTCAGAAATTTTATATCTCAATTTTTTTCTGTTTCATGTGAGAAGTTATTCATACCAAAAACAGATATTGGAAATTTAATGTTTTCTATATCTTTATTCCTTTTGGCTTCAAAATATTCTGGAAATAAAACTTTAACCAAGACTACTTTTCCCATATCCACCCCATTTTCTTAAATTGAGCCTTATGTTGTTCAAGTGCCTTCAAAATATAATATTGGTCAGAGACCAAAAATATTATTTCCATATCTCTTAAAGGTCTTATCACACTGAAATAATCTAACATTAGAGAAAAATCCTTTTGTCCTTGTAGTGCAGTGTTAACATATTTTTTAGATGTTTCTCCAATGTCTTTTCTGTGTCCTCTGGTGTTTTTGCGACTTTATGCAAGGGGAGAACAAAATAATTTTCATGCAATCATTTTAAAAATTGTTCAAAATGCTCATTCTGTAAATTTACAGTCAATATTTCTTTGTTAGCCTGTTCTAACTTTTTATATTATTTTTATCTTTCCTTTTTACACATATACCTTGTTCCTCCTATCATTGTCTGTTTTCTTGACTTTTGACCTCCTCCTCCTCCTGCTTAATCCCTTTCTTCCCTTTATCTTTTGATTCCTTCTTTTTATCCCTGTAATCTGATATTGTCCTACCCTTTTTCTTGTTAGTACCTCTCCCTTTTATTTTTGATACCGCAGTTATTCTTTTTTCCTGATTCTCTTTCTTATTTTTGTTTTACAAGCTTTTTTCCCCAACTTTTTCCTGTTTTAGATCTTCTGATAATTTTGTTTCATTATTGACTGACTCTAATCTAATTTTATCTTTATTACAGACTTGAATGACCATTATCAACTATTTCTATCCAAATTCCCTTTTCCTTTGGTTCTTTCTTTTCTCTTTTTTTCTTATATTTGGCTTCTTGTAGTAAGCCTGTATTCTAAATCTCCACATTTCCCAGTGCCATTTCTTTTACTTTGCTATCTTGTCTCCATTTTTCATCTGGAAGCATTATTAATTTAGATGCATCTTCCCATGTACTGCCCATATTATAAATTAGGTTGTGGCCAATTTCTTCTTGTTCTCCTAGATCTTTTTCATCTTTAGATGTTCTTTCAGTGTATCAATCTTTCTATTCTCGGTTATATCTAAATTTACATTTTTCCTACTCAAATCAATCACAATATCAAATTCCATTTTTTGTTCACACTCTTGTATGTCCTGTATGTTAACAGAGTTATCTATCCAAAGTCAAGTCCTGTTTCATTGTATTTGAATATTGTCTCTCTGCAATTTGTTTTATCAGTATTCTATTCTCTGTACAAATCCCTTTCACAAAGGATAGATCTTGTTTGATGCCCAACAGTTGTTCAAAAATCATTACATAAGCAGTTAAAGGGTCTTTTAGTGCATTTCCTAATTCAAATGTTATATTGTCAGTGTAACATTTTGTACAGCTTATGGGGCTCAAAAATTGAGTTTCTCCTCCTAAGGACCAGCTCTCTCCCATAACCTGTCTTGACAGCCTTAATGGTAGTGTAGTAGCAAGAACAATTTTGTTTTTTGTCAAGCTATTTTGTCTGCACATTAATTAATTCAGCACCTGACAATTCTGTTTTGAACTGTCCCAACTGTGGGCAATCCTATATTATGTGTGCCTGTCCTGCTTTAGGTTATCTGCATTCTATTCAGCAGTTGGCTGTATGTCCTGAGGTGCCGGCTGCGTCTGCAGCCCCAGTGGGCCTCCTCGGCAGCTGTTCTCACAAGCTTAAGTTTCCCGGGCCCTGCCCAGGTGCAGGAGAGTGTTCACCTGAATTTGCTCACAACGCTGACTTTTAAATCAGACCAACAACGTTATACCACTCACCACTGTGATAGAATCCCGCTGCTAGGGAATCACTGCTTGGAGGGTGGCTGCGGGAGTTTTTTGCTGAAGAACAAAAAAAACCCCGACTCCAGACTGTTGAACTTGGCACTGAAAGCGCCTTTATCCATTGGTCCCTGCAGGTGGTGATGCTCCCTTTGTCTCCTACAAAGGAAGAGTCAGTCCCACCATCAGCTGTGCCTTGCCTGACTTTGTGCAGGAGGGGAGGCGAGGGTGACCTGCTCCAGGAAGGTCCACCCCCTCGGGCACTTGAAACTTTTCTGAGGCCGAGTCCTGAGGTGCCAGGTGTGTCTGCAGCCCCAGAGGGCCTCCTCAGTGGCTGTTCTCACAAGCTTAAGTTTCCCGGCCCCTGCCCAGGTGCAGGAGAGTTTCGGCCCACTCGCCCACCCTGTTCCCTCCTCCCACTAAATGTCTGTTGGCTCCGCCTTCTGGATCTATCTCACCCTATCAGCTGGTGGGGTGGGCCTGATAGCATAAAGGGGCATAGCACGCTATTACCTACAGAGAGGTCCATTGCTTTTCCCATCTCTCTGGCTGTGTCTGGATACCTCAGAGGCTAGGCTAATCTTTTTGACTTTTCGGACCATGTTTTAGATAATATTTGTGATTAGTCTGCTATCTCAATCACTGGTCCCCACTGATTGGTTCTCATCCAGAGTAGATCCTGTTTGAAGGGAGCAGGATTATAACGTGCCAATGCTTATAACTGTCAATGCTTATAACTATCCATAGTGTCTACTGAGGCCAGTATAGTTCAACTAGCAATCTCCCAATAATTATACTGTCCAGAGAGACTAACATTGTAACAATAATTATACTGTCTAGAGAGGCCAACATTGTACTGACTACAGCACCTACAGTGAGCTTATACAGTGCCAGGTCAGGAGCTACCCCCCCTTGAAGCTTGGCCTGATCCCTTGGGACCCCTAGCATATAGTCCTACTGGCCCTGCACACCATCTTCCACAAGGCCTGTTCCTACCTCTATCCTGACTATAACAGTGTTAAGTACTTATTATCTCTACAAATGACGCTCCTATCTCTCACTCAGGCATAAACTGTGGTTACACTCCTGTTTTCTGTTAACCTTAACTATACAATCACTGTAGTAACTGTCTTCTGTTAGCATTTAACTAGACAATCACTGTGGTAACTGTCTTCTGTTAGCATTTAACTGGACAATCACTGTGGTAACCGAAGTTAAAAACCCAGTGGTACAATAGGCTATACTATCTGTCCCACTGGCCTTCTACTGATATTTCTGTATCCACCTGCCTTCTCAGGTACAATATCCATCTCTCCTAATCTCCCATCAGTTACACCTAACCTCCCTGCTGTCTGGGTACAACAACCTTGCCGGACCACACCTCTTGCCCAGATGTGGACCAGGCTCCCTTACCTCCCACCCAGGGAAGGTAGGGGGACTCCCTATGCAGTGGCTTTGAGAGTGCTGTCTGCCATATATAGGTCACTGGCACTAACTGGTCTTGTACTAGGGCTCACCCTGCTCTATGTGGCCACCACTCTTCCATTCACCCCGGTGGGGAACTGGGAGAAATCTCCCTCCCTTTAGGTGCCTGACTTCACCTTCTCAAATATCCTTGCGAACTCCCAGACCCCCCTTTGCCTCACCTGCTGCTTAAACTTCAGGGGTCTAGTGTACTCTGTCAGGGTAAAGCAACTTTGTGCTCAAACTCCTACAAATGGCCTATCTCCCATGAGATGGTGTCTTTACTGGCTCCTCCTTGTGATAATACTACTGTCTGGGGATATCAAAACAAACCCTGGTCCAAATACTCCGGCATCCACAATCCCCCCAGTTTGGGGCATGGGCAAGGGCCTAAAAGTGATTCATCTCAACATTCAGAGTCTGCTACCAAACCGGGATGAGCTTGTCTCATGGACCGCACTCTATAAACCCGATATCCTTGGAGTGACTGAGACCTGGCTCAAACCCTCGATCCCTGATTCAGCCTGTGTTCTTCCCAGGTATGATTTTATATGGCAGGACCGAGCAGGGATAAGGGGGGGTGGCATCCTGATCTACCACAGGAGCCACCTTAAGGTCTCCCCAATAGTCCACCAGCAATCCCCTGTGTCTCCCTGTGAGGTACTGCATGTACTGCTTCTACTTGGGAACACCAAGAAACTTCATCTGGTGTGCACATATAACCCTCTGAGAGGTGGGCTCCCAGGATTGACCCATCTCCTGGATTCAGTTGGTCCTAGCACTGGGGACAACAAACTCCTAATCATGGGGGACGGTAACCTTAATTGGACTAGTGGTAATGAAAAGCAGTTTGAGCCCCTCCTTGCTAATCTTACCCTGACTCAACTAATACAGGAACCAACCAGGTGATCGGCAAATGGCTCCTCCAGCTTCCTTCTGGACTGGATCCTGGCCAACCGGCCAGACAGGATCGCCTCAGTGGGAACATTATCAGATGCCATTTCCTACCACTCACCGGTCTTCTGTGTGTAGAAAGTTCCCTTCCCAGAATTCCACACAAGATCATGCATGTCAGGAACCTCTCCAGGTTTGATCCTGGAGAGTTTCTGGAGGACCTAAGGCTCACTGACTGGTCCAAGGTGCTAGGAGCTACTGACCCCTCAGTGGCACCCTCCCACTTTCTTGCCACTTTTGGTGCCCTGCAAGACAAGCATGATCCAAAGGTCACCCGTAGGGTGAGGGGGTCCACTACCCTCTGGTTGCATAGGAATCTCCTAGCCCAAATGCGGGCTAGAGACAAGTGTTGGGCAAACTTCAGAAGTTCCCATGATCCCACTACTTTCCTACAATACAGACACCTCAGAAATGAGAGCAAAAAGTGACTTCTGAAAGTCTGCCCTACTCAGCTCTGCCAGCGACTCCAGGAGGTTTTGCAGAACTATAAAAACCCTAGTCAGTGGGATATCTCCCATCCGGGGATATCCAACATGATTATAAAAGGTGTCTCCTGTGACAATTCCAACACCATTGCCAACTCCCTAAATTTGCACTTGTCTGATGTCTCAGCCTTCACCGCACTTTTCCCGTCTGGCATGGGTATGTCCTCCCCCCTTCTACTTGGTGGGAGGATCACCCCCCCAACAAATGTTTTACCTCAGGGCTGTGACAACCTTAGACATGCAGAGGCACCTAGCTGGTCTCTCCCAGTACTCAAGCCCCAGACTAGATAACCTGGAGCCTAAGCTTCTAAAGCTTGAGGCTTCCCACATTGCCTCCCCAGTAGCCCACATCTTTAACCTATCCCTTACATGGGGGTCCATCCCAGATATCTGGAAGGAGGCAAGGACAGTCCCTGTCCTGAAGCAGGGCAATCCTAAAATACTGGATAACTATCATCCGATTGCTATTCTTTCATCCCTTAGCAAGCTCCTCAAAAAAGTAGTGGCTGAGCAGATCTCAGAGTATGTACAGCATCATGAGCTGCTATCCCTGGCCCAGCATGGTTTTCAAAAGGGGCATAGCACCTCCACAACCTTGATCTCTGTCACATCAAGCATCAGAACAGCCATGGACCAGGCAAACTCTCTGGAGCCATATTTATCGACCTGTCCAAAGCCTTCGACCTTGTTGACCACGCATTGCTCTGTCAACAGTTGTGGTCACTCAGCCTTCCCCCACTGCTATGAAATGGATTACAGGCTATCTACATGGTAGAATGCAGTGGACTTGCTTCAATAAAGTCCTGTCCAAACCCCCTACTCGTGACATCAGGTGTCCCCCAGGGCTTGGTACTGGGCCCCCTCCTCTTCTCCCTCTTCATTAATCAACTACCAAAGGTGACAACCAATTGCAGTGCCACTCTATATGCAGATGACCTGGTGATAATGGCCCACTCCAGAGACACCGCTACTCTTACCAAGTGCATGTCCGAAGACTTTAACAAGGTCCTGGCCTGGGTTACTTATCACAAGCTGGTCCTGAATCTGAAAAAAACTCAGGCCATGCTATTTGGCTCAGTTGCCAACATCAAAGCCACGACATCCCTGCTGAATATAATCAGTCCGGATGGATCCTCCCTCCGAGTGGTGAACTCGGTCAAGTATTTAGGAGTCACACTAGACCCACAACTTGACATGGGGAGTCACATCATTAATGTCTGCAGGGCAGTGAACTGTAAGCTGGGCCTGGCCTACAGGGCCAAGTACAACCTCACTCCTGTGGCCAGGCTTGCCCTTGCGAGAGGTGTACTCTTTCTCTCCCTTAGCTATGGTCTGCACCTATTTGCTCGCTCCACCAAGACTCACCTTACTCGGTGGCACACGGCATACAATAACATCTGTCATTTTGCCCTGGCTGCTCCCCGCCTCACTCATCACTATGAGCTTTACAATAATCTCTGTTGGCTCTCTCCAGCCAGATACCTGGACTTTGGGGTAGGTTGCCTCATGGGCAAGGTGATTAGAACTGGTACCCGCCAGGGGCTGGCCCAGCTTCTACCATCAGCTGACATTTCTCCCTACTCCCTTAAGTCCCAGGTCCTGGGGATGCTCAAAGTTCCTGCCACCAGAACTCTCATGGGAGACAGGAACCTTGTTGTGTTTGCGTCCAAACTTTGGAACTCCCTCCCAGAGTATGTTCGCTCTGCCCCTTCCCATCAGTGTTTTCACAAATCCCTGTGGGGTTTCTTGAAACAAGCTTCAGTGTGTGACTGCCCCCAGCCTCCCTAGGGCAATCGTCACTCGAAAACCTGATACTGCTGTTCACCCCGCTCCATCACCTGACTAGGGTATAACTGTCATCTTTGCATACCCAGGTCATGCCTTAATTTATAAGCTTATTATGTGTTTATTGACTTGTCTTAATTTGTAACATAATGATTATAAGTTGTATTATGACTTTCTACTCCCTTGTATAACGTTGCCCTCTGAACTCTTATATGTTGTTTATGCTGTCATGATGTACTTGCATTTTGTCTCTGTACCATTATGTTGTATTCTCCTGGATCATTCCTGAAAATAGGCATAATACTTGTCTAGTGTACTTACCCGGTAAACAAAAGCTAAATAAAAATAAATAAATATAGTGTGCTGTTACCACTGGGTCCTGAAATATTTCATCAAATCCACATCTACTCCCCCAATCAGCTGGTGCTTGTTACTTTATATACTTCTAAGGATGCACTGTTCCACTCTACTGGTTCTATTGGTAGCCCTTATTACTCTTCCCATTTAAGCCTAATAGTGTCAGCTTCTAAAGGGTTCTATGGTTGTAATGTCTGATATACCCTGGATATAAGATATTCTATATTGCTCAATATGCCATAGTCTACAAATTCTTGAATTGGTCAGCCATTTATCCAGCTGCCGTGCAGCTTTTGGTAATGTCTGTATATAACATCTACTGTAGTCTGAAGGAATCTGTAGTTATCCCTTTGAAGCAAATTATATTTCTTTTGAAGGTCTTCAAATGAGGGTTTATGGTCCTCCTGATAAAAATGTAAACACATATTGTAGTGACTCTTGGCTCCAGTTTCCATAGCCCATGTCCTGCTTGTGCAGCAGGAAATTATCGGAGAGGGTCAGTGTGCATAATAAGGCTATATAAGGCTGTTGAGTGATAGTGTTTCTTAAACATATTTCAGACCCTTTCTTGATTTTTACCCTGTCTCCCATAGGTTAAAAAGCTGAGATGTCATCTCAGAGAAGGGCAGTATGCCTCTCTGTAGCCACATTGTACTTTGTGTTATCATATTACCAATGGGTTGTCCAGAAATGTGCTTTGAAATCTGGTAAGGCTTAGCCTCCCTGTCATTTAGGCCACATCAGCAAGGTATATTTGATGTGTGAACTTTTGCCTAATAAAATAAAGTGAGATATAAGTTTACACCGGTTCAGCCAATTCTCTGTAGGTAGGAGGAGTAGTAGATTTTGAAACAGAAAAGGAACGCGTGGCAAGGTAACCATCCTAACTGACTCAATTTGCGAGGAGATATCAAATGGTATAAAGGTCCATCTCTCTAGGTCCTTGACCATTTGTGTTATTAGAGGGGCATAATTTGCATCATATAGGTCTTTTTCTTGTTTTTTAAGCATAATACCTAGCTATTTAAGCTCTGTAAGGTCCCTCTTAAGTGGGTAAATTTGTTTAAGTGCTGGACATGGGGTATGATTAAATACCAACACTTCAGTTTTGGTTGTGTTCCGTTTGTAACCAGACACCTTTGCATACTACTATAGCAGTTCAGATGCTCTGGGGACCAATGCCTCTGGGTTGGTGAAATATATGAGCACATTGTCTGAATACAAATATTTTGTTTTATTTTTTATTTTTGCTATTATTATTATGCCTTATCATAAGTAGTATAATGAAAGAATGCATACAGAGACATATGGAAGGTATGAAATGGCACTTCATATCCAAAATAGCTATTCTGAAAACACACAGCACAAGAAAAAAAACTGTTCAGATCCATATACAAGGACTATGCCTGTGTAAGATGGGAGGAAAGTTTTAATTTCCAATAGAACATCCACAGAAATAAGACTGAAATAAAAGCTGGACCATGGACCAGATAAAGAATTGTTTTTCTGTGCCATTTTGTGCTAATAGCTCCATCAGATAAGAGATTCTATATCATGAGACCACTTGAAACTAGTATGTTTTTACACCTCAAATAGTATGACCTGTGGTGTGAAACAAGCCATCTTTGAAAACAGAGCAAACATAGAATGAATCAAGTTAACAGTCATTTGTATTTTATGAAATAATTCCAAATGTTATAATGATAATTTACTCACCTGGTAAAGGTGATTATGAAAGAGTATATCCATGGCATTCAAGTCCTTACCATGGAGTTGCTATGTTCACCTGATAGGCTGCTAGATATACCAGATAAAATTTCAAAGACTGTCTACCTAACCCCTGTTTGCCCTGTCTAGTCAGTTTGCTCTTTGTCCCAGCTGTACGTGAAAACTTATATAACTGGAAAGAAAATGAAGAAAATCTCTATAACTGAAAAAATTAAGACAAAGACATGGTTCACTGTAATGCAACATCTTTATGTAATGTGAGTCACTGTATGCTACATTATGACACATGCAACTGTTGCCATACTTAATTGTAATATTATAATCTCTTACTCATACATCAGAGATTTTGGCCATCAAAGTCTCTGGAGCTCTGATAAAGTTGCTCTCCTATAAGGTGGGCCATGGAGTGCCATTGATATACTCTCACATAATCACATTTACCAGGTGAGTGACCTACCATTTGTTTTGGGTATATCCATTGCACTCCAGTCCTTACCTTGGGTTTGCCTGATCAGCAGTCTCCATTGAATACCTGAGAGGGAGAGAGCAACTCTGCCTCGGACCCTATGTCTTTGCTGCCACTAAGACCTTTTTGGCAAAACAATTTGTATCTGTGCCACATGATTCTAGTTGATAGTGTCTCATGAGTGTGCGTGTGTGTGTGTGTGTGTGTATGTGTGTGTGTGGAGAGGGCCATGTAGCTGCTGTGCATATTTCTGCTAGTGTGGCTTGATTTATTTCTGCCCATGATGTCGCAGTTGCTTTGGTAGAGTGGGCTTTTATAGTTTGGTGAGGAGATACTTCTCCCACTCTGTAAGCATCTGTGATTGTTCTTTTTATCCATGAGGCTATCATCGACTTGGATACTGCTGTCCCCTTCTTGAGGCCATGGGTAATTATGGACAATCTTTCTGCCTAGTGGAACTGATCTGTCCTTTGCAAGTATACTTGTAGTGTGTTTTATATCCAGTGTGTTTTATGTCCAGTGTGTGTAGTGACTGATATTCTCTTTTTAGCTGATGTGACACGAAAGAGGGGAGAACTAATATTTGGCTTGTTGAATTGTGATGCTACCTTTGTTAAATGCAGGGGCTGTCCTTACAGTAACTCCATTGTCTTGGAATTTCATGAGTGGTTCTGTGCATGGCAGGTTACCCAGTTCACTGATTCTGCAGGCTGAGCAGACTGTAACCAAGAATGTCACTTTCAGTCTCATCCATTAAAGGTCTGCTTTTATGATTGGCTCAAATTGACTGCTCATGAGTGCATTGAGCATTAATGTGAGATCCCATGAGGCTACAGTTGGTATGTTTTGGGGCCTGCTTATCTAAGTGCTTTTAGAAAACAGAGTACGTCTGGATGTACTCCTAGTGCCATGTTCCCCTTCCTGCCTAGTGCTGCACCTATGGCCACTAGCTGGACTCTAAGGGATGCTGGGGCTAAGTATTGTTCAGTTCTTGTTTAAAGTATAGTAAGATCTGCGGAATTGTTACATGCTTGACTTGTATTCCGGTGTTTGTGTGCAATTTTGTGAATATGTGTCATTGTCTTTAATACAGTGATGTAGTGGATAATATTCTGGATTGCAACATAGTGCTCATGACTGATTCATGATAGCCTTCACTCAGCAGTCTTTCCCATTCAGTAGCCAGGCTGTAATCTGTAATCTGTTTGGGGCAAGGGGTGTGACTGCTCCTAGAGTTAGGAGACTTGGTCTGTTTGGCAGCTTCTACCAGTCCAGAGCCATGGCTATCATGGCGGCAAACAACACCCTCCCCTGGGCCAGTGGGGTGTGATCATTATTATTTTCAACCTGACATGTCACATCTTTGTCATCAATGGTACTGGAAAACACATGAGGATTAATGAATCCATGGTTGTGACAGTGCATCTATCCCTGCCAATTGATGCTTTCTGAACCTGGAGAAGAATGCAGGAACTGGTGCATTGAGTCTTGTTGCTATCAGATCCATCAGTATTGGGACCCACCTCCTCTGTATCCTCCCTACTTCAGGGTACAGTTTCCACTCTCCAGGTGAATTGGCTGCCTGTTGAGCCAGTCTGCGGTGGTGTTAAGTTTTCCTGCCAAATGAATGGCTGTGTTGTGCTGTAAGTGTATTTGAGCCCAAGCCAATACTTTGTTGACCTCATTCAGGAGTCTTTTGCTTTTTGTGCCTCCCTGGTTGGAAATGTGTGCACTGTTGCTCAATCATCTGATCTGATTAGCCCTGATGTGCCCTTGATGTATCTGTGGAATGCCTGAAGTACATTGTATACTGCTCTCATCTCTAGTTATGTTTATGGAAATTTGGCTTCTGTCATTGACCTTCAACCTTGTGCTATTCTGTGCTGAAGAGATGCTTCCTACCCCATAGGCTGGCATCTGTGTCTATAGAAATGTCATTAACTATCTCCTGTGGCATACCCCTTATGAGGTTGTCTTGCCTCCTCCACCACTGTAGTTATGACCATACTGTTTTCATTATTGTCTTTTTTTGTCCATTTCTCTGGTGTGGCTGGTCCCTTTGGGATAATCAGTATTTGAAGTAGTCTCATGTGCCATTTTGCCCATGAGACCAGTTCTCTGCAGAAGGCCATGTACCCCATACTTGGGTTACTTGTGCCAGTGTGGCATCTATTTGAGGTTGGAGTTGATTTGCCAATTTCTTTATTTCTATTTCATTTTTGTTTATTTGATAACCAGGTATGGACACTGGGATGAGCTCATTTTCAGGTCCAGCCCGACATATTCATACTGAGTGCTTGTTTTTGAGATGGTCTTACTTTTCCACCAAGGGTGTTGATGTCCGTCCCAAGGTTTTCGACTGTTTGCTTTGAGTTTAGGAAGCTCTTTTCCTCATCACCCTGCCACATTCCTAGAGGGTCCTGATTATCATTGTTGTGTCCTTTTCTGATTGTACTGTGAATCTTGTATTTATCAGACAGTCATCCAAGCACAGCAGTACATTTATCCATTGCTCCCTGAGTTGCGCTGCCACAACAATTGACACCTTCATGAATACTATTGGTGCTGATGCCTGTCCAAATGGAATGGATTGGTACTGGAAGTATTTACCCAGTATGTAGAACCTGAGGTACTTGTTGTGTGCTGGTCTTATGGGTGTATTCATATAAGTGTCTCTTAGATCTATGGACATGAGGAAGTCCCCCTGCCTGATGGCTCAGAAAGTGGACTGAATGGTTTCCATCTTAAACTTCTGGGTTCTTATTGATTTGTTTAAGAACAAGAGATCCAATACCTGCTTCAGGTCCCCCTTCTTCTTTGGAACCATGAAGAGGATGGAATAGATACCCTTGCCAAGTTCTGACTGGGGTACAGCATGCATTGCATGATTGTCTATGAAATATATTATGACTGACTTCACTTCCATTTGTGATGCTCTCCTCTTTTTTTTTTTTTGCTCCTTCCTTAGGCTTCTTGGTTCACCTCTCCTTCCGGCCAATCATGGACTCCACTGACACCCTCGCCTCAACTCCCTCTACCTACCTCATATTCAGTCATCCCGTGGTAGCCCAGTGTATCCCTTCACTGGATGAGTCCCTCTCCTCCAAGGGGAAGGTGCCAAGGAGGACAACCAGTGCACTACCTGTTCTGTCCCTGGGAACTGCTGAGGTGGATTTGGGGAAACAGAGCACTCATGTAGGCAGAAGCCGGCAACCATCATCCAGCTGGTAGAGAAGCAGTTTTCCAGTTTGCTCCTCCAGTGGGATGTGGTGTGCCACAGACATCAAGGCACATACCGACATCCACCACACCCTTGCATTCAGTGGGGCTCACCAAACTGTCATGCTTCCAGCCTCTGCCAGGAAGTGACACACAGTGAGCCGTATCCCCTTCCTCCTCCCGGGAGAAGGCAAGCAGTCATCGGATGCTCAAGCCTTCTCCTCCTGGCAAGCACTCCAGTGACCCAGGTCTGTTCTTGAACACAGGTCACTGGCATTGCAAGCAGAAATCCAACCATTGCACCAACGGGCTGGCATGGCTCTTCTCTTTATTGTTGGTGATATGACCAAGAAATATCAAAACCACCCCAAAGCAGATGGTGTGTTCAGAACAATACTGAGGCAAGCAGGCACAAAGTTCCAGCACTTCCTCTGCCTAAATAGTCATGCCACAAAAATTGCAATACAAATAATATTTTTTTCATTCTAAAACTGAGTGCAAAAACCTCTCACCTGGAGCAGAGAAGCAGTCCACACCTCCTACCAGATTCGCCAAAGGGCATCTTCAGGGAGTGGCTACTGACACGCAGGTGATACAGTTTAAATTGAATGTTTAAAGAGACAGACACAAACACCTTAAAAGCACTTCAAATGAAAATAAAACAAATTGTTTCAAACATGTATACGTCAGAGCCATTGAACATAATTATAATACATATCATGCCTACACCATAAATATATACATTGAATGTACAATCAAGTAATCCTTGAGCTGCAAGTCCCCCAGTCCCCTTAAAATATCTGTTGTATCCTGTACAGACAATCTCAATAGTGGAACCAAAAATGGAATACGTTCATCAACAAATCTTGACAAGGGTTCCATGAGGGAGTCATTGCCAGAAACGATATGTCAGCCTGAGGGATGTTGCAGTGTCTTGTGAATTTTTGGTAGTAAATAAAATATTTGTCTGATAAGATGTAGGACTGACAGGTATTCAAAGCTAGCCTGTGTAATGACCCTTTGCTCTAAGGAACTGCATAAAAATAAATCTATCACCATCTTGAATGTCATAGTGGGATCAATTTTCAAACTAACATAGAAATTGTTATTAGAGAAATGTCTAAATGCCTCATTACAATATTCATGTCTATCTTGCAATACTATGGCTCCACCCTTATCAGTGGGTTTCACTATGATTTATTTACTAAAGAAATGTTAAACTTTTTGCCTTAAAACTGTAAAAAGTGTTAAGTATTTGCATTGATTCACAATGCTTTATGATTGTGTATGTGTTTATCTCCTCAGGGGGTGGGGTTGGGGTACTTTGGGAAATATACACAGATCTTGATTGTGCATTCAATTAATATATTTATGATGTAAGCATGGTACGTATTATAATTATGTTCAGTGACTCTGAAGTATACATTTTTGAAACAATTTGTTTTTTTTTTTCATTTGAAGCACTTTTTAGGTGTTTGTGTCTGCCTCTTTAAACATTCAATTTAAATTTCATCACCATTGTAACAGTTGCCGCTGCCTGAAGACACCCGTTTGTGAAACTGGTAGGAGATGTGGGCTCATCCTATTGACCCGGTGAGAGGTTTTTGCACTCAATTTTGGAATGAAATAGGTATACATTTTACATTGCAATTTTTGTGGCTTGACTGTTTATTTAGGCAGAGGTAGCCAGCCACATGGTGAGAAGCCAACATAATCCCAATACTTAAGAAAGGCAGTTTAACTGATCCAGCCATGTATCGCCCAATTAGTCTCCTTGATGTGAGCTTAAAAATATTCTCCAAGGTCATATTGGAAAGATTAATAGTACAAGTAGAACTAACAGATGTTATTTCTGAGTTCCAAGCAGGATTCAGAAATAATTATTGTACAATAGACAATATTTTCACACTTAGACACCTTGTTGAAAAACATATTCTACTTCGAGGTCAGAAACTCTATACAGTATTCATTGATTGCTCACAAGCTTTTGATTATATCTCCAGGAACAAGCTATGAGCAATCTTAATAGATAGAGGGATTGATAAAAACCTAGTAGCAAAAATAGCCAGTCTATACTATGAAACCTGAGCCAGAATCAGACTAGGGACCCTTGGTAATTTGTCATCTTTATTTAAGATTAACAAACATATGAGGCAGGGCTGTGTTTTAGCACCCTTACTCTTTTCACTATACATTGACAAAATGCTTAAAGATTGTGACTTAGTAGCTTCAGACTCACCTAAAATAAATTAATCGGCCTGTCCTCCTGCTGGCTTATGCAGACAATATTGTTCTGTTCTCTCTGAATAAATCAGGCCTGCAGAAAAAACTAGATTATAGCAGTATAAAATCTGCAGAATTAGACATGTCAGTCAATTTGAAAAAAAAAAAAATACCCCAAAATGGTAATCTTTGGCAACAAAAAAATAGATTGTACATGGCAGTTGAGGGATGACAGAGTGGAAGTTATTCCTAGTTATATGTATCTGGGTACTAATTTTCATGCCAGCTGTAGCTGGAAATTGTACACAGACACTGTCATACAAAAGCAAAGAACTCATGGAGGATTAATCAGGTTTAACTTTAAATATGGAACTTGAACCATCAAACCTCTGGTGACTGTAGTTAAAGCAAAACTTTAAACACAGCTCTTATATGGCTCAGAAGCCTGGGATTTTTTTATCCAGCTTTTAGACCCCCCATCGCCACCTCCCACCTACCTGTTGAGGGGGCACATGGTGGAACTGGCAGGCTGCTCCAGTCCCTCCCTCGAAGAGGCTCAGTCTCTGGACCTGCACGTTTCCTGCCCCTGCATCTCCCAGCAATCCCCCATGGGTTACCCTCCCACCTGTGGCAAGACCGCAGTGAATGGCATAAATTTTTCCTCCCCACCAGAGACCAACATCTAGACTCCTTGAGGCCATCGTAGGTGCTGCGGGGCTGTCATTGAGCCTGGTCACTCCAATTTTTTTTTCTTTTACTATTTTCTCCTTGTCCCTTGCCACAGATGCCTGTGCATGTGTGGAGGCATGCACATGTAGCAACCTGCATCACCCTCCCTACTCTAGTTGGGGGGGCAGCCTTGCAGCAAGTGAGGCTGGGTCCCCACTCAGAAGAGGGATAGCTGCCTTATGGCTGCTCAATCCATCTCCCGACCTCCCCCTGCCAACCGCCAATGACCCAGGCTCATTCCTGAAGCTGGGTCACTGGCATGGCATGAGGTGTGGTATCCAGTGCCTCAACCCACAGCACTGCTGGGTCAGCTGGAAGTCTGTGATTTTAAAGACACTAAAAAATTAATGTCTCTCTTATTTAAATCATTAAGGAGGGCACAGGGTGGAACATTCTTGCCCTGATGCCTATATTAGGGCTAAGCTAGGACTTCCCAATATTAAGGCTACAATTGAAATTGAAAAAACATAACTACTGGGCTAGACTGATCAAGTTACTGAATCTTTTAATGGTCAAACAATGCTTAAAGGAAGAGTAAACTATGGGTCACAGAGGGGGATATTGGTTCTCTGACCTAACTGCCCTACTGAAGAGATGTAATCTCATGAATCTCAAAAAAAAAGCAGTAGATAGAGGAATCTCCCTAATTAATCAGTATAAGAAAAACATAACTAAAAAAGTGACTAATAGCTGGACTCAGGAGAACTCAAAGGGCATTAGTGAATCTAAAAATTCCACCTGGTATGTAAAGAACAATTTTTATTTGGGGTATAAGCCATACCTGGATAACCTCAAAGAACTGAATCTAAGAAATACATTTATCAGGTACAAGTCTGAACAATTCCCAAGTAATGTGTTATTGCATAGATACGATAAATCTTCTGTAACTTCTAATAGCTGTGATTGTTTACATGGAGGAAGATCAGATTTGATGCACATCATGTGGGACTGTACACGGTACTGAAAAGAAAGAAAGTACTGGCTTGGTCCTTTTCAGAACTATATTTAGCAAGTTGACAAAGCACTTTAACTAATATACTTTTCTATGCAGAGGATGTATGGAGCCTGGAGAGGCTAGCCAAGTACCTATTCGCTGTTAGTAAAGGTAAAAGTAAAACCCTGCAGAATAAGCTTTAGGGAAAGTTAGTAAAGTAATAGCAGACACAGCTTTATGTGATAAGGGAAGTGAAGTATGAAATGTTTTGTACTATAGGATGAATGATGAATGTTATTGATTTTAAAACGTGTATTTTTGTACTGTGTGAAAACTGTAATAGCTATATAGATACACAATAAACTTGTTTTTGATTGATTGATTGATTGATAGGCAGAGGTAGCTTTGAAACCATGTGCCTGTTTTTGGTTATATGACCAATCTGTCTTACTTGGGGTTTTCTATAAATTCTATGGCATACCCTTCCGAGAGTACTTTCCTGACCCACTTGTCCATGAATGTTCATAAGCATGCCTCCTTGAATTGTTGGCATCATCTTCCTACTGGCATGGGATTTGTGCTGTTGTTTGATTTTGTTCTGATTTACATCAGGAGGATGTTCAGTGATCTGTTTCTTGCGGGTCAACTTTCCAGGAGATTGAAGTCATGGCTGTTGTATCTGTTGCCTCTTCCTGTGGTGATGAATTTTTCTCTGCCTTTGGTCCCTCTTCCTCTGAATCTTGCATGTGACGAATGAGGGTTCAACTGGGGCATGAATTTGTTGTATCCATCTCTGCCTCAAAAGGAATGGTTGCATTTTCTGAATGGTTGAGTTTTGTTTTGTCTGTACCTGAGTGCAGATGGTAGGTATGAGGTCTTTGGTTTGTCCTTGTCCAGCCACTTCCACTCTTTTCTCTGTTTTAGAAATTCCTGGATACCTTCACCATATAGTAGACCCTCTTTGAATGTCATTTTTTGTAGCCTAGCTTTGGAATTGGTGTCCACTTCCTATAGCTTTAACCATGGATGAAGCCTAGCTCTCTTAACTACTGCTGCAGATCTCTCCTCTAGCCTGAGTGCATTGACTGCCATATCCCCCACATACTTTATGGACTGCAGTAAGGAGTCCACTATGTCTGCTTGTTCCAGTTTTTATATTAACTTTTAGAGGATCTCTTCTAGCCAAATAATCTGGGCCCTTGCCTCAATGCATATATAGCAGTCATGGTGACCCCTGTGGCTAGATCAGTCATCTCAAAAGCCTTTTTGAGCATGTCTTCTAGTTTTTGTCAGAAATATCTTTAAGTCCTGTTATGCCCTCTGAAGGGGGCACCATTTTTTACTTAGGGAGGCAATGTATGGCTTGAGTAATGGTGCAGGGCACCAGTTTTTTAGGACATCTGTTTGAATGGGATACATTCAGCCAAGGGAACACCTCTCTGGTACTCTGGTCAGGTCTTTGGTCTCCCATTCTTTGACAACCACATAGAATATGGCTGGGCATGTGGGGAAGAAGACTTCTTTCTTTTGATTTTGCTGAATCATTGGATTCAGTTTACATTCTGGCTGTGTGTGTGGGGGTTAGTTCGAACCCCATAGCCATTTTTATGGTGTTTACCAATTCTGGCACTGTGTCGAATGAACACAGTTTAGACATTAATGATGGTTCCTCTGTTGATAATGGGTCTTGCTCCTGATCTGAGTCTTAGTTTGTGTGGACATTGTGTGGAATGTTCCCACTGTCCTCACCATCTGGGTTGCCTTCTCCATCTAGTGAGGTGTCTTCCTGTTCTTCCATGTTTCTTGTGCCCAGGGGTTCTTTGTTATTGGACTGGACGGATGCGGTTTTGATGCTTGAGTGTTGACAATGCCTCCAGTCATTACATGATTTACAGCTAGAATGGCTGTCATTGCTTAATCATGGCTGCTGTAGTTTGTTGGTTCTGTTTTATTACTGCTAGAGGATCAGTTTGCCATTTCATTGACTCCATATTGTCATGCTCCATGGGGGAATTGTCCAGTGATGAAGACTGGTCCACTACTGAGTCCAGTTCCTCTATGTCACATCCTGGGCATTGGTGGGCATTTTTATGGCTGCAGTAGGCAGAGCCTGCAGATGTGTTGCTTTGAGAAAAGGACTACCTGCATAATTACCTTCCAAGCAACATGGTAGAGTGTTAAAAATAGTGTACTCCACTGAATCCTCATTACTACGCTGCCTGTGTGTGTATGGGATTTATATAGCACTATTTTTCCTCTAGCTCATGTTCCCTCCCTGTAAGGCATCAAAAGAGGCAGGACTTTGCCTAGGGGCATGACCAGGACACCTAGATGAACAGGTTGGGGGAGGAGGGCAAGCAGGTGCCACCCGCTAGGGGCAGGCAGCAGGTGTTCCCATGGCAGAGGGAACTTGCATCCAGGAATAGGAAGGAGATACCTCATCATTTCTACCTTTCCTAGGTTACAAGAACAGCCTCAGAGGAACACACACACACACACACACACACATATGCACACACACACACACACACACACACACACACAGCAGAACACAGTTGGGAAATGATTAGATTGTCTACCAACATTGTTTTCCATGCAAGACTCAAACAATTGAATCAAAAGTACACACACACACACACACACACACACACACACACACCAGAACACAGTGGCAAATTATTAGATTTGTCTATAAGTACTGTCTTCTATGCAAGACACAAGCAATTGAAACAACAACACACGCACACACAAACACATAGAGTTATCATCTAGTTTTCCTTTAACTGAGCTCTCTCCAGTACTGCCTTTTTTTTGCAAACTGAAACCTCTGCTACAGTGATCTTTCTGTGCTGTTTCAGTGCTTAATTTACAACCATTTACAAACTGAGAAATTTGTTTTGCTGGTATCCCCTTCCCCGCTCATACAGAGTCATCAGTTCATTGTTTGATAACCATGCTGGTTGATCTTATTTGCTTAGGGCAACATATCATCATTTGCAATAGTTTATATTAAAAGGAACACGAAATATAATAAATGGTGACAAGCAAGATGGCTAAATGAGGATGTGAAGAAAGTCACTCAACAACAAAAAACAACAAAAAAG
Source organism: Neoceratodus forsteri (assembly GCA_016271365.2). NCBI lineage: Eukaryota > Metazoa > Chordata > Ceratodontiformes > Ceratodontidae > Neoceratodus > Neoceratodus forsteri. The sequence goes on from CM057453.1 coordinate 271,225,535, forward strand.
CTCAACATGCAATAAAATATCTGAAAACAAAAGCCATCACATAACCACATGGTCAGAATATGAAACATTTTTAAAGAAACATAAACACAAAAGTAACCATTTCAAAAGAAAATGGAACTCAAATGCAACAGATACAGACAAAAGCAACAGCAAGCAATTGTGCAGTTACATCAATAGCCTAAACAAGCAAAACAAAAAAAATATGTAAGTGTATTAATATTAAAGAGAATAGAGTAAAAATCCAGTGGAGATAGCAAAGCAGTGTAATGAATATCTGTGTTCCTCATTCAAACCTAGTCACAACTCATTCCCCTGCCCCTATACATTACCAGGAATGCCAACAGAATTAATATAAATACAAACAACATGCTGCAAAAAATTCAGAATAAGAAAATCAGAGTGCAAAGTTTCCACTAAAATGCTGAAATTCAAGACACAAGCAATTGAATCAGCACACACACACACACACACACACACACACACACACACACACCTCATGTAGTTTCCTTTATTTGAGCTATCCCCAGTACTGCCTTTTTTTTGTTAGTTTAAACCTCAGCTATAGTGATCTTTCTGTGCTAAGTTTCAGTACTTAATTTACAACCATTTACAAACTGAGAAACTTGTGTTGCTAGTATCCCCTTCCCCACTCAAACAGAGGTATCAGTTCATTGTTTGATAGCCATGCTGGCTGATCTTACTTGCTTTGGGCAACATATTATAATTTGCAATAGTTTACATTAAAAGGATCATTTAAATAGTGACATGTTTACACACACGCACACACACATATGAACACAACTGAATAAAATACTAATAATTAGAAAACTTATTAATTATGCTCATACCTCTCAACCTCTTGACATCAAAAAATCATAGCACTGGCCTTCAAAATTCATAGCCAATGGGAAGAATGTGTAGCACTTTCTTATTTTAAAGAATAATGTCTACAAACAGTGGGCCCCATATATTTAGTGTTAAGAATGTTTCTGTCAAGTTAGTTCAATGATTTAATAGTGTGTGTGTCCAGAAATAGCTCTAATGTTATCAAGAACATCAGTAAACCTTTGCAGAGCAAGGGTAAATACGAGTGTAAAAATCATAGTGCTATGCGAAATTCATAGCAGTTCAGAGGTATGATTATGCTGTACATACCCTAAGACTCAAAGTGTGACTCCTCTGGCTGACATGATGCCTTTTCTGTGGTTAATTTGAAACAAAAGACAATGTAACAAGACACTGGCCTCTACCAGGATCTATTAAACAATAGAGCAAACTGCACCCTGGGAATATTGCCTGGGACAAGATGCAATAAAAACATCTGAATAGCAGGTTCCAGGGGGGTATACAACTACCAGGAATGTTGGAAAAAAACTCTCCGTCCCCACTCATTCACAGGTATCAATCAATGTATTTGTTAACCATGCTGGTTCTTGCTTTCCTCATAGCAAGAATGTGAAACTACATTTGTGTTATTTTAAATGACTGATAAGTTGCATGTCCAAGGGGATACAAGGAAATACTTCCTTAGAGGTAGGGTGGGGAACACATGGAACAGCCTGCCAGCAGAGGTAATGTGTATCAAAATGGTTAAAGATTTCAAACATGCATGGGATACACATAGGAGGACCTTGGTAACAGAGCTGGAGCATGGGGGGGGGGGGTTAAGGCTGGAGATCAGTTATGGTCCATGACATAACCACATGTTCAGAATATTAAATATTTTAAAATAAACATAAAGGCAAAAGTAACCATTTCAAGAAGAAAATGCAGACTGTGACACTTAACAGTTGTATGGTAAGTTAGCACATCTGGATGTATTTGCTGCATATGCATCTCAATTGTTAAGGGGGCCCTGACCATGTTCACCCTTCCTCAAGCCAAGCTAGCTACAGTATGTCTAGCAATAACATGCATAGAAAGATTATGCCATATTTTCAACAAGAAATTAACATTTTAATAAAGATAGTGCTGTAGACTGAGAAGCAGCGTGTGTAGGTGAATACATCATGCTAGACAACATATGTTCTGGTTGCATTCCATAAGGCTAACCAGTGGGAGCAGAAGGGGAAAGGGATAGAAATCTAAAATAGAACCATTTAATCCATTTGTGATTTAAAGTTGCATAACGGAAATGCAGCTTCCAGAACTGCACACCATACTCCAAATGAGGCCTCACCAGTGATCTACACAGTGGCATCACCACCTCCTGCCTTCTGCTGGTAATACTTCTCCCTATGCACCACAGCATTCCACTGGCTCCCCTCACAGCTTTGGTGTATTGTTTAGCCACCTTTAGGTCATCCAATATGATTACCCCAAAATCCCTTTCCATTTTGATGACCATCAGCCCCCCCCCCATAATTGTTCCCTGGGTTCCTGCAACCCAGATGCATGATTTTGCACTTTTTGTATCAAATCTCAGCTGCAACATTTTGGACCATTCCTGTAGTTTTCCTAGATTCCTCCTCATTTTTTTCCACTCTTCCCAAAGTGTCCATCCTGTAGCAGATCTTGGTGTCATTCATAAGCAAGCACACTTTCCCCTCCAGCCACTTTGCAATTTCATTTGTGAAGACATAAAATAGGACTGGGCTCAGGACTGATCCCTGTGGCACCCTGCTGGTCACACTCATTTCCTTTGACTGAACATCATTTGTCATGAATCTAAATCTTCTATCATTCAATCAGTTCCTAACCCAGTTTACCACATTGTGACCCACTCCCAGGCTGCCCAACTTGTTTGCAAGTCGTACATGGAATGGTATTGTAGGACTTACTAATGCAATTCATGTTTATGTTTAAGCCCATGAAACACCCTTATCAAGTTAATTGTATTTGCAGCTGTAGTTTTGTTTCTCCATGCCTCCTTAACAATTCCACACAACTTCACTAACTTCATTATGCAGCCGTGGTGGATCTGACCAGATTTTGTTTGTCTGGAAACTAGTGGTACCTTGCATGTAGGGCACTACCTTATCTTTACCATCTGCAAAACGGTAATTAGAATACGGTTTTGAATATTTGTTAACACGACATAATGTGGAACTGGTTTCATATTGCATAGGACCATACCTAATGGTGGGCTCACCCTGGCATTCCTCTCTCTCCAGTTTTTTTTTCTTCTAACTTTCTAACTATATAGTTGTCCCATTATATAGACTGTGATCCTATCTATCTATCTATCTATCTATCTATCTATCTATCTATCTATCCACATATATATGTATGTGTGTGTATATATCAGTCTTTATTTTACCAGGTGGAATATCGTTGAGAAAATTAATTTGCAAAATAGATCTGGACAGTTACAACAACAAGAATTTAGTACAACAAGAATATATACAGTAATAAGCAAAACAAAATGGTTATATTAAATGCACACTGAAAATAGAAAATAGAGTTAAAAATCTACGTTTCAACGTTAGGTCTTCTTCAGGAAATATCTAAAAGAGAAAAAAAAACAAAGTTAGTGTCTCTTTTAGATATTTCCCGAAGAAGACCTCAGGTTGAAATGTAGATTTTTAACTCTATTTTCTATTTTCAGCGTGCATGTAATATAACCATTTTGTTTTGCTTTTAGACCACATGCTGACGCAGTGCCTTGTTTTTGTTTTATACAATAATAAGCAAAACAACAAAGAGTACATACATGGGTAAATTAACATGTATGCACAATTGATTAGGACACATTAAGGGAAAATGACATTCCAATCAGCAATCATAGCTATGTAGCCATAATAAAAAAAGAACATATGTTCAGTATGTATAGGTAAGTACACATCAGCAGATCTAGACAGAAAGGAAGTAACAGCAAGGAGCTGAGGAGCAGAGGGTAGACAGGGAGATTAGCGTAAGGGAAGCACTAAGTTTGAGGTTAATCAGGGGGTAAGGTTATAGTGAGATGGATGCCCAAGGGGAAATGATTGATGTCACAGGATTAGTGCCATTAGTGAAATCAATTACAGGTCTCCTGAAATGAGTGTATATACAGGGCTAGGAAGAAGCTCAACTTCACGGGGATTGTAGGCTTCAGAGTTTTCTGTATATTGTTCCACAGAGCTGGAAGGGTGTGGCTTATCACAGATTTACCAAATTGAGTTCTGATTTTGGGGATTAGGAGTGAGACAAAGGAGAGACTTCTCAACACGTACATTTTATATATATATATATATATCTTATGGTAGAGTAGCCCTTTTAAGGTTAAATGGTGAAATTTTATAGCTTAATAACTTTGCCGCTGTTCAATGGATTTACCTGAAATTTGGCAAGTGTGAGGCATAACCATAGATCTTGGGATCTGCCAATGTTTGTACTGGTCAGATATACGGCTGCGGAGTTATTAAGTGACATCTGTATGAGCAATTAAATTTTTTTGTGCATTCTTTGCTCACGCCTACAGGTTGCACGGTTTGTGTGACCGGTCCAAAAACTTCAGGGAATGTGCGGCTGGGGTCCCTGATGTGCCTTTTGAAGATTTCATGAAAACATATTGAACGGTTCAAAAGTTATTCAAAAAACAAGTTCCCATTATGTCAATGGGAAAAGTTAACAAAAAGTTTGACACTTTCACAAATGCAGTTTTTAGTGTCACAAATGGCCCTAGTAGTGTTGTAAATCTGCCATTTTGTTTTCAGTTACTGATCACAGAAATGCTTGGCATTTAAAATTGGGACCATCTAGGGACATAATTATTTTTGTGTTTACCTATTCAAGCCCTGAGGATGCTAGCCATGTCTTTATTTTGGGGTTAAACACCCCAGAAATATGTTTTTCAAATTTCTGGAAAAAGTAGTGTTTCAAAGTAGTGTCATTCGCAAATTTTTGCTAAAGGTGTCGCAAATCACGACACTACTTTTCTAGACTATGGCCAAAATGACAGGAATTCTTTGTCACCCTGCTGCAAAAAATGGTTTGGTCTTTTGGGCTGAAATTTGGAGGGAAGGCAGGCAACATCTCACAGATGTGCCTTTAGGTGGTTTGGTGATAAAATATTGCACAGATGCAAAGTTACAGTACTCCAAATTAACTTTTTTCCCCATAGACTAACATGGTGGAGTCTGCCGCACCTTTCGGGTCTTGTATCTTGGAAACGGTGCAAGATATGGAATTTTTGTTGTGGCAATGTGTAAACCTAGCCAGAAAACTGATGAATCATGTGAAATTTTAATTTTTTTTCTACATTGTACGATTACTGAGATATTACCATTTTAGTATTACAACTGTTCGTTTTCTGCTCTGAGGCCCATTATTATGCATACATTCTTTGTTTCCACTGTGTTTCTCAGTGGAACTTTTGGGGAACAATACACTGTGTGCTGTAGTTACTGTTACATGTAGGCTTTACACTTCTGTTTCTGTGCCCATTTGCATTAGCGTTCCCATCTACGCTGCTGTATGCGTTACCCTTTGCATTGGCGTTACTGTTACCATTTGTGTCTCCACTACTGTTTGTGTTTGTCTTTCACTTAGTGTCACCGTGCACATTACCATTTCTGTGTGCAGCTGCCCTTCTATTTTCATTTTGCTTAATCATTGTTAGTACCGTTACCATTTGCGTTTCCAATTGCGTTCTTGTGCCCGTGTGCATTACGGTTTGTGTTTCCATATGCGCTTATGTTTCTGTTTGCATTTTTGTTTTCTTTGGTGTTATTGTTGCTCTTACCATTACCATTTGCATTTACAATTGCGACACCATCACTGTGTGCATTACGGTTTGCGTTTCCGTATGTATTTGCATCTCCATTTGCGTCACTGTTAGCTTTGGCATCACTTTGCACCTGTGTTATTATTAATGCTTGCTTTACAATTGACATTTCTGTCACCATGTGCGTAACTGTTACCGCTTGCATTTGCGTTGCTGTTACCGTTACTATGTCACAAACAATCACGTTGTGGGAGCATTCCATTCACTATTTATAGTCCTCATTCTCAAAAGGAAGGGAAATTAGAGGCAAAAAACTCAGTTTAATGCATCAGTTAGGGTTGTTCCACAGTGACAAAAGTGAGGAAATTCAGTGTTAGGGTTGAAAAACCCCACTCAGCCTGCCCCCCCCAACCGGCATCAGGGTGTGCGTTGGGGTCGTGGGTCCTAACTCTCACCCCATTCTCCTATGCCACAGCTTGATTATGCATGAGATGGGGTGAGAGTTAGAGCCAATGACCCCAATGCACACCCCGAAGCCAGTTGGGGTGGGATGAGAGGGTGCAAAGGGGTTTTTCAAACCTAACACTGAATTTCCTCACTTTTGTCACAGTGGAAGAACCCCAACTGATGCATTAAATGGAGTTTTTTGCCTCTAATATATATATATGTATATATGTATATATACATATATATATGTGTGTGTGTGTGTGTGTGTGTTATATATATATAGATATGTATATATGTATATGTATATGTATATATATATGTGTAAGTAAATATATATATATATGTATATTAGAGGCAAAAAACTCCATTTAATGCATTAGTTAGGGTTGTTCACACTGACAAAAGTGAGGAAATTTGGTGTTAGGGTTGAGAGCGCCCCTTGGATCCCCCTGCCCACACCCCCAACCGGCATCGGGGTGCGCAGTAGGGTTGTCGGCCATAACTCTCACCCCATCACATGTGTAAAGAAGCAGAGGTGTAGGAGAATGGGGTGAGAGTTAGGAACCACAACCCCAACGCACACCCTGATGCTGGTTGGGGGGCAGGCTGAGTGGGGTTTTTCAACCCTAACACTGAATTTCCTCACTTTTGTCACTGTGGAACAACCCTAACTGATGCATTAGACTGAATTTTTTGCCTCTAATTTCCCTTATTTTTGAGAATGATAACAAGAAATAGTGAATGTAATGCGGTGGCGCTCTTGTCACATAGTAACATTGTGCCCACAAACGCAAATAGTAATGCGCATGGTGACACAAAGTGAAACAGAAAGAGAAACAGTAGTGTAGACAGAAATGTTAAAAACAATGCAAAAGCAAGCGCAAATGAAAACGCAAAGGGTAATGCACATGGTGGAGTAGATGTGAATGGTAAGTGAAACAGGAATGGAACCGCAAGCAAAAACAGTAACGGTAACAGTAATGTTAGCACACGAGCTGGTTTTCCCTAAAAGCTGCATAAAGAAAGACAGTGAGTACAAAAAATGTATGCATAATAATGGTTTTCGGAGCAGAAAATGAGGAGTTGGAATACTAAATTGCTTATATCTCAGGAACTGTATGACGTAGAAAAGAAATTTAAAAGTCATATGATTTATGACGTTTCTGTCTAGATTTGTATTTTATTGACAAAAAGTCCATATCTTGCACCGTTTCCAAGATACGTGCCCTGAAAGGCGTGGCGAATGCTGTAATGTTATCCTATGGGAAAAAAATAGAAGTTCGGAGTGCCATAACTCTGGCTCCCTGTAATATTTTTTCACCAAACTACAAACAGGCACATCTGTGGGATGTTGGCTGTGTTCCCTCCAAATTTCAGCCTAAAAGACCAAACCGTAATTTTGCAACAGGGCACCAAAAGATTCCTGTAATGCGTCGGATGCCATAATGTTATCCTATGGGAAAAAGCATCAACTTTGGAGTGCCGTAACTTTACCGCCATGTAATATTTTTTCAACAAAACACTGAAAAGCACACCTGTGAGATGTCAGCTGTGTTCTCTCCAAATTTCAGGCTAAAACACCAAACCATTCTTTTGCAGCAGGGTGCAAAAAAATTGCTATCATTTTCCCACAGCCTAGAAAAGTACTGTCGAAGTTTGTGAAAGCTTTCGCAAATTCATCCAACAGTGTCGCAAGCATGACAGTACTTTGCAAAAGTACTTTTTCCAGAAATTTGAAAAACATATTTCTGGGGTGTTTTACCCCAAAATAAAGACATGGCTAGCATCCTCAGGGTCTGACTAGGTGAATACAAAAAGAATTAGGTTGCTAGAGGGTCCCAATTTTAAATGCCAAGCATTTTTCTGATCACTAACTTAAAACAAAATGGTGGATTTGCTGCAGTAAAAGGACCATTTGCAAAAGTAAAAACTGCGCTTGCGACACTGTCGAACTTTTTAACTTTTCCCATTGACTTATAATGGGAATTTGTTTTTTGAATAACTTTTGAACTGTTTAATATTTTTTCATGAAATCTTCAAAAGACACATTGGGGACCATGGCCGCATGTTCCCTGAAGATTTTGGACTGGTCATACAAACCATGAGACCTATAGGTGCGACAGTAAAATTCCAGAACAGCGTAAACGCGCATGCAGATCACGCTTAATAACTCCGCAGCCGTAAACACGACTGGTACAAAACTTGGCAGATCCCAAGGTGTATGGGTCTTGATTGTGTGTTCCAAATGTCAGGCAAATCTGTAAAATTGTTCCAAAGTTATTAAGGTGCAAAATTTTGGGTTTAACATGTAACTGGCTTCTCAACCCTAACTACATTGGCACTACCGTGCCACTATAATATATGTGTGTATGTATATATATATATATGTATGGAATATACAATGGTGAGATTTTAGATAAATGATTTATCTACACAAGTGCTGTCTGACCTCAGGTAACCTCAAGAGTGGTGTAAGCCACGAATGAGGTGTCAAAGGTCAAGCAACACAAGTGTAGATAAATCATTTATCTGACAGCTCACCATTGTATATTTCATTTATGCAAGAGGGGTGCTTTCTGTCAGTGCAGGGACATTTGCTTTTGACAGTTTATCTTTTTTTTTAAAATGATAATTTCTGGGACATTTTGTTAATTTTCCTAGTGTATGTCCACCTAGCGTAGTGATTGCTATTAAATGAAACACCACTCATTTTGTAGAAAACTTTGTGCTGAACAAATGGCATGCTCACAGTAACATGCTATCTATTCATTTTAAAGTTATTTGCATTTGTTTGTTGAAAAAGTGGATAACAAATTGAATTTTCTGCTCTTTTTTTGCTAATTATAAAAAAAAATAAAAGGTGTCTATAAATGAAACACCACTCATTTTGTAGATATGTTTGTGCTGACCAACTTCTATGCTCACAGTAGTGTGCTATTATTTTTCATTGTAAAATTAGTTAGGGTTGGCAGGCCACTTCTATGTTAAACCCCAAAGTCTGCATGTTAATAACTTTGCAACCGTTTGTCCAATTTACTTGATGTTTTGCATGTCTGCTGCCCAACCATATATCTTTGGATTCTGAAAGTTTCGTTCTGAGTGGATATATGGTTGTTGAGCTGTGGAGTGTCGAAAATGTGAAAAATACTCAACTTTTTTGCAGTTCGTTGTCAGGCTCCAGAGAGGGAACGGTGTGTGTGACTGGCTTCAAATGTGCATTTGTATATGTGGTCTATGTCAGGGTGGTGCTTTTTGTAGATGTGGTGAAGAAATATTAATCCTTTCAAAAGTTATGGAAGTTTTTCATGTCCCATCTTAGCCTATGGCAAAATTTATACGGGTGATGCGTAAATGTCCGCAAAATCTTTTTTGTTTTCATGCTCTGGATTTTTGCTTTCGTTCTGCCACCATCTTGTATTCAGTTAGTGAGAGACAAAAAATGTTGTCAATTGAAAAATAGTGCCTTTTGCTAAATACTGACACTTGTGTTTACCTATTCAGGCCTGGAGGAACTTGCCCCTGGCGTCAGTTTTTGTGCAGGTAGTCTGGAAATATGCTTTTCAAAATATTTTATTTATTTTTATTTCGGATGACACCTTTGAGCCGAGGGCTCTTTTACAAAGGTTCCACATCAAGGCAATAAGGACAATAAGCTACAAAACATAACATGATCATTACAATGGAACTTACAAAAAAAAACGACAAGTAAGGTTACAATAATAGCAGCCAAAGGCATTGTCAAGGAATTGTGTTGTGAGTTAATTATACAGTATGCATCGTAGGCAGCTCAGTGAAGTTCTGTTAGGAGTGGGTTAGCGGGAAAAGAGAAAGAAGAGTGGTGGTGAAGGGGTGGTATGGGAGAGAGAGAGGGAGGGGGGAATAGGGAGGGCATTGCATTGGGTATGTAGTAGATGTGAAATAGCAAGGGAGGAGGAATGGGGGGATGAAAAAGAAGAGGAGACAGATTCATCCTATACCCATTAATAAGGGCTAGGAGAGGAGGAGGAGCTGAGGCAGTGGGGAGGGATGTTTGAGGGTAGTATACCTGGAGGGGATTATAAGAAGCAATTACATAAGGCACTAGCCATGAGGTGTTGACATAGTTTACACTTGAAAGCACCAATAGTGGCAATGTTGGAGATTTCTGTAGGTAGCAAATTGAACCAGGTGGAGACTCTGACAAGGTAAGAACGCTGAGCTTGAGTGGTCTGGCAGTGAGGTATTGTAAAGGTTAGACTGTCTGATCTTCTCATTAGGTGGCAGACATGCTGTGGGGTCAATATTGATTGGACTCCAAGGGGCATAAGACCAAGTGATGTCTTCTTAGCTAGGATGCAGGTCTGGTACTTTAGCCTGCCAGATAGCTGGAGCCAGTTAGCCTGTTTGTAAATGTCACATGTGTGAGAAAGGTGGGCAGCTGAAATAAGGAGTCTACATGACTTATTAAGGGTTACAGCTATGCACCAGACTGCAGTATCAGTAGCGGATCCATAGATAACGAGCCCATAATCAATAGTTGAGATAACAGAGCTCTGGATAGTGAGGTTCAAGGCTTCAGCCATTAAGCAATGTTTATGCTTGTACAGTAGCCCTATGCAGGAGTTCACAGTTTTAGTGATATTGTCAGTGTGTTTGGTATATGAGAGGGTGCAGTCAAGGGTCAGGCCCAGATATTTAAACATATCCACCTGCTCAAGGGCGACACCTTTGTGGTTGTTAATTATGAGCTGATGGTCCTTGTACTTGATGTGGGTTGCATGGAACAACATTGTTTTAGTTTTTTTGTGGTTAAGGATGAGTTTATGTGAGCAAAACCAGTCTTCCACTTCTGTGAAACTTTTCTGTAGTAGAGACAGAAGGAGTTGGGGTCAGTATGGCAAGTGAAGATTACTGCATCATCTGCATACAGTAACATTCTGTCATGGCAGGAGGCAGGGAGATTGTTCAGGAATATGGTGACTAACAAGGGACCCAGGATATAACCTTGGGGTACTCCAGACTAGATTGGTAGGGATGATCAGAGGAATTCACCAATCCTGACCTGTTGGGTCCAGTTACCGAGGTAGCTTTGAAACCAGAGGGTAGTTTCACTTGAAGGACTAAGGAGGGATAATTGTGCAAGGAGAATGGAATGATTGACAGTGTCAAATGCTTTAGTCAGGTCAATAAAAGAGGAGCCGACCAACTGGCCCTGATCAAGTGCATAATGGATATGTGTGGTGAATTCAAGGAGTGCCGTGGCAGTGCTGTGCCCTTTCTGGAAGCCATGCTTCTGGGAACATTGCAGGCTGTATTTTGCAAGGTACTTCATGAGCTGATCAGCCACTATCCATTACAATGCTTTGGATAGAGGGGGGAGGATGGATATAGGCCTGTAGTTGTTAGTGAGAGTCTTGTCACCACTTTTTTGGATATGGGTCACCACTGCCAGTTTCCACTTTTGGGGGAACTGGGAGAGCGTGAGGGAATGGTTGAGGATTTTGGTTAGTGGGAGCAGGGTTTTGTCAATGGTGAGGGTGAAAGGTTTCATATCCAGTGAATCGCCACTGACCATAGACTTTCCAAGCACTTTAAGAATGTGTTTTTTTAGTTAGGCTGTCCAGGATTGCTTTAAAATGGAAAGGAGGGTGCCCTGGTGGTAAACCTGAACTAACAGGAGCTGAGTTGACTGTGGTGGGACCAAAAAAGTTAGGGGATAGCACATGACTAAGGTCAGCAAAAGTGGTGTTAAATGTGTTGGCAAAGATTACATGGTCAAGAGTGACGGTACCATCTATGTTCAACATTGTGGGTGTTGGTTTGGGATCCTTTCCTGTCACTTCAAAAAGGTTACACCAGAATTTACTCCCATCATTCCAGGTGCTGGCTAAGGTGTTCCTGTAATAGTTAGCCTTGCTCTGGTGCATGCATTCCTCACTGTTTTGTAGGCCTGGATGTCAGTCTAGGTGCCAGTAGTTTAATAACTTTTGAATGGATTAATATTTTTTCACTAAATGAAAAGCATCATGTTCCTTAACTGAAGCTATTTGAGACAAGCCAAGTCACAGAGTGGCACACCACACAATGGCCGCACAGTGCCACAGACAAAATCTGAAAAACTGCCCACATAAATGGCAAAAAGTGCATTTTTCAGCATTTTGGTGTACACAAACCGTAAGTCTGACTGAAATGATATTTGGCATATCAAGAGATCTACCATGCCCCACTGAGCATACTAAATTCCATGCAAATCCATTGAATGGATCCAAAGTTATTAATGCAGAAACTTTCAAGTTTAACATTGAAGTGCCTACTCAACCCTAAATATAGGGGCGCGACTGATAGATATTTTATTTATAAAAGTGCCCATTTTCATGGACGCTGGGCATTTTACAATAAAAAGAAACAACAATATAAAATAATGTACAAAAATGCACACAATTTAACTGGGAGCAGATACTAAAATTCATCTATCACTAAAACAGGCAACTTATCAATCCATAAAAGCTTGCTGGAACAGATACATTTTTCGCCATGCGGTAGCATCCCTATAGTTAGGATTGAGTAGGCACTTTAATGTTAAACTCAAATTTTGCACTTTAATAACTTTAGAACCATTCAATGGATTTGCAGGTAATTTTGCATCTTATGTCTTGTGTGGTAGTTCTCTTGACATGCCAAGTTTTGCTTTGGTTAGAATGGAAGATTTTGAGCTGTGTATAGTGCTAAAACATTAAAATGTACCTTTTTTGTGCTTCTTTTGTCATCACACTGCACACAGATGGTTAGGAATTTGGACCTGAAATGTTCAGGGTACAAAGAGCTTGCCCCACTGGCATGCTTTGCACTGATTTGGGGAAAAAATATTAATCTGTTGCGGAGTTATTTAAAGTTTCTGATTCTGAACATTCTCAGTTTACTCTTTAGGATAGCTTCCTGAAAAGACACAGGAATGTTGTTTCAGGAAAAGGGATTCTTTTTCTTGAGTTGGTCAATCCTTTGTCAAGAGAATAAATTCCTTTTTGTGAGCCACCATCTTGTTTTCAGTTTTTCCACACAACAAACTGTCATAACTCTGCATACTGATGTCTTCTTAAGAGATCAAAACATGTATGTTGCTAATAGCGAGTTGATGAGTTTCATTCTGTAGTTTTTAATAGCTCCCATGGCCCTGGAACTTTTGTTTTTCATTGTTTAAATCCTTTATGTGACTTGCTAACATTCTTTATCATAAATCCTTTTTCATTCTCACAAAAAAGGATTGTGCCTCACGAAAAAGGATTAAAAAAACTAAGTCTGAAATCCTTTTTTGCATCTCTGGATCCTTTTTTGCAAGAATGCAAAAGGATTCACAAAAAATCATCCTGTCTCATGAAAAAGGATTAAAAAAAGCCTAGGTCCAAAATGCTTTTTTGTGACTCGAGACCCTTTTTCACAAGAATGAAAAGGGATTCACGTAAAAGGATCATATTTCACGAAAAATAATTAAAAACTAAGTCCACAATCTTTTTTTGGGACACAGGATCCTTTTTTGTGAAAACGAAAAAGGAGCCATGGTAAAGGATCCTGTCTCACTAAAAAGAATTGAAACACACTAAGTCCCAAATCCTTCTCCATGACACTAAATCCTTTTTCATGGTAATGAAATAAAGACAGCAAAAAAAGGTTTTATTGCCACACACAAGGATATTTCCCCCTTTCCCAGTCCCAGATTCTGTATTTAATATCCCCATTGTTGTCTAGTCACACCCCCACCCTCTCATCCCCAAATATATTGTATTTAATTAATACCCCCATTGGTGTCCAGTAGGGATGCAGCAACGTTTTACTATGCTGGTGAATCTGAGGCAAAGTTGGCCAGTTCACATCAGTGGATCAATTTGTGAAGTTGCCTGCCTGATGCCAAAATATGCCATGTCAGCTTTGCCTGGTAACGTCTTCTGTTAACTTCGTAAATTTCGTATTCTGTTTGCCGGGTGAAGTTACCCAAAAACAGACCTTATCACATGTCTGAGTTTCATCAGGTCACATGATGAGCAGGAAATAAGTGAATGAGACAGGAAATGAGTGAGTTAGTTTCACTTTCACAGCAACACTGCTAGTAGTAAGTGATAGCTGACTATCTGTGTCAGTGAGGGAGGAAAAATAGTTTGCCCTAGGTAGCCATAGCCTTAGTTCTTCAAGTTTTTTTCTAAATAACAAAACTTTGTTTTACACCACCTTGAGTGAGCACCAAATTTCATAAGTACTTTGTTTAACTTACTGTTTAGTTTCTACTTATAGTTATTTTTTTTCTTGTAAGTTTAGCTTTTCTTTCCTGTCTCTTATTTTTTATTAGTTAAGATTGAGAACCTGTAATGGAGGGAAAGAGAGGTGTACCCGATGGGCAACAATGAGGCCCAATGGATGCAAAGTGGGAGAGCCACAAAACTTAACTGCATCACTGTTGTTTCTTATGGTAAGCCCCCCCAAGTGTTGCCAAATACACCAGTAGTAGTTTCAGTAGTAGCAGCGGCAGTAGCTGCTCTGGATGTTAATGGTGCAGAGGTGGTTACTGTACACTGTCGGCAGCAGGAGCAGCCAGAACAGCAGCAGCAGCCTGTTGCACCTGCCCCTTGATTTAGCTCAACCAGCACCACAAGCACCCCCCCGAAGAGCAGCCCACAACATCTGAGAGCACCCTCCCACTGGGTATTCCAAGAAGCTCTGCAGTCTGGTATTTTTCACCACACAGGTCAATGATCAGAGTGTGATGAAATGCAATTTGTATGGTATGCTGGTATGGCGTGGCAAAAAGGGGAGCCATTTTGGCATGGGTGGGCAATGAACCCACCTTACTGTGCATCACTGTGCTGATTGGGAGGCTAGGCTGCAGGAGGGAACATGAATGGCTGTTCCTGCAGAAGGGGATGTTGCATAGCATTATGTGTCTAGCCAGCATCAGCATGTCAGGATGAAGAGGAGTGGCAGTACTCCAAGTGAGAGGGTGGACCAATCAGCAGCACCTGCAGCTCCAGTAGCCAGAGCAGCATTACCACCAGCTGCCCCAGGTACACCAGTCACTCAGGCAGACCTGGCCATTGTATGGACTGAGGTTAAGAAGTTCCTCAAGGAGGTTACAGAAGGACAGTAAGACATATAAAGCATTCTAGAAAATCAGGAGAAAATAATAAATCTTCTTACAGAGATTTGTGATAGGTTCCAGTAGTCAAATTAGTTGTATTATTTTTTTCTTTCTGTACGTGTAGTTGTAGTTCATTCTTGTTTTATTTTCACTTTCCTTCCCCAAAAAACACAAAAAGTTGAGTAAAAATTAAAACAAAAATTTCTGCCCTCCGCTTTCATTTTTCAAACTTCTTGTCTTACCGATCTCTTTGTCCCTCCCACAAAAAGTGACTAAATGCCTTTTTGTCCCTGAATGATTCCTTTCTGTTCTACCTTCCTTATCCTTCCATAGTCTGTTTTTTGTACTGTTGCTAACTGCATTTGAAAAACACCAGCACCTGACCTGTGAGGCAACCAAAGGCTGCGAGATAGGCAACAGTTGTGGGAAAAGGCTGTGTCAGTGTCCTATTCTTTTTTAAAAACCTATCTTTATGAAACATTAGCGAACAGCTTAGAAACATCTCTGCTACAACTAGTCCTTTTAAGGGCTGTGTAGATTTTGTAACTGGATGTAATTGGTGTTGCAAGCAGTGTCAGGTTCATTTCTGACCTGTCTCTGGATTAGGTGCTAATCTTAAATTGCTGCTTTATTACCTGTACAAAGCTTGTAGTCAGGGATGCCTAGTTGCCTGTCACATGACTCCAGGATCCCGACTACAAAACGCTCATGGTAGCAAGGGTACCACGGGTGAGCACGCGGAGACACATGCAGAGACGCTTGTGTCAAGCATGTCTAGCAGTGGCTAGCAGGACTTCAGGTCAGTTTACAAATGTTTGTGTATAGTAAGTGGATATACTCTCTTTTGAGGTACTTATTTGGACACTTAATCTGTGTTCAAAATGAATATTGAACCAACTCATACTGTTATTTACACACTCCACTCTGGACCAACCTTAAATGTTTGCACTCTTTGTGGGCATGTAATATGTAGTGTGCCTGATACTAGGGAATTCGGCAATTGTAACAAACTGTTCAAACTGTATGTTAATTGAATCAATGAAAAAAGATTTAGAAGTTGTTATTAGAGAACTGAATGCAGTAAAAGAGATTAAGGAGCTAGAAAATTATATAGATAACATGGTTAGAAATCTTCCTAGCATACCGCCTATTCAAGACCTAGGCTCTAATACTATTCAAATACAAACTCCGGTTGAGCATCCTGACTCAAATATTTGTATTCAGGAGGAAATTTTTGCAGAGTCAGCACATCTTAATTGCAATAGTTCTCCTCAGTTTCGCAATTTTTCACTTGCTACTAGTCAAGAAAATTGCATAGTTAATCAAAAAAATCTTCTAATAAAAGAAGGAGAGATGTTCAGGTGGACTCACATGATGAAGATTGGGAAAATGTTCCCAAACATAAATACAAAAAAGGCAGACGTGCAGATTTTGTTCGCCCTACACCATCAACAGTTTTATCTGAAGTAAATTTAAATAATGATAACCATATTACAAATAACAGATATTTTTGTTTGTCAAATGAACAAATGGAGCGTGTAATTCCAGCTGAATCTTCTTCTACAAATCTGCCAACCATTATCATTGGAGATTCTATAGTGAAATATATCAATTCTTATATGACAAATTCTGAAAATAAAGTGTCAGTGTTTTCTTTTCCCGGAGCCAAAATTGAAGATATAGCAGACAGGATAGATTCACTTATATCAGGCCCCTCTAATGTTATATTACATGTGGGTACAAACAATGTTGGCCACACTCATGAGAAGGACATCTGTCTAGAATTAACTCAATTAGGAAATAAAATAAAAGCTAAAAACTATAATGTTTTTATTTCCAGCTTACTACCTATTCCAAAAGCTAGGATAGAAAAGAATCACACTGTAGAAAGAATTAATACCAGACTCTCAAATTCGTGCCCTTTAGGCAATCTAGTTTTCATTGATCATTGGAAACATTTTATTGTTAATCCAGGTTATTTTGCTAAAGACGGTTTGCATTTAAATCGACTGGGAGCCATGAATCTATGCAATTCCTTTTGCTTTTATATTCCCTCAATTACTTTAAACTAGCATCTAAGGGGAAAAATAAAAAGGCAATTGTTTCCTCATTACCACCTTTTTCTGTCCATGATAACAAAAATAAACAAGACCTAAAATTTATGTTGTCTAATGCCCGAAGTGTGGTTAACAAAATGAACAAACTACTTCTAAGAGTCAGTATTGAAAAGCCCGCTGTTATAGGCATTACAGAAACTTGGTGGTCCAGTGAGCAGGCATGGGACATTTGTATCCCTGGCTACTCATTATTCCATCATAGCAGATCAAACTGGAGAGGTGGTGGCGTATCATTCTTTATAGCCTCATCTGTGTGTGTATTTGAAATTTCTCCCAAAATTAAAAAAGATCACTCTTTGGTGGAATCTGTTTGGCTTCAACTTAGACAATCAAACACTGATTAATTTTGGGTCTCTGTTATAGACCACCTAACTTGAAACCAGAAATACTAAATGATATTATTGAGGAAATGTCATCAGCTGCAGAACTAGGAAATATCTTGTTTATGGATGACCTTAATTTGGGTGACATAAATTGGTCAAATAATTCTGCCAGAACTAATTTGTCAAAAATCTTTTTGAACTCTTGTTTGGAGTTGAATTTAATTCAGCACATTACATTCCCAACCCATGAATCAAATATTTTGGATATTGTCTTAGGTAGTGATCCTATAACTATTCAAAATTGTCAACCTTCAGCTCCTCTGGGTAACAGTGATCATTGTACTATTAATTTCAAAACTCATCATGTTCAAAGGGAAGCAGACAATATCACAAAAATATTTGCTTTTCATAAAACAAACGCTATTGCTTTGAATAACTGCCTTGCAGCTATTGATTGGTCAGTTATGTTAAACAATAATAATATCAACGATATGTAGAACTTTTTTAACACAACAATTCTGGATGCCGCTAATAAATTCATACCTGAGGTTACAAAAAAGAAATTGAGTCATCAACCAAAATGGCTTAACCTAAAATTGCAGAAACTGATTAAAAAGAAAATCAAATTATATAAAAAAATACTACTCAAATAAATGTGATAGAACTCTTACTGCATTCAAGCATTTTCAGAAAATTTGTAAAAAATAAATTAAAAAGGCCAAAATATCAATGGAAAAATCTCTAGCCGAACAAGATCAAAAGGGAAACTGTAAATTGATGTTCAGTTACATCAACTCTTTAAAAAAACAAACATGTAAGGTTGGCCCTATTAATTCAGGTACTAAGACCTTATACCATCCTATTGATATGGCTGAATATTTTAATTTTTAATTTTGTGAGGCCTTTTCTAATAATAATGTAAGTTGTAATGCCACATTAGTTGATCAATCAGTTTATAATGTAGACATACCTTTAGAGACTATCAAATCCAAATTAACAGAAGTAAAAAAAGGATCCTCTGCCAGTTCAGATGGAATCTCTGGTGACTTAATTCATCTAATGAAGGACCATCTTCGTGTTCCTTTAAAAATTATTTTTGACACAAGTCTAAATACTGGTCTGGTTCCAACTGGATGGAAGCACGCCAATGTAATACCACTATACAAAAAAGGATCTAAAAGTATCTCAGACAACTACCGTCCCATTAGTTTAACTCCAATTTGTTGCAAAATTCTAGAAAAAATCATTAAGGATGATCTAACCTCTTCCATCATAAGTTTAGATCAAACTCAACCTGGATTTGTAAAGGGACTATCTTGTATAACTAATTTAATATGTTTCTACAATTATGTTAGTCAAAATTTGGATAAAGGCATTCCTTGTGACATTATTTTCTTAGATTTTATAAAGGCCTTTGACTCTGTACCTCATTGGGCCTTGATACAAAAATTACAGCTCCACAACATTGAACCAGTTTATGTTAGATGGATTACAAATTGGTTATCTAATAGAATGCAGAGAGTTGTAATAGATGGCCATGTTAATAGCAGGAAAGATGTTAGAAGTGGTGTTCCACAAGGATCAGTCCTGGCTCCACTTATCTTCCAGGTCGTTATATCTGATCTATCTACAAACATCAAAAGTAATTCTATCAAATATGCTGATGACTGTAAAATCTGTAATATCTGTAGTATTGAGTCTGACTTTGAGGTAATTCAGGAAGACTTAAAGTTGCTTCAAACCTGGTCCTTAAAATGGAATCTTTATTTTAATACCTCTAAATGTTGTGTCTTGCACTTCAGAAAAAAGAACCCTAAGCATCAATACTTTCTTTATGATAGGGCGTTAGTCAGTAAGGACAGTGAAAAAGACCTGGGAATTACAGTTGATATAGGGATGACATTTGATTCCCATATCACTAACACAATAAGTAAAGCAAATAAGATATGGTGGGCAATGCGACATAATATTACATCAAATAACCCAGATGTGCTGTTACCTTTATACAGAGCATATGTTAGACCCCATTTAGATTTTGGTTCACAATTATGGAGTCTATACAAAAAAAAAAGGATGTAGCAAGAATTGAAAGAGTTCAGAGAAGGATAACTAAACATCTAGTATCCTCCAAAACAATTTCATATCCAGATAGGCTGTCAAAATTTGATCTAATGTCACTGAAAGATAGAAGGGCAAGGGGCGATCTCTTGCTTTCATGGGACCTCCTTAATGATGAACATTTGTTTGTTGAAAGTGGTATTGACCTTAAACAAATTAAGGTCAGTACTAGAGGTCACCCACTTCAACTGTCTAGAAATAAATATAATACCAAAAAAAGGGCTCATTTTTTTCTCTCAACGGATTGTTGAACCATGGAATAAACTGCCTACTACTGTTATCATTAGTGATAATAAGTACATTTTCAAGAACAGACTTGATATTTTTATGAAATCAAATAAAACGCCAAATTGTTAATTGTAGGCCTGAGGCCTTTATGGCATTTATCCTTTTTGCCTCATACAGTTTCCTAGTATGATTCTTAGTATGAAGGTTTGCAGTTGCCCCCACCCCAATAAAATACAAATACCCCCCAAAAGAACAAAACAATTAAATAATGACCCTCCCAAAAAAATCCCATCTTATCTAAAGTTTGCAGACCTCTACATCATGTGGCGTCCTGTACCACAGTTGAGAGTGTGTAAAAGGAAATGCCAAAGACTAAGAGTAGTGTCGGGGAAACCCCTAACAACCAATAATTATGTTTTTACTTCCAGTTCTGAAACTTTCTGCTGATATGCATTAATGTTATTTCATGCCCCAAGTTGGTCACAAACTGCAGTCACACTGCTAGGTGATGCTGTTGCAGTGGTGTGCAACTGGCCAGAGAAGTAGAGAAGAATCACATGAGAAGCTTTATAGGAAGAGAAACATAATTTCTTTATTCTGGGCTCTTTCTCCTGCTAGCTACAAATGTCAAGTGGTGACCCAAGTCCTAAACTGCATTCCTGCTGCTGCTGCTGCTAGATGCCTCCTGATGCTGTGCTGTGCAACTGATGAGAAGTTGAGAAGAGTGACATGAGAAAATGTCCTGACATTGAAAATATAATTATTCTCTATGTGTTGAACATTTCTCCTGCTAGCCACAAATGTGAAGTGGTGACCCAAGTCCCAAACTGCTTTCCTACTGCTGCTGCTGCTAGGTGCCTCCTGATGCTGTGCTGTGTAACTGACAAGAGAAGTTAAGAAGAGTGACATGAGAAAGTATCATTCTTGTCTGTGTGTTGAAAATGTGTCCTACTAGCCATAAGCCAAGTGGTGGCCCATGTCCAAAAGTGCTTTCCTGCTGCTGTCTGAACATTTCTCCTGCTAGCCACAAGTTTCAAGTGGTGACCCAAGTCTCAAACCACATTCCTGCTGCTGCTGCTGCTAGGTGCCTCCTGATGCAGTGCTGTGCAACTGACAAGAGATGTTGAGAACAGTGACATGAGAAAGTGTCCTCCATGATTCTCATGATGTCTATAAATGAGAACTCTGAATGAGAAGGTGTTCTGATGCTGGTGTTGGTAGTGCTGCTGCTGCTTCTGCTGCTGCTGTTTTTGTTGAATGGATTATGTGAAAAAGTGCTCCAGAAAGAGTAGTTGGCTATCATTACTTTCTCTGACAACGTGATGTCCAAAGGAGAAGTTGTGGTGCTGCTGCGTGCTGCTGGGGTGACTGATAGATGGTGCCTGTTGTGCCTCTAATCACAGATGAACATAGTGGATGGAGCACTGAAGATCTCTTGTTATTGAGTAAAGGTCTTCTTAATTCCTTGTGAATGCAAAACATGTTGCATTGACAAAAGAAAGTCACTTCGGTGTCTGTGGAACACTGCACTTGCACTATTTGTTTTCCTTTTCAGCGGGATATGACTGCTGAAATACATAACTCCCCATCTGACCCTCCCTCTCAGCATCCCCCTCCAGAAACATAATAGTGACATTGGGGTGCCCAATCACCCAGTGTCTCGACCACAACTCCTCTCACTGCTATGCCCCCCTTGTCCACTATCGCATATGTGTGGTTATTTGTTTGTTTTTTACTTTCTTCCCTCTCTGCACCCACTACCCCACTTCCCCCCCCCCAGAAATGTAACAGCACCGCTGGGGGGACCCAATCCCCCATTGCAGGAATCCTCCATTTATTTAATCCTATAAAAAAATATGTTGATCAAT
This sequence comes from Neoceratodus forsteri, assembly GCA_016271365.2. Taxonomy (NCBI): domain Eukaryota; kingdom Metazoa; phylum Chordata; order Ceratodontiformes; family Ceratodontidae; genus Neoceratodus; species Neoceratodus forsteri. The sequence continues at coordinate 271,247,386 of CM057453.1, forward strand.
GTCTTTTGAGGCCATTCCACTCTACCCACCTGACCTTCCCACTCAACACCACCACCCCGCACCTTCCCCCCAGCTCTTACTTACACTTTCGGGGTCCAACTCTGTAATCCTCTTTGGACCATATACACGTCTTCACTTTTCAAAGCCAGACTGCAAACTTAACAAACAGGTATGCGATTCAATGTATTTCAATGGTGTTTGAACTTACTAGCATAACTTGGCCATGTTATTTTTTCTTTTATTACTTTCCTCCCCCACCTGACCCTCCTTCTCAACACCCACCACCCCACTACCCCTCCCAAAAAATGAAACAGTGGCATTGGGCAAAGTCCTCCCATTCAGCCCTATCAGCTCTGGTATCTCTCCTTATTGTTTTGTCATTTTCAGATATGGTTGTCGATGATGACATCATGTTCCCTTCCATTCCATCTGTTCATCTTGGAAGTTGGAATTAAACACATTTGCCAAACATGGGAAGGTAAGTATGGGTTATTTCTTTCAGTTGGGGGGTGCTTGTTGTTGAAACCATGTCTTCTTACAAGTAAGTTCTTTTATTTTGTTGAGGTAATGTAGTATTGAGAAGGGATGCTGTATCGTTGGGTTTTTAAACTTCGATTGTGTCTCTTTCCTTCTAGGGATTTCCCATGATTTTCAGTCTGGTTTGTTTTCTGGGAATTGCTTCTTTCCTTTTCCAGTGGTGCCAGGTAAGGTGATGTTTTCTTTTGTTGTTTTTTTTTTTTTTTTGAGGGGCATCAATGAAGGTAAGTCTGTTTTGTTTTCTGTTTTGGTCATAGTTCTGCTTCCTCTGTGGCACGTTTAGCAAAAACTATCAAACATTGTGTTTATGAACATCCGAGTTTCTGCACCCTTGCAGGTATTTCTGTAGATTCCATCAATTTGAATATGACTGCCGTGTGTTGTCATTGATGCTCTTCATTCTGGTTGCTGCGTACCAGTACAGGCAGGTAAGTGTTTTACAGTTTTTGGTGTTTGATGTTTTTCCTTTCTCAACACATACAGTTCAATGGATCTTACACTTATTTTTTTATGTTTTTGATTATATCATTTCAGGTAATTCCCTGAAGCTATCTGTTATTTATCCTGCTACTGTCGGAGAAGATGAGATTGTCTCTTTTGTGTGATGATTCCGGAGACAGGCACGTTAAGAAACACAGACAGCATTGGAGGACCCTGAAGAAAAAACAGAAAAGAATATTTATATGGAGTTTACTGAAAAAAATCACTCATCCATTCGACTTTACCTGTCTGGATTTGGATAAAAAAAAAATACAAAATAATAATTTTGCTACACTGAAAATCTGTGGGAGTCTACGACCAGTCAAGCCATTACCCACCTCATGACCACTACTTCTATACATGTCAGCTTGCAAAAGAATTTACAAATTGTTTTGGCCTCCTTGTGGACAGTTTTAATAAAAAAAAAATAAAGGTTAAAAAAAAAAGAAAGAATCTTATACTTACCATGTACTGCACCCCTTCCCCAAAAGAAAGAATAATTAATACTTGAAGTAATGATACTTACATTATTGAAAATGTTCCTGAGTCCTTCTCTGTTCCAAGCCATGTTCCACACAGATGTCCACTGTGTCTGACTTTTGGCATGCACTGTAACCTGCATGGGAGAACAAAACTCAGAGCACAAAACTGTTTAATATTTCACTTTAAAGAGAAATGTCATCATCATCAGCTGTACACAACAGTGGTTGAAAAAACAATAACTTGAAATGCAACTTTTTAAACAGCAAATCGGAGTGCAGCATGTGGAAAAGGATTATCAAAAATGTCACAACCATTTAATGCATTATGTGAAGCATTTCATTGTTTTCAATGTCAGACAGCCATTATTTATACTACAAAAGAACCCCAGAACAAATGCTCAGAGGCATGGGTTATGCTGGAGGATATTGGCCATGCAACCACATTTTAAAGAAAACACAATTGCACATACCCCAATAATAGAAAGCATCATGGGAAAAATATGCAAATCCCCATAAGAGAATCTGACTGGCTCAACTTTAAGCAGAATTACATGGTGCTGGAAGGCCTCACAGTGCAATCAACATTATTTATAATAACACTCTCTAACCTTCTGATGAAAAACGCTGCTCAGCTACACCCAAAAACTATGCAACCATGATAGATTATTGACATAATTGTTAAATATCAGATACATACATCAGTTTATGTTTAATAAAAAAAGGAATATACATTTTAATTTCCAAATTGTCTGTATCCATTCAAACACCTCATGACATAATTGTTAAGTACTGAAAGCTATTTACCATCAGAGAGAAAATAAAAGGATTATGGTTATGTCCAACTATAAACGACTGGCAGTGAGCATTACAATCAGAAAGCGAATCATGTTGGGCAGGAGTTAACCTGCTGGGACAACAAAAGACAGGCAAAAAAAAAAACACTTTACAGTTGCATCTGAATAAGCAATGAGAATGTGACTGCAAGCCAAGTGACTCATTGTTACCTTCACAGTCCTTAGTGACAGGCCTTGCAGGGGTGACTGATAGTACTCACATCATTGAACTGGTCTTTCAATTACTCATGGTTCTGCCTTCATGCAGTGCAAGTCCTGTGCCTGTAGTATCCCAGTATCAATTCATATTTCAAATACACAAGTGTTTGCATGTGCTCAACATCAGTGGGGGTGCAGTTCAAAATGCAGAACAAAATGGGATGGGCACTGGATGTACAAACATTAAGAAAGACAATGCACATGATACTGGACCTGAATACCATATCTGCTTTCCCTCAGGAACATGGATTCATCACCAGTGCAGGGACTAGATAATGCTGTGTAAGTACTGAGTCATCAACATTGGTGTCACTAATGTGTGTCTTCATCTTTCTGCCAGTGGCACCACTGGTGTCTTCATCTTCCTCGTAGGATCCACTATCAGGATGTGCTAGGAACATGGATGTCATGGTCTTGTGTGGAATGTGTTCCTTATTCAATCTTAGAAATGTTAGCACTTCCACATTTTTTGGTGACAGGTTCATGCACCAGTCATGTACAATGGCACCAGCAGCACTGAACACCCACTCAACACTGACACTAGAGGGAGGACAGCTATGGTATTGCATCGCTACATATGTCAGTGCAGGCAGCTCAATTACCTTGCTCGCCCAGTACAACAACAGCGCATCACGAAATGCACAATATTTTTGTTCAGCCATGAAACAGTCAACCATGCATTGTGCTGCTCCAAGTCTGGAAGAGTCTTTGTGTTCTTCCTCCTCTTGGTCTTCCATGGGTCTTCCATGGGTACAACTCCAGTCTTGCTTAAAACATCCCAAATGAGATTGCTCATTTTGTTTTTGGGTCTGCTTGTTAACACAGATGTGCAATATGAAGATAACAATGATGTGGTGGTGGTGGTGGTAGCAACAACACTCGGTGCCCTATGTGTTTTGAGCATCTGTTCCCCTCTTACCCTTCTGACAAGAAGGTTGGTAAGGTGTTCTACCCTCTGAGGGACACCGTCTAGCATTGACTAAAGGCCACGCTTGTAATGTGAGTCAAACATGGTGACAATGCCACAGTCATCAGACTGCAGAATTCCAACAATTCCAACAATATGAGCATTGTAGCCTAACATGTAGCATGAGCTGCATCAAGGCCAAAGAGGCACTGTCACCACATACTGTACCTCAATCGATTCCTGCACATTAACCAGTGTCCACCTCAGCATGCATATCAAGAGGATGGACTGACTGATACAGGGAGTGTCTCCACTCACTGTCTGCATTGCATGTTCAAAGGGATGCAGAATCATTATCAATCCATCCATTAAATGCCACTGTTCTTTGATGAGAGCCAAGGACTTTCCAGCACTCTCATGACTGGTGTGTAGCAGCAGATAATCAAACACAGCTTCACACTGCTAGTAGAGTTGCTCCACCATGTACAGTGTGGAGTTCCATCTGGTCACCACATTCATCTTCATGTGATTATGAGGCAGATGGTTCTTTATCTGAAGCATGGGTAGCTGGCCATGGCCATTATCAGATTGGGCAAAGATGTGGCAGGCCACCAACAATATATCCTTAATATCAAGATGTCAAAGAAACTGCTGGATCATGGGGTTGAGGCAGTGTGCTTTTCATTGTGAGTGTTGCATGCTGCCTAATACTGGTAATGTTGCTACCACCACAGTCTGCCTTGCTGCACTGTCTCCCACCAAGCCCAGGTTCCAAGACCATCCCAGGTAACTGTGCCCAGTGTGCTAGAATACACATATAGGAGCTGCCAGTTGTTTTCCTACTGGTCCACATACCTATGCTCAAATGGATGGATGATGAAAATGAATGCTTAAGTGCATGGAACACTGCTAAATTTACTGTGACATAAGGCTCTGGAACAGCACATTTGGAGAAGTATGTCCTTGATGGTACCTTCCACTTTAGAAATGCACAAGCAGCAAACCTTCTAAATCCATCATTCTCAATAAAGGAGAATGGGAGCAGGTCTAGTACAAGCATTTCTGCAGCAGCAGCAGCACTAAGCTCCTATGCAGTAGCATGATTTGCAGGATATTTGTTCTGCCATTTAAAGATGCTCTTCAGAGTTGGCTCTGTTTTTTTGGAGGGTTGGGCTGGCAAACAGACGACTGTGTCATCGTGGCCCAGCAGGGGTTCTCTTTGATTCAAGAAGAATACATGGTGCTGATATAGGTAAACCCATTTTAGCTGTTTTATGAGTTAGCAATGGCATTACTGTGGACTGACTCTGGAGGGGATTTCGGAAGCTGCCACTGCTGCTATGCATACTAGTTGTAGCAACTACATCAATATCCTCCTTCTCCTCCACTTGGTACTCTCCCTCAGTGCACTGCCTAAGGATGATGAGGATGAGGGACCAGGACCATCTGCAACTGCTTCCTTCTGGTGTTTAAGCTACTGAAGAGGGTGCCAGTTCTCCAAGTGCATGTGCTGACCACCAGTGCATAAGTGGCTGCCCTTCTTCCCCCTACTGACCTGTACATTGCAAGACTGATATATTGCCACCATTTTATCTACTGGGTCCAGCACATAGAAGTCCTACACTAGGGATTTTGTCAGCTTTTTTTTTATCATGGTGCCTTGACTGAGACAGCAAAGTGGAAGTGGTGGGGGTAGGGGTATTACTGTTTTTGAAGTGTGACTGTCTCATGACAGCAGTAATAGTATGGGGTGGACCTTCACTGTGAGCTTCGGTGGTTAAATCAATGCTGCACTGAACAACCCTTTCACTGTCACCACCTTTCTGTTTCTTCGTCTCTGGTTCACATATGGAATCCAACATCTCATCATCACGATCATTACCACCAACATCATTATCATCGGCATGCCATCCACTGATGTCCTCCTCATGCTCCTCCTTATGCCCAACCTGCCAGTCATGAACCTCGATCTCAACAGAATCTGAGGCCATCTTCACAGCAACAGTTGTCATAATGGTGTGACCCATGTTTTTGGGCCTTACAAAATGACCCTCAATCACTGCCTCAACTGTATCGCAAGAAAAATCACAACCACCACCAGCAACAATGCACCAGGGACTATTCTCCAAGTTATCTTTCTGACACACTACTACTGGTGTAATTTTCAGTCTGCTTGCGCTATTTTCAGCTCCCATGGCACCCACTACCATGGCTGCCACAGAGGCTACCATAAAAAATTTAGATGCAGGAAAGCCACTGATAAATAATCCTGCACTACTACTAGCAGCAACCATCCCAGAACACTAAGAACTTTGTGATGGCAACACCACATTACAAGACAGTCCTTCATTCACCATTTCAGTTGCACCACTTTTTACAAACAATGCTAAAGTCTTGCCTGTGTGACTTACTCCTCTACCTTTCTTTATTCTCTTCCCTGGCATTCTTCTTTTATTAATGTTTGGCAACAAGGAAAAGTAATATTTTTTGACACTATTTCTCAAAGCACACAGGGGTACAACAACAGGCAGGGGAGTCTTGCTGGGTGAATAGTTGGATTTCTAAAGTTTGTACTTTGCAAACAGAACATTAATGCAACACAGGCTGGGATACCAATGCTGTTCACAAACCAAGGACAGGCCAGGGGTACTGGTTAGCCAAGTGACTAGCTTGATTTCTAAAGGCTGTACTTTGCAAACAGAGTAGTACTACAACAGAGGCTGGGATACCACTGGTGTTCACAAACTGAGGACAGTTCTGTCTGGAAAACTAATATTTTTTGATGCTATTTCCCACAGCACACAGGGGTACAACAAGCTAAGGCAGGATAGCCTGGTGAATGCCTCCTTTGTCCCTGTCTACTTTATTCTTTCCCCTGATCTGTATTTTGCCTCAGTCCTCTTCTCCCCCTCTTAGATCCCCATCTTTTCTGGCTCTACTAATCTCCCTTCCCCGGCCTTGACCCACCTCCTCTCCCATTGCTCCCACCAATTTCTATGGCTTCACTCTACCCCTTCTCACCCCTCCCTATATCAGTTATATCTACTTTCTCCCTACCCACCCTGGCAACCCTCCCCCGTACCTTTATTGCTGACAAAGGGAACCTCGTGTCCGAAGATTCCCTGCCTGGACCTCCACATTCCTTCTGACAAATGGCACCTTGGTCCCTCTGGCCCTCTGCCCTGAATCTTTCTACACCCTTTCTTCACTACTCTCCTTGGCAAGAATTTTATTTTTGACATAGCCTCTCTTAACAGCCTTTCTGAGTGTGAACTACCATTGCTCTATATGAATACTATTGCTTACCATGTCTGTTACCCTGAATTGTCGAGTCAAATGGCTGTCAACTAGACTGTATTTGTATTTCCTGTATGTATTTCATCCTTATTGATGTGTAACCTTTGCAAATGAGCCTCTAGCTCAAAGGTCGTAATCCAAGACTTAAATAAATAAATAAAATAAATAAGTAATACAAAACTGGCTGGGATGATACCACTGCTGTTCACAAACTGAGGGAAGTTCAGCCAGGTGAATAGCTGGATTTCTAAGTAGTATACCCCAGGCTGAAAGGGATACCACTGGTGTTCACTGTACAGGGGAGGGTGTACAATAACAGGTGGGTATGATAGGTGAGTTTTTCTTTTATTTTCAAAGCCCAAGTGATTACGAAGAAGAAGCAGAGGGGGATTACAAAACACAAGAGGTGGGTGTGGTGGACACGGCCCAGGGGGTAGTCAAATCAAAACACACACTCCCTCCCAAACACTCACACAGACAGTCACAATTACAACACTGAGACTACAAAACCAAAATATAATGTAACATAGTACTGAAGTACACACAAAAACAAGTCTGACTATGTTTAAACACTCAATGTTAAGGTTTTTCTCCACAATCTCTTCACAATCACTAACTGCTGTGTTCTCTCTTCTCACTCTCTTAACACTGCACAGAGAAATGTCCTCCTCAGCTTTCTAGTGTCTGTTCAGCAACATATAACCTCTGTATAGCAACATGTGGCCTCCAATCCCACAAAACATTGCCAACTTTGCCTGTAGTGGCAAATTTTGTCGGTGAAGTTGACATCTCCAGCACATACTTTGCATCTGTTTTTTGTGAATAGCGAGTTGCTCTGTCCTAACATGAAGTGAACCCAGTCTACAAATTGCGGACTACGCATTGTGGAGTAATTAGTAAAATGAGGCAAATTCACAAAATACTACATGGAGCGAAGTTTTGCAGCTTCGCACATCCCTGGTGTTCAGTGACACCCCCCACCCTCCTACCCCCATATACATTGTATTTTCTTAATATCCCCATTAGTGTCCAGTGGCACCCCCATCCTCTCATCCCTATATATATATATATATATATATATATATATATATATGACATATAATATCCCCATTGCTGCACGGTATCATCCCTCCACCCTCCCATGTCCATCACAACCTGCAAATAAGGAAACAGCCCCTCAATGTGTTTTTTTTGTACCTGTAAAAAAAGTCCAATGTTGATCGGACCGAACCTGCACCCCCATCCAACCTCCCACTGTGCACCCACCACCCTGCATCCCCCTAGATGTCCCAGATGCACTTTCACTCACCTGAACTGGCCCTACAGTGAACATCCACTCTTTGATCGAAGACACGTCTTGCTGCTGGAACCAGCAACTGCTGTCTGACAAGTAAGGTTTCTTTGGTTCAATGTATTTTCTGACTGCAGTTACCTTACTTGTCAGACAGCAGTTGCTGGTTCCAGCAGCAAGATACGTCTTCAGTCGGACAGTGGATCTTCACTGTGGGACCACTTCAGGTGAGTGAGGGTGTGTTGGGGGGGGTCTGGGGGGTGCAGAGTGGTGGGTGCACAATGGGAAGTTGTGTGGTGATGCAGGTCCAATCAATAGTGGACTTTTTTTTACAGGTAGAAAAAATACAAAAACAAAACAAAACAGAGAGGAACCATTTTCTTATTTGTAGGTTGTGATGGACATGGGCAGTTGGGAGGCCACTGGACACAAATGGTGATATTAAATGCCATATACATGGGGTTGGAAGGGTGGGGGTGCCTCTGGGCACCAATGGGTACATTAATGAAATACAGTATATACAATATGTGGATGGGAGGGTGGAGGGTGCAACAGGACACCAATGGGGATATTACATACAATATATATGGGGAAGGCCAAGGGTGGAGGGGGTGCCACTACACACCAGAGATATAAACATAAAAATAATGTGGACCGGGGCACAACTGGAAGGTGTGTGGGGGGGCACCACTACACACAAATGACAATATAAAAAAGAAAATATATGGAAACTGGAGGGTATGGGGTACCACTACACACCATGGTTTTTAATTAACAATTAATAGGGACGGTGCATAATTCGTGAGTTTGGGGTACCACTGGACACCAATGAAGATATAAAACAAAATATATGGAAATTGGATAGCAGATAGTCACTAGACATAAGGGATATTAACTTGCATTTAATGGGGACTGGAGCACAATTGGAGGGTGTGGGTAACACTGGACACCAATTAACAAATATATGGAAAGAAGAGGATTGGGGTGGCACTATACACCAGGGCTATTAAATACAAATTAATGGCTACCAGGTCACAACTGCAGGGTGGTGGAGTTCCACCAGATACCAGGAAAAAGGGACCTTAAGTTTTAAAAAATCAAATCTGAAAATATTATGTATGTGTGGGAGCGCCGGGTCTGAAGGACCCAGTGCTCCCACAGCCAAGCAAGGATAAGATTATACTATCTCAAAAAGTAAGGGAATAAATTGCTAAAAATGTTGTTAATGCACTAGTTATGATCAAAGCAACATAAGTAGGGAAATGTGGTGTTAGGGTTTCCAATCGTAACACCCCACCACCCCCATCCAGGCAGCACAGCAGGTGCAGCAGGCTTGGGGTGTGCCTTAGGGTTCTCAACTCTAATGCTCAACCCATTCTCATACAGTGTACAAATCTGACCTTTTTCACTGATGGAATGGGGTGAGCATTAGGCTTGAGAACCCTGAGGCACACTCCACACCTGCTATGCTACCTGGAGGGGGGCAGGTGCAGTGTTAGGGTTGGAAAACCCTCATGCCACATTTCCTAACTTTTTTCACTTTGAGCCTAACTAGTTCATTAACAAAGGTTTGTTTTGCAATTTATCTATCTACAGTATATGTATATGTGTGTGTGTATATATATATATATATATATATATATATATATATATATACATATATATATATAAAACAAAACAAAATGGTTATATTAAATGCACGCTGAAAATAGAAAATCGAGTTAAAAATGTATAATAGAGTTAAAAATCTATGTTTCAACCTTAGGTCTTCTTCAGGAAATATCTAAAAGAGAAAAAAAACAAAGTTAGTGTAGAGGGGAGGTAAAATTTATTAATTTTATTTTATTTAGTTTTTATTGACCGGGTAAGTGCTCTAGACAAATCCTGCCTACTTTCAGGCATGACCCGGGGGAGGAGGATACAGATGAATGGCAACTGTCCTTGAACCAGATTAAGCTGTTGGTGGTATTTTTAGTGAATGAGGGAAATTTGGCCAGGACACCGGGGAAATTCCCCTACTCTTTTCGATAAGTGCCATGGGATCTTTAACATCCACCTGAACTACCACCAATCCAGGCAGATGGGACCTCGGTTTATCGTCTCATCTGAAAGATGGCACCTCAGAAGTGCAGCACCCCTCTCATGCTGCACTACAGTGTCAGTACTGGGATATTAACCCAAGTGCCAGATGTGGGAACTGAACCCACAGCCCTCTGATCTCCCTGCCTCAGAGGCGAGTGTGCTACCTACTGAGCCACTGACACTGCTAAAATGAGGGTTATATATTTATGGGGAAAGAAGAAAGGGGAGGCTCAGGGAGAAAAAGTGATAAATGGTAAGATTAAGAGAAAATGTGTGAAACAAAAAGGTGACAATGGGAAAGATAAAGCAAAATAGGAGTGAAAGAGCTAGGGAAGTTCCCAGGTGGGGACTAATTAACAGGGCCTAGTAAGAAGGCTGAAAGGTGACAAATGTGTGGGAAGGAGACAGAGCTGGAGACTTACGGTGAAAATGAAAAAGAAATTAAATGAGTATAAAAACAAATAGATGTTAGGCAAAAAAAAGGAGTGGCTGAAAGATGTTAGTGATAAATAAAATTAAAAAAAATTAAAAAATAAGTCTATCATTTAAACCAGAGATCTGCTGGGAGCCAAGGCGGATGATCAGCTTGGCTTCCATGTTTTTTCTATGGTCAGAATCGCAGAAGCCCTGCTGAAGGACACAAACAGAAAGGTCATTGACACTGTGGTCCCTGGAGATAAAGTGGGATGCAATGGGTTTAGCAGTGTCACCATTCCTGACTGCTCTGTAATGTTCCCTGAAATGGTCAGCAAGGCGCCTACCAGTGTCTCCGATGTAAATAGCTGTACACTTCCTGCAAAGAATACAGTACACCACATTGGTGGAGGTGCATAAGAACTCCTTGGTGATGTGAAAAACACCTGTAGGCCCCCGAATTTCAGCCACACTGAAAATAAATTTGCAGGTGTAGCAGCGAGTCCTGTTGCAAGGTTTGGTACCTGGGAAGGAGGAAATGTTAGGAGTAGGTAGGCTACTTTTAACCAGGAGATTCTGCAGGTTAGGTGGCCGGTGGTAGGAGGCAACAGGTGGTTCTGTAAAGGAAGCACCAATGTTAGGGTCAGTTTGTAAAATGGGAATGTTACTGGTGATGATCCTGTAAAGAGAAGGTGTGCTCTGATGGAAAGGAAGCACTAGTGGAATTCGCAGTTTTGAATTCGGAATTACCTCCCCTCTACACTAACTTTGTTTTTTTTCTCTTTTAGATATTTCCTGAAGAAGACCTAAGGTTGAAACGTAGATTTTTAACTCTATTTTCTATCTTCAGCATGCATTTAATATAACCATTTTGTTTTGCTTTTAGACCACATGCTGACGCAGAGCCTTGTTTTTGTTTTTTACAATATATATATTTATACACACTCAAACACACACACACATATATATATATATATATACATACACACGCACACACACACACATATATATATATATATATATATATATACACACACACACACATAGATATATATATATATATGGGATACATGATGTGCAACAGTGTGATACAGGAAATATTTGCATGAGTGCACAGAGTGACTTTAAGTAATATCACGAGTGGCAGAGCTTGGCAGAGCCACAAGTGGTATCACCAGAGGACACTCTGCATGAATGCAAAAATTTCCTGTATCACACTGTCGCATATCATGTGTGTGATTTATGCAATACTGCCTTGATATGTTGCCTGTGTGCTGTTTTTTTAGTGGTGTTTACTCGTTATATGTTGTGCTCCTGCTGTGTACATTTTGTACCGGTTGTTTTCCGTGTCTTGTTTTTCTTTTTTTTTTTTTCTTTTTTTTTTTTACTTTTGTGAATGACTAGCTTCTTTACTTTTCGATTGGCTACTTCCATGTGTGGCTTGTGATTCTATGTTGTGATTGGTTGCTTGGTTGATTAGCTTGTAATGCGATTGGTTGTGTTCTGGTAACATAGAAACATAGAAACATAGAATTTGACGGCAGATAAGGACCGCTTGGCCCACCTAGTCTGCCCATTTTCCTACCTAACAGATAAGCCGCAGATTCTAGTTAATCAACAGCTTACTTCCTCTTACCCACCCCTAGGACTGCCTTATGCCTGTCCCATGCATTCTTGAAGTCCCCCACTGTTCTTGACTCCATGACCTCCTCAGGAGGCTGTTCCATGCATCCACAACCCTCTCAGTGAAAAAATACTTCTCACATTACCCTGAGCCGTCCCCTCTATCTTCAAATTGTGCCCCTTGTTCTTGCACATCTCTTTTCTGGAAGATGCTACCCTCTTGGACTTTGTTAATTCCTTGAGGTATTTGAAAGTTTCTATCATGTCCCCTCTCTCCCTTCTTTCCTCAAGAGTATACATATTAAGCTCCTTTAGTCTTTCTTCGTATGTCTTCTGGTGCAGACCCTGCACCATTTTGGTTGGCCTCCTCTGGACAGCCTCCACTCTGTCTATGTCTTTGCAGAGATGGGGTCTCTAGAACTGCACACAGTACTCCAGATGGGGTCTCACCAACTGTCTGTACAGTGGTAGTGGGCAAGAGTTTCTTATGGTGTCTGCGTCAGAGGTTTCATGATGACTTGGATTTATTTTATGTTTACAATGCTGTGGAGTACTTTATTGGATGTTTCCTACATTTACTTAGACTTCCCACGTTTACTATTTATGGTATGTACTTCTTATTTATGTATTTGACTTAGTTTCACTTTTAAATGCAGCCTGCCTTTACATGCACTGTGATTTACTGCATGTGATACATTGCTTTACATAGCACAATTATTTTAAATTACCTGTTATTTATTTCTGTGCATGTGTAACAGAGGTTTGAAAGATGTGTACTGCTGCAGTCAGTGCATTTGGGGATCTTTTTTTTTTCTGCACAGTGTTTCCTCTTGGTAACTGCAGTCTGCGTTGTGATAGTCAGTAGAAGTACTTTTTGGCTTGCATTTTATATCCCTTCTGTATTAGGTCATTTTTACATAATTTGTTACAGATCTAAAAAGAAGTGCAGTCAGGCAGGTGTATGATATTACTGCTACATAAGCACTGTGATAATATCACCTGCTGATGTACTCACTGTGTGTATAAATGTCAGATATTATCACAGTGCATACGTCAGCAGGATTTATCCAACTGGGGTGAGAATACACATTTTTATCAGGGGAGATATCAGCTCACCCCTATTATATAAACACATATACAAAACTATCTATCTATATTTGTATATATATTTATACAATAGTGGTGAGTGATAAATGAATGAGATAAAACAGTGTATCGTCCATTGCAGTGTGATATTTTTAACCTCTGCTCTACAGTGATATCATACATTTACATACACAGTGCACACAAAGGTCCCTGATATCATCACTCTAGGCAGCTTTCCCTCCACAGCATACAATAACACCCTGTGCTGTTACCACAGAAACAAATACAGAAGTGCAGGTGTCAGCGTGGCTCAGTTGGTAGCACATCAGCCTCTGGACCAGAAGGTCATGGGTTCTCGTCCCACACAGGGATTGGACTTGCACCTAAAAATCGCTGGCATCTGAGTGCAGTATCGGGGGGTGCTGTACTGCTGGGGTGTGCCGTCCTTTGGATGAGACATTAAACCGAGGTCCCTTCTGCCCATCCTGGTGTTGTCCTGGTGGGTGTCCAGGTGGAAGTAAAAGAACCCAGGGCACTCTTCACAAAGAGTAGGGAACATTCCCGGTGTCCTGGCCAACATTCCCCTTCCCATAAAACTGGTTCATGCAATTATCCAGGCTGTGTGTGGGTGATGATGTGCGATATGGCTGCCACCACACATTCAGTCACTTCACTACCAGTCTAGCATTGCTTGTAAAGTGCTTTGGATGTATGAAAAGCGCTATATAAATGCTGATTCTTCTTCTTCTTTCACCTGAAACACAACTGCTGCTCCTCAGAAAGCATGTTTCTCCATTAAGGACTCCTTCACAAAACAGGCACAAAGTAACAAGTTACAAAGGAAAAGATAACTCTGTACTGTGTTATTTCTCTTCCTCCAGATCTCCACTGCAAGCAGATGCACAGAAAGTGGTCCAGAGTACTTGAATCAGACTCCAACACAGAGTAAAATGAAACACATCAAACAAGCAACATATCATTGTGAAGAGCACTCCCAGCCCCAATAACAAACAAAACTCCACAGCCAAAACACCCATCCACAAATTAAATGCATAAAACCCTCTCACCCATTTACCACTCACCCCTATTGTATAAATCACACACATGATATGCAGATCGTGTGCTGTGGAAATACAGAGACTAGGATCCCCCATACAGAGACTAGGATCCTCAAATGTATTTTTTATCGTCCCATCCTCACACACAGAAGCAAAGTTCTTGCGTAGATGAGGTCTCCAAAACTGCATGCAGTACTCCAGATGGGGTCTCACCAACTGTCTGTATAGAGGGATAACCACTTCCCTTTTTCTACTTGTGATGCCCCTCCCTATGTATCCCAGTATCCCCCTGGCTCTCATTGACTTCTCACATTGCTTACCCACCTTTAGGTCATCCGATATGACTACACCCAGATCCCTTTCCATTATTGTTGTCATTGGTACCTCCCCTGCTATTGTGTATTCTTCTCCTGGATTTTTATTTCCCAGGTGCATTACTTTGCACTTCTTTGCATTTAATCTAAGTGCCATATGTCTGACCATTCCTCCAACCTTGCCAAGTCCCTTCTCATCCTTTCTACCCCCACTTGTGTATCAACTCTGTTACAGATCTTTGTGTCATCCGCAAAGAGGCATACCTTTCCTTCCAGACCCTCCGCAATGTCACCTATAAAGACGTTAAAGAGGACTGGACCCAGTACTGAGCCCTGAGGTACCCACTAGTAACCCCTTTCTTCAGAATGTGTTCCATTCACTATTATCTTCTGTGTCCTCTTGTGCAGCCAGTTTGCTACCCAGGCTACCACCCTGGGACCCACTCCCAGGCTGGCTAACTTGATTATTAATCTTTAAAGGGACTGTGTCAATGCTCGCTAAAGTCTAGGTAGACCATATCCACAGCCCCTCCCTGGTCTATTACTTTGGTCACCCAGCCAAAGAAATTTATTAGATTCATCTGACATGACCTTCCTGCTGTGAATCCATGCTGCTTTGGGTCCTGTGCCCCGCTGACCTCTAGGTAATCAACAATTTTTTCTTTCAGAAGTGATTCCATCATTTTCCCCACCACTGAGGTCAAACTAACAGGTCTGTAGTTTTCTGCTTCTGCCTTGCTCCTATTTTTGTGAAGGAAATCACATCTGCCCTCCTCCAGTCCTCAGGTACCACCCCATCTTCCCATGATTTGTTAAAAGTGTGGTTAGTGGTGTCACTAGGTCCTCCCTTAGCTCTTTAGGATTCTAGGTGAACTCCGCCAGGTCCCATTGCTTTGTCCACCTTGAGTTTTAGGAGTTCTTTCAGGATTCTTTCTTCTGTAAATGGACTGGTGTCAACCCCACTATCCAGAGTGCTTCTTCTGTTTGGTTTAGGTAACTCCTCCTCTTTCTTTTGTGAATACTGAGCAAAAGTATTCATTCAGTATCTCTGCCTTTTCACTGTCTCCCTCTGCCCACCTCCCCTCTTCTTTATTAATCTTCACTATCCCTCCCTTAACCTTTCTATGCTCCCTAATGTACCTATAAAAGGTTTTATCCCCCTTCTTAACTGAGTTGGCTATCTTTTCCTCGGTTTGGGCCTTTGCTTTTCTGACGGCCTTCCCCACTTCTTTCTGCTTTAATTGATACAGTTCCCTGTCATGCTCCGTCTGTGATTCCTTATACTTTTTGAATGCAGCCTTTTTCTTCTTAACCTTCCCTGACACCTCTTTTGAGATCCATAGTGGTTTTTTGTTCCACTTTGTTTTCTTTATTTGTTTCACACAAAGGCTTGTTGCCTCCATGATGGCAGTTTTGATTTGATCGAGTGATGAGTCACCACATCCTTGTTTGGCCACAGGTTCAGTTACTCAATATTTATATATGTATGTGTTTTGGCAATACCAGGCTGTTTTGTGGACCACCACGTGGGGCAGCTCATGAAGGAACCCTAAGCATGTGATCTGTTTGTTACAATTTCAGGGGGCTCGAGATCCAGTCACCAGCTTTCAGTCTTCTTTTTTATAATAGTTGAGCCTCCTTTCTGCAGGTGACAAGTAGCATTTTTATTATGATACCCACTTCCCTGAAGGGAGTTACTGTAGTTGCAGTGAAAACTAGGCTTTTTGTGGATCGCCACACAGGGTCGCTCAGTGAGGGACCGAGTGAATGGATCCATGCCATTCTTAAATCTTATCTTTCTATATTTTGGGCCACTAATGGATATTCAGTTTGGTTGTGACATGCATTGCACTCTACTGCAGCTGCTTAGGCAGGGGCTGCAGGAATGCAGTAGGCAGATGCCTCTCCCCCTCGTGAGGGGGAAGGGCTAGCCAGATAGAGGAATTCTTGACTCCAGATTTGAATAAGAAGGAGGATACCTGCAGAGTCAAACACATTTTCTCCACTGAGAATGAAGTTGTATGCCCAGCTGAATCAATATTAACACATTTTGCACCTTTAGCTCTTTTTGTCTCTGTGGCTCTACAATAAGTCATGCACTGTATAAAATCTGATAAAATTGCCTGCCATGCAAACAACAGCTAGTAAACAAACCAAGTACTACAGATTCTAGACTATAGGTGCAACCTGTCCATGACAAGGGGAATTACTTGAGCTTATGGTTGAGGAAATGGTGTAGAGCAGAGGGATATGAATTCACTGGGGACTGTGGCTCCACTCGGAAGGATACAGGCTTGTACGCCTGTACTGGGGTGATGGCCTGTATCATTACAGGAAGGGAACTGAGTTCCTTAATGAACAGTTTAAATGCTACATTACTAATCACCAAAACTAGTTGAGGGGGGAGGTGGAATAAGGCAGGAAGACATAGTCTTACCCCCCCCATGCTTACAGAGTTAGCACTAGGAATACCAAGGGTGAAAAGTTGAAAAAGGAACAAACACTAATAAGTAACCAAGTGGAAGAGGGAAAGGGAAAGAGGAAAGCAAATAGTAGAGGAAAAGTGGGAGGGCAAGAACAGGGGAAGTGGTAGTACAACATTGAGAGACATGTGTGCAAATGCTAGTAATCTGAGCAACAAGATGGCAGACTTAGAGGTCACCATGGCAGTAGGAGACCAGGACATAGTAGCAATTATAGAGATCTGGTACAATGAAACCAGGAATGGGAGGTGGTCATACCAGGGTATGTGCTATTCAATAGGGACAGGGAAGAAAAAAGGGAGTGAGTGGCTCTTTACCTGAGGGAGATCATAAAGGACATGCAAATACAGGGGGGACAGTGTAAGGCTGAGGTACTGTGGCTCACCCTGGAGACAGGGAAAGTGGCTGCTATTAGGATTGGGATGATTTACAGACCTCCAGCACAGCGAGAGGAGGGAAATAAGGATATGATAGAAGAAATTCAAGGGATGGCTCACAAAGGTGAGGTACTGGCACTGGGGACTTAAGTCTGACAGATGTGGATTGGAGCCTCCCTGCTGCAGCATCAGTTAGAAGTAGTGAATTCCTAGACTCCCTGCAGGGGGCATTCCTCAGGCAGTTAGTTAAGGAACCAACTCGGTGGGGTGTTACTGGACTTGGCACAGTCAAAGAGGGACAGTGTAGCTGATGTCACAGTGGGAAGACACCTGAGGACCAGTGATCATCGTACAGTATTGTTCAACTTAAGGACCAGGCCAGAACCTAACCACATTAAAATGAGGGTCCTGGCCTTCAGAAAGGCTGATTTCAAGAAAATGGGAGAGTGTCTCTAGGAAGCCCTTCCAGGAACAGAGGAAAAGGGTGGGAAAGAGGAAAACTGGGATAAATAAGGAAGGCCATTGAGAAGGCAACTAGCCTCTGTAGCAGGCAGGTTAAAGCAGTACTAGTTAACAAGGAAGTGTTCATCACTTCCAAGATTTTTACACTGCTTGTTAGTTTAACATTTCAAGTTTTAACTTTTGCTGCTTACTGTTGCTTTCTGATAATTGGTTCCCTTTATTTGTAATACATTTGTAATGTTGTGTGGATCTACAGAAAATATGGCAGCCCCCATACCATTTCCAGTTTTTGTACCCTTTGTTTACATTGCTTGTCCTGTAAAGACTCAGCAGGCAAAGGAAGGGGTGGTGCAATCCAGTTACATCAGACAGAATAACTAATGAAAGTATGGCAGCATCACATTTCCCTTTGAATCCAATATATCACTCCTGGCAAGGGTCTGTGTGAAACTGTCAGAAAAAATAAAATATATGAAGTAACCAAAAAACAACTGAAAGCAAGTGATTCAAGTTGTGTCAGTTGTGGGGCTCACTTGACATACCTATCGGAAAACAGTTTTATTAGCTAGTACTGCTGCTTTAAGAACAGCAAGAGAAGAAAGAGACCACTATGGTTCTCCATGGAAGTAGCAGAAAAGATTAAGGAAAAGGAACAGGCATTCAAAAGGTACAAGATGACACAGAATGAAGAGGACAGGGAGAGTTACCAGGGGAAACAATGGGAGACAGAGAGGGTATTTAGGAGAGCTAAAGCACAAATGGAGGAAACATTGCCAAATCATCAAAAAAGGGGGATAAAACGGTCTTTAGGTACATAAGCGAAAAGAGGAAAAACAAGGTAGGGATAGTTAGACTAAAAGGAGAATGGGGGACATGTGGAGGAAGACCAGAAGAAAGCTGACATACTAAAGTACTTTTGTTCGGTATTCACATACAAAGGTGTAGATGATGGGCTACTGATGTTAGTGAAAGGCATTAGGGGAAGGTAGGTGAATACTAGACCCTTTAGAGGAGACAGTCCTCAGGGAACTAGCAAAACTAAAAGCAGACCAGGCAATGGGGCCAGATGGAGTTCACTACAGGATACTGAAGAAACTGAGGGAGAAACTGCTTGCACATCTGACTGCCCTGTTTAATCTTTCACTAGAAATATTGGAAGTTCTGGGGGACTAGAGGAGAGTGGATATGGTCCCACTACACAAAAGTGGAAATATGAAGGAGGCAGGAAACTACCAACCTGTAAGCCTGACTTCAGTGGTGGGTAAGCTTATGGTAACACTACATAAAGAGAGGACTGGGGAATATCTAAAAAACAGTGGATTGTAGGATCCAAGGCAGCATGGGTTCACAGGAGGGAGCTCTTATTCTGATAGATTTTTTTGACTGGGTTACTAGACAGGTGAACCAGGGAAGAGCGGTGGATGTGGCCTATCTGGATTTCAGGAAGGCCTTTGACACCATTTCACAGAAAAGACTGGTAAACAAGCTAGGCAGTCTGGGAGTGGGTCCAAAAATAGTAAAATGGGTACAAAGTTGGCTAAGTAACAGAATTCAGAGAGTGGTGGTTAATGGAGTTCATGCAGAGGAGGGTTAGTTAACTAGCAGGGTGCTTCAGAGGTCAGTACTGGGATCGGTCGTCTTCAATGCCTTTATTATTGACATCGCAGAGGGTCTGGAAGGAAATGTGTGCCTGTCCAAGGAGGACACAAAAATCTGCTTCATAGTGGACACACCATGGAGGGAGAAGTGAAGGAAAATCTAAAAAGCTGGAAGACTGGTCAAGGTTTGGCTACTTGGCTTCAATGCCAAAAAATTAATAATGATTTGAATAGGACACAGAAACCCAAGGGTCACGTATCAGTTTGGGGGTAACCATACAGTAGAAAAAGTATCTGGGGATGATTATATCTAATGACCTGAAGGTAGCAATGCAGTGTGAAAAGTCAGTGGGAAATACTAGTAGAATGCTGAAGTGCATATGGAGGGGTATCACGAGTAGGAAAAAGAAGGTATTGTTAACCCTTTTATAGATCAATGATGAGGCTACACCTACAGTACTGTGTCCAGTTCTGGAGTCCCAATTTCAGGAATGACATAGATCGGCTGGAGGAAGTACAAAGATGGGCAACCAATAAGTGCATGACTTGCATCAGAAGCCCTACATGGAAAGACTCAGGGAGTTAAATTTGTACTCACTGAATTAAAGGAGAGAAAGGGGAGACAAGATAGAGACATTCAAATACCTCCAGGTTATCAATAAGGTACAGGAGGGTGGCATATTTCACAGAAAGAGATGCTCAAGGACAAGGGGGCATGATATAAAGCTGGAAGGGGGAGATTTAGAGGAGATGTGAGGAATTACTTCTTCACAGAAAAGGTGTGGACACTGGAAACAGCTTCCCAACAGAGGTGGTGAGTACTGAAATGACAACAGGTTTCAAACATGCATGGGATAGACACAAAGAGACCCTAGTAACAGGGCTGAGGGTGGGTAAGGCTGGAGATCAATTAGGGTATGTGATGAAACAGTAGGGAGGGACTTTAGGGCAGACTAGATGAGCCAGGAGGTCTTTTTCTGC
This sequence comes from Neoceratodus forsteri, assembly GCA_016271365.2. Lineage (NCBI taxonomy): Eukaryota > Metazoa > Chordata > Ceratodontiformes > Ceratodontidae > Neoceratodus > Neoceratodus forsteri. The sequence goes on from CM057453.1 coordinate 271,267,910, forward strand.
CAACATCTTCTATGTTTCTATGTTTAGGGGTCTTACCTTGATATTCATTGCTTGGCAGGGCCGTGGGCCTGGTGAGTGCTGCAGCCTGGAGATGCACATAAGAACTGGCTAGGTAGGTCTAACAGGGGCTAGGTAGAGGGTCACTGAAATTTGATCTGGTGATCACATGTGCATCTAACAACCTATCAGGTGAGCATAACAACCTCAAAATAAGAACTCGAGTGTCATGGATATACTCAATACATAATCACCTATCATACAGTATATCCTTTGGTAGAGTGCATTTCTTTGCTATCATGTGATGCTGTGATGCATTGTGTACTTTGTCAGCTTTCTAGGAGCTAACCTACAGGTGAAGATGTCTTTATTTAAAAACTGCATAAGTTAACAGAACTCTTACAAATTAGTGATAAGCTCTTGCCATGATAAATATAATATGTAACTTACAGAGATGTGTTAATATTTGGAGAAGATATCCAAGTTTATATAAAATAGGACATGATTTGACTTTTACAATAGAAGTGCCCACAGTGTACGGTATATCAGGATTGACAGGCATGAAGCAATATCCTGAATAATAAATAATGGGCTGGATTTCTTCACTTCAAGACATACAAAGGGAATATCTCTCTGAGTACCCTTTGTCTCTTGCAAAGGTGGAACAAAACATAGAAATAGAATTTGTCAGCATGCAAGGACCACTTGGCCCACCCAGTCTGCCCCTTTATTCATGCCTTTATTTTTACCACAGACCCTACCTGTTCTCCAGTTACCTCCCTTCCCCATATTTCCTAGCTATGATTCCCTTGTGCCTATCCAATACATGCTTGAAGCACACCACTGTTTTTAGCTTCACTACCTATGCTGGAAGACCATTTTAGGCATCCTGCACTCTTCCATTAAAGAGGTACTTCCTTACATCCCTCCCAAATGTTTCCCTTCTAGCTTCATTGCATACCCCTTTGTTCTTGAGCACCTTCTCCTCTGAAAAATATTCCCCTCCTGTACTTTGTTCAATCCCATGAAGTATTTATAGGTCTCTTTCATATCCCCACCTCTTCCAGGGTGTTCACACTGAGATTCCTTAGTCTCTCCTCATAAGACTTCTGATGCAGCCCCTGCACCATTTTAGCTGACCTCCTCTGGACAGCTCCTACCCTTTCTATGTCATTCTTGAGATGTGGTCCCCAGGAGTTGACAAAGGCTTCAACTGGGGTCTCATCTGTGATCTCTACAATGGAAATGCCACCACAAGAAAGAACACTCACTCTCTAGAGGCCTGCATGGTGATACAATACTTGGGGGCTGGACACCAAAGCTACCATGGATTTAAGAAACTGAGAAATCTGAACCAAATCCCTGAGGCAGCAATATGAAAAGGAAAAAAATAACTCAGAATGTGAAGCCTAATCAACAGTTATTTTCCAAAACAAAAATAACTCACAGAATTGGAACTTTACTGAACTGTTTGTAAGTATCCATCAAATGTTATAAGAAATACATGGCACATGGAGCTGTCTAATGACACCTGGTGCCAATCAAAGAAATCCTGCTTACAAGAAATCCTGGGGCTGTAAACACTGACTAGAACATGCTTAGAGCTGAAAGCTGAATATGTCCCCAAAAGATTTTCTTCATGGTTACTGTCATGCAGAGATAAGTATTTAACCCTGGCCTCTCTTCTCCCATTCTGGTCCCTAACCTACCGGAAGACATTTTTTCAAAAAATGGTATTTTTGTTGTTACACCAATATTAGTAGTTTATACCAAAATTTGATCTAGATAGAAATGGATCCTTTCTAAGTAACCTGGATTCTTTATTCTTACATAAACCTGGTTGACCAAAACATCTTAGACTCAATTCTGTTGATAATTACTCTTTGTATCATCAGGACTGCAGAAAAAGAAAGGGGAGTAGCCATTTATTTTCATAACAACTTTTATACCACAAAAATGTATTTAATATTTAATACCATTGAGATTGCTGTGACAAATGTGTTCAGGAGATAATTCTCAATAAAGTAAAGACAATTTTATTGGTGGCCTTCTAGCGCTTATGTATTCAATTTGTGGCTGTTTCTCCTATCTTGGCTTCTTCCTTTCAGCCTATGAGATCTTATTAATGGTTCATCAAACTGTGGATGTTCTTAACACAAGTAGTCCTAACTATGCTGTCAGTATTACTTTAGAGCTCGGCTTTGATCAATTGATTCAAGATCCAGCATGAATCTATACTGGCAATGCATCAGCTTCAAGTTTGCTTTACTTTAAATTAAAAATAATAAGATGGCATATTCTCATGCTGCTGTTTTGACCAATCTTTTCAGTGATCACTGTCACAAATCCACTCCATGGTGGCTGGGTCCACTCAGCTCACATTGTCCACCCCTAAGTGCAATCCATGATGGGGGGAACAGAAATACCCTCCACATGTGCTTCTAGAGTGCTTACTGAGTTCACAACTGAACACATACCACAAGGGCTCAAGGCTTCTTCTCTAATCTGGGTAAGGGTAAAATACAGTCTCGAGTCTGTAGCTAGGTGGGAACCCTCCTTGGCTGATGCACTGGGGGGAAGGCCCAGGCATTACAAGCTTTTCAGGGCTGTGCTCAAAACCCTGATTGTGTCTTCTCCCACTTGTGGTACAGTAACCTAGTTCCCCCTTACAGACCCCTCTAGAGACCTATGTTTTTCCCCTACTTGGCCCCCAGATTTTTCTTCCAAGATCCTAGTCTTTGGTAGTGATGGTGGAACCTTGCATTAAATAGTCTGTTCTCAGATCTGAATAAACCTTCCCATCTTTACACACATGCAAATCATTCACAGGCAGTTTTAAAAGCAAGTGTTTTTGCTAATTACTTAAATAATTATCATACAAGATTTACAAACAAAAGATTTGGAAATTTGGCAACAGAATAACAAAGCAAAGTTGGAAAAATATAAATACAAAATGCACTGTAAAAATTTAACTGTCTAATTTTCTACCTTGTCCATGGAGAATCAAAAGTCCAGAAAATAAATGAATCTCTGCAGAAGTTTCCAAGTCCCATTTCTTTTTGTAGCCCTGTTCTTCAGTGTGAGTCAGACAGTTTGGCTTCTCTGGTGTGTCCGTAATGGTGTCTCATGAAAAAGTGTGCACCAAAATACTGTGTTGAGGGTCTTATATATCATGATTTCTGCAGTCTGTGGCCTTATCTTTTGGGGACAGCAGGGGTCTCTTTTGCGGTTTCCCAAATTGTAAGTGAACCACACAAAAAAAGAAAAACAGTATCCCTTCTGCCACTTTTAAATGGAGATGAATATGGCACTTGAAGTGAATTCATAATAAACTTCTAGAGTAGATATCCCTTGCTTTGAAGTGGAAAGTTTTTACAGCGAGAGAGTTCCTCCCATCTTCTGTCCTACTGGACTTGTCTCCCTTGATCAGTTTATCAGAAAATACCAAATTCCCCCTTTGAAATGGAATTTTAGTTTCCTTTTAAGCAGACTTTTCTCATGTCACAGAGGAATGTCAGACATTTGCAATATACAGTCTCTCTTTCAAGTATTCTTTTAATGCCAGCCTGGTGGTGTAGAGTGCTGAGGCATCCACCTCACCTCACACCACAAGAGCGACCTGGTTTTGGGAGTGAGCTCGGGTGCCGGGGATCGGCAGGGTTAGGATAGGATGGAGCATCCCTGGGAGGGAGGGTCGTGGACTCCTCGCCATGTAGCAGCTCAAAGCGGAGGCTTGGAAAACTACCACAGCAGGGACACACATTGGGGAATTGGTGTCGGCAGATGTCTGTGGGAGGGTGTGGCAGCATGCCCGCTGCATGCTGACATCATTGCATGCCTGCACCTGGGGGAGGGACAGAATAAGGAAAAACCTTAGCCAGTGAGAGAATGAAGATGGACCCATGAGGCAATCCCCCATGCCCACAGCTGGATCCTGCCTGCACCAGAGCTCCTGATTCCCATTCACCACCCAGCACTGTCTGGATTCTGAGAAAGGGCACCAAATAGGAGCTGTGGCCCCCACATGGGGGGTATAGAAGCCGTGGAGTCTGTAAGTTGGATTGATGGTAGGGTCCCTGGGGAAGAGCAGAAGCGAGGGAGGCTCTAAGGCTGGGTGGAGGAAATGACTATCTCTCCTGGGTCTCGCCAGAGGGAGATCCCACTGGATGGTGACCAGAGTGAAAAATAATAAAAAAAAAGAGGACCCTGTAAAATGGGTATCCTTCTGATAAACCTGCTATCCTGGCCTTTTTGGGAATTTAAAGATAAAACTTTTAGAGAAATATGACAGCAAAATGTCTGCCATATGTGAAGTGGCCAAATCTCCAAAATCACAATGTGATCTACTGAGTCCATAATTGCTCTTATTCATATGTGTATGTTCTTGTATGTATGGTCCATCCTGATCTATTTATTTTCATTTGTTAAAAAGCTTAGATTTCTTTAATTGTAATAAATTATCTTAGTGCTGCTAATTGGGGATGCATTTAAATAACTCTGATATTTTATGATGCTTTGAAAAAAATTACTTCTGAATTTTTTCTTAAATATAAGTATCTACAATTAAAATCTCCTAAATTCATTGACAGTTCTGCTCCATATTATTGTGTTGAGCTACATCAAATAGCAAAGGCTAATGACCAAGCAAGGAATAAAGCTTGCTCCCCTAACTCTGAACTGGACTGGCAATTATAGAGGTCTTTGAGAACAGATTTATTAGCAGCTTGAGATGTAAAGTGCAAGTATTATCAAAACTTGATACTAGGTCATGCTAAAGGGCCTAATGCATTTTGGATGTGTTTAATCAAATTATTAAAAAGCATTCACATTTAGCACTTTGTTTTGCTGTGCATCATTTATGGGATCTTTGGCTTAAAGAGGATCGTTTAAGCATACATAGAAACATTGAAGTTTTCAGCGGATAAGGACCACTTGGCACACCTAGTCCACCCTACTAATTCTGTTTATAGCCCCTCCATAGCCCCCTGTGCATCCTCAGAATCTCCCCATGTTTGCCTTGGTGCTAGGATTCCTTTATGCCTATCCCAAGCATTCTTAAAGCCTGTGATCATTTTAGTTTCTGCCACTTCTGACGAGAGTCCGTTCCAAGCTCCCACCACCTTTTCCATAAAGAAAATCATACTGACATTTCCCCTCATTCTCCCCCCCCCTTCAGTTTCTTTGTGTGACCCCTAGTTCTTGTGCAACTCGTTCTCTGGGAAATACTCCCTTCCTGTACCTTGTTCACATCCGAGAGATATTTAAAAGCCTCTATTATGTCTCCCCTCTCCCTCCTGTCTTTCAGAGAGTACATGTTCAATTCCCTAAGTTTGTCCTTCTAGGGCTTCAGGTGCACCATCTTGGTAGCCCTCCTTTGAACCCTTCCAACTTTGTCTATGTTCTTTTGGAGGTAGGACATCTGGAACTGTACACAATACTCAAGGTGAGGTATTACCATTGACCTGTACAAGGGTATTATGACTTCCCTCCTTCTGCTGGTGAGCCCTCTGCTTATGCACCCCAGCATCCTGCTTGCTTTCCCCACCACCTTGTCACACTACTTAGTCACCTTCAGGTCATCAGAAATAACTATGCCCAGGTCCCATTCCTGTCTTGTGACTGTCAGTTCTTCCACTACAGTTGGTACTTTGCCATGGGGTTCCTGTGACCCAGGTGCATGATCTTACATTTCTTTGCATTAAAACCTAGCTGCCAGATCCTTGACCACTCTTCCAGTTTTCTAAGATCCTCCCTCATTTGCTCCAACTCCTTGGAGTGTCCACCCTGCTGCAAATGTTGGTATCAACCACAAACAGACACACCTTCCCTCCCAGACCCTCAGCCATATCACTGATAAATATATTGAAGAGTACTGGACCCAGCACTGACCCATGTGGCACCCCGCTAAACGCTATGCTTTCTTCTGAGTGCACACCATTTATCACCACCCTCTGTCTTATACCTTCCAACCAGTTTCTCACCCATCTAACTACCTTCATTCCCATCCCAAGGTTATTTAGTTTGTTACCTAGTCTTCCATGGGGAATAGAGTTGAGTGCTTTGCTAAAGTCTAGGTATGCCACGTCTATCGCCCACCCCAATCCACTATTCTGGTCACCCAGTCAAAGAACTCAATCAGGTTAGTCTGGCAGGATCTCTCCCATGTGAATGTATGCTGATTTGAATACTGCAGCCCAATGGCCTCCATATAATCCACCAACCACTCCTTCAGCAGTGCATCCATAACCTTTCTCACTACAGAAGTCAGGCTGACCAGTCTGTAACTCCCTACCTCCTCTATGCTTCCACTTTTGTGCAATAGGACAACGTCAGCCCACCTTCAGTCTCCTGGAACCATCCCTATCTCTAGAGGCAGCTTAAAAAGAGCTGTCAGAGGGGCAGTCAGCTCTTTCCTCAGCACTCTGGGGTGTACTCTATCAGGGCCCATTGCCTTATTCACTTTTAAACATGATATTTTCTTAGGACCCAATCTACAGTGAAAGGGCTTGTGTCCAGCTCTGATACCTTGCACACTTATTTTCTATCACTGGTTCATTACCTGATCCTTCCACTGTAAATACTGAGCAGAAGTATTTATTTATCATGTCAGCTTTTTGATGATCTCTTTCCATACAGACCCCCCCTTCCCCCTTCAGCCTAATTATCCCTCCCTTCACCTCTCTCTTATCCCCTATGTATCTGAAGAATGCCGTATCCCCCTTCTTCTGTGATTTGGCAATATTTTCTTCTGTTTGTGTTTTAGCTTTCCTAACTGCCCTTCCTGCCTCCTTTTGTTTCTTCTGATAAATCTCTCTGTCTTCCTCCTTCTGAGTTCTTTTATATCCCAAAAAGGCTTGTATTTTTGCTCTTACCTTATCCTCCACCTCCCTTGAAAACTGAAGAGGTCTCCTTTTCCTTTTACACTTGCTAACCTGCTGGATGCAGATACTAGTAGCCCTATTGATACTCTCCTTAATTTTAGCCCACTGCTTCTCCACTCCCTCAAGTTCACCAATCTCAAACAAGCATCCTTGAGAGACTTCCTCGTTTCCAAAAAGTTGGCCCCCTGAAGTCTAGAATCCTAGTTCTGGTGTTGTTTACTTCTACCTTAGTCCTTATTGTAGACTGTACTGTGTGGTGATCACTGGTTCCCAGGTGGTCACCTTACCGTAATGTCAGCAATGCTATCCCCATTTGTCAATACTAGGTCCAGCATTGCCCCACTGCAGGTTGGTTCCTCCACTAGTTGCCTAAAAGAGGCACCTAGCAGAGAGTTGAGTATGCCCCTGCTCCTGGTTGTTGCCATTATATGCATGCTCCAATCTATGTCTGGTAGATTGAAGTCTCCGACTTGTAGTACCTCCCCTTTTTTGCCATATTCTGAATTTCTTCTATTAACACCTAATCCACTTCTTTCCACTGAGCAGGGGGTCTGTAGATAACTCCTGCACAAATAATGTCCCTTTTTCTTTTCTCCAGTGTGACCCACTGTAGCTCTGCCCTGCTGTGTTTACCCTGTGTTTCTGCTACATTCATGTTCTTCCTCAAGAGAACAGCTAACCCACCCTAGCACATTTCATTTGGGTGCATGCACCTGCAGAATAGGTCTGTGTCTTTAAACATTTGATTTAAAAACACTTACAGCATGACCAGACCCCATCCCATGAGAAAGAACTGTTGTGTTCGAAGTGCCAGAGCATTTGGTGTCAGTCATTCTGCTAACAACTCAGTAATAAAACTACTGTTACTGTATTTTACTGAGTACAGCAGTATTTTGTTTGGTAGCACATCTTTTTTCTTTCTTGTTTCATTTCATTTGTTAGCCACAGAAATTTTCTGGGATTTTGCCGGGGTTTTTTAATTGTGTTAGAAAATATGGAGCCTTCCAAATGTTTTTACCATTATCTTAGCTCTTCAATGAATATTTGAAACAAAGGGGTGTTTCCCACTGACTGGAAGGAAGCAAGGGTCATCCCAATACATATAGATGGCCATAGAAAACGTAGAAAATAACTGCAGAAAAAAACAAGGGTCCCTCTAGCCTGCCCATGAGTTTCCAAGACCTTCAATGTGTCCTGGGACCTAACCCCCCTTCTGATGCTGTCCCACCTCAGCTTGAATGCTGCCATGGTGCTTGCTTCCACCACCTCAGTAGGTAGTCTATTCCAAGGATCCCCAATCCTTTACATAAAGTGATGTTTTCTTTGTTCCCTCTTGAAGCTTCCTCACCGCAGCTTCCACTTGTGACCTCTGGTAGCTGAAGTAGAGACCCTATTGAAAAGTTCTGAATCGGGTGCCTTTTTTATGCCTCTTATGAACTTGAACATCTCAATCATATCCCCTCACTCCCTCCTAATTTCTAGTGAGTACATATTTAGTTCCTGTAGGTGCTTCTCATATGAGATCCATTGGAGGCTCTATATCAGCTTGGTTGCCTTTCTTTGCACAGCCTCCAGCCTATCCCTGTCCTATCTAAGCTGAGGACCCCAACACTGAACATAGAACTCTAAGTGAGGCCTCACCAAGAACCTACAGAGAGGGAGAATCACTTTCCTGTTTCTGCTATCAACAGCCCTCCCCCCCTGGTACACCCTAACATTTTTTAGGCCTTGCTATAAGCTGTTTTGCATTGGCTGGATTGCTTAAGGGTTTCAAAAATGAAGAACCTTAGGCCCAATCTTCCTGTGAGGTATTGAGTTTGACCTCAATGAACCAATATTCAGTCCTCGGGTTTCCCTTGCCTAGATGCAATACCTTATACTTCTTTGCATTATACCTCTGTTGCCATATATTAGAAAGAGAAGAGAGAAAGCTTACAGTACCAGGGCCTTCTGGAATTCCAGGAGTTCCTTGAAGCTGCTGTTGCTGGTAGAGTCCAATTTACACGAGAGAGAGAGAGAGAGAGAGAGAGAGAGAGAGTAAGAGGTGGAACTCGACTCTTGCAGGGGTGGGTTAAATCTATTGCTCTATCCATCGAACAAGAAGCTCTCACCACTTGATGGTCCTAATTGGCCCGACCCTTCCCTTGGGGAAGACAATTACCTAACTAAACTGGCCAACTTCAGTAGCAGGTTCTATCCCTTTCCTTGACATGTCAGTCACATCCATAAGTATTCATTCCACTCCTCTTTGCAGGCTGTGGTTACCCCTTCTGGATTATAGGGTATATGCTTTCAGCCCCCATCTTTTTCACAGGCTGTGGCCACCCAATATGATTTGTAAGGGCTGCCCTCCCATTCTGCAGGCTCTGCCCTTCCTTTGTAAGCTCTATGCTCAGTATTGCAGTGCTGCAATACTGATGATAGAGTAGAGCATCCTCTGTTGTGCAGGCCATCACTCTCCTTTCCTCTGTGGACATGTCTCATATGAATTTAGCACCCTTCATCGCAGTCTCTGAGTCCCTCCTGTTTAATCACCCCCTCTGTTATTTGTGGCACTTTAATCCTTTGCAGACACTAACACATACATATATTTTCTCACTTTGTGTAGATCCCTCAGTCTACTCCCTCTTTCATTGTGCAGGCTCATCCCAAACTTAGCTACTGAGCAGACTAAGGAAAGAGACAATACTTACAGTAAGTAAACAAAAGCCTGAAGATGCTGCCTACATCACATCCTTGCTCTGGCTTCAGCACCACACTCCTATTTGATTTTTGATCCACATGACTGGAAGTGACATAATTAGCATTACTTTTAGTTGTACATTAACTGCTTCTGTAAACAGCAGAAAAGAGCATGGCACTGGGAAATGGAGTGAGGATGTGATGTATGCACCATTTGTACACTTTTTGGTGATATCCCTTCTCTTGTTCTGCCTAGTAGCAGTGCCCACAGGCTATATTAAGAAGCAAACCTGTACAGGGAAAGCAGAAGCCAACTGTGGATAAGTACAATGGTGATCCAGTAAGGGACTTGCAGTTAAGTGTTTCCAAGCATTGAGGCCAGCAAAGAAAAGGGTTGACTAACAACAGGGAAATGCCTGTGAATGGGGGGGGGTCTACACTATAAAATTCTTGTGGGGCATGTCTTTAAAAGAAAGGGGAATTGAGATCCTGCAAAAAAGAGGAAGAGGACCTGTGTTATCAAGGAAGGAGATTTTACAAAAATGAGAGCATGGAAGAGAATTATTACACAAGAGAGGGAAAATGAGGGGGCTGTTACAGAATTCTTATGAGGCATGTCTATCAAGGAAGAAGAATGTGAGATTCTGCAAAAATGAGGAAGGAGGCATGCAAAACAAGGCTGGGTATAGCTGAAGCCTTCAAAAGGGAGGGGTGGCTAGTGCCTGTAAACTGGTGGGGGGGGGCAAGAGTCGACCGACTGTCGGGGGAATGATCACATCCTGAGCAGGGGAAGGGGATGAATACTTAAACTGTAAACTAGCAAATGAAAGGGGGTGAGAGTATGCAAAGAAAATATTTTATTTATTTATTTATTGAAATGTTTCACCAGGAAAGATACACTGAGCAACTTAATGCTTGTCTCATGATATGTTCTGGGGGAAGGGGGAGAGGGATATACAGAGAGTACTTAGATACATACATAACAGATGGTGAATACATACAATTTCAAAACAGGTTCATTGCAATTGAGTACGTAATAGGCTGATGCAACAGTTACTGTACTGGCAGTTCATAGGAGCAGCGTACCTAAAGAATCAATACAGGGACAAAAGCATAGGATGTAAGGTTGACAATGCATACATTACAAGCAGTTCACTAGAATAGACTAAAATAGATGGGGAGTTGTTAGTACCTGCAAATAGGAGAGCAGTTGTAGGGGCAAGAATCTTCAAGAGGTTTAAGAACCTGAAAAACAGAGGGATACAAGCCTGAGAAGGGGAAGGGGAGGCAAAATGGGCCAGTTCCTGTGAATGGGAGTCTGAAGTTTTTGCAATGGTGGGCTGACTACAGGATACTTGTTGGTGAGGCTGCAAGGTTAGGTTGGAGACATATAGAAAGACTGCATAATGGGTGGTAACATGTTGAAAATAGTAGCATAGAGATCATATCTCTCATCAAATGTTTATTTCATCAAATCAGTATCTGCCACATCATCTAAGAGGTGAGCATGGCTTCACCAGCAATTGATGTTCAGTGGTTTCAAGCATAAGCACCACCTTAAATAGCATATCAAAAGTCAACCTCTGACCCCTGAAATGACCGTAGGGTATCCTTAGAACTCAAGATAGATTCATAAAGATCACCATGTCCCGCTTCTGTCCTGGAGAGGTGACCCTGCATTCAGCTGGTCCCTACCAGCATGGTGATTTTACAACTAAATGAAGATGGCTGGGAGTGGGTCTTGTGCAGACAAGGAAGATGATGAGCATGTGTGGGAGAGCACTTTAGCACAAATAAAGATGTTCTAGAAGTTTGTAAAGAGTGCACCAGCTCATATCATGTAAGAGGGCTAGTATAGGGTATAGCTTTTAATCATATTTGTAGCAAAACAAATGGTCAGAACAAACAGAAATACTCAACAGATGTGGAGTGGCAGAGAACAAATTCTGTACGCTTCTTCATTTACTGGGGTTTGTGTTTCATTATGCAATGGCTTCTTATTTAGTGTGGAGAAGTTAACTAAGGGAGCTTTGCATGAGAGATTGAACTCACGGCTAACAATGGCTACTGTGTGGTGATTCATTTTTCATAGCTACTATACAGAGTTTAGTAGGTAAGGGCAAACAATGCACCAAGCTGACACTCCTTGGAAGGTGCAGCTCTTTAAAAAGAAAAAAAAAACATTATTCTGTTCTAGCAAAGAGTAAAAAGAAATCACTGTATATAAAAATGCTACCTTAAACTATTACTCCAGTTATTTCATAAACCTGCAACTTGTTTCTGTTCTATCAGGCAGCATGTGAGAGTTTTCACTGTTATTTATAGACTAGCCTGTATTTACGAAAGAGCTGTGACTTTTTCCTCCTCCTATAAAGATGCTGTCTGTGTGGAAGATGCCAGGTTGAAAAGGGGTAGGTATGTGGGAGGACAGGCTATATGTCCCCTAGGTTTTGAAAATGAGAGTCACTGAGGTCAGGGATGCAGGTAGGACAGGGTATGAGCCTTCTAAGTAATACAATGAGGGTCTGTAATGTTCAGAATGTAAGAACTGGACTCAGGATATTTTTGCATGTTATGTTCTGAAACACTTTATCACATGTCTTTACATCAGTGGGGCTGTCTGCATGTTAAGCTGTTTTTTGTTTTTTTTTCATTTCTTTTGATGGAGAGTTCCTCTTGCATCTTATACAGCATAGTCAGCCAGGATAAAGTGCTGCGTGATAAGCATATCGCATTTTTCTTGGGGACAAATTGGAATCATCGCCATTGGATTACATTATGTTCCTTTAGTATTCTGCAACATATCACTGGCAGAAATTATTATATCAGTGCTGCAGCCTGGCTTACTCCAGTTTATAAGGCTGGTAAGTCTGACAACACAGTCGCTCTCAGACATCTCTTGAAAAGAATACTGTTTGGGTTAACAGAAACAATACTGACAATGGTACAACATTAATCTTAGTTCAGCCCCCCTACAGAAAGCTAAAAACAGAAGGAGAAAAGCCGAGATCTAGAGATCATCAGGCAGAGTGATTATGAGAAGCCAAATGGTTGATCAACATATTTTTTTCAATAAGAAAATACACCTTTGACCCTTTCTGTGAAGTGAAAAAACTTATTTGCCACTGATTTGCTATGATCATGTCTTTTCTGATCTAACCATCCTATCCCTTGGCTTCATTTTGCATTCTACAGAGAACTAAAAAGGGTGCAGTATGTGACAGCACCACAGTTATAATGTATCTGTTCATAAGACATAAATCTAAACACTTGACTTTAGAACTTTCTAGTGTCAAATTGCCCATGAAATATGTCAATTATGTCCTCTATTTGCTTCAGCATACTGCAGAAACAAATGTGAAAAGAAATAGACACAACTGTCAAAAAATCTGATTTAACACATTTTGAAATTGTTAAATTGATTGTTCCCAGCTCCCTACTGTACAAGGATGAGCAATGTTTCACATTTCTTTTTCTGACAAATGTAGTAGGAACATATACAGTGGCGTGAAAAAGTATTTGCCCCCTTCCTGATTTTCTCTATTATTGCATATTTGTCACACTGGATGTTTTCAGGTCTTTAGAGAAAATGTAATATTAGATAAAGGGAACCTGAGTGAACAAATAACACTTGTTTTTTTTTTTAATTTCACTTATTTAATGAAAAAAAGTTAACCAACACCAACTGGCACTGTGTGAAAAGTAATTGCCTTACACTTAATAACTGGTTATGCCACATTTAGCTGCAATGACTGCAACCAAACACTTCCTATAATTCAATATCAGTCTTTCACATCGCTGTGGAGGAATTTTAACCCACTCTTCCTCGAGAACTGCTTTAATTCAGTAACATTTGGTAGGTTTTCGAGCATGAACTGCTCGTTTCAGGTCCTGCCACAGCATCTCTATTAGGTTTAAGTCTGGACTTTGACTAGGCTACCAAAACTTTAATTTTACTTCTTTTTAGCCATTCTGATGTGGACTTGCTTTTGTGTTTTGGATCATTGTCTTGCTGCATGACCCAACTACGCTTCAGCTTCAGCTGACGGAAGGATGACTGGACATTCTCCTTAAGAATTTTCTGGTACAGAGCAGAATTCATGGTTCCTTTAATTATGGCAAGTCATCCAGGTCCCTTAGGCAGTAAAGCATCCCCACACCATCACACTACCACCACCATGTTTGACTGTTGGTATGGTGTTCTTACTGTGGAATGCTGTGTTTGCTTTACGAGACATTATGGGATCCATGTTGTCCAAAAAGTTCCACTTTGGACTCATCTGTCCATAGAACATTTTCCCAAAAGGCTTGTGGATCATCCAGGTGCTTCTTGGCAAATGAGAGATGAGCATTTATGTTCTTCTTGGTTAGCAGTGGTTTCCGCCTTGCTACTCTCACATGAAGCCCATTTTTGCCCAGTCTCTTTCTGATTGTGGAGTCATGAACACTGACCTTAGCTGAGGCAAGAGTAGCCTGCAGTTCTTTGGATGTTGTTTAGGATCCTTTGAGACTTCTTGGATGATTTTACACTGTGCCCTTGGAGTAATTTTGGCAGGCCGCCCTCCTGGAAGGTTCACTACTGTTCCAAGTGTTCTCCATTTGGAGATTATGGCTCTCACTGTGGTTCGATGGAGTCCCAGAGCCTTAGAAATAGCTTTGTAACCCTTTCCAGACTGATAGAGGGCAACACATTTTTTTCTGATCTTTTCAGGAACTTCCTTTGATCATGGCATAATGTGCTTGTTGAATCTTTGTGCTGGCAATGTGACTCTGATGGTAAGGGCCAAAATAAGTGAGGTTTATATTGAGCAGGGCTGGCTGTAATCAAGCCTGGCTGTGTTCAATCAGCTGACTCTAATTATCCCTTTAATTGGGTTGATTTAACTAGGGGGCAATTACTTTTTCACACAGTGCCAGTTGGTGTTGGTTAACTTTTTTCATTAAATAAACGAAATAAGTAAAATAAAAAAGTGTTATTTGTTCACTCAGGTTCCCTTTATCTAATATTATATTTTGTCTAAAGACCTGAAAACATCCAGTGTGACAAATATGCAATAATAGAGAAAATCAGGAAGGGGGAAAATACTTTTTCACGCCACTGTAGCTCTGCTTTTAAACTGGGGAAGGGGGTCTGATATACCAGATATTGTAACCTATTGTATGCATCACCAATTGTTAGACTGCTTCACACCTTGAAAAGTCACTAAACAGAAGATTGGAAAGTACTCTGCATCATACGTGCTGAGCCATTTCCTAAATGAGTACATAAGGAAGCAGTCCTAACTCATGAGATAAAATCTACCAATAACACCAGATCTAGTTTTACAAAGCGGTAAACAATTGCTTTTGCCTACGTCTGAAAATGTGATATGTAAAACAGATGAAATTATTGAAAAATCTAATTGTAACCATTTGGGGAAGGTCAAATGGGTTGATGCTGTTGATAACATTACTAAGGTAAGCATTGTCTAACTGATGTGCTGTTGTCTGTGTATGCCATTGTTTTATCATTATGATTTTTTTACAGTGATTTTACAGAGTATCGACCTTATAAAACAGTGATCTAAACAACCAGCAAATGTACCTACAGGCAAAGCATGTTGCACTTTTGCAAAAGCACAAAGAACTGTTTGAGAGTCTAACAGAAAGGTTAATAGAACTAACAATAAGGGATCTGAGGAAATCTGGTTATACTGCTCTGGAAGCAGTTAGGGCAATAACAGAGGATTGTCTTTCTTGTCAAGCATGTCAGTGGTCCATCTTTGGTTTGATCACAGATGTTGTAGATAACGTTAAGTGCATTGGTGCTCTGCAAATAGAGCATCTTAAATCACCCAAGGTGCTCAAAATGCCCCTTATGTTGCAGCAAATAATCAGTTATAGATGTGTCCATAGTGATTAAAAACAATTATGATTTGCACATCCTAACTTGTATGGAACATGTGATTATTTTGCATCACTATGTATTATGATGTGCTTGCAGACTGTATGTGGTATGGATAATGGCTTGTTATGGGTAATGCAGGCAGTCTTGGAGAATAGCATGTACTGTACAATAAATGCAAGATTACAGGATTGGTGAGTAAAACTACTGAAATAACCCCCATAAACAGATCTAGTACAAAGGAGAAATGATATGACACTATGTTTACCAAATTATGTTTGGTGCATCTACTGTACAGTACTTGACAGAAAAAGGACAATCCTGTGTTATTGCCCTAAGCATCTGTTACTAAGATACCACTAGTTGATATAGACATTAAGGGCTCGATTTTCAAAGCCCCAAGAATGACACACAGTGCTTGTGTCAAAAAGGAGTGATGTAAGGGGGCCCTATGCACCACACCATGCACTATTCCCCATTTTCTACTGCAGTCTGTACTGAATAGGAACTGCCTGTACTATTTGGCTTACACCATCCTTGTGATGTTCACACGGCTGTGCAATGGCAGGCAGGGCTGTGCACCAGGACAGTGCTGCCATATCCCCTAACGTGGGATTTTCAAAGGCACCCAAAGTCCACAGGATCTGCTTGGGTTTAGACCAGCCAGAGCAGGTCTAGCAGCCCCATGAACTGCAGGAGTCCAGAGCAGCTGGCTGACTTGTGTGTCTCCACACAGCACCATACAGTGAAAGGACAACATATGAACTCCCCTACCAGAAGAAGTGTGCAAATCAAGCCCCATGAACCAACAGCATGCTACCCCAATGCAGTAGAAGTTGAGCAGGACAATCAACTAGCAAACTGTACTCATCAGAACTACAAGATGAAGTAGGCAAAAAAAAACCATAAATTTTCTGTTGTCCGACTGTGATGGTGTATTGGATGTCAGCACACTGTACCTTTAGATCACAACACCAGGACAGCATTCTCTCCACAACAGCACACAACAATGTGTAGCATCCCTACCCATGGTAACACTCCCATACTGTTTGTTACAGACTTTGAGGTGGGACAGGTGTGCCATAACCCCAACAGTGGCATGGGAGGACAGTCCCCAGGATCCATAATGACTTTACAAGGAGCCACACAGGTGTTGGAATGCTATGGTGCAGACACCATGGTGACTGGGGGGACCCCACCATGGTGACCCGGGTTCACACAGTAGCAACAAGCTATGAAGAGCCATGGCAGAAGTAGGTAAGGGTCCCACTTTAGGGTATGGAATGTGTGGTACATACAGCAATACTTGTGGCCAGAAGGGGGGTGGCCTATACAGTGCTGGACAACTGTCTGTCATCTGGTGGGGTACAGGGTAGGTGTCAGCACAGGAGCTAGGACATGCCTGATGATGTGCACCTCTGCTGGTTGAACACTATTATTTATGCATGTCATGGCACTCACAGCATTAACAGGGGCCTCTAGGGGTGTACTGCATGCTGGATGGGGACCATCATTGTCTTGAGGTACAGTGCATGGTCTCAGTGCCATGGTTCTCATAGCAGGCACCCTCTCAGCAACAGCAATATGCCACAGATCCGTGTGTGTGTGTGGGGGGGGTGTCTGGTAGACAGTGATCTGTGAAGTGCAGTGCCATGGATGCCTGGTACCTGGCTGCTATGGGTGGCACCATGGGCACTGATACTAGCTATGCAGCCACAATACCACCAGCCCTGTTGTTCCACCTACCTAAAGGGACAGATGAAGGCCTGCAGTTATGTGTTACTGATGTGCCTGCAGTGGGCATAGCAGTCTGCTTTAGTGGTACCGTGTCATCCCCATGCTTCTTGTCTCTGGCTGTGTGACATCACAGGGCTGTCAGTATCACGCTGGGCATGTGCATTGCCATGGGTCTGTACTGTCAATGCACAGTCGGCTGGTGGTCCAATGGCCAGGGTGTGCGGCTGCCACCATCAAACCCTCCCATACACTATTGGTTTAATGCACAGGATTAGTTCTGACAAATTGAGGGAGTTTGGCACCAGGACCCCACTTGTACAAGAATTGGGTGCAGGTCCCTGGCACACTAGTGTTCGATGCAAGCTGCTGTTTCCCACAGCTTGCATTGATCTAAGGGGCAGTTTGAAAATTGAGCCCTATGAGTATGAGGGATCAGTCAGCATTTTATGTCTGGCAATGTGCTCATGTGGTGATCCTTTCTACACACCATGTATCTAAAAGGAGAGTACTTGAAGCCTTAGCCTCTGTAAAACATGCTGCATATTCTGTATATTACTCACCCTCGGTATTGTTTATTGATGATGTTGATGATTAGTGCTATTTTACACATACTGTATCTTAACTTGATAATCATTTGCTAATCCTAGGGCTGCTAAGTGTATAAGATTGACTACTAATGATGATAATGATGATTAATGTGTATGTTTTACACATACTGCGTCTTCAGTTTGTAGTGTGTAATCACAGTACATAAATAAGATTTCTGATTACTTGTAGTCATTCTATGCATTCATATAGAGGTCTATGCACAAAAGTGTAGGGTTGCCTATGTTCCACAGACTCTTAGTGCATGGGCAACCTGATGTCATGGAGCCACACATTGGAGGTCCTGCATATACCCCACAACATGAAGGGAAGGGACATCCATGCCTTACACACCCAGTCCCCCTGCCACTTACACAGCTTTGTGTGTGTTGCTGGTCTGGGGGCCTTTCAGGGGAGAATGTCATTCATGGAGGTATGGCATGCTGGGCAACGGGGTGCAGAATACAGCAGTGGAAACTTTGTTGTATCTTTTATGTGGCCTACCATTACACCTGTCAGCTGCATCAGGACAGGTCATCCATCCACCATATTGCCATTTGGGAACTTGTCCATACGTATAATATCAATTGATCCTGCACCATCCCAGAAACCCCTGCTTACATGGAGCAGGGGATCCACTGTGTGGGACCCAGGACTAACATCTGACTGGATGCCTGCCTGTGTCCTCGAACCACCTCCTGAGCAACTGCACACCAACCAAGAGGGTAGGGCCGTGGACAGGCACCCTGCAGGTGCATGAGGTCATGCATGCTGCACACCCTGCACCTGTCCCTGGGTGGGTAGGTACATGGGCCTGGTACATGCAAAACATGTGTATCCTGCCACACCTTCCTACATAGGCCCCATATAATGAAATGTAAAACTGTATATATTGTATTTCTACTGATTTCATTAACACATTATTCCTATATAACACCTAAAATGTGTATTCATGAACTTTGTAGAATTTCATTAGAAAAATAACAAACATTATGTTTTGCTGTTGTAAGAGATCTTACTAATCTTGTAACAGCCTCCCAAGTCCCCCACCATTACACATAATGGTTAACACGTACAGGAAGTACTACCCACCACATATTTAGAATCTATTCATCTCATAGACAATAATCTGCTGCAGAGAAATATTTTACACTAAAAGAGGTGATGAGTTTTTCTGGGGCAACCCAATTATATAACCCAACAAAATGATCAACCATTGTCTCACCAGAAAGCTGGTTACAAATTTGCTTTCAAAGCAGAATTCATACTGTTTACATACTGCAAACCTGCTGAACTCAGATTTGAGAGAAATGTTGTTTTCATTTCTGACATGGATAGACAATGGCAAGCTGATTGAGTGGATATGAGTAAATACAACAAGTTCAACAGAGGTTAAAATACTGTACATACTAACATGCACAGGTGTGTTGTAAAAGACCTGTGTGGTTGGTTATAGCCTTAAAAGACAAATTTGGAAAGGCTGTGACACATGACTTCAAAATGAATTTTAAATTAAAACATGTGCCTCAAATATTGCAGACTGATCAGGGAAAAGAATGGCTTAATACACCCTTAAAGGCTTTAAAAATACACAATTTTGTAACAAGTAAAGTCAAAGCCAGAGTTGTGGGGAGGTTTATCAAAATGCTATAAGCAGAAATGTGGCATTCTTTTACTGCTTTAAACACCTTTAAATAGGTTGCTGTGTTGCCAGACCCAGTGCATACAGTAGCTATAATTGCAGTTATCTCCAGATTACTAAACACAGGTCAGTGGATATGAACCCTTCCAGTACCCTGAGGGTATGGAAGACAATCTATTGAGACATTGTTCATGGCAAAAAAAAAAGGAAGAATACTTCTAAAAGGGTGATCACAATGGAATTTCTAAACTAAAAGGGGTTTTAGAAATGGAATATGAAGAGACATGAGATGTTTATTGCAACAGAGAGCTTAAACACACCAAGATCTTAAGTTAAAAGACGCCAAGATAAAGAAATCAAAGGTACTTTTTATGTAGTGGAGTTGCAAGAAAGTAAATAATATCAGGACAGAGTATATCAGATAAAGAAAATCCTGGCAGAGTAAACACATGGAAGGAAGATATTTCTGGTATTGGGTATTGGCTGGGTTGACTCAATAAGTATTGGTTGGGTTGAAGCAGCACAAGTGGAAGATATTACAGATATTAAGATATGACATCAAAGATTCTTAATAATGGAGTTTATATTAGCTTACCCAGAAATGCCTCCATGGGTGTTTTACCAAATAATACTATTTGCTCTTTTATGGTAAGTTACCATAAGCATTTAACCTACCTGGAGACTAGGAAGTGTGACCACTTGAAATTCAATATTTCCTCTCTAGGGTCACTGTGTCAGCAAATAAAAACACCTTTTCTATTCTGTATCATCCTCAAAATGCCCACCCTGATGCAGGGTCATGAAAACTCATGAAGGAAGAAGAGTACGAAATCCTTAAAAACTATTATCATGCTATTATAGCATTCATTAGCCAGATCAGCACAAGCATAGTTCTGAAAAATGAACTGCTGGCTACTAAGGGTTGACAACAACATCAAATGCATCTACAGTAGCATGCAAAAAGACAATTAAAACACATATTGTGATTAGAGCTGTGTGAAAAAAAGTCTGATGCCAGAATTCGGATGAAGGTTGGACTTTTGCTTTCACCAAAATATGTAAATCACATTGTCAACTTTCACAAAAATTCTGACTTAGAATGGTGGAGTAAATGTATGAATGGCAGATTAATGTATTAAACTGAGGAAAAAAGTTCTGCAGAACTGATCACTGTCAGAGGTCAATTCTGTGGAATTTCTTTTTGGCAGTTTAAATAATAACATTACTCTGCAATTCATACATTCATTCTGCAGTTCAGTGAATCACTGAACTGTGAAATGAAAGTAAGCTACTGAACTATGTATTGCTGGCCACTGGTCCTGTATTAATTTGTTTCCCTGGTGTCTAGTGGCACCCCCACTTTCTGTTAGCTTGCCCATATTGATGTTTCCCTGGTGTCTAGTAGCATCCCTCCATCCTCTGATTTCTCCCCCCATATGGTTTCTCTGATGTCTAGTAGTGCCTCCCACCCTCTGACTGCTTGTCACACTGCCCATATTTATGTTTCCCTGCTGTCTAGTGTCACCCCCAACCCTCCAATCACTCACCCTAGGAAACAGAGGGTGGGGGTACCACAAGATACCAGGAATGTTTTTTTCTTCTATGGTGATGGTGCAGAACTGATCATGGATCTGCAGTTCATGTGTTTCCTTCCACAATTCAGCAAGAAAATTCCACAGAACAGGACAAAAACTTGCCTACCACTTTTGGAAGATTTCCGATTTCGCCAAAGGTGGAAATTTGGAAAATTCCATGAAAGTTGAAAAATTCCTAGAAAGTTCCACTAAAGCAGAATTCCCAACTTTTACCCAGCCCTAACTGTGAATTAAAAGGCTAGATGTGAATATAGGAAAGATGTAGCGCTTCTACCCTGTGCATCTACACTGATATTATCCTGTGTGAAATGATGGGTAATAGACAAGTGTCCTTGCTGAGGTGTTTATGGAAGAGGGGTTAGGACAATGACACTGTGACTATTACCTACAATAAATACCCTTCCAGATAATCTGCAAACATCACATCAATGTGGTCAGTATCAAAATAAAGAATAATCAAACCAAGCCCGTACCATTTCAGTTTGGAAAGATGACAGTGAGTTGCATTGTCAAACACAGAATGCTTTCAAACTTCACAAAGCATGGTAATTGTTGCATATTATGGGGACTGACCCATTTTTTTACAAAAACTATTGTATAGTGCTGGCTGGATAGGGTGTCCTGAGCAATAAGCGAGATTTAATCATGTATCATTATGGTACTAGGAGGATATTTCTTAGTCTGCTTAGAAAAGCTGTGTTTTGTAAGTAGAGGATTTGAGATTGCCAAACTGCATCTGCAAACAGCAGCAAAAAATGTTGCTAAAGGTAGCATGTGCGATTGGTCACAAAATGTCACACAGCACTCCACACATTCAGGTCGAGTTAGGCCTGCTCCAGAGAGGAAGAAAAAGAAAGCAGATGGAGCCATCTACATTTCACATCAGTGCTCCCAACTAGTTTAAAAGGTGTGCTCCAAAACACAAAAAAATCACAAGTGAAAAAGAGGTCAATGTCCAAATGCTCTTTTAAGGGACGTAAAAACTCAAAGGATCTATTTTAAAGAACATGGCCTTTGTTCTTGCGAGTCTAAAGAATGCAGAAAATTGGAACTAAACATGATCATTATTAAGGGTGCCAGTTTGTCACAGAAAAGTGACAACATTCATGGGTTAGTCATAGGCTATATTTAGATAATTCACTGGGTAGTCAGGGCCAAATTTGCTAATGTCATGGTAAAGTCAGAGGCACTTTTTAATTGACATAAAACATAACTAGCGTACTCTTAAAGTCATTTAAGCACACACAAAACATACAACACCGTTTATACAGTAATTCATACATTTGTACATGCTGTTTCTGTGCTCCTTTGATTCAAATGAATTTTTTTCTTTTGGACTGCAATTTTTCTTGTAATCTCT
The DNA here is from genome assembly GCA_016271365.2 of Neoceratodus forsteri. Classification (NCBI taxonomy): domain Eukaryota; kingdom Metazoa; phylum Chordata; order Ceratodontiformes; family Ceratodontidae; genus Neoceratodus; species Neoceratodus forsteri. The sequence goes on from CM057453.1 coordinate 271,290,273, forward strand.
CTCAGTATAATGGCTTCCCCTTCCCTTATCAGTCCAAGCACTGCAGTTCTTTTTACCTTCTGCCTGTCACCTCCTCCCTCAAGTTAAGTTCATTCTGGGGATGGTCTGGATGGATGGTCGTTGCCTCACCCCCTAAAACATTTTCTTCCACACTAATTTCACTTTTCAGCAATACTGCCCCAAATCACCATTTTTTCACCCACCAACACATGTGCTGCACAATCAGGAAGATGACCCGAATGCGAAGTCTGTGGTGTGAATTGTTCACAGCACCTGTCTGAAATGATGTTTCTTACACTTGTTTTCAACATGCAGCCACATGACAGAGATGGCAGGGGAGCATTGCACGACTCACACATGTACATTTCCACTCTCTGCCCTTCTCAAAATGGCAGACTTCAGTGGCCAGAGTGGTACTGTACATGCATAGAACAAAAAAAAATGCTGATAAGGGAAATGTCAGTGAGGCATCCAAATTTCACAGTTTCCGTGATCTCTGTGACGATCTTACAACTTTAATCATTGGTGCTCCCACACAGACATGTATTACGGAATTGTTTATGTTGAGATACTGCCTTTTGCAGTTCCTTCAGAAACCTTACTGACCAAATTTTACATTGCAAAGAATGGAGAAAAGTATTTAGACCTCAACAGCATCCTCTATCTGGTTTGTAAAATCACCAACAGTAATGAAGATGATGGCATTGGTGTACTCTAGCTGCCAAGGTACATCTGATCAACTATCAGGTGGTGACTATTTCCAGTCAGCTGCCTGAGTATGACTTTCAGGGACCACCTCATCAGTTAGAACAGCAACCGTTACCCTAATAGGGCAATCATAGACTCTGTTCTGAACTACAGTGAAGAGACTCTTTCTACCCAATTCACAGCAAGGCTGTTTACAAAATCACACCACAGAAACACAGTGTCACAATTTCAGTGTAAATATAGGCAGGTTTGCAGCACAAGCTCGACTTCTAGCACAAGGATGCTAGAATTCAATTTTGGGTTGGGAGTATATAGCTTGAGCCCTGCCCTTGTGCCACCCAAGGGGTAGCAATTTTGCTTTGAAGTCAAGAGTGACCACACATTGTGGCCCACTCCATGTCTCACCAGCAGAGGGCTTGCAAAGTAAAACTTTGATGGTAACATTCATGTAAAGTCAGGACCTCCATCCTACATATAGCATAGTAATGTTCTTCACTTTGTCCCCAACTTTACTTGGTGAAGTTTATTTTTTTTTGTAACTTTTTTTTAAAATTCAAACCCAGCCCCACCCACTGTGCTAACATCATCCACCTCCCAGATAATTTTGACATTTCATCACATCCAGCCCCCGCTATCACAGACATTTCATCCCATCCAGCCCCTACTATCACTCACCTTATTCTCCCTCATAGTTCCAGAAAAGTTCCATGAAAGTATTTAGAAAGCAAGCCTCCTTATAACAAAAAAAAATCACATCCCCCAACCATGCCAAAAAAAACTGACCAACTCCTCTCAATCATGTGGCCTGACCCCATAATTTAAGAGAACAGCCCCCATCCTTCCTTAATATATCATTCAACCTCCCTTCCCCTCCCCAGCCCCCAGAAATGTTAAAGGATACGTTGTGATTCTGTTTAAAACTTTTGAAATGTGCTACCTCATAGAAGCGATCAGTATGTTTCTTCACTATTCAATGCTAAATGAATGAATGAATGAATAAATGATGTCCTCATGAGTAGTAACACCTGATTGGCTGAATTTAAGCAAGAGAGTCATTACTACTCAAGAGGATATCATCCTCATTCATTTAGCATTGAATAATGAAGAGACATGCCAATCACTCCTACGAGGGAGAGCATGTCCAAACTTTTAAGCAGAATGACAATGTATCCTTTAACAGTTTAGGAAATTGGGAGAGAAGAGGAAGACTAAGTGTCACAGTGAGGTGGAGACAGTTTTTTCACCCTCTGGGGACATAGGCCCATCCCCTCCCAGCATGCATGATTTTTTTAATTTATGGCCCCCCTCCCATCACCCTCTAGGTCCTGACTTCCTTGTTTATTTATTTATATAGTATTTGTTAACTAAGAAAAGAGGGCTAAGCAATTCTCCCTATTTATGGCCTCATCCTGGGGGAGATACAGATGTAATCTGACATACTGTACTGAATCAAATTAAGTGATTGGTGGTACTTTTAGTGACAGTTTAACTCTGTCAAGCAGTTTCTATTCACCCTGCCAGTGCCAGGATCATTCATTTCCCTACCCCACCCATTCCATCTCACAAAAATATCACTTAGAGGGACACAATCAACCCTGTTTGCATCCTATAATTTCGAGCTGAAAACTCACATTTTATGATTACTTGCCCTCTTTAAAAAACATTGATCTTGCTATTTGTTTTATTTGCTTTCATTCTTAGTAGAACTGAAATGCATGCTAATGGTTTAATTATGTTAAACCTTACTTTGTTCCAAATCCTTGATCTACTATTATTGCATACTTCATTAACATTAGGAACACCCCCAAACAGTGCAGCCACTAATGATGCAACAGTTTTCTCTCCTCTCACTGCATCATGAGTGGCTAGACAGCGTCGGGGTGTTTCCAAGTACAAAAATGATGATTTCAGGTTGCTGATGTACATTCCTCTCAATCTCTCTCTCTCTCTCTCTCTTTCTCTCTTCTCTCTGTCTCTGTCTCTGTTTCTCTCTTTTCCACTCTCCCCCGTCAGATGGAGCTGATCAAGGACTGTAAATAAACATGTTTTTGCATGGTAACACCAATATGGCAGGGGGGGGATTCACTTTAAAAAAGGAAAAAGGAGTCAGACTCAAACTACCAGCCACATCAGCAATCTTTTCATAATGTGACCAATCATAACATGCAATTTTTAAACTAGAGGCACTTTGAGGCCTACAGGGCTTGACAGTGTCCTTTTAAACATCACACATTTCACCAACCTTGCAACCAAGCTCCCCTCTTCCCCATCCAAAAGTCCCTGAACCCCAGTAGCAATGGTCAGCATCTGTAGAAAACAATTCCCCTGATGGAGTGAGTGCCCTCACTGTTTGGTGTCTGCCAGCTAAATGTATGGTAGTGACATGTCTGTCCTAGTAGCAAAACTTGATTGGCTGGTTATCAGCCCTGTGTTTATGAATACCCTAAACATGTTATGCTAATCTTTTTTTCTTTCTTATGCTCCTTGCACCCTTTGTTTCTTGGGCTCCACTTGAGCCCCCACTGCACCCCAGTCTCTTCACCTCACCTTCTTCTAGGTCTTAACTTACTCCCAGGTTACCCCCATTGCCCCCCAGCAGATTCCTCTGGATAGGCCTAGGTCCCCTGGATGCACATTATGCAACCATCAGGAGAGTGTCCAGATCAGTGAGTGCAGGGGCTGCAGATGCTGTGGAGCCATCATACTGCACAGGGGGGTCTGCTTTTTCTCCCATTTTGTCCCCAAAGATACAGGCAGCTTGGATATGCATGCATATGCATGCAAATGCACATGTCTTTTCCCTCCCCCGGGGCAGCTCCACAGCCCTTCCACATGTGGCTGCCCTGTTAGCACTATAGTAATGGAGGAGGAGCACATTCTCCGGGGTACTCAGTCTTCCTCCCTCAGCTGTTTATCAATGACATGCACTCATTCCTGAACACAGATCACTGGCATCACAAATGGTAGTGCCAGTGCTGTACTGCCAGGCTAGCCGTAATGCTTATCTTTTGAAAAGTGTTAGATAAGTTGAGGAGAACAGAAAATAAGTCAATTCATTCAATGGTAGATTCTGTATGTTTTCTTTAAATACATTCTGAAACAAGAGGATCTTATATTGTTGTATCATGGACACACAAAAAGTATCTCTACTGCATTTCATCTTCAGTCATGCCACAATTGCAGCAAGGGCAGGAATGGTTATGTGAGTTAACTGGGAGAATTGTAGGTAAATTCTCCTGCAATCTGTTTGCGAGTGTATTGAATATCACTTCAGTTAGAAATTTTAGACCCTGCAGTTTTTGTCTGGAGCAGATAATGAGGAATCAGAGTTATTATCCTGAAAAAATATTCAGAATGTTTGTGACTATCCAGAAAAAAATATTTATCCATGTCCATCCACATGAATATTAATGCCATCTGTGGATAATGATCCTGGAGCAATGATGCACTATCTCTGTATCTTCAGCTTTGGGGGAATCAATAGTGACTGAGTCTCTCTCTCTCTCTCTCTCTCTCTCTCTCTCTCTCTCTCTCCCCCCATCTCTCTATCTCTCTATCCATCTCTTTGGGTTGCAGAGGGCAGGGATATTACAGGGATAACATAGTCATTCTCCTTGGAATGAGGGATAGAGTGCATTATAACAAAGAAATGTAATAACTGGGTATTGTTTTTTGTATAGAGCAAGTTGGTTTTAATTTGTGCTGGTAATAACAGTGAACACATGCTGTTCCAGCTTCCCCTGTGAAAAGTGAAAGTGACATTTCACACTCATGCTACCACATGGCTGTCAGTGCAACAGTCACACTGACTACCTTCCCAGCTTTTCCCTCAGACTGTTTTTATGTGAAGGCTCACCTCAGGACAGCAGAAAAACAGCATTTCCCCCACAAATTCTAAATCATTATATGAGGATGATTTCAAGGTGCTGACCTATGTTCATTCTCGATACCGCACTCTCTCCCCACAATAGAAACCTGTGACCTCTGAACCTCATTAGAATATTGCCATGGATACTATTTTCATAGCTGAGCATAATAATGTCATTTGTACAGTTTTTTTGAGATGTTATAACTTACTTTACACTATTGTGTGCCTTAAAAATGTTAAGCACAATTCTAAACTTCTAGAGCTGTTTGCATTTTCATGTACTTCTCAAACTCATTTTCTCATAACAGTTGTTACTATTGCCAGAAGCAGAAAAAAACAGGTTAGTGGATCGTTAAATACTTGCCAAAAAGAAAAAAAAAACTATTCTGTTCACAGCAATATCAAAAAACAGTTGATCAATCAATTATACCTCTGAAAAAAAAATATTAAACCACACTAGACACAAGTCTCCCATTTTTCATATGATTCAATTCAGGAACACTGGTTGGCCAAAAAAAAAAAAAAACTTGTCCCAGTAATTATATAACACAACACATAGGTGAGGAGTGTAAACTTGATTTTTTTATACACAACCTTGGTGCGTGATGCCTTATGCAGCATCCCACACCTTGGGTGTGCATACAGTTCTTGTTATACACACCTCCCCATGCATTATTCTATATAATAATTTGAGACAGTCTCATATTAGTACAAAGCAAATAGTTGTCCTTTTTGCAGCATTTATAGCTATACATGTGACTAATAAATGATAGAAGTGAATTACTTTCATAGGCATCTATAAGAAGAATACCGTTATTACTGCTTTCCCTTGCACCAGTAAAATGGTACTGCTCTTCTTTATTTTATTTATTTATATATTTATTTTTGCTACATAGCAGTCCACAAAAATGAACTCCATTAATAAAACTGACTACAGTGAAACACTGGGGCCTTTAGTATCACCACTGCTAATGTGATCTGTCTGGGAGTGTTTGTATAAAGATTATCTTTGGAACTTGTACTCAGTGTGGACAGCAAATCCTTGTGTGAGTGAGTGCCCTCTATTTCTTCTCTTGATTGTGCACAGTTCTATGCACAGGCACCAGGATTTCAAAGCAGCTCCTTTACTTGACTTTGTAGGAAAACAAACTAGCAAGTAATACAGTGTGGATGATAAGCTGATGCTAGTTAGGTTGTAATAAGTTTCAGAAGCTCACGCTGAGACAGTATTTAATATAATACCATGTAATTTGGATCACTGGGTATTATATTTTACAGGAGTAAAAATAGTGTGTTTGGCCATTTCAATCATGATCTTTTGTGTGTACATTCTTTGAAGTAAACAGATGCATCACAGACTAAAGTGTGAAGACTATTTGTTTGTTTTCAATATCTCCCAATTAAAAGTCACACATCACTGCAATTCAAACAGTTGATCTAGTAATGTGATATCATGGACAATGAAAAACAAATTAGAGGCTGAAATTTTGCTCGAGGCCAAACCTGAAGAATATTGTCTTAAGTGCAGAATTTATGCAAGTACTGTATGTTTTTACAGACAGAAAGAAGGCGCTGCACTGCCACCTACTGAGCACAGGATTCCATGTTCTAGTTACAGTGATGCACCCAGAAAAAAGAAGGACTTTTACTACTACATCAGTAAATAGGCTTTCCACTCACCCTACACCTAAATACATACACTATAATAGCTAGATATAGGTAATCAGCAACAGCTAATTTCTCCCACATGCACATAGTATTATTATTTTTTTTTATTACACTTAATTTTTCTGGGAGAAATACTGAGCTACAGAATCTTGTTTTCAACCTAGCCCTGGACAAGGTGATTCACAGCAGCTGGAGCAAGCTGCAAATCGATCTGTTAACACATGTTAAATGTACAGACTGGCATGTCTGGGTTCTTGCCATGGATGTGAAGATGGTGCTTTCTGTTGATCTGTTCTGTCTACTTTAAGGATATTTTATAGTCTCATTTTACTAAACATCTCATTTTAAAGGACAAAGTCAAATGGAAGAAGGGGTTGCCTGATTGGTAGTACCAGTTCTGCTGCATAGTTATGTTTAAATCAGAAATTGGGGGTTAATTCCAATGTTTCACCAGAAATGAGTAAAATGATATATTTACACAACAAGATGGATTTGATTTCACTTCTTTACTAGGACTGGACTTTGTAAGGGAAAACTGAATATTTTCTAACATTTGCTGCTTGGAACATTCTAAATATTTAAAGTATGCAAATAGTATTCATACGGATGATTTTGAGCAGGTGGCTTTACTCTTACACTGAGAAAGCACATGGGCACTTTCATTAGTCAGAAAGCCACTGGCCATGCCCGTGGATGAGGGCAAGCTGTGACAGTGACCTTCAGAGATATGAATTGGGTGATGGGGGATCAAAAGCTGAGAGTGAGGGGGAACAGGTGGAGACATTATGGTATTTTGTGTTTAGTCCTAACAATTGCTTTTATTTCATGAAGATGGCAACCGGATCTGGAAGTGGGTGGGTTGTTCTGGTCATAGGACTAAAAAGTTAAAAATACAAATAGGTTGTTTGCAGAAAGACGGTGGGATCAGAGGATACAGACAGAGGAGGGGTAAGGATTCACATTAATGATGACTTTGTTAAGTGTTGTTTGGGCTGAGTAAGGTTTGTGAGATATTGGAAAACAAGCAAGGGTAGGGTTTTTTTTTTTTTATTTCATGAAGGTAGCTCTTTGCCAAATAGTAGTTTTGGACTGTGAACAGCCCCTTATTCAGGAAGGGCATCTGAATATTTGTGAACCCTACTATGTTGTGGTAATCAGAAAATACTATGTGACCCATATCTCTGCCTACATTATGGATATGAGGACTGGAGAATCTGGTTGGGAGGTTCCCTAAAATGGCACTGTCAGCTCTTGGCACAGGGCCAGGAGTCAGCATTTTACTTCTCACAAAAAAATAATCTGGAGAATAGGAAGATGTGTGAGAAGTGACTGGGGTTGGGGGACCAGACAAGGAACTAGCCCTAGCCACCTAAAAAGGGGCAGAATTTTGTGTACGTTGGTCAAAGTGTTGACCTGCTGAAGGGATGCTCAGACATTTGGACTGGCTTCTGTGATGTCAACAGGTTCTTATTTTATTTATTTATTTATTTATGGCTTTGATTACCAGGTAAGTGCACTGATCCAAGGAACCATTTTTAGGCACAACCAGGGCCATGAAGATGGCACATGGAGAACAACACATACAAAAGAAATGACATGACTTGGAAGGGTAGTATGTTCACTGAACTCCCTTGCTACACAGAATCATCCTAAATCTGCAACTGATCCTCATTCCCCAGCCCCCTCAGTGTCCCACTTTTTTGTGTCTCTCAGTCATCCCCATCTATCTGCTACACTCACCTCCTGCTACTTTACATCCACTTTCAGACTCCCTGGCTGTGTCCACCCACCCATCCCCAAAGCTTTTGGTTTACCCTGTCAGGGCCTCCCACTACAATGTCCTGGGCTACGTACCAAAGAAAGTACCACCTTGGAATGATGAGCAGGGTGGAGCCAGGGCAGGAAGAAACATTGTAGTGTGGGTGTGGACTAAAGGTGGCTGTCACTTGCACAATGAGCAGGTTAGTTTTTTCATTTTTACATCCCACCTAGTGATTCATAGCATGGGGACACCATGGAAAATGAAGCCATCCAACTCATGGTTCCATCTCTGAGTGATGCATTGCAGCTCCCCACCCCCCACCGAGCACTGATGCTCCATTGCCCTCCCTGCTGGTCTATGGTCCTGTCATCCTGGGCAAGAAGTGTGAATTTCAGTCACCAGTGTACCCAAAAGATGCCCCAATACTTAGTGTTACAGATACATTCCTGAATCAAAAGTACCTGTTTGCACTAAAGAAATTAAATCACTAATGTATCCCCATCTCCCCACACTGGCAAGACCCTGATCTCCCCCTTCCCCTAGCACTCAGTATTTAAATACAAAGGGAACTGGCACAACCTACCCTCCTCCATGGTAAACCTCCTTCAGAATGAATGAAAACACTTCCAGACTTGCTCAGTGTAGTGATCATTGGTTAAGATAAATATGATAACCTTGCATTATTCCTATAATGATTCCTCTGTATTTTATCTATGTATGTAGGCATTATTCAAACATTTTACTAGTAAAGATATGCTGAGCTCACTACAGTGCATTTCCAGATGTGTCTTGTGAGATGGGAAGGGGAGTACAGCACAACATAACAATAAGGTGAAATTAGATAAAATAAAATAGAAATGAATAACCAGTTACAGTTGTGCAAAGCGGCAAATACAAATGAACATACAGGAATAATAGCCAATGGAACAGATACATTGAATAATAAATTCAGCACAAGAAATGGGCTGCAAAACAAAATCTGGTCAGAGCCACTATGGCTGCTAATGAATTAACTTGATAAGTGTGTGTCATGGGCTTAAAAATACAACTGAAGTGCCATAGTCAGGTCCATGTGTAAATGTCGTTTTTGGTAAATGAATATAATTTATGGGGTTAATCCTGTGATTCCCATGTGTTTAAAATGTGAGCAGCAAGTGCATCTTGTACTATATGGGGAAGGAGAGGGAGCTCCACACCAAGGCTTTCAAGTAATGGTAGAATAAATGGTGCAGAGAGGAGAGGTATGGCTTCAATGGAGACTTTGGACCAACCTGGAAGGATAAGAGCCTATACAGAGGTGATGGCCTGATTAGATTCAGGAATGAACTATAGTCCTCAGTGGATGGTTTAAATGTTACTTCAATGGACATTTAAAGCAGTTGAGGGGGGTGATGGAAGAAATAGGGGAGGCAGAAAGTGGCCCACCACAGACTGAGATAGAGAGTAGGGAGATCTCTAGGGGAGAGAGTCCCAATGGGATGCAAGTTATTCAAGGAAGTTGTGGGTTAGCAAAGGAGAAAGGGTAGAGAAGGGATCCCTCGAAGGAGAAATATGAGGAAGAGGAAAACAACTGGTTAAACGGAGACAACTACAAGAAAAAAGAAAAAAAAAATATGGAAGGTAATGTTTACTAATGCTAGAGTCTGAAAAATGAGATCCCAGACCTAGAGGCAATCACGGTGGAGGCAGACCTGGATATTGTGGCCATTACCAAATCACAGTCTACTGTATGTCTGGGACACAGTCATACCAGGCTACACAATGTTCAGAAGAGACAGAGTAGGGCAGAAAGGAGGCTGTGTTGTGCTTTATGTGAAGGAAACCATAAAAGTGACAGATGTACAGGGAATTCAGGGGGGTCAAGGTATTGTGGGTCACTCTGTAGTACAGAAACAGAGCCACTGTTTGGACATGAGTGATCTGCAGGCATCTGACACAAAGGAGGACTCAGATAAAGAAATGTAAGAAACAATTTGCAAAATGGCTGAAAAGGAGTAGTGTTGCTGGTGGAAGACTTCAAGCTGCTGGATGTAGTTTAAAACCTTTCAGCTACAGCATCAGCTAGGAGCAGGAATATCCTGGACTCCCTGCAAGGGGCATTCTTCAGGCAAGTAGTCAGTGAATCTGCTTTTGATTGAACAATACTGGACCTGGATCTTACTAACAGGGACAGTATTGCAGAAATCATGGTTGGAAGCCACCAGGGGACTAGTGATCATTGTACAGTGTAGTTCAACATAAGAACAGGGGCAGTCTCCAACCACACAAGGCAGAGGGTCCTGGTTATCAGAAGGGCTGAGGGTACAAAGATTGCTGAATGCCTCAGGAATGACCTGACAGGTGGAGATGACTTTTGTGGGAGGGTAGTGGAGGAAAAGTAAGTCAAAATAAAAGAGGACATAGTACAGGCAACAAACTGCCGTGACAATCAAGTAAGCAAAGGCAAAAGGAAGCTCAGATTGCTATGTTTCTTGAATGAGGTGGCAGAAACAGTAAAGGCTGAAAGAGTACATTTCAGAAGTTATAAGGAGACCCAAAGGGAAGAGGACAGTGAAGTGTATCAGGGAAAACAGAGCAGGGAAAGCAGTAAGAAGTGCAAAGGCACAAAGTGAGGAAAAAATAGCTCAGGCAATATCAAAAGGGGACAAGATATTTTGGAGGTATATTAGTGAGAAAAGGAAGTCAAAGGGAAGGATTGTATTGTTGAAGGGGAGAGGGACTGTATGGAGGAGGACCAAGAAATGGCAGACATCTTAAACAAACACTTCTGCCCAGTGTTCAGAGTACAAGGTGAAGGAAATGGAACACAGAAATGCAGAAATGGCTTTGATGGGAGGGAAATGGACAGTAGTCCCTTTTCTGAGGACATAGTCCAGAAATAACTCAATAATCTGAAGATGGACAAAGATATGGGGCAAGAGGGGGTGCATCCAAGAGTGTGGAGGGAGCTCACGGAGGTAGTCCCTGTAGCTGCACCTCTGACAGACTTATTCAACAGATATGGGGATGGTCAAGCCAAACAAATCTGGTACATTTCTTTGCCTGTGTAATCAAGCAGCTAGTTTTTTAGTGCCAAAAAAGTGCAAAGTAATGCATTTGATACACAGAACCCCAGGGCAGATTACAAAATTGGGGGAGCAATACTGACAGTGATCAAGCAAGAAAAAAATCTGGGGGTAATATATCAGATGACCTAGGGATGGCCAGGCAATGTGACAAGGCAGTCAAGAGGGCTAGTGGAATGTTGGGGTGCATAGGTTGGGATATCACCAGCAGGAAGAGAGAGGTGGTGTTGCCCCTGTATAGGTCAATGCATAGCACCTCACCTGTAGAACTGTGTCCATTTCTGGAGACCACATTTCTGGAAAGAGGCAGAGTGGAGGTGGTCCAGAGGACAGCTATTAAAATGGTACAAGGTCTGCATTAGAAGCCCTATGAGGAGAGACTAAAAGAGTTCAATATGAACACCCTGGAAAAGATTATGGAGAGTGGAGATATGATAGAGACCTTTAAATATTTCACAGAGGTTAATAAGGTACAGAAGGAAGATACATGTCAGAAAAAAAGGTGCTCTAGAACAAGGGGTCATGATATGAAGCTGGAAGGGATTTTATTCAGGGCAGATGTGAGGCAGTACTTCTTCACAGAAAGTGTGGTGGATTCCTGGAACAGAATTCCATCAGAGACGGTGGAGGCAAAAGCAGTGGTAGGTTTCAAAAATGCCGGCAATAGGCAAAGGGGAATCCTAAGAGGAAAGAAGGGAGTGGAAGGGACTGTGCTATATAGATCAAGTAGGGTCTGCAGCAAAGGTTATCATAATTAATAATGGGCAAAGTAGATGGGCCCAGTGGTCATTATGTGCCATCAATTTCTATGTTTATATGTAGGACAGGTTATGTGATTCAAATGGATACAGTGTAAAATTATTAATATGTGCAATATCCATACTGTAAACTGCATGGCACACATAATTTATGCACTACTATGCTACAAATACACGATAATCAGAAGGGCAATAATATATGCATTGAGCAAGGGAGAAAAAATCAAGGGGAACATGTGTGAAGCAATATACTACTACTAGAGTGGGGACACCATGATTCACTTTTAATTTTAGAGATGGTAGAAGGCATGATGCCCATATGAGCTGTCCCCTTGTTTAGTTATAATAATCCTCCAAACCCTTCTCTGCCAAGAAATGTGTCCAATCTATTCTTATTCTCAGAGAAGTTCTGGTATTTAACACTTCAGAAGGCAGATGATTCCAAATGTCTACTGTCCTTTGTGTGTAATACATCTTACATCTGCTTGTTTTAAAATTGATTGGCCTAATTTGTTATTCACGTTCCCTTACTTTTTATTCCATTCTAAAATTTAAATTCAATTCTTCCATTAGATCCTCCTTGTTTATGATTTTGTACATCATCAACACATTCCTCCAATTTGCCTTCTTTTGCAGAGTATGTCGTCTGAGAAGTTTCAAACATCTTCATATGTCTTATGTTCCAAACCCTAGCTTGCTGCTTTATTTGGAATAAATTCAGTTTTCTTCCTATCAGTAATATGTAAAGCTCTCCAAAACTGTGAGCAGTAATCTATGACAGGTACATACTGTATGAAGTTACTGCATTATGATGGCATGCAGCTGTATTACCAATGCTGAGTTATCTACATTATGGGATTTTATTTATTTATTTTTGCTTTTTTATAACAATCCATACATTGTCTGCATATTAATGACACAGCGAAGGATGCTCCTTGCAATCTGTGACCTTGCTTTTTTATGTTGTCTTGCGCACGCAGCGCAGACAGCATAATGGGGTTGCTTGAATTGGAAGAGCAGGTTGTGGAGGCACTGTCGTGTTGTGGCCAGTGGCGCCACTGCTTTTTTGGGCTTGGCTGTGTGGCACAAATTACACTGTATGCTGTCTATGACAGCAGTTGCAAAGCATGCCACCAACTTGAAATGTTTTAACGGCTGTAATGAGAGAGCTCCACCTCGTTGCAGGGCGTGCCTTCCATGGTATAACATTTCAATGAGACGTGGTGGCGGCTGTGCTGTCTGCCTCTCACAGTCCCCAGAAAAGCTGACATCAGGGGTGCCCAATCCACCTGTCAGCATCATCATGCCCCCTTCCCCAGTTTATTAGCCAACAGGGAAGCCCAATCCCTGTCAGCATCCTGTCCCATGCCAGTTGTTTGCCGAGGGGGGTGCCAAATCCCCCTCGGCATCATTACCCCCCTCTGCCAAACACCCTTTTTTATTTCCCAGTGGGGTGCCCAATCCCCATCAGATCCAGTCCCCCCCACCCCAAAACATGCAAGTGGCACACTGGGAGCCCACCCCAGCATGCTAAATGTACCTGTCAAATGAAAAAACCTTCCCGCTATGTTTAATATTTTTAACCTGTAAAGTAGAAAATGGTTCCTAGCTGTCTGCAACCCACCCATCCACTATTTACCCCACCTCCACACACACCCTCACCCCAAACTTACCTCAGTAGCCTGGCACCATAATCTTTGGTGGACCAGGAATATGTCTGCACTCTTCAAAGCCGACCACGCACTGAAGAAATGCCAGTAAGCTGTATAATGGCATAAATAGGGTTTTTTCAACTTTGGTGCATTTTTGGGAATCTTGGCACCAAATTTTCAACATGGGGTTATTGGCACCCCTCCTCATGAATTAAGTCACTGTCACGGTGTTATTCGGTCCCGAAAGGAGATTTCGTAGTCACTGCATGAACTCACCTTTTGGGACAGATTAATGAAACAACAGTGTCATTGTTCATGAAATAGGCTCTCAAAAAGCCTATGTTGCAAATTTGGAGATGAAAGTCCATTAAATGACTGTGCTATAAGCGTGCATTGCACAGTTTCCACGCACCCTTGTAACTTCGTAAATTTGTAATATATTTTCACTCCAGATTTTCAACATTGGCATTTTTTTAACACCTCCTTATGAACAGTATAGCTGTCATTTTTCACATCCTGGACAAATTGTGTCTTCACACTTCCCACGCAGAATAGCACGGTTGCTGTGGGAAATCAGTGTTTGGGACAGATTAAGAAAATCACAGTGACTCTGTGCATGAGTAGAGGTCCTAAAATGCCTATGTTGAAAATTAGGTGACAAACGTCCATAAAATGACTGTGTTACAAGCGTGCATTATGCAGTTTCCACGCACGCTCATAACTTCAATAATTTTTAATATTTTTAGTCCAGATTTTCACCATTGCCATTTTTTCACACCTCCTTATAAACAGTACAACTCTCATTTTCCACATCCTACCCAAAATGTGTTTTCGCACATCCGGTGCACAGTGGAGCAGTTGCTGTAGGAAAACAATGTTCAAAACAGAGTAAGAAAATCACAGTAACACTGTTCATGAGCAGAGGTCCCAAAATGCCTATGTTGAAAATTTGGTAAAAAAAAATTCCATAAAATGACTATGTTACAAGCGTGCATTGCGCAGTGTCCACTCACAGTCATAACTTCAAGAATTTGTAATATTTTCACTGCAGACTTTCAACATTGTCATTTTTGCACACCTTCTTATGAACAGTATAGCTGTCATTTGTCACATCCTACACAAAATGTAGTTTTGCACATCTGATGCACAATCACATGGTCGCTGTGGGAAATCAACATTTGGGAAAGATTAAGATAATCATAGTCCCACTGTTCATAAGCAGAAGTCCCAAAATGGATATGTTAAAAATTTGGTGAAATAGTTTGAGAATGTTTAAAATTTTCACTCCAGATTTTCAACATTGCCACCTCCTCACACCTCCTTATCAATGATGCAGCTGACATTTTAATGTGGTGCATAATGGTGCAGTCACTGTGGGAAATCAATGTTCGAGAGAGATTAACAAAATCACTGGGACACTGTTCATGAGCAGAGGTCCCAAATGCTTTCTTGATGTGAGGTCACAAAAAGGCCATGTTTTAAAATTTGGAGTGCAAATACCAACAAATGCCCAGGGCATTAGGGTTTCTAACTATTATGTCCCACCCTGTACACACTAACAGGCATCAGGGGTGTGTCTTTGGATTGTCTGCTGTAGTGCTTATGCGATTGGTCCTCCACCCCCACCCTACAGCCACTGAGAGGCATCAAGTGAGCCTTGGACTCTTCAGGCCCAAAGTTCAACCCACTCTTCTATGTTTCATCCATCTCAACGTACTTCCTTATGAAATGGGGTGAGCATAAGGCATGACGACCCCAAGGCACAATGCAACACTTGTCAGATTTGGCAGGGTAGGGTGAAGTGAAATGGCATGAACATTATTGCCAGTGACCCAAATGCACACCCCAATGCCTGTCACTTTCTGCAGGGTGGGGTGGAGTTGACATCAGTTCTATACTTCACTGCTATTCCTAGTATGCATCTCTCTGACTCCTGCACTATCAATGCTATCACCAGCAAGATAACATTCGGCATTGGGCATTGACAAATGCTTGTTTTTTTTTTGGTTTTTTTAACAATGTATTCATTTTTGGGAAATCACTTGAAACCTGGCATGTGCTCTGTTTTGTTAGGTTAACAATGGGTTAATCTTATCAAGTGCAAAATGTTGGCTGTGTTCCCCCACCCCACCCCCGTCTGTCTGTCTCTCTTCACTCATAACATGTAGGGGGGAGAGACTGCCAACATTTTGCAGCTGATAAGGTGCAATTCTACTGGTTAATGAAAGCACCTCCCCTCATCACTGATGTTCCCAAGTTGACCACAGAAGTCAATGAGGCACAAAGCAGAATGGTCTACAATGGGTGGTAAGAGATAATTATTATGTTTTATAATGGATGTGACCATACACACAAGACACCACTGAGCTTCACATCACAAGGCAAAGTAAAGGGATTAAAAAAAATCTCACTGAACTAATTGTTTTATTAGGTCTTTGACTGTAGACCATTCTGCTTTGTGCCTCATTGACTTCTGTGGTCAAGCTGCGAATGTCAGTGATGAGGGGAAGTGCTTTCACTGACCAGTAGCATTGCACAGCAGAAATGGAGATTCTTAAACACAAGGTGCTCTACCTAGAAAAGCTGTAAAGAGATTATCTGAATATAATAACTGGTGATCCCTGTTATCAACCCGTTTTCGAGAACTGTTAAAAGTCGTATCAACCCACAGGTTGATACAAAAAAAGTTATATCAACCCGCGGGTTGATATGACTTTCACAGTCTCGCGCCAAGATGCCTGCAGCACCGTGTTCCAAAGCAAACAGATTCAAACAAATAGCATAACTTACAGATCCAAATGAGAAAGCATAATCATTTTACATTATTTCTTTAGCTTATCCTCTGGTTTACAAATCTGTATGTGTTCAACATGTATTTATTTAGTAAAACCAACACGGAGAACCGCTGCCAAAATGCTCCTATTTCCTTACTAGTAGGCACGCCCCCACGCTAGCACATTATGTGATGTCAGTCTTTGAATAGCATGCCTACTAGTAAGGAAGAATGAGCATTTTTGCCTCGCGTCTCCTCGTAGGAGCAATACTTCTATAGAATTTGTTTTAGTGTCAGTTATTATAAAAATAAAATATATAGGTGAGAGCCATTACTCGTCAGTGTGATATTAAAACCTTCGCAGCTTCGCCTCGAGGTTTTCATTATCACACAACTTGGGTGTGTAAAACCCATATCAACTCCTACATATGCATTATTCTCTATATACGTAAAGGAGGTACAAATCAACATTATCCCATATAATCAGATATGTACAAGGAGCAGGATTCAATGCATTTAGCCTACCTTACAGTTCCTTTGCAACTACCTGTACATGAAAACAACTGAATAGAATGCCACCATTAGATCAGTCCTGAAAGGTTAACACACACACACACACACACACACACACACACACACACACACACACCAAATAATTCAAAATGCCAGCAGACAGAGGTACACACACCCAAACAAGTGCAAAACCCTGACAGTGACCATTTGTAGGCTCAGGAGCTCAAGTCAGGAGCAAAGAAATAATGCAGCTACTGCAGTGGTGGGGTGGGGGAAGGGGAGACAATGGAAGAGCAAGGAACAGCACTACAGAGGTGAGCTAGAGAGTTGTGATTCATATCCAGGCCTAGGGTTGCCACCTGTCAGGTTTTTTACTTGGTGATCAGGTTTTCAGGGTCCCTATCAGGTAATCTGGTTTTGTTCAGTGTTAGTCAGGTTTATGAGCCATTTTGAGTGCTCACATACCTTAGAAACAGATTGTGTCATATAATTCATTGTTTCAGCTGCATTTCCAGATTACAAACACGTTTTGTGTCAATATAGTCCTTTATTTGTAAAAGCAGTCAACCTGGGAGGTGTAAAGAATGGCCAATAAGAACATTAGCAGGCATTAATCTAATTGTTTCCTCTCTGCATCTCAAAAGCAGAACAACAGCAAAGCTGGGTGAAAAGTCTGACCCTACTTTTTGAAACAGTAAAAGATTCAGTTATCTTCCAGTTGTATGTGCTGCTAAACCTTTTCGTCTCTAAAAGAATTTAAGTATTTTGAAATGTTTTAAATACTTTTTTATAAAATAGTTGTTTTCTCCATTAAAAAGCATGTTCACTTTTTTTGGCTAAAAAATAGTATTGTGGACATGAAAATGAATTGGATCCAGGAAAACTATAAAGTACACATTATAGGAAACAAGCAATTTGTTTATCATACATAATTGTATACTATTTACAGTGCCCCCACCAATGAATCTGTAAATGAGATTTCCTTTATCCCTGCATATATACCTGATAAAATAATTTCAGTAAATAAATAAATAGGAAGAACTAAAGAAGCTAATTTAACAGGTACAGCATGTTAACATTTTTGTTGATCTGCTGCTTTAAGTGTTGTCTTTTACTGTTCTTCACTGATCTAACAAATGGCTTTTGAGGAGGAACAATGCACAATCAGTCATGAAAAGCGGGTGGGGCTAGTGGCTGAGTTTAGTGTGTGGTTTAGTGTCTGTTTTTTGCCTCATCCAAGAGTGGCAACCCTATGTCCAGCAGAAGCATTCCATGGATAGGGACCCTCTTGATAGCTAATCACATGCTTACAGAGTTCTTTCTATCTCGTCTAGTCATAGCAATATATCAGTATGGTGGCATCACTATTCAGATGTAAAAACAGGGCTAGGCTATGGTCTAAGGAGGGTGATTATTGATAGGGCTTGAGAGGCCAGTCATAATGCAGTCAAGGGTACAAGAGATAGAGAAGTTGTGAAGGAGGGATTTGACAGAAAAGAGGGATGAGGCAGAGTGTATAGCAAGGGGGAAGGGAAGACCAAAAGTTAAGAAAATGGAAGGAGAACACAGCTTGTCCTGCAAAAGATATCATGTGATGGAGGGTGAGAGATCAAGAGTCAGTGTTACAGAGGGTGTGTGTGGGGGTAGAGGGGGGATGAAAGGTAAGGTAGGGGTAGGATGCCAAGCCAGAATACGGAGGTAAAGGAATCATAGTAGAAGAGACATTTGGCATTATGGGAGGGAAGGGAGATAGATGAGTAGAGGGAGAAACGGTGGGTACAAGGTGCACAGTCCAGGGCAAAGTCTCAGAAAGAGTGAAGAGGGGTGCTAGTCTGGCCAGAGTGAACTTGGGATCAGCACTGTAAACAATGTCACCATAATTTAAAATTGGGTGGATCATGTTCGAGAGGATTTCTCAATGTGCAGGAAGCAGAATGCATCCTTTATTCCTGTGAACAGCCCTGAGTTTAGGGTCAAGCTGATGACCAAACCATGCCCAATGTATTTGATGGAGGAGACATCCTCAATCAACCCTTCATCAAAGGTATGGAAGGAGTGAAGGGGTAATTATAGACCTCTTAAAACATTATTAGTATGCAACCAGAACACCATTAAAAATGGATTCAAAAATGTTTATTTATGTTTTTTATTATTTTTATTTTTAATCATGTTCTGAATCTCGCTTAAATTATAGCAGTACTACAATGAGTTTTTTTTTACCAAAAAGCTAGTTTCAGCCACAGTTAATAAATATATTAGCATACCTGTCAAATCTACTTGTCTAGGCCCCATCCTACACTGTGTAGCATGAGGTTTTATTTCTATGTTCTCAGACCTAACCCTTGTCAGATCTGCAATGCAATTTTAAGCCAAATGTGGTGGCAATATTTATTTAGAAAAAAATATATAAATTGAAACATTTATAAGATACTTAAATTGTGTTGTAACTAGAAGATTTTTACCACTAAATAAAACTGGTCTATGTTGGGAATATTTTGTAGTAGGAAAAGGTAGGATCAACATGTTTGCTCAAGTTTGGTGCACTGCTGCTTTAATTAACAAATTCAGTGCTACTTTTCCTCTTCTGAAATCCTTGGAAAAGCTGAAAGATCAATAATACATTTCCATATCCTCTTTGCTTATTTTTCCTTCATGATCTGAATAGAAAATCTCATAAAAAAGATTCAGTTATATCTCCTGATCTGCTTTTAGGTATCCAGTATAGGGATGTCTCTCATGTGGAACTCCTGGAGCCTAATATTTAAATACATGCAAAGTGGACTTGAAAAATTAGCACTGTGCCTTGCATGTTCCTGGGTGCCTGAAGATGCTATAATCAGTTGAACAGTGCACCAGCTAAGCCATTTAACACTGCTCTGACAGGGCTCCCAAAGTACACCACCAGAATGGTTAGTGCAGGAGTGCTACCCACAATATTGAAAGGGACCTATACAAATGAGCCCATTCGGCAAGCAAGGAACTAAGGATCCATCTGCATGACTGTTATGGGCTCATTTGCATGGGTAGTGAGATTAGCATGGCACTACTCCACAATTGCTCTGTCCCAGATGTGTATATATCCTTGGTGCTAGTGGTGTCCTCACTCTGATCGCTATCCCTGCCATATATAGGTGTTATCCCTGGTGGTAGTGGTGCCCCCCATCTGATTGCCCCACGAGCAGTGCAAAAAACCCTCCCTGGCATCCAGTAGTTCCCCCCATGGCACCAGGCAAACCACCCACACTCACCATAACATTATCTATGGTGCTGCAGGAGCATACAGTGACTGGAACAGCCCTCCTCATACCTCCTCGGCCAGCCACCATATGTACAGGCAGGGAGCGCATCTCTCATTTATAGGACAGGGCATGTCACCCTGTCCTATAAATAAGAGGTGCACTCCCTGCCTGTACATATGGTGGCTGGGCAAGGAGGTGTGAGGAGGGCTGTGACGGTCATCACATGCTCCTGCGGCACCAGATATAATGCTACGGTGAGTGTGGGAGGGACGGTTCCCTGGTGCCATGATGGGGGGAACCCCTTGATGCCAGAGATTGTTTTTGTACTGCCAGGCTGGTGATTGGAGGGGGGCACCACTACCACCAGGGATAATATCAATATACAGAAGGCTAGCAATCGGGGGGGGACAGCACTACCACCAGGGATTCATCTATATTCAGCAGGGTTAGCAATAGGAGGGGGTGACACCACTAGCATCAGGGACCTTATTTTCTACAGAAATGGTCAGCAATCATCAGGGAGGTGCCAGGGACCACAGGGAGTGGTTGCGCTCCCCCAGCAGCCAACTGGCTCAGCGCTGCAGTACCTTCAACAGCTGCTAGAGTTGCTCAGAGTTAAGTCAGAGTTTTGTTCAGTGGTATTTGCTAAAGATAAAAGGACTATACAAAACTCTTTTGCATAGCACAAAGCCGTTGAACATGGGGTAGCACACACATATTCATGACCACACCCCTTCCCTTGCCCACACACATACATTATGTTTTGCATGGCAGAAGACACCAAGAGAAAGGACTGCTGTGTGACTGAACTTCTCTACTGGGACTATATTGCCCTCCTTCCCTTCCCTCCACCCCCCCACCTAAAGCTATTTCTATTTTTATAGGCACAGGATTTGACTGACAACAGGAACTTCCTGTTTAGGGGCAGGAAGTGAGTGATCACAGAACCACCAAGGACCCACCATCCTAGAAGGGCAAGAGAGCTCTCCGGCCCTCTAACTGCTGGAGGTCTGCCTCTGAACAAGTAAGTGGTCTACTGAGAAATATAGGATATTCTTGTCTCAGAACAGGACAATCAGGAGCTTAAAGGGCACACAGGCAGAAAGTAAGGAGAGCGAGAAAAAACAGATGAAAGAGTAAGGATTGCAAACAGTTAAGGGGTCAGAAATAAGACATGATTGGAGTGGGTGCAGTGGCTGTGGAGCAGCAGTCTTCGGGGAGATGTTCTGGAGGATGCGGTGTTGTCCCATCTGCAGGCACCTCTCTGGGCTGAGGAGGAGGTTGCTCATCTCCAGGCTGAGTTGGCCAGGATTTGTGGGACCTCCTCTTCCATCCAGGGACCACCAGTGCCACTGCCGCTGCCTCAGAGGTTGCCAAGAAAGAGGAGCGTTGGACCACAGTGGGCTCAGGGAGGGTGAGGGTGGTGGAACAGAGGCACATCCCTCCAGCTGTACCTCTCCACACCCTATGCCATTCTGGCAAAGTGTGGTTCCCCATGGAGGCACCTACAGTGAGACCAAGGAGGATGTTGGGAACCTCCACAAAGAAGACCCACAGGAGGGTGGCAGGGGACCCTGCAGGGGAAGGAAACAACTCCTGATGGGGGACTCCATTGTTAGGAAGGTAGAACTGGGCAAGGAAGGGGAGAGGGAGGTAAGGTGCCTGCCTGGCGCCATGGCTTGGAGGGACAGGGAGCGAATCCTCAGGATTGCCAGAGCAGCTGCACAGGAGGGAGCTGGATGTCATTGTCCACCTAGGGACAAATGACCTGGCTAAGAAAGGGATTAGAGAAGTGGGAAGAGTTTGTGGAGTTGGGAGGGCCTTGGTCAAGTAGCCACGGTAACCTTCTCGGAGGTGCTACCCATCTATGGCATAGGGAGGCTAGGATGTTCTGTACCGTGGGATTCAATCAGTGGTTGAAAAACTGGTGTGGAGCTCAGGGATTTGGCTTCATTGGGGACTGGGGGTCCACCTGGAGTGATGCAAGCCTATACTGGCATGATGGGCTGCATCTGTCCGGGAGAGGAACCAGGATCCTAGGTGATAGGTTTAAATGCTTCATTGGCAAGCTTTTAAACTAGCCAAGGGGGGAGGCACTGGAAAGGAGCAGGAAAATCCTAGCCCCCCAAACAATCACGGTAGTAAGTGTGGCAAACACCAACATGGAGGTGTCGATAGGGAGAAGGGCAGGGGTAAATGGAGAAAGTGACAAAGGCAAGAAGGACAGGGATGGGGGCAAAAGGGGTAAGGCCATCAGGAAATGGAGGGTAATGAGTACCAATGCTCGTAGTCTGGGCAACAAGCTCCTGAGCTGGTGGCCTTAATGGAAGAGGGATGCCTGGATATCGTAGCAGTCACAGAAACATGGTACACAGAGAACCATGACTGGGATGTTAACATACCAGGGTACATAACCTACAGGAGAGACAGGCAGGGGAAGAGGGGAGGAGTAGCTCTCATGTAAAGGAAGGGATAAAAGCAACTGAACAAAAGAGTAAACAGGGAGGAGAGGAGGCACTGTGGGTCACCTGAGACTGGAAAGGGCACCACAATCCGCACAGGGGTTGTGTACAGACCCCATGTCAGGGGAAGAAATGGACAAGGATATGATGGAAGGCATTCTAGAATGGCAGAGAAAGGGAGATACGGTTGATGGGAGACCTGAATATGCCAGATGTTAACTGAGCGCATTTGCTGCAGCCACATCCAAGAGCAGGGCCATTCTTGATGCCCACAGGTGGCAGGCATTAGACAGCTAGTTTCGAACCCACTCATGAGGAGCAATCTTAGACCTCGGATCTCAAACGGGGGCAGTGAGAGGATCTCAGATCTAGAAGTAGGTTGCCATCTGGGGACAAGTGACCATCAAACAGTGTGGTTCATGTTAAACTCAGCTACAGAGTCAAGCCATACAAAAGTGAGGGTACTGGACTTTAGGAGGGCTGACTTTGGCAAGATGGGAGAGTGCCTCAGAAAAGCACTAGCAAACAGGCTAGAAGGAGGTGTGGAGCAACAATGGGGAATTATCAAAACTGCCATCACAGAGGCAACAAGCCTTTGTGTGAAGCAAATAAAACAAATCAAAACGAAAGAAAAAGCCACTATGGTTCTCAAGAGAGGTGGCTGTGAAAGTCAGGAAGAAAAAGATAGCATTCCAGAAGTATAAGGAAACACAGAAGGAGCAGGACAGAGAGCTGTACCAGTTAAGGCAGAAAGAAGCAGGGAGGGAAGTCAGAATAGCAAAGGCCCAAACTGAGGAAAAGATAGCCAACTCAGTTAAGAAAGGGGATAAAACCTTTTATAGGTACATCAGCGAGCGTAGAAAGACAAAGGGAGGGATAGTGAGGCTGAATAGAATGAACGGTGGGTGGGCAGAGGGGGACAGTGAAAAAGCAGGAATACTGAACGAATATTTCTGCTCAGTATTCACAAAAGAGGAGGGGGAAGTGCCTAATCCAATTAACAGAAACACTCTTGATAGGGGGGTCGATCCCAGTCCTTTCACAGAAGAAAGGGTTCTGCAAGAACTCCTAAAACTGAAGGTGGACAAAGCAATGGGTCCTGATGGAATTCACCCCAGAATTCTAAAAGAATTAAGGAAGGAACTAGTGAAACCACTGGCTACTCTTTTAATAAATCATGGGAGGATGGTGTGGTACCCGAGGACTGGAGGAAGGTGGATGTGATTCCCTTCACAAAGTGGGACCAAGACAGAGGCAGGAAACTACAGACCTGTCAGTCTAACCTCTGTGGTAGGGAAAGTGATGGAGTCACTTCTGAAGGAAAGAATAGTTGAGTACATAGAGGTCAGTGGGGCACAGGATCCAAGGCAGCATGGGTTCACAGCGGGAAGGTCATGCGCCAGACTAATCTAATAGATTTCTTTGACTGGGTGACCAAAGTAGTAGACCAGGAGGGGTTGTGGACATGGTTCACCTAGACTTTAGCAAGGCATTTGACACAGTCCCACAAAAGATTGATAGTCAAATTAACCAGCCTGGGAGTGGGTCCCAGGGTGGTAGCCTAGGTAAAACATTGGCTGGACAACAGGACACAGAAGGTAATTGTAAATGGAGTCCACTCTGAAGAAGGGTGGTTACTAGTGGGGTACCCATGGGGTTCAGTATTAGGTCCAGTCCTTTTAATGTCTTCATCAGTGACATTGCAGAGGGACTGGAAGGAAAGTATGCCTTTTCAGATGACACAAAGATCTGCAACAGGGTTGATACACAAGGAGGCGTGGAAAGGATGAAAAGGGACTTAGCGAGGTTGGAGGAATGGTCAGACGTATGGCAGCTAGGGTTCAATGCAAAAAAGTGCAAAATAATGCACCTGGGAAACAAGAACCCAGGGGAAGAATACACAATGGGTGGGGAGCTAGTAACAACAACAAAACAGGAAAGGGACCTGGGGGTAATCATATCAGATGACCTTAAGGTTAGCAAGCAATGTGAGAAGGCAGTAGGGAGGGCCGGGGGTATACTGGGATGTATAGGGAGAGGCATCAGCAGCAGAAAACAGGAAGTTGTTATCCCTCTGTACAGACAGTTGGTGAGACCCCATCTGGAATACTGTGTCCAGTTCTGGAGACCCAACTCCGCAAGGACATAGACAGGATAGAGCAGTCCAGAGGAGGGCAACTAAATGGTGCAGGGTCTGCAAGAGAGCCATATGAGGAGAGACTAAAGAGCTTAATATGTATACCCTTGAGGAAAGAAGGAGAGGGGGGACATGATAGAAACTCAAGTACCTCAAGGGAATCAACAAAGTCCAAGAGGGTAGCATCTTCAGAAAAGAGACTTGCAAGAACAAGGGGACACAATTTAAAGATAGAAGGAGGGCGGTTCAGGGCAATGTGAGGAAGTATTATTTCACAGAGAGGGTAGTGGATGCATGGAACAGCCTTCCTGAGGAAGTTGTGGGGTCTAAAACTGTGGGAGAATTCAAGAATGCATGGGACAGACATAAGGCAATTCTTGTGGGGGGCAGGAAGAAAAAGGCTGTTGGTTAACTAGGATCTGCGGCCTATCCTGTAGGTAGGGAAATGGGCAGACTAGATGGGCCTAGCGGTCCTTATCTGACGTCAAAGTCTATGTTTCTATGTTTCTATGTTTCTATGAGTACTAACCCTCTTTGCCCATGCAACAGTCCCTTTTGAATATGGGGATCCAGAACAAACTCCGGTTTAGCGCCCGCAAATGTTTGAATATTGAGCCCCTGAACTTGAGTACATTTTTCCATAGCATGAAAGTCAACAAAATATTTTACTGTTATTCTGTTTTTTGTATAGTAAAAGAATGCCAGACAGTAGTTTGTCAATTGTGATATGTAACACTTTTAACCAGCAACTATGCTCCCTTCATAATCTCCCCAGTAGGCCTTTCAAAATAGGTCACACCCCTTGTGACCCCTTTTTAAAAAAATGTTTAGGGGAGTGCACAGTGTGGAGGCCCTAAAAGCGGCACAGAAAAGTTTCAAGTACTGAAAGTGCATGTTATACAATGGTGACAACAAAACAAACACTTGTCAATGCCGAATGTTTACTTGCTGGTATTAGTATTGGAAATGAAGGAGTTAGACAGATGCAGAATAGGAATGGCAGTGAAGTACTGAACTTCACGCCAACCCCATCTCCATCCTGTGGAGACGGACAGGCATTTGGGGTAAGTGTTTGGGTCGTCGCCCATGATGGTCATGCCATGTCACCTCACCCTATTCTGCAAACACTGACACGTGTTGAAGTGTGCCTTGGGGTGTTTGGCTTTACAGCCACCCCATTCCATAAGGAAATATGCTGAAATGGGTGCAGCATAGGAGAATGGAGTGAAGTCTGGGGGCCCAAGAGTCCAAGGTACACCTCGATGCCTGTCAGTGGCTGGGGGGATGGGGATGGAATGGCATGAGCAGTACAGTTGGTAATCCAAAGGCACACCCTGATGCCTGTCCATCTCTACAGGGTGGGACATTATGGTTAGAAACCCTAATGCCTCAGGCGTTTGTTGGTATTTGTGCTACAAATTTTCAACACGGCCTTTTTGTGACCCCACCTCATGAAATCATTTGGGACCTCTTCTCATGAAGAGTGGCAGTGTATTTTTGTCAATGTGTTCCGAACTTTGAGTTCCAGCAGCAACTGTGCCATTCTGTGCCACATGTACAAAAGCACAGATCAGGCAGAATGTGAAGAATGACAGCTGTACCATAGGGAGGTGTGAAGAGATGGCAATGTTGAAAATCTGTAGTGGGAATATTAAAAATGTTCACACTTTTGAAAATACATGGAAACTGCTCAACGCATGCATGTAACACAGTCATTTTATGGACTTTCATCACCAAATTTTCAACATAGGCATTTTAGGACCTCTGCTCATGAACAGTATCACTGTGATTGTCTTAATGTGTCCCGGACACTGATTTCCCACAGCGACCAGGCTATTCTGCACCAGAAGTGCAAAAACACATTTCAGCCAGGATGTGAAAAATTACAGCTGTACTGTTCATAAGGAGGTGTCGGAAAATAGCAATGTTGAAAATCTGGAGCGAAAATGTTGCAAATGTGCGAAGTTATGAGTGTGCGTGGAAACTGCACAACACAAACTTGTAACAAAGTCATTTTATGCACTTTCATCACAACATTTTCAACATAGGCATTTTAGGACATCTGCTCATGAACAGTTTCACTGTGATTTTCTTAATGTGTCCCGAATGCTGATTTCCAACAGCGACCGTGCTATTTTGTGCTGGAAGTGTGAAAACACACATTGGCCAGGATGTCAAAAATGACAGCTGTATTGTTCATAAGGAGGTGCAGAAAAATGGCCATGTTGAAAATCTGGAGTGAAAATATTGCAAATTCTCGAACTTATGAGCGTGTGTAGCAACTGTGCAATGCAAGCTCGTAAAACAGTCATTTCTTGGATTTTTTCCACTAAATTTGCAACATAGACATTTTGAGAGGCTACCTCATGAACACTGCCACTGTTGTTTCATTAATCAGTCCAGAAAGGTGATTCTGTGCAGTGACTGCAAAATCACCTTTCGGGACCGAATAAAGCCATGACAGTGGTTGAATTCATGAGAAAGGGTCCCAGTAACCCTATGTTGAAAAGTTGGTGTCAAAATTCCCCAAAATGCCTGAGATAAGCACCAAAGATGAAAAAAACTTATTTATGCCATTATACAGCTTACCGGCATTTCCTCAGTTCGGGGTTGGCTTTCAAGAGTGCAGATGTGTTCCGAGTCCACCAAAGATTGTCGCACTGGGCTCCAGAGGGGTGTGTGTGGGAGGCAGGGTGCGCAGAGGGTGGGTATGGGTTGGGGAGGAGAGGACACCAGACTCAACGAGGACCATTTGATTTACAGGAAAAGAAAACAAAAAGAAAAAACATTGCAGGACTTTTTTTTAACCAGGGACATTTGGCACACTAGGGTGGGCTCTCAGCATGCCACCAGTGTTGTTTGGAAGAGACTGTAGCCACAGGGATTGGCACCCTCGTCAGCACATATAGGTGGGGCAAGAGCCGAGGGGCATTGGATTCCCCCTCGGCACAAAACAAATGTTTTTTTTGGGGGGGACAGTATGCCAATGGGGATTGGGCTCCCCATCAGCAAATTACAATGGCAAGGGGTTCCCAATCCCTCTTGGCAGCATGCACCCCCCAAAACAGTCTTTGTTTGCCAACAGGAGCCCCAATCCCCATTGGCTTCCTTCCACCGTCCATTATGCAGATGGGGAGTGGGCTCCCCCATTGGAAAATTACACTGGTAAGAGGGGGGAGAATTATGCCTATGGGCAGTGGGCTCCTCTGTAGACAAATTAAACTGGGACAGTGGATTGAAGCTGATGGGGATTGGGGCCTCCGTTGGCAAACAAAGACTGTTTTGGGGGGGTGCATGCTGCCAAGGGGAATCAGGCACCCTCTCAACAGTGGGGGCTGAGTAATATTGTTTGTGAACATGGTGGCGGCTTGCTGCCATGTTCACAAACAATATTACACTAGGTAACGTTCCACCCTGCAATGACAGGTCACTCCCTCATTGCAGTGGAATGGCTGATGCTGCATTGACGAGGTAGCCCCTGATTGCTGCAGAGAAAATGTTACAAGTTGGTGGTACTTTTGGAAGCCAGTGTTATCAGCACATGTGCCTCCATTGGTCAACCAGTGCCAAGCCCCCAGATGTAATGCCTCCGTTGGCTGCTACAGTACCATGCCTCCACAACCCACTTCTCTCCTAAGCTGCCACATAATATTTCTTGCGCATGGGCGCAAGCAAACATAAAAAGTTCTGGCAATGTCATTAAATGGTTTAAGGATTATCTCTTGGGTCAAGAACACAGATCCATAAACCAGAATAATTTTTCTAGTTTTCTTACAGTAATTGTGGTGTCTCTCAGGGCTGTTTTTTGGGTCCTCTTCTCTCTCTTACTTTTTCTCAAAAGACCTGCTTTCAGCTTGTTCATCTTTGGACATGCTATGATATGCAGATGATGCAGTCATTTTTAGGAAGAGGAAGGGCATAGAGGCCCCAAACACCATACTTCAAAAATAAATTTCAGGGACACTGGTTTACCGGGATTGAGAAAGGGCAAATTCCATTTTGCACATTGTAAAAAATGGTCCTGTCACCGGTGTCTGCTAAGCCAAAATCCGGTTTTACCGGTGTTTGGTTTTGTGTACTTTATTTAACAATTTTTAACTCTGCTAACATGCATTTTAGCAGCTTTGACCTCCACTATTGCACATCCTTCCATCCTTGCACCAATTTAAAGTTATTTTAGGTACAAAATATGATGGCAGCAACAGCACTACAGCCCCAATCCCTGAGGTGTGATGGAAAAGCAAGGCCCCATCCCTCTGGAGCGATGGCAGCACCAACAACACTACAGACCCATCCTCTGGTGTGATGGCAGCAGCAGCACTGTGGTCCCTATCCATTAGGTGTGATGGCAGCAGTACCACATTCCGCATTCCTCAGTTGTGATGGCAGTATCAGCACTATGGCTCCCATCCCTCAGGTGGGACAGCAGCAGTACAACATTCCCCATCCACCAGTGGTTATGGCAGAAGCACTACAGCCCCTGCCTCTTAGGTGTGATGGCAGTAGCAACAATGCAATCCACATCCCTCAGGGATGATGGCAGTAGTGACAGCACTATGATCCCCTTTCTTCAACACCCACACCCCACATGCACAAGTTACAAATTACTTAGTCTCTTTGCTTGTTAGAACTCAGATGTGAATTAATCTGAACCACCACCACTACTAAGGTGGACCACATTTGTTTTTTCATATCATTTAACTGCCTGAATTGGATTTCTGCCTGTGACACCACCGACCAGGGTTTGGGAACAGGTTTGGGTGTTGGAGGACCGGCCGGGGGTGAAGGCTTGAGAGTCCAACGACCACCCGCCTTCTCCTGGGAGGGAGGGTATATTCACAGCTCAACATTTGCTGGGCCCAGGTGGAGGCTGGATGCATGACAACACATTGGCCCTCATTGCAGAAGAGAGCGTGATGGACATCAGCTTGTGCCTTGACATCATGTGGCCTGTCACGCTCTGACAAAAATAGAAAAACACCTGCTGGCCACACAGAGGATGGTTTCTGGTCCCTCTATAAGCATGAAGCCCCAGACACATGTATCTGTTCTGACCCCTGATAGCCTCCCACAGGGGCCCACCGATGAAGGGTTACTTCGGGTTACCTGGTAGTATGGCTATAAGGGGCAGTGGATGATGGTGGTGGGGACTCAGCAGCAGTGGTAGGGGGACTTGGCAGGCCTGAAGGAATGGATGGCCAGGTGGTAGGAGGAACAAAAAAAACTGCCTGAATTTGCTTCTTTGAAATAGTCTCTTCACCTAAAAAAAAAAATTCACAAGTGATTAGTGGAGGACCTTCTAATGCATCTCACAAACATGTGGATTTCTTTTTTTCCCTTGGTCTCCATGAAAAGGGTGTCTCTCAGTTTTCATGTCTGAGCTCAGATGTGAATTGAGCACCACTCTACCCACCAGCATCATACAGCCCCTGGGGTCTTACCTTCCGTGTGTCACTGAATGTGCTTTCCATTCCACTGGCCAAGCATAAGTACACTTAAACACGTAACATTTGCTTTTTATTAAAGCAGTCTGTCAGAAAACTTTTGGTTGTCAGAGACTGACACAACAGGTGGGAGAGAAGGTGCAAATGGTGAAATGGGCAGACTAGGTGAGCCATCAAAGTCTATGTTTCTATTCCATTCACCTAAATAAGTAGTAAGACAGCTTGTGCCTTGTGAACATACTTTCATTCAGACTAATTTTCAATCAAACAACTGAGGATTTTAGATGGCCCTGCTGATAATAAACTTGAATAAACTAGTTGGTAACAGTGATCCTGTGCTTAGCAATCTATATCCTAGATGTTCATATGCAAAAAAATACAATAAAAACCTGACTAAAGTCTAAAAACAAGCTTATAAAATCCAAAATGTATCTGAACATTTATGTTTACCTATACAAAATCATTGCAGCTCAAGTAAATTACATGGTACCCTGACTACTGTATGATGTAGTAAACATATATTGGTATTTGTTTTATATTTTTTGTAAACCGGGTAAGCCCACTAGGCAGAACTGCCTGTTTTCAGAGGTGATCCAGGAGCATTGCAGAGGTTAAGTGACTTGCTTGGAGTCACACAGTATGCAAGTGGAGGTTATGGGAATCAAACCCAAGTCTTCTAAATGTACTCAGTTCAATCACTGTTTGTTACTCTAACCACTAGGCTATACTACCAGCCATAACACCCATATATAATGTTTTAATATATGATTTCAAAAATAGTGCACAGTACCTACACTGCAAATTATGAACATTGAATACTTTGCAATATTTTACTAAAACTGAATTATTTCCCTCCTCTCCATCTGCTTATGTTTTCTTACACTAAAGTGGGTGTATAGTTGACAGAGCACTGTAAATAGCCTGAGGTTGCACTACTGCTTGCAGTGCCAGGGACTCGGGATCTGAAGGAAATTCCCATTGCTAGAGGTCTGGCCAGGGGAGTAGGATCGAGCACCTGGGGGGCTGCTCTCCTTCTCTGGGAACAATGGCCTGCAGGTCCTGCTGCTTTACTGCCACCTGGGTGACCACAGGTGATGGTGCAATGAGACTGCAGAGCAATCAGGAAGAGAGAAGAAGCTAGCCAGGATCTGGAGTAGCGGCATGTCTCTATTTGCCCTACTTCCTTGGATCCCCTCGAGTGTTGGTGCCCTCAGGAACAGAGGCCAGAAAACCAGTAACAATCAACCCACATCGGCTGCTGGTAGAAGGGACCCAGCTGCCCCAGACTTCATAACCAGTTTCCATGAGGGACCCACTGGGCTGCCCGATACACATTAAAGGACTGTGGAGGGGTGACCTGGGATCCTCTCCCTTCCCACCTGGGGGGGTACAACCTAGGCAGGATGGGGGCAGGCTCACAGGAGCTCCTGAGCATTACCTGGGGTGAAGCTAGGGGATACCCAGCCTAGGGATCTCTGAAAAGTGGAGACTGATGCTGTGAGAAGGGGGCATAGAAAGAGAAAATAAAAACATTTAATAATATGCTGAAATCTTAGGGATTCTGTGCAGAGAAATGCAATTTCCGTGAGGCACAGGTACAAGAATTCAAAATCCGCAAACCAAGCAGGATTCTATGATTTTTACCGGTGTTACCGGTAAAAACAGAAAACCATTGTCCCAGAAAATAATTCATTAGCTTTTCCATATTTCAGAAATTAATTATTAATATGCAAACTTGATTCTGTGCCTGCAGGATGGTCCTCAATACCATATAAACTAAGACTATGAGATTATGAGCAGAACAAAGAAGAGGGTAAGTAATTATTTTTCCTTTGAAAACCCTTGATGGAGAAATTGGAGGAACAATAAATCAATTCAAATACTTAGCAGCAGTTTTAGATAGTACTTTATCCTATGATCTCACATGTGGAATATGTAGTTAAGACAGTTCACCAGTGGTTGGGTTTCTTGTACAGGGTTTGGAATAGTCTATTGCCAGAGACACGTGGGGCCCAATATTCAAAAGTTTGTATGTGCACTAATGGGTCTTTGTCTGCACAAACTGAGGTTTGCACAGGATCCCCATATTCAAAAGGTGCTTTTGCATGGGCAAAGAGGGTTAGCAGCCTTGCAAAACATAACGTATATATGCGGGCAAGGGAAGGAGCATGGACATGAATATGCACATAACCCCATATTCAGAGGTTCTGAGCTGCACAAAAGGATTTAGTGCTGTCCTTTTGCACAGCGCAAATGCTGACAAACAAAACCCCAACTTAACCCCTGGCAACCCTAGCGACTGCTAGAAGTAATGCAGCCACCTAGCTGATTGGCTCCTGGAGGAGTACACCAGCCCCCAGTGGTCACTGGCCCATTCTGTACATTACAATCATCCCTGCTGCTAGTTGTCCCCCTCCCCACCAATCATTGGCCCATTCTGTATATTAAAATTATACCTGATGCTAGTGGTAATCCTCCTCAAATCGCAGACCTGGCTTCCATATGTATATCACTGGTGGTACTGGTAACCCCACCCCCCACCAATTGCCAGTCTGTTCTGTATCTCAAAATTATTCCTGGTGCCAGTGTTGCCCTCCCCACTCCAATCCCAGCCCTGGTTTCAATATGTATATCTCTAAT
Source organism: Neoceratodus forsteri (assembly GCA_016271365.2). Taxonomy (NCBI): domain Eukaryota; kingdom Metazoa; phylum Chordata; order Ceratodontiformes; family Ceratodontidae; genus Neoceratodus; species Neoceratodus forsteri. Next base: position 271,322,962 of record CM057453.1, read on the forward strand.
GCTTGTGGTAACACCCCTCCTTCCAATCACCAGCCCTGATGTTCAATCAAAACCTCCCTGGTGTCCACTGTTCCCCCTGCTGTGGCACTGGGCACCCCCCCCAATTAAGAAGCATGCTCCCTGGCTGTATATATGGTGGTCAGCCAAGGAGGTATGAGAAGGGCTTTGCTGGTCACCATATGCACCCAGGCACCACTGCTGAGAATACAGTTGTTAGGGGGTGCCTGGTGCCACAGGGAAGGGCAACTCTGGATGCCAGGGAGGGGCTGATTGAACATCAGGGCTGGCAATTGATGGGAGGGGGTTACCACTAGCACCAGGGATATATATATATATATTGCAGCTGGGGCTGGGATTGTAGGGGGAGGGCACCACTGGCAGCAGGAATATCATTCATTATGCTGTGGCTGGGATTGGAATGAGGGGGAGGTTACCACTGGCACCTGGATATACATATGGCAGCTGGGACTGGGATGGGGGGTTACCAGTAGCATCAGGGGTAATTTTAAGATACAGAACAGACCAGTGATCAGTGGGAAGGGCCACTAGCACCAGGAATGATTGAAATTTTCAGAACAGGCCATTGATTGGTGGAAGGAAGGACCACTAGCATCATTGATATATATACATAACTGGGACTGGACAATTGGGGGAGTGGTACCACACTAACATGCCTTGCTACCCATGAAAATGAGTCCATAATGGGAATGCAAATGGCCCCTTAGCCTCTTGCATGCCCAATGGGATCAATTGCATGGGTCCCATTAAATACTGAAAATAGCACTCTGGCCCAATCCATTCTTCTGGTGTACTTTGGGAGCCCTGGTAAGAGCAAGGTGCAGCACAAATGTTGGTGCTGCACTTTGCACATATTTGAATATCGGGACTGTGTACTTTTAGCCAAGAGTTTATTGTTGCTGGTGCTGGTCTGTGGCATCCTGTCTTATTCGGGAGTGGGATGTCGGGTTTTATTTACAGTTAAAGTTACATACAACTCAAGTTGTTGTTTTATTACTGGATTACCACTGCATACTCATCACTTCTTGCTGATGAAAGCTGCTCTGCTGCCCAATTTTAATGATTGTGTTAAAGCAAAAATTGAGATTTTCTTTCACAAGAACATGTTGGGCAAGGTTCCTTGTTCGATTGCAGAACTTTTTCCTTTACAGCAAAACAATTGTAACAGTAGATCTCAGGTTTTCTTCAAACGTTGTTACCCCTTTTTGCAGAACCTGGGTCGCTTAGAATAATCTACTTATACTGTATCAGTTAAAATGGGCAAGTCTATACCTAAGTTTAGGAAACAGTTATTTAACTTTCTTAACAATCAGTTCCATTATAATTGTATCCAATTGTGTCTGACTTATTGAATTTGATGTATTTTTTAATTTGTATAGTAATTCTTGTAAATGCTGGCGGCACTTGAAAAAGGACACTTTTGCTCAGTGTGCCTTAATCCAGTAAATGCAATAAAGTGAAATGAATTAAAAACTTGTCCAGGAGAAACCAGTAGGCTGGCTAGTGTACAGAAACTCTCTTAGTAAGGTTTCAAAATAGCATTATCACTCCCATCCCCATTTAAAGGCAGAAGGGATAATTTCTTTAGTGCCATCCTGAGCAATCACTCCTATTGAATGACAGGTATGAAAGAGCAGAACAGTGCTAAAATTATAATAGGACTCGTGCCTTTCATCACAACAGACAGATTAAGAATCTGTAGATATTACAGCAATGTACCACTCCTCTGACTTCTGAAGAGGCTAAAGTAATTAATTGAAACCATTTTTGGTGCATTAATGGCATTGGACATGAAGAAACTGCAATCAAATCAGCTGACTGGCTTTCAGTTTCTTTCAATAGGCAAATAACCAGAAAAACTAGAGACTTAACTCAGAGTTCTCCAATGCGACAATCTCCCTGACTTCATAAAGAAAGAGAATAGCACCATCAGAGTGGAGACATGCTGATTACCATAGAGAAAAGCTTGTCACAGCACCTAGCACTGTGGGTGAAGCGGCACTGAGTCTAAACAGATCCGGCAAGAATAGCATTGGCATGGTGAGTACTGCAAAAAGGTGCTGAATTTTCTTTTCCACAGGTTCTGTCTCCCCAGTTTAAAGTTTACTCTGGGATGGGGAAGGATCATGGGCAAGTTAAATTTCTGGGGCCATAGAATACATTTCCATAGCCCCTTGTCAAAAAAAAAGTACCAATCAGAGTAAAATGACTGGAGCCCAAGATTAAAACCCTGGTCTCCAATGCAGCTGACCAAGCTGGTTGATGCCCCAGCCCTCCAAGCCATGGGAGCAGCTTGGTCAGCCTCCCAGATTCTGGTGCCCTTGAGGCATATAGCACTATGGACAGCAACCAGGGAAGCACTTCCAGAAAGCGCTGTATGTCACTTCTAGCTGTCCATGGTAGTGCTACATGAACTAGTGCCCTGTAAACAGGTGCTGTTCATGTAGTGCTCTTCTAACCGGGTACCAGTGAAGCAGAGCACACAACAAATGTATAACAAACTCTGGTCAGAGTCAAAATGGCTGTCATATGTTAACCTGACATTATGAAGAATAAAAGGTGGACTGGGCCTAAAAACTTGTTTTATTTATGTTCAGTGGCCTGATGTATCCTATCAGACAGTTAGCCCCCTTAGGGACAGCAGTGCAAACTGTGTGGGAGAAGTAAGAACTGGAATGTTTATTTTCATTGCTGTCAGTAAAGGGGCCAACGGCATGCAGGGATGCTTTGGGCCAGTGAACATAAACAAACAAGCCTATAGGTCTAGTTCAGCTTTAGTTTTTTCTCATATCAGGCTAATATATAGCAGCCTCTTGACTCTGACCAGAGGTTGTTATTGAAGGCATTTAAAACAGAATTGTTTCCCCTGAGATCTTTTGCATTCAGTTTGGTTATAGCTAGTATGAAGTTGCCATGGGAGTGATTCCACCCCTTCCCTCAGCCTGGGCCTCAGTGGATAGAAACAAGTTCTGGTCAGAGCTCATATGACTGTGGAGAGCTTTTGGGATGCTTTTACCCATTATTTTTAAAGAATTTGCACAATACAGATCTGTGGAGAGACAGTTTCAATGTGTTCTTCCTTTTACACATTTTTATAATGTGCTTTCCTAGAATATGCCTGCTGTTTGCTATATATTTAGCCTGGATAGTTCATAGAAGAAATGGCATCTTATGTTTAGTGGGGATCTACATCTACACAATATTATGCAGCATTGTGTAAAATCAGAATGCACTAAAAACAATATTTTACATCTGGGGGAATATATTAATTGTCAGATTGATGCACAAGCAGAAAGATGCATTGCACAAAGAGGGTGAGCCGGTCAGTACTGATACAATATTCAAAGAGAATGCACCACTGATATGAAGTGTGCATATGGTGAAGCCCACCAGGATAAAGTGCAACACTGCAGAATTCTACAGTAGAGTTACTGCAGCAAACAATGAAGCTTCAAACAGAGTTAATCCCTTTGGTCATGCAGTAAACCTGTAACACTGCACTTCATCCTGGTGGGCTTCATTGTTCCTGTTGAAAATGTGACCCTGGATGGGAGTCACAGTGCAGGCAGCTGCCAAGTCAGGTGCATCCAGGGTGACCCTGACTGAATACCTTCCAGGGGGAATGAGTGGCACATACCAGTATGTGCCGCAGCCCCCATGGGCGATATTCAGCCCAGGAATGCAAATGAACTAACTGAGCATGCAGGGTGCAAAGGGGCCTTATGCATGCTCATTATCAGCCCATTTGTATGTTGGCATGGGGATGAATGTGCCAAAGCAGCTCTTGCACCCAAGCCCCGACCCCGATCACTCCCATGTGGGACAGGACCCGAAGTCTCTGGTGGTATAGTGGCACCCTCCACCCATTCCACAGGACCAGATCATACCAGAGTCCAAGCTCTAATGGTTTCATATTGTAGGGACCCCAATACCATCCCTAATTGCACCCGAATACACCTATAGTCAATGTCCATAGTGTAGTGTTCCCCTCTCTCCCTCAATCGTGCACAGACACCCCCCTTCCTGATCCCCCAGCCCATTCCATTGCAGTGACTGGCTTTGTAATAGTATCATACCACTCTATTAGTGGGTAGTGGAGCACTCACAGTAGGATGCTGGAATGTGTTATACATAGGCACAAGCTATGTGTGGGTGATAACACACAGTGGCCATACACCTCAGGCACTCGCATGTGGATCCATCATCCCAGTGTCATTGCACTACTCAGTGTGGGTGATGGTTGATGCTGTACCCACTCACACAGGTCCCAAAACAAGCATGTTATAGCTGACCTCCCATTCATTTGTACAATTGGGGAACTATGGATGAACTATTCATAGCCTCAAGCATACACTGCAAATGGCATTACAGGATACCGCACCCAATGACACCTGGGATACCTCAGTAGTCCAGAGGGTGGCATGTTACATAGAGGAACAGGAGACAGTGTGGACCTGCAGTGGTGTATGACACCAGAAAGATATAGCATTGTCAAGGCATGCATTGGAGGTATGTAAATTCCCTCTTCAGTTTGCCAGGGATGTACACATGGCTGCATACACTGGTAGATCTGCAGCTGCTATGGTGCCCCAAAGCATGGTACAGCCAGTTGGGTCATTCCAGAGTGCAGGTCCCCAGCCCGTGTTCAGTGCAGTCAATGGCTGGCCATGGCAGGTTGTGAAGGGCAGTGCCAGTCTTTGTAACAGTTTGGGTATGGGGGAGTGACAGTGTCTATGTACAGGGTTGGTGGATGGGAGTCCTCTAGACTATGAATATGGACCATGGTTTCCTCTGGTGTGATCGGGTCTGGGGGGGCCCTACACTATGGAGTTCTTCAGGGATGGAGTTGGCTAGATTGGGGATGGAAAGGGGGTACCTCTAGTCCACCAAGGCTGCCAGGCTGCTGTGCATCTGGGTGCACATCTTCAGCCTGCCTGTGGGTGGGTGGGTGTGTGGGGCAGGTTAGGTCAGCTATTCATGGCCTAACTGTGGGTCACAGTGCTCTAGACTGTGAGGGGCACATTCTGACTGAATATGCTGCAGCACAGCATATGCGTGGGACTGCCCCCTCGATCTGAAAGGCATACAATTTGTGTGTGCCCTGGCCCACTCCCTTGTGGCCAGCACATTCCGCATGTTTGAATATCATGCTGCTGCACATTGTTGGAATTGTGTGGCACATCGCCCCTTTTCCACTGGGATGCACTGCATATCTCCTTTGAATATGGGGACCCTGGACTACGTACTCTGAATAAATACATTATAAAAATGCTAAAATCATGACCCCACTGAAAACAAAACAATGCAACTAATCTGGGACAGCCTGAGTAAATACAGTGCAAGAATGTATAAATGAACATCCCTGTGACAATGAGACATAGCATCTCCCCTGCCCTATCCATGATACAAAATATAGGATAAGAAACATTCAGTGCTTTCAGATCCAAATAACTTTTACCCTTGTATGAAGCCCTCATTTTCCCAGTGTTTTCCTCACAGTGGCAGAATCAAATCCCTGTATAAATCCCTGGAGATTTTTCTATAAGCCACTGGTTCCTTATTTATAAATTTGTTCTTTATTTATTATATCAGCAAACTATTTATTAGGAAAAGAGCTCTGATTTGCTGCTCAGTATTAATATTATATGTCAAGATGGCATTGTAATGATTTAGATTTATATGCTATGCATAAGGCATAATGGGGGACTTTATGAAATAACAAATATCAGGCTCATTATTTCATGAACTATACTCAAAATCAGTAATCACAAGTCAGACAATCTTTCAAAAGATACTAGTTATGCCTGTAAACAAATTTATTTCAAATAAATTAGAGACATTTCTAGTATATGTGTGTGTGTGTGTATATACAGTATATATATATAGATATATATACACACACACATATACACACACAAATGCTATTTTTGCATCTTATAGTTATTAGTTTTCAGACAAATTCTCACTGACTTTTTTCTGTCCACCTGATGGAATCTTGAATGAGTTAAGTAAATGTTATTATTTTCTTCAATGCCCTGATCCAGCTACTCAGTAAATGCACACTCAGTACATCATATTATAAAATGACAAAAAACAGTTTCCTGTTTGCAGTTGTTTGATTAGGAATTTTATAAATGGTATAAGTTCTTTTTGTTACATATATGTTGGTCCAATAAAAGGTATCAAACCATTTGCTTCTGTATCACTTATGGTTTTTCAGCAGTTAATTCATTAGATGAGGTCTCACTTTGCCAGAAGTTTGGGCTGTTTCTCCATCCCCTACTCCTAACACACACACATATGCGCACACACATACATACATGCATACACACACACACACACACACACACACACACACACACACACACACACTATAAGCGATCTCAGTAGCTCTTATCAGTTAGGTTTGGAAAGCAGACCGCAGCCCTTTCCGTCAAAAAGAAATTTATATATTTAGGCTGGATAGTTCACTGAAGACCTGACATTTTATCAGATAGGTCATGAAAGGTTAAAAAACAGTGTAAATCTTTACAAACTTTTCTGGAAAAGGGTAACATTTATGAGGTATGAATCTTTCTTGAAAGATATTCTTCCCCAACTGAAGTGAATAGCTAAAAATGTTTAAATGCTAGGCATTTAAATGTGCAAACTGTTCCATTTCAAAGGGGGGTAAACAAATCTCCAGTTTAGTAAGCAATCAATATTTAACAAGTTGTTTCAGTTTCCTAATGGCCATCCGATAAGCAGCTTTGAGTTATGTCTCCAACATTCTAAACAGAACGATGGGATTATTTTATTTTAGTTGTCATAGTGATTTGTAGATGTGGAAGGATACATTGAAAAGTCCAAAAAATGTGTTCCATGAAACTCCATTTTCAACCTACAGATAGCAAAATGGCTGTAGTCTCTGCCCACAGCCACAAAAAGGTGAGTTGTGGTGGCTGACAACTTAACTACCTAGCATAATAATAAGTAAGGGGATCACTTACCTGCTCCACAAAGAGCCTTGCATGAGGGTCTCGGGTTGACATCCAGTAGTACCTGTAAAATTAGAATAGTGATAGAATCACAAAGGATGCATAATTATTTGGGGAGATAGCATGACAGATAGGTATGGTTAAATGTAAACACAGTACTTATCTGATAGGCAGGAAATTGGCATCCTAGCAGACCTGTAGAAATAAAGAAAAAAATGGATAAGTATGGGGAAAAAGTAGTAGCCAGAGTAGAGAAGAAGTATAAGAGATCAAGGACGAGCACAACAATTAGGTAAAAGGTATTTTATGGAAAAGGCACAGTTTAATGTGAAAGTGCGATATAAAAATGAAAACAGAGAACTAGAAACTAAGAACAGAAATAAGGAGATAGAGAAAGAGTCTGAGACTGAGGCAAAGAAATAAATAAGTAAAGTCGGGGAGGTGCAGGTTTCCATTTCAGTACCCTGTAATTGAATTTAATATAGTCCTTGTGGTTCGGTGTGGTCCTAACTTGCTATTTATCTTATGTCCACTTTAGTATAATGGAAACCAATGGATTCTTGTTCACTGGGACAATATGCTGCTGTCACTTTTGACCCCATCTGCTCCTTCATAGGCTCTACTGACACTGGCACTGGCTTGCATATGATATTAAATTGCTGGTGGAAGCAGTTTGATAGGGCACCTTCCAGAAATGGAAGGGGGCTGTTTGGAAATAGCAGTCTGTATGTCCTGCATCTTATCTAGAGTGTGTATGTGTGTGTGTGTGTTGGGCGTGGAGAAGCCAAAGATACAAAAGAGGTGCTGTTGGGGAGGGGCTGTGCTGCCACTGCTGAAGGAAAACTACAGAGCAGTGGGTGCTGGTCCCCTACTTACCTCAATCTTGAAATCTGGCGACTGGAAGGTGGTCCTGAAGAGGAAGCAGAAGAAAGCAATGGCAGAGACCTGCCAGAAAGAACTGATCTGTGCTACAGACATACAGCAGCTGATACAGGTGGGATCAAGTGGCACAGAGCAGCTTGTCTGAGACCCGACAATGTCCAGTGACCATTGTGACAATTATAAATATTAAAAAGCTCTATCTGCTTTACAACAGAGTATGTTCTGTTCTGTATTTCTTATGTGTCAAGCTATGCTTAATAAACAAAAACTCTAAGAACAGCTGAAGGAAAATCTGCAGAGCAAGAATGGCCTGTTGTACATTTCTATAAATTAGCCGTATTAAAATTGTCTCCTGACAGTGATGGATAATGACATTCGCCCCACTCCGGTGCCATGTCTACAACTTTGTTTGTGTCCAGTTTAGTTCCTGCCATAGAAGGCCACCAGGTCCTCCATGGTTCTATTTTTGGAACGTGGTATTGTTTGGGGTGGGGAAGAAATCAAGTGCCACAGATCGGCTCACTTTAATAACCAACGTTCAGAGTGGAAGACAGAGAGTGACAGAGGGTGGGGATCTGAACATTGACCACAGGGCCTGTGACCAGAGAACAGTGAGGTATACAAATAAAGTGACAGAAAAGGGAGGGGGTTGGGGACAGGCTGATTACAGGATAGGGAAAAACACACAGAGATGTGCAGGAGCATGCGATCATGAATCACAGGGAGGTTATGAGGGGGAGAGAGACATGGAGAGGGGGAGGAATCCAGTTCAATCACAGCACCCGTAACTTTTACTTTAAAAAATCTTTCATTTTGAACTAAACAGCAGAGGATATAATGCTAGCGAAGGAGAAAAAACGTAGTTCATTTCTCCTTAGCAGCCATGAAGGTTGCAGTTTCCTAAGTGGTGAAACTGAACACAACAAAATGATTATTCATTTTAAATGAGGTACAGTGTGAATACAGTGAAAATACCATGACAGTGAATAGTTCATGTTTTACAGCATAGAGTTTTACAGTATAGAAAATCAAATGAGAGTGCCTAATGTGGTCAGGTTTTAAAAATAGGCATTTGGAAAAGTACAGCAAAGAGTTCCATACAATAAGGCATATGTAGTACAGATATAGTCTAAAAAAAGACTATGCTGGGGACTTCCATTAACATCAGGAGGTGAGTGACTACCTGAGCTTATTGCTCTTCTATCATGGTGAACAGTCATATACAATCCTGCTGTTTAAAATGAACTCCCTGGCTAGAATCAGTAAAAACACTCAAGCAATCCACACCAAGCCAAAAGTTAAAGGACCTCCTGATTGTGGAGAAAAAATTATCATGGCAGATCCAGGCCCAAGATCATGAATCTGGGTCGTCATAAGACCAGGAGGGCAGGCAGGCCAAGGAGACAGACAGACATGAAAACAGTCTAATTACTGCAATTAAACAGACTGCATGGCAGTAAATAGAAATGAAAAGACTCTGGCAACTCACAGAAAGGACTATGGTAAAATAAAAAAATGCACCTCTCAAGTAGAAACCAGTCAGGGAGCTCTTGATAGCGACTGAGGGGCAGCAGTGGCACATTTTATACTTACTGGCCAGGCAGCAAGAATGCAGAGTCCAAATCCACAAGCTTAAGGGGACAGGCAGAAGGAATATCATAAAATCTTTGATGTTCCTGATGTGGAACAAAATAAGGCCAGTATAACTGTATTCATTCACCCCCCACCCCCGGCATTTTATAGCACCCAGCAGACATTGTTATAGAAATGAATAAAGCCTACAGGGCTCTGGGACCAAAACCATCAGTCTTGAATGCAAAGCACCACTCAAAACAGACCCACTTCCTCTCTTATCTAAGCAAGGAGGGCCTGCTGCGAACTGTGTGGCGTCAAAAAGACCTAAAGCATGCAGAGAAAAAAAAAATCTCTGGACCATGATTTTACAGCCACAGTGCAGGAAAAGTGGAGATGAATGTGGGTAGTGGTGAACCAATTGAGAGACCAGCAGATCAAGACTCAGATGACTCTTCTAGTCAGACTAAAAGATGAAACCGAAATTGAATGTAAGAAAAGTGATAACTTACTTAAAACCGGCTCATTCTTAAAGAAGAAGAGGATCCATATCCCCTTCCCTGGAAAAGAACCATTGTAGCAACCACTGCTGCAGACAAGGACAGCAAGGAGTTCCAGGAGTTCCTCCGGGAGTAATGGGCTGAGAGGAAAGCTAGATGCTTGGTGTGTATAATGGACAATGGGACCAAATGTATAATTTATGATTCAGAAATGGTGATTACCATGGTACTGGATAACATCCACTGTGATCGTGTAGAAAGCAACAAGGACCAACTGATTGAAAAATATCTGGATGAGAGGCAATACTGAACAGAGACATGCCCACTGGAGTTGAATCACAAATTTAGTGCGGCCATTCTGAGAAATGCAATAAGGGGTACAGAGGAAGTGTACTGATTCATGCAGTACTCTATGTGATTCAACTCCACTGGATAGAAATGCAGAGCAAATAAAATGGTGTGTGGTTGGTATCTGGCCACAGCCACACCCTCAGATGACAAGAGAGCTGATTGAGCCTTATTACTTGCTAGAGGAGCACACAGTAGGCACTATAAGATTGCCTCATGTTGTATAATTCTTTTACATTTCTTTACTTCACAATGTAGTGCGGCCAGTCTTAGAAAAGCGAGGAGGGTTTGAGAGAAAGCCACACCCCCAGAGCCCTTTTAAGCACTACATCAGCAATACGTCAGCATAGCTCTGATGCTAGGCAACCGTAAAAAGGATGAGTTGCATATGCCAAATCCTGCAACTACTCACCCCCAGCTTTCTGCTGCAGATTTATTTATTTAGTTGTTTTTTTTTTTACCTGGTAAGTGCACTAGACAAATTCTGCCTATTTTCAGGCACAACCTGGTGTGTTGGGGGGCGGGATACAGATGAATGCCAACTGACCTTGAACCAGATTAAGCTGTTGGTGGTACTTTAAGTGAAACAGGGGAAATCTGGCCAGGGCACCAGGGGAATTCCCCTACTCTTGTGGTAGGGGGTACTGTTGCTGCCAGTGATGGCAGCAGTCACTGAGAACCTGGAGAAGGAGATGGACCTGGAGGAGACAGAAGGGATTGTTCCACCTCCTGCTTCTTTAAGGCCTGGAACGCAGCAGGTGGGAGACCTGCATTTGGGAGCCACTGATGGAAATATTGCTCTGCAGAAGTCTACACAAGAAGAGGAGGATGAATAATTTTTGAGACTGGAATACCAAAGAAGGCCATTGCTTGAAGTAATAGCACAACAGGAGACTTTGCTGGCAAAACGCAATGTACCTGAGGTTTTACAACAGCCAGCAGAATGACACCGCAGATTAAATTGGGTGGAGGAAACAATTTCTGAGGACGAGCAGTTAACATGCCAAACAGAACCAGCAGCTATGGAACAAATATTTCCTTGCATCAGCCCAGATGCTTCTACTGCAGTGAACATTGACGAGCAGAGTTTTCCAATGACAGGTGCTGACATTCAGCTGATTCCCACTGCTGACATGGCAGCATCAAAGGATTTGGCTGCTGCGCCAGCTTGCAATGCCCCATGCTCAGATTTTGACTCGAGGACTGCACCACAGGCCCCTTACCCACCAGCAACCACAGACAGCTCTGAAACATGGTCAGTAAATACAGCGCTACATGCCGCTGGCTGGGAGAAAATGGCAGATAGCAAGCAGTGGGTTTCAGGTATGGCTCCGATTAAAATGCCTCTAACAGACCAACAAAAATCAACAGATTTAACTAAGACTTTGTTCCCATTACACCTGACACAGGAGTTAGCTCTGGTAACACAGCCTGCACTAAGTTTGCCTGCACCAAATACTCCTGTTGCTCCCCTTAATCAGAAACCAGAGACTGCCTGTAAATCTTTTGCATCATTATTTCATTTGCCTGTGGCCCCAGCCAAATGCCATAATGTGGTATGGCTGCTACATAAAGGGAGATTGGACAGTGTACCCAACAGGGTATATATTGGGAAAACATTACTGAAAAATTCTTTAAGGTTTTTTGCTGCTGAGATTTATGCTGTCATACATGTTTTGGGAGAGCATACCTATGACAGTTTTAAAACATCTAGCAGCTTGGAGAGGTTTTGGAGGAAATATAACGAACTCAGGAACACTCCACTATGGGCCCCTTTTGAAGCCATACACCTCACTAAACCTGCAATTAAGCACATAACAGTACTTTTTTGAAATGAGGGAGTGAGCGCCATGGATTTGGCTTACTGGATAAAGCAAAGGTGTACAATATTGAAAGGACCAACAGTGATTTTTGACAGTAAACAGTATTGGACTGGTGCCTGGGGATATAAAGTAGTGCTTAAAGCAAATGGAGAAGGGAGTGATAGAGGGGTATTATTCTATGCAGGCCAACCAGAGGCCTGCTACAAATGTGGGTCTGAGGGCCACATAAGTAGTGTGTGTGTGTAACAAAGTGAGATGTTCTCTATATAATGAGCTAGGCCATGTTCGTGCACAATGTTTGAATGAGTTAGTCTGTAGTCTGTGTGACGAAATAGGGCATTCATATCAAAATACAAAGAACCTCTGTGCAAAAGCACTGAGGCAATAGTTACCCCAAAGGTCACTGGCCGGGAAGCCAAGTTTCAAAGAAATACAAAATCACACATGCCCCCATAATGCAAAGCATCATGGGCTACATATGCAAATCACCACAGAATATTATGCTGGTTCAACTTTAAGCAGAAATTCATGGTGCTGAAAGGCCTCTCACACAGTTTGCAAAGGGTGCTAACAGAAGACACAAACACATGTTTCGTCCTACCAGGACTCATCAGTATGCCTCATCTGTTTGACACCCCAGTGGAATGAACCAGCTACCCTAAGATGGTCTATCTGGGTTATGTTGTGGTGAACCCAATTAAAAAAAAAACAAGTTAAAATACAAAGAACCTCTGTGTGCAAGCACTGAGGCAATGGTTACCCGAAAGGGCATTATGGGGGCATGTGTGATTTTGTATTTCTTTGAAACTTGGCTTCTTGGCCAATGCCCTTTGGGGAAACCATTGCCTCAGTGCTTGCACACAGAGGTTCTTTGTATTTTAAATTGTTTTTTGTTTTAATTGGGTTTCTACTTTCAATGGGCCCTATGCACAAATGGGGGGGCAATATGCGTTGGAGGCATGTTACCTGCCCTTGGAGTTCCACATCTGTGTACAGGTGCACACTGGCCGGTATTCACTACCGACCACCACCTGTCCTTGGCCCCACCCTCGGCACGCAGACACACAGAGGACATTTCTGCAGATCAGTTTCACATCCAATGGGATGCCAGGACCCAGTCTTCTAATGGATCTTTTGCACCAGCGGGGCACAAAAAACAACAGAGGGTGCAATGTGTGACATCCAGCTTGGGTCAGGTGGGTGTGCGGTTGGCCACCTCTATCCCTCTTTTCGATCCATGGGCTGGGGCAGCATGTGGGGAGTCTACAGTGCCTCCACCTCAATGCTGCTACTGGTGGCAGCATCCTGGGAGGGGCACATATCCCTTATGGCTGGGTGTTACCCAATGTAAGGTGCGCCCCCTGCACCCAGCACTCTGCACCTTTGTGTATGGTGTAGAGTGTGAGCATGTCCCCATCATGCCCCCCACTTGCTCCTGGTGCATTGCTGACTGCACAGCCAGGGGATTGGGTACCTAGGGGCTGCACACCCTGATTGATGCATTCAGAGCAGGGGGACTCAATGGGTGTGGAGTGGCTATAAGCCACAGATATGTGGCACATAGCCACTCCACACAATAGTACATAGTGCCAATATGATGTTGCCAGGTGAGATACAAGACCAACCATACCACAAGGTATTTATTGGCAGGGACCTGGGGCAACTCTACCTCATGCATCATTACAGTTGCCAGCTGATCCTCCCCTGCAGTTGTCCTCCTGTTTGACTTAAATAATATCACCTCAGATTTTGTTTGCATTCAAAATGAAATCATTTTGGCCCAGAAAGTCTTATAGCCCGTTAAAGGCCAGCTGGAGGTTCACCTGTATCTGATGAATAGGATGACCGTTACTGTACAGAACCATATCATCAGCACAAATGTGTACCTCCACCTCTGGAAGCCATTGCTCCACATCATTCATATGTAGGGAAAATAGCAGGGGGCCTAATACGGATCCCCATGGAAGTCCTCTACTAACCTGCTTCCAATCGGATCTCGAGTCCCATACTTCTATTGACTGCCTATGTCCTGTTAAACAGCTCTTTAAATAAGTCAATGGCAACCCCTTAATGCCCATATCATAGAGTTTTGTTATCATGATGACATGATTTATGGTGCTGAAAGCTCTGGAAAGGTTTACAAAGATGACTCAAGCATACATACCGTTCTCTATTGCCGTTGGGGAAATTCCCTCTAGCTGAATGGTTAGAGCTGCTGCCTTTGGGACTAAGGTTCTCAGGTTTGATTCTCAGCAAGGGATGGAGTTGAAATTGCCCAGCAGGTGTGATGTAGAGCTGTGCAGAATAGGTATTCTGCTTCCGAAATGCTTAGTGGATGCAGTGGGGGTGAAAACAGTGGAGGGATTCAAAAATGCCTGGGACAGGCACAATGAACCATAGGGCTGATAAGGGGGTTTGGGGGGGGATTGTACCATAGATCAAGTAGTGTCTGCAGGAAAAAATGAAGGTTATTCAAATTGGGCAGACTGGATGGCCCCAGTGACCTTTGTCTGCCGTCACATTCTATGTTTCTATATTTATATATGTACAATATTTATACCTTTAATAGTTGTCATAGTGGTATTATAATGTTTCCTGAATCCTGACTGACTACTGCTCAGTATATGATTAAACTGAAGGTAACCATTTAGTTGTTTTATCACCAATCTCCACAGGATCTTCACCACCACCGGCAAAAAGTAAATGGACCCGTAGTTGCTCGAGATGTTACTTTTGCCTGCTTCATATAGAGGTAAGAGCTGTTTTTCTTGAGGTACAGGGCCTAAAATATCGGATGACAGTAGCCTGCCAGAAAACTATATCTTTTAATCTGACAAGATACTGCAGAACACAAATCTGAGAGCTATGGAAAATAATAACTTGAAAAGCTGGCAGTCACGGCTGAAATTGATCCAGTGTTGTAAAGCAGAAAGGATCCCACTAACTGAACCACTCAGTCCCCTCCAACAAAACTCATTACACAGTTTAGGGCTTTGTAGAATTTGAAACATTAGCTAACCAAACTGCTCTCACAAAAGATGTGCTTGAAACTGAAAAAAAAAAAATAAAAAGATTTACTGAAGACAACTTCCAGCATGTGGTTCAGAGATGCAACCATTTAGGAATCATCTTAACACTGTAGGTTGAATTTCAGAGTGATGAAACTGCTCAGCCATGCTACTCCTGATTTGACAGTAATATAGTTATTTCATGTTTCCAACACATTATCAGTCTTTAAATGCTGCGTGAAATAAAACTTAAGGGAAATGTATACACCGGAATCCAGTTAAAAGCATAAAGGAGAAAATGTGTTATTGTAAGAAGATGATTCTTTTCTCGGTTCTCGGAGATTCACTGAAATCAAAGCATTGTCAAGATACTGGTGCCCCTGGATGCAGCCAACTGGTCTAGTATTTAATATAGCTGAAAACCATTAGATCCCACCATTCCATAACAATGAATTTTATTCATTAAACATATCAAATCCCCTTTCCGCTGCAAGATGAGGATGGGGCATGAAGAACACAAGGCTGGCATAAGGAGCAAAGGGGTCATGGCAGTGATGGGAGGGTGCTGAGGTGGCACCCTGCAGGGGTGCCCTTGAGATGCGTAGGCAGCCAATCAGCCCAGGTATGTAAAGTTGGCAAGCCCGGACCACAACCTGGCCACAGTGCACACAGCCTTCACACAAGCCCCAGAGGTGCCACTTATCACAACAACATAGGCGGGCAGCAACTTGCCTTCATGAGGGACATTGAGTACCATGACACTGTTGTGGTGCCCAGGGACCATTCCCATCCACCACCAGCAGCACCTCACACCCTGCACCCTGCAGCCACTGCTGTTTGGCTACAGTGTTCTGGTAAGTAGCACATCTGTGCAGATGCCAGAGCTGTGTGCAGCTGTGGCCAGGTCATGGTCCCAGCTTGCAAACCTTATGTACCCGGCCAATTAGATGCCTACATGTCTCCAGGGCACACCGAAGGTGTCACCTAAGCACCCTCCCCTTGTCACTGTGTCCCATCTCTCCTTATGCCACTCCCCATGCTCCTTATGCCCTTGGCAATGTCTTGTAGCCCCCCATCACCACTCTGCTTGGCAGTGGTGCAAGAGCCCTTAGACCACTTCCTGGCTGGTCTAATGAGAGACCCATGTTGTGGCCATGGTGGGGCTTCTAGAATCCCCGATAAGAGAATGGTACAGCCCTGCCATAGTGCAACCACCCTTGTGAACTTGCACATGGGCATTTTTGCTGTAAGGGTGATGCAGAGGGGCTGTGCTGCACTGTATCCTGATGTCATCGCAGCTAGCATTTGACAATTGGGAGTGCCACAAACTATGATACAAGATGCCATTTACATCATACACCTTTGGCACAGGCACCTTGCGTCATAGTTTCCCATTTGAAAATCAAGCCCTGTGATTCAGTATTTCTGGATGTAAGGAAGATAATTGTAGAGATAATGGTTATGCCCTTTAAAGAGCATGGGGATATTATATATGGGAGTGGGAGCTAGTATTAGTCAAGTAAGCATACTGGATGTTTTAAAAAATTGTTTGGCATGTTTTACATTAGGAGCACCTCATACTACCCACCATTGTGAAATGCTTAACTCACCAAAAATGGCTTCCTTGTCTTTTAAGACATCTGGTGTCTGTGAGGAACTTTTGTGTGGCCAGACATGCATCAAAAAGCTTTACCATGAAGTATCCATCATGCTTTCTATTAAGGGGAGCCATCATTTACCCTCCATGGTCCCATATGTTGGAATACTGTGGACTGCCCATTACATTACATTTTTTTTAACCTGGCACACTACCAGCAACTAAACATTTAAAAGAACACTTTGTGACAAATGACACTCAATGCCAGTATTGTTAAATGTTTTTTAACCATTACATATGGAGAAGTGATATAGGGTTGTAGTAAATGGTATTGACTCTAATGAGGGAGAGTGACCAGTAGGGTGCTGCAGGGCTCAGTACTGAGACTGATGCTCTACAATGTTTTCATAAGAGACATTGCAGAAGGGCTGGAGAGTATGGTATACCAAAATCTGTAATTGCGTGGATACTCAGGAGGGGGTAGATAGAATGAGCAGGGACCTTAGAAAACTTGACGAGTGATCAAGGAAATGCCTGCTAGGGCTGAATGCCTAAAAAATGCAAAACCATGCTCTTTGGGCATAGAATTTTAGGAGCCGAGTATAAAATGGGGGGAGGTGCTAACAGTCACTGAGCAGGAAAGAGAACTTGGGGTTATGATATTTGATGACCTGACAAGGCAATAGGTCAGTGCAGAGGGATGCTGAGGTGCCTAGGGAGAGGTATTACCACAACCTCCCTCCTCCTGCTGGAGGTGGTGTTATCACAGTATAGGTTACTAGTGAGACATCACCTGAAGAACTGTATCCAGTTCTGGAGACTTCATCTCAGAAAGAACATAGACAGGGTGGAGGTAGTCCAGAGGAGGGCAACTAAAATTGTGCATGGATTGCATGAGAAGCCCTATGAGGAGAAACTGAGGGATCTCAACATGTACACACAGAGGAGAGGAGTGAGAGGGGAGACATGACAGAGACCTACCACTACCTCTTGGGGCGAACAGGGTACAGGAGAGGAGTCTATTTCTAATGAGGGGGTGCACTAGGACAAGAGGGCATTCTATAAAACTGGAGCCAGGGAAGTTTAAGAGAGATGTGAGGAAGTACTACTACAATGAGAGATGAACGTCTGGAGCAGTCTGCCAGCAGAGGTGGTGGGGTAAAAACAGTGGGGGGGGGCATGCAGGGGTAGGTATACATGAATACTGGAAAATAAGCAGGAAGGGGGGTCACCAGAACTGAGGAAGGGTCTGTGGAGATGGAATAGGCAGAGAACATCTAAGCAAATTGCACGGGTTAATCATTCCTTTCCTGCTGACAAATTTTCTGTCTCTACGTAGTTGAAATTGTTATTGTCAATATAAGATTGTAACATTGTAACAGATGTTTTATGTTTACTGTTTATTATTATGTTTATATTCATTGTTTTAAGTTATGTAGGACATAACAGGAAATGAGCCTAGACTCATTGATTAATATCCTAATAAATATAAACTTGAACTTATCCTCCATTTCTCTAAACTATATAAAGTAGCTACATCTCATCCAATTTTTCTTTACAGCTTTTTCTAGTCTTCTTTACCTGCCTTTACACCTTTTATGTGTCCTCTCCAGTCATTTTATGTCTTTTGGTAGTTTGGGGTCAGACTTAACAGTACTATACAAAATATGGTATAACCAGGGTTCTCTAGACTGGCATCAGGACCCGTGATTTACTAATATTTTTCATTATGCACTTCATAGTTTGATCGCCCTTTGAACATGCTGTGAATTGGTCGACATAGGCTTTTCTCATTTGGTTTGATGAACATTTAGGAGGCAGTGTTGTCTAGTGGTTTGGAGCCAGGAAATCACAAAATCATATCCAGCAAGAGCTACATACTCAGTGTGTGACCCTAAGCAAGTCACTTAACCTCCCAGGGCTCTGGTTCCCCCAACTGTGGAAATGGGTAGAAGAAGAGATCCACTGAAAATGAGATGTTGCATCTCACCTAGGCTACCCTGAGTAAATAAGCTGTAAAAAATAATTCAAGTGGAAATGAAATGCGGCTGCATGAGAGTTGTCATCCCTCCGGTCATCCTCCACAGTGTTCGGGAATCCCAAGCTGGATATTCCCATACCTAGAGTGATAAACCTGGAACAGAGGCTTTCAATTAGAAGCCTGCTGCCTGGCCACACTCTGCCTTACACCAGCCATCCATTTCTACTTAATTCCTACAGGCATGCATAGGGGTGGAAAACTTCAGAAGTACTGGGATCTGCAAACAGGGGATGAAGGTAAATACATATTAAGGCTCTACTGTGTCAGGGCCCTGTAGTGTGGAACATGATTGCATTGTGCAGGACTATTTTTATATATTTTAAATCAAACAGATCAGATAGTAATTTGGATGGGTGCTACTGTTTTGGTTCTTGCAGATTGTTGTGCACTACATTTATTTTAAACCCATCTTTAAAAATACTTGAATCATTTATTTATTTATTAATTGATAACTTTACAAATTACCTTTGAGCACAGGTGCTCATTTACAGAGGTTTCATGTCAAACACTTACTCACAATAACATTACAAGTACAATGAGCAGTTCCACAGGAAATGCATTTGAGTCAGGCTTAAAGCATTTTAGGCTTAACAATTACATACATTTTTGATTAATTGTTTGTTGCTATATTGGTTCTTGAACAAAAAGATTAACAAAGTGAGTGATTTCATACCTTTTTTTTTTGACCAACCATAGATTTAAGGAATCAATCTTCCGAACTACACAGAACTCTTCATCAGAAAATGGCAAGCTATACAAAGAACCCAGTTAAAGTACACAGTGTTGAATGGTTAAATAAAAAATATTTACACATGGATGTGACAGTTCTGTTGATACAGAAGAAGGATAATTGGATATATTCAGAGACAAAAAAAACAGTCTTGAAATTCTAGTTGGGTATTATTCCTATCCTCCCTATGGATGGAATTTGTCAACAAATGGCCTATGAATTCTCAATAGCTTAATTACCTCACTAAAACTGGACAGACTGCATATGTGTGTGTGTGTGTGTGTAGGTGTGTGTGTGTGTGTGTGTGTGTGTGTGTGTGTGTGTGAGCTCAGGAGCACTTGTGTATAAATCAAAAAGTATGGAATCAGCAGACACAGCCTATGATCAAACATATAAATAGAACCATGTTAATGTTTAAAGTCACACCAAAAAAGACACACCAAAAATATTATAGGGCTGCAGTCGTAGCCCTATATTTCAGGTTGTATGGACACTTCAATGTTAAAACCCCAAATGTGCACTTTACTAACTTGGCAGCTGCTGAATAGATTTGTATAAAATTTTACATATGTGGTTTGGAGGGGTAGATCTCATGAAATACCAAGTTTTGTTCTAATCAGATGTACGGGTTCCAAGATACAAATAGAGGAGAAAGTGAGTTTATTTGGATTTTTCCCATTGGTGTGAATGGGATCTCTGTCAATTTGGCTAAAGCTCAGACAGTTCACAATTTTGGTCTGCAATTTTCAGGGCAGAAAGGGACTGGCACACAGATGTTCCTTTTGCTTGTTTGGTGAAAAAATATAAATCCATTCAAAAGTTATTTAATTTTGAAATTTTGAGTAATTGGTTGTGAGAATGCTCTGTAAGCACTAAAAAACAGCTGTATGGAACAAAAAAAAAGAATTATTTTTTCATATGGACCCCATCCTTTTCATGATAGATATATCCTTTCTCGTTTGTCTGCCATCTTGTTCTCTGCTTTCATGCTGCCTGACCCTCATATTATGTTGTTTAAAATGTCAACTGGGCTAGTGCCAAGACTTTTTGGAACTGTGGCCAGAAATTATTTTGGTAAATAAGGGCTGTGACACAGAAGTGCTTTTTGGTACTTTGGTGAAAAAATATATGCGCATTCCAGATCATATATACATGTATATGTGTATATATATATATATATATATATATATATATATATATATATATAATACAAAATCACACATTCCCACACAATGCAAAGTATCATGGGCTGCATATGCAAATCACTACAGCATGTTATGCAGGTTCAATTTTAAGCAGAATTGCATGGTGCCAAAAGGCCTCTCACACAGTCTGCAAAGGGTGCCAACAGATGACATAGACACATGTTTCGTCCCACCAGGACTCATCAGTATGCCTTGTCTGTTTGACACCCCAGTGGAATGAACCAGCTACCCTAAGACGGTCTGTCTGGGTTATGTTGTGGTGAACCCATTAAAATAGAAAACTATTTAAAAAACCAAGAACCTCTGTGCACAAACACTGAGGCAAGGGTTACCCCAAAGGGCATTTGGCAGGGAAGCCAAGTTTCAAGAAAATACAAAATCACACATGCCCACACAATGCAAAGCATCATGGGATGCATATGGAAATCACCACAGAATGTTATGCTGGTTCAACTTTAAGCAGAATTGCATGGTGCCGAAAGGCCTCTCACACAGTCTGCAAAGGGTGCCAACAGATGACATAGACACATGTTTCATCCCACCAGGACTCATCAGTATGCCTCGTCTGTTTGACACCCCAGTGGAATGAACCAGCTACCCTAAGACGGTCTGTCTGGGTTATGTTGTGGTGAACCCATTAAAATAAAAAACTATTTAAAAGACAAAGAACCTCTGTGCGCAAACACTGAGGCAAGGGTTACCCCAAAGGGCATTTGGCTGGGAAGCCAAGTTTCAAGAAAATACAAAATCACACATGCCCACACAATGCAAAGCATCATTGGCTTCCCAGCTAAATGCCCTTTGGGGTAACCCTTGCCTCAGTGTTTGCACAGACTACCAGGTATAATATCAACTCATTATTTCTTTCATTATGCTGGGGGGCTGCTAGACTACCAGGGATATAAACATTGGCATATTATAATACAATACAGCTCGGGGGGCCACTAGACTATCAGGGATCTGAAAAAAAACAGAGGGTGGGGGCATTAGACTACCAGGGCACTACTTCATTGATATATTTTATTGGGGGGGCCACTAGACTACCAGGGATGTAAATAATTTATTGGGGGGGCACTAGACTACCAAGGATCATTATAACATTATTTTGGGCATGCAGATGGGGCACAACAAAGCCCCCCTGAGTAAAACCCACCTTTCTTTCACAGTCTAGGGCATCCCTGGGCTGAAAAAATAAATGTTTAAATCTGGCGATCTTGTCCCTCACTCGCAATGCATGATTGCCATCAAAGATTCTCGCTATCAAAGAATTTCTCGGCTCACAATCAAAGATCATTAGCGAGCTGCAAACTAAGAATTTAAGAGCTAAAAACTCTATTTTTGGACTGATTTAGATGGAACCAAAGCCATGGCTCGATAGATAAGGGTCCCTTGAGTAAAACCCACCAAAGTTTTACTTCAGAAGTGACCCCGGAGCTGAGATATTTGTGTTTGTGCAATCAGAAGAATGAAAACAAGATGGCAGACCTCATGGTCAAAGAATTTTTTAAATTCCTTGGTATCAAAGATTCTTGAACCAAGAAGCTGCAAATTCTTTAACCGCCAGGTGGGACGAGATGGCCAGAACCCTCATTCTTTGATTGCAAGATTTACATATACATTTTCCCATTGACTTATAATGGGAAGTTAAAAGTGCCCTAACTTTTGAATGCCTTAATATTTTTTCACCAAACAAAAAGCGGCATGTTCAACCACCAATGCTCTTTCAAATGAGCTATCTCACAGAGCAGCATGCCACACAACGGCCGTGCAGGACCACATTAAGAATGCCAAAATGTGCCTCCAAAAATGGATAATTTTGCATTTTTCAGTGCTTTAATACACAAAAACCGGCACTCCGACAGAAATGCAATTTGGCAGATCAAGAGATCTAGTGTGCCCCAACATGTGCACCAACTTTCAGGCAAATCTATTGAATGGATCCAAAGTCATTAGTGTCCAAACTTTTGACTTTAGCATGTAACTGGCCACTCAACCCTAATTATAGTGGCACGACTGTGCCACTATAAAATATATATATATATTGTATGCAAAAAACTTAATTCATCATTTAGGGTTAAAGAACAAAAAGTCAGGAAATGAAAAATCTTTAGGGTTGCCTCTCCCCCCAGGACCTGCCAATCATCCCAAGATTGACAAACGATTGGGTGTGTTATTTGGGTCTTGAGCCCTAAATGACACCCCATTCCATGTGTAATCATATTGACAAGGGATAGCAAAAAGGAATGGGGTGACAATTAGGCCTCATGACCCCAATGACACATCCCGTCTTTTGTCAATCTTGAGATGATTGGCGGGTCTGGAAGGGAGGGGCAATCCTAAAGATTTTTCATTTCGTGACATTTTGTGCTTTAACCCTAAATGATGCATTAACACAGTTTTTTGCATAGAATTTCCTTACTTTTTGAGAATGAATAGAAAAGTAATAACTTGAGCAAGTTGGTGGGAGCGCAGGCCCTTTGGGCTCTGCGCTTCCACCAACTTGTAAACGTGTGTGTACCATCAGCACCCTCCAAATTTCAATGTAAAACACCAAACCGTGTCCGAGATATAACATGTAAAAGTTTGAGATTTTCATTCATCAGAGATGCAGAATTCCACACCTGTTAACATTTTACAGGCAAAACGACTGAAAACTACATCCACAACACTAAGACTAGGTATCCTATTAATTTCAAGCCACCAGCACAATGCAAAACACTGTCCGCAACATGTAAATTGTGTCATGCAATATCTCCACAAAACAAAAATTTCTCCAACACATAAACACAGTAATTCACATCTACAGGACATGTTGAGAACACCATCCAAATTTCAAGTAAAAAGACCATACTGGTTCTGCGATATTTAAAGGGGACAGGAAAGTAGCTGTTGGCTCCAGTATGGTTAATTGTGCAATTTCATGCTGAATAAAATCACTAACATATGATTTATTGTGTCTTGGTATCTATTTGTATGATTGCAATACATCTTATGGCAACTAACGGTGAAGCCATGCCTCAAGGTTCAGTTTACTGCTCGAGCATGCTGCTGACATGATGACGACTCAGTTTATTCATTCTAACTGCACTTGGCTCTCCATTCAAAATCAGCACTGTAAACACATAGTATGACTAACTCAAAATGAGCCTGCATTCCAGCATGAACCTAAACCAAGACTTGATGGTTTGTTAAAAATGAGAGAGAGAGAGAGAGAGAGAGAGAGAGAGAGACAGAAAAAAAACATAAGGATGCCAGTGTTGGTTTTCCTTTGGGAGTCTTGGTGCTCTGACAGGTAGAAGTAAGTCAACTCAAAGCCAACTTCCGACTTACGTTTTTCAACCCAGAAGGAAACTAGCCTGCATGCATCCCTATACAAATCTAACTGAGAGAGGCAAGGGTGTATTAAAAAAAAAAACGTGCTGTAGATCTTAGCCATCAGGATGTCGGTGCCATCAGTGGGGGCGAGGGGCGGGGTGTAGACCGGGAATGGGAGCGGAGACATACTGCAGTGCTGAACTCCATTTAGTATAGGCTCCGTCTTTTAGAAAAACAATAAAAAAAAAATAAAACTCCCATCTGAGGCTAAATCAGTTAAACTAGTAGCATTGCAATTTAAAAAAAAAATGCCTCGCAACAGACTACTAGTTGAGTAACTTCTGTTGGCTTGTTGTTAAAAACAAAATGAGCAACTCCATCTCCGGCATTTATAGTCCTGCAAAGTAAGTCCAGCAATGCACTTTAAAGTCAAATGTCTCCGCTCCCATTCCCGGTCTGCACCCCGCCCCTCGCACCCACTGATGGCACCGACATCCTGATGGCTGCGATCTACAGCATCTTTTTTTTTAATACACCCTTGCCTGTCTTATAGAGTGTATAGAATGGGTTGAGCTTTAGGGTTAACAACCCCTAGTAAGACTTCACCTCTAATTTGCTTTAGGGGTGCCATTGGGGTTTTAGGGTTGGAAACCCTAAAGCCACATTTCCTTGCTTTTGTCGCTTTAGCCTGAATCCTAAATGTTGCATTAACAGAGTTTCTTTCACAAAGAATATATAACAAGTATAAACCATAAAATATATTTAAAAAATATAAATATGTCCATGTTCTATGCATGAGATTATTTTTATTTTATTGAATTTTGTTGACTGGGTAAACCCACTAAGACTAGAAGTCCCCTTTTCAGGGGTGACACGGGGGTGCAATACAAATGGTCACCAAGTGAAAATGAACCAGATTAAAGGATGCCTAAATAATCCGATCAGTTTTTTAAAATTGCAAACTCCAAAATCTGGCTTCATAGTGAGGTAAAGTAAAGGCTACTGTTTACATTTATGCTAAAACTGCATTTATGTAAGTAACATAAATGCAGTTTCATAGCTTTTGGAAAATGTAAACATCAGCCTTTCACTTACAAAAAAAACAGCCTTGCCTTCTCCCTAAGATGTCGGCCAACTGTGTTAAGTGATGAGTCATGATGACATCATCGAGCCAGAGCCAGAGACCAATACATATTCCTATAGGCTAACTACTTCTTCTTTCCTTCTTTATTTTGAATTGTTTTACCAGAATGATTAACACCATGTGTTAACATGGATTATTTTGTTCAGTACACATGTTGGGTTATGATTTTGTTCATTTTATTTACTTTAACTTGCTGAAAATGTTTTGCAATCTAGCTGACTTTCTCTTTGGCAAACTGCAGAACAGAACAACACTTCAAATACCTGATGATCTAGTGGTTATGTGATGCCCTAAAGTTTGTTTTTTTTGTTAACAAGGAGAGACACTATGCTGAAACCTTATTTACAGATGTGGCCTGGCAGCACAAGGAAGTTAAATGACTTACTTAGGGTCACACAGCAAAGTACCATTCTGGTCCAATTCCAAAACTCATGCATTCTTGCTAATCCACAAAAAAAGCTTCTCTTGTAATCTTTTTCCAAGTGAACCCCCTGTACCTAGCCTGGCTTCTGTTGAACACCCCACCATCCATACCATGTCCTTAGTACTGCCTGGGGCTGCATATGAGCTTGCAGTCTCATGAAGAGAATTATCACACCTCAGACTGTAATTGTATACCTCAGAGAGCTGTGCATACCTACACCGATACAGGTTAGCTGGCACTGTTAAAAAATACCTCCCAATCACACTTAAGTCCACTTTTTCAGTGTTTAACATCTGCTCCCACAGTAAATATTGAGTGGATCACCATCCTTCTGCACAGTGAAGGCAGTATGTACAGTTCCCCTGTTGTGTTTGTGTCCCACCTCATTAACCAACAATTGGGTCTTTGTGGAGGGCCAAGCAATATACCTCAGGGCTCACCAGAAAAACTACTGTTCATGCCCTCATAAGGGCTGTACTTACTATGGATAACAATAGTATAAGCAGGAGAGGCATACTAATGCCTTGAGCAAATCCACCAGACTTTCTGTGTCAGTATACTCCTTTACTTGTGATCTGCAGAACCCCGCAGGACAGTTCCCTGCAAATCTTCTCCAGTACTTTTTAGTGCCCTACTCCACAATGCGAGCTGGTTGGCTACCACCATTCTAAATCTTGAATGATCTTTACACAGCTCTCTCAAAACCGTCCTAACAAATGTCAATCCCCCCAACCTCAGGGTAATCTCCCTACACTGAATTCAAGTAACACTTTCAGTGCAGCCCAGCCACTGAGTATTTGTCATCGCTGGCTGCTCTCATCCACAGTCAGATAGTGATCATGGTGCTGGCAGACCTACAGTACATTTCAGATCTCACAATGATCTGCTAAACATCCCCCTTCCTGTCTTCCCCTAACCTGAATATAGCTGTACCCTTCTGGAATGACCTTTTCAGTACCTCTCTGGCATTCATTCTTCTCTTCTGCACCCCCCACACCAAAAACGGGTGAGCTCACTACCCTTCTGCATCATGAATGCTGTTAGTACAGTTGTCAGTGTCATTTTTACATATTAATAAACATGATCTTCTAGTAAGCCAGGCTGATAGCAGCAGGGCACAAGGGAAAACATAGGCATTCCTACCCATATAAGATCTAATCCACC
This sequence comes from Neoceratodus forsteri, assembly GCA_016271365.2. NCBI lineage: Eukaryota > Metazoa > Chordata > Ceratodontiformes > Ceratodontidae > Neoceratodus > Neoceratodus forsteri. The sequence continues at coordinate 271,349,710 of CM057453.1, forward strand.
TATAATGAGGCACTATTAAATTACATGCATAATGATGTGCACACCCATCATTCAATAGCGCCTACTCAAAGGTAGCCTAGATCTTTTAAGGATAGGAAAGCCTATAATTCCCCTTGTTCCCTGCTGCTATCAGCCTGACTTACTGGAAAGATTTGTTTATTTTTGATATATCAAAAAACCTGGGGACTGTACTGCCTACATTCATGATGCACAAGGGTGATGAGCTCACCAGTTTTTGGTGTGGGGAGAAGCAGTGAGAATGAATACCAGAGGGGGACAGAGAAGGCCACTCCTGCAAGGTACTGCTATATTCAGGGAAGGGGGAAGACAGAAAGGGATACATATTAGCAGATCACTGTGAGAAATAAGATGTGAGGCTGCCAGCACCATGATCACTACCTGACCCTATTGTCCTGGTCAACATTCCCCTTCCCATAAGACCAGTTCATGCAATTGTCCAAGGCTGTGTGTGGGTATTAATGTGTGAACTGGCTGCCACTACACATTCAGTCCCTTCACTACAAGTCTAGCATTGCTTGTAAAGCACTTTGGGATACAATGTGTATGAAGGCACTATATAAAATACTGATTCTTATTAGTATTATTATTTCCCATGGATAAAGATGAGAAGACAAGACAAGCATATTTTTGATTTCCAAGAAAGTATGAACTCTGGCATTGGACTGCAGAAGAACTTTGCTACAAACAAGCGGTGGATCTATGGGGTGGTGAAGGGTGCGGCTGTAACCCCCCCCCCATTGTAAAGTACTTGTTTGCTGCTGCTGTATTTCACTTTGTTGAAGAAGTCCGATTTATTGATTGTACAAATGTTTACATTCAAAAATATGGATTAAATTTGTAGTTTCAGTCAAAAATATACTAGAAAAGAAGAATAGCAGACAATATAAAGGTTTCATAAAAATGTTAAAAAGTGCATATCAAGTATGAACACACTCCCAGCACCCCCTCCCCACCATTGTAGCATCCTGGATCTGCCATAACCACTAGACCACCAAGCTATTCAAGATGTGTACTGCACTGTGGTTTGCCAAAGAGAAAGTCGGTTGGATTAAAACACAATTTCAGCATGTTAAAGTAAACAAAATGAACAGAGCCATAGCCTAACATGCATATTGATCTAAATAATGCACATGGTTTTGACCATTTTGGTGAAACAATTCTGTACAAAGGGAAAAAATTACTAGTTAGCACTGTAGGGAGCCATATAGCTCTCTGACTTTGGCTCCGATGATGTCATTACTTAACACATTTGGCGGCCATTTCAAGAAGCAGGTAAGGCAGTGTTTTTGAAATAGGAAGGCTGATTTAAATTTTTCAAATGCTTTGGAACCACATTTAGGTAGCTTACATAAATGTAGTTTTAGCATTAACGAATTCAGCAGCCGTTCCGTTAGTCCTGTTTGAGGTCAGATTTTAAATAGTTTGTTATCAAAATGTTGTTTAGGTATCCTTTAAGCTGTTGGTGGTATATTTAGTGAATGGAGGAAATTTGGCCAGGGCACTGGGGAAATTCCCCTACTCATCGGGAGAGGGTGCTGTGTTGCAATGGCCAGTTTCTCTGGAGAACGCTTGAGGATTGATGTCTGTGGGATCGAAGAGCAGATCTTCTCCCCAGTCATAGAATCCTTAGAGGCCCAGATAGAATTAGAGCACTCTACAGAGGATGTGGACATATCTACCATTGAGAAGGTACTTACAAAGCATGGTGAAGGAGACTTGGCAATAGATACTGACAGGCTTTGTTGAGTGGGAGAATCCAAGTACTGATGCGGGAGGAAGAACGAAGGTTCCTAAGTTGTAGACTGGAGCTGGAACTGGAGCTACGAGTTCAGGGCCAGCCTACGGAGACGGACCAGAAGGACCAGCTGACGAGCATTGCAGGATGCACTATGGAACATGGAAGAGTGCACCACCATAGTGTACCTTGTGAATTTGCAAGAAAGTTACCGGTCTCCCTAGATGGCTCTCCGAGGATGCAGGTACAGTTGGTATTTGGGGCAAATTAATTGGATGGGAGCGGGGGGGGGAGGCAGTGACTGTTGCTGCCAGTATTTCTAAAGTGCAAACTAGTGTGGTTGAACAGGAACAGCATGCTGGTATTGGTCAGGCAGACATTCCGGAAGCTGTAGTAGAGCTGCAGTGTGTACCTCTTAATTTCACGATAGGGGTATTGACAGGGGGGTTGAACAGAAAGGTGCCATTTAAAGAATTGCTACTTAGAGGGAAAAAAAGGAAAAACTGGCAAGGCTGTGCCACCCATTTTATCCTCTTGTGCTGACGTAGGGGACCCACGCTTGGGTCCAGCAGTAGCTCCTGCAGTATGGGTCTCCAGATCATTGGAAACAGCAAGATGGGTGAAAAAGATAGATGGGACAGGATGGGATGCAAATATGGCTCCACTGGCTGGTGACCACGCTATCCCTTAATCTCAGGGGAGTGTCCTGGTATGGCTAGTATGGCAGAATCTTCTTGTCTTACCCTGGGACAGGTTGTAAAGAGCATAGAGTCTGAGGGTTTACCAGACACAGATACTGGGTTTCTCATGTCTGCTGTCTGTGCGCTGGAAGGTGACGCTGGGCCAGAAGATGTACTAGTGCTTTCTGTAACCCCTTCCCCTGTGCTAGTTGAAAAGCAACTGGTGATGCAGAAACAAGCAGAAACCCCAGACCCCCCTGCAATGGAAACAGAAAAGTTAGCTGTAGCTTGGAAATCAAATACTATTGAAAGGTTGTTCCCTGAGTTGGTTCAGACCACCTCTGAACCTGCACCTAGAAGAAATGCAGTGTGACTTAAGTTTAGAGGGGACTGTAATGATATACCTCACCGTTTATTTGTGCGGAGAACATTACCGAAGGATAGCATGAAATGTTATACATATGAAATATATGCTCTGATTCATATGCCAGGAGGTACTCTTTACGATATCAGTTTTAAACATCCAGTGGGACTTGAAAGGTTTTGGAAACAGTATCACATGCTTAAAAATACCACACTTTGGAGACCCTTTTCAGCAATTCCCCTTACCAAGCCAATGTATAAGAGGATAACAGTACTCTTTCCCAATGGGGAAGTTAATGTTGCTGATATCATGTATTGGATCAAGCAGCAATGCGTGGTGAATGGGTCTCCTGAACCTATTCTTGACAAGGAACACTTATGTACAGGGCGTTGGAGATACAAAGTCACTCTGAAGCAAGTGAATGGTGTGACTTAATACCTTCCTAATTGTTTATTTTTAGGAAGAGACAGAGGTGTAATTTTTTATCAGGGCCAGCCTTGGGCTTGCTATAAGTGTGAGGAGCTTGGCCATCTCAGTAATGTCTGTGAAAAGCAGAAATGTGGTCTATTTGGGGAGATGGGTCATTTTGGGTCCCATTGTAGGTAACTGCCTAAATGTAATCTGTGTGAAGAACATGGACACACATTCAGGAATTGTGTGTGGGCCTCACACAACAGTACGGACCAGGCTGTTTGTGCTGAGCAAGATGTGTATGTGGCTACTGCCCAGAAGGAGAAAATGAGAGCCCATGAATTGATGACACAACATGAGGCTTCTACACCTAGGCCTCAGACGGACGTTTTTTCCAGCAACTTGGCACAGGATGTTTCTGTGGTAGGAGGGAAGGTTGTTACAATCACTCCCTCCCCACCAAGACTGTCTATGGAAAAGTGACTGTTTTGGATGCTGCACTACCACTATTAGCTGAAAGTGTGACCCCCCCCCACCATATTGCCAGAACCGGAGGTACAGGAGGATGTGAGCAATGCTGTTGACAGTATGCCTCCACCGGGTATGGTTGTGGAAGTTCCATTTCAGAGAGTCACTCAGTCAAGAACTGCTCAAAGATCTGTTCCTAAAATGGATGGTGTTTCTATCCAGAATAACTATGAGGTCTTACTTGATATGGAAGAGGAAGAGAGGGGTGAGGATTCAGATGGCTACTCGGTAGCCTCTTCTCTTATGGAACATGTCCCTGATGTGGTGATAGGTTAAAAACCTAAGCAAAAAAAAAGAAAGAATTGCAAATGACTAAGATTATAGTGTATTTTGATCATTTTTTTTATGATGAATGACAGTACATCCATCATTACTGCGAATGTTAATAGCATTAAGTCAACTGAAAAACGTAAGGTAACTTTTGCTAGCTTGCATTTTGAGGGAGGCCAAGTTATCTTTATTCAGGATATGAGGCTACATACTGTTATGGAGGTTTCTCAGGGTCAGAGGGAGTGGAGATGGTTCTGTCCTTGTGGTCTATTGGGGAAGATCTGTTCTGGTTTGAGGTTTTATTTTCTAATTTACAGGTTACCATTTTGAAAGTGCTTGATGTATTTCCTGGAAGGGTTTTGTAAATAGATGTACTTATCTGTAATATTGCATATAGGCTGAGCAATGTTTATGCTCCTCAGTTGATGGCAGAGCGGTCTGCACTATTTAAAGTGATAGAACCTCTGTTGTTCACCTCTAAGTTAATCTTATGGGGAGGAGATTTTAATTGCAGCTTGATGTCTAGGGATTGGAGAAGGAAAGCTGGAAACATTTATAGTGACAGTCATATGTTACAGACCATTTTACAAAAATCCTTATTAAGAGACATTTATGATGTTGTAGGGATTATTCCAGATCACACTTTTCATAAGGGACAGCTGTCCACAAGGATATATTTTTGGTTTATTTTAAATAGGGTTTGAAGAGTACAAGTAAAAGTTCAACCTTTGGCAACTTTGAATCATTTGGCCTTATGTGCAACTACTGGGAGTACACACAATATTGTCATGGGAGGAATTATTGGAAATGTAACATTGTTGTATTACAAGATGAGACTACTGCACAGATGATTAGGTAACTTTTAGGGGTGCTGAGATATGTTGATCTCCTGTATGATATCCCCATTCTGTGGTGGGAGAATACTAAATGGGATTTAAGAGATTTGTTGAAAATTATAGTCGCGGCGTAATGCTAGTACTAAATATACGGATATCTTGCTTTACGGGCCCTGTATTTAAAACTACTGACACAAGCAGGGACAGCTGAGGGAGCTAGGAAGGCACTGCTTCAGGCTTTAAAGGATAAAATGTATGATTATCATAAGGTAAAAGAAGGGGAGCTGGCGAAATGTCAGAAATGTATGACTCAAGGAAAGAAAGAGTTCACCCTTTTGAGGTAGAATTGCAAGGGGTAGAAAAACTGGTTCTTTCCTCATTGAAAGCACAGGATGGTACTGTTAAGTACACCCAGAGTGAGATACAATATATAGTTTACACTCACTTGTGTGAAACATTTCAGAATGTCTCTGCTGAACAGCATCCTGTTTTTTGGATGATATTTTGGTCCCAGAGTTGACTACAGTGGAAGGACAGGAAATGACTGCTCAATAATGCAGGGAGAAATACAACAAGCTATTTCTATACTATTAACAGGTACATCACCTGGATTGGATGGCATACCAAATAAATTTTATAAAGCTTTTAGTGTAGAACTGATTCCATACTTGCAGATGGTCTATAATGCTATACAAGACAGGGAGAGCTTGGGAGCTAGTATGAATGAAGAGGTTATGGTGTTTTTATATAAGAAAGGAGATAAAACAGATATTATAAATTGGAGACCCCTAAGTTTGTTAACTACTGACTACAAAATATTGACCAAGATATTGGCTGCTAGGTTGGCAAAAGTGGCACAAAAAGTAATATTACCTCAACAAACCTGTGCAATTCCAGGGTGCACGGTTCAACAAAATTTAATTTTTATTCATGAAATAGTAGATCAAGGCTTACTGATGGAGTTGGATGGCAATGTTATGACATTAGACCAGACAACTGCATTTGATGCAGTGAGACATGTCTATTTAAGGGAAATACTGAGACATTATGGTATTCCAGAACACTTTGTTGCACTGCTTAAATTGGTGTATGCAGAGGCACAGATACTGCCTTTATTAAATGAACATCTAGGGGTCTCATTTAAATTGAATAATGGGATGAGGCAGGGGTGTCCACTTAGTCTGTTACTGTATGTATTTGCCACTGACCCAATTTTGTGGGCACTTGAAGCTTCTAGTGAAATTGAGTCTATTAGTGATAAGTCGGGACATCAGTACCAAAAGGTTTCTGTTTATGCTGATGATTGTACCATTATTGTGAGGGATTTGACATCTGGTAGCAATGTCTTAATGATGTTACAAGATATGCAGGATGTGACAGGTATTAAAATTAATAGTGGTAAGAGTAAGATGTTGGCTTTAGGTAACACCTCTTTACAGGATGATTTTCACAACTCTATCACTCGGGATGACATTAAAATCTTAGGTATTTTGGAATCAGATATGCTGAGCAGCAGAACTGGGATCTTGTTTATGATGATGCTCATAGGAAAGTCCTAACGTGGAAGCCCTGGAAAATGACTAGGAAAAAATGGGTCTATTTATTGAAAACATATATTTTGCCTCTTTTTTTTGTTGTATATTTCCCATATATACCCATTGCAATTTAAAATGCATACTAAAATTATGGGACTCTTTTTTCAGACTTTGTGGGGGAGTAGGTTAAATCCTGTAAAAAGGGCACATACTTATAGAACCAGTGGGGATGGGGGGCTTAGGAATGTTACAACCTCTGGTATTCTTCTTTGGGAATTTTTTTATAGCAATGTCAGGCCCTTAGTTTTTGAGAAATATGGGTTTGGTACTGATAGTATGAAGAAATGGAACATGCATTTTTTTACTGCCTGGGGGAGTGAAAAGTGGCATATTTCAGATAAAGCACTGCCTTGTTATGTGCAGACTGTTTTTAAATATATAAGGTTATGGAAAATTGAATTGAGTTGGTTTGTGGATATGGATAAAAAGAAGTTTTATACCAAACTGGTGGAAAGCTGTTATCTGGAAGAACCTCTGTTTCTCGCTACATCTCATATATATGTATCTTTGTTATTAACCAGTATTGTGGAGCCTAGAATACCTTTAAAGATGCAAGATTTTATTTGGTTATGTGGGCATCAGAAGTTGAATGTTAAAAATAATCAAAAACATAAAATCATGGAAGAGAGATTGTGTACGGTGGAGAACTGTGTGGGCCAACTTGAAACCATGCAGCAATTATATTTTGACTCTTTCTGCAATGCTGGATTTTGGGGGTCTTTAGCTGCATTTTGGGGAGAGTCATTTTTTGAAAAGATTGATTATGATATCTTAATACTGGGACAGTTAACTGGAGAATGTCAAAAATGAAATAGAAGCACAGTTCTAGTGCTTTTTGCATGTACTAAATGGTCAATTTGGCAACTTCGTTGCCTAAGAGTGTTACAGCAGCATGAGAACAGCATTCAAGATATATTGTTTAAAGACCAGGATGAAGTAGACAAAGTATATCATTATGAGAAGACTACCTTAAGAAAGGCAACATGTCATTATTTATGGAAAGGTGTTGAATGAGTGGGATAACAACCTAGATTACTAGATTAGACTTGTTGGTTTATTTGGATTTTCTGTTTACTGATTGTTATTTGACAGTAATCCAGTCCAGGGATTCTATACTGTACTGTGTATATTATCTGTATTAGTATAGGATGATGTTTTTGGACTTTACTTTTCATTTTGAAGCTTGTATGTTCTTGTAGTGATTCTTGTTCTTGTTTCCTAATAAAAATGTCCCCTACTCTTGGTAGTAGAGGGAGCTGCTGCTTGAAGGAATGGCAGACCAGGAGACTGCAGTCCATTTTGAGCTGGAGCAGGCTAGAAAGTGGTCCTCCACCCTGGCCAGTGTTGCTAAGGAGGACAAGACTCATCTACCATGGAAAATATCAATGTGTCTATTGAAGAAAGTATGGATCTTGTGGAGACCTGTCATACTATGGATAAGGATGAGGAACTAGATGATGCGATTCTAGATAAGAAACTAGCTGAAAAGAAGGATAAATTGCTACAAATGGTCACAGAAGACCAAATGCTTTATAAAAAAAGGAAAGAATATTTTAAAAAGAGAAGAACCACACACACATTGGCAAAGAGAAACATTTCTTTGGATCTCCCTATGTCGAGCAAGGAATCAGCGGACAAGAAAGCCCTAAACCCTTCAGATTAACAATCTGTACAGCTGCCAGCTGCGGCAGCTGTACAAACTGCTTCAGCAGCCTCACAGTGGACTCCAGAGAAAGCACTATTGGAAGTCGGATGGATTATGTCTAAAGATAGGAAATGGATCCCCAATCCCAAATAGGAAAAAAATTACATTCTCTTAAATGTCTCTGGAATGGCACCCACCAAATCTAAACTTGCTACCTGTATCTTTTCAATTGAATAAAAATAAAACTGAAGGCTTGCCGAAAATAACTAATAATGTGAACAATGAAATAAACAGTGAATCTAAAGTTTTACCTGATGAAGGTTTCCTAGCAACCCCCAAAATGGGGACTGCTCAGACCACTGAGCATACATAGAAACATAGACTTTGATGGCAGATAAAGACCTCTTGGCCCACCTAGTCTGCCCATTTCCCTACCTAGAGGATAAGCTGCAGATCCTATTTAACCAACAGTCTATTTCTTCCTACCCCCCACAAAAATTGCCTTATGTCTGTCCCATGTATTCTTGCATTCTCCCACAGTTTTAGACCCCGCAACCTCCTCAGGAAGGCTGTTCCATGCGTCCACCATCCTCTCTGTAAAAAAAATACTTCCTCACATTGCCCCTGAGCCGTCCCCCCTCTATCTTCAAATTGTGTTCCCTTGTTCTTGCACATCTCTTTTTCTGAAGGATGCTACCATCTTGGACTTTGTTGATTCCACTGAGGTACTTAAACATTTCTATCATGTCCTCCCTCTCCCTCCTTTCCTCAAGGGTATACATATTAAGCTCCTTTAGCCTCTCCTCGTATGGCTTCTCTTGCAGACCCTGCACCATTTTAGTTGCCCTCCTCTGAACTGCCTCCATCCTGTCTATGTCCTTGTGGAGATGGGGTCTCCAGAACTGGAAGCAGTACTCCAGATGGGGTCTCACCAACTGTCTGTACAGGGGATAACAACTTCCTGTTTTCTGTTGGTGATGCCTCTCCCTATACATCCCAGTATCCCCCTAGCCCTCCCTACCGCCTTCTCACATTGCTTGCCAAACCTTAAGGTCATCTGATATGATTACCCCAGATCCCTTTCCATTTTTGTTGTTGTTACTATCCCCCCCCATTGTGTAATCTTCCCCTGGAGTTTTGTTTCCCAGATGCATTACTTTGCACTTCTTTGCACTGAATCCAAGCTGCCATACTTCTGACCATTCCTCCAACCTTGCCAAGTCCCTTCTCATCCTTTCCACAACTCCTTGTGTATCAACCCTGTTGCAGATCTTTGTGTCATCTGTGAAGAGGCATACTTTTCCTTCCAGTCCTTATGCAATGTAATTTATAAAGACATTAAAAAGGACTGGACCCAGTACTGAACCCTGGGGTACCCCACTAGTAGCCCCTCTTTCTTCAGAGTGGACTCCATTTACAATTACCTTCTGTGTCCTGTTGTTCAGCCAATGTTTTACCCAGGCTACCGCCCTGGGACCCACTCCAAGGCTAGTTAATTTGACTACTAATCTTTTCTGTGGGACTGTGTTAAATGCCTTGCTAAAGTCTAGGTAGGCCATGTCCACAGCCCCTTCCTGGTCTACTACTTTGGTCACCCAGTCAAAGAAATCAATTAGATTCATCTGATATGACCTTCCATTGTGAACCCATGCTGCCTTGGGTCCTCTGCCCCACTGGCCTCTAGATACTCAACAATTCTTTCCTTCAGAAGTGATTCCATCACTTTCCCTACCACAGAGGTAAAAATGACAGGTCTGTAGTTTTCTGCCTCTGTCTTGATCCCACTTTTGTGAATGGGAATCACATCAGCCTTCTTCCAGTCCTCAGGTACTACACCATCCTCCAATGATTTGTTATAAAGGGTAGTCAGTGGTGTCACTAGTTCTCTGCTTAATTATTTTATAATTCTGTGGTGAATTCCATCTGGCCCCATTGCTTTGTCCACCTTCAGTTTTAGGAGTTCTTTCAGAACCCTTTATTCTGTGAAAGGACTGGGATCGACCCCCCTCTCCAGAGTGCTTCTGTTAATTAGATTAGGCACCTCCCCACTTCCTCTTTTGTGAATACTGAACAGAAGTATTCATTCAGTATCCCTGCTTTTTCACTGTCACTCTTTGCTCACCCACCATCCATTCTATTCGGCCTCACTATCCCTCCCTTTGTCTTTGTACGCTTCCTGATATACCTATAAAAAGTTTTATCTACCTTCTTAACTGAGTTGGCTATCTTTTCCTCAGTTTGTGCCTTTGCTATTCTGACTACCTTCCCTGCTTCCTTCTGCCTTAACTGGTACAGTTCTCTGTCCTGCTCCTTCTGTGTTTCCTTATACTTCCTAAATGCTATCTTTTTCTCCCTAACCTTCACCGCCACTTCTTTTGAGAACCATAGTGGCTTTTTCTTTCATTTTGATTTGTTTATTTGCTTCACACAAAGGCTTGTTCTCTCTGTGATGGCAGTTTTGATATTTCCCCATTGTTGCTCCACCCCTCCTTCTAGCCTGTTTGCTAGTGCTTTTCTAAGGCACTCTCCTATCTTGCCAAAGTCAGCCCTCCTGAAATCCAGAACTTTCACTTTTGTATGGCTTGACTCTGTAGCTGAGTTTATCATGAACCACACTGTTTGGTGGTCACTTGTTCCCAAATGGCTACCCACTTCTAGATCTGAGATCCTCTCACTGTCCCCATTTGAGAGTATGAGGTCTAAGATTGCTCCCTCACGAGTAGGTTCCAAAGCTTGCTGTCTGAGGTATGTCACCTGAAGGGTATCAAGAATGGCCCTGCTTTTGGATGTGGCTGCAGCAAAGGTGCTCCAGTTAACATCTGACATATTAAGGTCTCCCATCAACAGTATCTCCCCTTTTTCTGCCATCCTAAGTATGCCTTCTATCATATCCTTGTCCATTCCCTTCCCTGACATGGGGATCTGTATACAACCCCTGTGTGGATTGTGGTGCCATTTCCAGTCTCTAAGGTGACCCACAGTGCCTCCTCTCCTCCCTGTTTACTCTTTTGTTCAGTTGCTTTTATCCCTTCCCTACATAGAGGCTCACTCCCTCCTCTTCTGCCCAATTCTTGCTCCTGTAGGTTGTGTACCTGTATGTTAACATCCCAGTCATGGTTCTCTGTGTACCATGTTTCTGTGACTGCTACAATATCCAGGCATCCCTCTTCCATCAAGGCCACAAGTTCAGAGAGGTCATTTCCCAGACTATGGGTGTTGGTACTCATTACCCTCCATTTCTTGATGGCCTTACCCCTTTTTGCCCCATCCCTGTCCTTATTGCATTTGTCACTTTCTCCATTTACCCCTGCACTTCTTCCTATTGACATCTCTATGTTGGTGTCTACCTCACTTGGTACCCTGATTTTTTTTGGGGGGGGGGCTACAATCCCTGAGTCTTCTATACAAAGAGATTCTATACCTCAATGCACACCTATTGCTGTAAACTGAAAATATAACACCCGGGCCTCCATCACTAGTTTCGGAGGTCAAGAACCCACAGCAGGCTTCAGGTCCACCACCACAGGATTCAACCCCCCTCCTCTCACCACAACAGCCACTACTATCAGAACTTTTCCATAAAAAAGAAACAGCACCTAGATGGAATGTTGTATGTATTAGATATAAAGCTGGTCTTGGAAACCAGGCCAGATAGACAGTTTGTGGGTAGAACATGTCTAAAGGAATCACTACACTTCTCTCCAGCCAATGTGTTTGCCTTTATTAATGTGTCTGGAAAGGACAATTTTGATGTGAGCTTTAAGACACCTCATGTACTGGAAATGCTTTGTTTAAAGTATAACAAAGTAAAGTTTTCCCCACTTTGGACACCTTTCCTTGCAATCCTTCTGACCAAACCATTAATCAAATTTGTCACAGTCATGTTTTGAAATGAGGGGGTTCATGTTGAAGATATTGCATATGGGCTTCAGCAAAAATGCAAAGTTCTCAGTGCCCCGAGGCCATCTTGGATGCCAAACTATTTTGGTCTGGGGGGAAGGGAATTCAAAATTAAGTTGAAACAAAGTGAAGATGGGATATGCCACATCCCTAATTTCTTCTTGTTAGGCCGAGACAGAGGTGTTTGTTTTTATGTAGGGCAACCTCACACCTGCTACAAGTGTGGGGATAGAACGTACCTTTCAAGTGTACAGTATGTGATAAACCTAGATGTGACAACTGCGGAGAAATTGGCCATATAAACATGCAATGTGCTAACCATACGAAATGTGATTTATGTGAAGAATGTGGACACATTTTCTCAGCTTACCCTTGGGCAGCAAAAAATAAAACAAATACAATCAATCCTGACTTATTAATTCAAAAAGCACAAGCCGCAGCATCAACACCTAAACAGAACTTGATTCGGCCTAAGACTCCAGATGCTCCCACTACTACAAAAGTCCAATCAGGAAATATTCTAGACAGTACTATCCAGGACACACATAATTAAATTATGCCTGAGAATGATGCATCCATAGAACAACCTGACATACTTTTACAACCTGTTTGTTATGAGGACTCTCAGGTACAGGACTCAATGGAGGGTCCATCTGACATGCCACCACCAAACCAATGGTCCACACCTTTAACCAGGAGATGATCAACTATGAAATTTAAGACTGACCCCATCCCACCTGGAGTGGACTCTGAAAATAGCTTTTCCATGCTGGCCTGCTCAAATTGGGGTGAATCTGATATGGAAGAAGGGGGATCTGATACCACCTCCCAGACTTCTGAAAATCCCAAAACAGAAGATAAGAAGTATAAAGGAAAAAAAAGAAAAGGAAGACAAATAGTTAAAACATTATAACGCTGTCATAATTGTGTAATGCACTGTTCTGCCACAGCAAATATCTGTATTCAACTAAATTTCAAAAAGTGGCAAACAATCTTCCAATACCTGCATGACCAAAAAATTGATTGCTTTTTTTTACAGGAGACTTGGATGTCATCATCAGCACAAATTAGACTTTTTCAGATGGAATGATGTTGGGGACCCTCCTATTGGTCCTTTGGTTTGGATAGGGTTGAGGGGGTGGGTATATTATTTCAGGGTAACTCTTCTCACTTGTCCAAACTAATAGATCTTATCCCAGGGAGATAATTAATTTTGGATAGGATTTGGAGGTCTAAACCATGTAGATTTATTACATTATATTGTCCTCAATCAAAAGCTAACAGGCTGTCCCTTCTTGGTGCATTACAACCCTTCTTAGTTAAAACAAGAACCATTTTTAAGAGGATATTTTAATTGTAACATTCACAATAAAGAGCTGGAGTCAGCAGGAAAAAAAATAAATATTGTGATTCTTACGCTCTAGAAAAATGTATCAAATTAGCAGACCTACAAAACTGTGCAAAACATCAAGCATCAGGGCCCACTTTCATTCATAAAAGTGGGAAGTTCACTACTACCATAGACTATATTTTTCTATCTAAAGATGTCCAGGCAGTTCAGCTAGACATTCTCCCATAAGAATTTACTGACCATATGTTATTCAAAATGTCAATCCAAGTAAACCCAGAAAAAATTCCTAAACAAAATAGGTGGAAATTAAATAACTCAGTACTTTCAGACCCCAGAGTACAAGCAGGAATTTCAAGACTATTATGGGCTAGAGTTTCAGTGTATGATTTATATGAAGATATAGGTATATGATGGGCAGACACCAAGAAAGACATAAAACAATGGCTTCGGAGGTTTGGTAGAAATAAAGAACAAAATCAATGTTTTGCTTACTTAAAACTCTGTTCACAACTGCAATATTTATTTTCCTTAGTACTTATATCTAGACAAGATTTTTTCATCTCAGATTATTAATTTAAAATTAGAAATAAAAAAATGGCAATATGACTTGGCAAGTACCATTACAGCAGAATTAGAATATGGTTCCCCAAAATCCCCTATAGGAGGTCTGTTCAAAGCTTGTAAAAATCAAAAGGAAATATCTTCCTTTTCATGCCTTAAATATGAGAGAGGACAGTTAGTCTACTCAGAAAGAGAGTTATACAGTATTATTGCGAACAATTTAAAATCATTTACAATGGAACAGGTACCTTTGGAATTGGAAATTAATTCATATCTATCCACAACTAAACTGTCAATAACCCCTTACGTAAGATTGCATATGATAAAGCTCATCTTAGCATCGGAAATAGAATACATTATTGAGACTTTAAAAACAGGAGCATCTCCTGGGGCAGATGGGCTTCTGTAAGCATTCTACAAAGTCTTTGTAAAAGAGATAGCTGCATGTTTAGAAAAGGCATTTTCATACTCTTTTAATAAACATTTGGTTCCTGAATATTTTATCACATGGCTTATTATCCTTTTTATTTAAACCAGGGGACAGACACAGTATTCAAAATTGGAGTCCCACAAGTCTCCTGAACGCTGATTTGAAAATATTGTCACAGATTTTGAATTGCATTTGACAGCTGCTGCCAAAATCTTGATTCACCCATCCCAGACGTGTGGCCTTCCTGAGCAGAAAATACAACATTCACTAATGATAATAAGGGAATTCATAGAATTTTACACTTCTCATCAGAAATCTGGAATTTTCCTATCACTTGATCAAAGCAAGGCCTTTGACCAAGTAAATCATTCATTTTTATTCATCACCCTAAAAACTTATGGAATACTGGCTGAGTTTATTCATTAGTTGCAGTTATTATATGCATTCGCTACTGTACGGTCCATTATTAATAGTCAAATCAACTCAGAGATAAAAATTTCAGGAGTTAGACAGGGGTGTCCTCTAAGTCCCCTCTTATACATTTTCCCCTTAGATCCATTTGTCAGGAGATAAACTCAAAACCAGCAACTACAAGGCTTTTCAGTGGGAAGTACTGGAGATGAAGTTAAGGTTCTTGCATACGCTGATGATGTGTGTCTATTTTTAAAGAATTCTAATAGTATACACATTTTTCTTCAAGAAATGTAGGCATATGCAGCTGTTTCAAAAGCCCTACTGAATGTTGAAAAAAGTAAAGGCCTACAAATTGGGATCTCATCCCCTAGTCAAGTTCCAATAGGAGGTATTCAGTTCTCAAACGAGCCACTTAAAATACTCAGTATCATTTTTGATCCTCAAAATGTACCTCTTTTTAACTGGAAGTCAGCTTAATCCACATTTGAAAGCAAAATTCAGAGGTGGAAGGGATGGAAAATTATTAAATTAAAAAGAGTACAGGTTATAAAGAAGTTCTTAATCCCTTGTTTATTATATATCAGAATGATCTCCCCACCACCAGCTGTTTTAGAGATGCAGTTATATAGTTATTTTTTTTCCAAATGCTGTGGGGCAGCAGATTAAATCTTATAAAGAGAGCACATTCATATTTACCCCAAAACAAATGGGCATTTAGGTGTGGTAGATCCATTTTTTTCACACCCTTTTTTGTTCCCGAACACTTCAGTTAAGGTTAACCAACTCAGAAAATGTACCTCATAAATGAATATGGAATAATCTTGCTCAATATTTCCAGAAATGGGAAGGGCCCCCACCCAGAAGTGACACCTCACTTTCAGATTCCTGAATATTTAAAACCTTCTGCTCAGAAACTTGAATTCACTGACTAATACACTTGATCAGGGCCAAATAGTGGAGTCAATATTCATTGACCTCACTAAGGCATTTGATACTGTGTGTGAACCACCCACTTTGCTCACTGCGCTATCACCCTTTGGACTATCATCCACAGTCACCTGCTGGTTCAAGAGCTATCTCAAAAATTGCACCCAGCAAGTCTAAATCGGTGCTACCCTCTCTAGCTCACTCCACATATCCTATGGTATTCTCCAAGGATCCATCCTTGGTCCCTTACACTTCAGTCTATTCCTTAGTAACCTCCCTCAAGTCTGCAACACCAACATGATCCTATACGCCGATGATGCTGTTTTATTTGACTGCCACATGCAAATCTCCCTTCTCTCAAATGCTCTATAATCCAGTTTCCTGTCTGTTGAAATCTGGTTCATTCAAAATAAACTCTGTATGAATCACAAAAAAACAAAAGTGTTACTCTTCTCCAACCCACACAACAAGTATAAATCGGCCAAGCTGCTTATTTACAACTCTCTCAACCAGCCCCTTGAACAAGTCCAAAAATGTAAATACCTTGGCATCACCCTTGACTGCCCACATTCTTATGCCCTTCACATTAATAAAATATCTAAGGAAGTAAACTCCAGAACTGGTGTCCTGTATAGTCACAGACATTGCATGACCCAGAAGCCCTCCAGCAAGCAGTTATCAGCTCAGTCGTCTCTATTTTTGACTATGGTCTAAACATCTATGGTGCTGCTATAGATTCTGGTCTAAAAAGAATAGTGCTTGCGCTAAACAAATCATGTAGATTGTTCACTGGTGCTGCTAAATGTAAACAAACACGTGACTTGTATAAGCAGACCATCTCCAACTGAAGGGCAGGATTACCTACCAAACCTGCCTCCTAGCCAAAAAAATCAATCTCAGCCTTACTCCCTCACTGCCCTGCCTCTCATCAAGCCTTCCCTTAACATTAACTCCACCCAGAGCGCTGCCAAACAAACATTCCATGTCCCATTCTGCAACACTTCTCAAGCTCAGTGCACCTTCCATTACAGGGCTCCCTGCTTACTCAACACACTTCCCCCAGATATTATAAATGAACCTAAATTGGGGCTTTTCAAATGCAAACTTTGCAAACACCTTACTGCCCTTAGCAGCTGCGACTGTGCCTGCTAAGTAATTTTCTCTCCCACCTACCCACTCCCTCTCACCTCTCCCCTCACCCCTCCCCTCCCTGTTCGTCCCTCCCTCCCACCCCATTCTCCCTCTGCCCCTCTCTCTCTCCCCTCACACACGCTTCCTCACCCTGTCTTGTGCCCTCTTCCTTAATATGTTAGTCTCTTCCATGCTCTCTCTCCCCACCCCTCTTCCTATCATCTAGTACCCTGCTCCTTTCCTACTCTCACCAACAAAACCTTCTTTGACTGCCTCTCTCCCTCCTCTCCACCTTGTCTGCCCAGGCTACTTGCCTTTGGCAGGTCTTAGTTAGTGTCTGCTCTTGGATTGGTTTATGTAGTTGTTAACTTATACTGTAAGAATTTATTTGAATGTGTCAACCTTCTTTGTGTCTATTATTCCTAGCTTTGCCAATCCACCTAAGCTCCCTCATGCTGTGCTATATTGATACTTTGTATTACTTGTTACCCAGGCATATTCTTGTCTTTACTGTATTTCTTGCAATCTGTAATAATTGGTTACCCATTTTTTAATCTTGCCTTGCTATAATTTATGCACTGTCACTTTTTTCTTTATTGTTCTTTCAACACGAAAACTTTGTAAAAGAACTGTTTGATTCAAAGGTCATTGTTATCCTAGACATCAATAAATAAATAAAGCAACTATATAAATAGGGGCATCTCTAATTCTCAGATTTAACAAAATTCTGGGCCACAATTATATAGACTTGCTATGATGTTAACTAATCCTTCTGAGCCTGAGTTTAAAAACTGCCCCCCCCCCAAAGAAAAGTGTTGGAGTTTTAACACAACTAATTAATAAAATGATCCTTTAACACATATGGAAAATATTATGGTTCTGCACATATGGAAGGTAAAACGTTCATCGCAATAGTAAACACAAGGCCCAAGAAGAACATTACTGCCCGTATGCTTCCTGTTTTGCCCAAGAGGAAACTATTGAGCATTTTCTTTTAAAATGTTCACATGTTACATCTTTATGGAAATATCTAACAAATAGATGGATAGATGGAACCTCCCGTGGTTGATAGGGCTTTCCTGTGACATACTTGTGTTAGGAGACCACCTTCTTATTCATAAAAAATATCACAAAGACACCTTAACTGAATTTTTTTGTTGTTTGAAATTCTGTTTATTGTAGGCTAGATGTCAGTGGGTTGTTCAGCAAAAAGAGATGTCTCTTGAAACATTTAGCAAACTATGGATATCAGCATCACAAACTAAGATTATGAAGCCTCTCTTCATCCTCTATCAACAGTTAAAATGTGGCATAGAGGTCTCTCATTTTTTATCAAATATAAATGATATTAAAAATATAAGAAACTAAGATTAGTCTGTCAAGGTTAGAACCAATCTGAATTTTAATAAAAAAATTGGATTTGTGGTCTTTTTGGGCAAATAAAATGGACTACAATTAGAGTCTTGTATGAAGTAACAAAGAGACTACAGAAATAAGGGGATATACTTGTTTTGATTTTGATTCTTCTCTTTGAATTTATATACCTGTGATTATGAGTATACCTTGTTTTGTATGATTGATTTGATGTATTTTTCTCAATAAAATTTCCCTACACTTTTCAAGTGCCATGGGATCTTTAACGTCCACCAGAACAACCACCAGAACAG
Source organism: Neoceratodus forsteri (assembly GCA_016271365.2). NCBI lineage: Eukaryota > Metazoa > Chordata > Ceratodontiformes > Ceratodontidae > Neoceratodus > Neoceratodus forsteri. The sequence goes on from CM057453.1 coordinate 271,368,176, forward strand.
GCAAATGAGACCTCAGTTTAATGTCTCATCCAAAAGACAAGAAAAAGGCAGTTGTCAGATTAAATTATGTGATGGTCATAAAACTAAGATCCACATTCATTCCGACATTAAATATACATAGAGAGGAAAAGTAAGTTTGACCTCATTAGCCTGCCTTTCTTGTGTATTTCTGAAGTGTCTTTTGAGAACCAGGACAGAGAAGTCAGAGATGGAGTGATCAGATTCAGATTAAGAGAAATGGTGCATTGCTGGTTTTATAGTACTTTTCATTTTAATGTCATGCTTGTGTGAGTACCTTTGAATTCATAGGGGATGTCCAGTTCCCCCACATACTGTAGCTTGTATGTGGACACTTCTTACACTGGATGTAATAAACAACATTGTAAGATACACATGTATAATTACTAGAGATGCAGCAAAGCTTAAATTCAACTGCGAAGTTAACCTGAAGTAACTTCAAATTCACGTAGACGATGTAAAATTTCCATTAAAAAGTCAAAATTTGCCTTTAATGGATTTTACATTATGCACTTCACGTTCACTTCACGTTACAGTTTGAGAAGGTGAAGTTGGCAAGAAACAGCCCACAGATCACATGTCTGACTGTCTGCAGGTCACATGATGTAAGCAGGCAGTTAATTATGCAGGAAGTCAGTGAATTACTTTCACTTTCTCTCTGAGAAGGAGCTGATTAGGCAGCATTGTGTGGAGTGTGTGGATAGTGTGCTTTTCTGGCAAAAATTGTCTCACCATTGATCTTTTTTTGCACCTTTAAGTTTCAGCATTGTGTTGGAAATGTTTTGCAGGGAGGTTTAGTTTATTTTATTTATTTATTGTATTATTTATTTATTTATTGAATTTTGATAACCGGGTGGGCCTGCTCAGACAATTACAGTCCCATTTTCAGGGGTGACCCAGGATAGCAATAGTATACACAGAAAAGTTTGAGTCTAATACAACTACAGAGGCTAAAATACATCTAAAAGTAGTTACATACCTTAATCAAGGTAATGTACAGAGTAAGTGGATTCCATAATTACAGCATATTTACAATAGTTATGTACAATAGTTATGTACAAAGGAGTGAACAGACTACAGTGAGTAACAGTCAAGCAGTAAGAGGAGACAGCAAACATAGCATACATAGAGGTGGCATAGTACTAACAAATTAGGTTCAGTGACAGCAAAGGGATGTCACCTAACACAGGTGCAGCTTGCAGAGTTTGTTAGGATAGAATGTAGATTAGATTGGAAGAGAGGTAGGGAGGTGCAGGGCAGGACTAGGGTGAGTTCCATGCAGACACAGCAGCAAAAAGAAAGATTTGCCAGTGGCTGCTAGTCACAACTTGGGTTTTATGAGGAGGAGGAGAGAGGCATACCTAATGGCTCTGGGCACTTGTCACAGATGAACAATTTCAGAGAGGCAAGGGGGGGGTAATTTTGTGCACAAGCTTATGTATGAAGCTCAGTGAGATATACTTAAGATAAGATTCTTATGATAGCCAGTTCAGGGATATGAGGACTTCACAGTGGTGATGTCTGGCATTTATCCCCAGAGCAAACCTACCTACCCTGTGGTAGGCCTGAGTAAGGAATGATATGGTGGAGTCTTTAGTGGAGAGCAGCAGGGGAGCACCATAGGTTAGTGTAGAGAGGAGGGATGCAGAGGCTATCTTAAGGCAGGAGGCTGAGGTTAAGAAAGGATGAATGTGGTAAAGGAAACCTAACTTCTGGGTCAGAGATTTGATCAGGTTATATACATGGACTTTAAAGGAGAGTGAGGAGCATACCTGTCAGCTGTCCCTGATTTTCAGGGATGTCCCTAATTTGTCCTCAAAATCTTCCTCTGTCCCTTGTAAAATTTGTGTTTTTGTGACAGAACAGTGGGGATTAAAAGCACAAAATAATGTCAAGCATTAAAGTTACAGACTTGCTTTTCTTCAGAAACAGCATCTTAACACACATCCCTTTATTCTATCAGCTTTCTGAGCGAATAGTACCAGTTTTTAAGATGTGTCCCTGATTTGGGGTCTTTTTCCCCGATTTGTTTAAGCCATGTCCCTGATTCACGAGGCAAATGGTTGATAGGTATGGTGAGGAGACAAGGGTGATGCCCAGGTACTTGAAAGTGAGAACTGAGTCAAGAACATTACCATTGGAGGAGGTAATGTGAAAGGGGGGGCGGACTAGAGGAGGGGGCGAGAGAATAGCATGCTTTTAGTTTTCTTAGTGTTGATTATAAGCTGATTCCTCATGAACCAGCATTCAAGGTCAGCAAAGTCTGAGACAAGATCACTATTCATCTGGCTATGGTCAGAAGAGGAATGATATATTATAGCATTATCCACATACAGGTGCACAGAAGCCCCACCACAGAAATTGGGCAAGTCATTAATAAATACTGAGAATAGAATAGGACCTAAAATGGACCCCTGAGGAACCCCATGTGAGATGGGACTAAGGCCAGTTAGTTAACCAGCCCACTTAACCCTTTGCAATCTACAGGATAAGTAAATGTGGATCCAGTGTAGGGCACCTGAATCAAATCCAACAGAATGGAGCTGATGGAGCAGGAGACCATGGTTCACCAGGTCAAAGGCCTTAGTAAGGTCAACAAAGATGGCACCTGTAGCAGAACCTTGGTCCAAGGCATTGAAGATGTCAGTGATTACTTTTATCAAGGCCGTAAGAGTACTGTAGCTTTTTCTAAAACCATGTTGGTGGGGGGAAAACAGATTTTGGTACTCCAGATAGGATTGAAGCTGATTATATACAATTCATTCTTGGATTTTAGCCAGAGGACAGAGGATAGAGATAGGTCTGAAATTTTCAACTAATGAGTTGGGCCCTCCCATGTGGATGGGCACAACTACAGTGACTTTCGACTTATCAGGGGCAGTGTGGGAGAGGAAGGATCAGTTGATGAGATCTCGCATAGGACAGGCAAGGGAAGGTGCACCTAACTTGAGGAATTTAGGCTCAAGGGAGTTGTGCCCAGGGGAGCTCTCATCTCTTAGGTTGGTAAGTAGACTTTTAACCTCCTTAAGGGAGGCCAGTTTTAGGTGAAAGGAAGGCCAAGATTCAGAAGGTTCAGGGGGGATAGGGGTCAAGGTAGGCATAGTGGAATCCAGAAAAAGGGAGGTATACTTAGTGAGATCAGTGAAGAACTTGTTAAAACCTGAAGCAATCAACAAGGGGTCAGTGAGGAAGGAACTATGGGTGGAAAGGGTGCTAGGGAGTTCGATGTTCTTCCCCTTAATCAAGGAGCTGACCTGCTTCCAGAATGCTTTAGGGTCACAGAGGTGTTTGGGCTGAAGTGATTTGATGTGGTAGTGTTTAGCTTTGTGAAGGGAGTGTTTGCATTTGTTTCTAAGTTGCCGATAGATTTGCCATTCAGTGGGCAGACCAATTTTTCTGAAGGACTTCCAGGTGAGGTCATGAGAGGACATGAGCTGCCTAAGCTCTTTACTGATCTAGGGGGCTTTTATACCCTTGAACCTGCATTTTATGAGAGGACTGTGGAGGTCAATGATATGGGTGAAGGTGAAAATGAAGAAGTCTAAGGCATGATTAACACCAGGGAGAGTTTTGATGGGGCTCCAATCAGTATTATTAATAGAGTCAATAAAAGTATTAGGGTCAAGTCTGTAGAGGTCACGGACCAGGGCAATCCTGGGTGGAAGGGGGCTAAAGGACATATTACTCCAGATACAGAGTGTGGGTGAGTGATCACTAATGCAGCAAGAAAGAACCCTCACAGCTCTGATTTTCAGGGGGCTATTTGTAACCACCAAATCAAGCAGTGAATTTTTACCAGTTTTAGGATCAATACATGTGGGGTCCTGAACAAGTTGAGTTGAGTCAGCTAAACAAGAGTGCAATTTGTCTGATGCAGGTTTAAGCCAATCAGAGTTGAAATCACCACAGAGTATGAGGTCATGGCTGGGGAGACAAGCAAGGGAGGAGATAAAGGAGGGGAGACAAGAAGCAGCCTTATGGGGGGACAGATATACACAGCCAATGATTAGTCATTTAACATTACCTAGAGTCAGTGTGAGGAGTACAGCTTCCACATTAGGGGATCCAAAGTCAGGTGCAGGTAGTTCAGTAATATTCATTTCAGACCTAGCTTAGACCAGGATGCCACCAGCCCTCCTATGCAAATAATCTTTTCTAAAGCAGTCATAGCCTGGCACCTCCACCTCATGTTGTTTAACACTGGGTTTAAGCCATGACTCAGAGATGCATAGGATGTCAAGGGACTTTAGGGAGATCCAGTCCTCAATTTCAGCCAGCTTTGGCCTTTGGCTGCAGGCATTCAGGTGTGAAATCCTCAGGCCTTTGAGAGAGGTTTGAGTCGGTTGAGTCAGAGTGAGGAAAGATGTGGGGCTGGGTCGTCCTGGGTTAGTTTCAGTGTCCCCTGCACCTGCTAATAGCAGGAGGAGGAGGATAGAGGTACGGGTACTTTGCAAGGCACAGGAGAAGATAGCTTCTGGGGCCAAGAATGTAGGAGGTACAGGCAGTCACTTGCAGAGCCAGTTCCCTAGGAGAGCCATTCCAGGCTTGGGAAGGCATGGGATCTAGAGAAGTGTGCAAGAGGAGTCAGGTCTGATGCAGCATGGGGTGGAAGGGTGCTGCTCAGAGCAGTTTTATATAAAGATATGGCAATAAAGTAGTCAGCCAGGCAGATTAGGGTGAGGCAGGACAGGGTGAATATGAGGTGCAAGTAGCCCATAGTTGATCCCCACAGATGCACTTACTAAAATGCTAAGCCACAGACACATGGGAGTCAGAGGACAGAGAGCCCAAGATAGATAAGGTCAGCTATCTTGACCTACAAAGCCCAGGGTGAGAGTAGCAAATGGGAAAAAGGGTGGAAGGGGATTGGGGGGGGGCCAAGGAGGTTTAATTAAGGTTGGAGGTGGGACCTGGCTAGCTACACACAGTTCCAATAATTCAGCTGCCTGAGCCAGCTACAAATACAACCCAGCCGCTCGCAGGCTGAAGAAAAAAATTGAACTGCCTGGACCCAATCACAGGATGGAGCAGTGAGGGCTACCCCAATCACTTCGTTTATTGACAAAACGTTATTGATTTTGTTTACTTAGTTTTAGTTAGTGTAGTTTTTTGCTAGTATTTCTACTAGTATTTTTTTTGTTTGAGTTTTGATTTATGTTAAGTTTTTCTTAACATGGAAAGAGGTGGCCAAAGTGGTGGGCAGCAAGGGCTCCAAATGCACAGCAGCCTTGTGTCACAATTTTGCCTTAATCGCAGTCCTCTTTCAACCATGAGTGGTCAGTCACAGCAGCACAATAGTGGCCATGTGGTGCCAGAAGCAGCAGCTAGTGTTTCAGCCACTGCCATCCCTGCACTAGTGGAAGAGCAGCAGCAACCACAGCAGCAGCAAGCAGAACAGCAGTGGCAAACACAGCAGCAACAGCTTGCTGTTGTCCCTCCACCAACATCAGCTCAGTAGGTGATATTATGTGGTGCCTCCTCACCACCTGGACCTAGTCCTCCCTACAGATCTCCTGTCAGGCAGTTTTTTATCTGCCTCCCTGGAGACCCAATGGTAGTCACATGTAAATTGTGTGATGCACTGCTACATCAGAGGTTCAAGGGAGGCCACTTGGGCATGGGTGGTCAGCAAACCCACCTTTTGGGGCACCACTGTACCAGCCACTCCTGCAGCCAAAGCTGAAGTGGTAGAGCGTCTGCCTGCATGGCATCACAGGAAAATGGCCAGGGCATCAGAAATGGTGGCTCTCGCAGGCTGACCTTGCTGTGCTGAGGGCAGAGGTTGAAGTGATAAAAAATGTTGTGGAATGCACAGTGCAGCAGCTCAACCACATTTAGGGACACAATTCAGAGATAATTAGAATGCTAACAACAATTACTGGTGGTCAGCTCCAGCCCCCACAGGACCAGTAAAAATATTTAATGTCCCCAAATCTTCCCCCAAAAAAATCTGTCATCTGCTTTTACTTTTTTTGTTAAGCAATATTTTTTTTATTACAGCATAAGAATTAAATGTATGTTTAATTAATATTTTCTTCCTTATGTTAATTTTGTTAATCCTGCATTTATTGATTCCCCACCATCCCAAATACCCCCCACCTCATTCTGATTTACACAATAGAAATGTTTTTGTTCTTACTCCTTACTTTATTTTATGTAATAAGCCATGTGGTTGCCAGCTGTGCGTACACTCTATGCTTTCATTTTATTTGAAATTGTGGTGCCAAACACCCTTTTAAATACACTTTTACTTCATTGTGTTGCTGCACCACAGTTTCTCATGTAATGAAAGCATGCAGCATCCTCCAATTTTGTCGATCCTCTGTCATGTAATAACATAAACTAAATTAAGTCACAACTCTTAATTCTTGTTACTTTTCTGATCAGTTTTACAGAGGATTATTCCACACGTATGTACTGGACACTAATACCACATGCTGAATGATGTATAATATAAGTCAGCAACATTCAGAAGATAGGAAATTATGGGGGGTGGTGCCATGGTAGGTGACGTGACTTCAGGTGACTTTAGGGTATTTAGATTGCTATTGGTATGCATACTACAAAACTTTAACACAGTAAATGGTATCCAAAAAGTAATAAAGCCTGACAATGAAAGCATCAGTGCAAGAACATGGTTACAATTGTGACTGATACTTTTTTTATTCTAGTTTACATTGCCACCTAATCTAATAACTTGTGTATACACATATGCTACCTTTGTTTCAACAATGTATGTTAGTCTGCATTACTCCCATTTTTTTAAATAAGAAATAATAAAAGTAGTGTTCATTGTAATGCTACTCTGCAACGTGGTTTGCATCAGTATTCCCAGATGTTTTTGAACAGATACTGTTCCATTATAACATGTAGCACTGTCTGCTGCATGCGACTTCATTGTAGTCACAACAGAACTGAATTGAAATAGTTGCTGTCCAAAAGCAAGTGAGAATACTGATCCCAACCTGATGCAAGGCTATGTGCTCTCCTTTTGTTACTTTTGAGTCTAAAAAAAAAAGTAGTGCTGAATACTTAACTTGTTGGAAGAAGGGTATTGTTTGTATACACAAGTTATTAAATTAGTTGGCAATCTAAAATAGAATAAAAAAGTATTGATCAAAATTGTAACCGCATTCTTGCGCCGGTGCTTTAATTGTCAGGCTTTATTATTTTTGGGATACAGTTTACTGTGCTAAAATTTTGTGGTATACATACCAACAACTACAGTCTAAATACCCTAAACTCACCTGAAATCACCTCACCTCACCTACCATGGCACACCCCCCCATAATTTCCAGTCTTCTGAATGTTGCTGGCTTATAGTATACATCATTTAGCATGCAGTATTAGTGTCACAATCTGAATAATAATCCCCTGAAAAAAAGTTCATCAAATTAACAAGGATTTTGTGACAGTCATAATAATTATAAATCCACAGCTCCCCCTAATGTTCCACCCCATTATGGTTTCCCCTATAGAAGCACTTTTTTTCTTATTACTTTTTTTATTGTATTTTTTTTAATTCCTATGGTCACCAACTTTTCAGATGCTGTGTACTTTGATTTACTTTGCATTTGTGACATAGAACCACACACTGCAATACACTTTTAATGAATTGGGCGGGGCATCGCCTCAGTGTCCTGTAGTGAGAGCGTGCAGTGTCTGCAATTTTACCGACCCAGCTATGACCTTTGAAAAATAAAGGAAAGTGAGTAAGAACTCTTAGAAACTGCCTTTCTAGTCTGGAAAGCATAATGGTGTGATACATTTGTGAGAGGTGTGATTTAGATTGAAATTACGACTTTTGTCCTTTTATTTGGTAAAGCAACAGTGCAATAATCACAATACCATTTAATCACCTACCATGCCCCATCCCCACCAAATGTCCTTTATTGTAAATATCCCACTATTTTAATGCCATGAAAAGTCCAGATGAAGAATAAGGCCACAAATGCATCACAGTGTCCCAACTTTAGTGGCACTATTGCCTGGTGATGATGCCAGTTGCTGCTGCTGTTGTCCCCTTGCTTTAATCTCATGAGAAGTCCAGATGAAGAATAAGGCCACAAATATGTCACAGTGTCCCAACTTTAGTGAGACCATTGCCTGGCGGTGAGGTTGATGCCTGCTGCATCACTGATACATGCTGCCCTTTGTGTATGCTTTCATACCACAGTGGTGAGTCAATGTTCTTCCCAGTGAATTTTTGGGGGGCATAGACACAGCCATTTAATTTCTATTGAATCTTGTTCTGTGTTGTAAGCAATCCATCATGTTGTTCCTTTTCAGGGAATCATAATACATACACTTGATGCAAGGCATGTTAAAATGTGCACACCTTTTGTTACTTTTGAGTCCAAAAAAAAAAGTAGTGCTGAATACTTAATTTGTTGGAAGTAGGATATTGTTTGTATACACAAGTTATTAAATTAATTGGCAATGTAAAATAGAATAAAAAAGTATCGGTCAAAATTCTAATAACTTTCTTGCGCCGGTGCTTTCATTGTCAGGCTTTATTATTTTTGGGATACTGTTTACTGTGTTGTGTTAAAGTTTTGTGGTATATATACCAACAACTACAGTCTAAATACCCTAAAATCAACTGAAATCACCACACCTACCAAGCCCCCCATAATTTCCTATCTTCTGAATGTTGTTGGCTTATAGTATACATCATTTAACATGCAGTATTAGTGTCACAATCTGAATAATAATACCCTGAAAAAAGTTCATCAAATTAACAAGGATTTTGTGACAGTCATAATAATTATAAATCCACAGCTCCCCCTAATGTTCCACCCCAATTATGGTTTCCCCAAGATAAACTTTTTTTTTCTTATTACTTTTTTTACTGTATTTTTTTAAATTTCCATGGTCACCAACTTTTCAGATGCTGTGTACTTTCATTTACTTTGCATTTGTGGCACAGAACCACACAATGCAATACACTTTTATTGAAGCAGGTGGGGCATTGCCTTAGTGTCACCTGTAGTGAGAGTGTGCAGTGACCGCAATTTTACAGACCCTGCTATGACATTTGAAAAATAAAGGAAAGTAAGTAAGAACTTTTAGGGACTGCCTTTCTAGTCTGGAAAGCATAATGGTGTGATACATTTGTGAGAGGTGTGATTTAGATTGAAAGTATGACTGTTTTCCTTTCATTTGAGTAAAGTAACAGTGCAATAATCACAATACCATTAAATCACCTACCATGCCCCATCTCCATCAAATGTCCTTTATTGTAAATGTCCCACTCTTTTAATGTTTGAATCTTGTTCTATGTTGTAAGCAGTCCATCATGTTGCTCCTTTTCAGGGAAACATAATACATATGGAATGATTCCACTTGACCCTGGTGGACATGATGTTCACATCCACATGCCAGACATATGTTACGAGTCTGACACCTAATGTGGTACTGTAATTTTTATTTAGGAGGGTGAGGGGCTACCATTGTGGTTGACTGAAATACTATCATTTCTGATATTTTTTCCCTCAGGTCATATGCACACTTGCATTCCACACCTTTGGGATCATTGATGACTATGGCTGTATGTATTTTTTTTGGGGGGGCACATTTGAAAACAAGTTTCATTAATGATTTTCTCTTATTTTCAGGTCTTCAGCGTATCCATTCATGACTGTTGTCCATCTTCATATTGGAAGATACAATCTACAGCAGTCCATAGCACCTCATTGTTACCTGAAAACAGGTGATGAAGAAATTATTACAAGTTCATTGCAGCACCTCATTCAGTTCCCAGCATGGCTGTTCCTGTCTTCTGTTAAATCCAGCTTATAATACCAAGCTATTACTAAACCCCTTATCCGTCTTAAAATACCAAGCTATTACTAAATCACTTATCCAGCTTAAAATACCAAGCTATTAGTAAGCCCCTTATCCAGCTTAAAATACCAAGCTATTAGTAAAGTCCTTAAAAAAAAAAAACATGCTTAGTGAGTGACACGCACTGGCCCACTGTCATACTTATATTATAGCATGGGTTTTCAGGACCAGGATAACCCTGGCATACTGCAGTATGCCTATCCCATCTGTAAAGAAATAATATATTATATTACCTGGATGTTACCACCATTGAATGCTTTACACCTGGTGGAAAAAACATTTGAAAAAAAATGGAAGATAAAATAAGAGTGATACTTACCTGTAGATGTTATCTTTTAGGTGGTAGGAGTACTGCAGTCCTGCAAAGTTACACATTCTACAACCTGTGAAAACAAAATGAAAATCAGTTGCTGGTATTTGATGAGGTGACAGTGGCATCTTTAAAAGGGTAAAGGAATGATTCACACAAAAGTGCAAGTCAAAACCATAGTACATGATATTAGTACATACTTACTGTAAATTAATGATAAGAAGCAGGTTGGCTTTGGCTGCTGTGGGTTCATAGCTTAGGCACAGGTACAATGTCTCTCTCTCTCTCTCTCTCTCTCAAGAAGCAGGGTGGCTGTGGCTGACTGTGGGTTCATAGCTTGGGCACAGGTACAATGTCTCTCTCTCTCCCTCTCTCACTCTTTCTCTCAAGAAGCAGGGTGGCTGTGACTGGCTGTGGGTTCACAGCTTGGGCACAGGTATAGTGGGCACAGGGCATGCACACACTCCTGGATTGGATTATAACTAACCGGAAGGACTGTGTCCTGCACGCTAGTACCATAGTTGACTCTGGTCATCCAAATGTAAACAACCCCCGCCCAAATACCTGTCTTTCCATAACTTTAGAAGCCCAAACACCCCATCATTCTCTCTCTGAGGCACAGTCACTGGACAGGTCTGCTGTTTTCTCAGAATAAAATGCGACCCAGGCAGCATCCATGTTCACTCAAGTTCTCCTGACTCTACAGGACAAGCATTTTCCAGTCACCACCAGAAGGGTGAGGGGTGGCTACTCGCAATGGGTCATGAAAGACCTCCTTATCCTCATGAAAGACAGGGACCATGCCTGGTCAATCTATAAAGCATCCACATCCCCTATCCAATGGGATGATTACAGGCATCGGAGGAACCTTTGCAAACACGTGGCCAAAGCTCTCAAACAGACACATTTTCACAATCTCCAGCAAACTAACCTTGGGGACCCTAAACAATTCTTGGCATCCATTGGCTCACTACTAACCCCCCCCCTTCCGTAAGCCTGTCCCACAGCTACACACCACTTCTGGCCTCATTATCAAACCCCAAGAAGTGGCCAAGGCCCTCAATGACAAATTCTCCGACCTCACTATGTACCTGTGCAAACTCCCAAATGGCATGCAAAAACATAGAAACATAGAAACATAGAAGTTGACAGCAGATAAGGACTGCAAGGCCCATACAGTCTGCCCATTTCTTTTTCTACCTTATAAATGTACCATCGGCCTTTGCTCTGTCAGTGGCCTATCTATTCATACTCATCTGTGTTTCTCCCTTATGCCTATCCAATGCCTGTTTGAAGCCCTGCACTGTATTCATAGCCACCACTTCCTGAGGTAGGCCGTTCCATGCATCCACCACCCTTTCTGTGAAAAAGAATTTCCTCACATTCCCTCTTAATCAGCCTCCCTCTAATCTCATGCTGTGTCCCCTCGTCCTTCTATTTTTCTTATATTTAAACATGTTAGACTCTTTCCCCTTGTTAATGCCCTTAAGGTGATTGAATGTTTCAATCATATCACCTCTCTCCCTCCTTTGCTTAAGGGTATACATATTGAGCTCTGTTAATCTCTCCTCATATGTCTTCTGATGCAGTCCCTGCACCATTTTGGTTGCCCTTCTCTGGACTGCCTCAATTTAGTTAATGTCCTTGTGAAGGTGTGGCCTCCAGTACTGCATGCTTTACTCCAGTTGGGGCCTAACCAGTGTCTTGTAAAGAGAGATTATTACCTTCCTCTTATGACTTGTGATACCCCTACTAATACACCCTAACATCTCCCCAGCATTACCTACTGCTTTAGAGGTCTGCTTGGATGATTTCAGGTCATCAGTGATGATGATGCCCAAGTCTCTTTCTTCCTTTGTGACTTGCAGCAACTCCCCTCCCAGCCTATAGGTGACTTCAGGGTTTCTTTTCCCTACATGCATGATCTTGCACTTCTTTGCATTACGTCCCAGTTGCCACTCTTCTGACCATTTTGCTAGTTTATCCAGATCTCTTCTCATTCTGTCCACCCCATCTGGATCATCTACTCTGTTGCAGATCTTGGTGTCATCTGCAAACAGACAAGCCTTACCCTCTAGTCCATCTGCAATGTCACTAATGAAGATATTGAGGAGAACTGGCCCCAGGACTGATCCTTGAGGTACCCCACTTGTGACTTGCATCTCTTCTGACTGTATACCATTTACCACCACTCTCTGTTTTCTGCCCATCAACCAGTTTGCCACCCAGTTGACCAACTTCTGACCCAGCCTGAGCCTACCCAGCTTATTTATCAATCTTTTATGTGGAACAGCTCGAAAGCTTTGCTGAAGTCAAGGTAGGCAACATCAGCTGCTCCCCCTTGGTCCACCACTCTGGTTACCCAGTCAAAGAAATCTATGAGATTAGTTTGACAGGACCTTCCTTTGTAATCCCATGCTGTCTTGGATCCTGTGCCCCTATGGATTCCAGGTGTTGCACTATCCTTTCCTTAAGGAGTGCCTCCATAATCTTGCCCACTACTGAGGTAAGACTGACTAGTCTGTAGTTCTCTGCCTCCTCCTTGCTACCACTCTTGTGGAGCGGGATCACATGAGCCCTTCTCCAGTCTTCTGGGACCTCTCCTGTGCTCAGAGACTCACTAAACAGTTCTGCTAATGGTTCTGCTAGTTCCACCCTTAGCTCCTTAAGTACCCTGGGATGTATGCCATCAGGTCCCATTGACTTGTCCACCTTGAGCTTAGTGAGCTCTTGTAGGACCCTTTCTTTTGTGAAGGGAGTAGTGCTCACCTTCCTCCCCATGTGTCCATGGTGCTCAGCTGTGGGCCCTGCCCTACCTTCTCTTCAGTAAAAACTGAGCAAAAGTATCTATTTAGGATAGATGGTTTTACAGGGTCCTCCTCCTCACATGCTCCCTTTTCTCCTTTGAGCTTAGCAATACCCCCTTTGGACTTTCTCTTTTCACTAATGTATCTATAGAAAGTCTTGTCACCTTCTTTTACTGTTTGTTCTAGTGTTTCCTCAGTTTGGGACTTTGCCTGCCTTACTGCCTTCCCTGCTTCCCTTAGGGCAGTTTGGTATGCCTCCCTATCTTCATCCTGCTGTGTTCCCTTATATTTCCTGAAGGCCAGCCTTTTGGCTCTGACCTTTTCTGCTACTGTATTTGAGAACCAAAATGGTTTCCTACTTCTTCTTTTGCACTTCCTTTTCTGTCTAACACAATGGAATGTTGCTTCAAGTATTGCATCCTTGTCCTTCTGCACACCCCCATGACATCACCAGCTAGACCTACCTCTCAGCCTCCACCTACCCCCTTTTTCTTCAAAATATTCTCACACGTTGACATAGCTAAACTCCTAAAGAGCATCCCAGACCATGGCTCCTCTGGAGCAGGTGGATTATCCCCTGTCTTCCTTAGACTTCTCTCCACTGCCATTATTGCCCCTCTAACATTCATTTTCAACCTCACCCTGACCACTTCCTCCATGCCCAATACATGGAAACCATGAAGGTCATTCCCATTCATAAAGCCAGGGACCCAAAATCCACAGACAACTATCACCCGATCTCCATCCTTCCTCACCTAAGCAAGCTACTTGAAAAAGCCATCCACCATCAACTTGCTAACTAGATAGTTAAATATGACCTACTATGTAGCCAACAACACGGCTTCTGCAAGAATCACTCCACCTCCACTGCCATAACACTTGCAACTGACCACATCCTCACAAACATGGGCCATGGAAATGCAACTGGCACAGTCTTCGTTGACCTCCCCAAAGCCTTCCACCTGGTCAATCACTCACTCCTCCTCTCCAAATTGCATCACCTTGGCTGCCCTTCAGAGGTCACCACCAGGTTCAGAAGCTACCTTACAGGGCACTACCAGTTTGTGTGCATTGGCCTGGCCTGCTCGCCCATCCTGCCTGTCTCTACTGGGGTCCCCCAAGGCTCTATCCTGGTACCCCTCCTTTTCTCTTTATTCATTAACTCCCTTCCAGAGGATAGTCTCAACTATCACTCAGTCTTTTAAGCTGACAACCTCATGCTCTTCTCCAGGGGAAAGTCTCCTACACTCATCTCTGCAGCCCTCTCACAAAACTACACTGCAGCCCAAATCTGGTTCTCTGACAACCTCCTTCTGGTCAATGCCAAAAAAACAAAAACAGTGTTGTTCGCATCTAAGCCCTTCCTAACTAAATGCAAATCTAACCCACCCCTAATCATCACATCCCCTGATGGCCATGTCCCTGATGATGTCAAACATTTCAAATATCTAAGAGTTGTGCTTGACCCCTCCCTTTCCTTTTCAGAGCACATACACTCCCTGGTTCTAAGATTTCACCAAAAACCTAGGGACTGCCTGCAGATACCAGCAATACCTCACCCCTAAGGCCCGCCATGCCATCATCCTGGGACAGCTGCTACCTATAGCTCTCCCATCTGCTCTAGGACCTCTGCATCTACCATGGCAAAACTATCAGTAGCATACAACAGTGCCTGCCACTTCCCCATGCTGGCCCCTTTCTCCACACACCACTGTACACTCTACACTACACTGGGGTGGCTCCCACTACAAGCCCGCTTTGACCTTGCACTGTACAGTTCTATTGATTCTGCCATCTGAATTTGCCAGAAATCCCCTGGTGCTCCCCTTCTCACTGCCCAAACCTCACATCACTGCCTACACTCCTCCAGTATCCCCTCCCTGAAAATCCCCAGGATAGCCATGAACCTGGGTGCTAGAGCCCTGTCTGTAGCAGCCCCCACACTATGGAACAAGCTGCCCACTGAACTGCTCACCATAAACACTCACCGACAGTTTAAGACTCTACTTAAAAACTGGCTCCTATTCGCATCCACCTGCCACTTCTTTAAGGAATAGCCCCCCCCTTATAGGTTCCAGGGGCTGGGCCAAATAGGTTCTCTTATTTACTGAAACTTTACCACCATGAGCCTTACTTTGCTTTGTTATTTGTTATCCCTCAACAACTGCCACCATGTATTGCCAAATGTAACAACTGTAACCTTTTACTATGTATTACCTGATCTTGTTGTGTTCTTGTTATTTTGATGTTTCTACTCTATGCCACCTTATGTGGCTCAGGTCATGTCTCAAAATGGTCCCTGGGATCAGTGCACCTACCTGGTTAACAAAGTCATGAATAAATAACAGTCATAAATAAAAATGTCTCTCTCTCTCTCTCTCTCTCTCTCAAGAAGCAAGGTTGCTGTGGCTGGATGTGGGTTCATAGCTTATGCACAAGTGCAGTGTCTCTGTCTCTCACTCTCAGGAAGCAGGGTGGTTGTGGCTGGCTGTAGGTTCATAGCTTGGGAACAGATACAATGTCTCTCTCTCTCTCTCTCTCTCTCTCAAGAAGCAGGGTGGCTGTGGCTGGCTGCTGGTTCATAGCTTGGGCACAGGTACAATGTCTGTGTGTCTCGCAAGAAGCATGGTGGTTATCTGGGGTGTGTTACTGTTTCTCAGTGTCAGGAGGATGTCTGTCAATCAATCAGCAGGATTTAAGTGGCTACAAGTTGACATTTGTGTTTAGAGGACTGTGGGTAATATGAATGCACACATTCTGTGAAATGTACCCTTAAAAATATAAATACATGCCCTTAATACTTATTTGTCAATTGTCATATTATAGTCAAGGCCACCATTTTTCATTTTTTTATGCAAAAAAATGGTAACATTACGGAACTGTGACAACCTTCACCCTGGTAATTTTGGCAGTACTTCCTCCCACCAGCATACTCCTCATCAACATCAAGGAGGAAGCAGCCCTCACAATCCTCAATGCTGGAATTGTATCCACTTGGAAATTCTTTTTCAATGACTATAATATCAACCTCAATGGTACACCATTTGACAATGCCACCAGGATGATCTGCTTCCCCAGTATCATCAACACAACCATCATCGTGACAGGGTACAAACACAGATGTGGTTGTCTGACTTGGTATGTGACCGTCATTCATTTTTATAAATGTCAGCATGCTGACATTTGTAGGTTGTAGTTTAGTACAATGGTCATGCACTATGGCCCCTGCAGAATTAAATACCCTCTCCAGACTTACACTGGAGGGTAGCAGGTCAGGTACTTCAGTGCTACTGATGACAGTGCTGGCCATTTATTCACCTTGCCACTCCAGTACACCAAAGGATTGTCCAATATTGTCCAATACTTGTTTTCTGCCAAATAGGCCTCAACCATAATCTGTGATGCACGCATTCCTGATGAATCATCCACCCATTTACAAGATTCATCTAGGTCACAAATTCCTACTTGGGACAAGTCACCCCAAAGTGGATTAATGGATGACTGTGCAGCTGACACCACTCCTTGCCCCTCAGCCGCCTAACTAGATGTGTTCAGTCCACAGTGACCTTCAGCCTTGTTATGCTGTGGTTTGCAGAACTTTACATGTGACTTCTGTGCCCCATGAACCAATCAGACCAGCTCTCCATACAGATTTTGAACCTGATCATGCCCTTCCTCCAGTATGGATGCAATGCCACACTTGTAGTGTGGGTCCAGCATTGTGGCTATTCCAAATTCTGGAAATTGCTGAATAGTGGTGATGTGTTGATCGCTGTCTAATATTGTAATCATGTGTTTCAGTAATGCACATCTTGACCTATCTCTGGCCACATCAGTGCTAGGCTACAGATTCAACAAAGTCTTCCTCAGCACCCACAGCAGTGGAATGGCTTGACTAACGGATACAATGTCACCACTCACTGCCTGTGTGGCATGTTCAGATGGCCTCAAAATTAATATTACCAAGTCCTTGAGTCTCCATTGTTCAGTTGTCATAGACATTGAGGCCCCTGAACTGTCAGCTCTAGTGTGCATAACTAGGTACTTGGAGATGGCTTTGTACTGCTCATACAACCGCTCTGCCATGTAAAGTGTCTCGCTCCATCTCATGACAACTTCTAGCTTGAGTCAGTGCTGAGGTAGAATGTTTTGAATCTGCAGCTGCCTAAATTGGTCATGGGCCTTTCCAGAGTGTGCAAAGTGGGCAGAGATGTGGTGTGCAACAGTCAGCATTTGCTTTATTTCAGGGTACTACAGAAATTCCTGTACCACAAGATTTAAACAGTGGGCCATGCAGGGAACCCTCACAAAGCCACCATCACTGATACATTTAACAATGTTTGATCCATTATCATTAGCTATGAAGCCAGCTTTTAGGGAAGGGGGTGCAGACACTCATCAATTTCTGTCAGTAGCAAGTTTAGCATGTTTTCACCTGTATGTGATCCTGCTGCACTATGCATTGCGAGCGTGACATGCTGTCTAATGCCATGAAGGTTGCTATCACCACAGTCTGACTTATTACACTGCTTTCCCATCCCACCATCACAGACAACCCCAGGTAGCTGTGCCCAATGTGCAGTAATACACTGATAGGAACTACTCATCTTTTTGCCACTTGTCCACATATCCATGCTTAAGTGAATGTAAGGTGATGCGGAATGTTAAAGGGCATGCCTTACACACTCTTTCACTGTCTGATATAACTCAGGGACAGCAAGGGTGGAAAAGTATGTCCTGGATGGCATCTTCCTGTTAGGACAGGCGTTTGCCGCAAAGCATCCGAATCCCACATTCTCCACAAAGGAGAATGGGAAAAGGTCAGTTGCCAGCATTTTCACTATGGCAGCATTGAGTTCATGTGCATCTGCATTATTTGGTGGGTATTTACTATTCCGGGTTAAAAGGCTGTTCAACGTGAGCTGCATTGTTTGGTGTTTTGCTCGTGGCATGCCAAATGGCTCTCTTCTGCGAATTGACATGGATGGGGTACCTTTGATGTGTGATGTTGGATACACAGGTGACAAGCCAATAAATGTGGTTATTTTACATTTTTTAAGCACAGGAGCTGATGTACTAGAATTACTACATGGACCACTGCTACTCTGACCACTATTTGAACATTCAAAATCCTCCTCCTCCTTCTCATGCCTGTAGTAATCCTCCAGTGTTATTTCACCACTTTTACCAACACTGCTACTTACACTAAAGGAAGGGGATACCATCTAGTGTGGACAGTGCATGCATTGGGGGTGTGTGCACAGCAGTGGACGCCTATAATAAGGTGCTCTCTGGTGCGCTCGACTCCCTCGCACCAGCCTGTGTATGAGCCAGGTCTTCTCACTTAAGGTCCCTTTGGTATGATGGGGAGTTGAAGGAGATGAAGACCTTGGGTCAGAGATTACAGCACTGCTGGTGGAAGTCCGGCCCTCAGGTAGACAAACTGGCCCTACGTATGCACTACAGTGCATGCCAGAGGGCAATCAACCTTAAGAAGGCAGAATTCCTGTCCAGGGAGATTGCTGCTAGGAAGAACCAACCAACTGTGTTCTTTCAGACTGTGGACAGGCTCCTTCATCCTTCCCGTCTACAGCCGAAGGTAGCCTTTTCGAATGCATTGTGCGAGGATTTTGGTAGGTTCTTCTCAGACAAGGTGTCTGCCATCAGGCAGGGGGTTCCAGCAGTAGACCAGAATCTATTGGTGACTGGTGAGCACTCCACCTGTTTGGGGTGAGTTTAGACTGATGGAAGTGGCTGAGGTAAGTGAGATTGCCTCCAAGCTCTGGCACACCTTTTGTGAACTGGACCCGGTGCCAACTCATTTCTTAATGAGATGTGTTGACTCCATCGGCCCAGTGTTTGCCCTGATTGTCCGGTGTTCCTTGTCAAAGGGTTCTTTCCTGATGACTTGAAGGAGGAATAGGCTAGACCCCTTCTGAAAAAACATCGTTGGACCCTGACGTCAAGGCAAATTACCGTCCTATCTCCAATCTCCCATTTTTGGATAAGATTGTTGAGAAGGTGGTGGTGCTTCAGCTTGAGGAGCATCTTGTGGCCCATGATTTGTATAAGCCACTCCAGTCTGGGTTTCATGTGAGGCATAGCACAGAAACTGTGCTAGTTCAGGTGCACAATGACCTCCTTAGGGCCAGAGATAGAGGGGAAGGGACAGTCCTTGTTCGCCTCAATCTCTTCAGCATTTGACACTGTGGACCATCGAGTGTTACTTGACCACCTAAGGGAATTCTGTGGACTCTCTGGTTCTATCATCTGCTGGTCTGAGTCTTTTTTATCTAGCAGGAGGCAGAGGGTACTGATGGGGAATTTCTCTTCCTCTCCTGACCACCTGTCATGCAGAGTTCCCCAGGGTTCGGTTTTGTCACTGATGTTGTTTGCTATGTACATGCTACCACTGAGAGAGCTCATTAGGAAATGCAGCCTGGGTTTTCACTGCTATGCTGATGATACCCAGCTGTACTTTTCCTTTGCCCCGGAACATCTTGTGCAGTAGAAGTGCTTAACTGCTGCCTTGCTGAAATCAATGACTGGATGGCCTCCAGCTGGTTGTGACTGAACCCTAGTAAGACAGAGGTACTGGTGGTGGAATTGAACAGAGGGTGTGATAGGTTGGCCTCTGGTGCAGAGACAGGACTTTGCCTTGGCTCTGTACCATTGAAGGCCTCCTCTAGGGTGCGTGATCTGGGTGTTATTCTCAACAGCAGTTTGACACTTGAGTTTCAGGTGGTGTCCGTTGTCCATACCAGCTTTTATCATCTGAGGAATATCACCAGGATCAAGCCCCTAGTTCCACCACTGGACCTCCCCACTTTGGTGCATGCCTTCGTGATGTCCAGGCTTGACTACTGTATTGCGCACTATCTCGGGGTCTCCAGGGGTACCCTGCACTGACTGCAGCTGATGCAGAATGCGGCAGTGAGGCTGTTGACACAACAGTCTAAATATTGTCATATTACTCCGGTGCTGCATCAACTGCACTGGCTGCAGGTTAGGTGGAGGGTCCTCTTTAAGATGGGTTTGCTCACCTTCAAGGCCCTACACGGTCTTGGTCCTGGCTACCTGAAGAACCTTCTTGCACCTGCTTTCTCGGTCTGCTCCCTCCGCTCCTCCTCTAGGGGCCTCCTTGTGATTCCCAGGATGAGGTTAAGAACTGCTGGTGACAAAGCATTTAGTGCTGCCGCTCCCGTCCTGTGGAATTCTCTCCCTTTCGTCATTAGTGAGACCCCATCTGTTGAGGTATTTAAGGCCCACCTCAAGGCCTTTTTGTACAATCAGACCTTCCTGGACTATGTTTTTTAGTTCATATCTGTCTTTTAAAATCTTGATGTTTAATTTAGTTTTAGAGACTCTAAATGTAGCTGAAGTTGAGGGAAGCAAATTGTGTAGTAAATTTTGTTTTAACTTGTTTGGAGCAGTGTGTATAATTGGTTATTATTGTGCTGTGCTGTATTTATTTGATTGATGTACAACACCCAGAGCCTCCGGGATGGGCGTCTCTTTAAATAAAATTTGCTTTGCCTTGCCATGCTCACTAAGGTGGATGAGGGTGAACGCCCCATTATGGCATTAGCTCCCCTCTGGTGCTGAGTCCACAGTGCCATGTGCCTGCTCTTGAGATGATTATGCTGGCCCCCAGTGCCAAGATGGCTACCCTTTTTATCATGCTTCACATGCACTTGGCAGACTGGCAGATTGCCACTGTCACTACCAACTTACATGAAAAAATCACAGACTAGGGATTTTGATGCCCTACACTTCATATGTCGCTTCTGGGGTTGCATATGTAATGGTAGTTTTGTTGGTGATGATATGGGGTATGTACTGCATGATTTCTGGTGTTGTGCACACTTGGACTTTGACTGAACATCACAATTGATCACTATTACTTCAGGGTCAGCAACAGACACAGCTGCATCAGTACTTTGAGGAGGGGGGGATTGACGAACAGACTGTTTACAGTCACCGTCAAATTTTTTTTGTCCAGTTTCCAAATGGGGTCTCTAGCATCATCATCATAATCATCATCCACAAACTAACTTTGGATGCTGTCCTCCTGTGAAGATATTCCAACCCTTGAAGGAGGACACTGGACTAGATTAAATAATTTGAATGTGAAAGCTACGTCCCTACACTGTTCTTTCTTCATATCTCTTACGAGTTAGTGAGTGCCAGAAACTACTGTGGACTGGATATTCAAACCACAGCCTGAATACTATCATTCACACTTTTTTCATCAACATCTGAATGTTTGGATGGCCTAACCTCAAGATCAGTGGAAACATAAGGCTGTGAGTTATTAGTATGATCAGAATCATGTTCAACTACTGTGGGGAGTGGGACATCAACTACACTCAAGTCTGCAGATTCATCAGCATTATTCTCACCTGATAAGTTTGCCTGTGTTGAACTTGTAGCAATACTCATGCTGTTATCAACCATGCTGTCACTAACTTTACTACCAGCAGGGACAACAGCATCTCCAACCAGTAGTGAAGTGACTGATTTCACTGTGAAAAACAGAGTCGGAGAAATCCCTTTACTTGCAGCAACTGCTACCTTTCCCTTCTGCTGCATATAGCCATAGCCATGACAACTATTCTTACCACTGCTGGACTTGCTACTAGCCAATGATGAACCTGCCTCATCATCACAACAACTTCCACTGCTTATAGTCTTCTTGGCAGCAGCGCCACAGCCAGAAACAGTCTCTTGACCGTTTCTTCGCAGGCATTTTTTAAGATTACACAGACAATTAACAGCAACTTATTATTTGTGCTGTTTTGGGGAATGGGAAGCAAAAAATTAAAGTGATGCAGCCGCACAGGAACAAGTAACACAAGACATTAACCAGTCTTCAAAAATCCAAAAGTCAACAAGCACCGACTGCGCCATTGTGCGCTACATGGGCAGAAACACATTTTGGGCAGGATGTGAAAAATGACAGCTGTACTGCTCATAAGGAGGTGTGGTAAAATGGCAATGTTGAAAATCTGAGTGCAAATATTGAAAATTAAAATGTACAAGCTGCCAGAGCTGGCGCAACGAGGCTCGCAGAAACAGTCATTTTTAGGGATTTCATCACCAACATAGCCATTTTAAGACCTCTGCTCATGAACAGTGTCACTGTGATTTTCTTAATGTGTCCCATACATTGATTTCAACACTGACTGTGCCATTATGCGCTACATGGGCGGAAACATGTTTTGGGTGAGATGTGAAAAATGACAGCTGTACAACCCATAAGAAGGTGTGATAAAATGTCAATGTTGAAAATCTGGAGTAAATATTGAAAATTGAAACTTACGAGGCTTGCGTAAGAACTCATGCAACGACGCTAGAATGTCATTTTTGAATTTTGTACTAGATTAACATGGGGTTTTTGGACTTTCTCATGAATGATGTCACTGATGGTAAACATAGTCAGCGGGTGATTTCGTGCAGTGACCGCGCAGTGCTCAGGAAATCACTCCTCGGGCCTGAATAACGCCATGACAGTGACATCATTCATGAGAAGGGGTCACAAAACCCCATGTTGAAAATTTGATGAAAATTTCAAAAAATGACTGAGATATGCAATAGTTGAAACCCCTCATCTAGCCCATTATACAGCTAACGGCATTTCCTCAGTTCGCGGTCGCTTTTGAAGAGTGCAGACGTGTTCCCCGTCCACCCAAGATTGCTCGCGACCAGAGTCAGTAAGGCATGGGTGAGGGGGTGGGAGGCTGGGTGCGTGGGTGGGTGCGCGGGTTGTGGGCTGGGAGATGCGTCATGACCGCTTTTTATTTTACAGGTTAAAAAAATGACGACGTGGATGTTTGCTACACTGGGTGGGCCCCAGTGTGGCAGAAGATGGCTGGGGGCCGAGGAGCTGACAGGATTGGGCACCCCGTCCGGCAACCTACGTGGGGGGCGAGGCCCGACGGACTGGGCACCCCGTCGGCAACAAAACGACGTTGCCATGCTGGGGTGGGCTCCCAGCATGGCAGCAGGGCATGGGGGTCAGTGGAGCCGATGGGGATTGGGCACCCCATCGGCAAATACTGCCACGCTGGGTGGGCTCCCAGCGTGGCACCAAAGCTTTGGAAGGGCGGCGGACGACGTGGGGGAGCGATGACGCGGGATGGCGGCGGTGCTCAGTATGGCAAGTGTTTTTCTTTGAAGCAGAGGAACACCGCTGTCATCAGAGCTCCTGCACCCATTGGTAGGATCGCCACGCCTGCTCAAGGGAGCAGTGATTGATGGGAGAGGCCACTCCAAAGTGTGCTACTCTCCAGAATGTTCTTTACATGGAAACAACGTAAAAAACAATACCTTGTTTTCCGGGGTAAAGCTTTAGCTACACAGACAGAAGCAGGGAAAAATACTGCAGACAGACTGAGAAATTCAGAGTACTGCTATTGTGGTGCCACAATAAAATGCATATCAATTTACAAAATGCACACAGATTAAAGGTCAGCCACAGAGACTTTAACTGCTCAGTAAATTATAATACAGATGGTCTTTTAAAACGACAGAAAAAATGCCCAGGAAACACACAAAAAAAGCTATAAAAAATTAAGAAACGTTGCACTGTGTGTACCTGAACACACAAACAATAAAAAACTAGCCAACAAAAGTTGGAAAGGCTGCCTTTCTCTATTATCTCACTTCTGCACCACATATCTGCCCCTCCCCTGAAGCACACTTCTACAGTGTCTGTCAGTACAGAGACTGAATGTACTAAATTAACATTAAATATTCACACAAAATCAATAAATGCTTGATGATGTAAGCACATAAGGGGTTTCCTACAATTGATGTACTACATTTTGATGCACAATTTTGTGGTAAAATGCATTTTTAAAGGTTGTTCGATGGTTTGAATCTCAGAGCTCTGAGAGCAAACTGTCTCCAGCTTCCACTACACACACTATGCTGAACTGAGGCTGTGCAAAACAATATAGAGCCCATATGACCTTAAATCTCATGAATCACTGCAAAATTTGCCTTAAAGAGCAAAAAAATAAGACGAAATAATGTGAAGTCGATCGACAATAATGGGGAAATTCACATTACTTTTGAAATGCAAAGTTATTTCTTTCACTATGCTGAAAATTACACGAAATTCGGGTTCTATGCAAAATACTTTGCATAGCGAACTTTAGGTACTTTGCCCACCTCTAATAATTACTGTGTATCCTGAATTGTTTGTTTTGGTGGTGTTGATAAAGTCTGATGTGGGAATGTGCTCACGTCTTACATTTAGGAATATTGCAGAGTTTAGTGCCTCCTAGTGTTCTATTGTTCTGATCAGGTATATGTTTGCTCCTGACAATCAGGTTGGATAAATTAGGTGGCTTCTTGAAAGATAGAAAAGGTAATTCTTTGAAGATAATATTTCAAGGAGTCATCCTCGCTGAATGATGGTTGTAGGTCCTTAATAATTTTATGTAGGGTTGTCCAAGTGTATCTGGTTGGTGATCTTTTCTTTATATTGTAGTAGGTGTTCTCTTAGCATAAAAGTGGCACGTTCCACAGTTCTCTCAATTTCTCTGGAAGAATGTCCCTGTTCAGTAAATGTTTTTTTCAGACTGGCTAGATGTTTATCTCTGTCCTCCTTACTCAAACAGATTCGATGGTCTGAAGCGCTTGACTATGCATTGCAGATTTTTTAATGTGCCTTGGGAAAATTGCTGTTTTTGTGTATGTATCTCTGTCTGTCTCTTGGTATCAAGTACGTACAAGTCTGCAAGGTTTTATCTTTGATGATAACGGTGGTGTCCAGAAATTTGACACTGATGTCAGAGTAACCCATGGAAAGTTTAATGGATGGGTGGAGGATGTTAAGTTATTGAAGAAATTCTTTCAAGAGATTAAACAGGTTTTCTATTCCTTGACACAACCCCGGCATCCAGTAGCTGAATGGCATCATTTTTCTAAATCAGATTATTAGATCCTTAGAAAATCACTTTTTTTGCAGCCTCCCTGCCATTCTCCCACGCTCAACTAGTCGATCATCTGCATCTATCTTCACTCTTGATTTTGACAGTGAACTGCAGTCTGCAGTGTTGTCATAGCGTTTCCTTGTATCTTTTTTTGACTTTCACAGGGAAGTGGCTCTGTTAATAGATCATGGCATACCTGACAGCAACTGTTATTGCAGCTGTCATTTCATTGCAGTGCCCAACTGAATGTGTTCCTCCGAGGGGTTCGTTGCTATTTAGTTGTGTCTGGATTCGCTTTCTCAGCACTTTTCTAATATTCACTGGTTGTTTTTTATGTGGAGATATTTTTCATTTATGGGCATTTTATAGTTTTATTTTGCAGCCAGTGACATAAACTGAACTTTACTTGAGTACTGCTAGTGTTGCTGACACTTGGCTGGTGTTACTGTTACCTTCCTCTGCCGATCCTCCTCTCAATGTGCATTACTGTGGAGGTGATGTTTTCTTTACTTGTTCAGTGTGTGTTGTGTTTTACAGTGCAGTGGTAATTAATGTAGAATTAGTTATCTCATTTTGTGATTGTCAATGTCATTTATATCCAGCTGTCCCTCTGTATGGTATTTGTGTAGGCTAGTGAACATCCATTTCCTCTGTAGTTCCTGCCTGTAAGGGTCATTACTGTGTTTCTAAGAGATTATAAATGTGACCATTTATTTCTGTGGATGTTTCCATAATACTGTTTTGATACACTGCAGTAACATACGCTTTTGAGGGACACCACAAGCAGTTTTGTAAACTAGTAGATCAATGTGCATTGTATGTGCTGCACTGTGATTCTTGGTAATACTTTCCACCACTATCAACATCATAGTGTTTTTATACTGCATACCTCTACATATAACTGCTTGTTGCAATATCTGTCCCTATTATAGGCAGTCCTGTGCCTTTGCAATACACCCCAAAAGTCCATAGGAAATGGTGAATTACTGTTGTCAGTGGGTACAGCAACAAGCCATCTGCCACAATATCATTGTTTGAGTTCCCCAAGCGTGACAAATCTCCATCTCAGTTCATGAAATTTGTTAACGTTGTCTGTATGGACCATGAGTGGGACTGGAAGTCTGCTGCTGCACCCACAATTCATTCAGCTCATTTTGCAGACCATTGTTTCACAAACGATATGCGGTCTAAAATGAAGTTTAGTAAGCACTTGAAACTAAGAAAGCAAGCCATTCCACCATAAGTCCAGCAAAACCACCAAAGCCATCAACTATGGAGAATCCATACAAACGTGTTTGTGAGGAGACATTGAGCCATGAGTGTGCAGAGAAGTGTTGTGGACATGCTACACAGAAACTTATGGCCTGCAGGGTAAGTCAATTTCATGAAATGTTACTGTTGCAGAACTGTCTTTATGTTGTTTCAGTGATGTCTTTGTTGTGTGACATTTACAGAGCTTTAGTAGGCGATGCTTTCTCACTGACACCATTGTGCAGCATATGTCAATGGACCAGCCATCACATTAGCTACTTCCTATGTAGCTGGTAAAAATCATACTGCATGGATGAAGTAAGCTGACATCCATTTCCTCTGAACTATCTAACAGCAGGCAATGTTGTCTATTCTTTACCACTGCACCATGTGTCATCCCGTTGAAGTGATCTGTGCAGTCCTGGAACAGTGGCAGTGAATCCTCCACCACCCCCCACCCCCACCCAGATTCCTGACACTGTACACATACAGTGCTCAGTGTGTACCATTTTTCTGTTGCTCTAATGACCCAAGATGTTCATAACCTGGCAGGTATTCTGTAGACCAGTGATGCGCCACTTCCCTGCTGTTCACAGTTTGGGATGATCAGGTAAGTGGTAACAGGATAGCGTTCCATAAATCAAGTAACAATGAGCACAGTAGGGTTTGTAGCTCATAAAACTGTCGATACTGTAGAGGAGAAGAGCTGTATGTGTGCCCAGTGTGGCAGCACAGCATCAAGTAAACATTGATGGGTAAGCTTGTGGGAAGGAGGGGGAGAATGACTTTTTGAAGTACATCAATGAGGAAAAAAAATGAAACCAAGATAATACGTATTAAGATGGAGGGGTGTTGGGTGGAAACAGGGGTGTAAAAGGCAGGTGTGCTACTTCTGTACTTATGGCCAGTATTTACCACAGAGATGGTGGGGGACATACCAAGTGGGGTTGGTATGGCACGAAATGATGGATAGGGTGTTACAGATTTCATAGTGAAGGAGGGCAAGGTTCAAGAAGGATGGAGTGCAAGGAGGGTGGATAAGGTGCCAGGGACACATGTCATTCACCGGTGGGTGGTAATTGAGCTTGTAGAGATAGTGTCAGGTCCCTTGGCTTACCTGTGAAGTGCCTCACAGGACTCAGGGTGTGTACCTCATGACTGAAAAATGGCTGACATGGTCACCATTCATACAAATGACCACATACATGAAGCCATGAAATGCAGTCCGGTAATCACCATGTCCATCGCGGTGAAGCTGGTGGCAAACATTTTGATGGAGAGGCTGCTGTCTCTGTTAGTGTTCTTTCGGGTATACTGCATTACAGTAGATAGCCTGTTATTGTTTCTGTAAGTTCCTGCCCGACCAACCTGATGGAATACTATGAGTGTGTAACTCATCAGCTGGATAAGGGCCACGCAGTGGATATCCTGTAACTGAACTTCAGTAATGCATTTCAGCCGATGCCGCATGGGATGCTATGATGTAAGCTTGAATGCCTGGGTGCAGGTGCAAAGCTGGTGGGATGTGGAGTGAACAGGCTACAGGGCAGAATAACAGACTGTGGTAGTGGTTGGTGATGAGCTGTCATCTCGAAGGTGTTGATAGATGTGCTCCTGCGTGGATTGGTGATGGTACCAGTGCTGTCCTGAATTTTTATTGCAGACATTTCAACTGTCATCAAGTTTAGTATCAGTCTGTTTGCTGATGACAGCAAAATGGAGGTGGCTGTATCTTACTATCATGGTTGTTAATGTTGTCATGATGATGATGCAAAACTGGATGCCTGATCGTACACCCATAAAATGTAATCTCTGAATTGACCACAATGTAGAAAAAAATCAGCAAAATCAAACAAAATGGCTGGGTTTTAGTGACACTGGTATATTCCCTAGGATGAGGGAGGTGACTCTTGCATTGAACATATCTCTGGTCGGTCCTCAGCCACAGTACTGCTTGCAGTTCTGGAACCCATAATGGAAGAAGGACATCAAGGTGCTGTGGGTTTTTTTAGTGCTGAAAAGAAACATGATTTATGGCCTTGTTGAAATACCAAATGAGCGTAGCCTGAGGCACTTTAACATGTATTCACTGGAGTAGAGGATGGATGGGCTGGGGGAGTATGTTTCTAAATTCAAGTACATGAAATGAATGAAAAAGACAGGTCTATATATGGTTTACAAAGTAACTGAGGTTTTTTATCACTACAGACCATGGTATGGCATTGTAGGGGTGAAGGTGCATAAGGGACATGAGGAAATACTGCTTAAAAACATATGAACATACAGAACTTGCCTGTATCAAAAGGTGCTTGTGGTCTATCTATGCTGCTTGAGATTGCAGATATCTCAATATTCACCATCTGCCACATCACCCCTCCCAGTAGCCTCTCTTCACCCTCCCCTTTGCCCTTCCACACCCCTTCTTGAAGCATTCCACTGTGTCACATTCTACTACCTCACCTGGTACTCCGTTACAGTTCGACACCACCCTCTGTATAAAGAAATGCCTCCTTACCTCCCTCCAGAATCTACCCCCTTCAATCTCATGCCATGGCCCCTACTGTCTCTTTTTATTCTTCTTCTGAACAAACTCTCTGTGTATGTTTTTATTATTCCTTTCATGTTTGAAATTGTCAATCATGTCCCTCCTGTCCCTCTTCTCCTTCACTTTGTACATTTAACTGTATTATGCTGACCTCATATGGCAATTTCCCAAGGCCTACAGTACTCTTCATCACCCTATACTGCACCTCCTCCAGCAGCCTGATGTCCCTTTGTAGATACGGGTGCCAGTACTGCACGTAGTATTCCATGCTGTGTCTATAACCAGCGATCTGCATAATGGTATAATAACCTTACTTCTTCTTGAGGTAATGCCCATTGCACTTCACCCACACATTGTATTTGCTATTTCAGCTGCATTTCTGCATTGGGTGGAATTTTTCATTGTTCCTCTGATGGGCAACCACAGATACTTCCCCTCTTGTTACCTCCAGCTGCATCCCCCTTACATGGTAGATTCTCCTCTGATTTTTTGTTGACAAGTGCATCACTCTGCCTTTTTTGGCATTTAACTCCAGCTGCCATGTGTACAACCAGGCATCCAGGCTTGCCAGATACTCCTTTAGACCATACCACCACCCCTTGTAGTCCAACATCAATACCATCTTGTTGTCATCTGAAAATAGACTGATTTTGCTGATGAGTCCCTTAGAGGTGTCTGCAAGAAATATGCCAAACAGCACTAGGACCAACAATGACACCTGCTGCACACCACTTTTCACAGGCACAGTATTCCCCACATACCACCACTCTGTGATGCCTATGTTTTAGCCACTTCTCCACCCACACCATTTGATGTGATACCGCCCCTGTTACCTGCAGCTTGCTTGAAAGTCTCTTATGCAGTACTGAAGTGAACACCTTACTGAAGTCTAGGTACAGTACATCCACTGCATGGCCCCCCTCAATTTTCTTACTCACCTAATCATAGTATCCCACCAGGTAGGTGTTGCATGATCTGCCCTTGAGGAAGTGTTGCTGACTCCCATACTTTAGGTGCAGTCTATCTTTTTAGTACTAACTGCTGTTCTCCCAGGTACCCACCCACCAAACTCCTACCATCCCATAACCCTTTTCCCAACAGCAGGACCCCAGCCATTCATTAAACTATTCAAATGTCACTTTTCTTGCCATATTTTCCCTGGGTCATGGATGACTATTGTTGCTTGGTGAAATGCGATATTATCGTGTACACAACTATGTGAATTCAAAAGGGAAGTGGACACTGTTGAGCAGTGTTTACCAACCAACAGTCCTGTATCTGCTGGCTATTTTGGTATGTTCTTAGTTCTTCATAGCACTGATGACATATCTCAGTATTGTGAATAAGCATTCAGTGTCAAGTTCATAACCCTTGCCATGGCCACTTATGTTCATGTCATTTCCTCATGTTTACTTTCTTTAGTTTGGGTGACTGAGAGTAAAAAGTCTCAGTTATGCAGAACCTAAATGTGTTTCTGCAACTACCTGTCACTGTGTCAGATTCTGGTAATATGCCATCATGTATGTGGCCATACAACAAAGTCCAGAATGCCACACAACTTGTTCAGCCATTTGCAGTTTGAAAAAGTGACTGCAGCTCGACCCATGAAACACATAACAATGGTCACACTGTCTTTGGTGGATGCTGTTGTTGATGTGTCATTATGTTTCCTGTCACCTCCTTTGTACGCCTTTTACTCACCTCCCTTTTCAGTCACTGACAGCAGGTGAATGGATGCATGCATTACCAGTTGTCCCTGCCACCCTTTCTGATTCAAGGTGATGGTGTCTCATCTGCCTCTGAGTGTGCACTGTCTGCCGCCATTTCAAAACTCTGTATTTTTTCCCACCTGTGACAGGAGAACATCTGTAAGGACATCTCTATATGCTGCTACTGCACTCTACCTTTACCATGCTGACTCCCTGTAGCCCATAGTCTCTGTATTACATGCTTTGCCAGTTTTATTCAAGGTGTCTCGTGGAGAGCACAAGCATCAGCTGCTCTGATGCGTGCACTTCAGTTACATTTTACATACTGATACTGTGACATTACACAATGCGTTGTCTTACTTACATATTGTTTTCTTCATCTCAGCTTCTGCAGGAACATGCTTCTGTGATGCAGACTGTCAATCAATGTCAGTCAGCTAATTATGAGCCTTTGATGGACAACATTTGTGAGGATCTTCCAGAGGCCAGCATCTCCATCACTGTGAGTTTCTCAAGTATTACACACATTGTTTTATATTTATTTGTTGTGTCAGTGTCACAACTGATGTTCCAAGTGTCTATTAGGTACCACCAAATGGAGGCAACCAACCATTGTCTCAATTGTTGGAAGTGAGACCTGCAGATCATCTAAGCAACACTGTTCACTTCAGTCCCACAGATGCCTCATCCAGTATTAGCAGTCCTCACACACATCAGGGGACTATGCCGCTGGTTATCATGTCAGAACCTCCCCAGAAATGCACTGCTTCCACTCAAACTACAGTGCTAAAGCTGGCAAAAGGTATTTTCATTGCTACTGTTCGCTTTATAGCAGTTCTCTCTCTGTACTGGCAGACTGTTTACCATCCTTTTTCACATTGTAACCGTAACATGTGACAGTTGTTAAGACAGCTTTCATAGTGTGTTTCATTAGTCACTGTGAGTACCTATGTGTCCGCTTATTGCAGTATATGTATCAATGATAATGATTAATGTCATCATAGATTCACCTCCGAAAGGGGTACCAGCATGTCATGTGACTGCACCGTATGCAATCATTATGTCACATAGGGTTTACAACTCATTACATGGATTGAAGGTTGCCCAAGTTACCTGTATTACACACTGTGTGATGAATTGGATGGTGATATGGTTGTTACATTCATACTGGACTGTGTCATGATTAGTGTGGAACATACACAAACAGAGTACACACACACAGGTGAGTTCCTCTGCTTGAAGTTGAAACAAGGCTGCCCTGAATACCTTTCTTATTGCGCTAATCAGTGGAGGCATTCGTTCAAGTGGAACTTGTGATGTCCACTAGTACTGTGGTTGTGAACACCCCAGTTTATTATTGTCTCACTGGAGCACCTTTTTACCACAGTCGGAATGGTACTCTGAGTAGCCGTGGCTCAACTACCATACAAGACAGTAAGTTATTTCTATCCACTGTTTGTATGTGTTCCATAATATGAACACCACCCTCCTGTATGAATGTAATAATTAAATATTTCTTTTGACACTGTAATGTGCATTTGAGAAACTGTAATATGCTATGTTACAGCACTGCACACAGTACTCTCATTGGCAAAACTGGGTGCAAACGTGACAATGCTTTACCATGCATCCTGTGTTTAACTCACAGCTAAGGCACTTACTTCTTTCTCTCCTGTTTTACCTTATTATGTGGTGACTAACATTGACAATTATGCTGTCTTCAACCATCATTTTGCGTATGATAACATGCTTCTTTATCCTGACTAAGTTATCCCTGAACTTCACTTTTTCTCTTACGTATAGGAAATAGTCTTTCTCACCTCCTTTAATTCCCCTGTGCTGACCTTACTTCAGTTGAGGCATTGGTGTCAGTAACCCTCCTGGTCACTTCCTTGGACCATCTTACATTCTCCTCCCTGTCCTCATCTTTTAATGTCATTTTGATCTTCAGGTACCCAGCTGTCTTTGCCCTCACCACGTACATCACCTTGCTGTTCAACCACCATGGTTCCATTGCTGTGCTCCTCTTACTATGTTGCTTGGTACAAACTACTGTTGCCTCTGTGTTTCCCACATTTTTAAAATGTCCCAATTCTGCTCAAATATCATGACCAGATCTATGCTCTCAGATTCACCTTTTAGTATCTCCCTATTCCTCTCGAAATCCACCACCATGAAATACACTGCATTTCTTACTGATCCCTCTAGGTCTCTGCTCATTGTGATAGTAAACCACACTGTTTTTTTGACTGATATCAACTAATGTGTCCTCCACCCTTCTTTCCCTCAGCACCTCACCAGTCAACAGAACCATCTCTAGCATCTTACTTTGCCTAGTAGGTTCAGTGAGAAGCTTCATCAGGACTACCTCCTGGATTGTTCCAGGAAAACCTGATCCTTTGCACTGCATGTGATTGGAATACTGCAGTCAACTGCAATCAGTCAACTGCAATTTCTAGTGTCTGAAAACAACCTAAGAATTGATTGTCTTGTGATGGACAGGACAAATTAACTCATGGCTGTGTGAAAACCCTTTAATGACAGGCGGAGTGCATTATTATGATGTGTGGCACATCGCCAAAGATATTGTGAATTAATGTGTTAAGGACACAAACATGCTTGACACAATCCCAATCACTGACCAAAAGTGACACTGACTGTTGCTTCCAATTGTCCAGGTCTCCAAAAAAAGTGGATGCCAAGGGTAAACAGAGAGGATGTGAGGCAGTAAACCCATGGAAGTGAACAATAAACAATCATGTCTATTGGATCGTGTCATCCACTCCAGACTGCGACCCTGAAATGACAAACGATGACAGTTTCTTCATGTGACACCGCAACTGCTGCTACAGCAGGTAATTGTGCTGTATCGCTGTAATGTAGCTTCTTACTGTGACACTGCATGTTGTGATGTGAGGCAGTAAACCCATGGAAGTGAACAATAAACAATCATGTCTATTGGATTGTGTCATCCACTCCAGACTGCGACCCTGAAATGACAAACGATGACAGTTTCTTCATGTGCCACTGCAACTGCTGCTACAGCAGGTAATTGTGCTGTATCGCTGTAATGTAGCTTCTTACTGTGACACTGCATGTTGTTTACAGCAATCGTTTACCATGTATTGTGGGGTATGATACTCTGTCGACAGCCGATGATGATTGTACATGTGCTGCAGGTTGCGACTTCTGATCACACACAGGGTCTTGCGTTCAAAACGTTTTCTCTGTTCAATGTTCTGAATAGGTGACAGAAGCACTAAGAAACTGATGGAGATACTTGAGAATAATGCCCTTCTCAGCGACATTCATAGACTGTCACCACACCACCAATCATCTACTTTGGAGGTGTTCCATGCCTCTATACTATTTTTTGTTCCAAAGCATATGGCTTTCTCATTTCAAGGAATGCAAAGTCAGTGAGTTTGCATTCCATCACTTGAATGCCAATGAATGTTAATGAGTTTCATTTCTGCTACTCATGTTTATGATGGTGTTCTAGGTGTGACAAATGAAAGCAGTGTGTTTCAGTTGGGTCTATTGATTCAGAATTGATTGAGGTAAATAAAGGAGTCCCACAGGGCTCAATTCTAGGCCCTTTGATGTTTAACATTTATGTTAAGAGTCTACCAACAGTCATAAAACATAGTGAGGTTAGACTATATGCTAATGATACAATTCTACTGGCATCTAACATACTAACATACTAAAATGCCAGCAGAATAGGCCTAATGGTCTTTCGCATCTGCTCGTTTTGTCAGCCCCCACCCTGGGAGCTAACCTTGCTGCCCCTTCGCCTTCTCTGGCTTCTCCCTTCCCATTTCCAAATATTCTCATTGCATTGGATTTTGCTTCCAGAACCCTTCCCCTGTACCTGTCCCATCCCCTCTTGAACCCCTCTACTGTCTCTGCCTCCACCAGCCCCCTAGGCAGTGCATTCCATGGCTCCACCACCCTCTCAGTGAAGTAGCACCTCCTCCTTTCTCCCGTGAATCTTCCCCCCTCCAGCTTCCACCCATGCCCTCTAGTGGCACCCTCCTCCTTCCTTCAAAGCACCCTGACTGCTCCTCCCTTATTTACTCCCTTCATGTATCTGAAGACCTCTATCATGTCCCTTCTCTCTTCCAATGTGTACATATTTAGCTCTTTGAGCCTCTTCTCATAGGTCCTGTCCCCCAAGCCCCAAATCATTTTGGTTGCCCTCCTCTGGACCCTCTCCAGGAGTTTAATGTCCCTCTTTAAGTGTGGCCTCCAAAACTGCATGCAGTACTCGAGGGGTGGCCTCACCAACCAGTCATACAGAGGGAGTATCACTTCCCTCCTTCTGGAGGTGATCCCCCTATCGATGCATCCAAGCATCTTGTTGGCCTTGGCTGCTGCCCTCCTACAGGTCTCCGAGTTGTTCATCTTGACATCCACCACCACCCCCAGGTCCCTCTCAGCCATCGAGACTTGTAGCATTCCCCCCCCCAGGGTGTACACTTGGCCCGGGTTTCTGGCCCCCAGGTGCCGTAACTTGGATTTCCTGCATTGAACCTCAGCTTCCACTTTCTAGACCATCTTTCCAGAGCCTCCAGGTCCCCCTGCATCAGTGGATAGTCATACTTCATTAGAACACAAACTTCAGATGGACCTTGTGAATATGGAGAACTGGTTTAGAGCTTCAGGTATTTTATTAAACAGTAAAACAAAACAATGCATGCTATTTTCTGTTGGAACCCCTGTAAAGAATCTTGAATTGTGACTTAGGCTAGTGGATAGAACTCCTATAAAAAATGTTACAAATTATAAATATTTAGGAGACCTGGTTGATCAAAGGCTGATTTTTACTGATCATATTAACCAACAAGTCAAGAAAGTTAATCAGAGGATGGGGACCCTGAGAAGGGTATCAGAGTGTCCGGAAATAGAAGTAATGAAGAGAGTGGTGGGACAACTGCCAATTCCAGTATTAGAATATGGTGCACTGCTCTATATGAATTCAACTAAGAAATCATTGAATAAAATAAATCAAACCTATTATGAGTCCTGTCCCATGGAGATTAACAGTCAGCTCACAACTGACCCTTCTCAAATATCGGCTTCCCTTAACAGGCACTTCTCAGACCTTGAGGCCTATAAGACCTGCTTGTCTCCTCAGACTCTCCCCCATACCTCAGATGAACCACCTCACATGGAAAGACCCCCATTTCACCTAAGACTGGCTAAATGCACTGAAGTACTAAACCTCCTAAGGAACCTGAAACCAAAAGGGTCGGGGGACCCAACGGTATCAACCCTCGGCTACTCAAGGCAGGAGCTACCTCCTTAGCCTGGCCTATAACCATACTCCTCAATCAATCACTGAGGGAAGGAGCAGTCCCTGACCTGTGGAAACATGCCAATGTTGTCCCTATTCACAAAGGGGGGGGCTCAGGGAAAAATTCAACAACTACAGGCCCATCTCCCTCCTCTGCTCACTTCCTAAGGTGCAAGAAAGAGTCATCTGCAATCAACTCAGGGACTACCTGGAAGCTCATCAGCTCCTTGCCCCCTCCCAACATGGATTTAGAACAAACCATGGTACTGACACTGCCCTCATTAACTTCATGGATGAAGTTCTTAGGGCAATGGACAAAGGGATACCCACTGGTGCAGTCTTTATAGACTTATCCAAGGCGTTCGACCTCATCGACCACAACTTGCTGCTACAGAAGCTGCAAAATATAGGCCTAGACAATCATGCCCTAAAGTGGTTTGAGAGCTACTTATCATGCAGGGCACAGAGGATCTCATGGAAAGGGACCATGTCTGACCCACTACCCCTAAACCAGGGTGTACCTCAGGGCTCAATTCTAGGCCCCCTCCTGTTTTCCTTGTTTACCAATGACCTTCGTAGCCACTGCGGGAAGAGCTCGGTTGTGCAGTACGCTGATGATACTGTCATCTTCTGACCCCTGTGTGACATGGTTGCCCTAGGCCCTCTACTCCAAAAGGATCTCACTTCACTAGAGGCTTGGCTATGTAAGAACAGAATGGTACTAAATGCCGACAAGACCAAGGCAATGCTATTCGGGCCAAGATCCCTGGGATTCGACAGGTCCTCATCCCTCTCCTTAACCTCACTATGTGGTAAAGCCATTAACATAGTCCCCTCCCTTAAATACTTAGGCCGCACTTTGGATCAGAATATCACATACAAGGAACACGTGGACCAGGTCACCAGGACCCTACATCAGAAACTTGGCACCTTGTACCAACTCAGGGACCAACTCATCCCTGAAGCCAGGCTCTCCATAGCTACCAGCATCCTTCTACCCAACCTGACCTTTGCAGCCCCTATTATACAGGGCTTGGCTAAACAAGAGATTACCAGGATGCAAACCCTATATTATAAAATAGCTAATTTCGCAACCTTAGACCACCCGAGATGTCACCACTGTGCCACTTTGGCCAATCTTCGTTGGCCCACATTGGTCACCCGCCTCCAACACCCCTTGCTTGTCCAGGGCTACAAGCTTCTCAAACCCCACGCTCCGCCAAGCATTGCCGGGACCATAACCCTCAAACACAACCCAAGGAACCTAAGGACCTCAGATAGAATGCTATTAAAAGTCCCTAGGGTAAGGACAAATGCTGGCGGAAGATCCTTTTCCTCCCAAGCAGCCTGCCAATGGAACAAGCTCCCTCCCCAGGTCCAGGCCTCCTCCTCACTCATGAACTTCCGCACCAGACTTAAGTCCCATCTGCTGACCTCAAGCGCATGCCACTGTCATGGCACTTAAAGCTCCTAAGGTACTCCCCTTCTCTCCAACTCCTGTCTCCTAGCTTAACCTTCCTACTACCTGCCTTATACAGACTGCTCACCAGAGGCCACATGTAACCCCTGAATAAACTATATGCAAAGTACTACCAATTGCTTACCTGTCATGATGATAACCACGTCTGTACCCTTGCCTGCATCCACTGCTTTTCTTTTACCGTGCCTGTAAGCCATGCCTGTATCCACTGCTTTTCTTTTACCATTCCTGTAACCATGCCTGTATCCACTATTTTTCTTTACTGTAACCACCTCATGATGTAACTCACAATGCCTCAAATGTTCCTTATATCCTTGTTCATTCTTATAACTTGTATTGTTATCCCGGGTCGCCCCTGAAAAAGGGACCTTCGGGGCTCAGTGGGCCTACCCAGTCACCAAAATGTAATAAATAAATAAAATAAATAAATTTATAACAAAAAGTGTCTATGGCTCTCACCACTGTGATATCTATAGTGATTTGAATTGGCTATATCCAGAGACAAAAAGAATCTACTTGTGGGTAATTTGGTGTCATAAGTTGACTCATGCAAATGGAACACATCCACTAGCTGTTCATATTATTGTTGATCTTCCCAGTAAAAGAACAATTAAATTAAGGAGATTCAAAATACCATCGGTAAGATCCCAGAACAGACTAGGAGACTCCATACTACAAAATTGTTTAGCAACCCACTGGAATTAATTACCACAAGAACTAAATTCTTTGGTAAGTTTCTCAATTTTTAAGACTACTTTGAAAAAGTATTTAACATCTACTTGTAAATGCTACAAATAATCTTAATAAGTGCATATTGTAAAGTTTTGTTGTAACTATTTGTTTGTTAGTCCAGTGTTATGCTATTGTATGTGTGTCTGTATTTTATAAAACACAGGACATTGTTGCAAATGGGGGTCACACCCCAACCAATTTGTATCCTGTATAAAAATAAATTTTAAACAACAATAACAAATGTTTCTGTTTTACTTTTGCTTGCTGTGTCCAATACCAAAAACGAAATTGACGCGTTGATAACAGTTGCATGACATTAATTGGAGGCTATTATGGTGACTGTGATTGTTCAGTGTGTAAACACTACATTGCTTGCTGTGCCTGCATGCAGACAGCATTCAGGAACATAGTACTGTTCCTGTGGAGCTGTGCAGAGAAGGGATACCATGTCCATAGACATCTGTCATGTGTTAAGCGTATGTTGCTTACGGGGCACTCTGTAAATTTTCATCATGATTTTATTAACAATCAAGTAAGGCATGCCACTTGGACTGGAGAAGGTCCATGCACACTGTGTCATTCTTCCCCCATGTAGGCCAAGGTAGCCTCTACAACCATTGTCATGCTGTGCCTGGTGGTGGGTGGATGCTGGACAACTGCGATTGCACAGGGCAGATGAATAACTGACAGTGATTGTTGAATGCCATTCAGGAGCAATGGATGTCATTAAATGTGTGTCTGCATCCACTAATGAAAGCACTATCGTTTTCATGGCAAGTTGTGCACTGCTTCTGTTACCCTATTGTTTTGAAAAAATCATGGTTACATTCTACACAGACATGAAGATTGTCTTTCACAAACCACAATGTAATACTGCCCTTGTACTAATGATTAACCAATTGTGTCACATTACTGTTTTCACTGACCCTGTACACAAGACATAATAGTAATAATCCAGGAATGTGACCTACAGAGGAGAACATACAGATGGCCACAACAGCAGGCCATAATTGTATGGACGGCTGCATAAATTCTTGATGTACTTCACCACACTGCTTCATTATTAAAATGTTATTGTACTTTCAGTGCTCATTGACATTGTCATCATGTTGAAATCCTGGATACGGTCTTGTCACGTTAGATGATGGTTGCACCACTATTTTTTGCATGACATACCTGTGGTAGTGATGTACTGACTGTGCCTTAATGACTGTTTTCATCTCAAGGATATCAGACTGTTAGGTGCAGCCATGATGTGCATAACACTAAAGTACTAAAGGAAAGGTTGGCAGGAATATCCAGAGGACCATGGTCTCCTGGATGAGAGGCAGCATGGATTCATGGGGGGTAGATCATGTGAAACAAATCTTATTGATTTCTTTGACTGTGTTACTCAGACAGTAGACATGGGCTAAGTGGCAGACATCATCTATCTTGATTTCAGCAAGGCCTTTGACTCTGTTCCAAACAAAAGATTGATCAAGAAGGTGGTGGATCCTGGAGTTCTGGAAAAGATGGACAGATGGGTGGAAAACTGGCTCAGGGACAGAACCTAGATGGTGGTTGTGGGGGTAGAGTTATCTGGTACCAGAGAGCTAACCAGTGGGGACCCACAGGGCTCCGTGCTGTAGCCGGTGTTGTTCAATGTCTTTATCAGTGACATTGGGGATGGCATTAAAAGCAAAATGTGTCTATTCACAGATGACACCAAGCCCTGTGGGAGAGTAGACAGAGCTGAATGGACACAGGACCTACAGGAAGATCTAGAAAAACTGTGGATGTGGTCCAGGATCTGGCAGCTTGGCTTCAATGCCAAGAAATGCAAAGAAATGCATATTGGAGACAAGACTCCCAGGAAAGAGTACAACCTCGGTGGAGTCCCTGAATCTGCATCAGAGGAGGAGGAGAAGTACCTGGGAGTGATGATCGCTATTGACCTGAAGCACTCCACACAGTGCAAGAAAGCAGCAGCAAAGGCAAACAACTTGTTGGGATGCATAGCTAGGGGGATCAGTAGTAGGATAGAGGAGGTTATACTGCCCTTGTACAGGTCAATGGTAAGGCCGCATCTAGAGTATGGAGTTCAGTACTGGTGACCACACATTAAAAAGAACATTAATCTGCTGGATAAGGTCCAGAGGAGGGCTACGAAGATGATAGCTGGTCAGCAGGGTAAGGCATATGAGAAGTGGTTGAGGGCACTGAACATGTACTCCCTAGAAGACATTAGAGAGAGAGAGAGAGAGAGAGAGGACATGACTGGGACCTTCAAGTACTTGAAAGTGATAAATAAGGTTCATAAGGAGAGTCTCTTTAAGCTGAGTAGCAAGCATAACACGAGGGGGAACAGAGTTGAGCTAGAGGGTGGGAGGTTTAGGAGGGAGGTCAGGAAGCAGTTCTTCACAGAGAGGGTGGTGGACACTTGGAATGCACTGCCGGAAGCAGTCATCTCGTTGAAGACAGAGGGAAGCTTTAAGAGAGGCTGGGATAGGCATAGAGGGAAGGTAACAATCATGGACAGGGAGGATGGGAGGAGTGGGGAGGGATGGAACATTAGCTCAAGCTGTGGACCCTGCAGTACGAGCAGACTTGATAGACCAGATGACCTTCTTCTGCTGTCTTCTTCATATATTCGTATGTGACATAGGTGGAATGAGGTACTGAGTGTTCAATTTAGGTTGCAGGGAAGGGTGATTGAACTACTTGTGTATCATTTCCAGATGGTAACAGTGCAGTACATGTTACTGTGACTTGAAGTAGTTACACTGTCAAATGCATCTGCATGTACCAAAATGTTCAATGTAAGCAAGGAACTTAGATATGTTTTGCTGAATGTTGCATTTAGGTGTCTGGTACTGTTTTCGCAGCTTGAACCTGCCAGAGCTTCACTACAATGAAAATGCCAGAAGGTCATTGTTAGTGGATGAAGATGAAAATGAGAAACTGTTAGTGTTTTTCACCATGGTGAAGAAGGGTGAGACATATGTCCATCCAAGAAGTCCAGCAGCGACATTTGATAATGTACTATGCCTATTACTTTATGAAGTAAGATGCATTATCCTGCAGCGGAGATGCTGGTGTCATGTATATAACAACATGCATCACTGCCTCACTGTGTGACCCTGTACCTGTATCATACCATTGGGTTCAGTTTCGAGGCCACCCCTAGTAGGCCAGCCTCTACGGAGATGGTCTGGTACCGCCCTTTGAGGGGTGTTTCCCCAGATGGCTTGATGGCGGTACTGGACCTATTGGGTTTACCGAGTGAATGCATGGATCCAGGGGACCTGGTACTTGCCTATAATAACGTGGTGATAGGGGCACTGGATTACATTGCTCCTGTTCGTGTTTGTCCCCTTATTCTTCACCCCAGGTCTCCTTGGTTTGATGAGATTCTGATGGAGTTGAGGAGAGTTGGACGAAGGCTAGAGAGGCGCTGGAGGAAGTCGGGCCTGGATTGTGACAAACTTAGTTTGATGGACCATTATGTTGTCTATCAATCAGCAATCACCCGTAAGAAGGCAGTATTCCTGTCCACAGAGATTGCTGCTGCACAGAATCAACCAGCTTAGTTTTTCCGGACTGTGAACAGATTGTGCAATCCAATCTGTCTTCAGCCTGGAAGTGCTTTTTCTCAAGAAAGGTGTGAGGAGTTTGCTCAGTTCTTTGCAGATAAGGTTGCCACAATCAGGTCTAGTATCCACTTGTCCCTCCCTAATGGGAGCTGTGGTGGTCAGCAAGGGATGTCGGCCACCCAGTTTGTGTGGTTTGACTTCAGCCTTCCCACAGTCAGTGACATTGTGATGATCATCCAGCCATTGAGTCTGACCAACTGTAGTTTGGAACCGGGCCTCACACGTCTCCTAGTGGGCTGTGTGGATATAATTGGTCCAGTCCTTGCCGAGATAGTCTGGAGGTCTTTGCAGAGGGGGATCTTTCCTGATCCTCTGAAGGAGGCCGTAGTTCAGCCCCTTCTTAAGAAGTGCTCCTTGGACCCAGATTGCCTGGCTAACTACA
This sequence comes from Neoceratodus forsteri, assembly GCA_016271365.2. Taxonomy (NCBI): domain Eukaryota; kingdom Metazoa; phylum Chordata; order Ceratodontiformes; family Ceratodontidae; genus Neoceratodus; species Neoceratodus forsteri. The sequence goes on from CM057453.1 coordinate 271,410,132, forward strand.
GGCCTGTCTCTAACCTGCCCCTTGTGGGTAAGGTTATTGAGAAGGTGGTTGCGTCGCAGCTGGATGATCATTTGACCAGCCACAATGTCTATGACTCTTTCCAGTCCAGATTTAGGAAGAGACATAGTACCGAAACAGTTCTTGTCCGGGTACTAAATGACCTCCTAATAGCGAAAGATCGAAGGACCTGTTCCATCTTGGTCCTTCTTGATCTCTCTGCAGCATTTGACACCATGGACCATGGTGTGCTATTGGAGCACCTGCGGTTTATCTGTGGGCTGTCTGGTACAGTCCTCAGTTGGTTTCAATCTTTTCTCGAGGGTAGGACTCAGAGAGTGGTGTCTGGGATTTTTTCCTTAGCATCACTCGTCCTATCCTGTGGGGTGCCACAGGGCTCCAGTTTGTCACCCTTGTTGTTTGAGGTGTATATGCTGCCATTGGGAGCAATTATTAGGTGGTATGAATTGAGTTTTCACTTCTATGCAGATGATACTCAGCTGTACATGTCCTTTGTCCCTGGCCAAGATGCTGCCATTTCGGTCATTAACAGCTGTCTCGCCGAAATCCAGGATTGGATGAATGTGAGTTGGCTGCAGTTGAACCCAGAAAAAACGGAGGTGTTGGTTGTGGACACAAGTTGCCTAGAGGCGGGTTTGTTGGCTGGATCACCTTCAGGTTTATGGCTTGGGGGTTCAGCTAACTACCTCAGACCAGGTGCGGAACCTGGGCATTGTGTTTGATGACTGTTTGACACTTAAATCTCAGGTGCTGGCAGTTGTCAAAGCCTCTTTTTATCACCTGTAGAATATCACCCAGGTGAAGCACCTGGTTCCTTCCGGCGATCTTCCAGCTTTGGTCCATGCCTTCATTACCTCCTGCCTTGAGTACTGCAACTCCCTTTACCTGGGGTTACCGGGAGGTTGATATCCGCCACTTGCAGCTAGTGCAGAATGTGGCAGCCAGGCTATTGACTGGTTCATCTAGGACCGGTCATATAATGCCTGTGCTCCGTGGACTGTACTGGCTGCCAATATGCTGGCGGATCACCTTCAAGGTCGGTTTGCTGACCTATACGGCCCTACATGATCAGGGACTTGGTTACCTGAAAGATCTCCTTCATCCCAACTGTCCCTCCTGCTCTCTCTGATCCACTGACGAGGGATTGCTAGAGATTCCCAGGGTTTGTTTAAAGACATCTGGGGCCAGGTCCTTTAGTTTTATGGCCCCAACCCTGTGGAATTCTCTGCCTTGTCAAGTGCGAGATTGCCCGACCATCCAAAGCTTTAAAGTAGCATTAAAAACATTTCTTTTGGCTGGTCTGGCCGGGCGCAGCTGGGGTAGGATTACCGCCGCAGCCAGCGACCTGCCCGGAACCAACTCGTAACTTGAGGGTTGGCCGGGGAGAAGGATAGAGTGCCCATCGGCTGGTCTCCTTCTCCGGGGTGGGGAGGGTTGCCTGTCCCACTGCTCTACTGCCACCTGGGTGATCACAGGCGTCGGTGCAGCTGGGACAGCCAAATAGGGAGGGGAGGACGCAGACCCAGAGTTGGGGAGGAGATTGCAGGACAGTACGTGCCTCACCCAATGGCTCTCCTCATGTGTCTACATCCTCGGGGGGAGGACACCAGAAAAAACAGGAAATACCCCGCTGGACTCCCAGTAGACGGAGCTCCTGGCCACGATCCCCAATGCCCCTACCAGCACCAGTACCAGCATGTCCCAATGAAACATAGACACTTAGGGGTGTAGGGACCCCACCCCATATCCGCCTGGGGGAATATCCAAGGCTCCATGGGGGGATGGACTGCACTGGTTGCCGGCTAGCAGGAGTGGGGACGAACAAGGCCATTGGAGACTCCCGAAGAAGCGGAGTTCAGCAGGGAGAAGGGGGCATAAAGAGAAAATAAAAAAATAAATAAATAAATAAAAATTCTTTTTTTCCTAGCATATAATGATTTTTAAATGTCACTGTCATGAATTTTAATTTATACATCGTTTTTAATTATTTATTTATTGATTTATTTTATTATGTTATGTACAGGTGCCTTGGTTTTAGAATGGCGCTTTTTTACAAATAAAGTTTGATTTGATTTGATTTGATTTGTCCCTGCTGATAAATGTGTGATAACTTTCAATACATCTTGACCCTCAGCTTCCTACTGTATTACAATGTCCAATAGTAAGCATCTGCAATTTTTTTATGCGGTCAGCAAACTGGTTGACCACAAAACTAAGTGATGTGCATATGTTATATTCAACCAACAGCCATGCATTGAATGTAACTTGTGTCACCTCAAGCATCACTGTGTGCCATTCTAAGTACAGTTTCCTTCTTGTATTTTTGAAGTTCAATGATTTTGAAACATGGCCACTGGAAGAATTGTTTGTCATCATTATGTTAATATATCACTTTTATGTAACGTTGACAGTATTCCTGGCTTGCTACAGGGTTTACATATTGAGGTACCATAATATTAATGGCAACTTTTTTATAGCCAATCAACTTTCAATGTCTTACTACTGGTTCCACCATGTGCATGACACCATGAACAAGACGCATAAAAAAGTGCTGTCACTACTTCTTATTGAGCAACCTCAATATTCTGTTCGATATTACCACAACTTGTTTCCTTGTTGTGCTGATCACCACACCTTTGCATTACTTCGGTTTGGTTGTTATGAGAAATTGCTTTATGGTGTTATGACATACAGTTATGTCACACATGGCAGGATAATTCTATGAACACCAAACAACAACCCACATGACGTCGTGTCATCTTTGCAACTATTTTGTTTTCATACAGAGACATGTATTTATTAGTGCAGGTCATGAGAGGAACTTCTCACCTTCTGTAGGAAGGAAGTGACAGCACAGTGTCATTCAGGCGTCACTATAGTTTTTCTTTTGACTCAGTACCATACCACTGCCTCTTACCATGGAGCAACCATAGGATGCCATGTGTGGGTCACACAGGACTTGACGTACTGTGTGGTTAATGACTTTGCTGACTTGTGGTGATAAGCCTGTCCTCTTCCGGGGTGGGTACATTACTGTGCGCATGCCTACTTGAATTAAGCATCTAGCATTGGTAAGCAACACGCCAACCTGCAATCATTGGGTACACATCCAGAATTAAGCGAGTCATGAAATAGGCCCACAAAGGGCTATGTCAGGATTTATGCTAGCTCCTTCCATACCCTGGCATGAATGCCATCTGCACCTGGTGCGTTGTCCACCCTCAGCTCTCTCAAGACCTCCAACAGTCCTGCAACGTATGCACAGTGGTGGCTGTCATCACAAAGAGGTGTGTGGTCGACATTGCGAAAGTAAACAAAATTGACTAACTATCTGACTCACAGATGGAGCACTGCTGGATGTATGTTATTGATTCATTTAAAAGAAATAGTCATCGTACATTGTAGGTTGTTTTAATGATAAGTGACAGTTCTCCTTCATCCTTCCCTCCCTCCCTTAGAGTATGCTGAATGCATAATGGCTGACGTGGTGACTGTCACCAGGGATAGAGTGATAAGGGAAGAATTGAAGGAAATGGCATCGTCCTCAGTGAGTCCCCCTCCACTGGCTGCCAGATACATGACTGTAGATTGCATTGATGCTACACGTTCATACAGGACCTGTTTCCCCAACAAGCTGAAGAAGGGGTGTGAAGCACATGAGATGGATGCAGATGTAACAACACACTAAGGAGGACCTCATTGGCAAACATGTTGATACTGATGATTTTCAAATAAATAATATGATCACTGTAACATGTACAGTCTACATTAGATGTAAACACAAAATATGTGTCTCTCAAACATGGCATACCAATACTGTACGTAAAAGTCATGTACAGGTTCATTATGACATGTTCTGCTAATTGATGGTGTGGCAGGTTCTGCTTTACTGTGGTACAATGCAGTTGATATAGCAATTTTCACAAAGAAACATGGTGTGAGCATACACATCAGTAATGGTGTCAATGTGGTATTACAAAGCAATTGTAGTAAGCGAGTCACTGTGACACACTGTGGTGATTATTGGTTTTCATGCCATGTTGAATGTTATAATTTCCATTCAGTTCAGAACACTACATTTTTCAGTCTTTGATGGGCACAGCAGTGTCAGTGTCACAAATGACACACCACGGGGATCAACAGTTCCATCACTCATTACCGTAGGTGCATTGCATTGAAACAGGACCACTATAACAGTACCACAAAAATGCTGAGTCCATGTTGACATTTTCATGATCTGATGATTGGCAGCAGTTATCTAATTCTTGTTAGTATTCTGCTATGGTTCACATGATATTCATGAATACCGCTTTTCATTGTCTTGAAGTTTTCAATGTTCAATTACACTCAAAAGTTCATCAGCAGATCATTTTCACTGTCATTGTTCACTGTCATGCGATAATAAACAAATGAGGAAAGTGATATGCTGCACATGGCCAACCTCCCTCAATCGGTAAATGACCAGCTACTACAGTATGCAGACGATGCACTCCTACATTCATGTAATTCTGACCCCTACATACTGGAAAAGCAAATGCAGGCTAATTTCACTGTGGCTGAGCACTGGTTCCTTCAATCAAAACTGCTCCTCAATTATAAGAAAACTAAGACTATGTAATTCGCATCATCACATAACAAACACCGCACTCATCAACTTTGCATCAATAACAATCAGAACACTTCCCTGGAGATGGTTCAAACAATTAAATAGCTAGGACTGACTCTGGACTGCACCCTCTCATTTAACCAACACATAGACACAGTCGCAAAGTCGTCAAATGCAAAACTAGGATTACTGTACAGACACCGAAAAAGCCGGACTCCTGAGGCACTCAGAACTGCTGTAAATAGGTCAGTCCTCTCAGTGATAGACTATGGTCTAGCAGTATATGGGGCTGCCTCCCAAACTGCTTTGAAACATATCAAAACAACACTAAACAAAGCATGTTGTTTAGTCCTAGGTGTACCCCATCTCACTCACACCTGCGAGTTGTACACTCAAACAAAATGGCTCAACCTTGACAGTTGCCTTCAGTATCATGTATGCATGCTCACGAAGAAGTCTATGCTAGGACTTACCATCCCAGGCCTGCAAAGCTTCCTTTGCCGACCTATTCCATCAGATGCACTAGGTGTACAAACAACTCAGCCCTCTGCGTCCCTTTCCGTAGAACCACACAAGGCCAACGGTCCTACGAATACTGGGCGCCACTTTGGCTTAATGAGCTTAACCTAGGCATCACAAAAGAGGACAAAATAGGCCCCTTTAAAGATAAACTCAGAGTGGCCCTCACCACAAATAGTAACTGTGACTGTGAGATTTGAACTCCCCCACACTCTTCCCTCCTCTTTCCTGCTACCCTCATTCTAACCTGCACCCTTGCTTCTCCTCTCTTCTTGCTAACTATCACTTCCCTAGTAGGCTCCAGGTCCCCGCCTCAGCACTCCCGACCCCAGTGAGCCTAGCCCTCCTTTATGACTACACTCTTTAGCACTTAAGACAAAAGAACTGCTGCCCATCAAGTTCTCGCCTCCTTGTGTTTAGTATTAGTTAATTATTTAACAGACTATATCATCCTCTGTTCCCTACCCGATTCTTTCTGTATCCTGTAGATTCTCAAGTTGTTTACTTAACAACCTGTCAACATAGCCTGCTATAAACTGTATATCTGTATATGTTTACTTATGTACTCCCTGTTATTGTAATTATGTAACCTCTGTAACCTGATGTACTCATGTCTTTCTAGGCATGGAACCTCCTTGTATCTGCTTATGTGCTTGTAACCATTGTAAATGATGTTATGCCCATGTACTACTACAACGTGGAACCTCTGTAAAAGAGCCTCTGGCTCAAAGGTACTTCCTAGAAATAAATAAATAAACAGTGTTGGCACAATCCATGCATAACTGTGGTAGCATATCTTGAACTGGTGATGTACGTGTTAAAATGGAACAATCCATTCTTTCATGTTAAAATTAGAAATGGTACATTGCAATGCAGAGTTTTGGTGCCATACATACATTCTCACTCACAGTTCAGAAAGAGTCATTTTGTAGGACATTAATAAAGTCAGATATATGTGACCACAGAAAGGGGCATTCCTGGCCCATCCAGTATGTCCATTCACCCCTTGTACTTCTCCAACACCAACCTCCAAGATTAAGCACTTCTTCCACTGAAGTATCCCTTGTGCTCCTCAACACCTACAACAATAATGTGGTGCAGGCCTAAACCACTCTCTCTGTGAAGTAGTACTTCCTACTGTTTACCGTAATATGCCCCCCTCCTGCCTAAGTACATGCCAAATAGTTCTTCAATCTGCATTCCATGACAATAACATGTCCCACACTTTGTTGATAACCCTTCAATACTGGAGTGCTTTTATCAGGTACCTTTCTCCCTTCTTGTTTCCAGAATAGAAAGATAATGGTACTTCCAGTTGTCCTCAAATGTAATTAAACATAGCCCATTAAGCATGAGTATCCCTTGTATGCACTACTCACATAACATGTATGTTTTTCCTTACAGTTGCCACACAGAAATGTGCCACACACTTCAGGTGTAGCATCACCATGTAATTGTGGAGTTGCTTCAGTTGTTTATTTTAACATCCACCACCACCACCCCCCCGTATACCTCTCGACCTTCTTCTTTTGTTTTGTGTCACCCTCCCCCCTCAGGTGTACACTTGGCCTTGGTTTCTGGCCCTCAGGTGTAGAACCTTGCATTTCTCTGCATTGAACTTCAGTCACCAGTTACTCGACCACCTTTCCAGAGACTGCAGGTTCTACAGAAGGGACACCGTATCCTCCTCCTCATCCACCACTGCTCCCATCTTCAAGTCGTCCTCAGAGTCATTTTACTCCTGACACCCTTCCTTAAGTCAGAGACATAGGCATTATACAGAAACGGCCCCAGGACTGATCCCTGTGGGACCCCACTAGTGACCTTCCTTGGGGACGAGAGTATCCCTCCAACCACCACCCTCTGTGTATGCTCCGAAAGCCAATTTCCTATACACCTGATCACTTGCCTCCCCACCCCCATTCTACCCAGATTAGCCAGCAGGCCACCGTGGGGTACAGAATTAAATGCCATGCTGAAGTCCAGAAAGAGGATGTCCACTGGCCTAACATGGTCCAGGGCAGTCGTCAACCAATTGTAGAACTCAAAAAGGTTTCTCTGACATGATGTTCCCTGGACGAAGCACTGCTGCCTATCATCCAGGTAACCCACTTGCTACAGCTTCCACCCAAACCTTTCCTTGATAATACCCTCCATCACCTTGCCCACCACAGACATCAGGCTAACTGGCCTGCAGTTTCCAAACTCCTGTCTTGATCCACCCCTGTGGATAGGCACGATATGGGCCACCCTTCAGTCATGGGGCACCCATCCTGTCAGCAGAGAGATGTTGAAAAGCGCCACCGGGATGGGGGCGGCAGGACATCCACCAATTCCCTCAGCACCCTGTATGTATGTAATCTGGCCCCGGAGCTTTCTCTATCCTTAGGGACATGAGGGACCCCATCACCTTATCAGCTGTGATTTCAGCCTCCCCGTCCCCACCATTTGCAGCCTGTTCTTCCTGATACTCACCTGATGCTGCTGTGCCATCACCCTTCCTAGACTCAGCTGTGTTCCCAGCCTCTAAAGGTCCTACCTCTTTCACTGATTCACCATCTCTCCTGTCTAAAGGTGCTGCCCCCCCCCATCCCACCCAGGTAAAAATGGAGGCAAAGTACTCATTTAGCACCTTGGCTTGCTCGCCAGCCTCCTGTTCACACACCTCCCCTGTCCTAATCCTAGTACTATTCCCCCTCACTTTCCTTTTTTCCTCTATATATATATATCTAAAGAACCCCTTGTTCCACCTACTGATTCCCATGGTCAGATTCTGCTTCATCCTCACCTTAGCTGATTTTTCCACCCTGGTGACCCTTCTGGACATCATTTCTACTTCCCCTAAGTCCTTTCTCTACTTGATCACTTGAAGCACCTAAAGGCAGCATTCTTTTCACTCACCACCTTCTGAACCTCCTGGGTCCACCAACATGGTTTTCTGACCCTACTAAATTTGCACCTCACCCTTGCACAGGACTTCGTATCCTCCAGTACCCCCCTCCTAATGATCCGCCACCTTTTTTGCTGGTTCTCAACACTAGCCCTAGGCACCGACAAGATTTCCAAGAAGGAGATCGAGCATCCTATGTAATGGCAAACAATGACTAGCTCACTAAACCTTGCCTGTATCTATAATTCACTATTTGTCTCGATGTTGTTTGTGCCCAGGTGCACCACAATGTACTAGGAAATGCCACATTCCTTTGCCAGTGAGTATACCAGGAATTTTGAATTGTGCACCATCAGGACAGGGTTATATTTGGTCCTAACAGGACAGGTTGTACCCTCCCTTTGCCCCTCACACTGGATACCTCTGATCATGGAATACCCGAACAGGAGCACTTTTACCTCCACCTTGCCTACATGTTCACCCCCCCCAAGTTACCAGTCCTTTCATGCCCGTCCTTATCCTTTTATTCTGTCTTCACCCCCCAGCCTGCTACTTGCACCCCACACAATCTGGGTATCATATGCTGCCCTCTCCCTCTTGTCCCTGTACCATCATTCTGGCAAAAGTCCTCTCCCTTTTGTCTGTGGCCACCCTCTCAAACCAAGTACCCCCACCTGAGTATCCTTTCTTTCATCCCTATCCCCCCTGACCCTTCCCTTTACTGGCCCTTTTGCCCCATCTGCTGAATTAGCATGGCTCCTACTCACTCCCCTCCATGTTTGGCTCATCCATGTCTGCCATGACCCCCTGGGCCAAACCTTCAGCCCCCCCCAAGTGCTACAGCCACCCCTTTGTTCATCTGATCCTCCTCCATTCCCTGGCCCCCCAACACAGTCCCCTCAGCCTGTCCAGACCCTCCCATCCGCCCACTGCTTACTCGCACGCCATGCCATCTGAGTTCAAAAATGCTGTATACAGTGTTTCTTTTTTAAAATATACTTTATCCTGCAATAAAACCTACCAAGCAATCTACAGTATCCAATGACTTTCCCTCGATCTGTACCCCTGTGCAAGAAGGAATGTGAACTCTACCTATTTTGCATGCGTATGAATTGTGACCTGTGTATTTGTTTTCCCCTTCCTAATCCTGTGCCATGACAGCATTATCTGTGGTTTGTAGGGTTCCATGGAGTCATTCACCTGCATCCTCTTATATTCCATGAATGCCCTTTTCTTGTCCCCTATTGACCTCTAAAGTTACTATTCAGTCACAGTGCCATCCTCTTTCTTTTGTTCTTCCTTTACATCTTTACACTTCACTGTTTTTTAGGAATGACCTCACCATTGACGTTTTACCATACATCCTACTACCATCCCCCCACCACATGCCGCCCCTTACTTCAACCTGGAATATGTCCCTCACATTGTGAAAATCTGCCTGCATGATGTGTAGGACATTTGTGGTGCATTGAGTTACCCACTATACCACTATAATGAAATAATAATTCATTGACTATATCGTGTTCTCATCCAGAAAACAAAAGTACTGTGGTACATAACTCCCTGCATGCTGTGTCCATTGCTTTGGAACACATCACTAATGTTTATACCCATGGTGTGCTTCTTGACCAGTTGATGCAGGAAAGCACTCTGTAGTGCATGTGCTTATGACATGCTGTGACAGGATGGCACAGAAAACTTTCGATGTGCCATACATTGTATTCCATACCTCATTTAATGATTGCTTTGACAAATGTAATACTGAGAATGCATCCTTACCATCGTGCTTACACAACTAAGTGCTATGTTATACCACCGTGTTATGTAAAGTTTTTCATCTGATAATGAATGTATGTATGCATGATGTTCAGTCATTGGTCAAGCCACAGTTTACTTCTCTGACTTTTTAATACTGTCAGCAAAGCTGTAACATGAACATGTTGCTGTGCAATGTTAGGACGGCACAGCGTTATGCAAACAATTGTAAGCATTATATATCAACGTGTCACACTGAATAAAAAAGCATCATCGTGTGCATTGAACCTTAGTAAAACGTGGTGTTTCTTAAAAATATAAATTGTGTCACTGATAATTGAGCATCGGGGCCATCAATCCACAGACACACAGAACAATAAGAACTGAAACGTGCATGTAACCAGTAAAGTCAACAGCGCCCAGTTAAAAACAATTGAAACTTCATAGTTATATCTGGAAGATACTAAAACAAAGGATTGATCAAACCTGTAACAGCATAATGCTGTAGTACTTCAATGTTTTTTAATACACAAAGCTGAGCTGCATGATTGTACGTAATGAAACAGCAACACAGTTGTCCTGCAATTATGGTGGTAGTATTCGTTCAGGCTGAAAATGAGTGTAGGCCTGTCTGTCTTCATTAGGGTAGGCTTCACGAATACATGACAAGCAGTGTGAAGGCAATGCCACATGAATGTTCTTGCCCAAATAGCCCCAGCACCAGCGAACTAGTTGGCGGTATGAGGTGTATCAGTACTTTCTGCAAAGAAATGAATGTAAAAGATGTGAATTGTTCTGCTATTCCAAAAAAGTATTTCACTTGAAAACAGAATGCAATTAGTTTTAGATGTTTAGCGGATGACACTACTAATTTTGACATGTGTCTGACATCTTGACAGTAACAGTGCAAAACTCACACATGAAATGTCACGGTGACGTCCAGTGACTGTGGCAGTTTCATTATGAAAACTGACTATTTAATGATGTCTTCTTTGGTCATGCAGTCATGAGCACAGGTTTCACTGTTGTCAGGGGTTACCTAGATGTGGTTGCTTAGTAGTACTGAGGAGGGATTCAAAGCTGTGGCAGTGCTGGCACAGTGCATCCTGCTTTCTGTGCATTATGAACATGTAGTGTCTCTATATGTGAGCATATTGCAATGATGTATGGAGTGGTTTTATGCTCATGACAATGTGTGCTGCAGAAACAGAAGTAACATGGTGGATGAGTGTACAAGAACATATCCTGCCATCAAGTTTGATTTGACCAGTCATTCAACAGACAGAATGCTGTGAAAGCAAAGCAGAACAGCATCTGTGAACAGCACACATTACATTACTGGCACAAACCTGTAAGACAAGTAAAGTGGCAGTACCATCTTCAGTGGCATTTTCCATGACAGTTTGGATAATGAAATCATAATTCATTGACTATATCCTCACCATAGGTGCATGCAAAAATGTTGCACTGAGCCAATGGAAGTACGTGACTATGACGAGAACAGTGATGTAAATTGTTATCATGTATCAATAGACCAGAGATGTGCTTGCATCATTATGGAACTGAACCATTCGAGAGAAAAAAGGGTATCTGCGATCGCACATAACACCAATGTAAATAATTCCCTGGTGATCCAGTGGCACCCTTCCCACCCACCAACACAGGACCCCCCTTCACAACCAGCTCCCCCATCGGTGGGCAGCAGCAAACCCACCAGTATATCTCCATGTCTGCCTACCAAATGTCAGCTTACAGTATAAGCTTGGTCCAAAGTGCATAATGTATAGTCAGTCTCACATATGTGAATGAAGTCATTCATTCTCACATTTGTGAATGACTATTACAATTATTGCATCATCATAACCCCTTTTGAGTCAGCTGGTAATGAGAAGGTTTAAATGTTCAATTACTTCATCCATGACAGTTACAGTGGCATGAGGTCTTGCAATATGGCTGTGTGACATGGAGCCCTGTGTTAATCACCCTAGTTTGGATAAAATATACATTTTTCAATAATTGAACCCCCCCCCCCACTTCAATTGAAGTGGTGGATACTATTTCCTGCAGGAATCATTTATTTTAATCCAGTGAGTTTTATGGAATGCAAGGTTCACTGTATACAAAGTACAGCACCCTTGAGGGACATACATTTTTACAGCAACATAATGGAAATTCAAAGTGTAAAAACATGAGAAGGTACCTGGTTGGAAAAGGTGTTCTGTTTGGTGTTTCTGTGTTTGACGGAGGAAGAAAATTATCTGTGAGTACATAGTGATGTGACTGTTCACATTACTTAGTTGGCTGATCAGTGTGTGCCCAACAGTATGGTACCTAGAGTTTACCTACGTAGACTTTAGCAAGACATTTGACACAGTGACACACACAAAATTAATAAAGAAATCATACAGCAAGGCCATGGGTAACATGGAGGTAGCCCACATAAAAAATAGACTCTACAAGGGGACGCAGAGGGTAATATTAGATGGAGTCCACTCCTAAGAAAGAGGGGTTATTAGCAGGGTAATGTAGAGTTCAGTACTGGGTGCAGTCCTTTAAAACATCTTTATTATTGAAGTTATAAAGAAGTTATAAGTACTGCACCAGGCAAACAAAAACACAGGGAAAGAGTACACATGAGGAGGTGGAGGTATTAACAAAAAAAAAAATGGAAATGGACCCAGGGGTAGTCATATCACATGACCTAAATGTAGGCAAGCTATGTGACAAGGAAGTAAAAATTGAACAAGGGCAGTCACCATGCTATGCCTCTTCCTAAATCCAGACTGGAGAGCTTCGTAGACACCATGAGTTTCCAGATGATTGTCAAGTTGCAACGTAACCAGTAGTTAACTGGATCGATGGGATGCAAGGAGAGTTTTTTCAGGAGTGGTCTAATGACTGCCTCCTTTAAGGGATCCAGAAAGTTTACCCTCTCCAAAGATCTCCATACAATTTCAGCTAGGATCGGGCAGATAACATCTACACTTTCCACCAAAAGGGAGGTAGGGCCGAGATACAAACTACAACAGGTTGGACGCAAAGTCTAGACAATCTTCACAATGTCCATTAATTCCGGTCGGCTGAAATCTGTCCAGACAGACCGGGTGCTCACCACTTCCCATCAACCACCACAACCTCTCATGGAAGGAGCTGGGCTGATTCCGGACCTGATGCTGGCAACCTTATCCATGAAATACTGAGCTAGCTCATCACACTTAATGTATGAAAAAACTCTTCCAGATTGCAGGCAGATTGGATTGCACAATCTGTCTACAGTACGAAAGAGCTGAGTCGGTCGGTTCTGCATAGCAGAAATCTCCCTGGACAGGAACGTTGCCTTCTTACGGGTGATTTCTGATTGATAGCTGTCATAATGCTCCATCAATCTAAGCCTGTCAGCATCCAGGCCAGACCTCTGCCATGCTCTCTCCAGCCTTTGACCACTTCGCCTCAACTCCTTCAAGGACCTATCGAACCAAGGGGACCTTGGGCGAAGAGTGAGTGGTCAAATACGAACAGGAGCAATCAAGTCCAGGGTATCTCTCACTGCCTTATTATAGGCAAGTACCAGATCCCCAGGACTTGTGCTTTCATCCAGCAATCCCGATAGGTCCAGCACAGCTGACAGACCATCTGGGATAACTCCCCTCAAAGGGTGGTACCAAACCATCTCCAAGGGGGTAGGTCCACTTCAGGGAGCCCCAAAACTGATTCCTATGATGTGATGGTCAGTCCAACTGACTGGTTCTACCCTCAAAACAGTGATCTCCATCCTCAGGAGGAACAGCAGATCCAATGAGTGGCCTCCTATATGGGTAGAGGAGGTAACAACCTGTGTAAGGCCCAGCGTTGTCATTAACTGGAGGAGAGTTTGACCACATTGCGAGAGTTTATCGTCGACCCAGGCATTGAAATCCCCCAGAATTATCCCTCTGGGGAATTCCAGCACCATGTCAATGACAAAGTCCACAATCTCTTGCAAGAACAAACCCCCATCACCTGGTGGATGGTAGATGAGGAGTATCCTGCAACTTACACCTTCACCCATAACACTCTCAAAGGATCTGGTGATCCCCACTGGAACATCCACAAGGCCCAGTTCAGTCTTAAAAAAGATGGCTACACCCCCTTCCCACAATCCAACCTCGGACAGTGAATCACCGAGAACCCAGCTGGAACTGCAGAAGCCAACACTGGGCCTGCACTTTCATCCAGCCAGGTCTCTGCAATACATGGCAGGTCTATCACTTCAACAAGATCAGCTATAATAGCCATCTTGTTTTTGATAGACCTAGCATTACATAACACCACCCGGGTTGGATGAGATACTGGAGAAGACCTTGACTCCTGGCCCTTGGGTATGGGAACAAGACAGGGATTACCCCTGTCTCAACACCATTTCACCCCAGGGCATCACCTGGTCCCCACCACCCCAATACGTTTCCCCCTTTCCATTCCACCACCAGGCCCAGGCCTGCCCCGCTTCCCATTCCTCCTAACAATTCCAACAGATGGACAATGTATATTTTATTTTATTTATTTATTTATTTATTTATTTATTTATTTATTTAAACATCAGTTTAATAACCTTTGAGCCAGAGGCTCATTTACAAAGGTACCTCGTCACATAGAGGACAACAGACAGCAGAACAATAAACAACAGTTAATACAGATTCAAGCAAGTTACAATTCAGGGTTACAGTAGGCAAAATACATATGTTTGTGAGGTGAGGATAGGAGGGGACGGTAAGAGGGAGAAGGGATGGGGAGGAGAGAGGAGAGGGAAGGAGGATGTTAAAGGGAGGAGGAAAGCAGGAGGGGGGAGTGCTGCTCAGAGAGCATTGTCAGAACCCTTTTTTTTTTCCTGCTTCTTCTTCTCAGCAGCAACACCTGTGTGAGATGAACAGGTGGTTTCTGAGGCTGAGTTTAAAGCTTGCTAATGTGGGAGAGTCAGAGATACTGGTAGGGAGTGAGTTATACCAGGTAGGTGCTCTGTAGGGGAATGCCCTTTGGCCTTGTGGAGGTCCCAGCCCTTGGTATGAACAGAGCTGTTTTGGATGAGCTGGGTGGTGTCACAGCTGGTGCAGTACGGCGAATAGAGCCAGTTAGGCCAGTTGGAGATAGGCCATGCAGTGCTTTATAGGTGAGCTGGCAGGTTTGATACATGAGCCACTCATCCAGGTTGAGTAGGGTAGCCAAGGCATACAGTGACATGTATGTGTATGTCTAGGTGCACTGGTGATAAGTCTGCAGGCTTTGTTAAGTGTAAGGCGGACCTTGCTGAGAGCTGTCTGATCAGCTGACCCATAGACCGGGAGGCCATAGTCAATGAGAGATATGACAGAAGAGGTGACAGCAAGGCGGAGGGCATCCACAGGGAGACATTTTTTGTGACGGTAGAGAATGCCCAGCCGCAGGTTGGCGGCAGTGTTCAAGGAGGAGATATGGTCATGGAAGGAGAGGGCAGGGTCAAAGACAATTCCCAGGTATTTATAGGATTGCACAGGTTCGATGGGGATTTTGAGGGTGGAATGAACAGTGAGGGGAAATTTGCTGAGCTTGTTTTAGGGGTGGGAGAAGAGCATTGTTTTTGTTTTCTTTAGGTTGATTATGAGTCGATGCTCAGAGAAACAGGTTTCAGCGGAATCAAAAGCAAGTTGGAGATAACTCTGAAGCAGCGTAGGGTTACTATCAGAGGCAAGGAGTACAGCATCGTCAGCATATAGCAGGATCTTGCCCGTGCAGGCACTGGGTAGCGAGTTGAGGTAAAGGGAGAAGAGTAGAGGTCCAAGAATAGAGCCCTGAGGGACTCCAGAGTGAATAGGCAGGTGCTGGAGAGATTTCACCAACTTTCACATATGGGAGTGGGCTGAGAGATAGCTGGCGACCAGGAGACTGGTCCAGTGGCAAAGCCTATGTGTCCAGGGTAGTTAACAAGAGGGTGCGATGGTATCAAAAGCTTTAGACAGGTCAATGAATACCACTCCAGCCAGGGCACCAGTGTCCAAGGAGGTGTGGAGGAAGTTGGCAAACCCAGGAGAGCCGACAGTACTATGACCAGCTCTGAACCCATGTTGCTCAGGGCAAAGAACATTGTACTTTGAGAGGTAGTCAGAGACTTGAGTGGCAACAATTTTCTCCAGGGCTTTAGACAGGGGAGGGAGGATTGAGATGGGTCAGTAATTAACCAGGCAGAGTCCTGTCGCCACCTTTGTGGACAGGAGTAACCGTAGCAACCCTCCAGACAGCAGGAAATTGCCCGAGGCAAAGGGATTTGTTAAAGATGCATGTGATAGGGGCGAGGACCTGATCCAGGACCTGACGTAGGAGGCAGGGATCAAGGGAATCATTACCTATGGTGCTACCTTTAAGGGCCTTAAGGAGATATGGTCTAGTTTCTTGTAAGGTGACACAGCGCAGGTGGAACAAGGGGCGTGTGATGGGAGGGGCAGAACTAGGGGGTGGAGGACTGAAGAAGTTACTAGGGAGTACTGAGCTAAGGTCGGTAAAGGAGTTATTGAGGTGAGTGGCAATGAGGGTAGGGTCAGTGGAGACAGTACCATTGATGTTAAGAAGTGTGGGAGAGGGGGACCGGGAGTGATCATTCAGCTGCTTGAAGTTGTCCCAGAAAGATCTAGGGTTCCCCCAAGAGGAGGTAAGGGAGGCTTGGTAGTAATCCGCCTTTGCTTTACGGATAGCCCAGGTGCACTGGTTTCTAGCCACAGCATAGGTCTGCCTGTCAGATGGTCGGACAGAGGCAACAGCAAGGTGCCACAGATTATCCCGCTGCTTAAAAAGCCGCCTCAGTGCAGGGGTGAGCCAAGGAGCATATCTTACTTTGGACCTATGGGCAGTTATAGGAGCAAAGATGTCACAGGCAAAGTTGAAAGTGTTGATAAAGAAGGACAGGGCCATGTCAACGTTAGTTGCTTTTATCAGTGGGGACCAGTCTGTGTGAGCAAGGTAATTCTTTAGGTCATTCAAACCCCCGGGTCTAAGCCGCCTTCGAGAGGTGGTTTTGACTGAGGGTGTGGGCTGAGAGGTTACCCAGCTGAAGAGAACAGGGGAGTGGTCACTAAGACAGTCAGGGAGGATTTGGATATTGTGGACTCAGCTTGGCCTGTTAGTAAGGACCACATCCAGGAGAGTGCTAGTGCCCCATCTGGGGTTGATTCTAGTGGGCTGGGAGACTAGTTGGGTTATATCAATTGCAGCAAAGGCCTCGTGGGTGGAAGAAGCTGAGGGGCAAAGCCAATTAATGTTCAGGTCACCCACCAGAATTTGGTCAGAGGGGTTGGGTAGGGAGGTAATGTAGTCAATTAGTGGGCCCAGTGCCTGAGATTGGTTTTTGGGAGGTATGTAGGCCGTAGTAAGGAAGATAGGACCCCAGAGGGGTCAGGAGATAGTTTGATTGTTAGTGCCTGGGCATGATGGTCAAGGTCTGGGAGGGAGGGCTAGTCCAGTGAGCGGTCCTTAAGTAGATGGCACAACCCCACCTCTCCTACCGACCCGTCCAGCCAGTAGAGGTGTAGCCAGGGAGAGAGACCAGGGAGTTAGGGGTGGAGTCAGACAGCCAGGTTTCAACCAAGGCAACCACATCAGGTTTATGAACCAACATCCAGCAGTGTAGTGAGTCCAATTTTTTCAGGAGGCAACAGATGTTCATAGATGCGATACGAAGTCCAGTGGATTTCGAGGGAGGGCTAGTGTTGCAGGGCCCAGGATTGGGATGAATGTTGCCAGACAGAAGTAGGAGTAGGAGGAGGGCTGTTCTTGGGAGTAAGCCGCAGTATGAGAGTTTACGATGACTGAGGTAGGGGGGATGTGGGGATGTAGAGGTGCATGGGACAGGAAGCATAGTACAGACAGGATAAGCAAGCATGATGAGATGCAGAAGGGGGTAAGGGGAGTGAGCGAGGGGGTGACCACACAATCGGTGGTAGGTAGGTGGGCATGCAGGGTGAGTGAAAGCTGCAGGAGGGGTGGGGCAGGGTGGGATGTGGGTGGGTTGCAGGCAAGTCTCTGGGGCATAGGAACTGCTCAACAGCGGGGATATAGTACCCTAGGGGAGGTAACTAAAATTAGGATTAGGGGAAGGAGGGGGAGGGGAGCGAGACATAGAGTGATAGACATGCATGGCGGTAGTAGTGCCATGTTTTGTAATTTTTGTAGAAAACAGCTAACACAGGCTGGGATGGTAGCTGGAAGGGGGAAGAGGTGGGATAGACCCTATATAGGACTGGGGGTGGTGGCACAGCAGTAGGATTGCTAGGGGGGAAACAGTGCCCACTGGTGGCCAGCAGGTATAACCTGCTAATGGGAAAGAGGGGACTTAGGTTCACATGCACACAGGATGTGATGTCACAGGAAGTGACATGCGCAACCCCGAGCCAATAAAGCTACGGCCACCCCTTGGTGGGTGGGTGGTTGGGGTTGGTGGGGCAGACGACGAGCATCGTCGGGCTAGCACCCCAACAGCAGAAAGCCCTCCGGAACAATCAGTTGACTGTGGGGCAAGAGTCCTTTGTTGTACAGCTGAAAACACCCCACAGTCGACTAGGGCAGGAGTAGAATGTAGAGCTGCCGTTTACCTGCTCAGCCGGCATTTCTGTGAGGGCTCCAGGTGGGAGCAACGATCCTCCATCCCTGCCGCGGTCGGCAGCGTTCAGTGCATGGGGGGGGTCCATCTGAAAAGGTAGCAAGCAGGGAGAATATTAGTATGTAGCGGGAAGATTACAGCAGATGATCCTTTGGCTTCACACTGCGCATGCTCAGATACGGTGCTACGCCAGTTACTCTACACAATGTGCACCACTTAATTAATTCTGCCTAAAATTAATCTGCACAGTATACCAGCAAGCCTCTTAACTTTGTTTTAGTCTACACGTATTTTATCTGGCTTCCTTCAGTTTTAGATTTAAACAACACATGCGAGTGGCTAGTGCTACACAGGGAGCTCAGTTTGTTCAACAAACATATCGTTACTAGGGCAGGCACCTTCCTAAGTACATTCACAGGTCACAGGTCTCCACCACCAGCTCTAACAGGCAATTCACTAACATCCCAAACCTATCTTTCCAGTACAGTTACTAGTACAGCTTTCTGTCGTTTGTGCACCCCAGAACACTACAGCACTAACAGTGATTAACTAGTGCAGTTAAATAGAGCAGTCCGCTTCCACATATGTACACATTTGATTCCATGCTACATTGTCCAACATGATGACTAACCCGAGTCCCCGACCACCCTCTCAGGTAGCACCCCACAGCAGAAAGCCCTCCGGAACAATCAGTTGACTGTGGGGCAAGAGTCCTTTGTTGTACAGCCGAAAACGCCCCACAGTCGACTAGGGCAGGAGTAGAATGTAGAGCTGCCGTTTACCTGCTCAGGCGGTGTTTCTGTGAGGGCTCCAGGTGGGAGCAACGATCCTCCGTCCCTGCCGCGGTCGGCAGCATTCAGTGCATGGGGGGGGGGTCTGTCTGCTCAGCCGGCGCTTTCTGTGAGGGGCTCCAGGTGGGAGCACCATCTCCGCCCTGCCGCGTCGGCAGTGTTCAGTGCATGGGGGTCCATCTGCTCAGCTGGCGTTTCTGTGAGGGCTCCAGGTGGGAGCAATGATCCTCTGTCCCTGCCGCGGTCAGCAGCGTTCAGTGCGTGGGGGGGGGGTCCGTCTGAGATACATACATATACATATACATACATATATACATTTCTGCTGGTAAAGAGGGGCAGTTAAATGGATGCAACTCCCTGGGCCTGGTAGGGGAATACTGCCTGACCCTCCTTAAGCCTTTCCAGCACATTAAACCACAATCTACAAACACAGCCCCATGTTAATTCCTGGGCAATAACCACCCAGTAGCCAATCTACACACAACAAAAATAAAATAAAATAGAATAAAAACAAACCCAATCAACCCCACCTCACAACTCTCACTTATGGGCCCTAAAATATTAAAAAGAAATAACTTAACAATAATTAATGGCTTCCTCTTTTTTCCATAAGAAAACCGTGGCATAATTTGCCATTATAAAGGAGCATTTATAACAGCAAACACGTGCACGGTTTCCCCATCTCTGCGCATGCGCCTGCTCTAACTCCTCGATCGCTGTCCTTCTCGAACTGCAAACCCAAACGTGAACAGAAACTGCCAAGGGCACTCAGCAGTAAGTAAAATACAATTTAAATTAATTTTACCACATCGCTACCAGATCAATCCTCCCTCACAATATTGTGAAAAAAAAAATGTTTTAAATAAGAGAAAGCGGACTGCTCGCCATGATGGCATCGAATTGCGGTGGCACAACAGCCTTTTTTATTTTATATAATTGCTGAGGCAAAAAAAAGTGAAACCCAACAATTATATAAAATAAAATATGGGTCTGGGTT
The DNA here is from genome assembly GCA_016271365.2 of Neoceratodus forsteri. Taxonomy (NCBI): domain Eukaryota; kingdom Metazoa; phylum Chordata; order Ceratodontiformes; family Ceratodontidae; genus Neoceratodus; species Neoceratodus forsteri. The sequence goes on from CM057453.1 coordinate 271,430,307, forward strand.
TGTGTAAACTCTAATTTACACACACCCTCGTGGTTAGATGCTTCACATAAACCCCTCGAGCTTCGCTCTTGGGGTTTATGTAGCATCAAACCCCTCAGGTGTGTGTAAATTGTCATTACACACCCAGACCCATACTTTTTTCTATATATAATTCACTAAACCTAAACCAGTCAAACAGATTTCTTCAGTCATTTGTTGTCCATAAATTATAATATTCAGTACAGATCAAATTTACCATGAAACCAGAAAATATTTGCAGTGCAAAGGAGGAGCTGAATGAAGTGATGCATGAATAAACTTCAGTATCAGTGGTACTTTGTTTTGTTGTATGAAAACAGGCATGAGAGAAAAAATCAGACACTGCTGGGGTGGAGGTGGTGGGTCAATGACAAAAGTGGACCACTACTTGATGGCTGTGCTGTAATTGGTGATACAAGGGGTACAGAGAAAAGGAAATGGTCTGTTGTGTCTCTCAAGAATAACGAAATAGGCAACCACCTTACTGAAACACACAGATCAAAATAACTCTCAGATCAACCACACTGCAAACAATGAAAATACAGTGATATATTACACATCACATGCTATTGAGGTCAGTCATGCAGGATGTGGAGGAGACTGCACATTTGGTACCAGGACTGACTTCAGAAAAATGGGTGGAAAATGAATAAATCAATGTCTAATACTGAAGTAAGCAATTTCAAATATGACAACACATAGATTACCATTCAGTGTTGCCCAGCAGCATTGCACTGCCATAGCCCTCCTCAGTGTCACCACTACTGCTGCTCTCACTCTCACTCTCACTGCTAGACTCGGCGTCCACATCAGTGAGATACGGGTCATCATGGTAGGGATCCAAAACTGCAGAGGGGGTTAAAATGAATCAAATTCACTGCCACCATCACTTGTTCCATCAGACATTTCATCATGTTCTGATGGAACACAGTTTGAGTGTCCACAATTCTCTCTATCTCGAGCAGCTCCAGCACTTGCCATTCTACTGCAGGAAGGCATGCATGTAGTGATCAAGACCACTCCCTGTGATGATGTGTTAAGCCACACGGCGGCATGAATGAGCGGCTGCAGGTGGGGTTTAGACCTGGATCGCAGTTAAAATAATTTAAAATAAAATCTATTGGGGACACTAAACGGACAAAAGAAAGATGCAATCTGGCTAAGGACAGCACTTGCATCTCAAACAAGTAAGTGAAGGATTAATCTTGGGGAATCTCTTTACCTGTGTGAGTACCTTCTGTCCAAATTATAAGTAAATCATTAATATATCAGAAATAAGTGAGTGGTTTGCCAGTATATTGTTTCAAGCAATTCTCCTCCAGATTTGCCTTGAAAAGGCTGGCAAAATGTGAAGTCAGCCGGCAGCCCATTGCTGTTCCCATTGTTTGAACTTAATGTTTACTATTGAAACTGAAGTTATTGTGTGTCAGAATAAATGAATTTAGTCTCACAATGAATTTAGGATGGATGTCATGGTGCTGTCCTTTCTTCTTTTAGGTAGGCCATCAGTATGTGGGATACAGTGTAGAGTGAGTTTACATCCATCGAAGCCAAGATGGTATTAGCTAGTAAATCCCTAAAAGCATAAAGTTTATGCAAGAAGTGTATAGTGCCCTGAATATAGCTATCTCCTTCTATGACAAGTGGTTTTAAAATAAATTCTAAGAAAACAGTAATCCCATCTGTCAAGGTACCATTCCCAGATATTTTAGGTCTCCCTGAATTCCCAGGTTTGTGGATCTTGGGCAACATGTAGAATATACCTGGCCTAGGTTCACCAAGGATGAGATCAGTCATGGTTTGGACATGCTTAAGAAATGATTTGGTAATGTCCCAAAGTTCTTTGGTGTGTTGTGCAGTCAGATCATTGGCCAGTTCCCTGTAGTAGATGTGATCTATGAATTGCCTGTTTGCTTCATTAACATCATCTTTATGGTTAAAGATCATGGCTGCAGTGCCTTTGTCAGCTGTCTTTATAACAATGGTATGGTTAGAGATCAGTGACTGTATTGCTTTCCTTTCTAATGGGGAGAGGTTATAGCAGATTTGCTTTTGCTGGTTACGGATCTGGCAATTGACACTCTGATGAAAACTTTGATTATCAAAGTGTCCAATATTACGTCCACTCAGAGGGATAAAATCAGATGACTTATTTTTCTTTTCTGGTGGAATGCTGATGTCGGAGGTTTCTTCTTTGTTGTGAAAAAATTCCTTGATTCTCAGTCAATGGAAGTATTCTAGTTCACCACAGAACTGTATTTTGTCAAGCTCCTTTGTTGAGCAGAATGAAAGTCCCTTAGAGAGTACAGATAATTCCCCAGTGGTCAGTGTGTGGTTGGACAAATTAAGAACAGAAAGCTATTCATCTGCAGTACCTTGCTGTTCTATGTTAGCATACTCTTCCTCTTTTCTATTGTTTTAATGTCTGGCTTGTTGGAGGGCATTCAGTTTCTTCTTCTTGTGGAATATGGCTCTCTTTGGTGTTTTCTGGTAGTTCAGGTGAATTTCGTTCTGGATTTCTGGTTTTGACTTAACAGCTCTTCCCTCCAGTGTATCAGAAATCTTTTCAAACTCTTTTCTTTTTCAAAAGGACATTCTTAGAATATATCCTGTGAATGTGGGGATTTCTCGGTTTCTCAGAGGTCCTCCAGCAGAGCAGTTCATATTATGAATTATAAGTGGTGCTTTGTGGACTGTAGATAGTAAGGCCCTTAGGGACAATATTTTGCTTTTTGTATTAGGTTAGGAAATAGATGTCACTAACCAATTAAGCTTCTTTCTTCCTAATGTTATGAAGCTGCCATATGAGGTGGCAGACTACAGTAATTTCCATTATGAAAACAATTGTTTGTTACCGTATTGGTCCTTGTGTAAAAAGATTAACAAAGTGGGTGATTTGATACCTTTTATTGGACCTACAAGAGATTTACAGAATTAAGCTTCCAAACTACACAGAGCTCTTCATCAGAAAATGGCAGGCTATTCAAAGAACCCAGTTTAAGTACATAGTTTTGAAAAATATCCATACAGATCGTTGTATAAAAAGTCGCTGGATATGCACAGAGAGATACCAAATGAAGCAGTTTAATGGTTACAATTGCATTGAACTGAAAGGGCAGACCACAGAGATCTCTTAAACTGTCTAATCTTGTGGAGATTCAGGAGAGGATCAGAGAATTTATTTAACCAGTTAGTTCCAAAGGATCAGCACTCCTAGACACTGAGCAAGCTGAAAACAAACTTGACAAATATAGTGCAAATGAAAAGCTTATTTTGTTGTGTTGGAAAGAGCAATAGAGACCAGTAACCCTAGTGCTCAGCAAACCGCCTCATCAGGGTTTGCCAAAGTGCTAGGGTTACTGGTCTCGTTTATGCTCCAGCACAGCCTGAAGTGAAGCGTTGCATTTGCAAGATATTTTTTGTCAAGTTTGTTTTCTGGCTGTGCTCACCGCCTATGAGTGCTGATCCTTGGGAACTGAGTTCGTGTACAGGGCTGGCCGTCCCCCATCAGCACCCACCATGCACTGTTGTTCGTGGCGGTTCCCTTAGGAAGTCATTCCATTTAACCAGTTAGCATCCCTGACAGCAAATGACTGCTTGCCATTTGAGTATGCCAGAAAAGAGGCTTAAGTGCATTCCTGGCCATATCCCTGGTGTTGTATTGGTTATAAAGAGTATGGATGTAGTTTGTTAAAGCAGGGGATGTTTGGCCTATGAGTGCCTTTTTGTATGTAGAATATGGAGATTCAGAGAATAGTAGCAAACAGGCCTTGAACTTTATTCTTCTGGGTAAAGGTAACCAGTTAGAGAGTGCATGAAGGTTACAACTATGATTTTTTATTTATTTATTCTATTTACATCTTTGATTACTGGGTAGGTGCACTGACCCAAAGGATAATTTTCAAGCATGACCCGGGCCTCAGAAATGGCACAGAAAGCATACAGTACAAATGTGTGATAACAGCAATGCAGACTTAAAGACAATGTGAAATACACTATTTTTAAGTGAAAAAGATGTTTCAGGACTAGAGGGCATGGGATGAAGTTGGAAGGAGGACGATTCAGAGGAAACATAGGAAGAATTCCTTCACAGAACGGGTGGTGGACAAGTGGAACACCCTGCCAGAGGAAGTGGTGGGGGCTGAAACAATCATGGGATTTAAGAATGCATGGGATAGACATAAAGGAATTCTGGAGGTCAGGGGTAAGGGGCAACAGACTTCTAGGAAAACATAAAGTGAACTTACAAGCTCAAAAGGGCAGACTGGGTGGGCCGTAGGCTCTTATCTGCCGACACTGTCTATGTATCTATGTATCTAATATGAAATCCAAGACAGTTACAGATGAAAATACAGGCACATATAAATGGTACAGAGTGAATAAATTGGGAATACATCCAAATAAATACATGTCAGCATCAACATCACCACAGTAACAAAGAGAAGTACAACTACAGAAGAATACAAGCAATATAAATGGTACAGAATATATGCAAATCTGCAAGTGAAATCACAACAGTACCAAGGAGAAGTACAACTATAGAAGGTACAGAATACACCCCAGAGGTTAGCAGAAATGGGGATGCACCCTCCAGAGGATGGTTGGCAGTTAGAGGAAGGCAGGGGCGGGGAGACTGAGGAAACCGTGGTGAGTAGTAAGGGCTACCCTGGTGAACAGGAGCAGCTGGCTTCCACCATAAACCATGCTTTGAGGTTGGATTAGAAAGTGAAGTGCATGTCATAAGAATGGAGGGGCATGAAGAGTCTATTCCATAGGGAGGGGGAGCACAACAGACAGGGCTTTGCCTCCCATATTAGTGGAGACTTTCTGAATCACAAGGGGGGAAACCAAGGATTCATGAAGACTCCTGGGTATGGTTCTGGCCTTGGGTGGGATGAATATTTAGACATGTTCTCACCCTGTAGGGTGTTTTCCACAATGCAGCCCAGGGCATAATCAAAATGGCCTTGGAGAGGAAGCCAGTGAGCTGTATAGATCACAGTGGTGGGTAGAGATGGAAGCCAGATGAGCAAAATGGCAAACTCTATTGTAGACTAACGCTAGTCTTGCTCCCAGGGCGGTGGACACACATGAGTACTGCATATGGGGGAACAGTAATTGATGATGGGGAGCAGATTGCCTCAGACAATAGCTAGGTGATCATCAGGGATCAGTTAATGTTTTTGGTGACAGGCAGCTCCAAGTTTTTGATTAACCCTGCAGACTATGAGGTTGATGTGTTCTGTGTATGAGAGGAAAGGATCGAGCGTGACACCCAGGTATTTAAAGGTAACAATGTTTTCCAGTGCAGGACCATCTGGAGAAAGCACAGTGAGGGATGAACTACATTTCAGCATGATAGCAAGGTATGGCTTTGATCCAAACAGCATGGCTTTAGTCTTCTTTTCATTTACCAGAAGTAAGTTAGACGTGCACCAGAGGTGGGCTGAGGCATAGTTCTGAGTGAGAGTAGAGGATATGTTAGATAGGAACTTGTCACTGTGAAAGAGGACAAGATCATCCATGTACAGGAGAAAATCACAGAAGAAACTGTCAGTGGGGAGGGAGCTGATGAATATGGAGAGTCAGAGAATAGTAAGGGGTCCAGAATGGATCCCTGGGGAACTTCTGTGAAGACAGGCAGGGCAGGGAAAGTGGCAATGCCTATGCAAACAGATTGGGAGTGGCACAAAAGGTAGCTCCTAAACCAGTTGGTGGTCTCTGTAGAGCAGCCAAGTAGGTGGAGCTTGATGTGTAGGAGGGAGTGGTTGACCAGATCAAAGGCCTTGGTCAGGTCCACAAATAATGCACCAGTGGCTCTCCCACAGTCCATTTTCCTGAGTATGTGATCAGTAAAGTGCACCAGGGCAGTTATGGTGCTGTGATTTTTGTGGAAACTATGCTGTTGACTGCATATTAAGTTGTGCTTGTTGATATGATCAGACAGCTGGCGGTGGACAATTTTCTTAAGTAGCTAACTTAGGTGGGGGAGAATGGAAATCGGTCTATAATTGTTGGAGGAGTTGGGGTCACCTGCTTTGAATATGGGACCCACCTTGGCAGTTTTCCAGGAGTCTGGCATGGTGGAGGTGGACAGAGCCAGATTAAAAATAAATGTAAGGGGCTTGGAGATGGCAAGGGAGATGAGCTTGAACATGGAGGGGGAAAGGCCATCTGTCCTGGGGCTGCCTCGGCTTGGGAGACTCTTAAGGAGTTTGGTGGTATCCTTTTTGGTTATAGCCCTAAAGTAGAAAGGGGGGTGGTGGGGTGGAAGTGGATGAGGAGGAAGAGGACGGGCCTCTTGGGCAAGGTCTGGGGCCCATTTGTTGACTAGTAGGCAGCTTGTTAAGGTGAATGGTGAGGTCCGAAAATTTTAGGTTGAATGCCTGGGCAACCATAAATGGACTGGAAGAGGAGCTCACTTGGATGACTGGGTTGTTAGAGTGGGGATTGAGTAAGGAGATAATGGAACCCCAGAATCTGCTAGGGTTACTAAGGTTATCCCTCTGGATGTTATGGTAGTAAGTCCATTTCAATGACTTGGCCAATTGTTTACATTGATTACACAGGCACCGGTAGTCACGTCAGAGGGCAGGGGAGGGAGATGCTATACAGGCAGCCCACTTTCTGTCCCTAACTTTCATGAGGGCCAGGAGTTCCTTAGAGATCCAGCGGGTAAGGCCACTTCACACTCTCCTAATGGTGAGTGGGAAGTGGCGATCTTGGATCTGCAGTAAGGTATCAGTGAGAAAAGTCAATGCCGAGTACACATCTGTTAGGGAGTCAAATCTTGACCAGTTTACAGACCACACATTCTCAAGGAGGTTGAAGGTGTCAGAACAGTTAATGTTCTGGAAGGATAGATATTTGGGGGGAGGGGTGTCTGGTCTTGGGCGACCAAATGATGTACTTGCAAGAGTGATCGCTGTTGGAGCTGGACAAGGTCCCGGCCTGGAGAACCTTGTCTTCTCTGTTCATGACCACCCAGTCCAGCAGGGAATGGTTTAGAGTATGAGGATTATGTCTGGTGTGGATTGTGATGGTTTGTAACAAATGGTGTTCTTTTACTAGGTTGGCATACACAGGTTCCTGGGCGTTTAGCCAATTTAGGTTGAAGTCACCTAGGAGAACGGTGTCCCTGAATGGAGAGAGTGCCCCCAGACTAAACAGAAGGCTCTTCAGGCCCTCTTTGGCCCTTGCTGGTGGATTACAACAGCACCCAATGTAGAGTTTTTTTAGTAGGGCCCATGCTCATCTCTGAGATGAGCCATTCACTGCTGGACTCAGGGTCAGAGCTGAGGGCAGTTATCTGCACCAAGTGCAAAGTGGCATGCCTTATTACAGATCAGCTATTCTCTGTTCGGCACCATGTCACAGGCAGTTGCAGAGACAGGGAGCCCATAATCTATATGTGATAAAATGGAACTGGCTACAATATATTGTCTAGCATCCCTGTCTAATTATGGTACAAGGCACTCAGTCATCTTCTGTTAACTATGGCCACTAGATTTTCAACATGAAAAGGCAAAAGATAAGGTGCCATCAAGAGTTACTCCAAGGTATTTGAAGGTGTCCACCTGTTCAAGGTTTTGTCCTGGCTGTTTTGAATGACAAAGTGCTTAACTTTCCTCTTACGTGGGAAGCTAGAGAAGAGCATGTTCTTTGTTTTTTTGTTTTTTTTTGTAATTGAGGACCAGTTTGTTATCAAAAGATCAGTTTTCTAGTCACCGGAAGTTACTTTTGAGAGTGCAAATGAAGCTGTCAAGGTCAGGGTTTTTGGAATAGATCACAGCATAGAGGAATGTGCTGGCTGTCTGATGGATATCAAGCAGTTAATTTATGAAGAGGCCGAATAGGAGTGGGCCAAAGGTGGAGCCCTGGAGGACACCAATGTACAACCTCCTAGTATTGGATAAGTTTTATCGACCTTTGGATGCTGGGAATGGTTGGTAAGGTAGATGTAAAATCTGTCAGCTGTGTTCTGTGACATATCCAGGCCAATGAGTTTACTAAGTAGGAGCTTATGGTTGACCAGGTTAAAGGCCTTAGCAAGATCGGTGTGTATATATAGTTCTGATGAGGTTACCATTGTCAAGTGCTTCATGAACATAGTAAGTATAATCCAACAGCACTGTGCTGGTGCTCTGTAGCTTCTGGAAGCCATGCTGATATAAAAGCTGGACACTGTACCTACTGAGGTATGTGACAAGTTGGTCAGACTATTCTCTCAAGGGCCTTGAACAAGGGAAAGAGAAATGAAATGGGTCTGTAACTGTCAAGGCTTGTGTGGTCACCTCTTTTGAAAATTGGTGCAATCACTGCCGATATTCCCTTCTCATGGAACTGCGTGTAGCACAGGAAAAAGTTAAAAGTTCTAGAGATGGGGTGGGAAAATTCATCTACCACTAGGACAAGAAGTTTCATATTAGCAGAATCATTCCCACACCTAGTTTTGCCAAGTACCCTAATGATGTATTATTAGCTGTCCGACTAAAACAACCTTAAAGTAGAATTTAGGGTACCCAGGTTTAGAGCCAACCATCTAGGAGGCTTCAGGACTGGGATCCTTGCAAGGGATATGGGCAGACTCAGTGGGTATGATGGAACGGAGGTAAATAAAGGCTGTGTTGAAGCAACTGGCAATTATGGTGGGATCAAGGACCTCTTGACCCTCCACGATGAGCATTCAAGGAGTGATTTTAACTCCCTTGTCAAGGAGTTCTGAGATGTTATTCCAAAATCTTTTGCCATTGCTCCAGTTCAGGGTCTGCTGATCCTCAGAGAAGTTTGATTTGACCTTTCTAATCATACTGGTGCACTAATTGTTGGCTTCTTTGTACCTTTGCAGGTGGACAGGGGGCCCTGTTTCCTTGGCTAGTGCACACATATTGTCACTATCCTTCATGCAGGCAAAGATTTTGGGGGTGACCCATCCTGATGCTTTTCCTCTTGCTATACTTATTTGAAAGAGTGCAAATTTATAACAGGCATGAGTGAACTCAGACACAAAAATTTTAGGGCCAAATCAATATTGAGAATGGCATCTAAGAAGCTTAAATCAATTTGGGCCAATTAAGATTTGAATGCAGGTACCTTCTTTTTGTTTAGGACTTGGCTGACTGTGTTCCAGGGGATTAGATAATATTAAGATAAGATCAGACAACCTAGGTATAGAGGACCTCAATGAACAATTTGCTTGACTGTGCAAGTATAAACCTCTTCTCTCTGACTACTCTTGTAAAGCTTGTTTTAAAACTCCCAAAGTATACTAAACCTGTCATGACTACTTACAAACTGTGTATCATATACTCAACATTCTGCAAGTAACACACTGTATTGTATTGTATCATTAATTGGAAATGTAGGCCATGTTTAGAAATTATTATTAATCTATTGCACAACATATCATGCGGTGGCTGATGCAGTGACTGCAGCACATGCATCTGATTGTGCAGTTTCCACCACACTCATAGGCAATATCTTTTCAACAAAGTGCCTCTGCTATGGGAGCAGGATTCAGTTTACAGAATTGTTAGTGAATGTCATTGAAAGCACCAGTTCAGTACCACTTCATACAGATACAATCCTGGCAGTTAACAACCTGCAAGGTTCTGCATTAGAATTACCATTATTTGGGGTAGAGTCTTTTCTATCACGGTAATGGTCAGTGTCACAGAAGGTACTGGAGAATATTAAGGAAAGAATACATAAAGAAAACTGCAAAATACAATAACTGGCTTTTTTGTTTGTACATTCTATTTTTGCACTCTGGACTCAAAACAGGGGGTCCTTCTCCCAATCAGCCTGCTACAAGGGGTCTCAACATCCTGGCTACTTTACCAGCTACTTTACCAGCCTTCGCCATGACCTGCCTGAAGCAGGGAGGACCATGGCTTGCCCACCACAGAGGTGCCCTCCCTTGAGAGGATGGGAGTGAGACCACATCACCCCGCCCCTCAAGTTGGGCTTTGTTTGGAAGCAGCAAAGGACGGTACCCCTTTGCAGGTGTCATGCATGTAGGCAGAGGGTTTTTACCTTATGTACCCCTGAGGACGCAAACAGGCAATGATGTTTATTGACGTCTGCCACATTCCCACCCTCTACTGAGCATTCCCAATGGGCTGCTCTCCCCAGTCTCCACTGGGGGGGTCACAAAGTGCTGGGAACTATGATCCCCCTCCCCAGGATAGGAGAGCAGTCCTCCAGATGCTCAATCCTACTCCTCCCCTGCTGACCCCCAATGACCCGAGTCCATTCTCATACTTGGGTCATCAGCATGGCATGCTGTATGGCATCCAGTGCCTCAACTCTCAGCTGGGCTGGCTCATGATAATTGTCTTGCTAGGCCCTTACATCCCCTACAAGGGCCATACAGTGTGGCACACCATACCAGACTTGGAGGAAATGGTTGCAGCAGGGCATTTATTAAATTACCATCATAATACTTATCAGAGTGATATGAGCAGCTAGGAGTCTTGCCAAGTCAATCCTGGAAGATCTGCACCACTTCCCATGATTGTCCATACTATTGCATGAACCAAGGGAATGAGGCACCTCACTGAGTTGGAACCCAAACTTCAGGGAATGGGAGAGCAATTGGCTTGGTGGCACATGACTTACACCCATCTAGTGGCACTGCATCCGTAGTCAAGCTTGATGAGATTGACTACAATCCCCCTCAAGTGGGAAACAGGTCTTGCAACCCCTGCCTCATGTGAAGAGGAGTCCTTCGAAAGAATTTGGTTCTTTCCAATTTCCCCCTTGTTTCATCTTTCTAAAAGAGATCTGAGAGAATCCAAAGTCACTACTGACTGTGACAAATAGAACTACCTTACTCTCAAACAGCCCTTTGGAGGAGGTAATATACCTATGAAAAAACTCTGTATTGAAAAAGTGGGAAAATTCATCCCCAAACTTTAGAGCAGTCCCAGTATGGTTAAAAAGGCTTTCCTATTGGACTCTGGCATTTCCAGAACCCTGCTTTTATGAGAGTTGATAGGGGGAGATCTTTGACTGGAGAGAGAGAGAGAGAGGGAGAGTGAAGGGGGGGGGGGGCCCTTTTTAACTTCTCAGTCTTCTCCTCTAGCCAGATACTACTGCCCTGTGGGCAGCCATGTGGTTCCTCCCAGGGTGGTGGGTGGAAACGTTCCTACCTGCCAGGAGGTTTCAGAGGAGGAGTCACAAACAATGCTTCATCTGATACAGTGCTTGTACAGACCGTTTATTGTCTTGATAGGCCCCTATGTCCCCTACCCTAGATGAACCACACACATCAGCCTTGGAGGAAATGGCCACAGGCATGTATTTACTAAATTTTCAGCATAATACTTACTAGAGTGACATGCACAGCTAGGAGTCTTGCCAAGTCAACCCGGAAGGTCCATACCGCTTCCCAAGAAGGGCCATAACCTTGTACAGATGAAGGGAATGATGTACTTCATTGAGTTGAAACCCCAACCTCAGAGAGTTGGGGGTCAATTGGCCAGGTAGCAAGTGAGCTACTCCAGCCTGATAAGGTGGGAACTGACCCCCTGAATTGGGAACTAGATCCTATGGCCCCGCACTTCATGCCATTCAGGGAAAGGAATTCTTTTGAAGAATTCTACTGTCTTCCATTTTCCCTTATACCATCTTTCTGAGAGACTCCAAAGCCACCACAGGACAGATGCAGTCTGACCCTAAGCAGCAAGACATAGCATATTGAGTTCAAAAAAAAGTCCTAACCATTGTCCATCAGCTGCATTAAGCCTTGGTGTCCTGCCCTGCTCATGTCATGCCAATGATGTCATTTTGTACTGCAGACCCTGGACTGACACCAAGCAGTATACTCCCATGGTAACCTTGAGCCAAAACCCACAGATGAATCATGGTCGTCCTTCACACCCAAGTAATGGGTCACAACCTGTCTGAGTCCCTGGATGTTCCACCATGATGCTGTCATGGAGACTCCTGGAGACTTCCTCAGCAACCTCCATCTCCTGTGTGGGAAGATGTTCACCCAAGCATATGCTTTTCGGACCCAGCCCTCACTTGTTGCTTGCTTGTGGGAATGCTAGGTTTTACCCATCAGGCCATCACCCCATTCCCTGTGCATGAAGGAATGTCTGCCAAACTATCCGCTAGGTCCCTCCAAATGACCTTCAAAAGACACAATGGACAAGGTTAAAGATATGCTGTCTCAAGAACAGGAACCCCTGGGCCCCCATTGCCCCAGGTGCACATCTGCAAGCCAGACAGTCCTCATGTCTCATCATAGGCCCTGATGAATTGGGTCCCCAATGTGCCATTTCCTGCCACTCCCTTACTATCTCCAAGCAAGGAATGCTCACTGACTTTCTGTTGACAGGCTCTACTGAGGGGAAACTGTCAGGAACAAAGGACAATAAGAACCAGAACCCTAGCACATGACATTAGGAAATCTGAAGTCCATCTCTTGGGGAAGGGTCCTATTCTACACTACACTGCACTGCCCCCCTCCCATGAGACTGTTGAGCCCAGAAAGGCCAATCTGGCCTGGGTCATGCTCAGGGCTTGTACCTCAGCAGATCCACTCTTGTCCATCCCATTAAGCTTGCCGGTAGCTGGCTCTATGATACCATACTGGATGGGCCCCTCCCAGTTCTTTCTGGACCTCTGGGACCATAAGTTGCTGTGCAGCTCTCTAAGAACCCCTGCAGCAGCTGTGGGGTTTACCAATTATGTTGCAGTCATAGAGGTAAGGAAACCATCCTACAAGTCCAGTGACAGTAGACCAGCTGGAATACACAACCAGGCCACTGTGTCTAGCTGAGACAGCTTACCCACTGTGCCTGGTCCTAAAAAGCAAAAGAATAGCAGAGTGTTCATAATTCTCATCCCTTCTACCCCAGGATGCATCGGGTCTTCCACAGTCCCTGTCCTAGCTGCAGTATGGGTTCCAGTCTTGTGGTTCCCTACTGGTCAACTCAGTGGGGCAGGCTTCTGGGGCCTCCAGCTATGTCCGCCTCTTAGAGACTCGCCATTTCTCTTACCTGCCTCACCTCACCTCATGAGCTATCTGGCTTCTTGGTAACCTTATCAGTGAGGATCATGGGGTCTTCAGGCATTGATGTCTCCATCAAACAAAGTTCTATCAAAGCTTGACCTTTCCTCTCATACAATACCTGCAACTGCTCCTCCAGTGCCCCTTCCAATTTTGGATTATTGGATATTTGTCTCTTGCCAGTCATCATACTCTGGAACTGCTGAAATGAGAAAAGGCTGCTCTGCACAACAAGAAAATCACATTAATAATAGTCCTGTGAAACCAATGTCAATAATCATGCCTTATTGCCTAATCCGGATCCCTGGGAGAGGGCCTTGCCACTGTGGTCTGACTTCATACTAACACTCCCCATGTGCTCTCTATCTTTTCATCACTAGGTATGCATTTATTTCATTCATCGATTTATGCATCCATTTATTTTTGTTTTTATTACTTATTTTAACAAAAAATTTTATTTTATCAGTCTCACTGTGACTTTAGAGATGCCATTTAAGCTATTTTGGTAGTAAATATGATTAACTTGTGAAGCAGCAGTCTTTGAAAGGTAATGTTTAAATGACTGTGCATGTTCTGCATTTTTTAATCCTTTTAAGCAATTCACTTTAATTCTTTTTATGATACACTGAGGTGAAAACTTCAAAAAAAAAGGTTAGTGGCTCTCACCCCCATTGTCATCTATTAACTCTCAAAATTAGAGGAGTTAATTTGGATATTGATCCTTAAATTAAATGTGATGGCAAGGAGGTGCATGACTGCACCAAAAAACAATTGTAGCACCACTGATTGTTTTGTATTAGGAAATGGGCTTTTTATTTCCTGGTATCTGATTGGCTAGTACCCTTGCCAGGGGGTACATTAACTTTCAATAGATGCCCAGGAAATAAAAAGGACCAGCTATAGTGCTCCTTCACCCACTTACTTGTCCTGGTGCCCACCCTGCTTCCTAATTGGTTAAGACATATAATTTCCATTTTAAATTGCCACCCTATTTTCTCTAGCTTACCGAGAGATGCTACCCATAGCAAGTCAGCCCTACTACAGACACACAAAAAGGTGGCATGACCACAACGGTTTTCTCACTTCTAAAAAAAAAAAACAACAACAAAAAAAAAAGGCCCTGAAGCTACTTCATTTTAAACTAGTAGCATTCATCGCCCGGAGCTTAGCAGTGACAGGAGGGGTGCAGCGACTCTATGGGGAGAACAGAATATGGGAGCAGGCTAGCGAGACGCGCTGCGTTTCCAAAATATGAATCCATTCACAGCCCGATCTCAGGGCCCGGTGGCCTGATGGAGTGCACTCAACAGGCAGGAAATGCGAATCGTTAGAGTCTGAGGACTGCCAGTGCTCCATTAAGCATTTGAGAATCAGTGGTGACCGCCGGACTGCCAGCCAGTTCCCGGTCAGTTACTGTCATTCAGTGCCCTGTGGCCATCCTGACTGAGGACTCAATATTGTGTTTGTTCCAGCAATGGCCTACAGTTGTATGTGGATGGGGAACAGTGGTATGATCCTCCTGGTTCTTTTCTTATATAGGCACAGTGAGCGAGTTTCATAAAGTGTCCTGACAGTGCAAGGACCGTGTAATAGGACAGACGTGATCAGAGGCTGCCTGCACATGACCTTGATGTCTCTCACAACGAGCTTGCCAGCAGCAGTTGCAAAATACTTGCTAAAGACATGCTAGAATACTTAAATAAAACCATGCTGGTATTCTGAGCAGTTACTTGACAATATCCATCACACCCTCACATTATACTCGGGGTATTACATGTAAGGATTGTCAAGAATACCAGTAGAGGGACTATTTTTCTAAGCAAACAACTATAAATTAATGTTTTCTTTAAAAAAATAATTAAATTGTTGAAAAAAAAAGATTACAGTTAGCCCATTTTCTAAGTGCAATAATACCCTCCAGGGTGGGTGGTATGGGCAATACCAGACCACCCAGGGGATATAAGGCCCTCCGCCTGCGGAGTCGGGCCTCATTACGCCCCTTGGTGGTCCTGTATTGCCTAATACTGCTCACCCTGTCAGGTATTATTGCTTGCTTAGATACACCTGTAAATGTGATATATTTATATACATATATATATATATATATATATATTTAGCTTGAATTGCACAGATAGTCATACTCCCTGTGGAAGAGGCTGTTTGCCTCGAAGCACTGGAGCTTGTCAAGCACAGTTCACTTGGTCCTGTTTTTCATCCATTTAAATGGATTTATACTTTGTTGCACTAGATGCATTTTATTATTGAAAACCACAATGATTCACAACACAGTGGACTGCTTTTTTTCTGTTTGCTATCATACTCTGGAACTGCTGAAATGAGAAAAGGCTACTGTGCACAACAAGAAACTCACATTAGTAATGGTCCTCTGAAACCAATGTCAATAATCATACCTTATTGCCTGATCCAGACCCCTGAGCGAGGTCCTTGCTGTTGTGATCTGATTTCACACTAGTACTCCCTATGTGCTCCCTATCTTTTCATCAGTAGGTATGCATTTATTTAATTTATCTATTTAATCATTCATTTATTTTTGTTTTTATTGTGTATAGCAAGGACCACTACAGATCAAGCAGCTACTCTGAGTACTGCACCGCCAGCCCTTGCCACAGGCAGCACAAAGTGTGCACATCTCCACGTTGCCACATGCCAAAAGTCACACTGACTGTGGATTGAAAAAACACTCAAAGCCTGCCCGGTGGCGCTGAGGGCTGAGGCGCTGGACACCTTACCTAATACCATGCCGGCGACACGTGTTTGGGAACGAGCACGGATCGCCGGGGGTCAGCCGGGGAGGAGAAGGATGGAGCGCCCGATGGCTGCTCTCCTTCTCTGGGGAGGATCACCTGCAAGCTCCCACTGCGAAACCACCACCTGGGGGTGCTCTGGTGGAAGGTGTGGTAGGCGGAGATAGCAGTGTAAAAAGGGGACAGGCAGACATCTGCAGAGGGGCAGAGCAGGAGTCACGTCTCAACATGTCTCCTCACTCCTAGGCCCTCATTGCACGCAGACGTCTGGGGTTGAATATAGGAAAACATCCCCCTTGTCGCTTCTAGGTGATGGCTTCTCATTGCAGGCACCCGCGATTCATCGGGGCAGACTCCACTGTACAGGACACACTGCAGGGAAAATAGCTGTTGGGGAAGGCTAGGGGGAACCCCTCCTCACCCCACACCGGGGGGTCAACCAGGCATCAAGGGTCAAGGGCAGTGTGACCGAGTATTCTAGGGGCAGACTCCGAGGTTGAGGTGTGTCTGTATGAGGAAGCCTGATTGAGTGGAGAGAAGGGGTAAGTAAGGCACAGAAAAATACAAAGTTAAAAAAAAAGAAAAGAAAAACCACTCAAGACCCTCTGAGCAACCAGTTTAGTTATTTATGTATGTATTAATTGATTGATTTATGCTTTTGGTTATTTACTTACTTATTCCTCATCATGAACTTCAGATTCTAAAATCTCATGTACCTTGGCAGTTACAGCTTTGGAAAAGTAAACCAACAGTGCCCAACTTCCAAGACATTGCTTGCATAGTGCCTAAAAATTGAAGAGGACTGGTCCAGCACTATAATTTGCCTCACTCTCACTCTAATCCCCAAACTTCAAAAATGTTGAGCTGAATGCAATGCGTGAACCTACATGGCAGGATAAATAATGCAGATACCAACTCACCCTGTGGTTAGCCCAGAGCTGGGGTAAAAGCAGTCAGCATCTCAATAACCCACTGCTTAGGCAGTTAGACTGTATATATATATATATATATATATATATATATATATATATATATATATCAGTGCACCGTAGTTACCTGCTATTTTCCTTGCCTGCCCCTACACTTTTACTAACCATTTTATTACTTTTGTGTTTGCATATGTAGCATGGCCGCTATGGCTAGTCAGTTTTATTGCTGTCAGAGTCAAAGCTCTCTCTAGGCACCAGTTGGAGTCAATAAAAGATCAGTGGCTTGGACATCCCTCGGTCTGCAGAAGCTCACAGTGCATATTTATTATCCTACTCTGGCCTCCCAGGATATGATATCTATATCCAGTGGAGCTGGCCAGGAAGCAATGCCATACCCTGTGACATTGCATGACAAAAAGAGATCAACTGACATTAAAACTGCCTTGTGTACTGCAGTAACTCTGCCGCAGAATGGTTCAGTTGTCTTACCTCCTGGCTGGCACCACTGCATGTGAAAGGAAAGTGAACTGTGGCAGTCCTTGCAATCATTGGCTGTGGATAAGCCATGATGGGGGGGTACCCAGGGATTGCAATATGCCCAGTGGAATTCCTGTTCTAGCTCAAGGGTCATACCGATCATTTCAATCAAGCCATGTATACAGTTAATCTACTGCATTGCAAAGAACAGGTTTAGGTTTGGGGCTTGTGCTGACTGTGACTCAGCATGGTGACCTAGAGCCCCACTCCATCTCGGCTCAATCTTATCCTCAAACTTTGGTCAACAACCTGTGTAGAATTAAACCACTGTGGCCTGCAGAGCCCCAACCAGCCCCGAGCAGTTGATTATCAATATATAGAGACTGCTTATGGTACTCTGAGCAGGAAGTTATCTCCCTAAGAAATTGTTGTAATTTGTGAGATCCTACTTTAAGAATAACATGCCAGTTGCCAGCCCTTCACAATTCCAGCCCTATATGTAGGAATATACTCTGGCCTCATACCTCAGTGGCAGCTCTCATACCTAAGCAACTCTTCCTCTTTCTGTTATTTCTTTCCATAATGATTATTATTATTTTTTTGTAAAGTTTTCATTGTATTCTGATGCCCAATTAGACTTTGGGCCCCTTTAAAATGTGTTGTGCTAGGAATGCCTCATGAAACCCCTAGAGGTTAGCAGCAGTGCACTTTAGACAACATCACTGGTGGGGATAGTGTTAAAACAGGGGCCCCTTCATTTACTTTGGAAACAACTAGAATATATTTCTCCACGTTCCTGGCCTGTGCTTCAGCTGAGATCATTTTGGCAGGGTGCCACAGCTCAGCTGCATTCACGTCCCACCCAATACCCAGCACTCTCTTCCATATTTCCCAATTCTCCACTAGCAATGGAGTAGGATGAGAGTATTGCTCTACATAATAGTCTTTACTAAGTTTTATATTATGATTTACATTGGTCAGATTTGATGTATTACAGAAATAAACAACAGTTATACAAAATGGCATACAGAAAACACTGCATGTGTCATACTTTCACAGACTTACGCATATATGACATATTTTTAGTTATGTAATATCCTACATTTACTTATTGCAATATTACAGCCTTAAATAATCAATCATAGCTTTGCTATGATGCAAGGGGTCCAAAACCCATCTTACTGTATCTTTTTGCATTAATCTGTGCTCAATATTGAAGGTCAAATCCATAAACATTTGTTCCATGAAGTGGTTGTAGAACCATGTGAATCATTAAAATTATGCAATAAATTCTCCGTATTCAAGTCTTTTAACATATTTATATAGGGAGGCAGTATAGCGCAGTGGTTTAAAGCTCTGAGCTGCAAATCTGGTAACATCCAGCAGACCAGACCTGGGTTTGAATCCCACAACTTCCACTTGCATATTGTGTGACCCTGAGCAAGTCACTTAACTTCCCTGTGCTCCCAGGTCGCTCCTGTAAAAAAGCTTTCAGCTTAGTGTGCTACTCCTAATGTGCTACTCCTGGTTAAACAACTAAAAAAAAAAAAAAAAAATAAAAAAATATGCAATTTGCGTACCAAGAGTTCTGGTAGATTGGGAATATTCAATACTCCAACATTAAATGCTTAGCACACATACAGTAGAAGCAAGGGATAAGATGGCTTCTTGTTCACTAGACACATTTAAAGAAGTATTATCATTAAAAATATAAAATGTTAGCATAATTTATTTTATCTGTAACCAATATTTTATTGATTTTTATAGGTACTTTTTACCCACTACTGTTGTATAGCTGGGCAGTCCCATAATTGATGACATAGGTTGCTGGAATGACCACACCCATGCCGTCATGTAGGGTCTTGTTTTATGACCATTCTATGCAATTAGGAGTGTAATTGGCTATTAAAATAATTTTAAATCGAATTGCCTTGTTCTTAGCATACAAATATATTTCATTTGCACATTTACACACACACATAGCCATCTGGAAATGCTTGCTTGTTTGTCCCATTTTGTTCTAATTCTAAGTTTTTCCTTAATGTTCTCTTCTTGCTTTTCACTTAACTCTATATAACATTCACTTAACATTTTAGTAGAATATCAATTTAATAATTCATCTTCTTTGAGAAAACAGCATTTTCAATCTGTATGTCTTTGCTGGGTATGTGTTAAGCAAACGTATGACACTGTTTTATTATAATATATTCCCACCAGTTCATATGTAAGTCCTCCTATATATTTTTTGAGGTCTCTAATGTGGGTAGTCCCTGTACTGTAATTAAATGTTTCCCTGTATTGATTCCTTCAGATGTAAGCTTTATTAAGGTGTTCTGATCGAAAGAAGGTAGACTTGTACTTTACCACTGGTTGAAAAACACATGGAAAACTATGGTACTGACTGAGTATTGAATTTATGCATGGATCTTTGAAATTATGATATGGTAAATTTCTGTAGAAACCAGAAAAGAAGAAAAACATTTCTAATGAAAAATGAAATCCCTTTTTGTTCAACAACATATTTATTAAAGAAACCAATGCGTTGCGTGTGTGCTTCTTCATTATCCATTCCTGCACTGTTGCCATTTTTGACGCACTATAGTACCTGTCAATGTCTAGGTCAGGGCAACCAAATCCACTATGAATTCTGACTGTACATAGAGTCTACCATGCAGTTAGTGGGCTGCCACCTCTCCAAAGAAATCTACTAGAAATTTGATTACATTTCTTTATAAAATCTATTGGAATGTTTCCTAATAATGAATTATACTGATACAAGATATGTGGCATAGTGTTTCAATATGTCCCCAAATGGATAGTGATTAATTCTTCTGTCTGTCCAGCACATTTGTTTCTTTCTTTAATGTTTCTGGTATGTTGATGTTGACTGTTTTTGTGTGTCCTTTGTCAGTATTTTATCTTTGTATTATCTCACAAGTTTTCTATGAAACAGGACTTAATGGTAATATGATTGATTTATTTTTATTAAGCTGGCAGCAAGACAGATGCAAGAAAATCATAAACTTATCCATAAGGGAGAGAAATGAGTAGAGTGGATCATTTAATCAAATCAGAATATCATTGGTAAATGAATTAATCTTAATCTGGGATTGACCATAAGTGATACCTTTGATATGTTTATTATTTCTTACATGTAATAATAAGTATTCTAAAGCAATAATAAATAATACTGAATAGAAAAGAGGGGACAGTCCTGCCTAATACCATTTAAACATGACTTGTGGTTTGGCTATATGGAAATTAATTTTGAAATGTGCTATTGATGAACCATAGTTTTATAATGTTGACAGCTGTTATGGGGAATTCTGATGCTTTTATGCAAGATGACATGAATTGCCACCGAAGTATGTCAAATGCCTTTGTGCTATCAGCCGCCAATGCTAATTATTGTTCTTGTGTTTCCCTTTTTAATTTGAGTCTATTTCTACTAGTTTAAGGCCCTGGTGTATAGTGTAGCCTTTTACATATCCCGATTGATTAACCTCTTGGGAAAATACATTAATAAATCTCTGTTTCATGTTTGACTGTAATCTAAGGGGCACTTTGCTGTGTCAGTTCTGGCCAGGTTGGGAGACTGTTTTGATGAATTTATTTTAAGGTTTGTACTTAATGATAAAACATCAATAACATATTAATTGAAAAAAAACATTATGATACAGGTGTTCAGGGATGGGGGTGGGGAAGGGGGTGCCACAAAACACCAGATATATGTATTCACAGTATGATGTAAGTGTTTGGTGGTGGGGGGGTGTCACTAGACACTAGATATGCATTCATAGTATGTTACTAGTGTTCAGGGGTACTGGGGTGCCACTAGACACAAGAGATATCCATTTGCAGTATGATATGAATATTTGGGGTAGGGGTGCCACTAGACACCAGGAATGTGCAGCGATATGTATTGACAGTATGTTGCAGGTGTCCAGGGGTGGGGGTGCAACAAGACAGAAGAGATATGCAGGGATATGCATTCACAGAGTGTTACAGGTGTTCAGTGTTGGGGGGTTTCACTAGACACCAGGGATATGCATTCACAGTATGATAAGGGTGTTCAGGGGTTGGGGTGTCATTTGACACCAGGGCTGTCATCAGACACACTCAGGATGGCTGCTAATGAGCTGCTGCTCACCATGCAAATGAGCTCATAATGGACATAGAAATGGCTCCTTAGCACTGGCATGTCCAGTGGGCTACTTTGCATATTGTGACTGAATATAGCCCACAGGGTTCTTGGTGCTATCCATTTCAGGTGGGCTATATACAGCCCAGGTCCTTATCAGGGCAGCACAGTTTCACTTAGCGCTGTGTTGACATGGTCTGATATTCAGTTGGGTTGTGCTGGCCTGCTATATAAACTGAATACAGCAGCTAGTTGTTCAGGTACAAGTGCAGTACACCTATTTGCACTGCAGTTTCACTCCTTTTTGAATATCAGGGCACTGCTAAATATATATATATATATATATATATATATATATTTTTTTATGGTCAGAATGTGATAGGTTCATCTCACAATACACAAGCATAACTGAGAAATGACAGTGTAGCAGCATGAGTAAATTGTGTTGTCTCTCATGCTGCAGTCAGTTTCACAAAATGAATAATCTGCATGATGTTCCAAATGAATAATTTACAAAAAACATTTGTTTTTTTGCATTTGATGACTCTAGTAGGATATGCTCTCACTCTCAAGAGACAAATTGGAGTGAGTGATTACAATCTGACTGAACTGTGTTCATTCTCGTGCTGTAGCCTGTCAGCCACATACATAGTGATTACAATCTGACTGAACTGTGTTCATTTCTCGTGCTGTAGCCTGTCAGCCACATACATAGCGATTACAATCTGACTGAACTGTGTGCATTCTCGTGCTGTAGCCCATC
Organism: Neoceratodus forsteri; assembly: GCA_016271365.2. Classification (NCBI taxonomy): domain Eukaryota; kingdom Metazoa; phylum Chordata; order Ceratodontiformes; family Ceratodontidae; genus Neoceratodus; species Neoceratodus forsteri. The sequence goes on from CM057453.1 coordinate 271,452,421, forward strand.
AGTCACATACATAGCGATTACAATCCAACTGAACTGTGTGCATTCTCATGCTGTAGCCTGTCAGCCACACACATAGCAATTACAATCTGACTGAACTGTGTGCATTCTCATGCTGTAGCCTGTCAGCCACATATATAGCGATTACAGTCTGACTGAACTGTGTGCATTCTCGTGCTGTAGCTTGTCAGCCACATACATAAAAAAAAATTCTGATTCAGCCACTGTGCTCCACTATATAATGTTATGTGTGACAGCAGTGACAATTACATGACACAAATGAAATAACTACTTTACCATTATTCTCTAACATCTACTCTGAGTTGCGATGTCAACAAATAGTGAGAGATGACAGGATGTCACCTTGAGTAAATCTCATTCATTCATAAGGTGCAGCCTCTCAGAAGATATATTTTATATTGTGTGAGCTTTGGGATTTGCTAATGTAACAAACGTATCTTAATTTAAGTTATCTCCTCACTGTGCAGGTGCTTGTCAGCAAGTAAATCTGCCAGGCTTTACCATAGAGCAGCTCTGTTCACTCTGTTAGCCTGAGTAAAGAAAACCCTTCATTTCCTGCTCTCACTTAGTTCCCACCCTCATGCCCTCCCACTGAGAAAGTGCTGAGTTCATGTCTGTGGACATGCATACCCCACTCTGGCCAGGAGTGAGTAGACTGATAGATGGGAGTGTGCTTGCTTGCGAAGCCCAAGTCATTTACCAGAACTGACATCTGATTGACTCGGGCTTCACAGCACATACTGTATCTTCCTTGTCCATGGACCAATCTGAACTGGCAAAAGAATATGAAAAATAACCACACTGAGACCAGTATTTGCAAATCACACTTTATTAACATATTTAAATCAAGAATGAATATATGATAACATCTGTGAATACCTTCTCTTTGAATTTCCAGAGCTCTGGACTGGAATCTGAATTTGGTCACAGCCATCTTGCCAATCCCAAAATTATCATGGCATGCCCAACAGAGCCTCTGAGTAGAAAATTAAAATAGTCCATACAGCAGTTCAAGACTGTGCAGCTTCACTGATTCAAAAAGAGCCAATAGTTTAAATTCTCAAGAGGGAAGTCCAGTCAGAACTTTAAAGCAGCACTGCAGAGAGAAAAGTTTTTTTCCCAAAAACTAGTTTCTAGCTGTTGAATCTGCTTTTCTAGGTGATTCCTATTCTGATCACTGTATGCTGTATGTTTTTCTTTATTACTTTTTGAATCAAACCTTTGTTGGTTTTACAATGTTACTTCTAAATCAAATAAAGTTGGGATCTTGTTTTTCCTGAGAAAAAAGTAAATGATATCATTTATAAAATAATACATGTGTGGTAGAACTGGACAATATGACAAGTAAATGAAACCAGAAGATGTCTGAGATCTGTTCAATTAAAAAAAGGGTTAAACTTTTTGCCCAACTTTGCCACACTGCTATGATAATTCACAGCACTGAAGACTGGTTCCAGGTGTCAAGGGTTACTCCTCTCTCTGAGGTTGGACAAGGAACAGTGCAAGAAAAGATCATTTTGTAAGACTGTACATAAGCTAGCATATACTGTTGAAGTCTTGCTGAAGCTGCTACTGGCTGGGCTCACAGTGGCTATGGCTGTATGCGAGGGTGGGAAGGGGGGCATGGGTTCAGCATGTAAACATAGAGTTAAGTAAAGAAAAAGAAAATAAAGCAAATGTAAGATCCTAGGAAAAGAAACACTCCATCTGCCTTCATTTAAATAACTCTCTATGTTGCAGTTGTGAAGACTTGTTGATGTTACTTATGTGGCAGCTACCCAACTGAGATTGTACCATTAATCCTGTTTTCTTTCCTGGGATTTGAAGCAAAATGTTCTTTGGGTGAGAATGAAGATTGGTTTATCATCAAGGACTGATATCATCAGGTTAATTAACTGTGTTTAGTATGTACAAATGAAAATACAAATTCATGTGTCAGACATAAAGGGAAAGGGAGAGAGAAACGAGGAGAATTATTAGAAATGCACAAGAATAATTTAGATCAGAAAGCTAATGATAAAGAAAATCCTCATTGGAATTTCATACAAAGGAACACATGAAAAAAATGCTGTTACATCAATATTTAATGAAAATCTTGCTTCTACCTTAATTTACACCTTTTCCCTAATCTCAACCGAAATTAATGATTTTACAGTACTCTAGCTGAACAGGAAACTTTAAAACCTTTATGTACTAATGGAATGCAAACTAGCCTTATGAGAAGTAATAACTGAAGAATGAGATATCACTGCTTATTATTACTGCTTTGCATTCAAAATGAATGAAATAAGGAGTCACCTCATGGTGCTGGGACCAACAGAGATGAGAACCTACTTTAAATTGGATTCTTCAAGAGGGCACCCTAGTGTCATCAAAAATATTAGGCCTGGAGGGCTACATTTATGTGAAAACAAATGAATCATTCCCTTGGCATGGTATGCTTTAACTGATATCATAAAAAGAAAAATGAAAGATCTTCTCTTCCATGCTAAACAGACATATCAGTTGACAGCATTTCCACAGATTATTTGAATGCAAAGAACATCCCAAAGACACATATAGTTTGTAGCAAGTCAAACAAAAAAACTCTTTAGTAAATGTAACTCTTTCAGGGAAATTGTGATCTGTCTACCTATAGCACTCTTTAAAATGAGCATCTGTTTCCTACATAATGGGCTTCTCCGAGTAATATATTATTCCCCCGCTTATTGCATTGGCTGTCCCCAAGAACTTCATTACTTGATATGAAGTTGCCCATATGACACTAAGAAGCCCATGTATTATGTAAGCAATAAAACACAATAGGATGTTCATTTTTGTTTCACAACTGTATGCCCAGGAGTGTAGTAAGGCACAAAGCTGCAGGCTGAGTGCCTTTCACCCCTGGAATTGCTGTTGTGACACCATAACCAACACCCTGTGATGTCTAATTGCATTTATAAAATGAATATTTTGTTAAACGTGTTGTAAGAAAATTTTCAAATGATTTAGTGATGTATACAAAACAAGTAAATGATGTAAAAAAACATGTAAACTAATTCCTCTGCGGCATATTCAAAGTGTTAATATTAGCAAGATGCCAGAAATCGGGTCTGGAAGTATAGCTGATGAGCACAAGTATTTTTAAATGCTACTGCAGATCTGGACTACAGCTCCCATAGTGACTTGAAGCTTAATGGAGTTGGAATTGAAGAGAAACACAATAGGAATATATGTCAATTGTGGTGTGAAGTTAAAAACAGAACTAACTATATAACATGGCAATATAATTTCATATTAGGAGTGTGTTCAGGAGAGCAGTGAAAATGATGGCAAGAGAACACAAATTCAATAATGAGTAGGTGAAAGGAGCAGAGTGAGGCAGCAAGTGGCCAGCGTGAACACTTTGGAGAAAAGGACACAAGGTTTGCAAAATGGAGTTTGAATTTGTAATTTATGATAAAAAGCATGAAGATGGCAGTAGTTGCTCTGTGGCTATGAGAAAAAAACCTGGCAGATATTTTAAATGAGGGCACACTGATACAGCGAGTACAAAGGCAAGCTGGCACCAGTACTTGTTTTTACTCATTGGTTGTTCTGTCCCAATCCAATGGGCAAAAAGAAGTTCTAGCCAATCAGAGAGCAGTATTCTTACTGCCCATTTTATAAGCTGTGATAAAGACAAATTCAGTACAGTAGCTGAGAAATGTTTGGTGACACTGAAGTACTAATCACAACATCAAATCAATAAAGCAAGAACCCAAAAAATGACATTCAGAAAAACAAAAGCAACAAAACCAAATGCAAAGTGTGATGTCACAAAAATAAAGTAAAAAGTAATAAAACAAAAACAAATATAAAACCCAGCAAAAAGAAAATAAGTAGAACAATCAAATGCATACCAAAACAGGACATTAAATCTTCAATGCTGAATGAAAATGAAATATTAGAACAACTAAAAATGAATGCAAATAAATATTTACAGTAGTACAACTATAAAGTACAGTAAATGCCAAAAAGAAAAGCACAACTAAAAAGTGAATGCAAACAAAAAAGCCAAGCACAACAGAAAAGGTGAATGAAATCAAAACACACAGCACAATAAAAAAGTGAATGCAAACAAAAAAGCACAGCACAACTAAAAAGTGAATGCAAACAAAAGCACAGCATAACTAAAAATTGAATGCCAACAAAAGCACAGCACAACTAAAAAGTGAATGAAACAAAAAAGCACAGCACAACAAAAAAAAGTGAATGCAAAAAAAAGCACAGCATAACTAAAAAGTGAATGCAAACAAAAAAACAGCACAGCAAAAAAGAGAATGTAAAAACAAGCATTGGTCAGTTTCAATAACATCTGAGTGCATGTTTTCATAATGCAAATGTGGTATGAACAAAGACATGAAAGAGCTAGATGAAACGGTGGTGGGGGGACTGAATGATCCATTATGTTGTAGGAGCAGCTGTACTGGTGTGTCTGGCTGTTTATTTACTTTTTCAGGCTTGCGGGAGGGAGAAGAGAACGGCAGCATGGCCTTAGACTGTGGTTCCTATATGAATGCCCTGGTGGGAGGCTGCAATGCTGTTCAGCATGGCTATTATACAGGTACTCCCCTCTTTTCAGCAGGACAGGCTTTACAGCCCCCATGTGAAGCTTCTACTCAGAGAGCCCCATCTCAGCCAGGGGGAAGGGGCTGTGCACTGTGCAGGATCATTATTGAACATTGCTTCTCTAAGGATGCCTCTTCTCCTGTGGCAGGTGGGCTGGAGTGTCACCAAGTGCAGCTCTTCTCACTGCTTTTGCAGTGGAACTGGGATGGCCTTCCTCAGAAGCGAGCAGTTGGTTGGCCCCTGCCTCTTCAGCAGGGGGATTGACATTTCCTGCCTCATTGGCAGTCAGATGGTTGGACACTGGTACTCACCTCTGTCCCATGTCATGGCTCCTCTGTACCTTGATGCAGACCTCTCAATGTCCCTCACTGAGCTGCTCCTCTGACTGCCAACCACATTGAAATAAATAGGTCCCATTCATTTCAAGTCATTCATTTCAATCTTTTTTCTTTAATTCATTTTTATTTGTTCTTACTTATTTCTGCCAAGGTTTAGCCCCTCGCTCATAAACCCTATGGTTGTCAATTTTCAAATTCCCTCAGAATGGGTGTTTGCAGTGTTTTAGCCCCTTCCTCTCAAACCCTATGGGTGTCAAAATTCAAATGCCCCCTTTGAATGGGTGTTTACGACATGCAGAAGCATCCCCCTCAGACATCTTCAGGAAGGATTTGAAGATTGACACTCATAAGATTGTGAGGGAGGGGCTAAAAAGACCTCAACAGAAAACAGTTGGAAAAATATTTAAAAACATAAAAGTTATGAATTAAAGACAGAAACTCATTAAGGACTTCCAGTGACATCACCCCCATCACGGCAGCTTGAAGGAAATAGCAGCGGCTGTGACATCTCTAAAACTCCATCAAAAGGTTTCATTTTTGACCAATATTCCTCAGAAAACAGCACAGGAAGATCCTTCACATTGGATTAAGGGCACCAGAATGTCCTAAACGTTCTGCGCCATGGAAGATGAAGGAGATATGAGGCTGGCCAGTTGGACAGTAAGTTGTTGCAGGCCTCTGCAACTACTTCCCACTAGGCTGCAGACAGGTGGCCCATAACAACAGTTGAAATCCACTACAATGGAATGGCTTGTTTGGAAAATTTATATTGTAATAGCTGAAGTAAGGGACTTTCAGTGGGAGGTCCACAACACCACCACTTCCCTCCATACCAACATTACCAAGTTGGAGAAGCGAGTTGATTAGCAAGAACTACAGCTCCCCCTGATGGTCCAGAGAGTTTACACCATGGAACTGGCAGTCATTCACCTCCACTCAATAGTCCAATCTATCAAAGATGAGCTGGAGTACATGGAGGCCAGGAACTGGTGAAACAATCTATGGCTGTATGGGTTTCAGAGGGTAAGGAAGCCTCAGACATGATTTATTTCTTACAGATCTTCTTCAAAGATGCCCTGGACTTGCTAGCGGATTGGACATTGGAAATTGAAAAGGCACATTAGGCATTGGGCCCAAAACCTGCAACACCTAACGGATGACCATGTTCTCTAGTGGCCTGCCTCCTCCGCTACATTGACAAACAGCAGGTACTAACAAAAACATGGTGAGCCAGGGAAGTCATCTACAAGGGCAAGTGGGTCTTTTTTGATAATGACTACACATTTTCTCTGCAGAATAAAAGGTGGTCTTTCTTTTCTTTCTTGAAACTACTGTAAGCTCAGCAACTCAAATTCTACACCCTACATCCAGCTAAAATGGTGATCAACTTCACAGATGACCAAAGACTTTAACTTTGGCTGATCAGGTTCAATCAGAGCTCAGGGTATGGGGCATTTCTTATGATACACAGCTGGTGCCAGCTGCTCCCCCATCTACTGCATCCAAATTAGATTGACAACCCTGGAAGAGCTCTGATGCATGAACCAAACAGACAGCAGAGACAATTCAACAAATTATTGCCCACTTAAGAGGAACTTCAGCAGCAGCCAGTACTTTTGTGGAGAACTGATTGAACAATTCCTGGGGCTGCTTCTCATTTTATTCTCCTGTGGAGTTCCCTCAGGTGAGTCCCTATCTCCTTCATTTTCCCCCTTCCTTTGGCCCTGGGTGGGCTCCTTTTAAGGTTCTTTCTCTGCAGTGATGGCTGGTTCTCTGATGCCCCACCAGTCTGGCCTCAGGGGTGGAGTGGGGGGGCTCTACTGCCAACACTGGCTAGACTAGCTTTGGTATGCCACAGCTTCACACTGAGTGATCCTTGTGGCTTAAGTACACTCACTTCCACTGTTATTTTATTGTTTGCCTGGTCATTTATATAAGCCGCTTCCAAGGAATCAGGCCTTGGCTGAATAGCTCTGGAGTTGCTGAGGAACCGTACATAAAGTTGATTGGGCTTATGAACATACAAATTTGCCAGCAGAAATAGGCCACGTGGTCTATCAAGTCTGCTCAAGTGTGCAGCTAGCATCTTCACCTTGCAGCTGCCACACCCCCTCCTCTTGCCAATTACTCCCCTCTCACTTTGTCCCATTCCCTTTTGAAACTACCCACTGTCTTACAGGCTACCGCCTCCTCTGGTAGAGAATTCCATTCTGCCATTACCCTCTCCATGAAAAGGTGTCTCCTCATTTCTGTCCTAAATCTTACCCCTTCCAATCTAAGGCCATGCCCTTTCATGTCTGTCCCCCTCCTCAGCCTGAGTATCCTTTCAGTGTCTGCCTTGTTTACCCCCTTTATGTACTTAAAGGTCTCAATCATATCCCCTGGCCCCTTCTCTCCTCCAAAGATTACATGCTCAACTCTCTCAGCCTCTCCTCATATGGTCTGTCCTCCAATCCCTGAATCATCCTTGTTGCCCTGTGTTGTACCCTTTCTAGTAATTTCATATCCTTCTTCAGATATGGGCACCAGAATTGCACACAGTACTCCAGGTGTGGCCTGACCGGTGCCCTTTAAAGAGGCAGGATCACCTCCCTGCTCCTGGAGGAGATCCCTCTCATGATACAGCCCAGCATTCTGTTGGCTTTCACTGCTGCCCTCCTACACTGCTCTGTATTGTTCATCTTCCCTGTTACAACCACCCTAGTTCCTTCTCCTCCTTGGTGGAACCTAATTGCACCCTTCTCAGCTGGTAACCCCTCCCTGGCTTGTTTGCTGCAAAGTGCAAGACTTTGCATTTTTTCACATTGATCTCCAATTGCCATGCTTCCAGCCATTCTACCAGTTTGGTCAGGTTGTCCTGCAACCCCTGCCAACCTGCTATATCGTCCAACACCACCCACAATTTGGTGTCGTCAGTGAATGGACTGATCTTATTCCTGACACCATATGAGATATCTGCTATGAATATTCCAAACAGCACTGGCCCCAGTACTGATCCCTGTGGTACACCGCTCCTCACAGCCCTTGGAGATGAGAATATCCCCCCACCACCACTACCCTCTGCTGTCTCCCTGCAGCCAAGTCAAAATCCATTTAATGATCTTAGTCCCCACCCCATGTATCTCAACTTCCTTCCCAATCTCCCATGCAGCACTGAATCAAAGGCCTTACAGAAGTGCAAGTATATGACATTCACCACATGACCTTTCTCCAATTCCCTCGTGATCCAGTCATAATACTCAACTAGATTCATCTGGCAGGATTTTCCAGAGAAAAACCCATGCTGGTAACTGTCCTGGAGCCCACTGTCTTCCGTAAAGATCACCAGCCTTTCCTTAAGTAATGTCTCTATCAGTTTCCCCACGATGGAAGTTAAGCTTACCAGCCTGCAATTGCCCAGTTCATCCTGTGGTCCACGTTTATGGATGGATATACATGGGCCATTTTTCAGTCATGCAGTATGCACCCTATGTCCAGGGAGGTATTGAATAGTTCTGCCAGCAGTCCAGCCAGGACCTTAGCCATTTTCTTCAACACCCTGGGGTGTATGCCATCTGGTCCTAGTGCCTTATCCACCCTCAGAGCCCTTAACCCCTCCAATAACCTACCCTCAGTGATCACCCCTTCTCTTACCCCTCTCCCCATGCCCACCCTGCCCATCCCTGTGGTAGCTGGCCTCCTTTCTCCTCATGAATACAGAACAGAAGTACTCATTCAGTGTTTCTACTGGATTCACCCCCTTCTCTGCCCACCCCCATCCTTCCTGATCCTCACTATCTGGTTCTTGCAGCTCCTTCTCTCCCATATGTATCTGACAAAGTCCTTTTCCCGTTCCTGATGCCCTGCACCAGCCTCAATTCCCTGGAGGCCTTACCTGCTGTAACTTCCCTGATAACATCCTTGGACCTCTTCACATACTCCTCCCTATCCTGTCCCTTCCCAGACTTCTTGTATTTCTTGAACGCTGCTTTTTTAGCCCTTACCATTTCTAAGACCCCTCTGCTTAACCAGCTCAGTTTTTTAGCCCTCCCTTTTTTGCTCTGCAATCTGGTACACGTCTCAGTAGCCTCCAATGTCCCCAATTTGATTTTTTCCCATTTCTGATTCGCATCCCAGTGTGCCTGTATTGCTTCCAGATGTCCCCCTTAAGACTTCACCTATCCTACCAAAGTCAGCCTGTATGAAGTCCACCACCCTGGTCCCTGTACCCACTGCTTCTCTGCTCATGTTAAGTGTGAACCACACTGAGAGGTGGTCACTCCCAGCCAGTGGGTCCCCCACCCCCACCTTCCTTACAGCCTCCCCATTGGCCAGAATTAGATCCGGTGTATTCCCCAACCTAGTCAGCTCAGTGACCATCTGTGCCAGGAAGCAGTTCTGGAAGACATCAGGAGTACTTGCTCCCCAGCACTCAAGGTGGCTGGGATACCCCAGTCCACTCCTGGTAGATTGAAGTCCCCACGATCACTGTGTTAGCTTTCCCACACATCTTCCTAATTTGCTCTGCCAGCTCCCTGTCCAGGTCTTCCCCTTGATTCAGTGGCCTGTATACCACCCCATCCTGAGAATTCTATGCCTCGTGTCCTGGAATTGTATCAACAGGGCCTCTGTCCTCCCCTCCTCCCCCTCTTCCCTTGCACACTTTATCCCGTCCCTTATGTACATCTCTACCCCTTCCCCTTTTCCTTTGCCACTATCCTTCATGTAAATCCTATACCCTGGGATCATCAGGTCCCAGTCCTGGTATTGGTTGGCCCATGTTTCTGTGATGGCAGCTATGTCCACCATCCCCTCTGCCAACAAAGCCTGTAGTTCTGTGGTTTTGTTCCCCAGATTCCTTCAATTTAAGGAGACAACCCTCCAAGATGTTCCCTTATACTCCTTACCCAATTTTGCACCCTTCTCAGCCCCACCCTTCAATCCCTCCCTGCTTCCAACACAGTTTGTATGGGGGGTAGGCTCGTTTGTCTCCCATCTCCAGGGAGCCTTCCATTCAGCAACCCACTCACCACCCCCCGCCTAGTTTAAATTAACCTTTGTTTCTATGTATTCTTCTAACCTCTGTTTTAGCACCCCCTTCCCCTCCTTTCTCAAATGTAATCTGCCCCCTGTGTACAGATCTCTATTGTCCCAGGGCTTCTTCTTTGGGTGACCCCCCCACCTGTCTGAATTATGGGGGGGGGGTGCAGTGTACTTCAGTCTGAGCATTTCACTGTTTTAATGGCCTCTGATTTTATACAACAACACAGATGTTAGTCTGCTTAGCTCCTCCTCTTTTCGGCTCAGTGGAATCTGGTAGATAATATAGGACAGTGCTAGCAATGGTGAGCTTGTTAATGTTGGTGTGGGGTATCCCTCCTGTGGAGGGGGTTGGTGGAGGTGTTTACGGGCATTTGAGGGAGGCCAGCCTGTGCAATGGGGTGTGGGACCTGGGCTTGGGGGAGGTGGAGGTTGGCAGGGACACTGGGGCACTTCTACCTGGCCTGATTCTTACAATCTGAAGGACCATTGGTAGACTCTTCAGAGGGGACTAAGCTATACAAGGCTGCTAGCACTATTATCCCATTGAGTGTGGGGCCTCTGAATTGGTAGACTGATTTTCTAGGCCTTTTGTTTTGCAGACTTATGTTGAGAGGTATTGAGCCATAACCCCCAACTGTTAGAGGGATGCATGGCTGATGGCATATGGACTTTCACTCCCCCTATGCAGGGGACCCCAGAACTGGAGAACTGTTACCCTGGACTTTAAAAGTTGAAATGTTAAATGTTGGAGGATTGCTGAGCTAGCAATGTATACTGTTACATTGTTGAGGATGGGCTGAGGGACTCTGACACTACCACTGTGGCTATTCCTCCCAGGATGATTTACCATTTCCTGGGCTGCATAGGAAGATTAATCAGAGGTTTACGTCTTTACAAAATTATTGCAGTTATTCATGGTCTGGCTATACTACCAGGCTCCCATCTGGTCACTTTTGATTGGAGTAGTTGTGATGTCTGGTACTCCAGACTGTGCTATAAGAATATATCAGATTTACTACTTCCTGGATTCAGTTCCCCTATCTGGCTGGGACCATTGGTCACCACTCATGATCTTCCATTCCACAAGCTGAGGAGGCTGGTGGCCCCTCTTGGGACATCAGCTCCCCAACAACCTCTTTCTAGATAGTGACTAGTTACTATCAGAGGCCCCGCCTTATCAAAGGTGGGATATCCCTGAACTGCCTGTTCTAGGTGGGTTTAGGGCTTGAGCCTGTGAGTCCCTACCTTGGAGGCCCATTCTTCCACATGTGGTTTGGATGGGGCCCGATTTGTGCCATCCTATGCCAGGATGTCATTATCATGTTTTATCTGAAAGTTCTGGTTCAGGTTCTGCTTTTGCCTGTTGTCCAGTTTTCCCCAAGGGGTCATCTGGATGGCATCTCCATTGCCTAGTTTGTTTTCCTCTTATTTTTCCAAAATTTGAGTTGCACATACATTTTTATTTGGATAGAAAGGAGAGTGTGGGATATGAAGGGGAAGACAATACCATCTGTATTACCAGTCGGTAGGGACACATCATGGTACTCATTGAATGTCAATGGATTAAACAACCCTTTTAAAGTTATGCCCAGTATTAAGAAGAAGAAACCAGAGTTCTTTTAGCATGATGGACACTTTCCTTCACAGATGGGATAAATATGGTCTCTTCTATTTACATCAATGTTTGGACTTTGAGGGTGTGCGAACATTTTCTGCCTTGCGAGTTGAGTATGCTCTACCGGTAACTGATCATTACCATTATTGTTATATATGCAAATATATTTATTCCGTACCCCCATCTCAAAGGAAGTTGCCAGATTATTCCCCAACTTTATTTATCTTGCTTCAGCTTCATCAACTGTGAACAATAGGAGACCACCTTATTGGTACGTTATATGCTGCACTTCGAGACCTAAATACAGATTCTACAGTTGCAATATTTAAACAGGCATTTGTCAGTGGAGAATGTTGTCACGCTGGCATTGGCATTGGCAGTGCCAGAGCTAGAGATGCATAATAGGAATGGCAGTGAAGTATTGAAGTGACGCAAACCCCACCCCCACCCTGTAGTGAGCGGCAGGCACTGGGGTGTGCCTTTGGGTTGTCAGCTATAACGCTCATGCCATTGTACCTGACCCTACCCTGTAGACACTGACCAGTGTTGGGGTGTGCTTTGGGGTCTTTGGGTGTTATACTTACTGCATTCCATAAGGAAATACGCTGACGTGGGTACAGTATAGGAGCATGGGGTGAACTTTGTGGACGAATAGTGCAAGGCACACCATGATGCCTGTCAGTGGCTGCAAGGTGGGGGTAGGGGGTGGAATGGCATGAACATTACATCCGATGATCCCAAGTCACCCCCCGATGCCTGTCAGTCTGTACCAGGTGGACTGCTACAGTTGGAAACCCTAACACTGTAGGCGTGTGGTGGTAGTTTCACTCCACATTTTCAACATGGGCTGCTTGTTAGGCCACCGCATGAAAAGCGGCACAATCAATTTGTTAGCTGAAAGGTGGTTTTGCACAGCGGCTGTGTCATTTGGTGACAGAGGGACAAAAACACATTTTGGGGCAGGATGTGGAGAATGACAACTGTATTGTTCATGAGGAGGCGTAAAAAAATGGCAACCTTGAAAATCTGGAGTGACAATATGAAATATTGGTGAAGCAATGAGCATGGATACAAGCTGCAACACACGACCATAACCCCATTTTTTGGGGGAGTTTGTTAGCCACATTTGTAACATAGGCAGTTTGGGACCTCCCCTTATGAACAGTGGTGCTATGATTTTGTTAAACTGTCCCAAAAGTTGATTTCCCACAGCTACCACGCCATTGTGTGCCACAGGTGTGGAAACACATTTTGGGCAGGATGTGAAAAATGACAGCTGTACTGATCATAAGGAGGTGTGAAAAAATTCCAGTGTTGACAATCTGGCATGGAAATATTGCAGATTTGCTAAGTTACAAGGGTGCATGGAAACTAACATGCTAACATACTAAATGCCAGCAGATTAGCCTTTATGGTCTATCGAATCTGCTCGAACCTCAGAAGCCCTGTTGGGAACCTAGACCCTCCTCCCTGCCCTAGTGTTCTGATACCCCTTTCTGTATCTGTCCCACCCTCTCTTGAAGCCCTCCACATTAGAAATCTGGACCAGCTCGCCAGGCAGCACTTTCCAAGGATCCACCACCCTATCTGTGAAAAATCTTCTCTTCTTCCCCCCCCTCATCCTACCTCCTTCCAACTTCAAACCATGCCCTCTGGTGATACCTCCCTCCTTTAGTTTAAAAATCCCCTCCCTGTTTACCCTATTTATTCCCTTGAGGTACTTGAAGACCTCGATCATGTCCCCTGTCTCTCCTGTCCTCCAAAATAAAGAGTCTGAGCTCCTCAAGTCTATCCTCATACATCAACTCCCCCAGTCCTCGAATCATCCTGGTAGCCTTCCTCTGTACCCTCTCCAGGAGCTGTATTTCCCTCTTTAAGTGTGGTCTACAGTACTGTACACTGTACTGGAGGTGAGGCCTCACCAGCCCATTGTACAGTGGCAGAATCACTTTCCTGGTCCTAGAGGTGATCCCTCCTTACAATGCATCCCAACATCCTGTTTGCTTTGCTAGCTGCTCTCCTGCACTGCTCAGAGTTATTCATACATGCATCCACCATGACCCCTGGGTCTCTTTTCCCAGACGAGGCCTCCAGCACCACCCCTCCCAGAGTGTACCTGTGTTTGGGGTTTCCCCCAACCAAGATGTAACACCTTGCACTTGGTTGTATTGAAATTTACCTTCCATGTGACAGCCCAACTTTCCAGAGCGTCCAGGTCCCCTTGCAAGGCCAACCTCCCCTCCTCCCCCTCAACTACTGTTCCCCCCTTGGAATCATCGGCAAAGAGACTCATCTCGCACCCTATATCCACCCTGATGTCAGATATGTATGCATTAAACAGGATCGGCCCCAGGACCGAGCCCTGCAGAACTCCACTACCGATCCTCTCTAGGGTTCAAGAGCTCCCCACCAATCGCCACACTCTGTGTGTGACCAGCTAGCCAGTTTCCTATCCATCTGACCATCAAAGGGCACACTCCCAACCCAGTCAGTTTCTCCACCAGCCCATTGTGGGGAACAGAGTCAAACACCTTGCTGAAGTCCAAGAATATTACATCCATGGCTTCCCTCTGTCCAGTTCCGATGTTACCCATTCGTAGAACTCCACAAGGTTGGTTTGACATGATCTACCTGGCACAAACCCATGTTGCCTACCGTCCAGCCCTCCCCCCCCTCCTCCAGGAACACCCCCAGTCGTTCCTTCAGTATACTCTCCATTACTTTTCCCACTACCAAGGTCAAACTGATGGGTCTATAGTTACCTGGTACTTCCCTCGACCCCCCCTTTATGGATTGGCACCACATGCACCTCACGCCAGTCCATAGGTACCGTCCCTGTCTCAAGCGACCTATTGAAGAGCTCTGCCAGGGGTGCAGCCAGTATGTCTGCCAACTCCCATAGTACCCTCAGATGAATGTCATGTGGCTCAGAAGATTTATCTTTCTTCAGGGCCTTCAGGGATTGCCACACCCGTTTGGTGGAGATAGCTTCATCCATCCCCCCCCAGGTGGTCTTTCTGTGCAATGCACACTTGCAACACAGTCATTTTATGGACTTTCAGCACCAAATTTTCAACATAGGCATTTTAGGACCTCTACTCACGAACAGCGTCACCATCATTTCCTCAAACTGTCCTGAAAAGTGATTTTGCACAGCAACCAGGCTATTCTGCACCGCAGGTGCGAAAACATATTTTGGCCAGGATATATAAAATGACAGCTGTACTGTTCATCAGGAGGTGTGGAAAAATGCCAATTTTGAAAATCTGGAGTAAAATATTACAAATTACAAAGTTTACGAGCGTGCATGGAAACATCCATAGCAACGCTGGTAAAACAGTCATTTTTTGATTTTTCCCCAAATTTAGTAACATAGGTTTTTTGAGAGCCCTCATCATGAACAGTGGTACTGTTGTTTTGCTAATCAGTCCCAAAAGGTGATTCCACGCAGTGACTTCGAAATCACCTTTCGAGGCCGATTAACACCATGACAGTGCCAGAATTCATGAGGAGGCATCCCAAAAACCCATGTTGAAAATTTGGTGCCAAAATTTCAAAACATGACTGAGATATGCATCAAAGTTGAAACAACCCTATCCATTCCATTATACAGCTTACCGGCATTTCCTCAGTTTGCGGTCGGCTTTGAAGAGTGCAGATGTGTTCCCAGTCCACCGAAAATCATCACGCCGGACTCCAAAGGTAAGTATGGGGTGAGGGGTGTGTGTGGAGAGGCAGGGTGCATAGTGGATGGGCGCAGGTTGTGGGAGGGGGACAGGGAGATCGTGAGGGACTGTTTTCTTGTTTACAGGTTAAAAACAAAATACAGCAGGGGACATTTTTTTTTGCAGGGGCTTTGTACGCTGGGATGAGCTCCCAGTGTGCCACCTAAGTGTTTTGTGGGGGGGATGCTGTACCCGACGGGGGACTGGGCACTCCAGTTGGCACACAAAGAAAGCAGGGGGAACAATAGTGGTGGGTATAGGCTTATTAACAGAGCCACTGTCCAGATTTGTGGACTTTCATATTAAGGGATATGTTTCTGTATTACCTTCCTTTATTAGAGATACAACACACATGTTAGAAATATTGAACAACATGCAAGTGTAACAAGGGTGGTTTTTAGTATCTATGGATATTACCTCCTTTTACACAAATATTCTGCATGATGGGGGTATCTCAGCAATGGAATATTGGTTGGATTTGGATGCAGATGTTAATATGCACAACAAACAATTCCTGTTATCTTGCACAGAACATATTTTGAAGAAAGATTGTTTCTTGTTTCAGGATGAAATGTACTTGCAGCTCAAGGGAACTGCAATGGGGGATACCTTTGCCCTCAACTATGCCAATCTCTGTTTAGGCCTATGGGAGAAAACAACTGTCTATGATGTCCAGAACAATTCTTTTTATTATAGGATTGATATCTGGCATCATTTTATAGACGATATATTTATGGTGTGGAGGGGTACTCGGGGCAAGCTAAAGGAGTTCATAGATTATTTGGAAAGCAGTAATCCAAATTTGAAATTCTTAGTTGAGTGTGATCTTACTTCTGTCTCCTTCCTTGACCTAAAGATATCTATGAGATCTGATGGTACTTTTAAAACTAATTTGTTTCAAAAGGAGACAGATAGGAATTCTCTTTCGCTTGCCTCAAGCTGCCATCCATGCCATGTAAGCAATAATACCCGACAGGGTGGGCGGTAGTGGGCTATACTGGACTGCCCAGGGGCTTAATGAGGCCTGATGCCACAGGCGGAGGGCCTTAGAGCACCTGGAAGGTCCGGTATAGCCCATATCACCCACCCTGGAAAGTATTATTGCCCTTAGAAAATGGAAAGAAACTGTCAGACACAGTTTTTAGAAGTTTTAAAATGTTAGAATAATTGATTTTAACTTTTATAACATTTTTCTTCAGTTTTGAGATAAAGTAGTCCCACATCCCAATTTGTTTCTGGTGACATTTTAAATAATTCAAGGAAGTCTCACATTTTTTACAGTTTGCTTACTTGCTTATAAATTATTATTTTTTTGCTTCTTTGGGAATCAACTTTATGTGTATTTCCCATGGTTTACATTTAAATGACTGCAATGGGTGGCTTTACTGAGACAGCACATTATCTCTGACACTGATACTGTGCATGAGAGGACCGGTATTTTCTTGAGTTTCCATATCACAGATGGACATCCATCTGCAGTATGAAAATCAAGAAAATACTGCTGCTCTCTTACTCGGTCCCGGTGTCATAGATAATGTGCTGACACAGCCCTCACTGACCCAGATTGTGGTACTGGAAAGTTTGTCTGGATGGGCAATGGCTTTATCTGCCCAAGTAAAGGCTGATTTATTTTATTTTGGGTCCGGGGAGCAGGATGGGCTGCCCACTACTGTTCGGGCTAGCTTTGCGAGTGGGGAAAAAATGCTTGGAGAGTTTTCTTAATGTTCGGGGCGCCCAAGGATTTGTAGAAATGGGGCACCCTGAGTAGGCTCTTGTTCTTAAGTGGGCTCTATCAGAAAATAAATGAATCTCTCATCTGACGAATCAACCAATGAGATTCATTTATTTTCTGATCCCATTTTCTAAATGATAAATAATATTCCCAAGGCATAGATGTTAAGAGATCGCAGGAATTGCTCTGAAGAAGCTGACTTTGTGATTAGTGGCATGGATATGTGCAATAGATTCAAGACACATGGCTATAGTTCAGGGTTAGTGGAGGAAGCATACCAAGAGGTGCTCCACACTGAAAGGGACAGTTTATTCCAGAATAATCGACAGGAGAAGGAGGAAGGCCAAAGGGCCAACTTTGTAACCAAATATACAAGACATGCACTAGCAATACAGGACATTATTTGTACCAATTGCCATATTTTGGATAATGAACCATTGCTGACTGACATTGTTAAAAATAAACCCAGCATGGTTTATTGAAGGGGTCAGAACTTAAGGGACAAACTTGTTCATAGTTACCAGGATACATCTGAGAGCAAGACTCAAAATAGCAACACCTGGCTTCCACCTTTACCCAAGGGTAATTTTATATTTGGGTATTGCAAGTTTTGGCCCAGCATCATAAGAACGGATGCTTTCACTACATGCAACACTCAGAAGCTTTATAAAGTGACTGAGTTTTTTAATTGCAGTAGTGAAAACATAGTGGGTGGGATATTCAGAGCAGTTGTGCCATGCGTAATAAGGATGCGCCCGCGCAAGAGTGGACATGTGCCAAAGTGCGACATTCAGCGGGATCAGATGCGCAGTTCAAAACTCAATGCGCCGCAGCACAACAGTAATGAATGCATGCACAAGTGCAGGGTTGGCACCAGGAATAATGTGCGCAGTGTGATATTCAACAGCAGGTGACATGTGCAATAGCGGAGCTAGCAGAAGTTGCGCGAAAGCAGATATGAGCGAATAGAAAAGGGAGCAAGTGAGGGGAGGATGATTGTGCTACAGAGAAGCCATGGTGGGGGAGTGTGGAGACAGAGTGGCAGGGAGCTATGCAAAGAAGCAGGGGGCAGGGGTGGTCAAGAGGTGGAGGGGGGCCACTGGAGGCATGTGCAAGTGAGTGTGTGTGTGAGTGAGTGAGTGAGTGTGAGTGGGTGTGTGTGCATGCGTGAGGGCCTGAGCATGCCACAGAGGAAGGAGAGTAGTGGGGCAGAGGCAGGGCACACAGTGGTGACGTGTCAGGGTTGCACCCAGTGCAAGGACAGTACCAGCAGCACACAGCTGGGGGGAACCAGGTAGACAGCTGCCTGGGGGGGGGGACACCAACCAGGGACATGGCCAGTGCCACCTTCCAGATGGAGGCGGTAATGAGGGATGTGAGGAGGCAGGCAGCAGGGAAGCACGGCCATGGAAGGGCCTGTCAGTGGTATGCCCAGAACAGGCTGTACCGTGCCTGCATCAGCTTCGAGCTGTACAGTGACATCGAGATCTTGGGCTGGTACTGACTGAATCGGGCTATTCTGAGGTGGCTCTGTGAGCTGTGCAGTGAGGAGATGCAGGCACCCACATGACGGAGCCATGCACTGTCTGTGGAAACAAAGATCACAGCTGTCATGTGCCTGCTCACCACAGGCACCTTCCAGAGACCAATAGGGGACATGACAGGCATAACCCAGTCGGCCACATCATGCCTACTCAAAAAATTCCTCAGTGCACTGCTGCCACATGCTGCAGAGTACATCCATTTCCCCAGCACACAGGTGGAGTGCACAGTAAACATGCAGGAGTTCCACAGGGCAGCACGGTTGCCTGGCATGCTTGGGGCCATAGACTGTACCCATGTTGGCATCCTCATGCCACCTGGCCCGGAGGGGGTGGCATACATCAACCACAAGGGATACCCGAGTGTAAACTGCCAGGTGGTGTGCGATGCCAGGGGGCGCATAATCAATGTCTGTGCCACACACCCTGGGGAAGCATACGATGCCTTCATCTGGCACCAGTCTGCACTGTGCCACAGGTTCAAGAATGGGGACATCCCCATGGCCATCTGGTAGGTGAGTATGCAGTGCACACCAGATGAAGGGTGCAGATGTGGGGAGTGTGGGGCACAGGCAGGGATGCATGGGGAACAGCCTAGAAGGCCAGTGGCACAGTGACACAGACCACCATGCTAACGATACCAGTCTCCACACAGGTGACAGTGGGTACCCGCTGAGGCCCTGGCTGCTCACACCTTACCGACACCCTTCGACCCTAGTGCAGCAACAGTACAATGAGGCACACACCACAACATGGAATATCATCGAGCGGGTGTTTGGGCTGCTGAAGGCACGGTTCCATTGCCTGCACACATCAGAGGTGGTGCCCTAGAGTACAGACCCTCAAAGGCCTGCAGGCTATTCCTGTACTGCTGTATCCTGCACAATATGGCCACCAACTGTGGGATAGCCGTTGAGGTCAAGGAGTGGGACAGCGGTGGGGACGATGAGGATGCCAGGCCAGCTGGTGTTGGGCAGCCACCCCCTGGGCGAAGGGATCCCCGGCTCTGCCCGGATGGCCTAGCAGCACCAGGACACCATTGCAGAGGAGCACTTTGGACCACACAGGTAGGCCAACAGGGCCACGTACAGGCACCAGGGGCAATGGCACAGCTGACAGCTAGGCAGGGGCGGACACCAGGGACAGTCAGCAGCAAGGGTTAGGGAATAGGTGAAGGCCTGCACACAAAGCAGGGAACAGCAGGGCTGCATGCGGCATGCACACACAGGCACACACACCCCAACCCATGCCCACAGGACTACATGCACACCCACACCCACAGGCCCCCCACACACCCACACAGGACCTAACACAACCACACCCAGGGGCTGGTACTGTGCATGCCTCAGACACTGAGCACCATTGCACAGTGGTGGTCAGCACTATGCTGGCATCATCATGCACATGCCACAGTGGCCAGCAGCTGGGAGGTTGTGCACAGGGACTGTGTGAGTGCAGGACAGGGCACCACACCCATGTGCACACACAGAACACCACAGTGCCCACTGGGCAGCTGCAGACAGCGGTCGTGGAGGGGGAAGGGTCAGTCATACAGCACAGTAGCATGGCCACCATGGATGTGTGGGCAGCTCTGCTGAGACCTGCCAGCCATAACAGGCTGACCAGTGGCCTCATGGGGTGGCACCGATGGTCCACCAGGAGTGACGCTGCATGAACGCGACTGTGTCCGCGCAGGTGTCTGCAGGCCACCAAACATGCCCGCACCAGGTGTGCTTGGCATGCCCACAGCCGAACCCGGCGTCGACATGGCAGGGGTCACCCAACACTGAGAACGGGGAGTGGACATTGCGCTCTGTGGGATGTTCGGCGGCCGGGCGCACAGCTGGTTGGCCATGGCAGTCACCATCGCAGTGGTGTGCCTGTCGATGGCTGCGGTCACATCCATCCACTGTTGAGCCAACTCTGCCAGGAGCAGGGCATGGTACCTGCTGCACCGCTCCTCTGCCTGGCACAGCTCCAGACAGAGTGCATCCACCACATCCACGAGCTGCACCTGCTGATCCACAGAGGCCTGCAATAGACGGCTGTGACCATCCAAGGGGTTGTCCGCATGACCAGAATGCCGGCCCCATGATGTTTCTGGCTCTGCAGCACAGCACCCCACAATGGTGGGAACCGCATGGCGGTGCAATCCTGAGGTACATTGTCACACTGTGCACTGCTGCTGTCCCTGCCCTCATCCCCACATCAACACAGTCCAGCTGCTGCTGCTGCCCCTCCAGCCGCCAATCGCTGGGAGCCACCAGCATGGCTGCAGCAGTGCCACCAACCCCACTACCACATCTGCACACCAGTGCTGCCCCACTGGATGCTGCAGACATGGCCAGGACAAGGGCTGCTGGGCAGGCAACCATGCCAGCACTGCCCGCACTGCTGCCTAGGCGGATGCCATTCGTGGGATCCCCCTGTGACCCACCAACATCACTGTCCAGGATGTGCATCATGTCATCATTGGTACTGGAGTCAGCCCCGATCTGTGTCTCAATACACAGGACACCGTGACTAGCATTACACTGGGACACAGCCAGGGCCTCATCCACACCCGCACCACAGGCATCAATCCAGACAGCTGTGCATAGCTGCAGGCATTCAGTCCCTCGGACACCTGTGGAGGTGGAAGGACACTCCACCGGTTCCAGAGCAGCCCCCTCAGTGGACACACCCACCACTGCTGTCCCCTGCAGATGCTCAGGAGCTGTAGAGGAACACAGTACCGTTACTCGTTCCACCTGGCCCAGGATTCTGCCCCCCTTTACTCCCACACACTGCCAGCACTGGACCTACCATGTAGTGATGGGCTGCTGCTCATCTGGAAGCCTCTGCTGGGTACACCTTCTATGGCACAACTCTGCATGCTGCCAGCCACCTGCTCCTCCAGTGGTGTCAGGCAAGGCACATCTTGCTGGCCCCCACCAGTGGCTGCATGCACTGCTCTGATGGCAGCCATCTTTTCCTTAATCCTCCTCCTGTCTGTGCCAAGCTTTTTCTGCACTCCTGCACAGAAAGCTGGTGGCTGCCCTGCTGGTTGACTGTACATGCCACCTCACCCCATGCCACAGCATGGGCCTGTGGTGTGCCCCTCCGTCCACTGAGCAGTGGCTCCCTGTCAAGGTAGGCCTCGAACAGGGCATCTGATTCTGCCCTGGTGAAGTTGGGCCTCCGCTTCCACACCCTTCCCTGCTCCTCATCCTCCTCACGTTTGGTCATGCTTGTGCCTGGGTGGGATGGACAGGTGTTACCATGGACTGTGTAGTCCTGTACAGCCCTCCTAGACCACTTTCCCCATATCTCCACAGCAAGACACCTACCTCCAAAGGCTGCAATACCAATCCATGGCCTGTACATTTCCATATCGCTTTTATAGCTCATTGCATGCAAATGAGGGCATGACAACTGTAATGGGATGCAAATGCAGTGGATGCGCTGTGGAATGGCTCATGATCTGATTTGCATAACCTGGCTGAATCAATCAATCAATCAATAAATCAAAATCTTTATTTAGTCAGGCGAACATCATTGAGCGTAGCTCATTTACAAGATGGACCTGAGTGGTCATACAAATAAGAGTACAAGTATTTTTACATAGACAAGAATCTGAATATCGTGCAGCTGTGCCTTGCGCAATGGTGTTGAGCATGCTCAGGTTGTGGTGCACCATTGTGACGTGTGCAATTGGCCCCACACCACACATGCACGTGGTGCTGACACGTACGCTAGCAGTGCAGCATACGATCCGTGTGCAGGAGGCAGTACAGTGCACAACCACTACTGTGCCTGTGGCTCTCATGCACAGTATGTCCGATGGGCACACGTGCCATGGTGAGCCATGGGAGCCATAGCGCCTCTGCATAGTAGGCCACTGCATGTTGGCACACACATGCACCCTACTGAGCACCATACAGGGGCCTCCCAATAGCATAGTGGTGCTCCATGCGTGGACAGATCCTTGACCCAGCCACTGCGCTTTGCCCTTTAGGCACTGTGTAGCCACATGGCTGCCCCCCCATTGCGCAGTCTGGTGCCAGCATGATTGTGATTGGCAGTGCAGTACCACGCTGCCTCAGCACATGGGACATGGCACTAATAGGTGCCATTTTGAGTTCAGCAGAGGCTGTATGATGCCGCACACCAGAGCTCCTGTGTGGAGTGTGATTGAGCTTGCGAACCTGGTGGCTCTTGTGGAGCCCCATGTGAGTGCCCTGTTTGGGCAGGTGCCCCTCCTGAGGCCTCACACTGATGTGTGGAAGGAGGTCACCAACGGCCTTGAGGAGGCCACTGGGAGCAGTCAAACCGGGGAGCAATGTTGGCACCGCTACAGAGACCTGCAGCAGTGTGACCCTGACCACCTAGGGCGACTGCAGGTGCATGCCCAGCGGAGAGCAATGCCATGGCCAGGTGGGTGCTCCTTCAACATCACTAGTCATATCCAACTGCCATCAGGGAGCAGGGTTCGACAGTCCATGCCGCCGGGGGGGCAGCACCTGTGTTGTCGGTTGTGGGGTGCATCATGTCCACCCTGAGCCACCGCAGCCCAGACAGGCTATGCAGGCACATGCACTGGTGGGGGGGCTATGGGTCAGATGTGTACTGATGTGTATCTCTCCATGTTTCCCCCCTAGGCCTGGAGGACCGCCATAGGGCCCAGATGGCCCAGGAGCGTAGTGGGCAGGACAATGCTGGAGGTGTGACTATGCAGGCAGGGCACAGTGGTGGTGCTGGGGGTCAGCAGCATCCTTCTGACCAGGATGCAGGTGAGTACTGTGATTCCCTATACACCTGTGCATGTTGGGTTGCAGGGGTGGTGGTGAGGCATGACCCTCTGCACATGGCCCCTCCAGCTGTGCATGTCTCACGGTGCCCTCTGCACCATCCTGTGGGACTGCACATGTGGGTGGGTGTTGCAGGTGTGCTGTGGGTGAACTCAGCGCCTGGCTATGCCACTGCCTTCCCACTGCATTGCCATGACACCAGATGGCCAGGATGGTGCTGTGCAGTGCTTGGGCAGTGATGGTGTTCAGTGGTTTGCATGGATGTGGGTGTCTGGGTAGGAGGATTATGTGAGCGCACTCACTGTGGGTGGTCGCATGCCATCCCAGGGGTGCAGGCCACTGATACATGCCATGCATGTTGGTTGGTCTGCATTGGTCAGGCCAGTCAGTCATACTGTTTCTGCTCCCTTGTCTTAGGTGGACCCCGCTGGGCGGCCATGGAGCGAACTCTCCAGGAGATCCTGCAGGTCACCCGAGCCACACTGGAGCTGCTGGAGAGGATGGACAGGGGTGACAATTAGCAGTACCACAGACGCCACAGGGAGGAGAGGACCAGGGCCACTGGTAGGGTCTGCAGCACTTGATTACACTCCATCCCTCCCAGGACTGTACCCCATGTCCCCCACCTTTGCCTTTCTCATTGTCCCTTGCCCTTTCCCCTCCTCCCCCTTGTTGTGTCCTGGCACATCCCCTCACCCATTGTAAATATCTGTACATGGTTTTTGTTGCTGTTGTGTTGTTTAATAATATATACTTTCATAACTATGTCCATGCCGGTCTCTGATTTGCAGCTGGCACATGGAGCCTTGCTGCAGTGGTATGCATGGCTACTGTGGGGTGGTGCTGGCCTGGCTGTAGGTGTGTCTGGTGGGGCTCCTCCACTGGTGTGGGTGGGGGCCATGGGCTCTTTCTGGGGTCTGTGTGATGTGCCCTGAGCACTGTTTGCCTGTGTGCAGCAGGCTGGGGTGCATGTGCCATGTCCCAGCCACCCTTGTCGGTGTGTGCTGTGCCTGTATGGCTGTGACCATTGAAGCTACACCGCCACCATGTGCGACTGTGGTATGCACAGTTGTGCCTACTCCACCACTGCATGCTTGGCTGCTGGTGTGCCTTCAGGGGCAGTCCATACCTGCCACCTGCCAGGCATGGCACACTTGCAGCTGGCATCCTGGCCCTGGACTACTGCATGTCTCTCCCTTTTGCCACTGTGGGAGGTGCTTTTTTCTGTCCCCTTCATGCAAACCATGGTGAATGGGGCAGTTCCTGTGGTCTGGTGGCTGTCACATGGGGTCCTGCTGCATGCGGGCGGTGGCCTGGTCACAGGCCCCTGCACCTTCCATCAGGGAGGCCACGCACATGGGTTGACTGCCACATGGCAGGCTCACCGGCACCATGGTGGTAGACAGGCCACAGGTACACGGCACCATGGACATCACAGCAGCAGCACCTGTTGCACTGCATTGTGTGGCAGTTTGCCGGGGTACCCATGGTACTGGGATGGGGGGCATTGTGTGTGTCCTGTGTTGCCTCCTGTGTGGATGAGGGTGCTGTGGTGTCTGGTGAGGCTGGTGCTGGGATGGGGTGTGTGCATTGGAGGTGGACCGTGCTCAGGTCCTGTGTTTAGAGTGCCTTCCTGCTGGTGGTGGCATCTGGGGTAGCCCTTCTCACATGTGGGGTCCCTCGGGTACTGGTGCTGAGTCACCCACCTTGCTGTGCCTCTGTGGGGGCCATGCTGGAGGGCCTTGTGTGGGTTGTGGTGGCATTGGTGGACAATGTCACTGCATGCGGTGGGTAGTCACGGTGGGGATGTGGTATATATGCATTGCGCACCAGGGAGAATGAATGCCTTGGCACGGTGGTGGGCTATGCCTTCAGTGCCATGTACTGTTTGGTCATGCTTCTGGGCCTGGTGTCTCGGGCTCACTGTACTGGGGGTGATCAGCATTCTTGTGGTGCCATGGCATGGGTTGGGCCTGGCCATCCTTGTGTTCCAGTCTCTGTTGCCTGGGGGATGGTGCAGGGGCACCTTGCCCAGCGGGTGGGGACTGCTGGGTCACATCTGCTGTTGGTTTTGTGCTGAGGAACATGGGCCAGTGAGCCATCCTGCACCTGTCTGGTTGTGCAGATCATGGGGTTCTTGCCCTGGGGAGCTGGGAGGTGGGGGTTGGTCTGTCTGTCCTGGTGCTTGCCCCTCAGCGCATGGTGCATCCATGGCTGCTGCTTATCTGCTTCCTGTCTTTGTCCCTGTGCATCCCTAGGGGCTGCTTTTTTGCATTGACCCAGCGCCATTGTGCATCTCTCATTGCGCTATGGCGCATCGGGTGTGATATTCAGCCACATTGCGCAGGCATACCTTGTCCTGCACATGGTTTGAATATCGCACCCATTGCACCATGGTGCACTGGACTTGCTTCTGCTCCCTCTATTGCGCATCTTTTTGGCACAGTCTGAATATCCCACCCAGTATATTTAGCCACATGTGAATGTGGCTCTTTCTATGTAGGAGAGACCACCAGACCCCTAAAGGTACATATTGGAGAGCATCTTAGAGCCATTTCTGGGGGAGATGAGAAAAATGTCTTGGCATGTCAAGTTAGAAAAAATAGGACAGGCCATCATGATTTTAAATTTTGTGTTATCAAAAAAGCTAGATTAGGGCCACATGGGGGTAATCTAGACAATAAATTGTTGTACTGTGAATCCGTTTGGATATTCACATTTGGTGCCATGGAACCTCCAGGCTTAAATAATTTTGTATAACTTATGACATATGTCAAACAGAATCAGAAATGATTTATTTATTAATAAATCTTCATTGCACAGAGAAATTTAACCTTGTACAGAAATTCGTCTTTGCAAATTCTTCCTTGCACATATCTGTACATGTATTGTGCTCCTTGCTATATGTTCCATGTAATAATTATGTGCTTATGTTCTTTTTCTAGGATACACAGGAATACCTTGGGGTACCTCAGTGCCATCTATTGAATGTAAAGAACAAATTGGTTATAGCACTTAAATGAGGTCCATTCTTCAATGATAAATTGGGGCTTAAATATTCTAATGAATTGCCTGTTTTCCTATCTTTGAAAACACTGTAGGATCCATTTTGATTATAGTTTTAAACTGTTTATATGTATTGAGTGTATGTCTGCATTTATATAAGAAGCACTGTCACTTTAAATGCTTTAAATGCTGTGATGTTTGCACATATTCAATGGTCCACTTAAGATGCGATGGTAGCCTACTGATGATGCAACTTTTGTGAAACCGGTAGAGGTTTGGTGAGCGGATGCTGTTCGGCATGATTTTTAAATATTAAAGCTGCCTTTTGATATTCATGCTTGTGTGTTTAGGAGATTTGTTGTTCTACTTGAGTTTTTTATGTCCAACACACACCATAGCCTTCTAAGCAGTTTTGTGGCTTTTTTTCATGTGACAGTTGACAAACTGACCAACTCACTTACCAAGCATCCCCTTTATAAAACTAAGGATATGGCTGAGACCTTCTGCATTTTCAACAAGTACTTTTTCACCCTTAACAGGGCACTGGATGCTGATGCAACACAGTCATTTTTGATCACACACA
Source organism: Neoceratodus forsteri (assembly GCA_016271365.2). NCBI lineage: Eukaryota > Metazoa > Chordata > Ceratodontiformes > Ceratodontidae > Neoceratodus > Neoceratodus forsteri. Next base: position 271,479,381 of record CM057453.1, read on the forward strand.
TTGCCTGCATTGTTGCAAACACAGGTGGAAGCTTTAATACACCCAATGCAGCTAATTGAGATGTAGGGGCTGATGTGTAAAGCGAACACAGAAGGCACCAGGTATGGCTGTTACATCCTTGAATTCTATACAGCCCTGAAAGACTTACTCCTGCCTCATCTGCTGCATACCTGTAATGAGATGATAGGGAGAGGTGGCATGATCTCTGTGATGTGCAAAATGGGTAAAGATCCTATGAAATGGTCAGCTTACCATCCAATTTCTATTTTAAATATAGATTGTAAGTTATTTATGACAGTGCTTGCCCCTCAGTTAGACCACTTGCTCCGGTCCCTCATTCATTCAGACTAGACCAGCTTTGTCCAGAGCTGACGAATGAATGACGATACCCATCTCACCTGCCACATATTCCACCACATCTCTGCCCTATAAACACTATTTTTACCAGTCAAACATGATGCTGAAAGGCATTTGATAAGGTTTCCTGGCCCTATCTGTTTGTCAAGTTAGATAAATTTGGTTTCTCCCCCAACTTTATTTCCCTTGTCCAGTGGCTTTATTGCTCCCCAAAAGCCTTTATTAAAATTAATGGACATGTATCTCCCACATTTCAGCTGGATAGTGGTACGCAACATGGCTGACCACACTTCCCCTTCTGTTTTCCCTCTATATTGAGACCCTGGTGCAAGTGCTGAAGTAAAGTACAAGGTTTACAGACATCCAGGTGGGGAGAGACTGAACATCAGGTTGCCGTATATGTGGATGACATGCTGCTATACATGGTTAATCTGACCAACTCACTATGGGTGATTTTTGATATTCTGCAGAGATTTAGTGTGGTGTCTAAATATAAATTGAATACCACCAAGACAGGTATTACTATTTTGTTGGACTCCCTCTCATTCTTTAAGAAATCAATAACCCTTTTGCTGGGGCATCACTACCCTCAAATATCTGCATATTACCCTGATCCTGTCTGCAGACAGGCTCTACCAGGCTAACTATGGACCTCTGTCTGTTCAGATATTAGCTGATCTGCAACTATGGCAACATCTTCTGCTGAACCTTATTCAGAAGGTAGACATGGTCTGAATGATAATTTTCCCACATTTTTTATATTATGCCAAAATATTATCCTATCTATCCCAGAATGTGATTAGAAATAGTGGCACACTGCCATCTCACATTTTGTCTGGAATGTACAATGCTCTAGAAGTCAATGTTTGCATGTTACTGCTCCAGAAAACCCAGGGGGCCTGGTACTGCCTGATCATAGACTCTACTGTACAACCTTCCATCTTTGGATCCTGTTTGCTTGGCACCAAACTTGAACCTGGGCTGCAATGATTGGCCATGGAAAAGTGCTACTGTCTTTATGGGAGATGATCCACTTTGTCTTGAATACAGCCACCCTTGATTTGACCGAGACAAACCATGATCCCTGGATTGCCTGGTTTTAACAGGTTTGGCAAGACAGAGTGACAGCTTTAAACCTCTTCAGAGCTGTGAGGTGGGTGTGCCCCATAACACAAATGGAAGATTTTCTGCCTTCACATAGAAACTCAGTTTATCACAGGTGAAGTAGACAGAATGTTTTATATTTATCTCAGTATTGTTCTGGGGGGCAGAGTGCCACTTTCAGGACTTACAGGATCAATATTACCTTGATAATTGGTAATTTTCTTAGATACCTCCAGGTCCATCATTACCTTGAGCCCCTCCCCACTGAGGAGAGGTACCCAGCTCAAGACCCCCCCTTTGGTTATTGCTTTGATATGCTGTTTGAAATCTGATAGGTGCCTTAATATTTTGAAAGGTGTCCTAGAAATAAAGTTATTATTGTTATTATTATTATTGATGACACCCTTTAGAGCTCCAAATTCTGCACAATTAATCGGTACCCTTTACTGAACACTACAAGATATACTACCTAAAATACCTTATATGTTGTGGCAAAATGGGGTGAGGTACTGGGGCAAGCTGTAGACCAGACCAGATAGAAGAGGGGACATTCAGAGGAGAGTATAATCACCTTGTCTCATATCCGGCAGAAGTATTCTCCACTATTTTAAAAGTCTGGTCATTAAATATGGTGTGAACCATACTGCTACCTACTGGAGGCACTGTGGTGAGTAGCAGGGGACCCACACTCACATTATGTGGGCCTGCCTCATAATGAGACCCTTCATGGGGAACTAGAACCACAAAAGCAGAGGTTCTGCATACTGGGATTACACTCACCCTCCAAGTATACTTAGGTCCCAGAATGAAAGAAAAGAGAACTACTTTACCTTCTTGGTATCATGTTCCTAGCCACTGAAAAAAGTCCTAACTCATTAGTGGTTTATGAATCAAGGGCTGTATTTGAGTCAATGGAGAGATACAGTGAGTTTCATATATCATATGGAAAGGATCACATTTGGCTTTAGTGAGTGCCCTTAAATTCTCACATCTCAGTGGAACTCTTGGGTAATGCATGTTATGCAGCACCATCTGAATTTTGTTCCATGACTGCATGGGTTACTGGCTGAGGAGAGGCAGCAGGGGGCTGAGGACAGTGGGAGTAGGCAAGAGGAGAACCTGGGTATAGGATGAATATAGAAACATAGACCTTAATGGCAGATAAGGACCGCTTGGCCCACCCAGTGTGACAATTTCCCTACATATTGGATAAGCTGTAGATCCTAGTTAACCAACAGTCTACTTCCTCCTACACCCCACTATAATTGCCTCATAGCTTTCCCATGCATTCTTGAATAACCCCACTGTTCTTGGCCCTATGACCTCCTCAGCAAAACCATTCCTGCATCCACCAGCATCTCCATGAGAAAATACTTCCTCACATTGCTCCTGAGCCATCCCCCCTCTATCTTCAAATTGTGCCCCCTTGTTCTTGCACATCTCTTTTTCTGAAAGATGCTACCCTCTTGGACTTTGTTGATTCCCTTGAGGTACTTGAACGTTTCTCCCTCCTATCCTCAGGGGTATATATATTGAACTCTTTTAGACTCTTTTCATTTGGCTTCTGGTGCAGACCCTGCTCCATTTTAGTTGCCCTCCTCTGGTCTGCCTCCATCCTGTCTATGTCCATGTGGAGATAGGGTCTCCAGAACTGCATACAGTGCTATAGATGGGATCTCACCAACTGTCTTTACAGAGAGATAACAACTTCCTTTTTTCTACTGGTGATACCTCTCCTTATGCATCCCAATATCCTACCAGCCCTCCTTCTTGCCTTCTCACATTGCTTGCCTACCTTAAGGTCATCTAATATGACTACCCCAGATCCTTTTCCATTTTTGTTATTTTTAGTACCTCCCCCAGTTGTGTACTCTTCCCCTGGGTTTTTGTTTCCAAGGTGCATTACTTTGCACTTCTTTGCATTGAACCTAAGCTGCCATACTTTTGACAATTCCTCCAACTTTGCCAAGTCCCTTCTCATCCTTTCCACCCCCCCCCCCGTGTATCAACCCTGTTGCAGATCTTTGTGTTGTCTGCAAAGAGGCATTCATTTCCTTCCAGCCCCTCTGCAGTGTCACCTATAAATTAGATTTTTTTGGTTTTTTTGTTGACTGGGTAAGTGCACTAGACAAATTCTGCCCATTTTCAGGCATGACCCGGGGAAGGGGGATACAGATGGATGCCAACTGACTTTGAGCCAAATTAAGGTGTTGGTGGTATTTTTAATGAATGGGGGGACATTTGGCCAGGGCACCGTGAAAATTCCCCTACTTGTCCAGCAGGGGAAACCCTTGGCTGTATGTTCCAGGATGGCCAGTCTGGATGAACCTCTGGAGGAGATAAATGTGGAGAGTGCAGGGGAGCAGGCCTCCTCTCCATGCATTGAGTCACAAGAGGCCATTGATGCTGCATTAGTGGTGGCTACTTTGCTGAGTTTGATTCATCACAATCGCAACAGGATTCGGGTGCTGGAGTGAATGCAATTGAAGATTCAGGTAAGGAGTTAGAATCGCTTACTCCAGAAATGCACAGGAAAATGTTACAGAAAAAGGCAGCTTTATTAAAAGAACTTGAGAGACTGGATGTGTCTCTAGCTGGACACATGGCTGCAGGAGAACCTGTTACTAAAGTTGTAGATGCTATCAGTCAGGTTCTGAGTCAGCAGAGTGCTGACATAACAGGGGGTTCCATCACAACATAGGAACTCTGGAGAACAAAGGGAAGACCCTACAAAACATCAAAATGAGGAAAAAATTACTTTGAATAATACTTTCACTGGAAAAAAGGTTTGAAATCTGGCTCTGTAACAGGAATACAGATGAATGATAGATCTGACATTCAGGCTGGCAGTTCTAACAGCAATGCAGCTGTGTGCCAAGAGCCTGCGATAAACACTGCTATGGGGGACAAAATACAACAAAAAAGGCCTGGAGTGGGATGTGGTCCTGGTGCAATAGCCCCTCCAAATGAAATACAGACACCTCAGCAAGGGACAGACTGTTTTTTTTCCTATGGATAAATCAAGGCCTGGATGGAATAAACCTATTGCAGGTGAATTAATAAGAGAAGGAAAGAAACCAGAAACAAGCAATGACTTTAATTCAGAACAGACTTTGGACGATGATAAGATAGGAGGACCAAGTTGTCCCCTATTTGGGCATTAGAAAATGCTGGTTGGGAACAAACTGCAGAAGGTCAATGGATCCCTGATAAATCAGATTCATCATATACATCAATGTTGTCTTCTATAAATGTGGTCACCACCTCTTCAGAAAATATGAGCTCCAACGAATGATATGGTTTTAACTGAGACTGTGTCTAATGTATGTAATGAAATAGTGGTTGAGCATGGCTTACAATATGAGAAGGAGGGCCCAGTGAGGGTGGGTATTCCAGAGTAACTATAAAATAATGAAGGGGAAGGTACTGCATCTATTTTAAAATTGTCTGACTTATTACAAAACAGAGGTGAACCACCTCCACACCAGAATGCAATTAAATTATTATACAAGGGAGGTTTAATAGAGCCTCCTGACAGGGTATTTATTGAAAAACAATTATTGAAGGGGTCCTTAAGATTATTTTTGGCTGAGATATTTGTGCTCATTTGTTTGGGAAACAGTAATTAAGACATCAGTTTTAAAAATGTATCAGGACTGGATAGGTTTTGGGCCCAATATAACAAGCTTAAGAACACCCCCTTTGTGGGTGCCCTTTCATGCTATCTTACTGACAAAACCCGCTGTTAAAAATATAACTTATGTTTGAAAATGAGACACGCTAGGCCCAGATTCTGATCAGATCTTAAGTAATGGGCCTGCACAAACCTCTAATCCACAAATTGACCTTGAAGGAGTCAGGGATACTACAGGGGACATGCCTCCCCCTCCCCCTCCAGCAAATGAAGGATTTACATCAGTTACACAAACTAAAAGATCTAGGTTAGGGAGAGTAGTGTCTGGGAAATTTGGAAGGACAGGGAAAGCAGGCTTTCCCATGTCGTGGAAGAAAGGGAACAAATTTGCAGTTTTACACTCGGAGGATGGGGATTCAGAGAATGAAGGGACAGAATCCTTATCAATAATTTCTTATACAGATAGTGAAGAAGGAGTGGGCTCAGATTAAATTGCCAAATGAACCAGGCAAAGGCAGAAACCCCAGACACCATAACATTTTATAATGAGACACTCCACTAATTTATAAGAATAGCTCTCCATTACCTCTGTTAATGTTAACAGCATAAAAGGGGATAAGAAATTGGCTGGTACCATGCTATCACTGCAAGAGTCTACTGGTGATATTATTTGCCTTTTAGACACCAGATTGAAAACAAGGGGAGAACTTTCACATTCCTCATAGGCCTGGCTCCTGGGCCCCTCCTTTTAGTCAACAGGTATGGAGTTATGTGATGGGGTAGGTGTATTACTGGCTAATCCAAATCTTATAGACACGAGATTGGTAGATATATGCCCAGGACGTGCATTATTACTAGATAGCTCATATTTTAAAGAAAGATTACATTTGATAGTTATATATGTTCCTCAGACCAAAGCCCTTTGAGCTGTATTAATTAAGGACATACACACCTTCTTGCACATATCTAGGTTAGCTGTGTGGGCAGGGGATTTCAGCTGCAGTCTGCATCCTAAAGATTGGGGGTTACAAACAGAAAAAGTTTTTTGTGATTCAATAGCCTTACACTAGATTATTTCAAAAGCTGCTCTGAAGGATTCCTATAGAAATTTACATGCCTCAGGAGGTTTCATATTTTCCAAAGGCAAACTAAAAACTCAAATTGATTTTATTTTTGTTTCAAAACTTCGAAGGGTTTTATCCAACAGGACTCAGACATTTGAATTTACAGATCATATGGCAGTATGTGCATGGGTTACCTGGCAGGATAGCCTGAGTTGCAAACAAAATAAATGGAGGTTAAATGAATCTTTGTTATCAGATAAGAAAAATCAGGAATTATGGGAACAAAACTGGACAGTGAGATTGTTAATGGTTGAGTGCTATGAAGATCTAACTGACTGGTGGGAGGATAAAAAAAATCAGAGCAAGAGTTATTTAAAAATAAGTCAAGTACTGAAAATAATAAAAACTATCTGGGATTACTTAGACAGCAATTGCAGCATTTAATTTCCCTATCAGAAACTACATCTCAAAATTATGGGCCCCAAATTCAGGTACTCAAAACACAAATGCAGAAATTACAGTATAACGGAGTACAATCTTTAGGGCAGGAAGCTAAATCTGGAATGAAAGAAGGCAAAAATAGTATTGATCCATATAAAGATTGTAAGGAGAAGGGAGAATCTAGAATAATTACAAAGTTACTTATGCCATCAGGTGACACTGTAACTTCTCCACTAAGTCTCTTTGAGTTAATAGGAAATCAGGTACAGAGTTTATTTGGAGAAAGTTCTCAGAATGAGTCAGCGAGTAAAATCTTGGTGGGATTACATCTACCGCAAGCTGCAGTGGAGGACATTAAACATCTCACTAAAGAGATTACAGAAAAAGAAGTAGCATAAGCTATATAGATAAATTAAAGAATGACTCGGTTCCTGGGACAATGAGATAGGGGCAGGACTGTATTAACAATTTAAAGAAACTCTAGCACCAGCCTTAGCTATCTTGTTTAATTACATGTTAAATGAAAGTAGATCAGCTTCATCCATGAAAGAGGCAATTTTGGTGTTAATTCATGAAAAAGGACCATCTAAAGACATTATTAATTGGAGACTGTTAAGTCTTTTAAATACAGATATAAAAATCCTGGCTAAACATATGGTAGGCAGGCTATCTAAAATAGCCTCATATGTGATTAGTGATGCACAGACATGTACAGTGCAAGGTAGACAATAAAATGATAATTTAATCCTAATTAGAGAGATGTTTTATAAAGGGGAATTAGAGGAATTATTTGGATGGATAGTAAGTATAGACCAGGAGAAGGCCTTCGACCGGTTATCACATCAGTTTTTATTTACAGTATTAAACACCTTTGGGGTCCCAGAGAGATTTATAAACTGGATTGCATTATTGTACAGAGATGCAGCTGTAATTCCAAATGTAAATGGGTGGTATAGAAGATCAATAGTGGTACGGAGGGGAGTATGTCAGGGTTGTCCGCTGAAACCCCTATTGTATGTTTTTTGTATGGATGTTTTTATCAGATTATGTATTCAGGAACAAGGAATAGTTGGATTAGGAATTGCAAATCACTCCCAAAAAACTAAGAAATTAACATATGCAGATGATGTGGTGTTAACAGTGGATTCTCAGACTGATGGGAAAGCCTTAGAAAAGGTGATTAGCATCTATTCTTTAGTGTCAGGGTCACAAATAAATGTAAACAAAAGTAGAGGGGTTCCATTAGGTCAGACCCCTGTACCAGTATCAGTGTCGTAGGGGGGTAAATATCACAAAATAACCCATGAAAATTTTAGATGTAATTTTTGGCTTTCAAAACTCAAATATTCTGAATTGGGAATCAGGTATATCCAGAGCTGAGAGGGTTATTTTGGGTTGGAGAAACAAAACTATTGGGAAATTAAAAAGGGTATGGTTAATTAAAATATTAATTATTCCAATCCTTTTGGGTATAAGTTATATTTATCCTCCTCCCAAAGAGGTTTTCATTAGACTCTACAGCATATTTTTTCAAGGTCTTGGTGGTTCTAGGTTAAACCCAATGAAGTGAAACCTTATGTACTGATCTAAAGCAAAAGGGGGGTGGGGATGATTAATCCCGTAGCTTTCCTTTTTGGTAATTTTATTGATTTTAATTTTGGGAAATGCCTTAGACCAGGAGGGGTTGTTTGGAAACCATGGTTCAATTATTGGATTACTCCTAATCTTGAGCCATGGCAACAACAGAAGGCACATTTGGTGGAGAAGGCCAAGTCTATTCCTATTTATGGTATAGACAGCATAAAATGGGCCTTGAAATGGGGATTATTACCAAATAAAATAACTATTTTGGACAGAAAGGGGATGTATAAATACATTTTTGAATCAGAAAACAAAGAAGTGGTAGAATTTTCACTTTGCACTGCACAATGGAAGGAGCAAGTATTGAAACAATTGATTAATCCTAGAATCCCACCCTATCAAGATGGCCACCAGGCTGGGCACATTGCTGTTGCTTTTTTGACGAAGTTCTGATTTTTGTCTTTTACATATTTAGTTTTAGTTTCGCTTAAGTTTTGAGTTTCTTTGTGTATTTTGTTCTTTGCTTTTTAAATCCGATCCCAGTTTTGGCTCTAAGTTTTATCGTTAGGCCGTTGCTGGACGTAGAGCGGGTCCGTTTTCTGGACCGAGAGAGACGCCGGTCAGTCCTCTCTTACAGACTTTACAGGTTCTGTCTTGGGTTCTACCGTTTTGCCACTCGGCGGTGGTTCAATGTCGAGTGGGCTTTGTTTCCTGGTTTTGGAACTGGAGAGAGATGCCGGTCGGGCTTCTCTTTTAATATTCTTTCTGAGGATTATTACGAGTTCCTGGAGAAGAGACGCCAGTTGGGTTTTTTATCTCTTCCACAGACTGAGGCGGGGACTTTGCATTTTTGCATTTTGTTCCCTATTGTGGAAGAGTTTTCGGTCGTGTGGAGGGTGAGGAGTTATTGGCTAGCTTTGAAGCATATTTGGAGGAGTTCTGGATGCTGAATGCTGGCAAGAGTAGATGGAGGATCTTTTTGATTGGGGCTCTGTTGGAGACTGTGGTGTGCCCTTTGCAGGGTTTTAAATAATTGATTAGCAGTTTTTTTCTTGGGACAATACTAACTGTACAGAAGGTACTTATATAGGTTTTCTAGAAGTGCTATGTTTGTTAAACACAGTGAGGCAAGTGTTATGCATTTTCACAATGTTTCAGAACTTTTATGAGCAAAGCGCTAATCAATTTTTAGTGTTAAATAAAACCCTGCTTTGATTATACTGACACTTCAGGTGGATATTTCAACTGCTTACTTACTCTGGCAGGTGCTCTCTTGGGTTTGCTACTCCACAGGGGGTTGGGTATTTTCCAGTCGGGGAACTGAGTGGGGTACCTCGCTCCCTTGGACCATGGAAATTGCTGCAATAGTGGCTTTTCTTATGGTCCTTTGGTGTGAGTGGCATTAACTGCCCTGGTGTGCACTTGGCAGGGAGTAAAGGGGTTGGAGTGTGTTTGATCCTCTTTGGACAAAACCTTTTTGTGGATTTTTGAACCTGCTGGATAGAGTTTTTGTGGATCTCCTCCTTGGACTGTTTTCCCTTTTTGGCTGCCTTCCCTGGACTTGGATTTTCTGAATCTACGTGGATTTTTGGACTTGTTTCGAGAGGTTGCTGACTGCTGTCTCCTTCCTGGATTCTGTTTTGGACACTCAGGTGGTGAGAGGACCCTGGGTCCATAAACTTCTGTTTGTTTATTTAATTTCCTTTTGTTTATTTAACTTTACAGTTTGTGTCTTTCTCCTGGCAGTGAGAAAGACTAATATTATTTCTCCCCAGTTGTGAGAGAATCTGGGGGGAGTTCATAACTCTTTTTTGCTTAAAATTGTATGTTTCCACGTTGGTTTGGCAGTGAGAGTGCCACTGTACCCTCTTTCCCTGGTGGTGAGACGACTGGGGGGGAAGGGATTATACAGGAACTTATTATTTATTTTTGTTTAAATTTGTATTTTATTGTAATTGTATATTTAATTTTATTATTTTGTAGGATTGTTAGTTTAGGTTAGTTTGAATATTTTTGTGAGGTTGGGTTTTGTTTTTGCTTTTGTTTAATTTTGGATATGTTTAGGGATTATTTGATAAGTTTTATTGTTATAAGATTGTGTTTCTGTGTTTTAGTGTTTATTATTTAGTTAAGTAGCGACATGTGCTGGCCTCTATTCCCCACGGTGGTGCGCTATTCATCCTCCTCTCTTCACGCCCTCCGCCCCTTTTATACTCCTCCCTTACAATTTGATATTTATCAGCATTGTAGAGCATTAAGGATTGCTTGTGGGAGAGCGAGGGGGGCGGAGGTTCGTGAACAGGGGAGGATAAACGAGCGGGGCCATCGTATCAGGGTTATTAAGTCCAGAAGGTGCCCTGGGGCGAAATGGAATCCAGATCAGGGTTCGCCTTGTCTGGTATCCATACCCAAGGGCACTACTGATTTCAGTAGGCAGATAGGCCCGACAACCTCCGAGGTTTGTCCAACTCGGGCGGTGTTATGCAATGCCAGGTCTGTTAGGAATAAGACCACCATTATTGCCAATCTTGTTGGCTCAGCTGACCTGGCTTGCATCACCAAGACCTGGCTGGATGAAAATTCTGACCCTATAGTGGAGGCCATGATTCCAGCTGGGTACACAGTGATACACCACCCGAGACTGGACCGCGGGGGGGGGGGTTGCAGTCTGTTTTAAGACTGAATTGGGCCTCACAAATGTAGTAGTAGGTGAGGCTGAGTCCTTTGAGTGTACAGTTGTAGCAGGTGTAGGTGTTCAAATTGTTCTCATATACCGTCCACCCAGAGATAGGAAACACTTCCTACAGGAAGTAGCAGACTTCCTCGTCGACATGTCGTTTGAGTCACCCAGATTGATGGTGCTGGGTGACTTCAACGCCTGGGTCAACAACGAACTCTCACAATTTGGTAACTACTTCCTCCAATTAATGTCTTCTTTGGGCCTTACACAGGTAGTTTACACTGCTACACACAAATCTGGACACTCTCTGGACTTAGTCTTCCTTCTAGGGATTGATGCATCCAACATGGGGGTGGAACCAGTCACTTGGTCTGACCACTACACCTTGAGGTTCAATTTTTGCACCACTCTTAGAAGGCCATCCCCTGTGGAGATGGTCAGGTATCGCCCATTAAGGAATGTTACTTCACAAGGCCTAGCGGCGGTCCTTGACCTATCATCCCTTGTTGGTGAGCAGTAACTCAGAGGCACTGGTGCTGGCCTACAATGAGGCCATCACGGTTGCCCTGGATTCTATTGCTCCTGTTCATAAGTGCCCCTTATCCCGTCACCCCAGGGCCCCTTGGTTTGATGGGACTCTGAGGGAGATGCGGAGACAAGGGTGAAGGTTAGAACGTTGTTGGTGTAAGTCCGTCCTTGAAGCCGACCGCCTTAGATTGATAGAACACTATGCTAGCTATCAATCTGCAATCACCCATAAGAAAGCAGAATTCCTGTCCAGGGAGATTGCAGTTGCTCAGAATCGACCGGCTCAGCTGTTTTGAACTGTAGATAAACTGTGCAACCCAGCCTGTCTGCAAGTTCAGAAAGTCTTTTTTGCAAATAGAATGCGACAAGCTTGCTCGATACTTTGCAACTAAGGTGGCTGACATCAGGGCGGACTTGTGTCCGACAACCTTTAAGGGTGATGTTGTAGGAGCGTACGAGAACACAGTACCTCGATTCTCTTGGAGTTCCTTTAGTTGACCTGAGTTCGTGGATATTATGAGGATCATCCATAGTGTGCACCCCACAAGCTGTGGCTTGGACCCTGGACAGACTACCCTAATTTTGGGTTGTGTTGATATCATAGGTCCAGTTTTGGTGCAAATAGTCTGGTGCTCCTTGGAGTCAGGTGAGTTTCCTAGCTCCCTGAAAGAGGCGGTGGTGACACCTCTCTTGAAGAAAGCTTCCTTGGACCCAGACTGTTTTTCTAACTACAGACCTATCTCTAACCTTCCCTTTATTGGGGAAGGTTATTGAAAAGGTTGTAGCTGCCCAATTGGATGACCATTTAACCATCCATAGTATCTACGAATCCTTCCAGTCTGGTTTCCGTAAAAGACATAGCACCGAGACTACGCTGGTTTGGGTGCTTAATGATCTTCTGAGGGCGAGGGATCAAAAGAGACATTCCATCTTGGTTCTCCTTGATCTCTCTTCAGCTTTCGACACTGTGGATCACATGGTGTTGTTAGCACACCTGAGACAAATCTGTGGAATGTCAGGAACCGTTTTTCAATGGTTCACCTCATTCCTTACTGGGAGATCACAAAGAGTTGTGTTGGGGATTTTTTCCTCTGGCCCAGTCTCTTTGTTGTGTGGAGTGCCTCAGGGTTCTGTGCTGTCACCCATGTTATTTGCAGTGTAATTTGCTGCCCCTCGGAAACATTATAAGACGGTATGGGCTGAGGTTTCACTGCTATGCAGATGATACCCAGCTATACCTGTCTTTTGCACCCGACCAGGATAGAGCTCTCTCTGTGTTTAACAACTGTCTTGGGGAAATCCAAGACTGGATGGATTCTAGTTGGTTAAAGTTGAATTTGGAGAAGACTGAGGTTTTGGTGGTGGACCCGGGTGGTCAGATTGAGAGGTCGCATACTGGCGCACCTTCTGGAATTTTTCTTGGCCGCGTGTCACTACCGACCTCTGAATGGGTGCGTAACCTTGGGGTGATCCTTGACGATAGGCTGACTTTTCAATCTCAGGTGTCAGCCATCGTCAGGACTTCCTTTTACCATCTTACGAATATTGCCAGGGTTAAGCACCTTGTTCCGTCTGACTCCTTGCCAACGCTGGTCCACGCCTTTGTGTCCTTGCACCTAGGCTACTGCAATGCCCTTTACTTTGAGCTTTCTGGGGTTGAAATCCGCCACCAACAGCTGGTGCAGAATGCTGCAGCCCGGGTTTTGACTGGGACAAGTAGGTCCTGTCATATTACCTCGGTGCCGCGCGAACTGCACTGGCTTCCTATACGGTGGCGGATCACCTTCAAAGTCATTTTATTGACTTTTAAAGCCCTTTGCAATCAGGGTCCATCCTATCTGAAAGACCTACTGGTCCCTTACTGCCCTGGCCGATCACTCCGCTCAGCCGACATGGGGTTGTTGGAGATTCCAAGAGTGAGTTTAAAATCTTCAGGCAGCAGAACATTTTCTCATGCTGCACCCACTCTTTCGAATTCTCTACCATGCCAGTTACAGGAGTGCACCTCCGTGGAGATATTTAAGAAAGAACTGAAATCATATTTATGGAAAATGGCCTTCTTGCATAGTTAAGTTAGTTGTAATATGATTGGAATTTTATTGTAATTTATTATGTTTTTATATGTTTTGATGTCTTGTATTGAAATTTGAATTTATGATTTTAACTTGTTCAGTGCCTTGATATATTGAAAGGCGCTATATAAATAAAATTATTATTATTATTATTATTTATATTTGGGATAGTTTATGGCTGGGGAATTATGAGAGGCTGAATGTTAAGGAAATAATAGACACAAACAGATTTCAGAGAGATATTGTCCAAGAGAGTACTGTTTTCAAATTATAGAGACTCAGCAACATTTGTTTCTTGGCTGTGAATATGTTCAAAAGTTATGGGAGATATTGGCAAAAAAATGGGGCGAATAACAATATTTATGTCTAATATACTCAGAAATGATATATGGTAATAATCTAGGGTTATTGGGGAGGTATCATGCAGATACTATATATGTGATCTTAGCATTAATTAGGTATTATTTATGGCAAGCCAGATGTTTGTGGGTATTGCAGCAAAAATGGTTACCTCAGACAGTAGTCTTTTTTAATATACAGTAAAAAAAGCCTTGCAACAATTGTTAAAATTTGATTTATCTAGGTAACTTGTCAAAAATATGACATCTGTGGACAAACTGCAGAACTTGGTGTGAATAATAGTAAGGGATATCATTTGTAAAGGCATAGTTATCTGCATAATGTATATGTCATTCTTTGTAAATAATTGTACAATATGTTTTTTTCCTTGTATTAGTTTGATTTGTTTTGTAATGAATTCAAATTTTTCTAATAAAAATTCCCCTACTCTTTTTGAGAAGTGTCTGGGATCTTTAACATCCACCTGATCTACCACCAGAACAGGAGGATGGGACCTTGGTTTAAAGTCTCATCTGAAAGACTTCACCTCATGAGTGCAGCACCCCCCACATGTTGCACTACAATGTCAATATTGGGATTTAACCCAAATGCCTGGTGTGGGGATAGAAACTACAGCCTTCTGATTTCCTGGCCTATAAAGACATTAAAGAGAACTGGTCCCAGTATTGAACCCTGTGGTACCCCACTAGTAACCCGTCTTTCTTCAGAGTGTGCTCTGTTTACTATTATCCTCTGCGTCCTGTTGTCAAGCAAATTTGTTACCCAGGCTACCACCCTTGGACCCACTCCCAGGCTGGCTAACTTGTTTATTAATCTTTTGTGTGGGACTGTGTCAAATGCCTTGCTAAAGTCTAGGTAGGCCATATCCACAGCCCCTCCCTGGTCTACCACTTTGGTCACTCAGTCAAAGAAATCTATTAGCTTCATCTGACATGACCTTCCTGCTGTGACTCCATGCTGTCTTTGGTCTTGTGCCCCACTGGCCTCTAGGTAATCAACAATTCATTCTTTCAGAAGTGATTCCATCATTTTGCCTACCACTGAAGTCAAACTAACTGGTCTGTAGTTTCCTGCCTCTGCCCTGCTCCCACTTTTGTGAAGTGGAATCACATTTGCCCTCCTCTCCTCCAGTCCTCAGGTACCACCCCATCCTCCCATGATTTGTTAAAGAGAGTAGTTAGTGGTGTCACTAGTTCGATCCTTAGTTCTTTTAGAATTCTTGGGAGAATCCCGTCAGGTCCTATTGCCTTGTTCACCTTGAGTGTTAAGAGTTCTTTCAGGGCCCTTTCTTCTGTGAATGGACTGCTATCAACCCCCTGTCCAGAGTGCTTCTATTATTTGGTTTAGGAACCTCCCCCTTTTCTTCTTTTGTGAATATTGAGATAAAGTATTTATTCAGTATCTCAGCCTTTTCACTGTCACCATCTACCCACCTCTCCTCCCCTATATTAAGCTTTACTATCCCTCCCTTTGTCATTCTTCACTCCCTAATGTACCTATAAAAGGTTTTATCCCCTTCATAACTGAGTTGGCTATCATTTTCTCGGTTTGGGCCTTCACTATTCTGACTGCCTTCCCTGCTTCCTTTTGCTTTAACTGATACAGTTCTCTGTCCTGCTCCTTATGTGATTCCTTATACTTCTTGAATGCTATCTTTTTCTCCCAAACCTTCCCTGCCACCTCTTTTGAGAACCATAGTGGTCTTTTACTTCATTTTGTTTTGTTTATTTGCATCACACAAAGGCCTGTTGCTTCTGTGATGGCAGTTTTGATTTGTCCCCATTGTTCTTCCTCCCCAACTTCCTGCCCATTTGCTAGTGCAGTCCTTTGACACTCACCCATTTTCCCAAAGTCAGCCCTTCTAAAGTCCAGCACCCTCGCTTTTGTATGGCTTGACTCTATGGCTGTGTTTATCATGAACCACACTGCTTGGTGATCGCTTGTTCCCAGATGGCTACCCACTTCTAGATCTGTGATCCTCTCTCTGTCCCCATTTGAGGGTACCAGAGCTAAGATGGCTCCCTCCTGAGTGGGTTCCAGCACTAGCTGTCTGAGGCATGCCCCCTGTAGGGCATCGAGAATGACTCTGCTCTTGGATATGGCTGCAGCAAATGTGCTCCAGTTAAAATTTGGCATATTCCGGTCCCCCATCAACAATATCTCCCCTTTTTGTGCCATCCTAAAGATCCCTTCTATCATTTACTTATTGATTTCCTTCCCCTAGATGGGGGTTTGCATACAACCCCCGTGCGGATTGTGGTGAAATTTTCTGTCTCCAAGGTGACCCACAGTGCTTCCTCTCCTCCCTGTTTACCCTTTATTTCCATTGTTTTGATCCCTTCCCTTATGTAAAGAGCTACTCCCCCTCTTTTACCCTCCCTGCCCCTCCTGTAGATTGTGTACACTGGTATGTTGACATCCCAGTCACGGTTCTCCGTGTGCCATGTTTCTGTGACTGCCATGATATCCAGGTGTTCCTCTTCCATCAAGGCCACTAGTTCAGGAAGCTTGTTATCCAGACTACAGGTATTGGTACTCATTGTCCTCCATTTTTTAATGGCCTTACCCCTTTTAGCCCCATCCCTGCCCTTACTGCTTTTACCTTTTTCTCCATTTACCCCAGTCCTGCTCCCTATCGACCTCTCTACCTTGGTGTTTACCTCACTAACTACCCTGTTTTGTGGGGGTGGGGTCTGGAAATTCCTTGCTTCTTATCAGTGCTTCCCCCTTGTCTAGTTTAAAAGATTGCCACTGAAGCATTTAAACTTATCACCTAGGAGCCTGGTTCCCCTCCTGGACAGATGCAGACCATCATGTCAGTATAGGCCTGTGTCCCTCCAGGTGGACCCCCAGTCCCCAATGAAGCCCAAACCCTGTGCTCTGCACCAGTTTTTCAACCATTCATTGAATTGCATGGTGCAGAGTACCCTAGACTCACCCATGCTGTGACAGAGTGTAGGCAAATGGATAGCAACCCTTCACACCTCCTTCTTGTTGATGTGATGTCACTGACACTTGTAGATAGGTATAGCAGTTCAGTTGGGTTCCCTGCCCCCAACGGTAGGTCAGGAGATAAAGGGAACACTAGATCAGTTACATAACAAGGATTAGGTAATATACTAACCCTGTACCACACCTTGCTGTTTGCTTATGTATTTGGAAATGTGGAACTGCAACTTGTTTGTCTTGATAAAAACATATATTTACAAATAAAATCATTAAAATGATTGGCCTGTTAAAATGAATGGACCTTTTTTATTTCAATACTGTCAGTAATTGGAGGAGCAGCATATCAAGGGATAATTTGGGGTCAAGGTCGAGGGACAGAGGAGTAGAGGTGAGTGAAAATAACTTGCATAGGTGGAATTTAAGCAATAATCAGACTTTTGCTTCCGCAAAAGTTCAGAAATCCATTTCTGTACTTTCACAGAAACTCCGCCTGCCCTACATCCTAATAGTACCATTTACATAAATTTCTTCCATGGTGTCTAGTGGCACCCACTCTCTTTGCTGGGTTACGATCACCCCTTAACGGCCCAGTGTAATACCCTGGTGACTAGCAGTCCCTCCCCCCACCTGATCACCCCCATAAGGTTTAATAAAAAAATCCCTTTTGGCTAGTGGTCCCTACACCAGCCCTATCACCTTCCCAATGTTTAATAAAAAGTGGGTGATCGGATGGGGAAAGGGACTGCTAGTCACCAGGGAGTTTTTATTTTTATTTCGGGCAGGGCTGGGGGGAAGGGCACTGGACACCAGGTTAAGTTTTTTTGTTTGTGTTTTGTTTTCTTCTAGCAGAACTGGCTGAAATTTTGCTCAAAACATTTGAAAGTTTTCCAGTCCACCTCAGGGGGAAGTTCAGAAACATCTGTGAAAGTTGTCAAATTCTGCAGAAGTTTCACTAAGGTGGAAATAACAACTTACGCCCACCTCTACAGATGAATTGTCATGAGGAACAGAGATAGATGCCAGTGCACAACTAGCTGACAGCCACCGAGGAAGGCCATGGCAGTCCCCTAGCAGGAGCAGCAAGGACTCGACCTGCCGCCTGCAACCAAGATAGGCCATCCTAGTTCCCCCACAGAAGTGCTGATAATAGCCATACTTGGCAAAGATCCCACCCACTCACCTCCTGATAGGAGCTATCAATATAGGGGCCATGCTTGCCAGCAAGCCATCCTGCCAGCCTCCTGAGAATGGAACCTAAGTATAGGATATACAGTATGCTCCATGGAGCTCCAATGGCTCCCCCCCCCACCAGCCAGAATGACTAAACATCAGACCGACCAGTATGGCCACTCCTGCTGTGTAAAGGACAGTTCAACCCCTTCATTTCACCTCTGTCCTCAATATCCTTGTTCACACTATCTTTGCACTATAAAAACTTGCAGTCAAACATCATCAACATTGACCAATGCTTGTTTTGTGTGGATCCACTTGTTTGTTATGCTGAGCTTTTTTGCTTGCATTCATTTTTTCGTTGTTTTGTGCTTTTTTGTTTGCATTCACTTTTTAGTTCTGTTGCATTTTTTGTGTTTGAATTCACTTTTTTGTTGTGCTGTGCTTTTTAGGGCTGCTGTGGGCAGAGCCTTGTAGACCTCCTGCATTCGGAAAAGGGAGATTTTTTCTGACTGTACAACAATGTGAAGTTGCCTCACAATCACCTCCATGTCTTTAAAGCACTCCTCGCTGTCCATTAGCAGTCACACAGCACTATGTTTCTGCAGTCAGAGGTTACAGCAGAACACAGCACAGTACATTGTGTCCAAGATGGCCTACAGCCTGTATTGTGCATGCATGACTACTTGTGCATGCGCAATAGAGTTTGGTGGCCATCTTGGTCATGGCGGACTGTGCCGTCTACTGCTGTGACCTCTGCCAGCAAAAGCGTGGACTTGACTGTTTCTTTTTTATATATGTATTTCCTCCTGCCCAAGCAACTGTCACTCTCAGCAGCCACCACCTCACTCCTCACCAGAAACATTACAGTCACACTTGGGGTGCCCAGTCCCCCAGTGCAGGAATCCTTGGTCCTTTTTTTTACATTTTTTTCCTCCCGCTGACCCCACCCTTCCTCTCAGCACCCACCACCCCACTTCCCTCCCCAGAAACTTAACAGTGACACTGGGAGTGCTCAATCCTCCCATGCAGGAATCCAGTCTTTTCCTTTTTCACCATGTAAAAAGAAAACCTTCTGTCAATGTCTTTTGCTGCCATTACTGTCCCCCCCACCTAACCCTCTCACTCAGCACCCACCACTCCACACCCCCACACTAAACCCCTACTTATCCATCAGGGATCCAATGCTGTAATTCTCTCTGGACCGTAGAAATGTCTTCACTCATCACAGCTAGACCGTGAACTGAATAAACAGTTATGTGGTTCAATGTATTTCAATAGTGTTTTAAACTTAATGTCATAACTTGGGGATTTTTGCACATTTTTGGCCCACATTTTCAACATGCCTTTTTTGGGACCCTACCTCATGAGCACTTGCACTGACATTAGGCAAATATGTCCCAAAAGGTGTTTTTGTGATCCCTGTGTCAAATCACCTTTTGGGCAGGAGTAGAACATTTTCTTTGCCCTTGTTCATGAAGTGGGGTCATAAGAAGGCTATGTTGAAAATATGGTATACAAATATTAAAGGTGAAATGCTAACTGTTTTATGCACTGCAGAACAATGCAAAATGGCAGTATTTGTTGACTCGTTCCTGTCATCCTTGAAGACAGGTAAAAACCAGTGTATTTCTGTTATTCTGCTCACTGATATTGAGTTCTGATGTGCATACTAATCAGTTGTTTTTAATTGCCGTACGAGGACTGAAGTAGAAAAATAGATTCAGTTTCACGCGCTCACACATCACTACTCCTGTTCCCACTGTTCTGACAGCATCTCTCCCGCTGCAGCCTATGTTCACAGTCTTCATTGTGTCATTGAGCATGTTTTCTTTATTCTTAAAAAGAAATCAAATAATATCCAATTGAAACTCGTGTTTTTACATGTTGCTTGCCTCATTTTTCTGTCACGTGTTTTGGCTGTGATATTGTAATTTGTATTTCATATAGGGCTAGTCAGTACTGTAAGGGGGCCATCACTTCACTCTGATGTGTGCATAATTTGCGGTTGACAGATCTGTGTTCCTCAATGTCTCCTACATCTTGTTAGTCATTCTATCGTTTCAGCATATTGATTCTGTTTATGCTATGTTTCTTTCATTTGAGCTACTCATATAATGTAATAATGGTAGATGTCAGCGATGTTTGAGGATTTTTGTGAATGTGTATCATACCTGGTGAAGATCGTGTAGTGAAAACGATGTGTGAAATACCGCTGACAAGTGTAGCTGCTATGTAACAAATAGACAGCCATACATGTATTTTTTCACAGCACAGAATATTGCTTTATTATAGTCTGCCTTACTAGTTACCCATGCCCCCACCCACCCAAAAACAGTATATTTTCATTTTAGTGATGTGCGAACTGCATACTGTTGAATGAACATATGCTTGTGCGGTTCTTCTCAGGCTGCATCTAATTTTTTATTTCAAATTAAATGTTCCACACTTTATTTTTACATATCAGAGTGCTGTGGAAAATCTGATTTTTTTTCCTTTTAATCATGTGACATTTTAGTTGGGTAGACACTGTGGCACCAACCTTGAATAGAAAGGAAGTCTGATGTCTTACATGCATGCACCACAAGTACTGTAAAATGTATTCTTGTGATGCATGAAATTTGTAGTGCATTATCAGTTGGATTGAACAGATACATTTATTTTATTTTCTGAATTTTTTTCTTTGATTTTAGTACTCTGATTGCATTGCTTAGTTGCGTTGTGTAATAATGGTGTACTGTGCATACCCATTTTGTAAGAATGATGATAGATCTGGCAAGTCTCTATTTACCTTTCCAAAGAATAAGAAGCTTAGGAATGAATGGGTAAAGGCATGCAAGCATGAACTAAACTGGCACCCCTGTGACAAATCGGTACTTTGTGAGGACCATTTTGAAACTAGTTCCTTCACCATGATACCTGAGCTTGCACACCAGTGCGGGTGTACCAGGCTTGATCTGAAGAAAGGTGCCATACCTAAGACAATATCTCTGCATACTGAGTGTTAGCAAAGAGAACCCAGTGTATATTTAAAGAAGCGTTGAATTACAGAGGTGAGGTATATTTTATGTCTGCTTCATAGTGCATTTGCAAACAAAATATGTATTGTCATCATCCAGTTCCGATCGATATAGATTAAAACCCAGGTAGTCAGCAGTGAAGTGCACAACTGACTGTCACAGTGTCTCATATTTAACTCGGTTGCATCTCACATTTATTCCATGTATATGGAACAATGTAATCTGGATTAGTGATCTTGGTCCAATTAAATATATTTTTGTTACACTGTCTGCCCATCCTGTGTGCATGTAATTCACACTATTAATAAAATGCAGATTAGGATGAATACAGTACCCGTGGGATGATGAATATATAAAATATAAGATTATTTTTTATTATGTGAGTCTTAATTTTTGTTCCTTATTTACCATTCACTATTCACCCTGACCTGTACTAATGAGTATTATGTAGTTTTTTCTAACTATTTGGTCATATGACAGTTTTAATAACCATGGCAAAATCATCGTTAATAGTTGGGGCAACCACCACCCTTTATGTGAATTAGTGGTTCCGTACTATGTGCAATGACAACACAATGTTTATTGTAAGTCCATTCTTCACCTTTCTAAAATCAGCAAATGGTTGAAGACTCATTCTAACTGAGCCTTATTCACACTATGTATGTAGTCAAAAGTCTCTATCAGAGTATTGCTTTTCGGAAGCACTAGATAACACAAGCAGAAAGGAAATTGGAAAGGTACCAGGTAAGCCAATTGGAACAAGGGTCGAAGTAAGGATGATGTAGGCACAAACACAGAAGGACATAGCTAGAGCAGTAAAAAAAAGGTGCCATAACTTTTTTTATGTATGTCAGTGAGAGCTTTCCCTTTTTCACAGTTTTAAAACTGCAACTAACAGTAGTTTTTGAGATCTTTTATATTTTATTTTTTTTATTTTACTGCTTTATATTTTAGGGTTGTACTAATGGAGAGGGGGCTGGACTTGCTAGAGAGAAACAATTAACTGTAACCAAGAGGTTCAGTTAATTTCTTATTGCTAAAAAAAAAAAATCAAAAACCAAAGTTGTTAAAGAATACTCTTTGAATGTTTTCCTCAAACGGATGAATATTGTTAATAAAATAGTTCTGATTTAATTCATACAAACAGAGATGATAAGGAATAAGAGCCTCAGCCGAGACTCGAACCCAGGCCATCAGAGATACCGTTCAACGAACGCTAACCAACTGCACAATTGAGAGAACTGGCATCTGTGCGGTCCATGAGCACATTACTGTGTCTCATATTCTCATGATAAAGAGTAATGTGGCTGGGGATGGAGCAGACCCCAGTTGTCTCAGTGGTGCATCTAGTTACCGCAGTTGGATTGGTATTCCATTCGGTCTGGGTTCAAGTCCCATCTAATGCACTTATTCTTCCTCATCTCTATTTGTATGTGTGCCATAAAATATGTACACTACATTCCTATGTGATTATAGTGTGTGGTAGAATGCTGTTCCGCATGGAAATCCATGCCTGGAACAGTGTTGTTGTGTTGCACTCGGTGCATCGCGATCTTGTTGTACTGCACTGAGTACGTCACCGGTGCAGCACAAGATCAAATGCATTTGAGCATGCGCAGTTGAGTGGCCCATGGCAATGAGGAAGTAAGTGAGCTGCTACAGCTGCTGAAGTAAGGCTTATTTTTTCTGGGAGACTTGTTTGGGGGATCATGGAGTGATGCTTATGGTTGCCCATACAATATTAAAGATTATACAATGGTGTGTGAAAATCCTGTAATCTCATTGGTCAAAACATTTCACATGACCGTGGGTAAATCCTGCATTGCCCACGGCTGAGGAAATGCATTTATTAAACAACATAATTAAACACATTTTACACATGGATCCATTGTATAATTGCAATAAGGCACTCCAGGGTGTTAGTTGTTGGGGATTTACCCACTTCTTGTGTGGTTAAGGCACTCAGCTGTGCCTCATGGCACACCACACAAGGCGTGGGTAAACCCCCAATGACCCACACCCTGTTGTGCCTTCTTGCTTAATTGTGTATGAGCAACCATACACAAACAAGGCAGTTGTAAGATCTCTAGGTTTTCGTGGTAACAGACCTCTCAAGCTACGCTCTCGAGGTCTCTGGTTACCATGGAAACCTCTCTATTGTACAACTGCCTTGTTGTGTATGATTGCTCATACACAATCCTCTATGTTCTGATTTAATTACCGTATTCAATATATATACGTACAGTTGTCTCTTTCATGCAATTGTTGGTGATTTACATTGAATTCACATTAGTATTGTGTTTACTTTATTAAATCATAAGCTTCTTCGCTTGTTTAAAAATACAGTTGATAGACTCAGTCACAACTGATGAACATACAGCTTTGTCGCCATGTACTGGAGAACTAATAGGTAATAGTGTACAAGACTCATGTGTCTCTGTTACTGATATTCATGAAACAACATGTGAAGTCGCATTACAAGTCTTGCCAGATGTAAGTGTACAATTTTGTACATTATCCTCCTTTCAGTCGTTTAACACTATTTGTTCAGTTATCAAATCTGTATCTTCCCCCTCTCTCAATGGTTAAATTATTCTGGTCATATCCATTTTTTAACCATCTCATGGTATTCTCTCCCCATAACCTTATGTGACACACTGCTCCATGGGTCCACTGCATCTTATATTCTTGTTTCAGACTTGTGTGACACAACATCCCTGATGTGAATTATTCGGTATTGGGGTCATTTGGACCCCAATTGATAAACTATTATTTCTATATGCAGAGTATCTATGATTTTACCCACTTCTGATGCAAGACTCACTGGCATATATCACCCTGCCTCCTTCATGTTACCGTCTTTTATTTATAGTTAGAGAGACTACATGTGCCCTCATCCAGACCTCATTTACTACCTGTGTATTTAGTGACTCTGTGTGTGTGGTTCAGTACTAGGCCACATTTAGAGTATGGAGTTCAAAGGAGGGCTACAAGGATGAAAGTCAGTCAACAAGGAAAGGCATATGAGGATAATTTGAGAGCACTGAACATGTACTATCTGGAAGTCAGGAAACAGAAAGGGTTCATGACTGTAATACTCAAGTGATTGAAATACAAAAATAATGTTGATAAGGAGTGTTTCTTTAATCTGAGTTGTAAACATAACATGAGTGGGCATCATCTTAATCTAGAGGTTGGGAGCTTTAGGAGGTGGGTTAGAAAGCATTACTTTACAGATAGAGTCATGGGCACCTAGAATACTGTGGGTAGTATTAATCCATATCCAACTTCACAGAGGCTACAAGAACCTCACCATGTTGTGTTTTGGGACTCATTCTGCCCATGAGTGAATCGGTACTGCACAATGCTGCAAGCCCTGTAAGGGAATTTTGCTTAATTATGCCATATGCGAGTAAGGAATATCAGACAATGCATTTGTTCTACATATCTGAGGACTGATGGATTAACAAGTAGTTGAAGTCGAGTTATCACATTGTCTGGTGAGATCCAAGGTGCGTTTAATCTGTACATGGGATTTTTGGTAATCAGAATGAATGAGGGTATTCATAAAATTATTTGGTACATTTGTATGTTAAATGACTAACACTATGTATTTATGTTAGCATAAAAAAATGACTGTGCTATTTTTTTCATTTTTGTTTGTTCTTTGCAAATGTTATCCAAAAAAACACAGACTACATTTCATGGTGTTCATAAAGGCTTGCAAGTTCGGAACATAATCAAAACAGCAGATAAAGGCACACAGTGTGATTTATTTTCACTCAGTGTCCTAGTTTCTCAAGGAACCCAATGTGTCATTACTGATTTCTCTCAGGATACAGACACAAATTTTGATATAAGTTCTCCATATACATTTGAATCCGATAACTCATTAGAAGCTGAAGAATATAATAGGAATGATCCAGAATGGATACCTGATCAGAAAGTATGTGCAAGTTCAAGTACTGGAACATCAAAGTCAGACAATCATGGGTAAATAAATATAAAGAGTACATAGTTAAGTGACATGTGCATTCCATGTGATTATGTTATTATCAAAGTAATTGACAAAACTGAATTTACATAATACTGTATTATAAGTTACATATTAACAAGCAGGCCTGGCGGCGCAGAGGGTTGAGGTGCTGGATGCCATACCTTGCGCCAAACCATTGACCCTAGTTCAGAAGTGAGCTCAGAGCGATAGGGGATGGCAGGGGCAGGATGGGATTGAGCAACCGTTATGCTGCTCTCTTTCCCGGGAGGGGGAGGTCAGGGATTACTTGGTGCATCAGCGGCACCTGGTAGAGACCGGGAGTGCTGTAGCTCACTGAGCAGCACATACCTGGCATGCCCAATGCAGGAAGGGGTTTCCGTGCTTCATGCATCGGGATGTGCACACACATGGGAGGGAGGGAGCTCATCAGAACGGGGTACAACCCGATCTGCGGATTAGGTGATGGGACCTACCCCCCTCCCACACCTGGGTCCTTCCTGTCTGTCCTGCCATGTTTCTCCACCTGGGTCCTCTGCAACATCAGAGCTGACTGTTGAGAGCACCCAAATATGAAGGGTGGCCCCACCCCAGAGGGGTTACGATTGGGGTTCTAATTGAGGCTATAGGAGGCAGAGAGAGGAGGCACAGGTATGAGGACTTCAGGTGGGGCAGAAGTAAGGTAGAATGTCTGAGAGAGGCACCACAGACTGTGACCAGATGGAAAAAGAGTCCACAAAAAAAAGAAAATTGGATATTGGTTCTGCAGATCATTTAGGTTGGGAGTATGCCCAGGTTTCTTATATCATCCAATTAGTAAGCAAGCTATAATGCCCAACAGGGTGAGCAGTATTTGTCTAAACCTTCTCGGCCTGGGGCATAACGTATCCTCATCTCCATCCATTTTTTTTAAAAACATTTCCTAGGATGCAGAAACTTGACATTGGATGTCCACCACAACAACAGAAAACATTTGTGGTATATGCATCATCTGTATATGAACTGATGTCAACATGTAAAAAATGTTACAGCAAAACAGATGTGTATACTAAGCACCAGATTGGTTCAGCTGTAACACTGGAAATAATATGTCAAAATGGACATCATTCGCAATGGTCAAGTCAGCCCTTTTCTGGATGTATGCCATTTGGAAATCTGGAGTTAGCAACAGCGATTTTTTTGAGCAATGTTATGCCTAGGAAGGCAATCACACTGTTTACATCCATGGATGTGCCAATATTTTCCTATCAAACTTTCTGCTTGATCCAAAAGTCATATATAATACCACTGATTGAACACATTTGGAAGACACAACAAAGTACAGTTATCAAAGACAGTACAGATGGAATTCATGTTGATGGGGATGCACAATGTTGCTCACCTGGTCACTCCACTAAATATGGGAGTTATAGTCTGATGGATCTGAAGAAACAGAAAATTCTGAGCATGGAACTAGTCCAGGTGCATATAAATTATTTCGGAATCTGTTTAGATTATTTTCATTTTCTACATTATGTGCATGTGTGTATGAGTGAGTGTGTGTGTGTGTGTGTGTGTGTGTGTGTGTGTGTGTGTGCATGTTCTGCCCATGTCAATGATGCTTGACCAAGATGCGACAGAGGTTGAAGCACAAGAGTTTTATGTGGCCATCACTCTGTGTGTTTGTGAAAAAAATTCATAACATCAAGATTACAAATCCTTTATCTTCCATTAATAATGTTGTGGAGATTTAGACTGTATTTCTAGCAGCTTGAAAGAATAAGAAGTTTTCTAACTAAAGTACAGTTATATTTTTGAAGAGATTGAAATGCCAATTAATAAACCAGTAGAAAATACTGCAGGTGAAGTGCCTTATGCAGTACAATGAAATGCATCAGTTTCTTTGGGGAATGTCATGTCAACCGGAATTCAGGGTATTAGTAAAGTGAAAATACCTGACAGGATGGGTGTTATGATGGGATAACATCCCAACTCGGATGGTTGTGCCCAAGGCCACTGGCCGAGGGTGTCCAACACCCAAGAAGAAAATGTTTAAATTTCTATTCTCTGTTGTCTTCTCCAGCTTTTTGTGTGATTTTATATGATGTAACTGCCCATACACTATAAAAGATTGTGTATGAGCAGTCATACATAAACAAGGCAATTCTTGTATCCTGAGGTTCCCTTGGTAACAGAGTACCTCCTGAGCTGTGGACTCGAGGTCATCTTTTACCAAGGAAACCTCTCGATACAAGAATATCCTTGTTACGTATGACTGCTCATACATAATCCTCTATATAGTGTATAGTGGAGTGTTGTTCTGTATATCATACCATCCCTTTCAAAATGCTGTTCTACCACATTTCCAAGGTCATGGTATGCTGTTCTATCCTACTGTGGTAGAACAGCATTATAGAATTTATAGATACTGCATGAGAAAGTTTCGTTTTGAAATCTAAAGAACTCACAAAACAAATTTTCCACACACTATTATAAACTATAAAAAATAAAGGATGAGCAACTCTATGTAGAACCAGTGTGTTCTGCCACCTCGGGGTTCTGATTCCCATGGACCACTCGAGCTTCACTCTCGAGGTCAGAGGGAATCAGAATCCCTCTATGACAGAACACACTGGTTCTGCATAGCTGCCCATCCAGTATTCTCTGTATAAGCATAATGACATGAAATCCAGTTTGTATGAATTTTTAACAAAACAGTGATCCAGCTGATATTTATGGTCAACTGAGATTATAAACATCATAATTATGGTTATTACATTGCTATAGTACTATATTATTTAGCATTGTATGTCATACCTCTGTAGTGCAATGAATTAAGTAGCTTGAATGCCATGGAGCAAGAAGGACTGAAGAGATGTTTGAATTCAATCGAAGGAAAAGGAGTAAAAATTAAATCACTAACTACAGATAGGCATCCACAGGTCCAAAAATTTTTGACAGAAGAATGGCCACAGTACCAGCATTGGTATGACGTCTGGCATGTTGCAAAAGGTATGTATTGATTTCTGCTCTTTGTTAAACATTCACAAATGACAGACTGAATAGAGGCACCATATTTGTTGCCTTTCTCTATATAGTCTCATTCTTATCTATGTCATTTCACAGGTGTTGCCTTCAGTATTGCATGCATTGCTCTAAGTGAGGCCTTATCTATGTCTTAAACAGTATAACGTCATAACCGCCATTTGTTCTTTATAAGCAAGTGATAATACCCAACAGGGTGGGCGGTACTGGACAATATCTGATCGTCCAGTGGCGTAATGAGGTCTGACGCTGTATGCAGAGGGACTTATATCCTATGGAAGGCCCGGTATTGTCCATCTCACCTACCCTGAATGGTATTATTGCGCTTATGAAATGGGTTACTATAACATTTTCATTTGGAATGTAATGAAATAAAAAAAAAGGTGGAAAAAAAAAATACCAGAAAAATGAACTGTTATTCTTTTTTTGTGTGGAAAGTAGGCCATCTGTTCTCGTGGTGTTCCATCTCTTGTTGTCCCTCCTCCACTCATCTATTCTCTTCTTTTGCCCCCCCACCACCATCACCTCCAGGACTGTTTGTCCTCCTGCTTCCTATGCAGTTGTTTTGGTACTGCAGTCTTGGGACACATAGATGCTGCTCAGCTAAGTGAGACAAAATAAATGGCAGACATTTCAAATAGAAATATGGGGGTTATAGCCAATTACGGGACGGGTGGGTACCAGGATCCTGGTGATGGGACAGGCTTAGCTGGTACTTTTTATCTCAGGTTCTCATTTCCCAAACTTTTTAATTATGAAATTAATACAATTGTCTGTTAATACTTCAGTTTCTCAAATACAGGTATTGGTAAAAAATTGGAAGCTGTTAGCAAAAAGGCAAAATGCAAACAGCTGGCCCAAAGGGTTCATGCCATAATGAATCACATGTACTGGTGAGCTACGACAAGAGTTGTGTCTTTCTAAATGGAAAAGCATCACTAATCATGTGTGTAACATACACGAAGGCCATGATCAGACATTTCAAAACTGTCTGCATGGATCTTTGGAAGATCGGGGCTGGTTGAGAAAAGGTTTGATTTTTTTTAAGCACTCAAATTGTGATACATTGCATATTAAAAATGAAAATAAAAGTGAGGGTTCATAAGTGAATTTTCATATTTACACAGGAATCAAGGAGTATAATGAGATGAAACTCCTGATACTTAATGCAAACTTACTGAAAGATGTAGCTAAGTTGTCACCAAGGGAACAGACTTCTGGATTAGAGGCCTATCACAAGGTCATGATCCGTTTTGCTCCAAAATCTGTGCATTATTTCTACAACTCCATGAACGCCAGGTTGGTGTTGTACCTATACACCTGTGATAATCCATGTATTTCATTTTAGCATTCTGTGTGTATGGGGGGAGCATTCTACTGCTGGAGTAATGCATAGCTTAGAATTCCTCTATTCCATAGTAAACAATCACACAATGGGCCCATTTTATATAAGCGATAAGACATGGCTGAGTGTTGGTAGTACTGACATACCCATACACCTAGAGTCTTAAGACACTCGACCTGCAGTCTCGTGCCTAGCCATGCCTCTGGGTGTGCAGGTATCTCAATGCTACCAACACCCAGCCACGTCTTATTGCTTACATATATGTTTGTTAAGAAATAAAACATGACCAGAGGTTATGTTAATAGTCTGTTAATCACCTTCTAGGGGTGTAATGTGGCACAAGGCATAGTCGAGTGCTACATGCCCCTAGAGGGTGATTAACTGACCATTAACATAACCTCTGGGAGTGCCTTGTTGCTATTATAGTAAAAATGTTTTTTTTTTAAATAGTGTTAAACCTTGTTCAGCATATGATTAGGCTGTACATATATGTTAATCAAAGATTAACACAGGGCTGATAGAATGTTTACAACCAATCAGAAAGCTCTATTTCTCAGACCATTTTTATAATGTGTGTGTGTGTGTATATATATATATATATATATATATATATGTATATATATATATGTGTATATATACACACACACATATATATATATATATATATATATATACACACACACATATATGCACATATGAACAACATGAGCCACATACATGGATGTTTTATTTCTTTCAATTTAGATTACTTTTAGCAGCTGTGCATTTCAATGAGAACAGTAACAGGGTCCAGGCAACCACAAGAGAAGGGAACCCACAATGGAGTGTCATGTACCCTAAACACTGGAAGGGCGATACTGTTGTAAAGGAAATAAAGGTTCCATGCAGCTATAGTAGTATTTACATTAATTATTGATATTCTCAAATATTTTTCATTTTCTGACCAGTTTATCATTTTAATGTTCATAAGTGTCAATGGAGAGGTAAGTTTATGTATGGGCCTTCTACAGATCCCATAGTTGGAAAACTGATTGACTGCAGTTACCACCACCACTACCACATCAGACTGTTTGCTTTTTCAGTTGAGCCCTTTCTCCCCCCCCCGTAAGGGGAGTTGGCAGAGGACTGTTGCCCATCCACTGTCCTATAGCGATCACACATGCACACACAAGCACATAGTATTGGAATTACACTTCCTGAGATTTGGGTGATGGTGACCTTCATGTTCCTATCTTTACTATCTCCTCCCTTCCAACTACAGAGAGAACATCCATTGTGTATTCTTTACATAATCTGCAGCTTGTAAGTGAAATATTTCTTTCTTTTTGCATTGTCTGAAACAGGTTACATGTCAGAAATAAAGGCCCAAATATTTCATCTAAGAAATCTGTATCCAACCTATGAATTTGCTTCGTCATTGCACCAGACAGGAGTACCTCCACCGCTTAGTTTATCTTTCCCAAATTGGATAAACATGACCTAGTGAGGAGACGTCAGACTAAATTTAAGAAATCATAAATACATACTTCATAGATATACTGTGTGATGTCACAATCTGTGCAAAATGAGATAGTTTGTTGTGATCTCTGATCAAACACTGATACAAAAATGTCAATTAAAAAATGTTATTGAAAAAAATTATACTCTTGTCAAAAGGCTGTGGAAATCTAATGAAATTGAAGGTTATATGTAAAGTATCATATTTAACACCTCAGATTTTATTGTATAATCACATATGAATAAATACTGAACAGCATGAAATGACCACTTACGAACAGGTAACTATTCTGACATAACCATCTCAGAGTTCTAAACCAAATACACTAATACATAAGATTTGTCATTACAATAAATGAGTTAGAAAAAAATACTTATTTAAAATGCAGTTGTGTTGGATGACTGGCCTGGTAGAACGTATATATAGCATGGGCGTATAATTGTAAATAACATTCATAATGGTTGATACTACATCCTCCACCCATGATTACTGAAACTGAAATACTAAGGTGTCCAGATGTGTAATGTTGAATTTACTGTTTACCCACCACTCAATGTATTTTTATTAATTCAAAGGTCAGAGAATACTTTTTATTCATCTCTAGAAAGTTCATGTTATAAGGACCATCAAGTCCTGCAATGAAATAAACTGAAAAATATTTTTATTGGAATAGACGTAACAACATGGAAACAATAACTATTTTTCTTCTGCAAAAGAAATCAATAAACATATTGATAATCAGGATGTGTGGTTACATTTATTAAAGTGTTTAGTGATCTATTCACACCCTTGAAATACTGAACTTGATTTTTTGGGCTACAGTAAGTCATCAGCAGTTAACTGTGGATATTAAACCCACAATAATGAGAAGATGGGAATCTTGCTGGAATACTAACTACAACACATGCAGGTAGGATCTTTCGTACATTCTGACCCAGCTTGATGAAAATCCATCGTACAAAGTTGCGATATGCCAGATACCAATACTGCCTGTAAAGAAAGACAAATGTAGTGTGAATATCATGTCTTATTAATTGTAATGGCATGCATTTTACATTTTTTAAAAGTAACAGTTGATGAATTGGGGTTCTGATTCCCATATACCTTTTGAGCTTCACTTCCGAGGCCAGAGGGGATCAGAACCCCTCTGTGACGAGAACTCACAAAACAAATTTTTCACACAGTACTATACGTTGTAAAAAATACAGGATGAGCAAATATATACACAACCAGTGTATTTTGGCACCTCAGGATTCTGATTCCCATGCTCCTCGCAAACTTCGCTCTCGAGGTAAGAGGGAATCAGAATCCCTCTGTGGCAGAACACACTGGTTCTGCATAGCTGCCCATCCAGTGTTCTCTATGTTGCGTATGACTGCTCATACACAATACTCTATATATGGAATATGGTTGCCAATCTGTAGGAAAAGGGAAAATTGACTCATTCGATAAAAGAAGATTAGCACTGCAAACAGATTCACAATGTTGACTACTCTGGAAGACAAGTTAGCACTACCAGGGGAAAAGTTACATACCAATAATACACATTTATGGGGTGGGGGTGGGGGAGTTGGAGGTAGACAGAGACAGCTCAATATGTATACTCTGGATGTGAGAAGAGAGTGAGGTGACTGAAGTACTGTGCAACTAAGCAGACTAGACAGACCAAATAGCCAGTATTCACTGGCAATTCCGTATGTTCGTAATACTGGGCATTCACACCTCTGATAGTCTGATCCTCAACAAATTAAAAAACTCACCTTGGCTGTAGTTGTGAGTGACGGAGTATGTACGCAATAAGATACAATAGGGTGTGCATTAGACAGTTCTAATGCACAGCTAGGAGGACGTAGTGAGGCACGACACATCTAATGCACGGCTAACAATCAATCAGATTGATTGAAATCCTTTGCCCATTTTATAAAGAAGATTATCATAGGACATCAGTAAGGTTGCAACATGTCAGGATTTTTACCTGATGATCAGGTTTTCAGTTTCCCTAGCTGGAAATCCAATTGTCATATGGACATGTCAGATTTTTTAGCAATTTTGAGTGAGCCCATATTTTTGATACAGAGTTTGTTACAAAAAATATTCATTCCCTAGGTACGGTGTCACAGCTTGCACATAGCTAAGACCGGCCTTGAGGTAGATACGATGTCAGTCCCCCCAACACCCTCATCCTGTCCTGATATAGTGATAGATATATACACAGATGACACATTATCATGAAGCTAGATCGCCACTGTCATCACCTGAACCACACATAGGTGATGATAAATGTCTGCTTGACATTATGGCATACAGTGCTGAGTGATTGGTGTGATGAGAGGGGTCATAAACTTTGTTATAAAATGGGCAAAGGATTCCAAGCAATCTGATTGGTTGTTAACTGTGCATTAGATGTGTCTAATGCACAGCTAAAACTAGAACCCCCATTTAGAATACACAGGCCCATTTTATAAGCGCAGTAAGCCACTCCGGGGATGTGCATTAGACAGTTCTAATGCATGGCTATCAGACTGGATGCACTTGGCCTGTGGCCTCGTGCCTCACTACGTCCCCCTAGCCATGCATCAAAACTGTCTAATGCACACCCCATCATGTCTTATTGCTTACATGTCTCCATGGAACTGGATGAGCAGAATTCAATGCCACGGCTTGCACCGAGGTGAAAACTAGAGACAGCTATTTGCTGATTACAGAAAATGCTTTCTCAAAATGCAAAATGAGAAATAAATCACATGAGCAAACATAATGCCTACTAATGGATGGGACTGAAATCATCTTGGGGTCCATCTTCACATATGAACTCATAATATCTCATCTCAAGAACATATATGTCCAAACAAGTAGATTGGAAGCCTGGGTGTTGTGTAATACATCTGTATTCAGTACCATACATCCTGCTATGTATTTTGGCATAGTACTGAGAACATACATATTCCCTGATCATGGGCATCATCTGGCAAGTGTCACAGGAGCACCTAATTAAAAGATATGAAAAATAATGAGTAAATAATATACTGCATTGAAAGGTATATGCCAGTTTTTTGAAGCAAATAAACCTTTGATATTATTAACTAAGTTGGTATGGGGTAAGATAGACAAGGGATAAGAGTAAAAGCCAGCAAACTATGTGTCTATGTACTCCCTTCCAGCAATGATCCATATTTACAAGTTGGGCACCTGGATGTGTCATGAATCCCATCTGGATCTGGTGCACTGTCCTCTCTTAGGTATTTGAGTGCTTCCCACACCCAACCTCTGGGTATTTCCCAATCCGCTTTCTCCATCTTCGTCTGTCGTATCACCTGCACCATCTCCTACATGTGCCACCTTCCCCTCCTCCTTGGTAAAGACAGAGTCAAATGAATTCATGTAGTACCTATGCATACTCTCCCACCTCTTTCATACACCCGTCCCACCCCCTATCCTGGCTGATCTGCCCATTCCATTTTGTTCCTTTTCCCCATTCTATTCCCTAGTGCCAGTCACAGTCCGCTCCTGCCTCAGCCGATCTCTCCTCCCTGATTACCATCCTGACTGCATCATCATACTCCTCCTTAGTTATAACACACCCCCTCCACCAAGATCATTTATATTGACTATAGGAACCATTTTTTCCCCAGTACCATTTCCTGTACCTCCTTTGTCCACCAACTCGGCCTCCCTGCTTTGACCCCACCTGTGTCTTTCCCTCGTGCTGACATCGGTAGACTCCAGAAACCTTTTTTTTGTTTGTTTGTGATTTCCAGTTGGTCCTCTGTGTCCGTGCTTGACCTGATCCCCTCTAGATAGCCCCTCAGGACCCACTCTATCCCCCCAAATTCTGCCCATCTTAATTCAACTGCTGTCAATGTAGTATGTTCTCCCTGGTACCCTAGTTTTAGGGAGAACTAACCCATGATATGATCGCTACCAGCTAGTGGGACCCAAGCAACTAGATCCATGAGGAGTTCCCCATCTGACATGACCCTCCTAACAAGTCTCCTAACATGAATTAACCAAGGTGATGGAAGGACATGCTGAATCAAGTTACTCATTCAATAATACCCATGTAACAGAGACTATTATCTAACTGTTAACACATCTGGTATTGGTCAACTCACTATAAAAAAAAAAGATATGTACATACATTTAAATATATACGGATAGCCTCTGAACAAATACAAGATACAAAGGGCAAGTAACATATAGATAAATACATTCACTTTTTATAGACTTAATCAAGTACAGCACTTCACTGTATGGTTATCCACATGTATAAAAAGATGTTACCAGTCACTTAGTGGAATAGGAAGCAATTCGGTACTGATTCACCAGATGAATCCGATGATGAGTCCTGAATTCCAAAATTCATCATATCATGAGCTAGGGGTTCATAGTTGTAAGGTACAACAACATTGGGCCGTACACAACTTAGGTCTCCAACATCAGAATCTTCATCACTGGATATCAAGGCTGATGTCATCCTGTTAGTGAATGTTATTATGTAAAGGAAATGAAATAATTAATAATCAAGATAAAAAAAAAGAAAAAATATTTCATGGGACACATATGCAACATAGAAACATAGATTTTAACGGCACATAAGGACCACTTGGCTCACCTAGTATGCCCATTTTCCTACTTACTGGATAAGCTGCAGATCCTAGTAAACCAACATTGTGTTTCTTACTACCCCCACAAGAGCTACCTTATGTCTGTCCCATGCAGTCTTAATTTCTCCCACACAACATTATTAAGAAGGCCGTTCCATGCATCCACTACCCTTTCATTGAAAAAAACTTCCTCACTTTACCTCTGAGCCGTCCCCCCCTATATTTACAAATTGTATCCCCTTCTACTTGCACATCTCTTTTTCTGAAAAATGCTACCCTCTTGAACTTTGTTCTGTACCTTGAGCTACTTGAAAGTTTCTATCATGACCTCACTCTCCCTCCTTTCCTCAAGGGTGTACATATTTGGCTTCTTTAGTCTATCTTAGTATGGTTTTTGATGCAGTCCCTGCACCATTTTATTTGCCCTCCTATGGGCTGCCTTCATCCCTTATATGTCCTTGCGGAGATGAGGACTCTAGAACATGAAGCAGCATCCACTACATGAGGCAGAAACAGATTATATGGGATAAGAGAGACTGGCATCAAACAGTTACTGAAGATTCACACATGGAAGATAGTAAAAATGTACCTTGTCTACACAGAGCTGTCACAGAATTACATGCTACCCATTAGGCAACCATCTAGTTACACACGATCACCATACATTTAGGGTTTTTTTGCGCCCCTCCCAGTCTGAGCTTGCCCCATCCTGCAGCTCATTCAGATTGCATAGGCCCCAACACCTGACCCTTCTACCAGCCAGTTTCTCAAACAGCAACCCCCCCCAACCACCAGAAACTCAAAGTATCCCTTCACCTGGAGAGTCCCTCTCTTCCAAGTGGGAAGTACCTTACCGACCACTCCTAACATATCATGGGGTGTTAAGGATATGGACTGGGCTGTCACTGTGGTTTTGTGGAGCTGGCTCATACACTGTATTTTCAATTGAAGATAGCATGTGAGCCATAGGGATGAACTGTGAGACTAGATCTGGCATATTAATTTCAAATATGTGGGTGCTTCTCCATAAAAAAAAAAAAAATTACAGAATTCTGTCAAGCCATATAATAGAAACAAACTACTGTCTGGCATACATCAGACAACATATGAGGGAAGACTTAGATGGTTAAAAAAAAGTTTATCTCATAAGAAAGGAAAGAGAGAGAGAGATATAGTGGTAAAACAGAGATAACAGTACTGCACGATATAAAAAAGGCAACTATACTGGCAAAAAATAGTATGGTAAGCTACCGTACATTTATGAATGAAGGTAGATGGGTCCAGTGGGTGTAACAAGCTTTCCTTATCATAACCTACATTTCATTCTTTTTGCACCAAAAATTATTTGGTGATGTTAATCACAATCATCAACACCAACCTCCTCTCTCACATCATCAACTATTAATAAACACAGCATTCTATATCAAACTTATTAGACACTTTTATTTTACAATCAAAACTTAGGGATTGGCAAACAGGATTACAAACATCAGCAAGCCACAAATTGAATCAATGTCTCTCACTCTCTCTCTCTCTCTATCTATCTCTCTCTCACATACACACACACACACACACACACACTCACAACAAATCATGCACACACACACACACACCACACACTCCACTATTATAAACACATTTATAATTTCATATATTGAAGTGTCTTTGTGTTACATAGAAATTATATTTCTCATAAGAGCATCAAGGCAGAAACAAGCACAACTTGATAAATATGACATAAATACAATTATAGCAAAGGGAGAAAAAAAAATAAAAGGGGAAGAATGGTCTGTTAAGAATATCCATCACACTGCTGCATCATTCACTCCAAAGCCACGAAATATGACAGCTCGATTGCAGCAATGTATGGTAAAAAAAAAATTAAAAAATAAGCGCACACTTACAAGATGAAGAGTTCAGTAAATTGTATTAGGCAATGTTGCCTGAGTAAGTTATTACTAAACCGCCCCAACTTAGATGTCTCGGACTTTGCAAGCAATGTACTGTGTGGATATTTGAACCATGCTGTCAGTAATACCACATGATTACATGAGGAGGAAGCAGTAATCAGAATATTCAAACTTAAAATGTAATCATCACGCTCAAGTTTAATCGTACATCACCAAGGAGAACAAAGCAAGTGGAAATAACTAGCTAATTATTTACTAATGAATATATAAACAGTTGTAAGAGTCCGTAACACTCGAGTTCAAAGGGCATCATGGATCTGATAGCCACTGAGCTGTCATTCGAGCAGGAACAATAATATGTCAAACTGCAGATTTCAGTAAAATTACAGTGATAAAAACCTTATGGGGAGCAAGTTCGTGGGAAAATAAATTCACTGCATTATCATGTTTGGGTATGAACGCTTTACACTACACAGCATCAGCCTGTTGAAAGTTGCAGCGACTCAAATTAACTGAAAGCTGCAGTGACTCGCAGGTGGCAGATTGCACCTTCAGAGCTGACACAGAATTAGTGACATCACAGGTACAGCGCGCTCAAACGACAATAGTTGGCAAACCGCTGTACCTGAGCTCTGTATCAGATTCATAAATATTTAAATGAAAAACTTATACAGAGGTATGACCACTTAATAAATCACAAGAACACAGCCTCTATGACACAAAACGTTGTTATAAGTCCAAAACAGCCAGCCATAAGTCCATCATCGTTCATTTCACCTTTAAAAAACAACAAAGTTAAGCGCCTACGTTGAATTTTGCAAACACAGACTTGTAACTTTGGTTATTTTTAATATTTTTGCCTCAAATTTACAACACGGACATATATTTAAAGCACCTCATAAATGTGACAGCCATCATTTTTCAAATCATTTTCAAAATGTTTTTTTTTTATATCCTGAAAGGTGATTCTGCAGTCCCTGCACAAAATCACCTTTCAGACAGAAGTTGAAAATTTTCTTTGCCCTTGTTCATCAGGCAAGGACAGAGAAGGATATGTCATAAATCTGGTATAAAAATATAAAAAAAAGCTAAGTTATGCAGCTACTATATGTTTAATTTTGCAAATGCAGGCTCATAAGTTTGGTAATATTCAACATTTTTACCCCAAATTTCTAGCACAGATATTTCTTTACAGCACCTCATGAATGTGACAGCTGTCATTTTTCAATTCCTGCCCAAAATGTGCATTTGTGTCCCAAAAGTTGATGTTGCAGTCCTGCACAAAATCACCTTTAGGTAAGGAGATAATAAATTTATCTGCTCTTCTTATTGAGGCAGGGTCATAATAAGGCTATGTTGAAAATTTGGTGTAAAAATATAAAAAAAAACAAAAAAAAAACACATTTATGAACCTATATTACTTTGTGCAAATGCAGGCTCATAACTTTGGTAATTCTCAATATTTTTACCCAAATTTCATGAATGCAGCCCTGTAAGCTCTGGCCAGAGTTTGTTTTGTTTGCATTCACTTTTACTTGTGCTAAACATTTGTTTGGATTCACCTTTTAGCTGTGCTAACATTGTATTTTAATTCATTATTTTAGATGTGTTTTGCTGTTTTGTTTTGCATTTTATTTATTTATTTATTTTTATTTTATTTTTGCTCCCTCCTAGCTCCGGGCTGGCCTCTCCTTCAGGCCACCTATGCCCTCCAAGCCGCACTACCTTGGATCAGCCACCTCTTCCCCCCCCACATATGCAGCTCCCGGATGACCCCCGGATGTAACCCTTCACCGGGTGAGTCCTCCTCCTCTGAGGGGGATGGTGTTGGTGGGGAGACCAGCACCAATCCTGCTCCAGATGCTGCTTGGGATGGTGTGGGCACTGTCCTTGGACTCATGGCATCGGGACCTGACGACAGTCATCCGGTCGGTTATAGGGCTCTTTTCCAGTTTGCTCCCCAAGGGATGTGGTGCACCACGAATGTAAGGCTTGACACCAACGTTCACCATTCCCCCTTAGTATCTGAGACTCCACATATTGCAGCACCCCCAGCCTCCGCTAGAGGTCAGCAATCACCGGGTGGCATCCCCACCCTCCTCCCAAGAGAAGGCAAGCCGTCAGCTGATGCTCAAGCCTTCTCTCCCTGGCGGCCCTCCAGTACCCGAGTCCATTCCTGAACCTGGGTCGCTGACGTAGCGAGCGGAAGTCCAACTGCTGCGCCGATGGGCCAGCACATTTGATTTTTTAATAAGTTATTTTCTTTTGGATGCACTTTACATTTAATTTTGTTTTATTACTTTATTTTTGTGGTATCATACTTTACTTTTGTTCTTGGCACTTTTCTTCTTGTTTGCATTTCATTCTTTGGTTGCTGCTTTACTTATTTGATTGCATTTTACTTTTTTGTTTGTGTTTTGCACTTCAGGGCCACTGTAGAAGTGTATTCAGTATGATGGATGATGCAAATGTTGTATCAGTCTTGTATCCTTTACTTAAACCTAATTTCAGATAGGTTGATGCATGTATTTTGCTCTCTCTCTCTCTCTCTTACGCACTCTCTCTCTCTCCCTCTTCCCAACCCACATAGATGTACACACAGAAATTTAATATGTTAAACTCTATGGAAAATCTTCAGCATCACAGCATAATATGAAGTGCAGTTTAATGAGTACAGTATAATAATCTTGGTTTTAGTTTTTATTGTTTACCTCAAGTAAAGCAAATTAATGATGTATCAGAACAGAGAACCGTGAGCAAATAAATATCACAAAAGTAGCTTTCTATGCATAAACCTGTGAATAAAGCAAGCAGTCACTGACACAGTTCCTTTAAGTCTGGAATGGAGTATATCTTACAGGAAGGTATCCATTTTTGCAATTTCAAAATATAGTTGACTTGGTGATTCCATTCATAATTCTGGTATATGATGATGGCCTGCTTCTAATTATACAATGGGGTCTGATAATTCTTTAACCTGATTGACTGACTGGCACCTTCTACCCACGGTAAATCCTAACATAACCCATGGGAAAAGATGCCAGTCAGCCACATCTCCCAAAAGATAGATATGACCACCCTAAACTAAAAATAATTCAGCTGCCATATTGATCACCCACTCAAGTGTGATGCAAAAGTGGGTGATTCAAAGAGACAACCACTGCAGTTTTGAAGTACACTGCCTCCCAGAACAAGTAAAATGTGTCGCAATTAACAAGAAACTCACTCACCTCACCTATTTTTAACATATTCTTTCTGTTCCCAATGAGACAGCTGGCAGCTCCTCTATAGTCTCTTCCTCCAGCATCCATTCCGGTCAGTGCTGGCTCCTCCTTCCACCTCCATTGCACTGCCTTAGGTCCCTGACTTCAAATGACAGATGCTCCTTCTCAAATCTGTGCCAGTAAACACTGGCTTCTGTGACTACTAGCTCTCTCTGTCCTCTGTTACATGGACTTCTTCCCAGCTCCTTTCCGGTAACCAGTAACTCCCCAGTCTGTTCAGCATTTTTTTAAATGATGTGAGGAGCAGAAGCAGCTACCACTAGGCTATTTTCTCCTGACCCAAAGTGCAGCAGCAGCTCATGCATACCTCCCACCATGGCTGTACCTGCAACATCAGGATTACTACCTGTTTTGTTGTGTCTGCACTTCCATCATTACCAGTAGGATGGCGCTCTGACATTTCACCCCATTTGTATTTGCCTGCTGTTCCCCCACTATTTGCTGATGCAGCAATTAGGGGTGCCTGACCTGACTGTAAAAAACACAACATCCTTGCCTACTCTTCAAATTTAACACACAGAAAACATCCCTGCCTACTTTTCAAGTTTAACACACAGTCAAGTTTGTCTCTATATGTGTGAGGGGTATACTGCGGGGGGCAGATGAATCTCAGCAACAGCAACAGAAAAGAAGCAATTTAAAATAACAACTAGAGAAAAGCTGTAAGTGGTAAAACTGGACTATTTTCTGTGACGTAAGAATGCATTAAATAAAAATGATTAAAAATGCAACAAAAATGAGTTTTTCTTAATTTTTTATACAAACAGTGAAAGGGAACATTGTATAATCACAATTAAACACTCCAGGGTGTGGGTTATGCTGGGATATACCCACAGCTGACCTGATCTGACCACTCAGCCTGTGGCCTCATGGCCAAACCACGTCAGTCATGGGTAAATCCCAGCATAATCCACACCCTGTCATGGTTTATTGCTTAAATAATAGTTTTAATTTCTTTCAGTTCTCCTCCCCCACCCATTCCAATTTTTAGAATACTGTAAGGGAATTTTTTTTGGGGGGGGATAGATTAATAGGTTTCCTGGTGATCAGCTTAAAGCAACAGTGCATGTTATGGTGACAATTTTGACCTATACTTTTTTTATTCTATTTTAGATTACTACTTACCTCCCATCTTGTATAATACCATTTAATTGTTATTCCAATAATATTTCCATCTATTATGCTTATGTTTTACCACTTATTTAACATTTAAAATAATAAAAGTATTCTGTTTTATATTGTAATCTCCAGGACAGGTTTTCATTAGTATTATCTGCTGTTTTTGAACATCCATTTTTTAATATCACTTTAATTGTGACTAAATGAATGTGCATGCAATAGACAATGCTCCATGACATTATAGGAAAATAAGTGCACAGAAACACTGAGCATACTGATGAATACCTGCTGACAGCTATTTTAAAAGGAACACACAAATGAGAAAAAGTGCTAAAGCAGACACAAAATGGTGAAACAGGTATTATCCACTATAACACAGGAGATAAAGGCAATCTAAAACAGAACACAAAATGTGCAGTATACCGTAGGCCAACATTTTACTGTAACATGTACTGCTGCTTTAAAATATACTGTACACAAACTCCTGGGCTTAAATTCCCTTCTATAAACTCTTTTCCCTTATTTAAAAATAAGACTACTTTATTCACTGATATTGTCAGGTTGATTTAAATAAGTGCATTAATCTATGTGGGTTTTAGTTGATTGTTTTATAATTATAAATCATGCTTATTACTGTTATAGCCATTTTGTGCTTTCTGCTATATCATTAATGCATCTGATTGTTTTTATGCTTCAATAATCCTATACAGACGTTTGTGAAATGGGCTGTGTGAAAGATGTCACACAAAGTTGTA
Source organism: Neoceratodus forsteri (assembly GCA_016271365.2). NCBI lineage: Eukaryota > Metazoa > Chordata > Ceratodontiformes > Ceratodontidae > Neoceratodus > Neoceratodus forsteri. The sequence goes on from CM057453.1 coordinate 271,521,874, forward strand.
TCACATTCAAGCGCACCCACTTATAAGACAGGTAACATCACTTAAAGCAGTAATGAAATACTGTACTTAAATACAAATCATGTGAAAAGGACTTTTCTCATTTAAAGTAGGTTTCCAAATTTACTACAGTTTGCTCTCATGAAACATTCAAATAACAATAACATTTGTAAAAAGATCTTAATATATTGCAGATAAATAATATGCACATACTTTACTTAATGCAGATTGCTCAGTTTTTCTAAAAAGAGAGACTGTACAATTCTAGCCCCAAAATTTCCACCAACATTCCCCTTCTTAAAAAAGAAATATGCCACATTTGCAATAGCAGACATAGCCATTATGTTTCTTTAACACATTATATACTTTTCATTTTACAATATTTATGTGTATAGCTGGGAATAATATGTTCCCCGTCCCACTAATGTTGGAGGATGGCAGACCCTAAGGAGGAACCTGCAAAGGTGAACTCCATTTTAATAGACAGTGCCTGTGACCCATGTGAATCAGCCATTATTTGCATGCTGTTTTCTCTGTGATGGCACAATTATGCAATGTCAGTTATTGGGTAGATGGCAAAAGGGGGAGGTGAAAGGTAGCACAAAACTGCTAAAGGCCCTAGTCATCAATTGTTCATGTAAGAAACAGTTATTTGAAATGTATTCCTTTTTTCTCATGCATTATGTATTGTCTTTGTTTTCTGTAGCTTTTTAATTGGTTGGGTACATTACAAAAAACATGGCTGGCTCTAGGGTGCCAAGTAAAGGGGAGTTATTCTGGCATTCTGCCAGCCTGGGTTCACACTCCAACTCAGGATGTCAGAACTGGTCATCAGCGAGGCCTCCAGAGTGTCTAATAGACACTCTTTTCCCAGAGGGGAGACAGGCCTGTGACACCACTCTGAAACAGGTGAAACAGGTATTATCCACTGTAACACAGGAGATAAAGGGTAATCTAAAACAGAAGACAAAATGTACAGTATACCATAGGCCAATATTTTTACTGCAATGTGTACTGCTGCCTTAAAATGTACTGCACATAAACTCCTGGGCTTAAATTCCCTTCTATAAACTCTTTTTCCTTATTTAAAAATCCGACTACTTTATTCACTGATATTGCCAAGTTGATTTAAATAAGTGCATTAATCTATGTGGGTTTTAGTTGATTGTTTTATAATTATAAATCATGTTTATTACTGTTAATGCAGTTTTGTGCTTTCTGCTATATCACTAATGCATCTGATTGTTTTTATGCTTCAATAATCCTATACAGAGGTGTGTGAAATGGGCTGTGTGAAAGATGTCACACAAAGTTGTATCACATTCAAGCGCACTCACTTATAAGACAGGTAACATCACTTAAAGCAGTAATGAAATACTGTACTTAAGTACAAATCATCTGAAAAGGACTTTTCTCATTTAAAGTAGGCTTCCAAATTTACTACAGTTAGCTCTCGTGAAACATTCAAATAACAGTAACATTTGTAAAAAGATCTTAATATATTGCAGATAAATAATATGCACATACTTTACTTAGTGCAGATTGCTCAGTTCTTATAAAAAGGGAGACAGTACAACATTAACCCCACAATTTCTACCAATATTCCTCTACTTAAAAAAGAAATATGCCACATTTGCAATAGTAGCCACAGCCATTATGTTTCTTTAACACATTATATACTTTTAATTTTACAATATTTACGTGTATAGCTGGGAATGATATGTTCCCCGTCCCACTAATGTTGGAGGATGGCAGACCCTGAGGAGGAACCTGCAAAGGTGAGCTCCATTTTAATAGACAGTGCCTGTGACCTGTGTGAATCAGCCATTATTTGCATGTTGTTTTCTCTGTGCTGGCACAATTATGCAATGTCAGTTATTGGGAAGATGGCAAAAGGGGGAGGTGAGAGGTAGCACAAAACTGCTAAAGGCCCTAGTCATCAATTGTTCATGTAAGAAGCAATTATTTGGAATTTGTTCCTTTTTTCTCATGCATTATGTATTGTCTTTGTTGTCTGTAGCTTTTTAATTGGTTGGGTACATTACAAAAAACATGGCTGGCTCTAAGGTGCCAAGCAAAGGGGATATTTCTGGCATGGTGCCAGTCTGGGTTCATACTCCAAGCTCAGGATGTTAGAACTGGTCATCAGCGAGGTCTCCAGAGTGTCTAATAGACACTCTTCTCCTGCAGGGGAGACAGACCTGTGACACCACTCTGACAACAGCTCCTAGTGGTTGCATGGGGTAGTTCCATTGACAACATCGGTGATTGTGGGAAGTGGAGCAGTATAAAAAGAGGCATAAATGTCACACTGCCATGTAGGACAATGGCAACACCATCCCCACATCAGCAGCCCTCTCCAGTACACCATCAGGATGCCTCCAGCCAGTACCAGGAAAAAAATAGGGGCTCCCTCCTCTAGTTTAGGGGGGCTCAGCAGAAACAGAGCAGCAAGAAAGGAATCAGGAGTATGTAGAAGCACCTTCACCAGGTCAGAGGAGCCCCCAGCAGGAACATATCAGCCTACTGGCTGAAGTTACTGGACATAAGCCTCGTGGTTGATGAAAGCAGGAATATGTATGGTTTTGTTGGAGTAATAGCTGTGGTGCCAAAGGAGGGAAGTGCTGGTTGAGCAGTGAAGTGGAAAAAAAATTTATATATTTGCAGAAAGAAATGTTTTCCAAACCGGACCCCATAAGTCTTCCTTTTTTTATTTTCATAACATTTGTTTAGTAGATCATTCTACTAGCAATACAGGGTAGTTTTATGATATGTCAACATTGCAAAATATTGGTTATAAAATGACACAAATTATTTTTATAATTTTGTCTGCTGTGTTGTAGTTCCTTAACATGTTTTTGTTGTACTACAAATCAGAGTTCAAAACTGATAGTTTCACAGAAGAGAAACAGTACAAATGTATATGTTCATATGCACAAAAGTAATGAACTAAAGCTTTATTATGATCCTGCCCAAATGTAACCTACTTTGGATTATTTGAAAAGAAAGCATGGCATCATGTTTGTTACATCATTTGTCTGCAGTTTAAGTATATTCTCACCTACAAACTAAGCTAACCAACAAAATAAAAATGCAGTGTGCAGTGGTCCTAGATTTATTGAATACTTACTTACAACTGAAACAAAATAATTTTAGTATTAATATTTCAGTAAGATAAAGATGAAATAATTTGAACCCTTACTTATGTGGAAGGTGAACAATTATTTCACTATTTGCACCTTACTGACCTAAGCAGCCAGTTTCACTAATTATAGGAATGCTGTACTGGATTGCCACAAAGCCTATTCAATAATATATTATGCAAGCAGTAACACACGATGAGATGTGGGTTATCGCCTAATAAGAGCATGCCCAGGGGTGTACTAAGGCACGAGGTGCTTGCACCGAGTGCCTTATGCCCTTGGGTGTGCTCTTATCAGGTGATAACCTGAACCTCAGAGTGTGTTATTGCACTTATAAAATGGCCTGTCTGGTAAAGTAATCAATTTAAAAAAATGCAGATAGAAAATGTACATAAAGAAAAGACAAAAGAAATTTGATTTGTAGAAAAAGAGAAAAAGTAGTCCTTTGTCATTGTGTTTTAATGGAGCCATTTGATTAAGTTAGTAGGAACCTTGCATCTGTGTTTCTCAGCCAGGTACAGATATACATAGTTGATTTTTTTTTTTTGGTTTATATATTATTTACATTTTGCTTAATTTAGATGATCACTTTAAATGAATCGTCAGCAAGAGACCATGTCCCTGTGGACAAGTATTGGCGAGGGAGCATCTTTATATTGAGTTTTAGTTAGAGTAAGGGAGAGTGTGTGATAGTGTATCCTCTTCATTTGCAAGGCAGTAAGTTTTTTTCTGTGGAGTTTTAATTTTTTTGTGGGGGGGGGACTTCTATTGAGGACATCTGCATCTGGTTGGAGCGAGTGTGTCCCTTAGCGGCTGCCATACAGGAGCATTTTCTACTTTGAGATTTTCAAACCACAATGGTCATGGTGAGAAAATAAATGAGTTTTCTTATTGAAATGCGCTCCAGTGTGTTTTGTATTTGTTTATTTTTGAGCCTGAAATTTAGGACACAGAAAACAGGAGGGTAGCGTGATGAGATGGGGTCCAAAGATTTGAGGGGAAAGGTGGAAAGAGAAATCCAAATGAGAGGAGCCAAGTGAAATGTTAGTGAAAGTGAGTAAAATAAAATCACAGTATGCTACCTCGAAGCGCTTACTCTAAAGAGGCTGTGTGTTTTTTTTAACAGGTTCAGGGGTTGTTTTCAGTCCATTTTACTGATGTTTGAAATGTGTGTCTGCATGACAATACCACAGTTCTATGCTAGCACTTTACTTGAGCTGTGCCAGTCAGTGGTTTTGTTTCCGACTGGCACAGCTCAGTGATTTGGTGTTGTTATGTGCCCTGGGGCTAGAGGGTAGTCCCGGTTGGCAACAATATATTCTAATAAGGACACAGCTCAAAAGATGTTGTAGCCAATCAGGTTAGGGGAATTTTAGAGCCCATTTTATAAACTATAATAATCATAAAATTAATTTACAGTGATAAGCAAGTGGCAAAGTTTAACTCCCTGGGCAGCAAACTCACCAACTTAGGCACCCTCTGCTCTTTCAAACACAAGCTATGTTAAACTCTTGTGTCCAGAGCCACCTGTGACTGTTTCTCCTAACCTCACTGGCAGTTACTCCTGTTCTTTGCACCTCTCTACTATCACCACCTCTTCCTGCTATCACCCTTCCCCTCCCTCCTCTATACCCCTGCCTCTCTCCCTAGCCCTGGTCCACCACCTTCCTCTCTTATCCTCCTTCAACTCCCTTCCCCTCTCCCTTTTCTAATCTGCTCACCCCACCAACTGTTGCACAAGTTTCCCAATCTTTGCCTCCCACTCACCTCTTCTTCTGCCTCTCTCCCAGTTACCCCTCTATGCCCACTCTCTCTTTCCACTTTCCTACACTACCTGGCACAACTGGTAGCAACTCAATCTTTCCACTCCACCTTTCCCTTTGACAATGCCCTTCTGGCAGCATTAATTCATGTAAATATTGTTTGCTGTGACTCATCATTCTTAAATGTATGCTTGGTTGTGTTGTTCTAACTGTTAAATATATTACCTGTAGCTATTAGACCATGTATACCCTGTACCGAAATTTGTATTCCAACTCTTTGCCTGCTAATCTCACACAAATTGTACTTCTATTCTTTGTGTACTGACATGGAACCTTTGTAAAAGAGCCATTTGCTCAAAGGTATTTATCCAAAATTCTAATAAATAAATGTTGTTAATTTAAAGTCCCACAATGGTTTTACTGAATGGCTGTCTAAACACAACTGCTGCATTTAAAAGTGACCACTCACTTGAAATTTGTTGTAACTTCTGAATTTTGTACATTTTGTATTTGCACTAGTGTAGTCACTTACTAAAGCTCACACTAAAGTCATGAGGAGAGAAGACTGATGTGCCCATTTTGATGCCCCTCCTCCAAGATTTCAGTGGAAGTAATCTCTCCTATTACCCTTTGACAGATAATGATCCAGTCTTCTTTCAAAGAATGTCTCCATTTTCACTGCAAATAACTGACTGTGGCAGCCCACAACTCTCTTGGTAAAAATATTTTCCTTTCATACTTCAGAGTTGCATAAGAGTTGTAAATGATGTCCTCTGGTTCTTATTACTTCTCAATTAAACTCAAGATTTAGGTTTTGCATAAGCAAATTATTGAGAGGATAACCTCAGAGAATTCTCAATTCCAAGATATTTAGTTCTATCCTGTCCAAAGTATTTTTTTTATGATAGAATTCATTTTATTTTTATATTGCATTGATCGATTTATTGTTATTGTATTTTTCCTCCTTTTACACCCTCCCCCCAACAGGGGTCTCATCTTGAAATTAGCTCCATCTCAGTATACCATTTGCAGTCAACATTATTAACTAGGTATAACATTTATAGGTTGTGGCATCCCTGATAAGGACTTTTGATCAAAGAACAAAATAGCAGACACATGCCATCAGCACATCTCATTCGGATCAATACATGCAGGTCTGTCCTATCAGATTCCAAATTAACCACAATATTACTAAATTTAAATAAATCAGGTTATATTGTGCTACAATTTAAGATAAAAGCCAAACCTCATTTCACAAGATGCATTATTCTGACAAATATCAAAATCATCACTTCCCAGATGCCTGTTCTCTTTTTAAATAGAATGACAATGAAACATACCATGTGTGCTTCTTTCAGGCATGGGAAAAACATATTGATGATAATACAATAATAATGATTTATTGAATGTGTTAACCAATTCTGGAAACCACTATAAAGGATCTAAATTTAATAAGTCTGGAACAGCTGCAGACTTGCTAGCTACATGATAAAACTATTGAAGCAGAGTGTGGGATACAGTGCTTGTATTTATGATAGTAAATATTATTAGCAGTCTTTACAATCTAATGTTGCACTATCAAGCTAACTTGGAAAACAACATTTATTGGCTCTGACTGGCATGCAGGGAGAAACAATGACAGTGTTTCTAACATGTTTCAAAGTGCTAACATAATACCTGGAATTAACAGTAAATTTCAGAAATAGATATCACTTCTTATATCTAAAGTATTGTTTTCTTTTCTGTTTTGCTAGCTAGATTTTCTACCTGAGACTAGTAGGTTTGATGTGTAGAACAGCACTCTACATGGAGGATGACATAGTTCTATTCCTACCTATACATCATCAGTATTGTGACCTCAAAGACTGTGAGGGCAGTGGACATGGCCTATCTGGACTTCAGCAAGGCCTTTGACACTGTGCCACATAGAAGACTATTACACAAACTGGGGAATATGGGTGTGGGCAGAACAGTAGTGTGGTGGGTAGGTAACTGGCTGGGTGGCAGGACACAGAGGGTGGTGGTAAATGGCTGTCACTCCACAGAGGGAAGAGTGACCACTGGGGTACCACAGGGGTCAGTGCTGGGATCGGTCCTATTCAACAGCTTCATCAGTGACATTGCGCAGGACCTAGAAGGCAGAATTTCACTCTTCACTGATGACACAAAGCTCTGTAACAGAGTAGACACACCAGAGGGTGTAGACAGAATGAGAAGGGACCTGCAGAAACTTGAAGAATGGTCAGGGGTTTGGCAGTTGAAATTCAATGCAAGGAAGTGCAAGATAATGCATATGGGGCACAAAAACCCTGGCACAATATATCAGTTAGGGGGTGAGGATATAGCATGCACCAAGCAGGAAAGGGATCTTGGGGTTATCATCTCTGATGACCTCAAGGTAGGGAAACAGTGTGACAAGGCAGCAGGTAAAGCAAATAGGATGCTGGGATGTATAGGCAGGGGCATCACCAGCAGGAAAAGTGAGGTCATAATTCTGCTATACAAGACACTAGTGAGGTCCCACCTGGAGTACAGTGTACAGTTCTGGAGACCATACCTACGTAAGGACATAGACAGGGTAGAGAAAGTTCAGAGGAGGGCAACAAAGATGGTGCATGGATTGCATCACAAGTCCTATGAAGACAGGTTGAAGGAACTGAACATGTACTCCCTGGAGGAGAGGAGGGAGAGAGGGGATATGATAGAGACACACAAGTATCTTACAGGGAGGAATCGGGTGCAGGAATACACTATTTTTAAGTGAAAAAGATGTTCCAGGACTAGAGGGCATGGGATGAAGTTGGAGGGAGGACGATTCAGAGGAAACATGAGGAAGAATTTCTCCACAGAACGGGTGGTGGACAAGTGGAACACCCTGCCAGAGGAAGTGGTGGGGGCTGAAACAATCACGGGATTTGAGAATGCATGGATAGACATAAAGAAATTCTGGAGGTCAGGGGTAAGGGGCAACAGACTTCTAGGAAAACATAAACTGAACTTACAAGTTGAAATGGGCAGACTGGGTGGGCCATAGGCCCTTATCTGCCAACACTGTCTATGTATCTATGTATCATTAGTAATCAAGATGAAATCAATCTGCTGCTTGATTGGTGACTTGAGACACAGGTTACCACTCCAGCAGTAGGGCTTGTGATGTAACAATGAATGACATCACATGCTATGATGTACTGGGAGCAAGAGAAGTACTTTAGGTATGTCTGCTACCAGATAAGGAACTGCTTTCACATGACACCCAACACTATTAGATAGAAAACTATCTAATGAGCACATGGAAAAAGAACACTTCAAATGTAAAGAAAAAAATGACTACTTTTAAAAATTACTAAAATATTCAGCCTGCTATATCTGGGGGCTATTAGCTCTTCAAGTTACTTTTAGTTTTGCATGTTGAACACAACCACTCACCCAAAATAGCATTTGATATTGCGATAAGTGAGCGGATTTGTTATTGTGGCATTGAAAAGAGTAAGAGGTCTACAAATAGTAAATGTAGCAATATAGAAACTAAAATAGTTGGTTTGTTAATTTTTGTGCTGTACTACATATCAAGGGTCTTCATATTGTTTGCACCTTCTTGAAAGCACATGGTTCAGTGTTGTTTTGTATGGATAGCCATATACTTCCAGATGATGTTATACTATTGCAATGATGTCAAAACAGTCTTGTACCACAGTGGCTATGTCACTACTGTGGTACAACAGCACAGAATCATGTTTCTATTAAGATTTTCTTGCTTAACTACACTACAGAATTAAAATAATGCAATGTATCACAAGATCGATAAAACCCTAAATGGACTGCTTGTTAAGAATGAACTGCTAGAAATGTTGCCCGCTCACATGGCTCTTTTTTAAATCACATTAAATATTTTTAGAAAATGGACAAGACAATAGCTCAATTCTGATTAGCTGAGAGACCCTGGCACCTATGTTGTTATTTCTTAACAGTGCCCAGTTGAAAACAAGTTCCAATTCGGGGTGCCCCATTACTTAGGGCATTATTGGGCACCCCGAATTGTGAAACTGAGCAGCTGCCATTTTTTTTTGTCCTGCTTCCCCATGTCTCATCAGCGACCCTCTGCCTGCTCTTTTTAAAACTGCAACACAAAAGTCATAAGTATACCTGCTTTATGCAGGATAACTTTTAGTTTTTCCTTCTAACTCGATGGCTCGATGGCAGCTCTTCATTTGTAGTTTCTGCACAGTCTGGCCAGCCCACACCCCATCCACTGCCATCACACCACTTACTGTTTCTCAGTATCGTGATCTCACCCAGTGCTCACCCATTATACCAACCATGTTTTTGGAGCCATGCCTTCTAATTAAATTTAAAAAAATGTCAAGCAGCCACAACTCTTTTCTTTTGCTGGCAACCTTCCTACTCAAAAATGAGAGCTTGAACCATGCTGCCCACCACTCCAATTCTCACAGCATTTAGACTGTCATAAACTGCACACCACCAGAGTCTGTCCACTCCCCCAACTACTGAGTCCCCAACAGGGCAAAAATCCTTACTGGCGGAGGAACTACTGTATTACAAAATTAGTACAAAACTTGTTTTAAACTAATCTTTAACTTGCATTTTTTATTAAACTTTTTTACTTTACATTGCCCATTTTCTAAGCACAATAATACCCTCCATGGTGGATATTTGGCCTCATTACACCCCTGGGCAGTTTGTTATAGCCCAATAACACCCACCCACCCTGCTGGGTATTATTGCTTGCTTAGTCTTGGCCTGTTGACTGCTATTTTCATTTTTGCTGACCACAATTCCAGACAGAGATAGCAAGAAGGCTAATAAATTAAAACAAACATATTCCATAAGAAATTATGAATGAGCAACCATGCACAGTAAGGCTGAAGTTGCCATTTCAGAAGGGGATGGCATTACAGATACCATTCAACCTGTGCTTCTGTGGTCTATGATATTATCTTACCCCTTGATGGAAATACATCCTGTATATCATTGCCCATTCATTGTTGTATATCTGCTTGATGTATATGATGAAGTTATTGTCTTGACCAAAACAACTAGTGTACTTCAAAGCGTAATGTACTAACTGATTTAGATGTAGATATCCACAGAAGGGGATTTCTGGACAACAAACTCATGCTCATTTGTGCAAAACAAAATCCATATTTGTCCTCAGTAACAATAGAAAAAAACACTGCAACACTTCCAGTCTAGGGCTTGGAAGAATTTATGCATTTTGCTGCTTGTAGTTTTAAAAAAAATATGCTTTTTATTTATAACATTTTTTTTCATTTCTTGAAGAATTTTGTTAATATTAAAAAGGCATAATGTTGCATTAAAATAGCTAGAGTTTTACAATTATGTATTTTAACCATGTAGGACATGCAACAAATATACTGTAGATGCATGTGCATAATGTTTACAATGTGGAAAAAGGCAGGTCAGTTGACCTACTCCTATGCCTAGTGTGCATAGGTGTACTGTTTCAACCTTGCATGGTTTTACATTGAAACACATCATTCTTGGTTATGATATTGCACATTGTGGGGAGAAGAAATAGTGAAGAACATGTCTCATACACCGAGTTGAAGTTCCTGTTTGTACAGAGCATGCAGCCCACAGGATTACAAATACTTGGTGTTGTTGAGGAGAGCTCTTATAGGTATCCAATATTCTTGCAGTTTGTCACGGAGAAGAACAGATATGCCTTTGTCTGGATGCCTTGAAAATCCTAGAAGTTTTATGCTTTTACACAGCTCTTTGTGTGTGTGTTAGCAGGGAAGCTTCTGCTGCTCAACTATATAAAGAGAATCTGCACCATTCCGTACATGATTATTATAAACATTATTACAAGTATTAAGTATGTTAACTGCTGGATTATATTTAGCTAATGCCTTAGTAAAAGAGAAAAAACAAATACTTCTAACAATTGTGATGCTGAAACATCCATTTTGTGGACAGGAAGGGTGTTATGATAGTGTCATTGCCTCACCAGCCTTAGCAGTGGGCAGTGAAGAAGGTTAAAACAAACTGCTCTTACTGACAGAAATTCTTTAACATCATGAGCAAAAGTACTGGATTCTCCTGTTACACTCTGCCAAACATAAATGTCAGGGTTTTCTTCAAAATTTAACAGGATACCTGTAGAAGTTAGTACAATGCAACTGGCCTCACCTGGCACATGTTCCACAGTTAAAATCGGTGAAGTAGTGACATAATCACAGCACCCTTTCTGTTCATAACATGAATGCCCCAGTATTCCTATCTGAAAGATATTTGTCAGTGTTGTATTAAAGTAATTTGCTAAATGTAGCTGAGCAACCCAAATGTTGCATAACTATTGTATTTGTTGAAGTAATTATAGGGATAATTGCTCATATTCCCCTTAATTGTTTTTCTCTCTTTTGTTCCTTTCCTTTCCTTTCCTTTCCTTTCCTTTCCTTTCCTTTCCTTTCCTTTCCTTTCCTTTCCTTTCCTTTCAATGTACATCAGCTCTTAAGTTATTTGATTACTGACGTGGTACAGTAGCATTTATCTTGCACTGTACAGTAAGTTTCATGCATTTTACAGACTGATGTTAGTGCCAGCAGCCCCAGATTCATTTGTTCACCGAGACACCCTTAGTACCATTGAGTGTCAATTCTCAAGTGCCACACAGCAGCATTTTGTTGGAACTGTATATTAAATTTCTTATGTTCTAGTGCCGCAGGCTAGGGCTATTAGACCTTAATTATTTCAATCACTTAGAAACCCATAGTGCCAGTGAGTGCCAACTCTCCAGTGGCATAGCACATTATTTTTCTTGTACCATATATCAAATTGTAATAATTAAATTCAAATGTGCACATTTTTGTCTTCCAAAAATGAACACTTTGAAAACTATAAACTGTATAAGTAAGTCTGCATATAAGTAGCTATGCATTATTGGATAATTGCACACATTTATAGCTTTGAGCTAACTATACAGTACAGTAAGTTCCAAAGTATATGTTTTGAAAACACAGGAGTCCTGTTCATAGTGACTGAACGTATGGCCAAGTCAGGGCTGTGATCATTTGGTGACAGTTATACCTTTGTGACACAACTGAAGTTGCATCCCTTTCATGCAGACCAGTATATAATTTGCAGTCATGTGGGAAAAGGGGGCACTGAGCAACATCCAGGGCCATTTTCATACTATGGTGACCATTGCTAACCCTGTTGCAGACTTTTGAGACCCCTAACACCTGTAGAACTTCTACAGGTAAGTGTCATATATGTCTGTGTGTGTGTGTGTGTGTGTGTGTGTGTGATAATAGTTTAGAGAAGGAAGGGATTAAATGATGTGCAATGGACACAGATGGCAGTCTGCAAATAGAAGACAGCAGAGCTAGGAAGTGTATTCCAATGCATACTAGAGAGTCATTGTTAACTGGGGAATGGAATAGTTGTTCACTAGCACCAGGGATGGGGCCTTTAGGCTGGGAAAGAATCATCATTGACTGAGAAGAAGATCAATATGTACAGGGCGAGTGAGTGAGGGGCACTTCTGAGTGGCTCTGCCCACCACATACTGCCACACCATGGTTTAGCATCATGTGATTGAGGCTGTGCCATTCTCCATGCTTATGTGAGTTGTAATCCAGGATGTTAGTAGAAGGAAGCATGGACAACTAACATCGAATGTATTTACATTGTAACAGTCACAGGGAGGACTCATCCCCAAGTGACTATGAACTAGTTTGGGGTACAACACAAATAGGTAACAACATATGGGATGACTGCCTCCCATTTTGCACTGTTACTCATGGTGACTGAGCATAAGGTACAGGATATGATAAATTATGCATTTCCAACATAAACTTATTTAATGGAAGTGAAACTTAAAGATGTTTTTAAGTACAAGCAAAACTGGAAATATTGCATGATTTTGCTATGCCAAAACAAAGTTTATCTTGCTGTATTCAGGTCTTTCAGATTAAGGGCATGATCCATAATGCAGCAGCTACCATGTATGCAGTGTGCACTGCAGGTAGAAGGCACAAACCACCATGAGCCACGCAGCTCTGCACCAGCACGTCCACAACATGGGGATGCAGAGGTGTTCAGCTGAGTGTGGTGGCTGGGTGTGCAGCTTTGCCTTGCAGAAGTGCAGCAGTCAGCACTGGGGCATGTCCACAGGAGATGACAGTGAGCGCCACCAGTGAAACAGTGCACAGACCCACGGGCATTGGCAGACATGACAGATGAGGGTGGGCTATGACATGGTATGTACGCACACCAGAACATGGCTGGGAACAGGGTCCCCAAAGTTTCTGTAACACTTGACCATATGGAAATACTGTACAAACTGTTTTTCAAAAAAAAAGAAAAAGAGTCATAACATCAACTAAATATCATGCCGGCACTCATAGGGAGTGAGTGCTGACATATTTATTTGATGTTATAACACTCAGTTTTTTCACCACCATTGCACTCTGCACTTTGGTATTATTGTTTGACCAGCACTTTATAGCACCATTTGTACATATGAATAAAGTATTCTCTTGCCAGTAAGGTACGCCATGTTTTATTTTTGCAGAATGGTTTGAGTTTCCATACTGTCAAGTGCTACAGTAGATTTAGGGACCCCGTTCCCTGTCCTGTTCTGACATTCATATCTCTGTCTGCATGCACCAAACTAGCAGCTACATAGAAACATAGAAATTGATGGCAGGTAAGGACCACTAGGCCCATCTAGTCTGCCCATTTTCCCTGCCTACCATGAAAGCGACAGACCCTACTTGCTCTCTGGCTTTACCTCCTCATTCCTATTGCTAGGGTTCCCCTAGGCCTATCCCCTTGCATGCTTGAATTCCCCCACTGTGTTTGCCCCACCACCACTGCTGGGAATTTATTCCATGCATCTACCACCCTTTCTGTGAAGAAATACTTCCTCATGCTACCCCTTAGTCTACCCCCTTCCAACTTCATGTCATGTCCCCTCGTTCCTGGACATTTCCTTTTCTGAAAGATGCTACCCTCCAGCACCCTATTCATGCCTTTTAGGTATTTGTAGGTTTCTATCATATCTACCCCGCGTCTCCTCTTATCCAGGGTTTACACAGTGAGTTCTCCAGTCTAGGTGTAGGCCCTGCATTGTCTTCATTGCCCGTCTTTGAACTGTCTCCACCCTGTCTACATCCTTCCAGAAATGCATCTTCCAGAACTGGCAACATATTAGAAATGAGGCCTCAACAGTGATCTGTACAGTGGCACTACCATCGCCTTCCTTCTACTGGTGATACCTCTCCCTATGCACCCCAGTATCCCACTGGCTCTCCCCACAGCCTTGACACATTGTTTGGCCACCTTTAGGTCATAGGTCATCAGATATGAGTACTCCCCAAATCCATTTCCTGTTTGTTGACCATTAGTTTCTCACCTCCCCATTATGTAATCCTACCCTGGGTTTTTGCACCCCAAATGCATGATTTTGCACTTTTTCACATTAAATCTCAGTTGCCACACTATGGACCATCCCTCCAGTTTACCTAGGTCCACCTCTCCTGGAGCGTCCACCCTGTTGCAGATCTTAGTGTCATCCATAAAGAGGCATGCCCACTCCTCAAGCCCCTCTACAATGTCACTTAAGAAGATATTAAATAGGACTGGGCCCAGGACTGATCCCTGTGGCACCCTACTGATCACCCTCCTTTCCTCAGATGGAGCACCATTAACCCTGACCCTCTGTCTTCTATAACTCAACGAGTTCCTAACCCAGTTTACCACCTTGTGACCCACTTCCAGGCTGCCCAGCTTGTTCACAAGTCTTCTATGTGGAATGGTATCGAAGGTCTTACTGGAATCCAGGTAGGCCGCATCCAGCGCTCCCTCGTGATCTATGACCTTAGTCACCCAGTCTCAAAGAAATCAATTAGATTTGTTTGACATGACCTTCCTGCTGTTAATCCACACTGTCTATGATCATGTGCTCTGCTGGATTCAAGGTGTTCCACAATCCTTTGTTAAAGTAGTGATTCCATAATCTTCCCCACTAGTGAGATGAGACTGACTGGTCTGTAGTTTCCAGCCTCCTCCCTATTGCCACTTTTGTGAAGAGAGACTACATCTGCCCTCCTCCAGTCCTCCAGAACCACTCCCGTATCAAGTGACTCGATGAACAGGGCTGCTAGCGGTGCCACCAGCACCCCACTTACTTCCCTTAATATTCTAGACTCTATCCCATCTGGTCCCATTGCCTTGTCCACTTTCAGTTTTGTGACTTCTTTTAGGACTTCCATAAATGGACTGGTGTCCATGTCCCTCCCATATTTGTTCTTGTTGCCTAACTGTGGTCCCTCACCTTCTTCTGTGAATACAGAACAAAAATATTTGTTTAGTATTGATGCTTTTTCCAGGTCTTCTTCAACACACTTTTCTTCTTCCCCTTAAAGCCTTACTATCCCACCCCTGTTTTTTCTACTTTCACTGATGTACCAGGAAAAAGTCATGTCTCCTTTTTTTACCTCCTGTGCTATTTTTTCTTCCGTTTGTGCCTCTGCTTTCCTGATTGCTTTCCCTGCCTCCCTCTGTCTATCCAGATACAATACCCTGTCCTCCTCCTGCTGTGTTTCCTTATATTTCTTCCAGAAGCAAATGAGTTGATACCATTTATAAAATGGGAAGGGAAAATCCAGCATGCTGATTGGCTAGTACCTGTGCATTAGATCTGTCTAATGCACAGCTAAAAACAAGGGCAGACAATCTGAAAGCAGCCCAAAAATCACATATGAATGAGCATTTAGAATGTTAAGAAATGTTAAGAATCTTAACGACCACCATTTTGTTTGTTTTTTTAAACTGAGTAAATCCCATTAAATTGTCAAAAATACATCCACAGTGCCCTGTTTTCTAGCAGAACACAGTTATGGGCAACAATTTTCTTGTATTTTAACCCACATTAGTGATCAGATTTAATTCAGCACCCGCCCGCTACCAGCTCAAATGCTCACAGCTGCTGCCCGCTCACACACTAGCTCACTGCTGGCCTCCCGTTCAACAAGTTTCTCTTGCGGTCCTAACACAGACAGAACCTCAGTTGCTCTCTGGCACACTTCTTTTAGTGTGAAAGTTGTGAAACCTCCATTATTTTTACTTTTCTTCCTCTCAGATTTCATACATCTGAGCAAAGTTGCGATCACTTGCCAGCCCCCGGCCCCTGCCACTGGTGGCGGGACTCCGGACGTCCGTTGACTCGTCTGTGCCCCTTCATTTCTTTCAGATTTCCATGAACCCCTCTCCCACTGCTGCACACCCTTTCAATTTCAAGAGTGACATCACATTTCTGACACTGAACAGAAAAGAGTAAGTAGGGCTCAGAATCCTACACAACAATTTCTCAGCCGCTGAAGATAATAACTATGTTCAGTTGTCCTTAACATTTTAAAATCACTGTGCTCACGGATTTCTCCCGCCAGCCCACCCATCCGCTCACTCAATCTGCTGCTCATTCTTTGCCAGCATGCCTTCCTGCCAACTCGCTTACACCATTTCTTTCCTCCAATCCCAATTAGAAAATTCATGTCTGGCAGAAGACTGCACCTAATAACCAGAGATTGTTTCTCTGTTAAAAACACGACAGTAGAACATTAATCCTCCTGTTTCATGTGCAGTACCAGGAATTGATGTTTTCTCCTGTCTGCAGAGCCGTAGTTTCCTAGAGCCTGTCAGCTGCTCACTTGGTTATTCACTAAGGCCTTACGACTTTCAAATGTGCTTCTGCAGTAACCCCATAATTGCCAGTACATTTTTGAAAATGTTTAGTGTTTTTTTAATGGCTGTTGTAAATAGTAAATAGTAAAAATATATTATAAAATTGTGTGTGTGTGTGTGTGTGTGTGTGTGTGTATATGTGTGTGTGTGTGTGTTTGTGTGTGTTGGGGTGGGGGGCAATGAACTACAGAACAGGATAGAAACTATAGCTATGCAAATGCAGGATTATAGGCGGAGGGACTATTTTATCTGAAAATGCACACAACAGTAACTTTATTTTATATTAAACCTCTGAATTTTTATTGTCACAGTTATGACAAATACAGGTTCCCATTTTATAAGTTCAATAAGACACTCCGGGCATGTGCATTAGACATTTCTAATGCATGGTCAGGGGCTAAAGGCACTTGGCCTGTGGCCTTGTGCCTTATTACGCCCCTGACCATGCGTTAGAAATGTCTAATGCACATCCCCTCGTGTCTTATTGCTTACTTATTGGACCAACATAGATGTAACAAAATGAACAAAGTGCTTTAACTTTCAGACCAATACAATCCTTCCTTGGAAGTGTAATAACAGTTATTTAGAAAAGCCCATACTTTTAACACCCAGATCATGCAGAAAAAAAACAGAACAAAATTTCCATTGCTTTAAAATACTCATTTAAAAAACAACACAAGACTCAACAGAAAAGCTGAGAATACCAGTTTTAGCTTCAGCTGAAAAAGACTAAAGGTCAGATGTGCTTAGAGCCTAGTGTCATGTGAAGAGTGCACTGCACATAAATTAAAATGACTTAGAAAATGGGCTTTTTATTTGTTGAGCTCTGATTGGCTAGTACCCCTGCCAGGGGGGTACATTAACTTTCAATAGATGCCCAGCAAACAAAAAGTGCCACTAACCTTACCCCATCACCACTTAACATATCCCTTTGCCTACTCTGCTTACTCATTGGGCAAAAGATCCTTGGCAAATTCAAAGTCGCTGCCATTTTTTTACATGCTTAGCGAGAGTTACTGTCCCCAAAATACACGATGTAACACTCTCACCCCAAGACAGTTTCTTAAGCATTGTAGTCCACAGAACACTGTTTTTTTTAAACTCCTAACCATTTAATCCTGGCACACAGCGGAATTACTTTACTTACTTGAGCAGAGCCCCACTCCTTCCCCCCCGCCGTCGCCAGTCGCCCGTAGTCATTCACACACAAAACGAGCCAGTAAAATGATCTGACTACCTGACTCAAGCAGTCTGTCAGGAATGCTTTGCATATTTTAAAAAAGCTTACATTTGTTGTTCTTGCCAGTAAATGCTGCCCTTTTACATCTCCATCTGTCCTCCCGAAGACGTCTCACTCGCGCTTCCCGCCTGACATAACAGGTCACGCAGCAGCTTTAATTTTGCTCAAAATGCTTTCCTCCGACTGCGCTACCGATGACAGCCTCACCCCACCTCAGTCTATTACAAAAAAATAAATAAATAACAGCCACAGAATGACACACAAGACTAGAATCTGCTCAAAAAAACAAAAGGGACACAAGGCAACAACCTCTCAAGCAGGGATAAAGGCACATAAAATCAGGGCATGCAAAACAAATGCGCCCTCTGCTGCCAGCTACACAGCTATACCACTACACAACTATACCACTACAGGGACTACTTTGCAATAAAACAATTTTTAGTAATTTATTCCAGTTTTTTAAATACATTTGCACCACTTTTTAATTATTGTATAAAACATTTCACAAATAACCCATTTTCTAAGCACAATAATACCCTCCAAGGTGGGCAGTATGGGCAATACCAGACCTTCCTAGGGCTATAAGGCCCTCCGCCTGCAGCGTCGGGCCTCATTACGCCCCTGGGTGGTCCGGTATTGCCCAATACTGCCCACCCTGTTGGGTAATATTGCTTGCTTAGAGATATCTTCAGAGTAAGATAAGGACATCTGGAGCATAGATCTGTATAGTTCAATTATGAGTGCAGTGCATGAAAAACAAACCCCACTCAGATTGTCATAATTGTAAGTAAAAAAATAAGTCACAGAAAACAGAACTACAAAAAAAGATCTACATGGCATACAAAGGGTTTAAACTAAAGTTTACCTAATGTGAGCAATAGTTGGAAGCATTACCCAACTACACTCTCAAACTGGTTATTATGCTTCATAAACCTAAGCCCTTTAGTGTTGTAACAGGAGTTTATACATGATAATATAAATTAGCAGTGTAAGCTAGACAAAAAGCTGCTTGTCAAAGACCACCAAGAAACTAAGACCATATAGTCTGATGTGTACTGATTTCAACTTGATGTACCAAAAATGTCTGAGGAATCTGAATAAGAAATTACAGGAATTAAATTCCCTCCAGGGCGAAGATAACTAGTTGTGAGGAGACACACACATACACACACACACGCACACACGTCATAACGCACTATCATTCACATCAATCAATTCAAATGTTATCCAAAGGAATGAAACTTGTCTTGAACCTCCAAGTTGAAGAGATATGGTACAGAGTTCAAAAATGCCAAAAAAAAAAAAAAAAACTCCACCCTCCCAAAGGTAGATAACTAGTTAGAAGTGAACGTACACTATATGTATGTGAGACGCAAGTATGAACATACCTTCATGTCCACAGATCACTACAATATTAGTCCAATGTAATGTGTCCAGGACCCCCATGCAAATGAGATCCTGCACTACAATATGTTCAGAGTACAAAAATGTGACAATATATTATTAAACTACTGTATGAAGCATAACAGGCAAGGACTCTGAATAAGACCCAATGGAATTGACTCTACCCCCACCCCTGGGGGAAGATAGCTTTTAAAGGAAATAATATTCATTATGGGTATAAGCTAAGAGTCCTAACACACTGTAACACAATTATGTTATATACCTAAATACAAGCCCACCCCAATGTAACAGCAACCCTCACCCCCACCACACTCACCCCCCCACACACATACCCAAGGAGACACTGAAGTCCTATAATATGTCCATCCTTTGAAGAAAAAGTCTGTGTATGTTTAAGTCCTATAAAGTGCCATAAATCCCAAATCTGTGTTCATGCCATCATTTACTATGCTGAGAAGTAATATGTTTGAACTCAAAAGCCTGTCTCTGTTGTGTACTTTTGAGACTTCCTTTTAAGACCATTACTGACATATGTGAGATTGAGTGTTCTGGTCAAGAAAAGTGTTTCGCCACTGATTTTTTCAGTTATCTTGAGATTAATATTATGTCTGTGCGAGTTCATTCTAGTGTGGAGTGGTTGACTTCTCTTTAACAATATAACCTGTTTGTGGACATCTCTTGCATTAAATGAAATAAACAGCAAGCTGTGATGCACATGTATAATTCCCTTGTACCCTGAATTGTCTGTTTTGTGATGTAACCACACAGTCCAAAGTGGAAATGAGTTCACAAGTCTTACATTTGAATTATTAAATGGTCATGTACCATTATGTGTCATGGCATTCTCTTCTGGTGAAAGATTACTCCTAATAATTACTTTGGCTAAGTTTGGTGGTTGTTTAAAAAACAGTACTGGAAGTTCCTCCAAGGGTCTCATCCTCACTGAATATTGGGTGGAGGTCTTTAATGATCTTGCACAGACCTTCAAAGTCAGGATGATATGTGACTACTAAGGATATTCTGTTGGTAGCTGTCCTTTCCTTATACTGAAGTAATTGTTGCCTTGGTACTTGTGCTGCATGTTCAATTGTCCTGTCAATTTCTCTGGAAGAGTGTCATTGCTCAGTAAAGGTGTTTTTCAACATAGCCAAATGTGTATCTTTGTCTTCCTCATTTCAACAGATACGCTGATACCAAAGTGCTTGACTGTACATGACAGATTTCTTAGTGTGGCTCGGGTGATTACTATTCTTATGTAAGTATCTCTGTCTGTCTGTTGGTTTCCTGTAAATACACATATATAAGGATCCATCCTTGATGGTGACAGTGGTTTCCAGAAAATTAACATTGTGGCAGAATATTCCAGGGAAAACGTTATGGTTGGGTGGAAGTTATTAAGTCCCCGATGAAAATCCTTAAGTGTGTCAATACCCTCCATCCAAATTATAAATAAATCATCAATGTAATGGAAATAAGTGAATGATTTGTGTGCACAATGCCTTAAAAAGTCCTCCTCCAAATCTGCCATAAAAAGATTAGCATATTGTGGAGCCATCCTGATACCCATTGCTGTTCCCATAGTTTTTTTTTTTTTTTGATCATGCCACATTTTCTCCCCTGCCGGTTGGCCCTCATCTGACTGACCCCCTCCAACCCCATCCCCTGGAATCACCGGTTCTTACCTGCCTGGTCTGAGAGCGGCACCTGCTGGAGGGTGGTCTTTACCCTGCTGACTGGCATTTTCTCCGGTTTTCTCCCAGAGACCCCAGGAGTCAGCAAGCATGTGCATGGAGGCATGTATGCACCAAACAGCCCTGGTAATGGCCTCTTTCTCCCACCCTGGCCTACTGCCTAGGCCCCCTCTGGCCCAAGCTTCCTCCAGGGTTCACTGGGGGTCATCCATCAGCCAAGGGATGCCATGCTTCCTCCCCAGAGAGGAGAGCCTGCCTGTTGGCAGCTCCATCCAGCCCCGCTCTACCCCCATGCCGACCTCCAACACCCCGGGCTCATTCCCGAACCCAAGTCACTGGCATGGGTTGAGGTAAGGCACAAGCACCTGAGCTCTCTATACCACCAGGCTGGCCTGCTGTTTCCATAGTTTGAACATAATGTTTACCATTGAAGCTGAAGTTATGTGTCAGAATGAATTCAGTAAGTTTCCCCACCACATCAGGGTTGATATTTTGGTCCAGTCCTTTCTCCTGTATGTATTTATGGCAGGCTGAGATGCCATCTGTGTGTGGAATATTAGTGTAGAGTGATGTTACATCCATTGTGGCTAAAATGGTATCAGGTGGTAAGTCCTTACAAACAGAAAGTTTAAACAGGAAGTGTGTAGTATCCTGGATGTAACTGTCTCTTTCCATAACCAATGGTTTCAAAATGGTTTCTATAAACCCTGAGATGCCCTCAGTCAGGGTACCATTAAGAGACTATGGGTCTCCTTGAATTGCCAGGATTATGTATTTTAGGCAGCATGTAGAATGTCCCTGGCTTGGGTTCAGCTGGGATGAGGTAAGTTAATCTTTTTTGGACATGGTTTGGAAAAGATCTAATTAAGTCCTGTAGTTCTTTTTTTTTTAGGTTGTAGTGGGGTCACTCTCTAGTTCTCTGTAGTAGGTAAGATCAGTTAGCTTTCTGTTGGCTTCATTAATATAGTCATCTCGGTTTAACAGCACCACTGCAGAGCCTTTATCAGTTTTATTTTGAAGACAACACTGTGATTTGACTTCAGTGTTTGTATAGCCTTCTGTTCCAATGGAGAGAGGTTGTAACGGGCCTGTTTTGCCTAGTAAGGATCTGATCACTAACTCGCTGGTGGAAACAATGAATGTAATTGTCTAGTTTTTTGTTACGCCCACTTTTTGGGGGGGGGGTAAATTCAGATTTCTTTTTCTTATCCATTTAATTGTTACTGATTGTGATGTCTTCATTACCTGTGATTTCTTCCTTGCTGTGAAAGAATTCTTTGAGTCTCAATCTATGAAAGTATTCCTCTAGTTCGCCCCAAAATTGTATTTTGTCCAGTGGTTTTGTTGGGCAGAAAGTGAGGCCATTTGAAAGTACATTTAATTCACCAGTAGTCAGTGTGTGGTTGGACAAATTAACAACTGAAAGGTGCCCATCTGTGAGGTATTGTTGTTCAGTCACACTATTATGTTCTTCATGGTTGTTAGGAAGTATGGTATGTTGAAGGGCATCTGTTAGGAAGTATGGTATGTTGAAGGGCATCTGACTTCTTGTTTTTGATAAGCATGGCTTTTCTTAAGGTCCTTTGGTAGTTAATGTGTATCTCCTGCAAGATGTCTGGAATAGGTTCACCAGACATCCTTTCCAGTGTGGTAGTAATTTCAGCAAACTGTTTGTTCAAATACACTTTCTTGGCATATGACATATGGATTCTATGATTTCTCAGTTTCTCAGAGGTCCTACGACAGAGTTGTTCAGCATGCACAGAATTATCCTTCTTTTTAATGGATTCCAAATAGTAAGACCTTTAGAGATTATGTTGTTCTTCTTGCACTGGGTTAAAAAATAGATATCACTGTCTAGCTGTGCCAGTTTCTTCTTGATGTTATGTAACTTCCATATTTTATGGCAAATTCTAGTATCTTCCATGCTGACATACAGATTTAGTCTTTGCCATATTGGTCCTTGTAAGAACAGATCCAGAAGCAAATGATTTGATACCTTTTATTGGACCAACATAGATGTAACAAAAATAACCAAGTGCTTTAGCTTTCGGACCAACCTAGTCCTTCCTCGTTAGCGCAATGCCAGTTATTTAGAAACTCCCATACTTTTAACACCCAGCTCATGCAGGACAAAAACAGAAAAAATTCCCATTGGTTTAAAATACTCATTTAAAAAACAACACAAGACTCATCAGAGAAGCTGAGAATACCAGTTCTCCTTTAGCTGAAAAAGGTTAAAAGTCAGATATGCTTAGAGCCAAGTGTCATGCGAGGAGTGCATTGCACATACATTAAAGTGACTTAGAGATACCTTTAGAGTAAGATAAGGACATCTGGAGCATAGATCTGTATAGCTCAATTATGAGTGCAGTCTGTGAAAAACAAACCCCACTTGGATTGTCAAAAATAAGCCTCAGAAAATAGAACGACAAAAAATAAATATGCATGGCATACAAAGGGTTTAAAGTAAAGTTTACCTAATGTGAGCAATAGTTGGAAACATTACCCAGCTATACTCTCAAACTGGTTATTATGCTCCATAATCCATTTAATTCCTATGATTTCTTATTCAGATTCTTTAGACATTTTTAGTACATCAAGTTGAAATCTGTACATATCAGATTGCAGTGTCTTAGTTTCTTGGTGGTCTTTGACAAGCAGCTTTTTGTTTGGCTCTTATACTGCTAATTTATATTATCATTTATATTATCATGTATAAACTCCTGTTGCAACACTAAAGGACTTAGGTTTATGGAGTTTATAGAGGTTTATTAAAGCATCGAAAGTACCAATAGGCCCTAAAGGAACTCATTTTTGTTAAATAAATAAAATATTTCTGATTTGCTTTATAGTACACATAAGTGGAGCTCAGGGTATGTCTCTTTTCCAATTAAGAGTGTCTCCTCATGACTTCTTAGGGTCTGACAACTGAGAAGCAAAGCCAAGTGTTTCTAGATCGCAAGGTTACATTGGGATGACATATCTGGGCTCCATTTACTTTCTATTAAGTATTTTTTGTTAACTCAGATTTGATTCTAAATGGAAATTTGATCACTTTGGAGTACAGTGAAAAAAAGATTGCGAAGTTAAAGGGGAACAGTTAACACATAAGGCTCCACATCCAAGTGTGGGGCTGGTCACAATGTGCACTTTGTGTGCAGAAGTATTTTGTTTAATTTACTGTTTACTGTAGCGTAGTAGATTGTGTCAGACTAATTTAGTTTACTTTTAGGCTGACATCTTCTGTAACTACAAATCCCAGAATCCCCCTCAGCCGACATCAGAGCAGGACTGCATCTGCGGGAGATTCAATAGCCTGCAGTGCATGTTAAACATTCAGACATAGAAATATATATAATCTGTCAGCAGATAAGGACCTGATGGCCCACCTAGTCTGCCTTTGTTCCCTACCTATAGTGTCACCGTAGACCCTACTTGGTCTCTGGTCTCCCCACCCCCTCCCTACCGCTGGGATCTGTCTGTGTCTATCCCATGCGTTTTTGAACCCTGTCACCATTTCCATCCCTACCACCTCGGCTGGTAAATTTTTCCATGTATCCACCACTCTCTCCATGAAGAAGTACTTCCTTACTTTTCCTCTGAGCCTCCCTCTTCTAACTTCATAGCATGACCCTTGTCCTTGAACATCTTTTTCTGTGGAAAATGCTTCCCTTCTGCATCTTGGTTTTGACTGTGAGGTATTTGAATATCTCTATCATATCCCCCATTTCCTACCTTTCCTCCAGGGATTACATGTTAAGTTCCTTGAGCCTTGCCCAATAGTGTTTTTGATGCAGGCCATGCACCATTTTGGTTGCCCTCCTTTGCACTGCCTCCACTCTATGTCTTTACAGAGTTGGTCCTCCAGAACTGTACACTGTGCTTGAGGTGCAGCCTAACCAGTGATCTGTATAGAGGTATTATTACCTCCCTCCTTCTGCTGGTGATTCCAATTCCTATGCACCTCAGCATCCTTTCAGTCTTCCCCACTGCTTTGTCACACTGCGTTGCTACCTTCAGGTCATCAGAAATGGTCACCTCCATATTTCTTTCCAGCTCTGTAACTGTTAATACCTCTCCTCCCACTTGATATGTTGAACTTGGGTTCTTATGCCCCAAGAGCATTATTTTGCACTTCTTTGAATTAAAGTGTAAACTCTGTCTTTTGTCTGCTGGTCCCACTATCCTCCTGGGGTTAAGTACATTCACAAAGCATGGTACTTAGCCCCTAAAGAAAAGCAGACCCAAAAATATCTGATCAAAGCTTATGGAAGCTCTAACGTACACTACAGGCTGTTGAATCTCCCACTGCTGCAGTCCAGCTTTAATGTCAGCTGCAGGGGATTCAGGGATTTGTAGTCACAGAAAATGTCAGCCTAGAATTACACAAAATTAGTCTGCTACAAGCTTCTTTACTTTAGTAAACAGTACAAAAAAAAAAGTTGCACACAAGGTGAACATTAGGACCAGCCCTACACTTGGATGTGAAGCCATGTGAGCTGACTGTTCCCCTGTAACTTTGCCCTACACTTGGGTGTGGAGTCCTGTGTGCTGACTGTTCCAATTTAAATAACTGATGCACCTGAAAAGCAAGATCATTTATACTGTACTGATGACCTCAGTGCCTGGATTTCATTTTGTGTCATTGTTTAGCCATTTCGATTAAGTGCACCATCTCTTGTTTTTGAAAAACACAACACCTAAAATTTTCAGTCACACTTGCTGAACACTAAACCTCACAGTAAACACTCATTAGGTAGGTAGGTACAATTTATTTTTATACAGGTAATACATGTCATTTGGACATAATCCAGTTTACAAGACAGACCTGTGTAAATTCCTAACTAGTCACATATACATAAGTTCCATGTTAAATACATATAAATACAAACACCACAATATACAGACAACACGGTATACCTAAAAGACTTACAATAGCTAAATTATAAAATCTCAAAATCCCAAGGAACCTTAGAGAAAAAAAAAACATTCAACACTCACAAATGTGAGCATATAGCTCCTTTATAGTATGAGTAAACAATGAATAATTTGGAATTTCTCTTACTTCATCAGGAAGAGAATTCCAAAAACTAGCAGCCTGATATAGCAAAGACCTGTCCCAATATTTATTATAATGTTTACCTACAACTATCTTATTTAAGTGAACTGATCTTGTCAATATCCGTTTTTGATAGTTGTTCACTGTAAATAATATTAAAGAAATTGGATGATTTACAGATGAATATTTCATTTTGTGTATTAAAGATAACCAATGACACTTACGATTTATGTCTAAAGGTGACCAGTTCACTTTCTTCAACAATAGACAATGATGAACTGATAGTTTTGTATTATATATCTTGCTACGCAATAATAAGTTCTATCTAATATAGACAATAGAGTTTTATGTGCATTCTATATATTAATTCTCCATATCTTAGCATTGGAATAATTAACTGATCTGCCAGTTTTTTTCTATCTAAAAAAGATAAACAATCAGTACTTCTTCTTAACGCCCCTACTCTTCTATTTACTTTTTTAATCAGTGCAATAATATGATTTGAAAAGGTCAGATATTCATCAAATATAATCCCTAAATAACTATATTCTTTAACTTGTTCTAGTTTAGTTTGATTTCCTGTATAAATGGATAAATCATAAACAAGTTCACCACTTTTCTTCAATTGGAAATACATACACTTTGTTTTTTTTTTGTGTTCATTATCAGCCTTGACCTGGTGAACCACCCCTCAATTCTTCTAAAATCAGACTGCAAGTTAGTTTGTAATAATTCTTCAGTTTTTCCGGACACAATTATATCCGTATCATCGGCATAAAGTAGAATTGAATTCTATAGTTGATGGCAAGTTATTTATGAATATTAGGAACAAAAGAGGTCCTAAAATTGATCCATGGGGAACTCCTCTATTTACTTTCCTCTTTCTTGACAAACATCCCTGTACCTCGACTCTCTGGGAACGATCATCCAAATAAGATTTTAACCAATTTAAGGGATCTTCCCTCATGCCTATTTCATGAAGTCTTTCAATTAGTAAGGGGTGGTCCACCAGGCCAAAAGCCTTTGAAAGATCTACAAAAATAACAGCTGTCTCCCTAATTTCCCCCAATGACCTATTTATTTGGTCATAAAATTCCAAAAGGGCTGTTGTAGTAGAATAGTTTTTTCGAAAACCAGATTGTTTAGTTGTCAACAAACTATATCTGTCCAAATATTCCATTATCTGGCTAGAGACAAGTTTTTCAAAACATTTCGACAAAATAGGTAATAAAGCTATGGGCCTATAATTATTAACTTCTACTGCATCCCCCAACCCCTTGAAAATAGGTTTTACTCTACTCTCTTTCCAAGATAAGGGAAAATATCCAACTTGAAGACGCCAATTAAATAAATAAGTGATAATTGGTGGTATATGAAAAGCAGCTAGCTTTAAGAATTTACCTTCCAGACAATCACTACCAAAAGCCTTATGAGCATTTATATTTTGAAGAATTTTATATAGTTTAGTGACTGTCAAAATTTTAAATCTAAATGGAGGACATTTATTTTGTATAGACTCTACATTAGTTTCTTCTAAGTCTAAATTACAAGGAATTTCACAATTTGGGAGATCTACAAAAAAATTGTTTAAGACATTACAAATTTCCTCCAGATTTTCAGTAATGATATCCCCATTTTCTAATCTTAATATCTCCTCTGAGGAATCGCATCCTGGTTTAGTTAATTTCTTGACCACTCTCCAAAACTGTCTTGGATCTATACTTGAATCTATTTTATTTTGTAAAATGAAATTTTTGAAGCCTTAATTAACCTTTACATTTATTTCTAGCAACCTTAAAAGAAATCCATACTTTTCTAATTTTGATCATAATGCTTTTTCCAAATTCTATTTTTGATTCAAATTTGTTTCAAGAGTCTATCATTTATCCATGGTAATTTATTTAATTTTTCTTTGCTTTAACTCTTGATGCATGAAAATCATATACTTCTTCAAAAGTTTGGTTAAAATATTTAATTGAAGTGTCAATATCTGGAATTAATTTACATCTATCCCATTTTATTTTACTAACACTATCTAAAAACCTATATTCTGAAAATCTTCTGAAGTCTCTAGTCCAATTTTTATTTTCATATACCCGATTTTGATTAAACTGAGACCTGGGCAAAGTAGCCCAGATCAAGTTATGGTCTCCAAGACATGGTGATAAACACCCACTGCTTCAATTTCAATTTGAGTAGATAACAAAATCAAATCTAATATGGATCCATTTGTCATATTTGATGTACTTAGGTTTTTTTTTATGAGTTGTTTTAATCCTAGGTTAGTTACTATGTCTTTTAATTGTTTCCCTCTAATATTTTTCCAATCACAATTTAGATCTTCCATCAAAATTAATGGTCTACTTCCTACTTTATCTGCTATCTTAGTAAGAATTATCTCCAAGTCAGTTATTTTTACCCTTGGGGGTGAATAAATAATCAAAATTACCAATCCTAGATGTCCCAGGTATACAACTAAAAATTCTATATTGTTTTCACTACCCTGTATTATAATTTCTGAAAAACCTAATGTTAATTTTAAAAGAAGCATCACACCCCCTCTAGTTTTTCTATCTACTCTCCATACTTTATAATCCTGAGTGCCAAATTCTTCATCTTGATGTTTGTTTGAGAGCCATGTTTCACTTAACCCTAATATGCATGGATCTTTATCTTTCAGTAAAGTTGATAAAAGATCAGATTTAGAACTAATGTTACGTGCATTATCATGAAAGATTTTAAGTTCTAAATTTGAAGGCCCTGGATTCACTTCAATATCTCCCCCCAGTATTAATAAAAAACAACTTGCCCCAGATAAATTTAATATAACATTATTAGGCCTAAAATGATTTAGAGGCCTATAACATCCTCCCAAAGTTTGATTTCTTAATATTCTCTGAAAAGTATTCCTTCTTGGTTTGTTACAATTGTTTTTTTGTGATTGATTAAATAAAAATAACCAATTTACCAAATATTTTTCGTTTGTAGATTTTTTTGCTGTGATGAATTCTTTCTGAGTTACAACACTCAAAAAACAGCAAAGAAATAATCATCCTAAAAACATCAACATTTTTCAAAGAAATTTCCACAACTAAAATATGTCTAAAAAAATGTTTTTAAATTAGAACTCCTATTCTAAATTACAAAGAAATTATCCTAATATCACCTAGACTTTAACATAAATTAAATACTTCTAACCAAACATTTTAAAGTAAAACATTTCCAAATTACCAAACTAATCTGAGCTTAAAAGTCTCCCAGTTTTGAAGCA
This sequence comes from Neoceratodus forsteri, assembly GCA_016271365.2. Lineage (NCBI taxonomy): Eukaryota > Metazoa > Chordata > Ceratodontiformes > Ceratodontidae > Neoceratodus > Neoceratodus forsteri. Next base: position 271,551,175 of record CM057453.1, read on the forward strand.
GCCTTTTTCTCTATGGAGTGTCGCTCGCGCCACTCACGCTCGCGCCACTCACGCTCGTGCAACAGCACTTGCGCTATGAGCAGCACAAGTTTTTTATAGCACTCTGCCCCTCCTCTTCTCTGATGCAGGACCCTGGTTCTCCTCCCACTCACTGCCCCAGGTGTAAAAGTCACAATTCTCCAGTTTACCAGAGCTTTAACAGGTAGGTTACAAGACTGACCTACAGAGAGTGGAGCACTGGCACAAATTAAACACACAGCAAAAGGTGAAACAAAGTACACAGTTCAAAAGCAGTTGATCTTTTTTGTTCCCAAACTGCAGGCTTTAAACTTCCAATGAAAAGGAGATAGAAAACAGCTGAAGCAGATGTAAATTTGCATACCTGGCTGTGAGCAGCAAGTTTTTATAGCACTCTGCCCCTCCTCTTCTCTGATGCAGGACCCTGGTTCTCCTCCCACTCACTGCCCCAGGTGTAAAAGTCACAATTCTCTGGTTTACCAGAGCTTTAACAGGCAGGTTACAAGGCTGTCCCACAGAGAGTGGAGCACTGGCACAAATTAAGCACACAGCAAAAGGTGAAACAAAGTACACAGTTCAAAAGCAGATGATCTTTTTGTTCCCAAACTTCAGGCTTTAAACTTCTGATGAAAAGGGAGATAGAAAACAGCTGAAGCAGATGTAAATTTGCAGCATTAGAAGTCAAGATCCCCCATATTCTGACTCAGCCATTTGAGCCACAAGAAATAACTCATATTCATCTGGAAGGCACATCTATAAGGCAGCAAGTATGGATAAAGGGCTGTAATAGCATCTCACAAATTGCTTAAGCGCAGTGCACCACAGCACCCTTCTGGCAACAGACACCTAGGAGCAAAGGGCAATAGCCCATCCCAAACAGAGTAGCACCTTTCCTTTAGGGTGCCATATACAGAGTCCTGCATCCTAAAGACCACATATGGCATGCAAGGTGTTAAGGGTCCACATTCATGCCATTATGTGGCCATTAGCTGCTCTGTATAATGCCTCAATGCATATGTATGCATGAGGGTACTGTGAAGAGCTTCAGCCATTGCCCCACTCTTACCCAATCACTGTGCAATAAGTTATAAATCCCTAACAGTCTAGTGGGACTCCCAGCCCCCCAATTTCTCTAATGAAATTAATATACTCTGGTAGTCCAGCGGTAGCCATTCACATCTCCATGTGAAAACAAATCTCCCTGGTACTCCAGTGGTACCTCCTCTCACCCTGACCCTCATTGTGAAAATAAATCTCCTGGAGTGGGGTGGCTTGAGCATAACCAAGGTGGCCACTTAGACTTTTCACTCTGATTACAATTAAATCTTATTTTACATAATCCAACTGCTTCCCGGAACCACTCTGTGAGAAAACATTATCATTTGCAACACAGCAACAGCAGCAATATAGCGGAGTTTGTATTTTCCATATTAATCTTACCATTCATTGGTAACATGTTGACAAAAATCTTCCCTGAGCAATGGCCACAATCTCTTGCTGGTGGTGTCATGGCAACAGCTATGCCTATAGGGAGCGTGGAGGCATGTTACTGAAGCCAGCAGCCAGGGTGGATGAGATTAGAGACTCCACAGCTGCTAACACTAAGGCTATGCAGTGGTTAGATGGTAGGATTACCTCACACAGAACAGCAGATCACCCACCTAGACCACACACATCAAACTTAAAGGCACAACTACTGGATCATGGCAAGATTATTCACCAAGTGCAGGAGAAGGTAGATGATCTAGAAAATAAAGGAAGGCACAATAATTTGCACTTCATGGGACTACCTGAGAAAGTGGAGACGAATGAAACAAAAGGGTTTCTCTGCCACATACTATCTGTTATTCTCAAGCTCCAGGGAACCCCGGATTTGAGATAGATCCCACAGGTCACTTACCCCACCTCCCAAGAAAGGCAAGAGACCAAGACCCATTTTGGCCAAATTTCTGCATCATGAAGTTAAAGAAGACATACTCAGGAGGGCCATACAACTGAGGCTCCTGAAATGGTAGAGCCACCTTGTTATGATCTTCAAGGGTGTCTCTAGGAATCTCATGAACTGATGAAAAGCCAATGCAGAAGTGAGACAAAGACAACATCAGCTCACCATACTCTTCATTCAATGTTATCCTGCTATCTTGCACTTCATGGTTAATGGGGTGCCAAAGACTTTTAACACCCTGAGGCAGCTGCTGCTTTCATGGATGCCCAATGTTCTAGAAGGGTAGAAAATGGATCACAACCCCATGGACTGCAGAACACTTAACACCACTTAACCCCACTTTAACACCATAGCAGCACTGATGGGCACTGCCCCTGCAAATAAGGCAGAGCAACCTCAGATCCCTCCTTATTACACCAGGGTAGAACAGTGGTTATTACCCCCCAAAAAACCAAATGGCATAACATGAATCGAGCCAGGAACAGAAAATGCAGTTCCTCCTGTCTGATCCTGCAGCCACAGCTGCACCAATGATTATTCAAGAGAAAAGGAACCGGAAATCTCAAACCTCCTTTCATTCAACAGCACCTCGCTGGTATCAGGAAGTGCTCAAAGCGGTGAACCAACCAGACATGCTGCAGATGGAATCTTTATCTCAGCCCCACTAGAGCTACCACACCCAGAGGAGAAACAAGCTGCAGCATCTACCCAAGCTTCCTGGGGCGAGGTTGTGGTGGCCCTGCTACCTCTCCCTTCTTCCAACTCACTTGGCCCTAAGGATGCAATACTTAGGTTACAAACTCACAATGTGAAACATAATCAACCAGCAACCTGCCTGCCATGAAACAGGTGCAGTTTTTATAATGTCACATTTAGATTTACTCTTCATTTGAATTCTGAGGGTAACGGGGTAGTATGGGGCTAGGAAATACCAGGGACCAGCATGACTTTAATAAGTGAACACCAAACTTCAAACTGCCTTCCTGGTGCTCAGCCACCCCCCCCCAAAGAAATTATTTCACTAGTTTTTCCACTGTTGTAGCAGTTCGACACTTGCTGTATAAATGTGCAGTGATCCATGCACCATCGAGAGGGTGAGGGGGAATCCACTACCAAATGAACCCACAATCTCTGCCTTTCGTAGCGTTCCCAAACCATTACTGTTTACAGTAGTTGTTCCCTGAATTGCCAGCAAATATGTATTCCTAGTCTTTTGGATAAGCACAATGTATATGGTGCCCCGTTACTCTTGAAAAGACAACCCACCCTCGAAGGCTGATGCAGCTTGCAGTTCAAGGACAGCTAACTGTTACTATCTACTCCTCACACTCCTAGCATATATATTATGTAATGACCTACATTAAATGATGGCTGTTTTCACTTGTCCTACTGAGTAGAAGTCCTACCCTGTCAAATTGCTACAGCCATCCTTGTACAGTTGTCTGTCTGATACCTCTGCCCCATTCTCAACTCACAGTAGCTGCTTTCACCAGTAGCGACAGACCCCACCCAAGCTCTCAATGGAGCTGCATATTCTGCTCTGATTGTCAACGGATGTCATCCTCCCCAAAAGCTGCAAGGACATGAAGGCATTTTCTCACTGAAATAATCTATGAAGCCAAGATGCTTGCAACTACAGTGCATGATCAGCTCGGTAACGAAACTTACTGAGCGCAATGTACATTACACATGGATCTGCCCTTTTGGACAAATCCCCACTAATGAAATGGGACCAATACACATGTATATGTCCATCAGACTGTGTAATAAATCACTGATTTAAGAGGGACTATGATTATGGGTTTTCTCAGCAATGTGCACCACTTGTTTCTATTCATATAGTTACTTTTGTCTGAGGCTACTCTTCCATTCAGACATGCTGCAAGACGTACCTTCTACCCTCACCCCCAGCATCCAGCAACCAGATTGAGAAACAGACTGGTTAGCAGACTGTACCACTACATGGACCTTCTCTATATCCTTTTGTCATGCTGAAAGGCAATTGTGTATACATGATAGCTGATGCTTTTCTAATTCCATCTATACTGTGACAGAGAAGGGAACCATTGGGAAAGTATGTTCAGTGCCTCACCCTAGTGCACCCACTACCACCCTACCTAATCACAGTAATGCATTGGAGGTGTGTGTAGTGCAGAACCTTGCACATTGGCTCCACCAGACCATACTGGTCCCAGATAGATATGTGGTCATTGGGAAGGAGGGCAAATCTGAAAAGTCTATCATGTGCTAATATCCCTCCATGTCCCCTCTTCCACTGTACAGAGCCTTCCCAGATCCAATTTTCCTGTATCCCTGGTTCTCCTCTTTAAATGTCTGTAGTACAGTGCCAGAGGGCTACTACATGGCAGAGGGTAGCTGTACAAATTCAGAGCACAGGTAGTGGACCACAGAGCCCATGGCAACCCAGGAGAGGGCAATGTCCTCAAGGTGTTTGGCAGTCCTTTTTCAGTTGCATCATGGGGGGTCCAAATAGAAGCAGAGGTGTCAGAAGTGAGCCACACTCCAAGCCACAATAACTGGAGATCATCCATAGCTCCTGGGTCCCACTAAAAAAATAAAAGCCTTGCCCACAATGCTCACCACCTTGAAAGCAGAAAGTGTAATACCCTTTGGTATACAGCCAGCAAGATTAGTCACTGTACCCAACTGCAGGACCTCATAAAATCCCCTCATCCCTTGCAGCCTGGCCACATTTTCAGCTATTACATTACAGCACCAGTACCCCCCCAAAAAAGGAGGAAAACTGTTAGAAAATGTATTCCATGCTCACATGGCCACATTTGCTATACCATCCCTGAATGGGATGATTGTGATGCTCCACCCAGGGCATTATAAAACCACGCCCATGATAGGCTCATACTACATGTGATATCACCCAACACTGGGAAATGGTAATCCCACTCTGATCTGGTTTCATGGTTATGCAGAGTGGTCTCTGTAAATGCTGGGTTTATGCCCATCAGAGCAGCTATGAGACATTGGGCTGCCAGGCAGTACTCGGTACCTTTCTTACTGCTTTGGGCAATATTTTATAGTTAGATTGTGTTATGTGCTGTTTTATTTCGTACTGTTAGTTGATGATTCATATCTTGAAGTTTATATAGTATTATATGTGTTCTAATTCCTTAGGTAGTGCAACCACTAGATAATACACCCTACCTCTCCTTACCATAATTTGGCTACCGACAAACTCTTTGCTCCCTATGGACTAGCTAACCTCTATAGACTGTTACCTATGTAGGCTCACATGCCCCACTGGCAAGATACGGACTCTGCTCTGGTGTTTTTATGGAACTTGCTCCTACACCGGCTTACCGTCCCCTTGCCTCCTGTACAAACCGAGTATGTATTTTGAAGACTGTGGACTAATGTACCCCACTGACAATGCATGTTCTCTGACTCTGTTACTTGCTGTACGTTCTCTCTCTCTGCCTTACTGTTACCAAGCCTCCTGTACAAACTGTATATGTATTTTGAAGCTGCATACTGTACCTAATATAAAGTAGTTGGTGTACTCACCCCGGGTCACCCCTGAAAAAGGGACCTCTGGTCTCAGTGGGTTTACCTGGTTAACAAAATCTAAATAAATAAAATAAATAAAAATATTAGACTGGCTAGTGTTGCAATCTTTATCACAAGATAACATTGATGAGAGGTCAGCTATACCTCTTCTCTGTGTTACCAAACCTATGAGGACCCTTGCTTCCAGTTTATTGGTGATTTATCCAGCCATGTGTTTTAATTCTGTGCATCATGATGGTAGACTTAAGAGTTCATAGCTGGAATGGGTGGTGGATGAACTCACCAGTAAAGAGGAAGCAAGTATTAAGATGCATCAAACGGTTTCATACTCAAGTAGTCTTCTTACAAGAGACTAAATTATTATCACAGGATGCCAACATCTTCAGTGGGAATGGGTAGGGCTGGAGGTATGTAGCTTGGCTACAGTGAAAACATGGGGGATATGTATATTATTCCATAAATCACTGCCATGGACAGTGCTAAAGAAGGAGGCAGATCAGGATGGCAGATGGGTCATAGCTTTACAAGAAACAATAGGCTGGTCCCCTGATCTTGGGCAACCTACATACTCCCAATGAAGATTTACCATCCTTCTTGCACCAACTAGCTAACAAGTTACTGCAATTCAATAACAGTAATCAGGAAGTGGTGGATATGCATACAGTGCAGGGCTTCAAACAGGCATGGGATAAGCATAAGGCAGCGATACAGATGAGCATGAATAAATAGGCCATTGACAGAGCAATGGCCTATGGCACATTCATAAGGTAGAAAAAATGGGCAGACTGGATGGGCCTTGTGGTCCTTATCTGCTGTCAGTTTCTATGTTTCTATGTAATGCCCCCATCTTGTTAGCTGGGGATTTCAGCATGGTAGATCGCATGGTGGATCATAGCCATGGGGTGGCGGACCCCCACCAAAGGCATCCCAGGTGGTTAAGCTGTGGATGGTGATCAAACACTCTCCAATGTCTAGTGAGTGAACAATCCCAGGGCCAGAGAATACACCTACTACTCAGCAGACTATCAGTCCTACAGCATACTGGACATGTGACTTGTCTCCTCCTCCATCCTCAGTATAGTAACAGCAGTAAACATCCAAGCACTGATCATCTCCAATCATGCCCCACTGCAACTGGACTTAATATGGGGGATCATCTCCAGCAAATCCTCTGTATGGCAGCCAGACCGTTATAACATAATTTGGGTGAAACAATAAAGGTGAGAGCAATAAGGGCAACGACATTCGGCAAATGAAAAAATGGTGACTGTACATATGGGTGATCGCCAAAATGGCAATAAATGCTTTTTACCCTCCCCGAGGTGCTATGACCTTGGAGTTGGTTATTTTAGTAACGTGAGGGGGGACATCTGTTGCCATTTCAGCGATCACTCATATGTATGTTCACTGTTTTTACATTCATTGAAATGCCGTCACCCTTATTGTTTCATCCTTACTGTTTTGTCCCAAATCACATGGAACGAGCTGGACCTGCTACTGATGCATGACAGCCAATTTTCAACTTGGATACAGGAGGAGGCTAAGGCTTACATCCATATCAATGACACAGGACATTCATCAGTGAGTACACTTTGGGAGGCCATCAATGTCAGCATGAGGGGGCAAATAATTATCTATGATGCATGCCGAAGAAAGAAAAGGGAGGTGAAGATTGTAGATGCACAGAACAAGCTCAAGGATAAAGAGGCAGAATTCAAAACCCTGTCACCAGGTAGTTCCAGCCCTCCTCAAGCTCTGCATGGAAATTGACTCCCTTGACACTGCTGAAGCTGTGGCATAAGTATTGAGAAAGTGGCAAGCACTGCAGCAAAGTACTAGCATACTGATTGAGCAAACAATAGTCACAGAGACATATTGCAGGCCTCAATGATCCCTCAGGCAAGATTTACTGCCAAGAGAGAAACATCAATGGTATTATGAGGGATTTCTACAAAGCCTTGTATAGTTCAACTATGAATATAAGTATACCTTAGATAAAAGCTATCCTTAAACTGCTTCATCTGCATAAGCTTTCTACCGAGCAGGATGAAACTCTCGAAACCCCATTCACTCTTACGGAGTTTGAAGCTGCTCTGAAAGCATTCAGTCCTTGAAAAGTCCCAGATGGAGATGGTTTCCTAGCCAAATTCCTACAGTTCCTCTTCCCAATGGTGAGTCCCATACTGGCACACCTGTATTAAGGAATCAACAGCCAGTGGTTCCTTACCACAAACCATAAAAACAGTGACCACCACTGTTCTACCCAAAAAAGGTAAAGACCCAGAAGACCCAGACAGCTACATACTGATGTCCCATATTATGATGGAGAGCAAGGTATTCACCTAGGCTATGGCCATGACACTGGAACCCCTGTTGCCTCCTCTTGGTCACCCATCCCAGGTGAAGTTTGTCTGAGGAAGATTCGACTTAGATCACTTGCACACTTTAACCAACCTGATTCATCTGGCAAAGGGTGCCTTCACTTCAGCAGCAACTATTGCCATAGACCTTGAGAAAGCATTTGACTCATTGCAGGGGTGGGTTACCTTTACAAGGTACTAGAAAAAGTGGGATTTGGCCCTCAATTTCTCAATAACATCAAGACTTTATACTCCTACCCAATGGCTAAGGTCCTCACTAACTCTATCCTGTCCAATCCATTTCCCTTAGAGAAGGTTCTCTCCTCACCTCTCTGTGCTGGCAATTGTAACCGTGGCCTCAGCAGTTTGTGGAGACTTCCTGATATCTTGTCTCAGAGTCAGTAAAGAGCAGCACAAAACTCTTTTATATGCAGGTGATCTGCTAGTGTTCACTGATCACATGCCTGCTTAAACAGCCTACGTCATATTTCTCCTTACTTACTTTTATAATATCTCTGGTCTTAAAATTAATAAGTCTAAATCTGAAATCTTTCCCTGGTAAAAACACTGTCTACCCTCCATGATGCAGCCTCTTGGTCTGCACTAGACACCAGAGATGATCAAATATTTGGGTATCAGTATTGCCCCCAGGATCCATAAAATATGTGATATAAACCAGTGCCACAGACCCTTGTTTGTGACAGTTCAAAGAAGCTGGCAAACACTCCCCCGATAACCCCCTCCTAGACTGGCTCCAAACCTCCAAAGGACAGGTGTGTAGCATCTTTTGACCATCAGTGACAGTCTTCCCAACAACACTTAAAGCACAAGAACAATGGGAAAGATTCCTGAGTAAATCAATACCAGATATAGACTGGGCATCTTGCTAGAGGCTGTCACATATGGCCATGAGGAACCCAAAAGCCAGGCTGATTCAGAACAAAACACTTCATCCATGGTATTGCACACCTACAGTCCTTCATGCAGCTAACTTTCTCCCCAACAAAAACTGTTGGAGATGTGGGTTGGATCTATTTTGTTTATTTATTTATTCTTGTATTAACACCTGCTGTATGAGCTACAAGCTCATTTACAGAGGTTCCACGTCAAACAGCAGTCATTGCAACAGACATACAACTTAACACAGTGCAGACGTAAGTAGGATAATTATATATAAATCAGTCACAAACAACTTAACATAGAGTGCAGACATCAGTAGGAATTATTTACAAAACTGTATTCACAGAGTCAATAAGAGCATAGCAAATGGTTACCAATGCCTCAAGACCACAATATTTCATTACAAAGGTAATAGTAAGGACCGGACCTGTAGAGGTGAAAATTTAGCAGAGGTCGGGGGGAGGGAGAAGGAGATTATCGGTAGGTAGCTGCAAAGTTAGAGAGGATAGAATAGGGCTGCAAAGTAGCACTAGCATGCCTTGTCAAGGGAAACTTTGATGAGTAAGATTGGAGGAGGGAGGGGGCACAGCAGCTCAGAAAGCCTTGTCAAGGGAGGAAATTAGGAAGTAGGTTAAGGGGGGGATAGGAGTTGGTTATATAGACTCTTGAAGAAGGGAGACCAGGTGTCAGTGGCTCTATCAGTAGTGCATAGGGTGGGCCAATGGTCAGAATTAGATGTAGGGGGGGTGGAAGAGTTAGGGGAAATTAGTGATCACAATTACATTTTGAGTTATCAGATGCCAGAAGATCCCTAAGGTTAGATTTAAACAGGCCATGTTTAGGACAGACTGGAGGTCTTCGCTAAGGGAGTTTAGCCATTTGGGGGCTCTATATTCGAATGATCTTTATCTTTTAGAGGTTCATCAGAAGGGCACTTTTAAGGATTGGTTGCATGCACGTCTTGTATTCCTAGTGCTGTTGTTGGCATGAAGATGGCTAAGTATACCTGGAGCAGTGAGGCCAAGGATGACCTTCATACCAAGCAGGCAGACTTGGTACTGAATTCTGTTTTCCAGGGTAAGCCACCCAGTGTGGGAGTAGCGCTCGCATGCATGTGTTAGATGGTGGGCTCCAAGGATAGGCCTACAGGCTTTATTAAGGGTGATCATGATTCTGTGTAGAGATATCAGTAGCAGCCCCATAGACATCTAGTCCATAGTCTATAATCAATAGGACTGACCTGGTGACGAGTCTAAGGGCATCATCTGCTAAGCAATGTCTGTGTTTGTATAGCAGACCAGTTTTGGAGTTTTCAGTTTTTGAAACCATATCAATGTGATGAGAGTAAGAAAGTGAGCTGTCAGTGGTGACCCTAGGTATTTTAAGGTCTGGACCATGTCCAATACTTCGTTTTGTTTGTTATGAATTTGTAGTTGATATGATTTGTGTCTGTTTTGAGGTGTGGCAAAGAGCATGGTCTTTGTCTTCTTGTAATAGAGGAGTTTGTGGTTTAGGAACCAAAATTCCACTTCTGTGAAACTATTATGCATTAGTTTTTCAACTATGGAGGAGACATGTACCACATCATATTTATTTTATTTTATTTAGCTTTTGTTGACCAGGTAAGTGCACTAGACAAATTCTGCCTATGTTCAGGCACGACCCAGGAGAAGGGGATACAGATGAATACCAACTGACCTTGAACCAGATTAAGCAGTCATATGACACTGCCTGAGGGTACAATCCTTTTGGCATCAAGTCTCCCATTTTTTACCCAGGACTTGTCACAGCCTATGCTGATGTTTCTTGAACTGCTTATTTTCAGCTCCCCAGAGGGTGTCTCCCACCTGTGGAGCAGAACATTAAAATGGATCCTAGCAGTGTCTGTGGAGATGAAGTGCATGTTCTTGATGAGATGTTGGCATACCTCAGAGTTACCCACACTCAATGAATTTCTCATGAACTTGAGTTGACGTTACTAGCCAAATAAGAGATGCTGTCCCATCTAAGTAGCAATACATTACATATATACTATACCACATGGTCCCCCTTCCTTCAGTACTTGGGGATCACAGGGTCCACACCCTGGTTCCAGCACCTGCAACCAAGGTAGAAATTGGTTAGCAATGCATAACCTCATATGATGAAAGAAACTCCTGTTATGACTGAGACCTTAGGATGTGTTCTATTGGCTACTGGACAATGGCTGCAATACTAACCCTATACACTAATCAGATAGTCCATGGACTGTTAGACTCTGCTGATCACAACCAACAACTATCCTTTCAGCAGTGTTACTATTTGTACATAGCCAATTAGGATTGCACCAACTCTACATCCTCCTAGGCAGGAAGTTTTTTTCTCCCTCCAATACAAGCTATCCAGAGATAGCCAGTAATTCCTGTCCTGCTTTAAAATGCACTGTATGTTACAATACATTTCATCATTGTTTCTGGCTGTGCACTGCTCATGTTGTATTGTCAAGAAGTGGTTGGTTCTCATTGCAGATTTACAGTATCATTCTTTATTGTTGGTTGCATACCCTGTATATATAATGAAATTTTGAACAAAAAGATTAACTACAGTGAAATGAAATCTCTCTGTTAGTCCTTTGATACCACTTCCTGCTCTGATCCCTGTGGTAAAATAAATAACAAGTTCCACACCCTGGGCCAGTCCACTCAGTCCACACCCATTGCCCACTCCCAGTTTCTGTCTACCCACTCAGCACCCATCACCCTCCACCCATTGTCCAGAGCCTGACTCACTCTAAAAAGCCTATGGACATGGCAGTCAGAATGGTGGATGATGACCAGCACAGAACCTTCTCTCAACACCATGGCCACCTGCCACCTAAATGACATACACATAGTGTGTATCTACTGAAGAACCAGTTTGGATTGTAAGTGTTGGGGTTGTCTATGATATTAGAGATGTGTAAAGTCTGTGAAATTCACTCCGTGAATGAATTTATGAATTTTGTGGAATCTGCTGAGCAAGTTTCGCTCACTTTGTGCAATTCTTGGGCTGCAAATTGTGCAAATTTCACAGCAGAGCATAAAACTGTGCCTGTGAATTTTACACTTTGCCCACAAATTGAATGCTTTGTGGTAAAAATCAGTAAATGATGGTGCAAATTTCACACAAATTGCGCAAAGTGGATTCTGGGCAGCCAGCCTGAACTACGCAAATTTCGGAAAACATGAATATTCAGTGTTTTGCATGAAATTCACAGGCGAAGTTTGGCTTCACAACATTTATAGATTTTGTCTCTCTTGCTTCACTTTCTGTAATAAGTGCCAGTTATTTATAATCCAGATTGGTTTGTATTTTCATATGCACCACAGATTTGTGTATTTGCGAACTTGTCCTACACTGCTGCAGAAAATTCATTTTTGTAGATTTTTTTTAATTTTGCTAGTTTTGTATTCCAAGAAAAAAGTGCTTGTTGATTTTTGTTTGTTCAATAATTTCTTTTATAAACAGGATCTTAGTTTTAAAAAACTGTAGTTATGCTTGACAAATAAAATTATAACACCTGAGGTACTACAATTGACAATACACAATTTTTAAGCAAATTAAAGTTGTGTGTCAGAAAAATATGAAATTTTATGGACATCAGATGTGACATAGAATCCCTGATACTTAAAGATGAGTAGAAGGTATATATGCATTTTCCATTTGCCCTTGAAACTTTGATTTGCATGTACTGTTGTTGAGTGTTGACTGGCATCTTATTGTGATAATGTATCATGTTTAAAGTTTATTTAATACAATTTTAATATATTGTGAGCCAGAGAAGAATGAAATGAAGTAGTATTGCACATTTAAAGAATGCATTGTAAAGTTATGCATTCACTATACAGCAGCTGTTGTTGATATCACTGGATAGACCTTCATTACTCAATACTCACTTTGTAAACCTGAACAACTCACTCAAGCTCTCAGTGCTCCATTACACTCAATTATGGAAGTGAGTGAAAGCAGAACCCCACTGGGCTGTAAGATGTGACATCTAAGCTGGGTGATGCTGGGTAAATACATTGTAACAATGGCTAAAAACAGGACCTCAAAGAAAATTAATTATACAAAGGCAAAGAAAAATCCTGAGCTTTTATTGGTCAGTGTGGGACTGGACTCATGAAGTTATCCCAGTACAACATCACAGCTCTAGTCCCAGCACACAGATGACCACATCAACTGTTATTCAATGTCTTTATAAGTGACATTGCAGAGGGACTGGAAGGAAAAGTATGTCTCTTTGCAGATGACACAAAGATCTGCAACAGAGTTGATGCACAAGGTGGGGTGGAAAGGATGAGAAGGGACTTGGCAAGGTTAGAGGAATGGTCAAATGTATGGCAGTTTAGATTCAATGCGAAGAAGTGCAAGGTAATGCACCTGGGAAACACAAACCCAGGGGAAGAGTACACAATTGAGGGTGAGATGTTAACAACAACAAAAATGGAAAGGGACCTGGGGGTAGTCATATCAAATGACTTAAAGGTGGGCAAGCAATGTGAGAGGGCAGTAAGGAGAGCTGGAGGGATACTGGGATGTATAGGGAGAGGCATCACCAGTAGAAAACAGGAAGTTGTTATCCCTCTGTACAGACAGCTGGTGAGACCCCATCTGGAGTACTGCGTGCACTTCTGGAGACCCAATCTCTGCAAGAACATAGACAGGATGGAAGTTGTCCAGAGGAGGGCAACTAAAATTTTGCAGGGTCTGCACCGGAAGACATATTTAGAGAGACTAAAGGAACTTAATATGTATAGCCTCGAGGAAAGGAGGGAGAGGGGGACATGATAGAAACTTTCAAGTATCTCAAGGGAATCAACAAAGTCAAAGAGGGCAGCATATTTCAAAAAAAGGGTGTGCAAGAACAAGGGGCACAATTTGAAGATAGGGGCAGCTCAATGATAATGTATGAAATGTTTTTTTCACAGAGGGTTGTGGATGCATGGAACAGCCTTCTGGAGGAGGTTGTGGAGTCAAAAACAGGGGTTGAATTCAAGCATGCATGGGACAGTCATAAGGCAATTCGAGGGGGTGGGGGTAGAAAGAAGTAGGCTGCTGGTTAACTAGGATCTGCAGCTTATCCATTAGGTAGGGAAATGGGCAGACTGGGTGGGCCAAGTGGTCCTTATCTTCCGTCAAATTCTATGATTCTATGTTTTGATGTATAGGAATTACTCCATGCAGCCTGCATGAGTAATCCCCGCTCTGAAGCCCTCTTCACCAAGTAACAAGCTGCATTCCTTACTCCTGGCTCTGTCCATATTAAAACTAAAAAAAAATTCCCTCCCTAAACTCTACTCCCACAGCAGTGATCATTCGCCTAAAGAAACCTGTGTTTTTGGCTTTTTTTCATTGCTATTTATTTCTATTATTTCTTTGAGACACTAGGCTACATGGAGCCCCACTTCACTTTCAGTCCCACAGTGCCACAGTGGAACATGAGCTCAGCTGTAACATCAGAAAGCAGCAGATAGCTGCCGGTTCCAAAATCACTAAGTCACACTTTAGTGCATTTAGCAATGTTATAGCCCCCTCTCCATACACCTGATGCAATCTTACAACCTCACCCTTCTGAACAGCTGGACTAGGTGACTTGAGATGACTTAAAAGGCCATGCACATCTTCACCTGCTCACACTGCAGGCAGCGGGACCAACTCAATTAAACTGGAGATGTGTGCAGTGGTCCAGGAGACTTGAGATGATTTACCAATCTCAGAAATCAGTAAGTCTCCACAACTCACAAGTCCTCCACATCGCGGTTCATTATAAAAAAAGTCATGCACATCTTCACCTGCTCCCACTGCAGGCAGCGGGACCAACTCAATTAAACCAGATGAGAGTGCAATGGTGCAGTTTTTTTGGGGGGACAGTACAATACACAAGAAAAGTCTTGGTCTGTGATGAATGGGCAGGCAAAGCAAGCCCACAGCAGTAGAAAAGCAGCTAAGAGTAGCCGTAGTGCCACCTGTTGCACATAATAGAAACTGTAGACTTTTTTTTTAAGAAGTTTACCTCCATATACAAACAATCAATTAAGAACTTGAAGAAACATGTATTTTTATTTTATTTTTTTCGCAAATAAGTCATTATATAATAGCAATAATGCACTCCAGGGTGTGTGTAGTGCTGGGATAACGTCACTAGAGATGCAGCGAATTATTAATCCACCAGTGAGGTGGACGCAAAGTGGGCACTTCGCATCCGAGAGCACAGCGTGAAGTGGACCCTGTAAAGTGCTCACTTAGTGCTATAGATTCCGCTTCACGTTGTCGTTATGCCTTAATGTGAAGCAAGGCTAAGTGAGAAGAAAATAGGCACATCACATGGCTTGTAGTACTGTAAGTCACATGCTTTAGCCCAGGCAGGAAGGAAGTGAATCAGAGAAGCAGTTTCACTTTCTTCTTTGCATTTGTAGAGGGAGAAAGCAAAATTGTGAGAGGAGAGGAGTTTGCTTGGCTTTCATTTCTTTTTACTGCCAGAACCAGAAGAAACAAACAGCTTTTTTAAAAACTATTTTATTTAGTTTTTGTATTATCTTAGTGTTTTTTTGTTAGTGAATTTTTTTGTATAAATTTTGTTTTTGTTTTGTTTTGTGTGTGTGACTGACTGTGTGTGTGTGTGTGTGTGTGTGTGTGTGTGTGTGTTGTGTGTATGTGTCCATTGTCTGCGTGTGTGTGTCATCCCATGGACTCAGGAGGATGGAGGGTCATGTTGGAGAAGGTGAGTCGCTGACCCATGGGCGCATTAGGAGGGGAGGAGTGCAGACCCGTGGGGGGCCGGGCAGTCGTGTGATGTTGGACTGCTCCAGACTCTTGGCCAGTGTTGCTTCCCCCACGGAAGCAACAGGAGCAGCAGCAGCAGCGCCAGTGCCACCGGAGGCTATTGCACATCCACCTTCTCCACCACTACCACCACTAGCAGCAGCTGTTGGGGCTCCAGCAGCACCCCCTCCACCACCTCCACAGCTACAGGAAGTGGCCCCAGCAATTGCAGGTGGTGGTAGAACTCATGCCCAATGTGTGCGGACTGTGTCTGGTCCCCCCACAGCTCCCCAGTGTGGGAGTTTTTAATTGTGTGGGGCGAGACAGCACAGTGGTAGAGTGCCATGTGTGTGGTGTGCTGGTGCATTGTGGCCCCCCGAACACATCTGGGGACCAGTGGCCAGCATACACACATGCTGAACCACCACAGGGCAGCGTGGCAGGTTGCCACGGAAAGGGCCAGATGTCCACCTGCTGGCCCTTCTGTGGCAGTGGCCGAGGGTGCTGCTGAGGTGGGAGATGTGCCTCACAGCAGTCACCGCCACAGCCGGAGGAGGAGGGCTACTACATCAGCTGCTCCACCACCACCACAGCCACCAGCACCACCTTATCCACCACCAGCCCCACTACCTGGATTACCCACTGCAGTGGACCCCGCCACAGTCCCTGCAAACCAGTCTGACCTTGGTCAGGTGTGGACAGTGCTCGAGGAAAACAATGCACATTTCAATGCTTTGGAGCAGCAGGTTAACAGGGTGGAAGCACAGCAGCAGCAAATTGCTTCAATGCTGCACCTGCTGCTGGACCACCACGGCATCTCACGGCCATAGTAAGTCAGAGGATTGTTTTCTGCCCGTCCACACACCCACCCCCTCCCCTGACCCAACCCCACTACTGTGTTGTACTTTTTGGGGGTGTTTTTTGTTTGTTATTGTTAAATTATACACATTTTCCCTTCCAGGGGAATCTTTCTTGCACCACATAGTGCAACATGTTTTTGTGAAAACCAGGTGTAATTTCATTACAGTGTGCCACGTGACGGAACAATTCCCGTTCTGAAAATCTGCCCACATTCTGCCTCCCTTCTTAGCAATGTTAGGACGTGATGGTAGGGACAGTGCATTTGCGTGCTCCTTAAAGTGCATATCCGATTGTCCAGCAGGTTTCCGAATGTTTCTTTATGTTATGATGGTCAGTATGTGGAGAAATGTGTGGCCACGTTTCCAGTAAGAAGAGCCTTGTTAGTGGAAACATCCCACATTTCACCACAAAGTGAACCTTATAACATAAGGAAACATTTTCTGGGATAGCTGAAGGACATTCACTACAGTGGAGCATGCACCTGCACTCCTCCTGGCATCACGTCCCAATGTTGTTGAGAAAGGGTGGCAGAATGTGGGTGGCGTTTCTGATTGGTAATTCCTCCATCACGTGACTCACTGTAATGAAATTATGGGTGGTTTTCACAGAAATATATTGCACTCTGTGGAGCAAGAACTATTCCAGTGGTAGTAATGACCCCACATATTAGTTTATGTGCATCACCATAGCTATGTAATGTGGTGAATGTCTGTAAAGCAGCAGCGCAACAATCTGTTCATAACTCTGACCTATATTTTTTAATGCTATGTTACAACTTCCCTTACTTACATCCTGACTGACTGGAATGATATGATAATTTGCAGTAGTTGAGTCTGTTGTACTACCTTTTCTCACATGTGAAAATAATGAAAGAAGCATTCCTTTTAAATTGGTCCTGATGAGGTCTTTGTCACTGTTTTCCTCTGCTTTTCTCCATCACATCAAGTAGTTTTCATATATCACTTCTGTTGTTAATTAACAGTTATGCATCAGGCAGTGTTTTATGACACCATGGAACAATAGTTATTGAAAAGCAGCTGCAAATAAATACAAAGCTGGTGCAAACAATATTGGAAGACATGCTCATTTTTTTTTCATGCATGAACAAAAGTAGTCAAGTAAGTAAAGCAGACATAAATTTTGAGACGAATCGTATCATTCAAGTCACTCACAACTCGGAGGTAAGTAGTGGTGGCTGTGGCAGTGTAAAGTAGCATAAAAAAGTACAGTTCAGTACTGTGAGTACATTCTTGCAATGCTGCTTTAATTGTAAAAAGGTCAGTATGACATCATGAGCTCACAGTAACAATCACAGAACACACAAAAATGGCACAGAGTCCCCAGATTTTTTCTGCAGGCCCAGAATGCATCTTCCTTGTGTGCATAAAATTGACAAGTGTTAACAAAGTGAAATGATACTGTTTCAACACAAAGTCCCCCAGAATTAATGGCAAACTTAGTCATGCGCATACAGTGGCACAGAGTCCCCAGATTTTTTTCTGCAGGACCAGAATGCATCCTCCTTGTGTGCAGAAAATTGACAAGTGTTAACGAAGTGAAATGAGACTGTTTCAGCACTTACAAAGTCCCCCAGAATTAATGGCGCACTCAGTCATGCGCATAACAGTGGCACAGAGTCCCCAGATTTTTTCTGCAGGCCCAGAATGCATCATTCTTGTGTGCAGAAAATTGACAAGTGTTAACAAAGTGAAATTAGACTGTTTCAGCACTTACAAAGTCCCCCAGAATTAATGGCGCACTAAGTCATGCGCATAACAGTGGCACAGAGTCCCCAGATTTTTTTCTGCAGGCCCAGAATGCATCCTGCTTGTGTGCAGAAAATTGACAAGTGTTAACAAAGCGAAATGAGACTGTTTCAGCACATACAAAGTCCCCCAGAATTTATTCCACAGTCGCTCATGTGTGCAGTGCCCCTAAAATGATGACCATGAGAGAACTGTTGCTGGTCCAATGTGTGTTGTGATGCAAGCAAATGCAATGTGATCATCTCAACTGGATGGAAGGGTGCCCTTTTTCTGTACACTATTAGTAGCCTTGGTGAGTTGATATATAGAGATATATATTTCTGTAGTTTGTAGGTGAGGGGTGTTGACATGGACATGTATTCAAGGTATTGTTCTATATCACAGGTCACAGATCCTGTTGGTGTGCACATACCAGTGCTCAATTAGAACTTTATGTATAGAAATTTGCAATGGATAACTGTCTAGCACATGAAGGTAAGTATTTCTTTTTTTTTTTGGGTAGGGGAAGCATATTTGCAGGTTTGTCTGTAATGGTTACTTAGTTTCTTACTTCTTCACAGATTTCATCTGCATCCTTTTCGAGTCTGGTGTGATGGTCATGGTCATCTAATGAAACGACTTCTGCATGTTGCATGTGCACCCAAGCCCGGGGGAAGGGGGCCTGATGTGGAAGAACTTGTTTGGATAAGGCCACTTTGTCAGAACAACAAAGCATCTGGAAGTTTCCAAAAAAAAGGAAATGAATGACTTCTTGCAACTTAATTGTTATGTTTCCCTCCCTGGTTCTCAAATCTCAGTCCCTAAAGTCAAGTTACATTTCAAAGACACATCTTGTCAACTAACACAACCTGTTGTGTGCAGTATTTGCTGCAGTCTTTACAAAACAATGAACTGGATGAAATAAAATCCTTCATATGTACCAGAATGAATTTCACATGGATATTCCATTGGTTCCTCTTTGTATGGTACAGCTACATCATCATTCCCAACGAGTTTTAGTGATGGAGCCTTTTTTTGTTACCCTGTAAAAGAAACAAAAGAAGTGTACTGTATGTGTTTTACTATTGCAGCTCTGAAAAGCTACAGAAAACAAAATATACAACTAAAGGAAGTAAGGCAGCATAACAAAGATGAGCACACCTACTCACTTTATGGTTTAAATATTAAGAAGCTGGTGGTGGTGGTCATCCGTGGGGGCCAGGGGGGCAGACAGATTCATGGTGGCAGAGTTGGATAACATCAGTCCCGGTGGTGGTGGTGGTCCATGTGGGGCAGACAGACTCATGGTGGCAGACTTGGATAACATCAGTCCCGGTGGTGGTGGTGGTGGTCTATGGGGGGCAGAAAGGCTCATGGTGGCAGACTTGGAAAACATCAGTCCCGGTGGTGGTGGTGGTCTGTGGGAAACAGACAGACTCATGGTGGCAGACTTGGATAACATCAGTCCCAGTGGTGGTGGTGGTGGTGGTCCATGAGGGGCAGGCAGACTCATGGTGGCAGACTTGGATAACATTCACCCCTGTGGTGGTGGTGGTGGTCCATGGGGGCAGACAGACTCATGGTGGCAGATTTGGATAACATCAGTCCCAGTGGTGGTCCATGGGCAGCAGACAGACTCATGGTGGCAGATTTGGATAACATCAGTCCCGGTGGTGGTGGTGGTCCATGGGGGGCAGACAGACTCATGGTGGCAGACTTGGATAACATCAGTCCAGGTGGTAGTGGTGGTCCGTGGGGGGCAGATAGACTCATGGTGGCAAACTTGGATAACATTAGTCCCAGTGGTGGTGGTCCGTGGGAGGCAGACAGACTCATGCTGGTAGACTTGGATAACATCAGGAGATCACATGATGCTTCTGTGAGACTAGCAGCTCCTAGACCAGGTTCCACTTCAGCTGTCATCTACAGCCTAAAAACAGCTACCCAAGTTCAATTATCCACCTACCTACCAGCGGACTGTGCACTTAAAAGCTCCTGGTGCGATCGGTAAGCAGTTCGGATGGCTGGCATTGAGAAAAATAAATCTAAACGTCTGCTCTTGGAATCGGGACCTACCACTACAATGGAGGTTGAAATGCGCTAGGTTTTACCAAGGCACATGCCCCCACAGACCCCTGAGAAAGGGCTGAAATGAGCTAAGGGCCATTCGGGGAGTCCCTCAAAACCCACTGCCTCCACAGCAACTCAACAAATGCTAACTCCGCTTTCTGAACAAAAGTTTATGGAAGAATTACAGCTATTCAAGGAGGCTCTACAAGATATTACTGGGGAAATCAGATCACTCAGAGGGGAGCTTTTGGACACAAATCAGGCAATCTCGGATGTCGCAGCCCATACTACCTCTTTGGAAAGTTGAAAAGATAGAATGGAACCCAAAGTAACTAACATGAGGCAGTGGCTACATAAAATAGAAGCCAAATTAGAGGATCTGGAAGGTCGAAGCTGCAGGAATAATATCATAATCTTTGGCCTTCCAGAGGATGCTGAGGGACCCACACCTACCATATTCCTGCAAAAGAGGCTCACAAAAATCACTTGGTCTTTCCCCAACAACACTACCTATAAAATAGAGAGGTCTCACCACTCATTGCACCCCAAACCAACAGCTGGGAAGCCCCCAAGGCCAATGATCATAAAATTCCTCAACTTCCTGGACAAAACATGTATCCTTGAACAAGTCAGGAGCCTTCAGCAAGTGTTATGGGAGGATCATCACTTGAGTTTTGCACAGGACCTACCAGTTACAGTGAGACAGAGGAGATCGGAGTACCATCCCTGAGTTTCAAAACTAATCGCAGCAGGAATTAAGTATAGGGTACAGTATCCATCTCGCTTGTCCGTGTTACACGCTGGGAAATGACACTCCTACGATACTGCACAACAAGCAAATCCAGTTCTACATTCTCTGCTCCCTGAATTATTCACTACCCGCTGAGGTTACTGGAAGAGGATCTCCCTTGAATTCCTTTTTATTCTATTCACCTGAAAAGGAGGATGGTTCTTCTGGGGGATTGCGAGCACTTTTGGTAAATATCCACTAGAGGGTGACAAAGACCGCGACTTCACGGAGGAGAAGCTGCGGGTATTCCCTGGACTTCCTATAGCTCAATCTATAGCAAGCTCGGCAATGGATAACTCGAAATGCATCAACTTTTATCAGGAGGGACTTTTGATTAAGTGACAAATAAGCTGGTAAGCCTGTTGCTGAAGATAACCAGCCGTTTTGGAGTTGCGTCTTTCCCCCTGTGCCCTCACTCTTTCTTTTTGTGCAGGAGTGCTGTGCAAAGGTTCTAGCATTATTTATTCAGACCACAAGAGGGTAAAAGATATTCATTGTGTGGACATGGCCCTGTTATACCTTTTTGCATCAGGCAATGCAATCTTCATATTTATTTTATAAATCAAACAGGCCTGTTTAAAGGGGAATCTCCTTTTTTTTCCTTTCCCTCTTCACTTTCGGGCACAATCAAGAACTTAAATGTACAAGTCTAGACTGACTGCTCAAACTATCTGGCTGAAATATAAGTTGGATGGGAGCTTGTTTTGTGGTGTTTTCAATTTTTTTCTTTTTTCTTTTTTTTTTCCTCCTACGTCAAACATACGAGTTTCCAGGCTCAATATGTCGTCCATAGTACTGCTCAGTTAAGATAATATTTTACTGTGCTAGTTGCATTATCTTTATTGGGGGTTGTGGAGGGTGACAAGGTCTGTGGACCATTCTGCAGTCCAATCAGTGCACCATGTTCCGGCATAGGGTGGGGGGGAGTACCATAACATGTGAAATTGCCTGGTCTCAATGGGTTGCAATAATTATGTTTCTGGGACTGTCAAGCATTTGGGTCTATGTACCCACACTACCCATCAAGGACACTGACTACCTTGTCATGGGAAGGAGGAAGTGGTTAAGGGGAGAGGGAGATTGGGTTATTTGGGCTTTTTTATTAATTTGCATTTTTCTTATGTTAAAAATTTTTTGTGTGTCTTTAATAAATACATGTGTATCATATGGTAGGGAAGGGTGTCGGGCATGGGGATTATAATTACCTGGGTACTGGATTTAATATTATGGAAGGGGAATGGGGGAAGGGATATACATTATTCAACACTGGATGTCAATATTACAGACCACTGGGGAACTGGAACTTATCTGTATGGGGTTGATTTTCTCTTGAGGAGCTCTATGGTACATTGTAATTGGTCACAGTAGCACCCTTAAAGTTCTGCTCATGGAAAGTCAAAGGTATCCAATCCCTCATTAAAAGAGCCAAGATCCTTTTGCATCTCAACAAACTCAATGTTGATGTGGCTTTTCTCCAAGAGACACATCTACCCACAACACAGATCCTTAGTTTAAGATGAACATGGATGGGTGTAGTGCTGGGGGCAGGTCTGGACACATGCAAATGTGGCATTGCTGTGCTGGTAGCGAGACAGATACCTTTTAAATTGTTACAATCAGTAATCGATCCCCAGGGAAGATACATATTGCTGAGAGCTATTTTGGTCCATACGGAGCTTATATTGGGCTCTGTTTATGGCCCTGTAGGGGATGACCCACAATTCTTTACTAATCTTATGACCAGTCTGGCTCCCTGGTCTACCCTTCCAATACTAATTGGTGGGGACTGGAATTTAGTCCTTTGTAACAAACTGGATAGATTCAACCTGAGATGTTCCTCCCTCACCCCTGCACAATTGTTGCTGAGGAAAATGATGGACTCCTTGGGCCTGGTGGACCCCTGGAGGACCCTCTTTCCTTCAATGAAAGATTGATCATTTCACTTCCTACCTCATAATACACTATCAAGAATTGACTACTTTTTGTTGGGAATTGAGCACCTATCAAGGGTTCAAACCTGTGTTTATCAAGCTAACGTGATATCTGACCACCACCCAACTCTTTTACAATGGTCACTACCTACTTCGATGGATCATGATAAAGTCTGGAGGTTCAACTCCCAATTACTAAAATTTGAATACCTAATAGAGCAACTTAACAGTTTTATAGAGAATTTCTACGAACACAATGCCCCTACCATGCCAAAACTGGACATACTATGGGGGGCACTGAAGTGTTCACTGAGAGGAGAGGTTATTTGCTTAGCTTCAATTAGGAAAAAGAAAATCTCCCAAGAATCCTCCCAACTATTACAACAAATCTGAGTATTAGAACAATCCCTCACCGCTTATTCCAACCCAACAGAATTTGAAAAACTAGAGAGTTTCCGCTTCCAATATAATACCCTTCTCAGTGACAGAGCCGAACACCTCCTGTTATGCTCTAAAACCACCTATTTTGACCAAGGAGACAAGGCTGGGAAACTGCTTGCAATGAGGCTCAGGGCACAAGTGGTGGATAGAATTGTCTTAACCATACGTGACACCTCGGGTACCCTCCATACATCTCCCAGGAACATTGTCTCCTGCTTCAAAACCTACTACCAATCTCTTAATTCATGTTCCCCCATACAAGTGGGCTTTGTGGCTGGACTGTTGTCAGTGGATCACCTTCGTAAAATTTCCTTATTTCTGCGTCCAGGGATTCCAATATTCCATCGGCTTTGGTGTCCCTGGATGCAGAAAAAGCCTTCGATCGAGTGTCATGGGATTATCTATTTAATTTACTTCCAAAATATCATATCCTGGTACAATTTATACAGTGGATAACAATTCTTTACTTCCATCCATCAGCCCGCATTCTCTGTAATGGAGTTCTTTCCCCTCTCTTCACATTAAAACAGGGCACCCGACAAGGATGCCCCCTTTCTCCTTACTTGTTTAACCTATTTTTAGAACCCCTTATCAGGAAAATAAATACATCAATCTTAGTTACTGGTATCCATATCAATCACCTTCAATACAAATTATCAGTGTACGCAGATTATATTTTACTTCATATTACCCACCAATCTAAATCTATACCGGCTACATTGGATATCATCCAGGAATTTGAGCGTCTATCCAACTACAAATTGAATTTGTCCAAGACAGAGGTCATGCCACTAAATAAACTAATTTTGAAAGCGGACATTCAACATCTTGGACTCTCCTGGGTAAAGGATAAGATGAGGTATCTGGGCATATATTTATCCCAATCTAATTCCAAAATGAAGCAATATAATTTAGATCAGCTAATAGCACAAATTAAGACTGACCTGAATTGTTGGGCATTACTCCCCATTTCCCTGTGGGGAATTAATACTATTAAAATGAATGTTTTGCCCCGTTTGTTGTATCCCCTTCAGTTGTGTAATCAATACCTCCCTAAGGCCTGGTTCAATCACGTTCATAGCATTATATCCAAATTTATTTGGAAGCATAAAACCCCTCGTTGGGCGCTGTTTAAACTACAGAGACCAAAAGAACTAGGAGGCATACAAGTCCCCAACATTTATCTTTACTACCTTTCCATTAAATGTTCAGTTGTTTCACAATGGTCGAATCCTGCCCCGGCCTCCTGCTCGGACCTTTATTCTCCATTATGGTTACAAATACAGAAGTTGCTCTGTGTCTCATCTGGTATATATATCAGGACATTACCATATCTTCCCCTTACCAAGGTTCCTGGACAGCTTAAAACAACTCCCATTATAAGAACCCTTCGTACGTACAAGCAACTTAATAATACTCTAAGATGCTCTCTGGAAAAGGATTCCTCGCAACTCATTTTGGGTAACCCCAATTTTAAAATTGGAGGAAGAGTCATTAATCACTTGTTTTGGCCAGGTGGAGTGGGGAAAAAATTTATAGACATAACAGAGAATCATAGGTTGTTAACATTCTCGGACATAATGGCAAAATACAATTTGCCTACTTCTTTCTGCTTTAAATATCTTCAAATTTCCCAGGTCCTAATGCGGCATTTTGGTAATGGCCCATGGGACCATCACATGGCTAGTCCCATCCTTAGTACATTACAAACACGGCCTACCTCTCACCTAATTTCCTTCTGTTATAAAGAGCTGCACAAAATAGTCATGGAACTAGATGGTACCCCTCACTACGTATGGGATAGGACACTCCTTCCAACACCCATGGTCCCCCGACATTGGTCACAAATCTGGAATAGGCTATATAAGGATGTCAGGTGGGACCTCTACAGAGTGCTTCAATTTCAGATACTACAGGATCTATATTATACTCCTGTAAAACTCTGTAAGATGGGAAAGCTTCAGTCAGATTTGTGCACCAGATGTGGGCTCCAGTGAGGCACGCTGTTTCACATTCTGTGGGAATGTGATAAGGCATCCCCCCTCTGGGAAAGTATCCGCTCTAGAATCAACCCTTTATTAGGACAGCAAAATGCTTTTCAACCAGAGATTTGCATCCTAGGGGGACTCGGGGGACACTTTTATTGGAAATCAAAGGAAACAAATGACTTCAATTTCCCTATGTGCTAAGAAAGTGATATTACGTCACTGGTTGGACCAACAAACCCCTACGTATACAGAATGGCACCAAGAAATCCTCTTTGCTTTACAAGCAGAACACCTTCTAGTGAGCATTTCTAAAAGAAGTATGAAATAGCAGAAGATCTGGACTCCTCTGCACACCCTACTATCCATTTAACATTCCTCATACCAATAATAGGATCGACCTGGCTCCATTAAGCTGAATTCAGTGGACCTTAACTGTCCCAAAAACAATAACCCACACTGCAGATTCACTGAACTTATCCCCAAATACATGTAACATAAGTTAAATCATGTTGAGGTTTCCCTTTTTTCTCTTTCTCTCTCTTACCTGTTTTTCTCCAGTGGTGAATGAAATTGGGGTGGGGGTGGGGGTACAGAGAGGGAAGATTATATCTGTTTTTTTTCTTCTTCTTTTTCCTCACCATTAATATTCTAACAGCAACATTACTTACTCCCTTTTAATATGTCATATGTATGATTCCTATTTGTAATAATGGTATAATGGATCTAAGTTCCTGGATTATTGTATCTGAACACTTCTATGTAATGGTGTTTTGTGTATAATTTTGTTAAATGGTAAACATTATAAAGCTTACTAAATCTGAAGAAAAAAAACTTGGATAACATCAGTCCCGGTGGTAGTGGTGGTGGTCTGTGGGGGGCAGATAGACTCATGGTGGCAGACTTGGATAACATCAGTCCCAGTGGTGGTGGTGGTCCGTGGGGGGCAGACAGACTCATGGTAGCAGACTTGGATAACATCAGTCCCAGTAGTGGTGGTGTTGGTCCATGGGGGTCAGACAGACTCATGGTGGCTGACTTAGATAACATCAGTCCCAGTGGTGGTAGTCCATGGGGGGCAGATAGACTCATGGTGGCAGACTTGGATAACATCAGTCCCGGTGGTGGTGGTGGTCCGTGGGGGGTAGACAGACTCATGGTGGCAGACTTGGATAACATCAGTCCCGGTGGTGGCGGTGGTCCATGGGGGGGGGCAGACAGACTCATGGTGGCAGACTTGGATAACATCAGTCCCGGTGGTGGAGGTGGTGGTCCGTGGGGGGCAGATAGACTCATGGTGGCAGACTTGGATAACATCAGTCCCAGTGGTGGTGGTGGTGTTGGTCTGTGGGGGGCAGACAGACTCATGGTGGCAGACTTGGATAACATCAGTCCTGGTGGTGGTGGTGGTGGTGGTGGTGGTCCATGGGGAACAGACAGACTCATGGTGGCAGACTTGGATAACATCAGTCCCAGTGGTGGTGGTGGGATTGGTCCATGGGGGGCAGATAGACTCATGGTGGCAGACTTGGATAATATCAGTCCCAGTGGTGGTGGTGGTGGTGGTGGTGGTCCGTGGGGGGTAGACAGACTCATGGTGGCAGACTTGGATAACATCAGTCCCGGTGGTGGCGGTGGTCCGTGGGGGGGGCAGACAGACTCATGGTGGCAGACTTGGATAACATTAGTCCCGGAGGTGGACGTGGTGGTCTGTGGGGGGCAAATAGACTCATGGTGGCAGACTTGGATAACATCAGTCCCGGAGGAGGTGGTGGTGGTGTTGGTCTGTGGGGGGCAGACAGACTCATGGTGGCAGACTTGGATAACATCAGTCCTGGTGGTGGTGGTGGTCCGTGGGGAACAGACAGACTCATGGTGGCAGACTTGGATAACATCAGTCCCAGTGGTGGTGGTGGGGTTGGTCCATGGGGGGCAGACAGACTCATGGTGGCTGACTTGGATAACATCAGTCCTGGTGGTGGTGGTGGTCTGTGTGGGGCAGACAGAATCATGGTGGCAGACTTGGATAACATCAGTCCCTATGGTGGTGGTGGTAGTCCATGGGGGGCAGACATACTTATTGTGGCAGTGGTGGCAGTAGATAACATCAGTCCCGGTGGTTGTGGTCTGGGGGGGCACACTGCCTTTTAAATACTGCAGTTAAAACCTGCCAACATTAACCACATCATCATCCTCATAAAGAAAATTGCCCTCACAATCATCGATGTCTGAAGTCTGACCACTGGGAAATTCTTTCTCCATTGTATCATCATCTACGTCAGTGGTGGGCCGTTTAAGGCAGCCACTGCTAGTGCCACCAGGATGCTCCATTTCCACATCAGCAAGACCACCATGACTAGGCCAGGGTATGAATACCGAGGTTGCAGTCTGTGCTGGTATGTGCATCTCATTCATTTTAATGAATGTTAGCAAACTAACATTTGCAGGACACAGGTTTGTCCGACGATCCCTGACTATTGCACCTGCTGAGCTGAATGCCCTCTCAACACTTACACTGGAGGGTGGGCATGTGAGGTTCTTCAGTGCCACTGCAGTCAGCTCTGGCAATTCACTGACCTTTCCACTCCAGTACAAAAGAGGATCTTCACTTATTGTCAGATGCCTGTTTTCAGACAAATATGACTCAATCATTCTCTGTGCTGCACTAAGTCCAATTGTTGATGCATCATCCTGTTCTCCCGAATCATTTATTTCACAAATACCCACTTGGGACAAAGCCTCCCAAAGTGGGTTGATGCCACCCACTTTGGATGACAGACCACCTGGAACTACAGTCCCCTTCCCCTTGCAGGATATGCTTGATGGTCCTCCAGGTACACCTTCAGCCGGATTATGCTGCTGAGGTTTGCAGAGCTTGGCACATGACTTCTATGCCCCATGAACCAAGTGCACCAGTTGACCACTGATATTTTTTATCTGTTCAGGCCCTCCCTCCAGTACTGATGCAATTCCATGTTTGTATTGGGGGTCCAGCATTGTTGCTATTGCAAATATGTCACTATGCTGAATGCTTACAACGTGATGATTATGGTCGAATACTGTCAGCATATGTTGCAGAAACATACTGCTACCACCGTCTCCGGCAACATCAAGGCTATGCTGTACATTCACCAATGTCTGCCTCAGCTCCTGCAGCAGTGGAATTGATTGGCTAATGGAGGCAGACTCACCACTCACTGACTATGTGGCATGTTCAAAAGGCTGCAAAATTGTTATTGCAGAGTCCATGAGGTGCCAGTGTTCAGTCGTCATAGACATGGAGGCCCCGGAACTATCATGCCTAGTGTGCATAACAAGATATTCTGAGATGGCGTTGTATTGTTCATACAACCTCTCTGCCATGTATAATGTGGAGTTCCATCGGGTGACAACTTCCAGCTTCAAGTGGTGCTGAGGCAGGCTGTTTTGTATCTGCAACTGCCACAGTTGGTCACGGGCCTTTCCAGATCTTGAAAAGTCAGAGCAGATATGTTGTGCAACGGTCAGCATTTTCTTTATATCAGGGTGCTGCAGAAACTCCTGAACCACAGGATTTAAACAGTGGGCCATGCATGGAGCACGAAAAAAAAACACCATTAGTGATGCATTTCACCACATTTGACCCATTGTCACTTGCTATAAACCCAGCTCTCAGAGACAGAGGGTTTAGCCATCTGTCAGTTTCAGTCAGTACCATGTCCAACATGTTCTCACCAGTGTGTGAACAGGTCACACTGCACATAGCAATCATTGCATGCTGGCGAATTCCAGGAAGAAGGCTACCACAACAATCCACCTTACTGCATTGATTATTCACACTACCAACATCACAAACAACCCCCGGCACCTGCGCCCAGTGTGCAGTTATACACAGATATGAACTCCCCGCTGTTTTGCCACTTGTTCACATATCCATACTTAAATGGATGAATGGAGAGCAGAAATGTTGAAGGACATGTCTCACTGAGTTGGACACAGTGCGGAACAACTCGGGGACAGCACAGGTAGAAAAGTATGTCCTGGATGGGACTTTCCATTTTGGACAGGCACATGCAGCAAACTGTTGGAACCCAGAATTCTCCACAAAGGAGAAGGGTAAAAGATCAATTGCCAGGATTTCCACTACAGCAGCATTAAGTTCACGTGACACAGTATGATTGGGGGGGTACTTCAACTTCTGCGCTAAAACACTCTGTAACGTGGGCTGACTTAAATGTTTTACACCTGGTGTGTTGTTGGTCACAAATAGTTGTGCTCTGTGATGAATGGCATTGGCAGGGGGTGGAGTGTGGACATTTGATGAAGACGGTTTCACAGGTGATGATGACAAACCCAGAAATGATGTTATTTTTGCCAGATTTGCAACCGGGGTTGATGTACCACTTGAACTAGACATACTGCATTCACCACCACCACCACAAAAACTGCTACTCTCACCAGCACTGGACAACATTTCAAAGTCATTATGGTCCTCCACCTCATCATGTCTGTAGTAATCATCTGCTCTTATTACCACACTAATGCACACGTTTAATTTCCTACTGGGCTTAACAGTCATGGAAGGGGATAACATGCTGGCTATGGTTGCCGGTGACATGGGTGAATGCCCCACTGTGGTATTAGCTGCCAGCTTGTGCTGGGTCCACAGAGCCAAGTGCCTATTCTTAAGATGCGTATGCTGTCCTGTCCCCAGATGGCTCCCCTTTTTACCTTGACTCACACGCACATGGAAAACCTGGCATCATTTACATCTTGAACAAAAAAATCCCAAACAAGGGACTGTGATACTCTGCTTTTAACATGTCCATGATGATGTGGCTTATTTAAGTCCGTTATTTTAAGCACTGAAGTGGGGGGGAGCACGTGATGTTTCTGGCACTGCACACCTGGACTGCAACTGACCACCACGACTACCTATCATATTGATTAGGTCATCATCATCATCATCAACTAAAAGCAGTAGATCACAGATTTACGGGGGGGGGGGGGGGGGGATTCCTGCAAATAGACTCAGACACAGCGACTTTTAATTTCTTTTTCTTCAGTTCCCAACTGAGGTCAATTTCATCATCATCATATTTATCAACATCACCCACATCCACATCTTCTGCTTGGATGCTAGCATGTGGACAGCATGTTGCAACAACAGCAACATCATCATCACCATCACATTCATCATCAGCATCTACACCACCATCACCTGATATTTTTCACCATACTGTGAATCACTGCATGGAAAATGTGTGACGTTAAGTGCCACGGTGGACAGAATATCATATTGTATGCTATCGTTGACATGATTATCAGAATCCTCAGGTTGAGTTACTGGGATGTTACTAGGAAGTATGACATCATCTACGCTGCCACTCACTTGCACTGCTTCACACTCAATATGTTTGGATACAGTACACTGGTCGGAATTAGAATATAACACAACAGTACTAATACTACCTCCACCACCAATAACACCAGTAACACTAACACCACCGGCTGGGAAAACATCATTTCCTCCAACCATGAGTGGAGCTACTGATTGGGCTGTAAAAAAATATTGCAATAGAAATACTTTTCCTCACATAGCAATGCACTTCTATGTCTGCGTACTACTACCACGCCCACAGATCATCTTACTGCCAACATTGTCATGGCGAGAAAGAGCTTTGCTCGCACGTCTCTTTGCAGGCATTTTGGGAATCAACCACAAATATTATTACCAAATTCATATTTTGATACATTCATTTTCTTACTGGATGGACACTGGCTGGATGTGAAGCAAAATGAACAACTGTGGCTTCAGCAACAGATAAGAGACTACTCTGAGACTGTCATGGAATTAAAACAACTTCAGTAACCAGTGATGCTGATGGGGTCACAAAAACAATCCAGTCTGGTAAAAATACCTTTTGAATGGGGGGGGGGGGGGCACTGAATACAGACAGTGCTGATTTTTATGGCACTACAAGCAGCAAAACTAAGAACAGAGAACACGATCACAGTACAAAATCAGGCAGCTGCAGTGGACAGCAGGTTCACACTGCTGCGTTTAGTTGCACTTACACTAGTCTGTGTCACAATAAAAGGTGTATTATTTGATGCATGCAACACTGCACACACACTCACACACAACACAGAACAGTTTATGTACAATGCTGAATGAGGAATGCGATGCAAATGCAAAAGTTCAGTGTACTATGCCACGTTAATGTAAATTTCTAATTTAAACAACCTGACCTTATGAAATTCTCCACCACATCCACAAAACAGCAAGAACATTTCTACTATTACTGACAATATTACTATGTGTACAAAAAGTACATTAACACAGTCAGTTATATAACAAAAATATAACTAAAAAACAAAGAAATCACTAGTTCTCCAACTTAAATCTACCTACACCACAGATACGCCCCTCCCCCACAGCACACTTTCACTGTCTTTCACCACACACACTCAATGTTGTAAATTAACATTCAAAATCCACACACAAACAAAAACGCTCGATGATATGAGCACAGGAGGGTTTCCTACAATCGATGAACTAAAGTTGGATCCCCCCCAAAAAAGCAAAAATGCTTTTTGAACAGCTTTTACAAGATTCCTATTACAGACAGCTATCAGAGCACACTGTCTCCTACTCCTTCCTACTCATGCTACCCCGAACTGAGGCTGTGCAGATCCATACAGAGCTCATGTGACCTGAAATCCCATGAATCACTGCAAAATTCACCTTTGGAGCTCAAAAACAAGGCGAAGTGAGGCGAAGTGAACTGCCACCTATGCACTTCACCTTAAGATTGGAAGAGTAGTGGCCCAGGGGAGGCGGAGTAATGTGAAGTCAGTGTTTTTAAGAGACTTCGCTTGCCTCATTATAATGTGAAGTGCTCCGCGCTTCGCGTTCGCGTTGCGGATCACTCCAGGAATCCCCCTTTGCTCCATGAAACTGCCTCATTCCCAAATACGCAAGGCATGATGTTATCTCAGCACAACACACACCCTGTCAAGCATTATTGCTTAAATATTGCATCTTCTTTGGAGAATTCTGAGTAAATGCTATTTATTTATAATTTTTTACAAGGAAAAGCACATTAAACTACTGTATGATACTGTAGCTTGTTTCCAATTTTGTTTGGGAGTGAGGAGATGGTTGCATTGTCCTGTAAATACATTTTACAAATGGCTGAAACCAGACCCTTGCTGGAAACAAGATGCTTCCGCTCAGCTGTGTTATCCTGGGTAAACACATTATAAAAATGATGTATTGTATTACCAGCCATCACTGGCTCTTTCCTGTTTTCCCACCCACACAGAGGAGGCAGTGTGATTTAGTTGCATTGTTAGAGCACTGTTGTAAACATGGGCTACTCAATTACCTCCCAGTGCTCCAGTCAACCCCCACTCCTAGAGAAATGGGTAGAAGCAGAGCCCACCTGGAAAGGAGAAGTTGCATCTCATCTGGACAGTCCTATTCTTAGGGAAATATATTGTAACAAAAACAAACATCATAAACTGTTGTCAGCAAGTGCTTGTCTTTTTGGGCCTCCCTCCTTTAACCCCCCACAGTTCCCTGGAAGCAGGATGGTGTAATGGATAGAGCACTGCTAGGAAAACAGAAATTGCAGGTGCAGTCCCTGCTAGTGAGAAATATTCATCTTGTAACCCTAAGCAAATCACTTAATGTCCCAGTCCTCTAGTCCAACGAGCCACAAAAAATGATAAAAGCAGAACCCCACTGGGCATGGAATGTTGCAGGCCCATCATGCCCATAGAATCTGGTGAGGTATGTGCCTCTGAAATTCACATCAAGATAGTGGGCCCGATTCACAAAGCTCCAAGAGTGACACAAGGTGCCTGTGCCAAACATAAATGGTGCAAATGGCACCTTGCATTGAGTACTTCCCTCAGAACTATTCTCAGAGGCAGCCTGCGTCAACCACAGGCTGCCTGCCCCAAACAGGTCTTGTGCCACCCGTGTGCCCAAAAATGGGCTGTGACATGGTGCAAGAGTGCATGTGGTGGACACAAGCTGCCACAGCCTGTAAATGGAATTCTCATACCTCTCCCAAAGCGAGAATTTCTAAATATCCTTGTCAAGCCAGGGCTGGCCTATGAATACTTAGAAATATCTCCCCTTGGAGAACAGACCTATTTGCCACCATGTGTTGATGCCCTGGTACTCCATTTGTCCCACCCTGATGTCATCTAAATGCCAACCACCATACCTGGTGGTCTAGTGGACCTTCCCCCTGCCACGATATGCATATTGGTATGCCAGTTATCCTGATGGGCTAGCCGTCCCTCCCTCCCCCCACCCTGAAATGCCCATAAGTATCCCAGTCATCCTGGTGGGTAAGCTGTCCTGCCCCTGACCCTGGCAACAACAACCCAGCACTCTCGACCCAACCTATATCCTTGAGCCGGGATCAAGCACAGCTTCCCTCACACCACTGACCAGTTCTCATTCGAACTGTCATTGTGTGAGTAATACAGTAGGTGCTCACCAATAACAGTAAGCACCTACTGTATTATACATACACAGTGACAGTTCAGTCAGACCGCCGAGGTGGTGTGAGGAGTGCCATGCCAGTCCCTACTCGGAGTACGGGTTGGGGGGATGTTGGGCACTTGTTACCGGGGGGGGGGGTGACCGCAAGGCCAATAGGTCAACAGCAATCATTCAATTTTGCATATCGGCACATGGGTGGCACACAAGCCACAGAGGGCACTGCTAGATTAGTGCACAGCTGGCTTTCAGCTTGGGGCAAGCCCTCCTGCTGCACCCTGTGCTTGGCACCTGGTCTGGCTTGCCATAAGTCTCGGGACGTAGCCAGTGGGACCCTGCTTATTGGAGAATTGGGTGCAGGGTCCCTGGCACACAGGGCTTTGGTGCAATCTGCTCTTTGCTGAAGCTTGTGCCAGTCCAAGCCCGCTTTGAGAATTTGGCCCAGTGTCTTTTGAGCCGAAGAAACCTGTAAAAGTGACATGTAATTTTATTTGTAATTTTTGACATGGAAAGCTACACTTAGCTACAGTGTTATAGCTTGGTTCCAGGTGCATCCTAAGGGGGTAGATTGTGCGGTCCTGTAAATACATTGTACAACTGGTTAAAAGCAAGACCTCACTTTAAATAATATGATGTAGCTCAGTTTGACTATCCAGGGTAATTAAATTGTCAAAAATAAGTATTGACAGCAGTAACTTGTTCTTTCCAGTCCCCCTCAGACAGACAGATGAGCAAGTGTGATTTAGTTGTTGGAACACTTTTATGTTGAATTGTGTGCTCGCTTACAGAAATTGTTTGCCTCTCATAGAAATTCTCATCTCACAATGTCTCTGGGATGTTGTATCTTAGCTGATGGATTATAACCTTGCCATTCCAGCATAAGTCACAGGTGGCCGTATTAACTAGAAACCCTCAGTGACAAAGGCCGATGCAAGGGGTATGGGCTTACTTTACAAAAGGGGTGAGGGCTGAGCTACAGAGTGGCAACTTAAAATACGCATGGCCAAAGGATGCCTACCCTGTCCCCATGCTCAAAGGGCACATTGGCTGTCTCAGAATATAACCCCACCACCACCACCACCAAAGAATATTTTAATCCGGGTAGTTAAAGAAGTCACCATCTGAAGGGCCAGTAAGTTAGAAGCATGTGAGGAGGTGGTAGCTTAAAGATTACTGAACACGTTTGGTGGTGGGAGTCAGAATCATGGTGCAGAATGTACAGTAAGTAGTGAAGTACTTTTTGTTAGTGACAATACCAGAAATAATCACAAACAAAGATCTACCTGGCTGGCCCGGTGGTGCTGGAGGTTGAAGCACTGGAAGCCACACCTTGTGCCACACCAGCAACCCTGGTTCAGAAACAATGCCGAGCTGTCGGGGGTCAGCAGGGCCGAGAGAGAATCAAGCATCCAGAGAACTGCTCTTCTCTCGAAGAAGAAGGTGGGATCATCATCATCCTGCCTGTTGGCTGCCATCTGGTAGGGGCTTGGGTTGAAGCAGGCAGGCAGGGAGGGCAAGCAGCCAGTGATTGTGGCATGTACGTGCCCCTACATGTACGCAGTTGGGCATCGGGGGGGGGTCTAGAAAAACATAAAACGATGGTCTGGGGATTCATGAAGGCTTGCTCCCATCCTGCTGGGCCAATGCCACTGCCTCCCCATATTTGGATTGTTCTCCGGGGAAGGGAGAAGCCCCTTCCCAGCTCCGCCACATCAGGCAAGCTGTGGGGGGTCTTGGGGTTGTTGGCGACAGTCGGGCTGGTGGTCAGGTAATTCAGGGCTGAGATCCCACTCCCAGTGCACAGAAAGCAAAAAATATAAATAAAAATAAAAAAATGATCTGTCTGATTTCCTTAAAGAAGAATAAATGATACCTACCTGCTCAAGGGAAATGTTTGCCAAGAAAAATAACTTAACAATAAAAGAAGAGGATTAATGCCCTACAAACAAGCAATCACATATAAAAAACCTAGTCTGAATAACTAGCCTAAAACAATGTTTCCATGTGAATTTGGAAGATTACGATTTCAATAAATGAAATTTGGGGGATATTCTTGGATGTGCTACTGGATTGAAAATTTTTATTTAAAAACAAGGAAAAAATGACACACCGCCAAGTAAGCATTAGCTCATTTACGATGGTGTCCTGACAAATTTTACATAGCTAATATGTTACAATATACTAAACTAAAAAATGTCCTGAAAACTTGTATGAATGATAGTAGGTGTATCACTTATGTATGTTATTAGTACCATATACACAACACTTCACTTAGAATAGACAATCTGTTATTGCAGACAAGAACAAATTTCTCAGATCTCTCTTGATGCCAAGTGCCTTTCCCACTGTGCCTCTTTTAAATTCTATTTTGATTCCCTTCCTTCCTACCTTACTTCCCTCTTATCCTCTCCCTCAGCTTCCTGCTATCATTTTACGTAATATTGTTTCACATTCCCTCGCTATTCCTTCTACGAAATCTACAGCTGGCCAATCTGCCTTCTCTTATTGCTTTACTAAACTCTGATTCTCCCTTCCCTTGTCTATTCACTATGCCTCTTTAGCTTTCTACTTAAAGTCTTCATGACTTTTTTCTCCCTCCTGCACCTGTC
Organism: Neoceratodus forsteri; assembly: GCA_016271365.2. Lineage (NCBI taxonomy): Eukaryota > Metazoa > Chordata > Ceratodontiformes > Ceratodontidae > Neoceratodus > Neoceratodus forsteri. The sequence continues at coordinate 271,587,656 of CM057453.1, forward strand.
CTTGATCCTCTTCCTTCGCCCTCTCACTACCTTTGTCCTGAATATCTCTTCTGACATTCCTAAGCATATGATATTCTGATTTGTATTTAAAGTTTTATTATTCTTCATTGAAATTATATTACTGTATTTTCTATATATATTTATGCAATAGGTGTGGGCATAAATGAAGTGTGATAAATCCATTTATCTGAGTAACTGTGTACATAAATTTACTTATGTACACAGTTATAGTGTATGGTGGAACATCGTTGTGTTTGGAGAGCAGTATACCATCAAAAGTTGTTCTGCTGTAGTAGTGACATAGCTAATAACGCAGGAAGACTTTTCATTCTGTGTTAGTAGCTATGTCACAGTGCAACCGACCCCACCAGTGCTGTTCATAGGATGGGGGTGGTTACACAGTCGCATGCGCAAGCTGGACAGTGGATTGATGGACAAGGAGTATGGGTCCCCGGCAGCAAACCCTCACTACACACTCAAGAAAATGTAAACAATCCTGTCTTTTGGGGCACCATGCAGTATGTAGAAAAGTGTATGGGATCCCAAATACACAACCATGCTATTCAAATACCTTGTGGTTTCCATGATGACAGGGACCTCTTGAGCTTCGCTCTCGAGGTTCTCATTGTAATGGAAACCACTGGTTATAAGAATAGCCTGGTTGTGTATGGGCTCCCATACACTATCCTACATATAATAACTGGGAAGAATTTTCTACCATAGAAAAATGTTGTTATGATTTGCTGTTATAACCTCCAGATTATAATGATGAACACATGCCAGGTTTCCCTCGCTCTGTGAATGTGCTGGCTGTGATCTTCTTTTTGTCTGCACCAGCCCTGTTCTTCAGCACTAGACTGTTGTGCTGGCCCTGCTTCTGAAGGATAGACTGCTCACCACCACTCAGAGTCAGTTGGAGGTGAGTTATTTTTATAAAAAAATTAACCAGGCTAAAAAACATACTTTTATACTGGCTGTTAAACAAAAAAAAGTAGCCAGCCCAGTGGTGCTGAGGGTTGAGGCGCTGGATGCCACACCTTGTGCCATGCCAGTGACCCAGGTTTGGGAGCAGACTCGGATCACTGGGGGTCATCAGGGAAAGAACAGAATCAAGCATCCGGAGGACAGCTCTCCTATCCTTGGGGTGGGTTACAGGGGCTGCTCGGTGCCCTAGCATCCCCTGATGGAGATCGGAGGAGCTGCTTGTGCACCAGCAAGAAAGAATGGGGGCGGAGTGTGGCAGACGTCTGCTGGCAGCCAGCGCCGACGTCACTGCATGTCACACTCTGGCAGAGGGACTTAAAGAGAAAAAACCCACCTCCGGGAAGGCTACACCAACCACCAGTGACCCCGACCACATGCCCAATGTCGGCCACTTCCTCCAACTCTCCCCCTGGGGACTCTGGTGTCTCTCTGCCAGGGGTCAGGAGAACCCAGAGTCCTGAAACTGATGTAGCATATGGAGAAGCAGTTCAGGTGGGCAGTGGAGCCACGGAGTCAAGAGTTAAAAACAAGTAAACCTACATTTCTGTCAGGAACCTACAGACCATGTTGAACCCCATCTTGTCCACAACTCAATAGACATTTCTATTTATTTTATATAATTGCTGTGGCAAAAAAATGCTCCCCAGTAACTACACAAAATAAAGGCTGGGTAAGGGATCATACATTGAATTTTACACACACCCTCGGTGTGGGATGCTTTCACGAACCCCTCGAGCTTCACTCTCAGGGTTTATCTGGCATTCTACACCTCAGAGATGTGTAAAATTCTCATTATGACCCCCTATCCAGCCATTATTCTATATGTTATGTCATCAGCCATTTATCCAAGCAGTTGCTATGTCAGTAGGTTCAGCACAAGCACTCGGCACTCATTTAGAACGCTCATCCTTAGTAGCAGTACTAACCATATTCAAATGTGAATAACTTTAAAATGAAAAATGAGAGCATAGTACTGTGAGCAAGAAAGTTGTTCAGCACAACAGCATCTACAAAATGGGTGGTGTTTCGTTTATAGATAACATTTAGATTTTTTTCTAATTAGCAAAAAACAGCAGACCATTTTATTTTTTGCACTTTTCAACAAACAAAAGCAAATAACTTTAAAATGAAACATTATAGCATGGCAGTTTGAGCACAAAGGTTGTTCAGCACAAAAATATATATGAAATGAGAGTTGTTTCATTCATAGATATCTTTCAGATTATTTATAATCAGAAAAAAATGGCAGAAAACTGAATTTTTATTCACTTTTTTGATGAAGAAATACCCCCCCCCACACACACACACACACAAAAGCAAAAAGAAAAGAATTGTGCATCAAACTTTTTCATTATGTACTGGCCATAATGTAAAGTTGGAGTGTCTATAGCAACCACTTAGTAACCACTATGCTAAGTGGAATTACACTGGGAAATCCACAACATGTCAATTTAAGTTTACATTAGAATGTAAATAGGTACATAATTCAAAACAAAACTCTCTCTGTACTATCCTAAAGGATCCCTACTGCATAAATGGAATATGTAACAAAGACCATGTGGAATATATGATTTATTTACACTTGAGCTGTTTGACCTTGGGCACATCACTCGTGGCTAATGTCACTCGTGAGGTTACCCAAGTTAATACAGCTCTTGGGAAAATAAATAATGTATTCCACAGCTCCCTGTTATGTATCCCTTATATATAACATGTGCTTTATTTGATGTTCCCCATCCCCTTCCCCCAGGATGCATCTGCAAATGAGCTATCAACAGCTCAGTATGTCTTTCCTGGTGAAACTTTTTGCAATAAACAAAACATAAATCAAAAATAACAAATCCAATGCTTTAATGTACAGAAACTTTGCTTATAATGGGCATTGTGAAGCTTTTATGGACATTTGTAGAGCTTTTGGAAGGGGTAGGGTACAGAGTGCAGGGCTGCCAAGGAGAATTAAGATGGAGGAGCTAGAGAGATTTAATTTGTGATAAACTAATTATCCATAAGCCACATTATTATTTAGTCAATTGCTGTAAGAAATATTTTATATTTCAGTAAAATGCTTATAAAAATGCAGGGTAAAATCCATTAGTTTGATTGGATAATCGTTATGTATAAAATATAGTTTACACATAGTTATAAAAAAAAAGGACTTTTCAGAAGTGAGCAGTCCAGAACCTTATCAAGGAGCATTAAGAACCTTGACATTTCAGTTGGCAGCCATTTTACTTTGTCCATTGCCTTGAAGTACCATCTCTTGCCATGGAAGCCCAAAGAGCAGTAAATTTCAACATTGGCATCACAGAAAAGGAATGTGAAGAAATGTATAGGCTGCCTGAAGGACAGACAGAAGATATAAATGAGGAACAGGTTGCCACAGTGAGTAATGACAGTAATTTGACACCTACAAACCTTGTGAATATCAGCAGGCATTTGTCCTTAACAGTTGAAGCTATAGATGTCATTGAAAATGAAAACAAACTCTGGCCAGAGCCGGTAGGGCTGCAGGTGAGGAATTTGTTGTAAAAATACTAAAGATTAGTACTGTTAACAGCCTTCTTTAGCAAAATGTAATGTAGTTCCTAAATGTGTTGTCTGTTATATCTATAGCCTTGCTATGACCTTGCCTCATGAAAAGGGCAGTGCAAAACAGGTCCAACCCTACTTTTGGTTGGATGCTTGTACCTGATTGGACCAGTGGTTGCCAAGATCATCTGGAGTTCCTTGAAGAATGGGGTTTTTCCATCAGCTTTAAAGGAGGCCTTGGTTAAACCCCTGTTAAAGAAGTCCTCATTGGACCTGGACTGCCTCAGCAACTACAGACTGGTCTCTAACCTTCTATTTTTAGTGAAGGTTATAGAAAAGGTGGTGGCCATTCAGCTTGAGGGGTACCTTGCCTCCTCCTCTACCTATGAGGTTTTTCAGTCTGGATTTAGGGCCAGGCATAGCATGGAGACCATGTTGGTGAAGGTGCTGAATGACCCCCTGATTGCGAGGGACAAGAGAGAGTGCACCATCTTATCCTCCTGAATCTCACAGCAGTATTTGATATGGTAGACCACGAAGTGCTGCTCGACTGGCTGCAGTTTTGGTGTGGCCTGTTCGGTACAGTCATACAATGATTTAGGTTATATCTGACAGGCAGGGTGCAGAGGGTGGTGATGAGACTTACCTCATCTAACCCGAAGACCCTGGACTGTGGAGTCCCACAGAGGTCGGTCTTGTCACCCTTGTTGTTCACTGTATACATGATGACACTAGGGGGCATCATCAGGTTATATGGGCTGGGTTTTCTTTGCTATGCTGAAGATACCCAGCTATACCTGTCCTGTGCACTGGGTAGCCAGATGGTAGATTCCATGCTTAACAACTGCCTGTCTGAAATCTAGGCTTGGATGTCTCAAAACTGGTTAAAACTCAACCCAGACAAGACTAAGGTACTTGTGGTGGATCTGGGTCATTGTGGTGGGCATGGGATATGGTGGGACCCCCCAGTCTTGTTCTGGGAGGGTAATTATTAAACAGATAAGTAGCACATTGTTCTATCTGGGTGATCCTGCAGTGACTGCTGCCTGGACTGATGCCCCATTTTTATTTACATGTGATTGGCTCATGCCTTGGCTTATAGTATCTTTTGCAAGCTTTTGAAAGAGCAGAACACTGTTCTGCATGTATAGGCAGAACTGCATTCTATGATTTTTTTTATCTGTGCTGAACAGCTTTTCAGCACAGATAAAAAACTATCAAGAACAGCATTCCACCATACACTATAAATAAGAGTATTGCACTTCACAATGTCCAAATTCTTGAGAAAATTCACAGATTCAGAATGAGTAATGAAAAGACTTTGGGTGGGATAGTTGCACCATGCACAACCCATCAATGCACCCCGGTGCGATATTCAAAGAGGCACGTTGCACTGTGTAACTCCCGATGTACCGGGATACATAAGCAATGTATGCAGCACAAGTGCAGGGGGTGTGCCCATGCTTATGCGGCACATTACGATATTCAGCCCAGGATGTGCAGTGCATATGCTGGCACAACTCCGCCTTGTGCCGCTCAGGGGGGTGCAAAGTTGTGCCTGGTAAAACCAGGAGCAAGTCCTGGCCAGCCATAGATAAGCTGCCATATTTCAGTGTGCAACATGGCAGCCGCCAGCCGTGGGTGGCCACCCACCCACCCAGAACGCTGTCCACAAGCTCCCTGCCCTGGGATCATTGTGCCCCCCCCCATCGCCTGATCATGGGCATATGTAATAACAATCCCTGGTGGTCCAGTGGATTGCTCTCCATTGCCTGATCATGGGCATATGTAATCTACATCCCTGGTGGTCCAGTGGACCACTATCCATCGCCGATGGTGGGCATATGTAAATACACTCCCTGGTGGTCCAGTGGACACCCCTCCAGCACCCAGTCACCTGGAAATAGTAAAACCAATCCTGGTGGTTTAGTGGTACCCCTCCCCACCCACCCACTGGAGGTTCCCCACCCCTGCACCCCCCAGGCAGCAGTGGGTGGCGGCACCCCACCACATGGCATCCAGCTGCCCAACGACTGATAACATACAGTACCAGCCTATTGTCCACTGTATGGGGCACGGCATAGACCATAATTGTACATACAGCGCCAGATATGTGTATGAGCATGTTCATTCACATATCAGGCCAGTGTAGTACAGTATGGTTCAGGCGTCATTGGCCCACACAGTGGACCAACAGGGCATACCGCAGTACTGTATGCTGTCAGTCGGCTGGCGGCCAGGTGGCATGCAGGCAGGAGTCACCACCGCTGCTGACTGGGGGGGTGCTGGGTGGTGGGGGACCTCAGTCGGTGGGTGGGGAGGGGGATACCACTGGACCACCATGATTTTGTTCGCTATAAATCTGCCCATGATCAGGTGCTGGGGGGTGTCCATTGGACCACCAGGGAGTTTATTTATGTATGCCCATGATCGGGCAATGGAGAGCAGTCCACTGGACCACCAGGGATGTAGATTACTTATGCCCACAATCGGGCAATGGAGAGTGGTCCACTGGACCACCAAGGATATAGTGAACATATGTCCATGATTGGGGGTGAGGAGTCTGCCAAGGGACTTCAGGGCATTGGTCCTCGATGGCTGCAGCCTAGCAGGGCACCAGGCGTGAGTCACCGGGGATCAGTACACTGCATGCACATGGAGCCATAATGACATGCAAATGGCCCCATTTGTGCCTTGCATACATAATGGCCTCATTTGCATGACCAGTGCTGAGTATCGTGGTTGATGCACCAAGCGCCACCGCAATTGACCTGGCGCATCCCCCAGCTCCCTTCCTGCCACTTGCTCTAGCGCAGTGCCACTGTGCCATGTGCAGTGCATGCGCCCTCAGTGCCATATTCAACGGTGCTGAGCCATGGCACAGCACCATTGCATATCACCTGGTCTATGCCCTGGTGCAGCCCAGAAATGCTGCACCCAGGCTTTCGCCCCTGCCTGGCGCAGTCTGAATATCCCATCTTTTGTTTACTAATTATTTTTACTAAGCAGTAACATGAGTGATATACATTACTGATATAGTTTCTAATCAGCTGCATATAAACCATTTGTATGGTTACTGATAGGTGTGCCTCCTGTTCTGTATTTTTTATATACTATGAGTTTTGAGAATTGTTTAATTAAAGAGGACAGGACAAAATAATAATATTAAAAAAAATAAAACTAATATAAAACTATGAAATGTGTCCTGTCTTTGTATTTAAGTGATTAAAATGATATGTTAATGAACAGGCAAACACTGAAAGGAAATATTGCCATCCACATTTTATTAAACCCCAGCATAAGTAAAAATATCAAAACACAGCTGGCCAGATACCATAAATTCACCAAAGGCCGACGCAAGTCTGGCGCAGTGCAAAACCGATGCATCATGGGGCAACAGGAGTCATATTCAGAAGTTGCATTTGCCGCACTGCACCAGTGCAACATGGCTGAATATGGCACAGTTGCATCATGGCACAACTGTGGATGCACCATGGAGCAACTGTGGATGCACCATAGTGCAACCACAGGTGTGCCATGGGCAGACGCAGAAGCCCCAGGGCAACTGTGGGAGCAGAGCACCAGAGCAACTGGGGGGGCATGGCACAAAGAGGAGACCCAGGGACAGAGCCAGGAAAGCAGAGTGACAGACCACAGGAGGCCACCACCAGCAGAGCACAGCAAGGTGCACACAAGCACCCAGACCCTCACTCCAGAACACAACAGTGGCACAGACAGAAAGCAAGAGGGGGTGTCAATGGGGGATGGAGGGCCTCCAAGGAGGCCCCCCCACAGGCAGCAGGCTGTGCGCCCTGCACATCCAGACCAGGCCAGGCCACACCCAGGACCATGCAGCCAAGCAGACACACCCACCACACAACCCTGACAGCCACCCCAAGGGCACTCCAAGGCACAGCCATCAACTGAGAGGAGGGACACCACCACAGTGGGACACAAAGCAGCACACAGCAGTGATTCACAGAAGCACAGCACATGCCCCAACACATGCACAACACATGGACAGGCACTGGGCCACTGCAGCATGGCTTCTCATGCCACCTGCAAAGCAGACACAGACACAGGCAGGTAAGTCAAAATAGATATATATTCAAAAACCTTTATACAGTAACAAGGGGGTGGGAAAGGGTAGGATAGTGAGGTAAGGGGACAGGGAACAGGGAATGTACAGTGGGACGAGGAACTAGAGAGGAAGGGAGGTATGGCTGGTGAAACAGGGGAACACAGACTTGGGCTAGCAGCGGCCATGTCCTGCCACCCCCTGCTGCCGATGTGCCTCCTAACCACAAGGAGCTGTCTCTAGACCTGGAATATAGCCTCCATAGTCATTGAGGTCACCAGGATGAGCTGCCTCAGGAGTCTGCAGTACAGGGGCCTCCTACCCCAACTGCAGACACCTAGGACAAGGGACAGGACAGATGATCGGTGCAATCTCCCAAGGAACATGGCCCAACCACAGCACATACTGGGCAGGGGGAACACACACTCCCAGAGGGCCCATACAGGCCACCGACAGGGATGTGGGCCAATGCCTGCCAGCAAAGAGGCACACCACATCAGCACACAGTGGTGATCCTCACTGCACAGTGGCCATCCAACAGTGCCAAGGCAGTCACATGGCACAGTGCCCCAGCTGCACCACAGCAACATCAGTGGCAGCTGTGTACACACCCACCCCCCCTGCAGCTGGCACATGTGACCGATGGATGTGCCACAGTGGCGGGCACCATGCACAGTGTGACACAGACAGCTGGCACAGCACACAGCACAGGCAGCCATGCCCACACCCATGCTCCTGCCACCCCCCAAATGACTGTGTGCATAACAATGTCCATGCCTACCTGCCCTCTGTGGCTCCACTGGTGCTCTAGCCACTCCTCCTCCCTGGGCTGCTGCAGCCTTCTGGTTCCTCCAGTACCACCTGATGTCTGTCCTCAGGTCCTGGGAATGGAACAGAAACAGGTACACATCAGTAACCAACCACATCAGCTGCCCCTCACCCCTGTGCACAGAGTGAGCCCCTGCCTGCCTGACACATCCCACAGAGTGGCAGTAGAACACAAGTGGTGGAAGGTTATGCCACCTCACAAAGTGTACAATGGTAGTACTCCACCCTGCAGGACACACCAGACAGCCTAGCCAACACCACAATACAGCACCAGGGTACACACACAAGATGGGCCTACTCACCTGGCTGTGGCACAGCCTCATGCCTGACATGTGCCTCCTTAGGCACTCTGGGTCCCTCCGCACCAAGTCCCCATATCAGTGGCAAGACTGCTCACCAGTTCTGGCCACCCCTGTGCACTGAGTGAGTGAGGCAGCAATTGTCTGCCACACAGCCACCTGGGGCTGCTGCAGTGGTGCCTGCCCAAACAGCTGGGGTGCATGTGGCTGGACACAGGCCACAAGATTGGCCAGCTCACCTGCATCCAGTTAGCCACCTGTCCATGTCACTGCTGCTGCACCATCACTGTGGTGTGAGCAGCAGAGCAAAATGGTGGCAGGAGGTACACGTGGACAGTGCATGCACCAGATGCATGGGCTGAAGGAAAATGCACTGTGTCTGCCTATCACACAATCATGGATACGCACAGCATGGGCATGGCTAGGTGGGGTCATGGGTATGGGGGTCACTCAGGGGCAGCGGTCACAGCAGGGGTCAGGAGTCAGCCACCACACAGTGTGCACATGCGCAATAGCAGGCATGGCTCACTGTGCACAACAGGCAGCAGTACACTGACCAGATCATGCACACTGCAGTCCTGTGCAGTGCACATGCATGCACATTGCACTGCAATTTGCTACAGAGCAATCCCACTGTGCATGAAACAAATTTGTGATATTCAGCCACCACATGCAAATGAGCTCATCAGCCAATACATGGCACACTGGGGGAATTAGCATGTTATTACCATTGTGCCAGTGCTCATTTGCATGCGTTGCACCATAAAAGCACCACGGACTGGCACAGGCCATGGACTGGTTTTGCAACCTTCTGAGCTAAGTTGCACATGCTGCTGGAGCACACTGAGCCCAGCCAGCACAGCAGGGGGGATGGAATAGGGTGCTGCTGACACTGACACACTGTGCTGTCCATGTCCACAGGTAGCAAGCATGTTGGAACGTGAGGAGGGTGAGGAGCGTGGGCCTGCTCGCAAGTCCAGGCCCAATTTCACAAAGGCAGAGGCCCTGTTTGAGGCCTACCTTGACAGGGAGCTGCTGTTGAGTGATGTCATGGGCACACCACAGGCCAGGGCTGGGGCCTGGGAGGAGGTGGGCAGCATGCGTGACATCTGGATGGGTTCCCAACCCCAAGACCCCTCCCCCACCCTCAGTTTCAAACAGTGAGACCCCACCCTGCATGCAGGAACAGGTGTGACGGGTCTGCCTTGGCATTTTGAACCCTAATGCTCACCATATTTTCTTATTCTGTACCACTCTTTAACTGACTTACTCTTGGAATGGATGAGCATTAGGGTTCAGAATGCCAAGGCACACCCATCACACCTGTTTCTGCATGCAGGGTGAGGGTGGGGTCTTACAGTTGGAAGCCTAGGGTGGGGTGGGTCTTGAGGTTGGGAACCCTAAGTTCTCCTCATGCCTGTTCCTGCATGCACAGTGGGAGTGGGATCTTATGCTTGTATAGTTACCATCGAATAGTATATTTACAGAATTTCTGTTTGGGATGAAACCAGGATGCCCATAAATTATGTGGGTTGCTCATATTTCTCAAAAACAGGGCTTGCCGTTACCTCCTCGGGAAAGACCAAGTGTTCCAATATTGTAAAAGTACAAATGCCCTGCCTTCTCTGAAGAGTCTGTATTGTAAGAACCACCTAACCCCAAGAATCCTTGTCTTTTTTTTTGGGGGGGGGTACTTTCTCTTTATTTGCATTATACACTAGAATTGTAAGCCACAATGACAGAGAATGGCATCTTATTATTTAAGTAAAGTAAATAAAAAGTTTGCTTTCTCTGTCATTGTGGTTAAGAACTGACAGCTGCATGATGCCCCAAACAGTAGTACCTGAATGTAGTGCTGGGCTTTACTGGGCTTGTAACAGCAGCTGTATTGGAGGGAACAAGAACAGGACAGTAGTGGCAGAAAGGAAGCCATCATGATTGGTTCTGCTGGTCACAGTGCTTTGGCAAACAATGTTTTGGAACCAGCAATTGTGACTGTGCACAAACTTTAACAGATCAGACAATACAGGCATAGGCATGCTTGGATGTGCAACCTGAGCTTTTAAAGAGCAGAGGCAGGTACCTTAAATTAGGTGTCTCACTTACCTGCACTCATAGCAGCACTCTGGTCTGGCAACCGCATTCACGGGGGAAACAGCTGCAGGCATAGGCAGCCAGAGAAACAGGCTGGCAATAGTACCACTATTCAGAACTGGAGTGGAGTGAAGGGACAGGGTGGAGAAAGCTAGAAGGCAGCAGTATTATAAAGTAAAGCAGTACCTGAGGTCAAGTTATACACCTCAGGTCTGCTAACACGCAGGCGGGAATTAAAAAAAAAACATTCTTCATGCCACAGTCTCTAATGATTGGTCCAGCCTCCAGTGTCCACACTGTGTACCTGTGAAACACAAATAACTGGAGTGCTGGCCCAATCGCTATTTAAACCCAGTTATAAATTTGGGCTGTGAGCTCGGAGCAGAGCCTGATTGTCACTGGTGCTGCGCCCGCCCGTACACCAAGGCATAAATCTGCCATTGTACTAAGCTTTTTTATTTTTATTTATGCTCATGGTCTAGTGCCCTCCCCCACCCCCACACCTGTAGTTAGTCTCCCACCCACTTCCCCCCAATTCTAAAACACAGTGGGCCATATGCACATGCCCCCATGGCTGGCAGCTTGGGGCACTAGACCAGCTGGAAATAAATTAGAAAAAATACATACTGGAGTCAGTCCCTGGGGATCGGGGATAAGGACAGAGGGAGGAAGGTTCAGTAGATCACCAGGGAAGAAGGTATTTGACTGTATGGGGCCAGAGACAGGGCTAGGCAGGGGGGTAATACTGCACACTGGTGGGTGACTTGGTGGGGGGAGGGACTGCTAGCCAGCAGGAAGGGTGTTTTTTTATTTATTTATTTTTTTACATATCAGGCGATGGATGGGCACATGATCTAGTGGGGAAGAGAGTGCCTTGTTTTTATAGTGCATTGAGGGTGGGTGATTGCATGGGGGGAGAAGAACCACTAGCCACTAGGGTTGTTTTACAATGTTTGGCCACAATATTGGAAAATATGGTATGTGCGCCATTTTCGCATGTACCACATTTTAGTTCATGAAACAATCCTCTTGTGGCCAAAGAAGCAGTGACACAATTGTGTTTCTCTGTGTTTCTCCAGAGCATGCCCTGGTCGGTGTCACAAACAGGATCCCTTCCTGTGAGAGACACTGCCATTCAGAGTCATATCCATGTCAGGAATAGAAGGCATGCACCACGGCGCTGATCTCTGTTTGTGTCTGTGTATGCCATCAGCAGCAATGCTGTATAGTGGAGGTGTTATGCTGCGAGGACACCCAGTCACAGGGTGAGACAGAATTGCACACAGTAGTAGGAGTGGGTTGGGGGGACAGGCATAACATAGTGAGGATCTCTGAAAGTACTGAGTCATTGTAGGAGAATGAGAACCAAATCACAGTTATTCACAGTGGCACAAGTGACATGTTTCTCGGTACATCAGTTTCACTCTCTGTGGCTTAAGAGTCTATCTTGTTTACATAGCTGGCATTGGAAGGGAGAGCATAACAACAATGTATATTCACTTTTTATGCCTCGCTAAATACTTGATAGGGTGC